>CATIUR010000001.1:395039749-396373249 GCA_949592205.1 Helichrysum umbraculigerum
AAACGATAAATAGAATTTTTATAAAAAATTGGAAATGTCCTTTCTTAAAAACGGATAAACCAGCTAATATATTAGCTCATCAGAATTTCAACATAATTTCTCAAGTTAACAACGCTATACATATATCGACACTAAAACACTTTTACATATCTATACTACTTAATAAAGCATTCATAAACTTATTTGACTTTTTATTAAACTTTTAATTAAACTACTGTATATATATATACATGTATATATATATATATATATATATATACATGGTTATATATATATATATATATATACATGTATATATATATATATATATATATATATATACATGTATATATATATATATATATATATATATATATATATATATATATATACATGTATATATATATATATAACCATGTATATATATATATCTATATATGTTAATATATATATATCTATACTACTTAATAAAATATTTTAACCAAATGTCTTAATCTCCTTAAACAAAGGACAATACAATTTACCATACTACACTCACTCAATACTAATATCTAAAACATTATTTGCTTAAATGATCCATCGATTGCAAAGTCTATATATATCTGAAACTTTGAATCTACTCAAGCTAGGATGCAATCGACTTTGAATTTGATTCACTTGAAAACAATCTTGCGAGTTTGGTTCGAGTCGAATTAAATTAAGATCTGAAAAAAATAACATTATTGCCTATGCGAATTTAATTTGATTCACTTATCATTCGACTTGAACCAAACTCGCAAGATTGTTTTCAAATAGGGCAATTACTCGACTTTATAATTATATAACATACAAAGATCTATTTATATTTATGCCATACAAATATATAATCATCATTAATTATTAATTATCATTATATATTCAACATTTTTAACCAAATAATAATAAATTTATCGCAACTTCATTTAACGAATACAAAGATCAAGTTCTACACGAGTCGAATCAATTGTAATGCATATTCAACTTTTCAAACGTACTCAACTCCAAAATGACATCCATATACATTAAGACATTATCTAAGCACTTAAACTCAAAAAAGGGATATATATATGAACAAAAATTCAACAAAAAAAGATGTTATTTTTCATTGTGGCATTTCATCGAGCACGTGGTGTGCACACATATTTATAGCATCAAAAACGAATATAACGCGTACATACAACAACTATAATAGCAACACAGCAACGCAATGCCATACCTGAGAATCGGACATCTTCACGGAGTAAACGGAGGCGGTGAGTGGTGGCGGTGGTGATTTCGGATTTCGCGATTTCGGTTGTTTTGATGTGATACGGCGGGGTGGCTGCGGGTGGTGGCGGTGATACTAACGCCGAAGGGCGGTGGTGGTGGTGTGGCTCAGGGTGGTAGTGAAAGACGTCTGGTGGTGGTGGTGCGATGTGGAGGGTGGTGTTGGCGGAGTACCGGGTATTCGGATTCGTAGGGGTGACGGGGTGAGGTGCGTCGGAGGGGTGCGTCGGAGGGGTGACGGATTCGTAGATCGCAAAAGGGTGTTGCGATTTGCGGTTTGTGGTTGGGTGGAACGGTGGTACGGGGTGGTGTGGTCGGGGTGGTGTCACAATGAGGAGTGAGCACCGATTTACGGTTTAAATGGAAACCTTAATCGAGTTTTTTTTTTAAAAAAATAACGAGCGGAGGTAAATCGCAAATTTGCGATTTGCGATTTGCGTTTACCGGGTTCACGTCATCGGTAACCATCGCGATCTCGTTCACGACTCGGGTATAGGTAATCCGCAAATCGCAAACTTGCCCTTTGAAATTTGCGTTTACCGGGTATTCTGGATCAAGTCATCGGTAACACGTTGCGCTCTCGTTCACGACTCGGAATAGGCAAATCGCAAATCGCAAGCTTGCGCTTTGCGATTTGCGATGGCATGTTTATTCCGGCCACGGCTCGCTCGGTGACCGGGTCGCAAAAGCAAGACGCGGGGTCGCAAATCGCAAATTTGCGATTTGCGATTTCGTGTGGTATATCGTCAACTTTTTTTCCGGGATGGCAAATCCATATATACTTCAAAAAAAAGTGGTATTTTTTTTAATTTCCCTTTTAACTGACTACTTTGGCCCAACAACTTAAACCTAGTTTTAAATCTAACATTCTGGGCCTTTGATTACAGCCCATAAACGTCTATTAAATTAATTGTCATATAATAATGAATAAACTCATACACACATTTATAGTAACTAACGGTGTGTGTTTTCTGTCTTACCCTATTATTCATATTATATTATATTATTATTGTATTATTATCACTTACACTTATATAATAATAATATACGGAGTATAATATAAGAGTTACGTATGATATATTTATCTATCTATATATATAAGCACACATATATAGTAATATCTCTAATAAATTATATAAATATTATGTATATTATGACTCTTACGAGTCGAGTCACGTTACGAGTCACGAGCCAAAAATCGACAAAACGAGTCACGTTACGATTCACGAGTCGACAACTATGTCTAAATATAACTCATATTTACTATTATTATTTAATATCATAACTATATTTCATGGTTATTATTACTTGATGTTAATTATTGAACTCTCGAAATCTTATAGAGTGTATATGTTTTAAGTTTTTAATATGATTATATCTTACATACATACATACATACATACATACATATATACATATATATACATATATATATATATATATATATATGTATATACATATATATATATGTATATATACATATATATACATATATATACATATATATGACGACGAAGGTAAAAATTATTGTACCACCGCTTTATGTTTCATTTTGAGTTTTCATTTCTATATTTAAGAAGATTTCGATTAACTCCGATAGTAATATATATAAGTTAGAAAGAAAACTCCAAGTATAAATAAAATTACAAACCCGTACAAAGCTACTATTGATTCATTGTTAATACTTTTGCTACGATAAATTAAACTTTGGTAACTACTATCAATGTTTCGTTGTTATTGTTATTATTATTTAAATTATTATATCATTGGTATTCGTAAACTTTTTAGTAATTTGCAATTACAAAATAGTATCAGTTCGTAACTTTTCTATTAAAGTTAAAAGAATCGAAGCCAATTAAAAGGTTTAACTTTTATGTGTAAAAATATTTATTTTTATAACTCGTCGCAATGCGAGGGCAATAAAAATCTTGTTAAATTCAAATGTTAATATTTAAGAAAATTACAAGTTCATTAAATGTACGTTAACGTGTGCCACATATGTACGTTAGCAAAACCCATACAAAATAAAAAGTTTTCTTTCTGAAAAACATGAGGCATTACAAAATACTTTATTTATAAATGTATTGATGGGTCTGTGGCTCTGTGCCATGGTTGTTTTGATGATGCTGAAATAATCGACTAAGAGTATTAAATAGATTGGGCTGAATTCTATTTATGGGCTAGACTACCAAATATATACATTATATATTTGACCTAGAATTGGGCCTCTCACTGAAAATGGACCCTGTGAAATGAAACTTAATCGAGTTTTTAGGTAATAACACACGACAGTAGATAAATTAACGTTACTAGTTTTTAGGTAAATTAATAATAAACATGATATGATTAATGTTATGAGGATTGTGCTTGAGTAATTAATTAATAAAATACTGTTTTACAGGGCGTCTTTATGGGTGGATGAGGTGGTCGACCGTTTAGGGCCTCTAAATTTTAGGGGCCTCAATATATGTGTGTTTGTGTATATGTATGTGTGTCAGTGTGTGTATACATATGTATAATCTGATTGTTAATTGAAAAAATAAAAATATGTTCTAATTGGTTTTAAGTTGATTGAGCCGCAACAAAAAGAAAAAGAAAAATATCTTATAGCTTGATATAGGACCTCATTCTGATAATTATTCATGTTTTTGCCTAGGGCCTCCGAAAACTCAGAGAGGGCCCTGCTATTTTATTATACTTAATAATCTTAAATTATATATAGGAAACGTCTTTATGATGTCATCAATTTAATTAAGTTTCAGTTTGTCAATTAAGTCCTTCAATTTTAGTAAACTTTAAAATAAGATCCCTAACTTATTATTTTTTTAATTAACTACTCACTTATATAAAAAAAGAAATTTAATTCATTAATTAAAACATTATCTAAATCGATCTGTAATCTTTTTATTATTAATTCACCGAGTATGAATAAAATTACTTGAAAAGGTTAATATAGACTAAAAAATAATTAATTTTATTTCACCAACTTGTTTTCAAAATCTTTAAAATTTGTAATCTCTACTTATATAAATCCATTTACATAAGGTAATATTATCATAAATCCAACTAAATGCTTAATATACATATTAACTTACACACTTTATTATTAAAAATAAGATACTAAATATGAAATTTTAAATAAAAGATCAATGACCCGTGTGTATACACGGGTTTATAGTCTAGTATACTAATATAATACCCAAGCTTCTTTCATCTAACAACGGTACTTGCAATGTGCGCTTGTGCCAAGGTCTTTGTTATATGGTGGAGTACGCAGGGGTGGCTCAAGGGTAAGGCTAGTGAAGCTAAAGCTTTAGTCCCCCGATTTTGTAAGACCCCAAAATTTTGATGTCATGTATTATTTATGGGAAAGCGATTAGGGGATCTTCAATATTTCATAGCTTTCTAACGCCCCAAAAAGTATATGTTCAAAGACATAATACCCACTTTATGTGAAAAAAATGATAATATAAGGTCTCAAAAAATTTAAGTTGTGAACTATTAGGCTTATTTTATGTGAATCAAACTACTAAGCCCATCTTTTGTCGGTTATCTATGAGCTACGGAGTATTTGTTAGAAAGATTCATGTTATAAGTTATATATTTTCATGATTGAATTCCCAATTAGTCTTTTACCTATCATTATATTGTTCAAATAACCATCTCAATCATTTCACATATGACTCGGGGTTAAGTTGATTGGTTATTTTGAATTGTAGAACGAGTTTAAATTAACTGTTTTACTTAATATATTATCGTTAAATGTCACATAAAATTGAGCATTAGTTATACCGTGTAATGTTATTGAAGAAGAAAGCACGAGATATATGAAATCGACATAAATAAATTTGTAATGATTTATAGATTATATGGGATAAAATAGTTAAAGTAGTGTTATGTTTAGGAGCAAAAAATATAGATCCGAAGTCTATAATTAGTCGATAACTTGAACATGTTTTCAATACATTATATTATGTAACTAAAAAGATTAAAGATGGGTCTTTTTTTGGAAGAAAACCCTTGATTTGGTGGATTTTTTTTTATCAAATTGTACTAAATCGGTAACTCGTTATTAAAGTTGATGTACTATATCACAATGGAATGGATTAATTGCGTTTTTTTAGTTTAGAAAAATACATTATACTACATCGAATGCATTTTATCGAATTAGCATATTGAAAATGAATAAGTATATCAAATCAATAAGGCCTCATTATTAATATTAGCTTTAGGCCTCCTAAATCATTAAGCCGCTCCTGATCTAATCTAACGAATAACCTTCGATCTTTTCAAACATAATAGTAGAAATTAAACTATTCTTTTTCCAACGTTTCTTAGTGCGTTGATTTGGTCTTGTGGAATTTTAAGTTTTTCCAAAAGGATGATTAATCAAAAAGTCATGTCACGGTAAATATTGGTGGTGGTTTTGGGCTTAACAAACAACTTTGGGCCTCTTTCCATGCGAGCTATTGGAGCCTCGTTTTTGGAGCAAAAGATAGACCTGATTTATTCAAATGTTGAGCCCAGTAGGCCAGTATAAATCTAAATCCGTCCCATATAAATGAGTTAGTCCGCACAAGTCGACTAAAAAGGGATTTTATTTATTTATTTTTTAACTAGGTGAGGACCCGCGTTTACGCTATTTTATTTTGTAAGATTTAAATTTTAAGATAAAAGAGTTATTCATTTGTTGCGTCAAATGTATAACGAAATAAGCAAACCAATTTTAACATAACTTTGGATGTTAATTTTACATTTTATTGTAACATGTATTTTACTATTTTAGTTAAAGTTGCAAATGTGTTATTACTTTTGATTTTTCCAATTCCCATATATTAGTTGACTGACCCGCACTTATGCAGGATTACTTAAATGTTACTCCCTCCGTCCCAAATTAAGTGTTCTGGTTTGACTTTTTGAGTCTTCCCTTTTCAACTTTGACCTTAAATATTTTTGTTTGTGTTATATAATACTTGATGCAAAATATATGTATGGATTGGATTTTAAATATATTTTCATTGGTATAATTTTCATAAAGTAATATATAACACAAATAAAAATATTTAAGGTCAAAGTTGAAAAAGAAAGACTTCCAAATCTGATACAGGACACTTAATTTGGGACGGAGGGAGTATTATATTTGTGACATTATTTAGATAACCACGTATTCATTTATATATAAATTTTATATAACATGAATAGAAAACTAATATATCATGAAATTTGATATGACACATTAATATGATAGCACCTATAGAATCGAATATTATGCAAGAAAAATATTTTTATAATCAATGGGAAATTTACATACCCATGAACTTCCAAGACAAATGTATGTTATCAGCATAAGTATTGAAATCGTGGATCTTAACTAATTACACAACGTGATACAAAGATTGTCACAAACGTCACCAAAATACATTCGTAGTCTCGTTGTTAAAATTCATTTCCTAATTGTAACCAAGTTGTGACTCATTAACTTTTGAATTTAATTCTCGGTTATATCGTGTCAATCATTATTCTCATTTTAAGATATTCAAAATTTGTTAGAAATCAATAAATTTAATTTAAAAGTCAAGAAAAATAAAATGCGATATGTGGAGGACAGGCTAAAAACATATACGAGTTGGATCGGAAATGGGCTTGAAAGCTGCGGGCCCAACCGCCGGTTGGGAGTTCGTGGGCCGCAAGGTCGGCAATCCAATCGCCGGCTGGGCTTAACAACCGCTGGTTGGAGGCTTGAGTATAAAAGTTCGTTAAACTTAACCCTAAACGCATTTGTAAACCCCAAAACGAATATCAGTCGTTTCCAGTCGAAAAATCGTAACTAATACCTTAAAACTCAAGGGTTTAATCCTCTAATTCGTTATAACAACCGAAGTCTTCGATTCTCGCGTCCGGTGGTAAGTTTTCGGTGATCATACTCTCACATTCTCCGGATTTCGTTTCAAAAACGAGGTCAAGGAACTTATATTCATCATAATTACAGATTTTAGGAAGGGATCTCACTCTCAAGCGCGTTAGTCGGTATAATTGTTATCCTAACTCGAATATTTACTTGTTGTTTCAATTTGTAATGTTTTGTATTAATTCTTTTGACCCGAATCCATTGTTATTCGATTTTGATGTGATCATATGAGGATCTGTAGGTTAGAGGTAGTTATAGATTTGTTATGTGAAAGTGTAATTAGGTATGAGTTGTTAAAATAAAGGGATAACCATTATACTCAAATGTAAATTCTGGACATATTCAATCACCGTGTTGGTGGGATCATAACTTGGTCAAATCTTAATTGTTTTGGATGAAACTTGAGTTTAAAGTTAAGTACAAAGAGTCTACTTTCTGTTCCAATTGGTTTTGTGTCAAAATATTGAGTATTGATTAGTCAAAAGTTTATTTCAAGTCAAGTGGTAAGAACTGAGTTTTCTTATCCTAACTCGAATCATTTTGTTTCATTTTAATTTTGTTCTTCTTGCTTGTTTGTCACATTAATTTATAGTGTTGTAATTTGTTTTATCGTATCAACATTTAAGATTTCTTTATACGAAATTTAACGATTACAATTTGTAAAATATAGTTACTTCACTCATATACTATGATCACCGTATTCAATTGCGTTCAAATGACATTTACATTAACATTTATGTAATGTACAATATTATAATATTTTGCCGTGCATCGCATGGGAATGAAAACTAGTATATATATATATATATATATATATATATTAGCACAATGCTCGCACAATGTAGCGCCTAGTTATATATTCTACGTAGATTACCTTTTACGTAGATTTCTACCGAATAAAGTTATAAGTTCCTCTTTTATTAATATTTGATTAAGTTTATATATAGTACTGTTTTATTTAAAATTCAAATATTAATATATGTTTTGTTTGATTTAAATTTAACTAGATCATAACCCGCGAATTCACGAGCTAGCACATATTTTAACATCGTCGTTAATACTACGTCGTTATTTAAATATTGTTATATCATTCAACATCTTGTTGGTTGTTTAATTAGAGTGTACGTATGTTCATATTATTTTAGTTGCCCACATGACATAAACATGTTAAATATGAAAATAATTTATTTATAACAATAATGCAAAGTCATAAGAACGAACATGATTAAGGTATAATGTATAATCATAGTTTCTCGTACTAAATCCATGTTCTAGTATTGAACGTATTATAAGATACAACATAATTTTGTTCTTATGTTTGATCTTTCGTACTACCGAATCATAGCCTCAATATACTTTTTTATTTATTTATTAAAACTGATACATGAGAGTCTATTAAAAGAGAAAAAAAGACTACTATATCCGTTCCAAAATAAATATCTACCTTTTTATTTTAGTTTGCCTCAAAATATGTGTCAACTTTCAAAAGTATTAATTAACTTTACCATTTTACCCTCAATATACATTTTTGTATCAAAACTGATACATGAGAGTTTGTGAAAAAAACAAGGGTAAAATTTATTTTTTAAACTACGGAAAACTGATATTAGACATTTATTTTAAGACGGATGAAGTTTTTGAAAATAATCTAAATAAGTTATTATAAAGATATACGTAGTAGAGTACCCTTTTAAGGATGTTTGAAAACAATTTAAATGTCGTATTCATTTAGCACGTGACCACGTAGATATGCAATAAATGTATTGTAACACGTTTTTCACGAAATAGTACGAAACAAAATTGATGCTGGGATGTAAGATAGGCCACATAGGTCTAAGTTGAGGAAGATTCAAGCCATGTTTAATTCTTACAAAAATGCCTTGACAAAACATAAACAATAAATGTATTGTAACACGCTTTTCACGAAATAGTACGAAACAAATTTGATGTTGGAATGTAGGATGAGTGTTGATAAATACAACATACTTTTTGACATATACAACAAATATATGCATTGCAGTGTTGTATTGTACTAATCAGTAAACATATAAGTTGGTATTTGAATAAAAATATTTGTTATATTTATCAATAGTCACGTGGGATAGCTACATAGGTCTAAGCTGAGGAAGATTAAATTTTCTTTTTAATCAAATATCTCATTTAATATATTACAAATAAAATGAAAGAGTAAATTTTATAAATGGTCCATGTGGTTTACATTGATTTACGAAAATAGTCCATGTACTATTTTTTCAACGTTTTCGGTCCAATTACTTTAGTTTTGCTCTCAAATGGTCTCTTAAGGGACCATTTGCGAGCAAATCCAAAGTTAGACGGATGGACCATTTGCGAGCAAAAATCTAAAGTTAAGGGACCATTTGCAAGAAAATCCAAAGTTATTGGACCAAAAACGTTGAAAAAAGAGTACAGGGACCGTTTTCGTAAATCAATGTAAACCACAGGGACCATTTATGGAATTTACTCTAAATGAAAATTTTAGTGAATTAAGTGCAAACATTAAATGAATTATATATAATTTTAAATTAATAAGAAAATTTTCAACTTCACTTAATGCATTTGATCTATGTTATTGACAACCCCAAAGGCTGTCATTATTATTCCCATGAAACATAAAAAAATCAAAAGGAAAAGGAATATTGAAGAAGATGGTAAAAACAATGGCGGCTCTTTGAAATCACAAAAGAAGAATAAAGCTCGATCGAAATCTCTAGGTGTTTTAACGGATGTTGACGAAGATCTTATTCATGCGGATACTTTACAAGATTTGCCCCTCGACAACGGGCATATATATTTCGTTGAATAAGGTAAGAGAATGAGATGGCTATGTTTTCACAATTCATCCAGAGCTTGGTTGATAGGGACAATTCATCGGCAAGAGTAAATTTCATAAATGGTCCCTGTGGTTTACATTGATTTATAAAAACAGTCACTGTACTATTTTTTCAATGTTTTCGGTCCAATAACTTTGGATTTTTTCGCAAATGGTCCTTTAACTTTGGATTTTTGCTCGCAAATGGTCCCTCCGTCTAACTTTGAATTTGCTCGCAAATGGTCCCTTAAGGGACCATTTGCGAGCAAAACCAAAGTTATTGGACCGAAAAAGTTGAAAAAAATAGTACAGAGACTGTTTTCGTAATTCAATGTAAATCATAGAGACCATTTATGAAATTTACTCCATCGGCAAAGAAGTAGTTTTTTTATCTGTCTTCGAAATGCAAAGGATACGTGTGATTAGGCTGGTTTGTGGTGGTTAAGATTTAACCTCTGTTCAATTCTATTTGATTTATTATGGGCTTTTAATCAACGAAGTTTGACAAGTTTGTGTAGGATGAATGCTCATAGGTTTCATGGCTTGCTCAACATCTGAACAACGGTGGTTTTTAGCTATTTTCTCAAGTTTAGTCTGTATTTTTATTTGCACAACCCACGTAGTTATGGGGTTCTAGTTCACGGATGTCTTTTTATTTGATTTTGCTCTTTTCAACTTTTTTTTTTTTTTGGCGAAAAACAAAATTATATAGAAAGAAGCACACCATCAACAAAAGTTGAAGGGGGGCAGAAGATACAAAATGTGAAAGTGAAACAGCAACCTATCTAAACATATAAGCTCAAAAATTTAGAGAAACTAAAAGCATCCCAACCATAGAGCAAATTGAGCTGCCATAAAAGATGATTGAAGCAAAGATCTTGTAGAGAAGCCATCATGATAGAACCAAATGAGCCTGAGTGGCCACCATAATTGCCACCGGCTTTTTCAACTTTTAGTTGACAAGAGCACAAGGTGTGGTACCGGTGTTCTGGGACAGTGTTCTGGAGAATGTTGAATGTGAGGATTTTGTGGTGTGGTAAAATTGAATTCTCAGTGTTCTTGACAGTGTTCTAGAGTTTTTTATTATTTGTTTTATTTGATTTTTTAATAAAAAAATAATATTAATTAATATAAAAAAACAAACAAAAAAAAACATTTGATGACATCTGCATTCAAACTATTGATCATGAGGTTAAAAAAGGAATTTAAAGAAAGAAAATGGGTGATTGATTTGGTATTCACGTGATTGTGTTGTCCTTTTTCTTTGTTTTTTTATAATAATAATAATATAATATTAATATTAAAACTTATTTTAATAAAAAAAATTAAAAATTATAAAAAGCAAACAGTCCTTACTTCATCTTCCCAATGTTTTAAAACCCGGGTTTTTAGTCGACCCGGAAAAGTTTTAATTTCTGGTCGGACCGGTCGGACCGGTTGGGCCGGAAGGTCGGACCGGAGTTAATAATAGTATACAATAGTAGTATTTAGTGAAATTTTTTTATTTTTTTATAATTATAATTATAATTATTAATTATATCATATATAATAATTATAATCCATAGAGTAATAAAGGGTGATGACACATCGATTCCCTTGTTATTCTTGAAATACACATCAATATAATAATTATATAATCCATAGAGTAATAAATAGTGATGATACATCAGTCAAAGATTCTCTCATTACCCTCATTATTCTTGAAATACACAATCAGTCAATATTCCCTAATTATAAATGATTAAATGTACATAGAAATTAAAAAAAAAAAAAAAAAACATGAAACCGGGTCAATGCACCGGTCCGGGTCCCGGTCCAACACGGTCCGACCGGCCGGGTCAACCGGGTCGTTGACTAGTCAACATATTGAAAAACCCGGGTTTTTTTGGCCCGGAAATCTCTAAAAATGCGGTCCGACCGGACCGGTCGAACCGGGTCTTAAAACACTGCATCTTCCTCATGCTCTTCTCTTCTTTCACTATCTCCTGCAAAAAAAACTCAAACACAGGTATAAAAAAATCCACACGAAAAACACATACTTTATACAAAATTAAACAAACACATACAAAGAAAAAGGAAAAGAAAAAGAAAAGGCGATGAACGTTGCACAAAACCAACGTTCGTATATGGACGGCGAATTCAAAAATGGCCGAGAACGCCGGTGAGAACGTCGGCCCGGTCTGGCTGAACGCCGGCGCACGACGTTCTCAACCCTGAACGTCGATGCCACGTCTCAGCACACCGTGTGCTCTAAGTGACTTTTATATAATTTAAGTTTTTCGCCAAAAAAAAATCTATAATAAATTGTCAATAAATGAAAGAGTAATTATAAATGGAAGAGGGGTAGTATATATGGATTTTTAAATTTAACATCCGCGATCTATATATACACACACGCTTGTTCAAAAAAGTATATCACAGAATATACTTAAAACAATATCCCACCTCAAATCAATTGTTCAACTTGCATTGTTAGAATGTCAAAGAATTTATAAATGAATAGAAATCGAAATGTTTAATAATGGGTAGTGACAAATACAACATTCCTTTTGATAAATTCATCAAATATTCATTAACAGATTTGTACAAGTAAATAATCCACGATTTTGGTGGCTATATCAAAGGAAATGATGGATTATCATCACCCTTAACTTATAACTAACATTAGAATCTAACTGGTGTGTGATAGCTTTTTTTCACCCCTATAAAACTACTAGTTAGAAACATCGAAACCTTAATTTTAAATTAGTTTTTCCAACCAAATAGGAAAATGATTGGTTGACATAAAGTTGTAAGCTTAAATTTAAACCTAAATATTTGATTGGTAAATGTGAAAAAATGATTGGATGAGATTAGGAGAGAGAAAAAATTCAATCAATAAGAGATATGGGTCAATATTTAGGTCTATGTAATTAGACTTGTATAGAATTATTCATCCAAAAAACTAGAGTTTATTCTCTTCCTAAAATATAATAGTTGAAAACTATGAAATTAATTAAGGTTCCAATCATGTAGTTGTTATTATTATAATTTATAATTAAAAATAATTGGACTTTCTTTTTTCGATTAATTGTTTTATCAAGGGGTCCAATTTAATTTAACCAAAACTATTATTTGTTGAGTTTCATATAAAAAACTCCAACAACAAACATCAAATTTTTACAACTAGAAGGGTAAAAGAACTTTCAACAAAAATAAGGGGTGTTTGAGATTGTGTGTTTTCGAAATAGATGATGTGTTTTGAATAATTAGAATTAGATAATTAGCTATAATAAAGAATATAGTGTTTGGATTTGATTAAGCTGTTTAATATCAAAATAACCATATAAACCGCTATTCAAGTGTTTGGCAAATCAGATTATTAAACGACTTAAAAGTTAAATTGACTAAAAAGGACATTTTTATATAATGGGTAAGGTTCTGAAAGGATGACCTCAGATGAGGGCCAGGATGAGAAAGGTGAATTTACTGCATTTAAGACAAAATCGTCGTCCAAATTCACTGCATCTTACCAACAAGATACTGCATTTTAATTACTCGTATAAAATTTGACTGCATTTTAACAACACTGCATTTTACACCTACAAATTAATTTGTTCCTAAAATGAGTGAATTCGGTCTTTTCCTCCTTTTCCCCATTTGAGACTTTCTCCTCTGATCATTCACCTTTATATATTATTGATATATATGTAGGGGAATTATCAAGAGGGAAACTTCAAATTTGAGAGGAGGGAAGTAAACCTCAACCACTCATTTTCTTATATCTTCTACAATTCATCTACAATACCCATTTCATCACTTTTATAAATTTTTTTTCAAAATTATAGCATGTAATTTAACGATTCTTCAATCAAAAATATTATAAAATCTTCGAATCCATCAAACGCATTCATACATATCTTCAATTCGCCATAATTCGAATTCATTCAAAATTATGAATTTGGTGCAACTTTTTGGGTTTTTGAGAAAATTTTGATTCGGTAAGGCAAACACTAAAATTAAACGAATTTCTTTGTAAAAAACATACAAACGAGTAATTAATCGAATTATGGTCGTCATTACAATCGAATTTCACAAACTCAAAAAAATTCCCAGACGTTCATCTGAAAAGCATGTTAATCAAAATAACAACTTTATAGTTCTAAACATTCATTTATGATGAATATTAACTTATATATGATACTACACACTATTGAATATAATAACATAACATTCATCATTGTATAATAATGTATATGAGTTAACATTCATCGTAAATGAATGTTATAATGTTCAATTCATTGTGTATATGTAACACCCAGTTTCGAGGTCTAGAAATAAATGGTATTTTACTAAGTTTTAAAATGGATATTTAAATAATGGGGAATAATTTATTTGACTTATTGGAAATAAATAGGTAAAAGAGTCACAGAATTTATTGTGATTGATAAAATGATACTTGTTTTAAATTAATAAAGTTGTCGGTAAAATAAAAGTTTGGACTCGCGAATGGTTTTCGGGTTCCAGACAATAGGTCATGAAGGGGGATAAATTATACTGTTTATTATTGAAGTCGGTTAGGAGGAGCCGACTTAAAATTCTTAAAACATTTCCCCTGACTTTGGTTAGCTCTCTCATTTCATAACACACACATATAACTTGAAAATCAAAGGAAAGATAGAAAGAAAGAAATTGCTTTGTGATCTTGTTCTGATTTCTTCATCATAATCTCTTTCTTCTTGTGATTGTAAGTTTGATTCTTCAAACTAGTTCATAACTTTATTTTATTGAATTTGGTAAATGAATGATTTATGATGCATGATGGTAATTGAGGATTGATTGTTGCTACTTGATATTTGTTGATGTTATATGATGATTGTAGGGGTTATTTGATGTATTAGATTAAGTAGAAACTGAGTTTGAACATGTTTTGATAGAAAAAATGGTGTTAGGGTTCGTGCTGTTTTGTTGCAGGTCTGAAACTTGATTTTAAAGCATGCGAACGCGATCCCGTCCTAGTTTTCGGATCGCGTTTCGTAGTGTAAAATGGTTACATAATTATTTCTAAAGGGGAACGCGATCCCACCATTGTTTTCCGGATCGCGTTTGCAAGTATGTTTTGTAAATTTTGAAAATGCTACTTGAGTATAATACCCCTACAATGAGTATAATTGAGTTAATATGCAGTGTCTATGAATACTATGTATTAGTTAATATGCAGTGTCTATGAATGTTATAATTTTCATCATTGTCAATAACACATATAAGCTAATATTCATCACAAGTGAATCTTAAAAACTAAAAAAAAGTAAGATATTAACATTTTTTAATATGAATCTTAACTAATACACATTATTATATAGTAATGAATGTTAAGTTATTTATAACATTCATTAATATAAATAACATATATAAGTTAATATTTATGATAAATGAATGTTTAGGTATATTAAATTGTAATTTGATTAACATGCTTTTGAAATGCATGTTAACGTGTTGAGAGGTGATTTCAAGTTATTTACAAGTTTGCTACCGCGTTGACTTTTGAGTTGACCAGAATGTGTGGGTGAAAATGGCTTCCTTCATTCCCCCTTTTTTTTAATTCACTCTTGATCTCCCCTTATATATATATATATATATATATATATATATATATATATATATATATATATATATATATATATATATATATATATATTCATACATACATACATACATACACTAGATTTAGTACCTGTTCTATGCACAACAATTCATTTATAAAAAATATATATATATTAATCGTCTATATGTTAAGTTTTTTATTGCCATGTTTCATCCTAACAACCAAATCATCAACCAAGAACTATATATGAAAGCACAAATTTTTCAACAAAAAAATCAATGGAAACTTACATTAAGCAAAAGTCAAAAGATATATAAATATGTTATTATGATTAATAATCATACGTTTGATTACTTATGTGCATATATCACCGTAATAGCAAAATCATCACAATAGCAAAATCATCACCTTCAAACCATGAATGTAAGCATACAGAATTCAGTATTTCAATCAAATTAAGTAAAAACATATATTAAATAAAGTTCATATGATTAAGTTAAAATACCTTTTGATGTTACTCTAATGTAGGCAAGAAAATAACGGTGAATTTTATCCAAGCTCGTGAATGGTGCAATTCTCATATTAGTCGTGTTTCGATAAGATATGCAAAATATTAATTAAGATATCTTTTACATGCATGATTTTTGGAATATTTGCCTCACATGTTCCCATCTATGTAATTTATAACCACACTTTATAATTAACTTTAGGGTTTTGATAATTAGTGCCCTTAGGGCATTGGTTAACACTTCTATATATATATTCAAAAACTATTTAATAAACACAAAGTTACCAAATTTATAACACATCTTAAGATAATATGATGACGATTCTAATCTAATTATTTATAGCAAGTATTCATTTTATACATGGTAGGTGATTGTTTATTTAATCATTTTGATTATATTTAGAAGTGTTAAACATTGCCATAAGGGCATTATTTATCAAAATCCTTAATTTTAATATGAAGATTATCTATATATTGTTTTGTATATGCAAGCGCATGTACGTAGACAAATTCAAGATGGACATAGAAATGTTTTAATTAGATTAAAATTATCTCTCAAATGATTATTTTATTAATTTAATATTTGACAAATTCTAGAGCCATTATTTATACTCACTTAGTATAGATATAGACATAGATATAGATATAGATATAAAATAATCGAAACTTATTAGATAGAATGGCTAAATATATAATTTAACGGGTAAGTTTCAAATAAGAACACTTATTATGGTGGAAACGGTATGAACAGACATTTTTACTTTAAACTTTAAGATTAAATTATGTTCTTGATGAAAAATATATATCAAAATTCTTAGAATTGTGTGTTCTTTACTATAAGAATTAAAAAAAAAAATGTGATAGACATCATAATTTTTTTTTGTGTATCACAGTATCACACATAAAAGACGGTGATACACAACTTTAATTTGTGTATCATATATTTTCTTTTATTTTTTTAATTAATCTGATATTAAAGATGATAAAATTTTAATAATTTTAGCATAACTTTTTTTTTTTGCAAAACATGTACATACATTGAATTTAAAAGTGAAAAAAGTCGTTCCTACGATAATAAGTGATCTAACAATAACCTTTCCCATAATTTAACATATATAACTTCAAGATGTATTCTTTTATTACTCATCAATTTAAGAATACATATTATATGAGTTTTGACAATTTATTTAAATTGTATGAGTGATAAGAGCACACGGTGTGGGCTTACATGGCGTCACCGTTCAACGACGAGAACGCCGTGCGACGTCGTTCTGCCGCACCGTCCCGGCGTTCTTCTCGGCGTTCGGCTACGGTGTCCCTGTCCGGACGTTGGAATCTCTCGACGTTCAGCTTTTTTTTTTTGTTTTCTTCTTTAAGTAAAACCATAATATGTGTGTGTTTTTTGTAATATGTGTGTGTATATATGGTGGTAGAAGAAGCAGCAACACTATGTGTTTACAGAGGAAGAACATTTGTGAATGAGGAAGAAGAACTTTTGTGTTTGTTGTGGGCCAAGACTATTATAATATTAATTTTTTTTTTTCATGAAATATTTTTGTGACGTGTACTCAAACTTTAAATAATGTTTTTTTTTTCTTTTTCCTTTGGTGCAAGCCTCCAACGGTCAAACGTAAAAAAAAATAAATGATTTTTTTATTTGTTTTAAAGAATTAAGTAATGTTTATTTGATTTATTTGTTTTTTATATATTAATTTATACAATTATCTTCATTAAAAAATCAAATAAAACAAATAATAAAAAACTCCAGAACACTGTTCAGAACACTGTGAATTCAGTTTCACCACACCACAAAATCCTCACTTTCAACATTCTTCAGAACACTGTCCAGAACACCGTGCACCACACCCTGTGCTCTAAGGATTTCTAAAACGTGAAAAACAAGAGCAATTAATGGGTTTTAGAATATTTTTAAGAAATGGTAGAAGTTGATGGGCAATTTAATCACCTGAACAGGAAATGAAAATATGATGACAATGGTATTGACTCAATAGGCGGACTTAGAAAATTTAATCATCGGTGTCACAAAAACTTTGAAACTCCCTCGACTTGGTAGTTTAATAAGTTTATATAAACATGAGGTGTGCACCGTCTAAATATTAGTGGTAGCACTCTTAAAAAATCAATAACTTTTCAACTATATTTACACTAAGTTGACTTAACTGACTGGTGTCACATGCCACCGCTGACTATAACGTGGATCCGCCTCTGGTATTGAGTGTTAAATTTCAGTGGACCACAATTTATGTGGTAGATATAGATGTATTAATGATATCGTACATATATCATTAATTTAGTAGCTAGCGCCTAGCAACAGCCCATGTTTTTATTTTATTTTTAGTTTTTTCCCTTTTTCTTGTGCACAACTTAAAAATACAAATATCAGTTTCTAAATATGATCATGTTGTTCTTGTTGGTTCTAAAGAAAAAAACTTTACAAAAAAATATCATGTTTCTAAATATGAGTTCAACTTTAAAAAACTTCTATTGTATGTATTGAACTTGTAACTATCGTCTATTGTATCTAAACTTTTCTTTTTGGATAAGACTAAAATAGAAAAGTTTCTTTTTTTGCCTTACCCAAACAGGAAAATTTACATACAATAGACGATATTTACAAGTTCAATACATACAATAAAACTAATGAAAGTATTTTCATACAATAGTCTAAAGTGTAAGTTTTAATACATAACGAAACAATAAACCCTATTGTTAAAAGAACAAGACCTATTAATAAAGCAATGTCATTAGCTTTATTCATGAGGGACTAAATCAGACTATACATTTATACAGATACACACAGTAGTATTGTTTTTCACATATTATCCTCGTTATAGGATGTGAGCCAGTTTAATCATCAACATTCAGTATTAAGTTTATACATAAATCTAAAATATATTATGTATGGTTTTAAATAATAGGAAATCACACCGTGCATATTAAGTTTATTATGTCAGCATTAATGTAGGCATATGCTTTTCACACCATTTAAATTTACTTTCCATACCATTTTTTTGAATAAAAAAAAGGAAAAAGTACAGAAAAGTACAGAATGAAAAGTAAAAGTGATGGAATAAAGTACAAGAAAGTACAGAATGTTAATTTAAAAATAAGTAATTGGTAGGATTAGTAGCACCCTTAATGTATATTAAGACCATACCCAATGGTTAAAAAAACTGACTGAAACCGACTGAGTCACGTCAGCGCCATGTCAGCTTTTTCAAAAACTGACTGAAACTGACGGACCCGTACCATTAATGTTACCGTCACCTTAGTTTTGGGTCCCACATTTACCAATTTACCTTTATTTTTATACACTATACAAAAAACAAAACAAAAAAAAGGGATCCGTCGGATTTCAGACGAGAAGTGAGCCGACGGCGAAGTGACGGACTGATGCGCCACAAACGGTCGGTCAGGAATCGCGTCCTGTCGTTGCGGACTTTCCACTTGCGGCTGCACCGGTAGTAGTTTTAAATTCATAATTGTCGGGAACTAAACCTTCCGAATAACGTACTGATACTAGGTACGAGTACCTGATACTAGTAAGTGGCAATGATTATCCACGGTTGTTCCTCACGAAGGTAGAATTGAAGCAGAGCTCGTTCGGATAACTTAGTAATTAATCTGGGTTTTGGATAATTGAATAGGTTTTGTATTTGGTTTTCTAATTTATTAAACTACTAAAGCATAAAATAAAAGGGAAACTAGCATTTATATAACACTTGAGTATAACGGAGACGTGGTTCACCATGATTTGGGGATAGTGCAATACTGGGATGATGTTCATTAGAGGGACACATTTAGGTAACACGCAAGTAAACTGTAGGTGTAAACACTAGGACCCTACTTCTTCAGGTTAGTTCTAGATTTGTATATCACTGAGTACCTAGGATATCGTAATTCTGATCAGATCAGGCTGCTCAACCCCCCCCCCCCCCCCCCCCCCCCCCCCCCCACTATCCGATTAGGACTAGTGACCCATTGAGGGTGCATGAATAAGGTAACATACCGCCACTAAGGATATTCTGACATTTCTTAACACCTAAGTCTAAATGTTATTATCAAATTGTATACTGATTATTAACTTTGTATTCTAAACTATCAGTTACGTAGAGTCTAGGGGTTTAAGAATCTTGAACCACTTTCGGGCTTGACTTTCCTATCTAGACTCATTCTGTTATGTTTTTAAAGCACAAATACTTCTGTCATGATATAGACTCTCCTTTGCGATCAGTCATTCTTCCCTAGGTATGTTTAGCAGTATACTTTATCGTTTAGTATTTCCACAGCTTGCTAACCATAGGTATAATCACGATGTACAATACTTAATTCCACAGCTATATAACCAGAGGTAGACGTACGGTGTAAAATACTGTAGTAGTTCCACAGCTTGCTAACCCTAGGTATAATCGCGGTGTACAATACTTTTAGTATTTTCACAGCTGTATAACCAGAGGTAGACATACGGTGTACAGTACTGTAATACCTCCACGACCAGTTATTCATAGACCATGTTCTAGAGGGGTGACTCTAGGTTTCCACTAGGGGATAGACAGTCGGCTTTTCCTTAGATTTCACGTGTTTGTACTACACCAGAGGTGTTTCCAACGCTATATTAAGTACTGAGCCATTTTACAGCGATCCCATAGCTTCATACGCTAACATAGATAAATATCTACTGTAACTTAGGCCTACAGCTAAGGTGATAGTCACGTGAAGGACTGGAAAGAGTGGTCCGTAAATTAGGTCTAGATGCCTGATAAGTTTAGACATATACAAGGTTTAACAATTCCCATGAATCATACCTAATGATAATTATATAAATCATGGCAAACATACAAGCAACTACTCACAAAGCATGGCAATAAACATTTTCGACATTAATAAATCACAAACATCAAACAGGCACATTATGACAAATTAATATAAGAAAGGATAGATATTACCCGTAAATAATTGCGAGCAGAATAACACTTGTATTTTGCCGAATAATATCCTAAGTATTAAAAATGCTAGCTTCTACGAACTAAATTACATGACTACTCTAAAAGCGACGGATTCTCCCCCTAATCTTCTCACTAGTTCCTAGAGAGAGAAACTAGAACTAAAAAGCAAAAACGTAAAGAGAAGTGTGAAAATGTGAAGAGAAATGAGTTGTGAAGAATGAGATGATTCAAATTGAGGTAGAAGTGTTTATATTTATAGAAGATGCTCAGCCGTATCCGTGAACTGTATTCGAACCCCCAATTGCACAACAGAAACGCCCCGAAATTATAGAAACATTTTTTTTATACATTCTTTTAGGTCCCATTAGTCTTAAATTACTTTACAATTCATATTATATTTATCTCATATTCAACATTGGACTTAAAACTGATTTTCTGATTTTATACATGCTTACGCGATCCCGGTTTTGGAGTTGGGATCGCGTACCAAAGAACAAAACTCACTGATCACAAATTACACTGACATACGCGATCCAGATTTTGGAGTTGGGATCGCGTACCTATTCCTAAAATTGAAACTCAGCAAAACTCAGATTTTTGACCAAATGCAAATGCGCATAACTTTTAACTTGTTAAGAGTTAGACCACCAAATTTTACAGGCATATCCACCATGCCAAAATGAAACTTTCCATATTTACACTTTTTCAAAATACATGTTTAACGAGAAAACGGACGTATAACCAATTTATGGTCATTTTAGACCATTTTGGTTGACAAGTCATATTCCAAATAGCTTGATTTCAGATTCCCAACTTTTACCTACATATTCTATGATACATTTGACACGTGTGAGCGTATTCATCAACATTATACACCCACTCTAACCCGTTTTGACTCCTTTGACCCGTTTGGTGTCCATTTGGACACTTTCACCAAATCTAATCTATTTTAACCATTTGACACTTGATTTCAATTCATTTTAACAACATATCACAATTGATGATTCATGACCACTTAAATGAACCATATTTCAATATTTGACACTTTTATCACAATTTCACCAAAACTATGATCAATATCCACATATTTCAACATCTAACAACATTTATCACTATGCAATATTCCCATTACCCAATTTGACACCATCCTAATCCACTTTGACTTTGCCAAGTCAAAGACACAATTTTCAACTAATTGACACTTTATACTCTAATTCATCAACATAATTCAAAGGTATCTTTTTGGGCGATTTACACAAGTGATAATACATAACGACAATTCAAAAGGAAGAGAAGCTTGTCTAACCACATTGCAAGCTCCAATCCACGCTACTTCCTTGAATTCATATTTCATCCAATTGATTCTACCGAACCAAGTACCTACAACATAAAACTACTGAAACGGGTAAGCATAAAGCTTAGTGAGCTTATGAGAAATTAAATGAATAATCCACAAATACAATAACATATTTCGTTTATCAAAACCACTTATCTGATTTCCATAAACACTACGAAACGATTGTAGAGGTTCTCTTTATTTCGTAAAGATCCGCGGTCCAATGGATACAAGTAGTGCTAAGCACTTATTTCGTGATCACTGATTATTTCGTAATGATACAATCTCTACAATTTGTTCATTCCACAAAATCTACGAAAACATCATATTACTCCACATAACTATCACTTAATCACAACCAAACATCTTAGCACGAAACACAAAACATGACATCACTGCAACATTTATAATCCGTATCCTAATAACCACATTTAGAAACAAGATTCGAAACAATTAATATTCCGTTGGGTCATGTAACCTCTTGCTTGTAAGCAATCTGGTAATACATAACCATAATAATTCACAATTAAGAGACAAGATAAAATATGTATGAACCTCTTGCTCGTAACCAATCCGGGACATACAATCATTACCCATTTAATCCCCATAACACTCACCTTTGCTTTTAAGCAAAGACATGATGTTATCCTTGAATAGCAAGTCCATCATTCTTGATCACCTTAGGTTAGAAACGATTAATCCTTTATGAATTCAAGTTCTCTAGCTCCAATTTCATGTTTTGGAAGTGATTATAATTAGGGTTTAGGGTTCTTGCGATTTTTCTCTCTTCATGAAGCTTCTGTGAATGATTTTTAATGATATATGATACGTACGTACATATTTGGATAAATATGTATGTGTTTTAGTTTTATTCCTCTTGATTATCATTGTCTGGAACTTTAAAACCGACATACAATTATTACTATTTTATTTCACCTTGAGTAATAATACTTTAAAACAAATACTATTACTTTATTCACAATATTACTTTTGGAATTTGGGGTGTTACAACAACCGTATTGCACAGCCGTATAAAAATCTGATTTTGTATGCCTGAACGCACCCATACGGTTGAGTTTGGCCGTATACGGCTGAACTAGGGCAAATACAGGTGAACACCAACCTTATAGAGCTAAACTGAGCCATATACGGTCTGTGTAGGCCGTATACGATCTGTGTCCAGCCGTATACGGCCTGGTTCAGCCGTATTCCGGTTCTTTGTTTCTTCATTCGAGCGTAACTTCTTCGTCGTATATCCGTTTTGAGCGATTCTTGCATCCACGGTTTCGTAATTTCCTAACGAAGAAAATGATACTGGTTAGAGGCCATAATTCCAAGTATAGCTAAAAAAGAATTGAAAGGAGTTAACGAAAAATTTGTTGATCGTTTATGCTCCATTATACTCGTATTTAGGCCGTTTTAGTTTATTCTTGAAGCATCGTCTATATTTTAACCTTCATGATAAAATTTAGTAGATGATTGCATATTTCAAATGTTTTCATTAATAATTGGGCTAAAAAAATGAGATAATCGCACATAAAAACTTGACTTTTTACGCGTTATGGTCTAGCAGGGTTTTTGATGAGATAATCGCACAACAATACATGATTCAACATATTTTGTTGACGCTATCTGTCTAGCAGGGTTTTTGATAATTTGCCAGCCTTGAAACACTCTGAATGCCCGTTCCACATCTTTTCTAGCAGATTCTTGGTATCATCTCGCTTTCTGATATCAGATGCTTAAACGTGACAAGCGTCGCCCATACTGGATATATTCCGTCAGCGAGATAGTACCCTTTGTTGAATTGTTGACCGACAATATTGAACACAACTTCAGGAGCTCTATCTTGTAGTAAGTCTTTGAATAAATCAGATTCATTAAGAACGTTGAGGTCTTGCTCGATCCCGCAGGGCCAAAGTAAGCGTGCCAAATTCACAAATCGTAAGAGGCAACTACTTCGAGCATGATTGTTAGATAGCCATGATCACCTCGGGTGTATTGACCTTGCCATGCCACTGGGTAATTTCTCCAAGCCCGGTGCATGCAATCGATACTTCCGAGCATACCCGGAAAACCATGTAACTCCGCATGACGTTGATGTAAATGTTGCACATCTTTGAGTGTTGGTCTTCTCAAATACTCATTTGAATATAGATGAAAATACATTTACAAAAGTTGTCCAAACAATCGTACGCTGTTTGTTGACCCATATGTAAATATTAATCAAATGCGTCGGCGGCACAACCGTATGCCAATTGGCGTAAGGAGGATGTGACTTTTTGAAAACATTAAAACCAAGTCTACCGGTTGCGTCTTGACCTTGATGAAAAAAGCAAAGTAAGCGGGTAATGGAAGCTGAGAGTACGACAATATACCTTGACATATACGGAAAAACAATGATCGACTCATCCGAAAATGTCGCCGAAAGTAATCTAGAGGGAATGTCGGGTGCCCGACAAAGTAGTCTTGATATTAACGTTGTCCGGCACCTTCTCGATCTCTAGGTAAATACCGTCTTGTTGCTCGAGGAATACGAAATGTAAATTCGGTATCATCGACCGAATCCGAATCTTCCACGTCAAGATTATTGAGCCTAGCGATCGGATCGAAAAATGCCATGACGACATTAAATTCTTCCTTATCGGAATCCGATGACGACATTATAATTTTAGAGTAATTTTTAGAAAGTGTATGAAATTTTTGATAGTGTATGAAAGCTGTGTGTTTATTTGAGTTAATGTGAATGTGTATTTATAGTGTATTTGGGTTTGGAAATTTTTTTTTTCTTAAAAAACAACGGCCATATGACCGTTTTATTTATTGTTTTAATTTTTTTATTATCCGTTACCTAGCAAAAAAAGGAAATGGGGCCCACTCTCACCATCTCTCATGCATCACGAAACTGAAGGGCACAACCGACGGAAGGCAACCGACGGTCCGTGCGTATGGCGTCGGCTCCGTCGATGCCAACCGACGGCTAGCCGACGTTGGCGTTGGCACGGGTCTTAGATAATTTATTTGATTAACTTGTACGAACAAAATCGAATCGAAGTAATATATCGTAAAGGAACTTTACTAAAGCCACAAGTATTTATATATACGTATTTAGGGTTAGGTTCAAACGAGAACTGCAAAAATGTACAAAACTGCGAGAACTTTAGATTACATTGTTTTGATACATGTAGACGCAACAAATTACATAAAAATGTTATTTAATGTTCATATTATTGGCAAATAAATGTTAAAAACCAAAAAATGCATGTTAAATTATAAGATATATGAAATGTTCACATGTGAACGAAAAAATATTAATTTGATTTTAAAGGTTAATTTGAGGTTTTTTCAAACTATTTTACTTTTAACCTTAGTCTACATCAATATTCACATGTGGTTAAATCGTTAAACCTGTGAAAATCCCTACAATTCAAAAGTTATCGCAGTTGTGTACCTTTTATAGTTCTCATTTGAACATTTGACTACGTATTAAATACCACAAATTCACTACGATCAGTAGACAGGGGTTTACATTGTTCAAATATAGCAGCCATGCTGCTTCATTCAAGTCTAGAACTAATTAGGGTAAAAATGTTCTCATAGTAATTTATTTATTATTTTTCCATGTAATTATTATTTATTCAGTATATGTACGTGTACATTAAACACTTCTATTTCTAATAAACTGATTATGTTTGATTTATAATATATCCGATCCTAATAAATTCACATTTACTCTCAATATCATCCCATTGGCCCACTACACTAATTTATTACCATTTAAATTAAACTAGTTTAGGATCTCTTAAATTCGCAAAATCGTCCATGAAAAATACTTAAGTTGTCTCATATATATGTACGTCCGGAGTAATTAAGCTACAATATCAATAGTAACGTCTTTGTAGCATATGAAGCAAAATGTAAGATATAATTCTAATAATATGAGTATATTTATAGCAAATGTGTTTATGGATTGCATTAGTAGATTAAAGTTGTGACCACCGTCTGAATTGGACAACTTAACTTAATTATCAGTGAGACACGACTATCTTGTGAAATCATTTACTTTGATTTTTGTTTAAGTATGATAATATAAATCATGTTATATTCTTTGTTAAGATTCCTAAATTATTTTCATTCTTCGTAAATCTGTTAGGTTATGCTTGTTACGACGGTAAGAAATCGTCTGAACAATTACGCGAACAATGTAAGTTATAATCAAGAAATTAGCTAGTGAGGACTTTTTGTATATACTTTCAGGAATAATGTAAGTTATATTCAAGAAAATCGCTAAATCTATGAGATTGTTATTATATTTTCGCATCACTTTAACATACACTATATTTTTAAAATAGATCCACGTGATAGTATAAGTGAAAAAGCAAAAGTCAAAAACTTAATATTTTGAGATTTGAAGTTGATATCGAAATTTCATTACACTGCTACTGACAATCATGTGATATGATCAACCTTGCTTGTATCATATTCATAATCAATAAGAGCGTTATCATCCTTTGCCTAACATATTTCACCCTTTTCGACTTTATAATTTAAAGAGCAGACTCGGGATCAAAGCTAACTCTGGAAGATACCTACTCAAGAATATATATACTTTATCGTCATCCAAAGCTAACTTAAAATCTGTTACCACCCAAAGCTAAACACATCACCATTTATGTAAAGTGTATGTGCATTGCATACTCTGGTGCAAGGTACACACTTCATAGTAAATCAAGAAGACCATGTTAGGCTAGACACATACAGTTACAAAGTTGGTAAATGGTGAGTATTGCTCCATAAAGACAAGGCACACACAGTTGTAAGTTTGGCTCATTGATCCAAGAAGGGACACCCAAGAAGGAGGTGTCATGAAAGTTCATTGATGATAGATAACCATGCAGACCATAAAAAGAAGATGAAAAAAATGATACCAATAGCCCTATACAAAAGTACAGATTAATTAATTGATATGTTCTTAATATACTTACTTTTTATGCATAATCCCTTACGATTTTATGTGTACATGGGCTTAATTTGCAAGTTACACTTCTATTTTCGTCTAAACACGATGGATTACTGATTAATTATAATACTTTGTTATTAGTGGTTTTTAAGGGATTAAAATGCCTCACACAATTCTTATTTTGTAGGATTAAAAGTTGAAGGCTAGAAACGACAAGAGCTTGGAACTTGAAGGCCTTTTGTGTGCATTATCTTAACAAATAGAAGAAAGTAATCTCTGGGAATTGTAAGTGCCGGGTTTTGAGCAAGGGATTGACATCAGGACTCCCATGATAAGCACGAACGAATTGAATAGATAGAATTGTAATCATGATGGGAGACTTGCTGGTTCTAGATTGTTCGTACTTGAAGCCTATATAAAGGACCCTTTGCTGGACGATTTAAAAACACAAAATACACATCAGATACATAGCTTATTTTCTGGAGTTGCTGCTGCGATTTTGCTGGGCTCGAGGGCTGCTGTTCATCATCACCATTACAGCCTACAATTCGTTAGTTGTATTCTTCTTTATAGCCATGTCGGGCTAGTTCCTTTTTACTATCTAGATAGAGGTTAATTTAGGGTTGAATCCAATTTGGTTATGAGATAATTGATTCTTGTTTTGAATTCTTTTGAGTATTTACATGTTCTCAGAATTATTGAATGCTACTGTTTTGATTAATCGAGTCTCGTTCTTGTTGTTTGATTATCAGAATCGTATATTGCTAGTTTGAAATTGGAACCCGTATTTGTTTCATTGTTCTAATATCGGTAGCAATTAACAATAACGATTGTGGTCAAGCTTTTGATTATTGTTAAGGGAATATGTAATCTGAGCTAGATAAATAGAGCTTAGGTGTTTATCATTCAGAATTGGTGTTTCTCTCGGATTTAATGCTATATGTAATTAAGTTCTAAGAGCTTGTTTAAGACTAATTATTTGGTAAGCGTAATATACAAAGAGCTTATTTTGTTTATCGACAACGTAAGGAGAAACAGGTTGTTAGAGCTTGTTAACAACAATAGTCAATTTATTCTTAAGTATTTGAGATATTTTGATGTCGATGATTGACCTGGATTCATAACTAAATGACACCCTTTAACTAGATCGTATCGTTTAACCTATATATTTGTCTTACACTTGTTTATCGTTTATTGCTTTATTATTAGTTGTTAAGTTATTCTAGTAGTTAGCTGCTAAAAATTTAAAATCAGAACCCCCCTTTCGTTTATTGAAGAAATAATTCTATACCAATCTGATATGTGGAATCGACCCTACTTTTGCTATCTACAAATAATTGAAGCATGATTAATTTTTGTTGGTTTCGACACCCATCATTAATCATCCCAAAACTTGATTCACATAGTAATGGCTTATTGAAATCAAAATTGAAATCAAAATTGAAATCTAGATCATAAATTATGTAATGTTTTACTGTATTATATTTAGAACGCGTCTTTATCATAAATTCAAAATTCGGGTTACAGAGCGATTGTACAAATCAATCAGAGATATCAGTTACACCCAAGAAGGAGGTGTCCCGAAAGTTCATTGTATGACAGATAACCGTGCATGCCATAATAAGAAGGCTTATTGAAATCGAAACTAAAATCTAACTCCTAAATTAAGTAATGATTTATTGTATTCAAAATGCATCTTTATTATATATTCATAATTCAAGTTTGTCTTAGTGATCCAAGAATTGGAAATTAGAAATTGATAAAAGACTTTAAAAATGGAGATCGTATAGGAATTTTGATCATTGGGTGATGAAATGAAGCAGTGAATTTATTGGAATTGAAAAATAACGTACTGAGGCTTTTTTCAAGAGAAAAATGAAGAAGACTGAAGGAAGAGTTTGAATTATGCAAGAAATAATGAAGAGTTATTACATTAAAGTTTTCCTAAAATATTTAGAGGGGTGATCTACAATTAAGAAAAAAAATAAAGGATATATATTTATAATATAGAAGAGTAAATATTCTAATATAGGCGAATATATTAGTCTTTTAATCTCATTAAAAATAATATTAAGTATGTCATTAAGTAGATTATGATTAGATATTTGTCGTTGATCCCATCTAATAGCTATTATTCTTTCGTGATTTTTCATGTATGGAATAAATAGATAGAATATAATAGAAATGATGAGAATAATAATGCATGCTCTTACATCCACGTACAACTTAAAGAAAATAAAAATTTTAAAAATATGATAGTTTTAGGCTAATAAGGTAAAATTGTAAGGTGTGGATGAATCACCACCACAATGTATAATTTTACAATTAAATGAGACAGTGATATATAGTCGTTATGTTCATCTATTTAAAGGGCAACATATGATACTCAAAATATACATACAACTTGATATTATTTTAGCTCCAAAAGTCATGGACAACATACCAAAATTGAAACCTCTTATAAACAATATTAGCACTCCCAATAATGGAGAAACATGTGAGACTTTAAAGAAGGGATCAGATGCCCACGAGCAACCTTTGAGTCCTATGGCTCGGTTGTTTCACGAGCCTGGTTCTAATGTCTACATCATTGGAATCATGGGTTCAAAAACACAAATTTGTGCCGATGTTTTCAAACAAAATTTGGTTCATACCTTTCTTAAAAATCGTCGATTTTCTAGCTTGCAGGTGAATACACATTCTTAATTTAATTTGCATACTATCTTCATATATGATCATATTATATAGCTTGTGTCATTCATTTTATTTACTTCGACTACATATGTAGGTAAAGGACAAGGAAAACGGAAGTATGAAATGGATCCCTACACAAGTAAACATAGATGACCATGTTATAATAGCGAAAGTTGATGATAACATAGAATCATCTGAAAAATTCATTGAAGATTACATCTTCAACCTCAGCAAATCGCCAGTTGAAAACACAAAGCCCTTGTGGGATCTTCACATCCTCGATATAAAGACATCAGAAACAGAAGGCACGTGTGTCTTCCGTTTCCATCACTCCCTTGGTGATGGCATGTCTTTAATGAATCTTCTACTTGCTTGTACACGAAAAGTCTCCGACCCTCAAGCTTTCCCTACTCTTCCAGGAAATAACAACAAGTTGGCTCATGCTACTAAAGTCGTTGCTAGCTTTTGGTCAAGACTTGGTGTTCTTTGGAACTCTTTTGTTGCTCTTTTGATGTTCGTGTTCACTGCATCGTTCCTACAAGACACAAAAACACCAATGAAAGGTTCAATTGGTGTTGAGCATAGGCCTAGAAGATTTGTTATTCGAAGTGTAAGCCTTGATGACGTTAAGTTGGTAAAACAAGCTATGAACGTCGTAAGTACTTTTATTTTTTTTTCTCTATCTGTTTCTACTAAGATATAAGTCAAGAACATAACTTTTATACAAAAGGCTTTTCAACCTTCGAGAGTTGGTACTGTCTTTTACTTACAATTGTGTCATCGTATCTTGTATAGACTGTGAACGATGTAGTACTTGGAGTCACACAAGCCGGATTATATCACTACCTACATGGGAGATATAGTAAGTCCTATATATTAGAGTATTATCTGTATAATAAACATACAAAATCTTTAATATATATGGGTGCACCCCTTAGTTTAGTGATTGTTTTCTTAAACGCTGTGTCACAGGTGAAATGAATAACAAGCTTGTTGGTATGCCTAGTAACATTCGCTTTCGGGCAACCTTCTTCTTCAACCTTCGAGCCACTACAAAGATTGATGTGAGTATGAAATTTTCTAGCATGCATGTTGATTTTCAGTCTATAGTTCTTGATCCCTAATTCTGTATGTATGTACTGGGTTTAGGATTTCACTGATACAAATACAAACGGAACATGGGGGAACAAGATAGGTTATGCTTTACTTCCATTCAATATCGGATTCAAGAACGATCCTTTAGATTACGTACGAGATGCAAAGGCCACCATGAAACGAAAGAAGGCTTCTTTGGAGCCAATCTTCACTTATTTCTTTGCTAAGCTAGTCCTAAAGTTGTTTGGCATCAAGGTATATATAGTACTTGGATCATGAATTGATGATTTATTTTGATTTGTAATCTAAAGTTAATGTTTGATATAATAATTACTTATGATGCAAAGCAATCTTAGGCAAAATCCTTACAACTTTGTTGTTATCTGCAAGGTTAACGTTGATACACGTTGATACAGTTAATAGCATAAAAATCATCATGTGTTGTTTACCTATCAACAATTATATTATACTGATCGATTTCAAACGAATGAAAATTAACAGATTGCAGGGAAACTGAATCACAAAGTTTTTTATAACACGACACTTTGGTTCTCTAATGTCCCCGGACCGCAAGAAGAAATAACGTTTTTTGGACATAAAGTAGCATACCTTGCTCCCAGTTGTTATGGCCAACCAAATGTAAGTTATGTTGACTCATATTATTTTTTTATTTTAGTATAATAAAAGAACAACTACTAATAAATATTAATTTTTAAATTTAATTTAGGCGCTCATGATTCATGTGGTGACTTACATGGACAAAGTAACGTTTGTGATATCAGCTGATGAAGAAACCATACCGGATCCTCATAAACTATGCGATGATCTTGAAGAATCACTACGAAGTATCAAAGCTTCTGCACAAGTCATATAATAAATCAATTAATGTCAAATAAACAAGTAAATTTTATGTCAGTGTTGATGTATATGCATATGTATTTACAATGGCGGACCTAGAAAATTTAGTCGTCAGTGTCACAAAAATTTTGAAGCTCCTTCGACTTGGTAGTTGATTAAGTTTATTTAAATATGAGGTGCACCGCTTAAATATGACTGGTAACACTCTTAAAAAATCAATAATTTTTCAACTAAATTTACACTAAGTTGATTTAATTGACTGGTGTCATATGCCACCGCTGAGTATAACGTGGGTCCGCCCATGTGTATTGTATTGGAATCGATTACAACGTGTATAGTGATCGATGATACATAAATAGTATCGTACCAATGTGTGTTTATAACATATGTACGTGAAATAGATATTCGGCATATTAATTGTTGATATATGCTATTAAATTGTTATACTTGTGTTGTTATTTCTTTGTTCAATAACAATCTATTTAATTTGTTATCGTAAGTTTTTATATATTAAAGATAAAAGACATGTTCTATCGAATCAATGATAGTCGTTTTCAGTTTCAACTCCGTCTTCAGGTTTAGAAACTACTCAAAAATTAAGCTAAATTGACAGTCTGAATCAACCAACTTGAGCATCAATAAGTCGATAGAGAACAATATTAGACTTTGTGATTATCGGGTCGGATCTAAGAAACGGTTTTAAGATCCGCGCGTGTATGGCAACCAGTCACGTGGGCGATATTGAAAGTCTTTTGTCAAGTTGGGTTAAATGGATGAGTCCATTGGGCCAATATTTGGACTATTGACAGAAATACAATTTACTGATCTCAAATCAATACTTCTTTAAGCTTGAGAATGGGCTATTTTATCAATGGGCCATAATAACACCAATACAAGCTACAAAGCGTGGCCTCATTAAGTATATCTTAGGATCGAGTCGTAATTAGGCCTAGATTAAGAGGTATCTAACACTCATTAAGTATCTTAGGATCGAGTCGTAATTAGGCCTAGATTAAGAGGTATCATATGTTAGAGTTTAGAAAAACCGTATGTAGGTCTAAACTTGTAACATAAATCCACTTATATATATGATTAGTAAATATGAAAAACTATCGAAGAAGAATAAGGGAGAAAAAAAAAAAAAACTTTTAGTGTCATGATAAATAGAATAAACTTGCTTTTAGATCTATTTTATTACGCATGTTTAAGAATCTCTTATTATATTTTTTAGAATAGTTTGTAAAATCAGTTAGGATGGAGTTAACTCACCTTTACTTGGTTAAATAGGTGTATCATCTTACAGTTATCTACTTTGTAATTAACTATAAGTAATTACATTTTACATTTCTTTCCTTTTTTTTTTTTTTTTTTATGAGTGCAATGTGTAGAGTTGTAGACCAGGGTCTATACAAAATTAACTGAAACCACCAAACATGACAAGATCTTATTTTGTGTTTGCTCGAGCCTCTAAGTCCTGTCCATTTTACTTGGATAGCCCAAGTAAAACCTGTTTTTTACACATTATTTTTTTTTGTTAACGGCATAAATTTTATTAAAATACTAGCAAGCTAGCCACTAGTAGCATATAAAGATTATAAAATATTGGAATGTGAAGTTTTAAAGTTACAAATCCAATCTACCCAATTAATTGATTGATTTTTTCCCCTACTAGAAATCCAAGTGAATGTAGAATGAGATGAATTTAATATTACCATAAATGACATCACTCCACGACTTGTTTAAGAATAAAGTAGAGCCGTTTCTAGATCTCCATAACGCCATACAACTTTTTCTAAGTCTTTTACTAGTAATTTGTAAAGTTTCCACATATATAATTTAGTTGGTAGATAAGATCATGAGAAAATTACATAAATCATCCTTATGGTTTGGTCCAAATTACAGTGGCAGTCCTTTAATTAATTTAATTACACGGATCATCATTTATATTGAAACCTGTTACACTAATGATCCTTTACACTAACTGTTGTTAAAAAACTCAGTTAAGTGAAGTCACATGTTTTGCACGTGAGGGTTAAATTGTCCTTTCATTTAATTAAAGAACTTCCCGCGAAACTTTTTAATCATCCTAAAAATCTAAAACCAAATTAAAACAAAAATTATAAAGATTGCTTATAAAAATTGTTTTTCTAATCATTGACAAAAAATCAAACACCAAAAAATACTCCGTATAATTTCTCTCTAAACCCACTTTTTTAAGTATAAAACCCATATACAAACGAATAATCACCGTTCGTCTGGAACTTCTCCACCTCCCACTTGTCCGCGCCTGCAAACACCGAACCAAATCGAAACCCACCACCACCGCTAGTTGCATTGAGGTAACGGTGGTGGCGAGTTTATATGGTTACGCGATCGATAAAATCTCATTCAAATCGACCTTCTTATTCCTCGTTGGTGCTTCTGGCCGAATCCGAACAACTAATATCGGTAACACAATGGTCAACTGTCGGTGTCGCAGGTAGTCGAAAACACCGTCGGTTCTTCTTTCCGCTGGAATCGCCATCTCCCTCATTGCAAGTAGTCATCATATCCGTGCAAGTGGTTCTCAAAACTCCACCGTCATCGAATGATCGGTCATCAAATTCTGTCTTGCAGGTTAGTGTCTGCAACTGGAGAGAAATACAGAAGAGTAAGATGCGGTGGTGGCTGGGTATATATGAGGTAAGGGGTGGTTATGGTCTTGCAAATAATAAAATGGAAAGTAAATGGAAATGGTGATGTGATTTGATGTTGAAGAAATCATATGTATGTGTATGTACTTTTTTTTTTTTTTTTTTTTTTGGAACGGCAAATAACTCCTTCGGATCAGTAATGGAGTATCATCGTGCCACCACTACTGACCCCACCTTTTGCCTCACCTAAGAAGAAACCCTCTGGAGAGGCTCGAACCCGAGACCTCTCCATCATTGGGAAAACTCCTTACCTCACTCTTACCACTTGGGTAAGAGGTCGTGAGATTCAAAAAATATTAGTTTGGTAATTAATTTTCAAGTGTGTAGCGTAGGGAAGTAAGGGGAGATTTTTTGGGTATTGAATTGACGAGGAAAATGTTGAAAAAAATTGACGAAGAAAGGGAAGAAGCATGGAGTGAATGGGGACAATAATGATTACACAAAAGGATCCTTTATTATAAATTGTCCAATTTACCTTCACGTGCAAATCATGTGACTTCACTTAAGTAAGTTTTTTTAACGACCATTAGTGTAAAGAACCATACCTGTGACAAATTTTAATATAAAGGATGATACGTGTAATTAAATTAATTAAATGACTATCACTGAAATTTAGACCAAACCATAAGGATGGTTTACGTGATTATTTTCTCTAAGATCTTTGACATATTTTCCCGAACATAATAAGATCTTTGACTAAGTCAAGGTTTTTGTCGTAGATCATATGCGGGTCCAATAATCGTCCATTAGTTCAATGGTGTAGTGTATATATATAGTCAAACATTAAAAGGGCATGCGAGACTAATTATCATGACCATCAAAGTCAACACTTAAACTGCACTTTGCTTTGGTCTGTGTTCAAATGTTCATAGGTTTACAACTTTTACTATTATTGTATTGAAAGCAGCATATAGTTCAGTAGTTTCATTTAAATGTTCCCTCAGCTCATATTTGATACATATCATGCTAGAGAAGAGTTCAATTGAGACCATTTATTTTGTGTTAGTGATTGATTATACATTTGATTTAGGGTTTAGGGTTAGGGTTTAGTGTTAGGGTTTAGCAGGGTTTAGTGTTAGGGTTTAGCAGGGTTTTGGGTTTAGGGTTTAGTATGAGTTAGGGTTTAGAGTTTTATAAAGCGTTTAGGGTTTAGGGTTTGGGGTTTAGGGGTTAGGGTTTAGGGTTGGGAGTTTGGGGTTTCGTCCCCGAAACACCAAACTCCCAAACCTAAACCCTAAACCCTAAACCCTAAACGCAACACTGTAACACACGTGTTAGTAATGTGAAACCCACTAAAAATAATGAAAAAAAAAACTCGTCGAAAGTATGCCTTAATGGACAGCAAATCGAAGAGGATCAAACGCTGAATCTAATGGTGCAATTTTCATAATTTTTCGATTTGTCGTTTATGAGATATTTAACTTAAGGGGTAAATGGGTTTTGTATTCTCTTTGTACACATGGCACCATATCATTGGTTCCTCTATTCTCACATAAATTTTATTTCTCATTTGAACCTTACCCTATCATGCTATTACATATTTCTTTCGAAAGAAATCATGCCCATTATTATTACACAATACATATATAAAGTAGTAGTGAACAATCTTGATGACATCATACTTAGTTTTGAGTTTGTTTGTAAGCAGTTGCTTCTGCAAAAGTAGAGCAGCATTTGCATCCTCCTCCATGGTTGTAACGCCCACCGCCTCAACAACCATACCTACACCCACCGTGTCCACCACCACCACCTCGGCCACCACCTTTGTCATGGCCTCCACGTCCGCCGCCGTTGTCATGTCCACCACGTCCGCCGTTGTCATGTCCTCCACGTCCGCCGCCGTTGTCATGTCCTCCACGTCCGCCGCCATTGTTGTATCCTCCACGTCCACCACCGTTGTTGTATCCTCCACGGCCACCGCCGTTGTTGTATCCTCCACGTCCACCGCCGTTGTGGTATCCTCCATGGCCACGGTCATCAAGCGTACCTGCACCATTCCATATATGTTATTCCATTTCCATTGTTTCTTATGGATCTAGCTAACTAATGCTAATGTTAGTTTGATCTTTAGTTTTACAAGTTAATCAAGTCTATCAATCATTATTAATGGTTAGTGAAAAAAGAAAAAGGTTACTTACTGTCCTTAGCTGCAACAACTTCGGAGGTAACGAGAAGAACAACAGCTAAAGCCAGAGCAAGAAGAAGGAATGTCTTTGAAGCCATTTTGATGTAAAAGGGAAATATATGAATGAAGAAGAAGGAGGATGAGGAAACTGTGTGTTACATGAATCTATTTATAGAAAGATTTCATGCATGAGAACGTCTATAAAAATAATTATAAGTTTTTTCCTTTAGTGGTGTGGACCATGTATTGGTTTGGCTGGTGAAGATTTAGGACAGATTTCATTTTCTTTTGACATTTTGCAACATATTCAATTCTTATCCTGTTCGTACTCCATCAATCAAATATAATATAATTATAAAACAAATTTTGTTTTTGAGATCACATACATATATAGTACGTACTACCAATATTTGCATGAGCTTGAAATCATGTAACGTTAGATAAGTTGACAATTATCCCAATATTGAATACGTATCTATAACTATGTTACTATCTATAATGCATAATGATATTCTGATTTTGAAAAAATTTTACAAGTAAGATATAACATTTCCTTATTAAGTTTGTTTAATTTTCATTATACTATACAACTTTATATATTTTACATTTTCCACCTTTTATCTATAGTATCTTGAATCTTAAACTTTACATACCGCTAGTAACTCATCATCGTGGGTAATCATATGTCTATCATTGAGTATCTATTTACAATAAAATAGTATATTCCGCTGTATCGCGCGAGTATTTTGCTAGTATCTTTAGATAAATACGTTGGAAAACTTTTAAAAGGGTGTTATATTTTATGTTTTTTATTTTAACAATTTTACAAAACGCATGATGAAGATTTCCATTTGTAAAATCTCCTTACACCACTGAGAGTTGTGACAACTACAACATCAACCACGACTATTAATCGTGGATGACAAGTGAAAGTGGAAAGTTCTCACGACTAAACCGCCCGATTATATTATCTGCATTAATTAGTAAGTTATACATAATCATCAATAATAACAAAAGTTGTAAAAGAAAAACGTGATCCCATCAATTTCATAACGAATTGCCTTCGATCACGACCCACTCGGCTCGTCCTTGACCCTCCACAAGCCCGAGCGTACTAGTGCACTCCTAGCGGTCTTATTGAACAACAGTAATATAGGACATGGTAGCTTATATTTTAGGGCATGTTTGGCAACAACTAGCTGAAGTTGGAGATTATGGTTGGATCTAGATAAAATTTATTGGATCAAGTGCTTTTTAATGTATATAACTATGAGTTGATCTTCATTGTGTGTATGTAACAAAATTGACCGCCATTGTATGTACGAAACTATATATTTGTGTACATTGCATGTATTTTGGTGACCTGTAAACATGTCATGTGTCACCTTATAACTGATAACACGTTACCAAAATACACACAATATACAAAAATAAATAGTTTCGTACATACAATGGCGGTCAATTTTGTTACGTACACACAATGAAGGTCAATGTGTAGTTATATACATTAAAAATCAGTTAACCTCAAATTATTCTATTTGTTAAAGTCACTTTAATTAATTAGGTTCTTCAAAAAAGAATTTCTTAAAGGATTTTTTTTCTTTCAAGAAGCTCTATTATCTCTTTGTTACAAAACAACGAGAACGTCAAATCCTCATAATCCCCTACAATTCATATGCCAAACACACCCTTACACGGTAGCTTATTTATCACGATGTTTGGTCTTGTTGTAAATCAGTAAATCAAGTAGTTTATTTAGTTCAATTTATATATGATTTAATTGAAATCAATGAAATTAAATCAAGTTTAATATCAAATTAGTTCATAAACATGTATGAATTTGGCTTATATGATATAGATAGGGGAGTGATTCGTATACCATCGGTTTTTAACCGTATACCACAAAACATACATTATAGTGTTGTAAATATGTGGTGTGGAATCACCACCCGCATATGGAAAGAGTCGGAAAAAAAGAGTAATACTTAGTCATGATTTTTCGCAACCATGTCGCAAGTATTTAAAAAAATGTACGTACGTGGTTTATCTAATTAACACATGTTTTGGGAAGTATTCGATCTCACAAAATTAAAGGAGTATAAATTGCATTTATTACGGAGATAGAAGTCAATAAGTATTAACTAAATGCTCAATATTAATTAACTTGTAGCCGTCGTGACAAGTTATTGACTTATTAATAACACGTCGGTAGCCAAAGTAGAATTGTTCACAGCATCTGTGATCAATCATCCATAAACACATTTATGGGTATACACCTATACATGATTGGAGTTGATATTAACAACATAAAAAGTGATACTCACAGGACACTATATAAGTATTAAAGTAGACCGTACAAGTATATCATTGAATAATTTTGTTGTATGTATCAAATTTTGTGTTGCATATATCACCACCCATACATAATTACAAATAAGGGTCCACATCCTTTTATAAAAATAAAACAATACAAATAAAAATGATCCATATCCATTAGTAGAGACAAGGTAAAAAAAAGTACAAGAATTTTTGAAAGAATGAAACTACCAATGAGATTGTGTCATTTGTTCAAAAATTAATTTACCTCCAAAATCTTAAAAATTAATTATCTCACAAATGGCAAATAGAAAAATTATAAAAATTGCACCATAAAATTCAGCGTTTTATCCTCATCGATTTGTCATCTCTCAAGACATACTTTCGACGAGTTTTTTTTCTTCATTTTTTGGTTGGTTTCACAAATTACTAACACATGTGTTAGTGCTTGGTTGTACATTTAATTTAGGTTTAGGCTTTAGGGTTTGGGGTTTAGTAGGGTTTAGGGTTTAGAAGAGTTTAATGTTTAGGGTTTAGTAGGATTTAGGGTTTAAAGTTTTGTAAAGCGTTTAGGGTTTTGGCAAAAACCCTAAACCATAAGCTATAAACCCTAAACCCCAAACCCTAAACACAACACTTTAACACATGTATTAGTAATTTGTGAAACATACCAAAAAATGAAGAAAAAAAACTCGTCGAAAGTATGCCTTGAGAGATGGCAAATCGAAGAGGATAAAAAGCTGAATTTTATGTTGCAATTTTCATAATTTTTCGATTTGGCATTTGTGAGATATTCAAAGTTTCAAAAAAATGGGGGTAAATGAGTTTTTTTTTGTACAAATGACACAATCTCATTGATTCTTCCTTACTCTACAAAATACTTGTAGTCCTTGATCCCATCTCTCCATTAGTATATTCGTGCCGACAAACTAATAGCTAGCTAAAACCAAAAAAGCAAAAATCACAAATTAATTAACACGACTGTATATATTTTTTTGTTTTTGGAATTAATACATGGTAAGGAATTAATTTTATTTCAAACACATAAAAAAAATAAAAATAAGGGAAATGTTACTAACTTTGACCAAAAAGCTATTGTGTGTAACCAACTAACACATGGGTGTAAGAATGAAACTAACTTTTGAAAATGGGTGTTTTAATATAATTTGTTCACGTGTCGCTCGTTGAAAGTGACACGTGGCGTACGCATGTGCCACGTGGCTTCCGGAGAATTTGACAATTCATCGACACGTCAGCAAATTACATTAAAACACCATTTTTGAAAGTTGGTTGCATTCTTATACCCATGTGTTAGTTGGTTACGCACAATAGCATTTTGGCCAAAGTTAGTAGCATTTCGGTGGACTTATCCCTAAAAATAAAAATAGACTAGTGAGACGCAAGCAAACAAAAACTTAGAAAAGGGGGGAACGAATACAAAGTACAACACATTTCATTTCAATCCTATATAAATCAATTAACAAGTTATGTAACTTGGAGAATCGAAATCCTGCCATTTGAAGCTGATTATGACTTTTCTATCTATATAATGCGGTGATATTGTTGGTAATTGTTAATCTGATGCTTATGACCTTTTTACTAAATTACCACTACCGAAGTGTAACTATCCGCTATAACGCTTGGTTCGGAATGTGAAATGGAAATGAGAAAGAGTAAAAGAATATTAGATAATGCAACAACGCAAAAGGGTGACATGTATAGTCAGGTCAAGTTGACGAGTTTAAAATACCCATTCCCAATCCAGCATAGTTTGATACTTTGATAAACGAGTTGAGGGTCAAAAGTAAATATAATGTAAATGAACATTATTGCCCGTTTATAGGTAAACGCCATGCATCAAACGGGTTAATAAGTTGACATGTTAATTTTGGGTCAAATTACTCAAATACAATGGGGTTACTTTTGGGTTGGTGGTCGACTTGTTAACCCGAAACTTGATCCTAGTCTGACCTGAAAATTTAGACGGGGTCACGAGTTTCAGATTAGCGGATTGACAACTTCAAAACCTGAATTGGTAAACGGTTCAAGCGTGTTAGTGGAGGTGGCAACTTGGTTTTGGATTGATTTCGCGTTGATAGGTTGTTTTGGGGTAAAAATTGGTCAAATCTAATGAGTTAGTTTTAGGTTTGAAGGGCTGATCCGTTAACTCGAAAATAGACCCGAGTCTGATCCTAATTTGAACGGGTTGGTCAGTTTAAGGTTAGCATGTTCAGATGTATAATATATATGTCATATATTAAAATGATTATAGATAATAATACACATTACTCTCGGTTGATGGTAATGGGTGATTACCCACTAATAAGTAAGAATAATTATATATTATACATAACAAAACACCATTATTCATTTCATTTCTCATTTCGTACCCCTTAGTACTCCCAAACAAACCCCAACATACATAGATAACATACCTAATGTTAAAATTAAAATGAAGAAAAATGGTGACAATTTGAGCATTAATTATTTTGGAAGCATATACATAACAAACCATCACAAGATAGCCTAGTGGTTGACGTCCTGTTATCCTCACAAGAGGTCTTGGGTTAGAACCTCAATAGAAGCATATATATGTTGGGGTGGCCACGAGAATGTTCGGAAATGGCCACGGTAACAGTTAGGTCGCATACATCACAAGCATAAGCTTGGTCAACCCGGGGGAACTTGTTATAAACGAGAATACCTTTTTTTTAGAATAAAATAAAAAATACATAATAAATCATTTAATTAAACTGTCACTATGTAAATTTGTGTGATGTTAGTATTACGGATCAACATTTTAAAAGTTTTGTTAAGAGTTGTACGTGTTAAAAGATGGTATTACCATTTTATTGCGAATGATGACTCTGTGGCTACAAGAAGGATGCGAAATCAATGCGTTTATATTTACAATGGGCATCTAGTTTTAATCCTCCAACGTAATTTTGAACCAAATTTCTATTTTAAGTATTATAAACTGTAAAAACAAAATTTAACCAATTTATATTGCTCATTACCCGAGCCTTAATTATTGTTTATTTATTCTTAGTTATAGTTTAATTATGTTTAAATGTAATAAGTGGCTTCATCGATAGAGCTTTTTTACTTCACCGATGAAATTGTATATAATTCTATGCAGTACTTCTTCATTTAACGGAGGAGTCTTGCTAAACATACCTATAACTATATATTATAGATATAACTAATTCAATTCATAAGTGGCCGGTAAACACTCTCTCCGTCCCATTATAAGTGTCAACTTTTGATTTTTTTAAGTTTTTCTCTTTTAACAATTTGACCTTAAATATTTTGTTTGTGTTATATATATACTTGATGGAAACAAAATATTTAAGGTCAAAGTTAAAAGAGAAAAACTTAAAAAAGTCAAAAGTGGATACTTATAATGGGACGGAATAGTAGTAGTTATAAAGCTAACTAACTTACATTATTAAAGTTCACTGTTTAACCATTATTAGTTAACGGTTTTGTGTGGAGTAATTGGCAAATTTCATGAAAGTTATGATTTTCTCATTAAGATTGAGGAATATTACAGACCCTTATTATAATTACTATATTTAGCAAAATTTAAATTTAAATTGTATATTTATCTTTTCAAATACATAGTTTTTATTGTCAAGTTTTATCTAGACAAGTATTCTTATTAATTACTTAAAAGAAACAAGCAAAAATACACATGTTCATGGAACCAAAAGGATTTCATTATTATAAGAAGCTTAAGAGCATACTTCAGTTAAATGAAGTTATGCATGGTACTAGATCGAAGACTTGTATTAAAAACAAGCACCATCTAATGCATTACTAGTACACACATAAAGTACAGTTATTAACAAGATGGCTCAAATAATCACAATGACCAGATCAGTTGTGATTAGCTTGATTGTATGCAGTTGCCTCAGCAAGAGTGCTACAACACCTGCATCCTCGGTTATAGTACCGTCCACCACCACAGCACCCATACTTGCAATAGTTTCCTCCTCGGCCACCACCGTGGTTATACCCTCCACGTCCACCACCATTGTTGTATCCTCCACGTCCACCACCGTTGTAATAACCTCCCCGACCACCACCATTATTATAACCTCCACGACCACCGCCATTGTCGTAACCTCCTCGACCATACTTGGCATCCTCTACCTCACCTGCATGGCATTTTTATTTTCAGAGGTCAGAGTGCAGACATAAAACTTATCATACGCACGTATTATTTACAATAGCAATATAAACAGTGTCTCAAGTGACACTTGAAACCACAAGTGGCTGATGAAAAAAACTCGTACCGCTTTGGTTGCACTGCATATTAATATTATGATTTCATGCAAGATTATATAATCCATAGACTTCATTCTTGTATTACAAAAATAGAGGTCCACAAAAGGGATGAGGTTTACTTACTGTCATGGTTGGAGGCCAACTCTTTAGCAGCAGCAATTTCTGAGGTGATGAGAACAACAGTTGCAAAAACAAGTGCAAGAAGAAGGAATGTCTTGGAAACCATTTTGTATTTTTCTTTTAATGAAAGGGAATATCTAAAAGAAGGATGAAGAAATCAGTGTGCTACACATGACTATTTATACAAAAAATTACAAGATGGTTTAAATGCAGATTAGTTTTCTGGTGAGGGGTTGGGGCCAAGCTTTAACTTCACTGCCGCGCCTTTGACATTTTCAATATATCCATTCTTATCTTTTCTACCTATTCTTCCTTTAGATTTAGATTTTGATTGATAAAAAATTGGAGTTAATTAAGAGCATCAGGAGTCAATGAGTCATGTACATGCATGTACAATTGTACATATATTGTTATTCTTATACCTATATTTTAATTTACATTAATGTCCCAGTATTTTCTTTCACCTATATTTTTATTTAAATAGCATATACAAAAATCTTAGCAAATATATATCAAACGGACTTACTTAGATTTATTATATAGGCCCAATATTATTATACTCCGTATATTTAATTGATAGAAAATTTTGAACTGCAAAAATACTGGGTCGGTGTCATTAAAATGTAGTTATTTCTCAATGCCTGCTTTTCCATGTGGCCAACTTAGCATCAGGCATGGTTCCCTGTTCTAATATTATTATCATCCATACCTAAATTTGTATAATTGTCTCCTACCCCAAGTTAGATCATACGGAGTATTTAATATAGAATTATAGATATACTCTTATGCATGTACATATTATGGTAATTAACTAATGTAATATATTGGGTAGCCAGTGAATGGTAGTTGGTATAGGATAACATATAATCATAGGGAGTGAAAATATATGAACTGAGCGGCCTTAAAAGTTTACCTTTAAACTTGCAGTGATGCAGATCACCAACGCAACCGAAAACAATTAATCTGCAGTAATAAACAACTCAAAACAGCTATTCTAGGCACAGTAAAACAACTTCAAAAACTTATATACGGTACGACAAAAGTAATACAAAACAACCTAAAAAGGGGTTATATTATATCAGCAATAAACATGTTATCTTCAACAGTAACAACAAAAGGCCGTCAAAAAATAAAATAATACCTACAGACTTCTAAAATCACAAAATCATATCGTGATTTATAGCAGATAGCTAACAAACACATCTGAATGGCAAATCCAAATATCTCGAACCCATTATGAATTTTATGAAATTGCATTTAAAATCTGAATGCAAAATTTAGGGAACTGTTGAGTTCAGCGCCTGTGATGCTGATACAAACAATGCATAAGTTAGACTCAGCGAAAGAAAGACTACAACTAAGCTAATCATCAGTTTTATTTCAAATTGAAAGTATTATGGTATATTCTTACTGAGAGTTACAGTGTGTGATATGAATGATTTTATGGTGTGATGGAATACGTCACTAGCTTAAAGGTAAAGGAAAAGAATTGGTTGTGTATGTACCGGATAGGAGATGGTGGAACGTTTAGTAGTGGTTGTGTAGTACACCCCTACTGCATGTAAGACACCCTTCTATTGTAGTGGGGTATCAGTAGAGATTCATTCATAACCCCTACTACGAATAGGGGTTGTGTAATACACCCTTTTTATTGTAGTAGGGGTTTTTGACATAGTAAGGATTGTTTGATATAACCCTACTTGTACTGTTTTGGGAGAGGTATTCCTTGATCGCGGAGTCTCCGGAACACCACTACTACAACAAATCTCAAGTGTTTTTCGAACCCGCACTTGAAAATATTAAGAGTTGCTTCTTGAATATGCATTCAAGTATGTTCATTGTATTGTTCAGACTTCTCAACTGCATGTAAGACACCCTTCTATTGTAGTGGGGTGTCAGTAGAGATTCTTTCATAACCCCTACTAAGAATAGGGGTTTTGTAATACACCCCTTTTATCGTAGTAGGGGTTTTTGATATAGTAAGGGTTGTTTGATATAACCCTACTTGTACTGTTTTGGAAGAGGTATTCCTTGATCGCGGAGTCTCCAGAACATCACTACTACAACAAATCTCAAGTGTTTTTCGAACCCGTACTTGAAAATATGAAGAGTTGCTTCTTGAATATGAATTTAAGTATGCTCATGTATTGTTCAGACTTCTCACCAAATTTCAGAATTGATTGGGTGAAGAGTTGCTTCTTGAATATGCATTCAAGTACGTTCATGTATGGTTCAGACTTCTCACCAAATTTCAGAATTGATTGGGCTGTTATGTATTCCTCAAATGTAGAAGAGTTTATCTTCTACAATCCCAATCACAAAAATAGTTCACGAAAGGTGTATTACACAATACCTACTAGTGGAGTAAGAGTTATCAAAGAACCCCTACTGTACCAGTAGCATTATATTAAACAACTCCTACTGTACCAAAAATCTAACTACAATAGAAGGGGTGTACTACACAACCCCTACTAGTGGTAGGGGTTATCAAAGAATCCATACAGTAGGGGTATATCTAACAACCCATACTATACCAAAAACCTCTACTAGTGGTGTAAGAGTTATCAAAGAACCCCCTCAAGAGTTATCAAAGAACCCCTACTGTACCAGTAGGGTTATATTAAACAACCCTTACTGTACCAAAAACCCTACTACAATAGAAGGGTTGTATTACACAACCCCCACTAGTGGTAGGGGTTATCAAAGAATCCCTACAGTAGGGGTATATCTAACAACCCCTGCTATACAATTACAGTAACTGTATGTAATATATATGCATAAATTAGAGCAAATACAAGGTTTACAATGGAGATGGATGGATGAAGTAGTACCTTCGCGAGGCCGGGTTGTATTCTTCGACACTTTATGGTTACGGTTTGCCGCTTGAAGAGCATTACGATGATGATCGTTTTTAATTTAAAGGGCCATATACCTACAAACTTAGGGCCCAACACCTGAACGAGCACTGGGTGGGATCTACAGTGTGCTGATACAGAGGAGTGGTCATGTTTTTGAGGAAATACAGAGGTCCGGTACCCCTTGTAACATTAAGGGTTACTTGCCCGTCGTTGAGTCGTTTGGAATTTCTAGTGCTTTGAGAGCTTCCACTGCAGGTCAATCGTTTCCGCAATCAGTGTCAATCATTGGGACATCTGACCCGCTAAAGCCCGGGTCGCAAGCAAGTACACTAGAGGTGATTATTCGTAAGAGCAACCAAACTGAGGATGCACAGAGTGTTAATAAACACCACTAAATAAACACACCTAAGGTTAACAAGTAAGCCTGAGGATGCACGTATCGTTAAGAATCACCTGAGGATGCACGTATCTGTATCCATTTTGGTGTCGGTTGCATATCTGTATCCATTTTGGAGGCAACCAAAATGATAGTTACCCAAAATGAACGTATTATTAATAAACACCACTAAATAAACTCAACTAATATATGTGTCCAAATTGGTGTCGGTTGCATATTTGTATCAATATTGGATAATGCACTAGTAGGGGAATATCACACAACCCATACTGTACCAATTCGGATCTTAAATTTACCCCATTTATCATATAACTTCGTTGATTTTGAATATAAAGGTATTTGAAAGTATTATGGTATATTCTTACTGAGAGTTACAGGGTGTTATATGAATGTTGTATCCATTTTGGAATACGTCACTAGTAGGGGTATATCACACAACCTGTAACAACCCCAAAATTTGGGCCAATTTAAAATTTTCCTAATTACGTGTTTACTACTTGTATTTAATATGAAATAGGATTAAATACGTTACTTGCTTATATATATATATATATATATATATATATATATATATATATATATATATAGGTGATATATATATACACGTATACGATTCGTTCAAATCGTATAAAACTACAATTGTACAAACATACGGACTTTGGTAAAATAATTATTAAATAATGTGAAATTATTTAATTACTTCAACTACTACTTTATATTATGTTTATAATATAACGAAAACGTACGTTTTAATCAAAACGTTACTGAACTCTCCGGAAACTCGACCAACCGACAAAATGAAACAAAGTTATATTTTATAACTTAACAACAAGTATTTTGGTAAAATACTTCAACTAAATTATTGCATAATATCTCGTATTTTAAAACGTATAAATAAACGCGTATAAAAAGATTTTAACGTTTAAACGACCGGGGAAACTAACACCGCACGGAGCGCGTACACGAGGAAGCAAAAATTGGTGAGACCACACCTTTGTGGCCCCACCCAAAACCGGCCTAAGACATGGGGCATCACCCCCATGCCTCTTTGATCAAAAACATAACCAAACTCACTCCCTCACTCAATCACTCTCTTCTCTCTCTCTCTCTCTCAATCGGTCACTCTCTCTCTCTCTCTCTCTCTCTAAAACACCACCCTCAAAACACCATAAAAACACCCTCAAAACACCATAAAAACACCATTAAAACACCTCGAAGGTCTAGACCCGTTTGGAGAAAGGCGATCACGAGAACGAGGGCTACAAACCTATCTTTTCGGATTTTCGTTTCGACAACTTTGTAAGTTTTCTGGCGACTCGCAAACTTTCCGATTACATTTATTTTGCTAGATTATTGTTCCCCTAGCTTAGTAATGTCCAAATATGTAATTTAAACTTGATTTCGGAACAAAGTCGGTTTTGGTCATTTTTAAGAAAACGACACTACAAACACTAAAAACACCAAACAACAATTTTTATATACTCATTGTAACATATTAAAACTTGTGTAAAATATTCGGACCCAACGGAACTCGTTAACCACGTTTTCGACACAAGCTAAAACCTGACCAGACGCTAGTGTCGCATGGCTCACGCCAGTTATGCGTCACTTCGTCTGAGTGACGCATAGGTCACGAATCGTCCATATGCGACACTTCCTAAGTGCCGCTAAAACACCAATACCGTCACTTCACTAGTGACGCAATAATATAATCTTCAGCAGAAACAGGCGACACTCCACTAGTGCCGCTATCATCAGCAGAAACCAATAACTATCAGTAGTAACATACGACACTTCCTTAGTGACGCTAATGACATATACCGACACTTCAGCTAGTGACACATATGATTGAATCCGACACTGAATACCGTCACTTCATTAGTGACGCACCCGTTTGAATACCGTCACTTACCTTTAGTGACGCATGACTTGAATACCCGATATTTAATACCGTCACTTCTCTAGTGGCGCACTGATGAAAAACGATACTTAATAACGTCACTTACTTAGTAACGCACCATCTGAATACTGACACTACCTAAGTGTCGCATACATTATTACACAGACACCTAGTGCGACACTACCTAAGTGTCGCATGTCACCTATAAGTGACGCATATAAGTGACGCTAAAACAGGCTGTTTGACACTTACATTTTATACAAGTATAGAATATACTTAAAACGTAAACGTACTTTACTTGACATTACTTATACATGAAAATACTATACTTTTGGAAGTATACAACAATACTTGAATACGTACAAGATTATACTAAACTGAACGTGAGATTTCACTCTCACACGCACACGAGATTACACTCGAAGTACTTAGGAGATTGCACTCCAACAAACATACACTCGAACAACTACACAGGATTGCACCCGATACGAACTTTTGAGTTCACCCCGATACTTACGTGTAGGATTACACGCTAACTGATACGAGCATACGCTCAAACACATACGAGATTTCACTCGTACCCTTTGGGGATTAGACCCACTGGAACTTACGCAAATGATACACGTTATGATACAAACCAACAGTTATACGAGTATACCTTACAACTGTACAATTACTACGAATACATAATAATAATACGAGATTATTATTACACACCGATACCAACGGGCCGTACAACTTTTTTACAAACTACGAATTACAAACGATTACAAACGTACAAACAAACTTATGGACATTAACTAGTTTGGGAACAACTAGCACGGATACTTTACAAGTATTCCATTTACTTACTAAACTTTATGCGTATTAGGACGCTAAGGGTTGCTAGTTCGGGATACTACTTTGCTTGCATACTGCATTGTCTGCTAGACTCAGGTGAGTCTCACAGCCCCTACTTTACTGTTTTTACTCAGGGGTGAGATGCATTACTGTTTTACATGAACACACATACTTACTTGCTGCCATGAATTACTTACTTACTGAATTACGGATACGCCGATTGCATGAGTTTCGACTAATCCAATGAAAGCCTCCTTAATCATAGTTGTTAATTATGGGATAAGCGCGAGTTTTAGTATATGGATCCATATGGGACTGGCAATCCCCGCCCGGGGTAGCACGCACTACCACGAACCATTACTGTAGAAACGGGCGTTTCTTACTCGTTTCATATGAATGTTTTTGGATTAACATTCACGGGGGTACTATTATTTTTTGTACGTTAAGCTTCAACTATGGTGGCTCATGGCAAGGGTATCAAACGATTAGCATGACCTGCAATCAAAACTTAAGTGAACGATTAGCATGACCTGTGATCGTTACTTACTGGCTGGCTTATGATTTACAAATACTACATGTGTGTTCAAACTATTTACTTACTTACAAACCTGTGAGATTCACTAACCTTTTGGTTGACCGTTTTAGTAATGCTTCTCAGGTACACAGCATTAGTAGGGATGCCCAGCAGGATAAGCTACTTAGCTCGAGTCGCATGCATATACAAGATTGGAGATTTTATTACATTACTTTTGTACTAGTTGTTATGTATTAGAATCTCTAGAAATTTACACGAAACTCGAGCTTATATTTTGAATTACTTATGTATTAATGTAATACTTTTCGAACGTCTCATTTAGAGTCGTTCACTGTATCCTTTGTGCTTGTGATTATTGATTAGTAACACCCAAAACTCGCTTCCGCTAACTGTTAAATTTGGGGGTGTTACAAATTGGTATCAGAGCCTAAGGTTATAGTGAACTAGGTTGCATTTAGTGGGCCTAGACTATGACCGTTAGGCAGTATTCCTCACTAGGTATAACTGGTTCAGGAATTACAGGATACAAGTTTAATTTAACATAGCCTGATCAACTATGTACAATTAAATGAAGATGATGTGAGTTCTGAAAGGGGTTACGTTGAACATGAATGCAATAGCTGACTCTGACCTCGAGAGAACCGGGACTTTTACTTGATTGTGCTAGACACACACTAGGCGGTTATGTGATATATATATATATATACATAGGCCTCTTTCCCCGATACGATACTCTCTCTCGACTACTGCGAAATTCATTTTTCAACTTACATCAAACAAACGACAACTCGATTCTCGTCGTTCCATCCTTACTCAATTTTTATGAATTCACAAATACCGACATACTTCCGAAGGCTGAAACTCCTTCCCTACCATTTTGTAGAACTGCTCATTTGGAAATGGCACATTTCCCGACATGTGACTACACGTCAGACAACGAACAAATTAATGACGAACAAATCCAGTACGCGTATCTTGATGAAGAGATAGCCCCAGTGGAAGGACTTGAGGATCACAATTTCGAACTTTGTAGACATTGAAGAGTACGAAAGAGTACGGGATCAGGCTGAAGATTTGGATGGCCGTAACTGGGAACTGCAACTGAAATGCAAAGCTTACGAGATGGAATTAAGGATTCTGCAAAGGTCCATTCCTGAACGAATCCGAGACTCTGTTCTCTACTTGAAGGAAGTAACTACACATCTGAATCAACGAGTAACAGCATGGATCAAATGGATGTACCTACAAGCTACTGGAGATGCTTTGGTTTATCCTGCTCTTCGACAATACCAAGATATGCTGGAAGCTCGTTACTATCCCTACAATCTACACCAAGAATAGGCCAACGATAGCTATGACCGTATCGTATAGCAGTTAGGCGTGTATGCAATAGGTCTTAGTTAGGACCACTAATCCGATGGTTATGTTAAAATCCCATCACATTTTGTAACTTATCTTGCTTGTCCGGATGTTTAAATTCCCGACACTTTTGTAAACTGTAAACGCCTGTAATCTTTTGAACTCGTATGCTTCAAATATAATCATCTTATTACTTTTGTTAAACTATCAACGTGTCAAGCTTTGGCGTATTTTCTTTGTACTTACTCGATCATCACGATCATAATTCTTGTTCAAACCCTCACATGTTCTTTAATTGTTGTTTTAAGGAACATGCCTCCTCGACGACAAGTCACGCTTAGTGAAGCCGAACTCGCGGGTCTGATTGCCCGTAGTGTAGCCCAAGCCTTAGCTATCCGAGCAACCACTCCTGGTAGAGAAGATACGGCTAACAATACACCACCTGTAACACCCCCGAAATTCACTGTTTAGCGGAAGCAAGTTTTGGGGTGCTACTAATCAAATATCACAGCACAAAGATACAGTAAACTACATCTATATGCAACGTTTGTAAATTAGTTACATTCCCATAGATATAATGTTTGAAAACTTAATGTTTTCGTATACAAAATGTAATTTCCTAGAGCCCACGCGTATAGCGGGAGATTCTATTACATAATCAAAATATACAAAAGATAATGCTAAGAATCTCCATTAATGCAGTTGTGTTGAAATCATGCGACTCTAGCTAAAGTCCTGGAGTAATCCTACTCCATCCGGGTACCTGAGAAAACATGCTAGAAAGGTCAACACGAATGTTGGTGAATCTCACAGGTTTGTAAGTAATATCAGTTTTGAAACACAAGATTTCATCAGTAGTGCCCATAGGCGTAAAATCCGTATTTGCAATCCCGCAAATGTAAGTAAGTAGTTTATACCGTTGCCATGAGGCTCATAATCGAAGCTTAACCCGTAAGTAATAAGTTTGCTCCCGTGACATGCTCGTAATTGAGCAAGCATCAGTAACGAATAATTAGTCACCCGTTTCTACGTGTAAATCAGTACGTGGCAGCGCTACTGCCCCAGGCGGGGAGGGTCATTTCCCTAATGGATCCATTAACTAGTGTTCGCGCTTAAGTCCATAACTAACGATATATGATGGAGAGGCTTCTGTAAATAGTAAACAAGTCATGCAATTCCGTTTGGTATAGTAAACAGTTTAGTACTTGTGTTCAAGAAAAAGTAGTAGCATGTTTCTCCCCCAATCAGATAAAACAGTAAAAAGTGGGGCCGTAAGACTCACCTGAGTCCTGTAGTAATCAGTTGCAAATAGCAAGTAGTAAGTAAAGCAAGTAGGTTCTCCGAACCCGTAACCTTCAAATGCCTAATCATATGAAGTTATGTAAGTATGTGTCTCGCGAGACGTTTCGTTTAGTTGTACACAACTAGTATATCCAATGTTTGTCCGTATGTCTGTAATTGTTTGTTCGTTGGAAAACATGTTTGGCCCGTTGGTGACGGTTTGTAATAAAAATTCTAAAATGTTGACTTTGCTACAGTAAATTGCTACAGTAACTTTGACTTTGCTACAGTACTTTGACTTTGCTATAGTAAAAATCCTTCAAAATCTCCAAGTTTTCTGTTTTCTGCGACATAAGCTGCGACACAAGGATTTGTATGCGACACAAGGGTTGTGTCGCATGAAGGATGCGACACAAGAGCTCTGCGACATAGTGGTTGTGTCGCAAAAGCTTGCGATGCTAATTCAATAGCGACATAAGGGTTGTGTCGTATAAAAATACGACATAATATGCGACATAGAGTGCGACACAATATTGTGTCGCAAAGGTTACGACACTAAAGGTTTGGTACGACACAAGATGCGACACAAATGGGTTTATGCGACATAGTATGCGACACAAGGCTTGTGTCGCACGTATGAACATCAGCCCAGAAACTTTCGGAGTTCGAGATTTTCCGACCAAAAACGCAAATCTAACCCATTTTAGAGCTGTAAAATCGTGTTTCCTTAAATGTTTAGGTTATAACTATGTTGTGTACACATCAAAACATCAAAACATTACATAGAAATGAATAGATCTAAGTTTTTAGAAATTTCTTACTTTTGCAAATCGAGCTAGATCGAGGATGAAATGATGAAAACGGTTTTGATATCCTTGTTCCACTCGTGATGGTGATTCCGAAAATGTAAGCTTTGGGGTCGAGATTTGATTCCGAAATTTTAGTGTGAATTGAGTTGAGAGAGTTTTGAGAGTGTGTGTGTTTTGGAGTAATGAAAATGAAAGAGAAAAGAGTCGGGGTAGGGGTGTTGGTGGCTGATCCAAGAAAAGAAAGGAGGGAAAACACTCCTTAAAATCCAGTATTTACTCCGTGTCCTAATTGATTAATCGTTTGTTTTTAGTATTTAACCAAGCCGCTATATTTTTAAAATGAAACTGGAGTATTTAAATAAAAATACCTTGAAATTAATAATAAAAACATTTATCGAAATATTTAAATTATTAATTCGCGTTAATACGTTTTTGTTGCATTATTTAAAATGTCATCACGATAATATAAATAATGTTCGTTCAGTTGTGTATTTTATATAACAAAATACGTTCTTATTATTTAAGTAAATTTTTGTCACCAACGTCCAGGTAAACTGTGTCGGACTCCGTCCGGTTGATTCGTACGATTTAACCAAATCGCGTAAGTACACACATATATATATAAATCACCTTATATATATATACAAATAGAGCATGTAATTAGTCCTATTACATACTAATTACAACTAGTTACAAATAATTAGGCATAATTAATTATCCTAATTATGCAGGTGTTACACCACCACCCAAACTCTGCACCTACAAGGACTTCCAAAACTGCAAACCCTTGAGCTTCGTAGGTACTGAAGGAGCGATCGGTCTGGTACGCTGGATCGAGAAAATCGAATCAGTGTTCCTCATCTGCAACTGCACGGAAGAGGACAAAGTCAAATTTGCCGCCAACACCTTTTCTGACACTACCCTTACCTGTTGGAACACCTACGCTCAGACTGTGAGCGTTGCTAATGCTTACAAACTCCAGTGGGATGAGCTGAAGAATATGCTGAGGGGCGAGTACTGCCCAAGAGATGAACTGAAACAACTAGAAGTGAAATTTTGGGAACCACAAAATGCAAGGTGACGACATCACCGGTTACACCAACCGCTTTCACCAACTGGCACTTCTATGCCCATCTATGGTTGATCCTGAGTACAAAAGGATCGAAAAGTACGTCGATGGACTCCCCGACAGACTTCGGGACCTGGTAACTTCGTCCAAACCGGGTACTATTCAGAACGCCATTCACATGGCTCATGAACTGACGGCAAACTCTGTTCGCCGTGGCCCAACTCCTACCCCATCTGCAAACAAACGCAAATGGGAAGCCAATCCCCACTCATCCAACCCTACCTCTGACAAAAAGCCTGCAACTGTCAATGCCAACGACTCGAAGGCTTACAAGGGGAAGAAGCCTTATTGTTCCACATGCAGTATGCATCATAATGGCTCCTGTCCCTGCACCAACTGCAAGAAATTCGGGCATCTGGCCAAGGACTGCCGAACCAACCCCACTAGTACCGATACTCCTGCACCCAAGACCTGCTATGAGTGCAATGGTATCGGGCACTTCAGGAAGGATTGCCCGAAACTGAAACTCAGAACCAATTTCGCGAAAGGAAGAGCTTATGTAATTAACGCTAGGGAAGATGACCCGAACCCGAGACTTTGTGATTTGCTCAACCCGGGTACGCACATTACTAGATTACCCGAACTGCTTAACAACTTATGTATATTGCCTTACGTTTTATGTACTTTCCTAGATCCTAAGTACACAATAGGATTAGGAAACGACCGACTACTTGAATCCCGACAGCGCAATTTGTTTTGCACTTTAAATACAGCAACCAAATTTCCTTCCCAATTATCTCACACTGGTTGAGACCGGGAACTTGTCTACTATTCGTTACTTTAAACAGGTCATTCAATAGAACTTCACTTACTTGAGGCAATTCTTAAAATAGAACACTTATTTCGTAGGAAATGACAACTCACTCCGTCAACAACCCTACACTGGAAGATGAACTGCTCAGTGAGGAACCAACGATGTTTCCTTACCTCCTCTAACTCGAGAGTGATACAGAACATTTCGCTGAATCAGCAACAACACTTACCTCTCCTGCTGCTCTAACTGTTACCAAAACACCCATCACTGTGGACCAGAGTACCGAACTAGTCAATCGCCTCAATGATACTCTCAACTCGGTGCGAAAACAACTAAACGAAGCACGAGAAGACATCAAGGACCTACAACGAATTGTCTTCCAGAATGACGTGCGTATACGTGAGTACGAACTACGTTTGATAGCCTTAGAAAACCCTGCTTCACCACCAACTTCACATGGTACTCCTGCTGAAGAGGATACCGAAACTGACTGTACACCGCCTCCAGCAAAAAGGGTGAAAATCTCTCTGACCAACCCTTCAGGAAACTACAAGGGAAAGAAGCCACTCTGTTTCCAATGCACTCGGCATCATAAAGGACCGTGTACCCTACCCATCGGTCGATGCAAACCCTACCCCAAAAGTACGAACCCTCCTAAGGCGAAGCTGTGCTTCAACTGTGGGAGTGCTGGCCATCTCAAGGCCCAATGCCCACTACCACCAGGCAACAAAACTAAGGGTACGTTACTACCTGACAACTACCTTACTACGAACACTGTAGGACCTACCCTACTACTGTAGGCTACTAGTACACCTTGTAGCTACCTGACGAATATCGAACTACCACCTATTACTTCAAACAAATTTCGGGACGAAATTCTCCTAACAAGGGGAGAATGTAACAACCCCAAAATTTGGGCCAATTTAAAATTTTCCTAATTACGTGTTTACTACTTGTATTTAATATGAAATAGGATTAAATACGTTACTTGCTTATATATATATATATAGGTGATATATATATACACGTATACGATTCGTTCAAATCGTATAAAACTACAATTGTACAAACATACGGACGTTGGTAAAACAATTATTAAATAATGTGAAATTATTTAATTACTTCAACTACTACTTTATATTATGTTTATAATATAACGAAAACGTACGTTTTAATCAAAACGTTACCGAACTCTCCGAAAACTTGACCAACCGACAAAACGAAACAAAGTTATATTTTATAACTTAATAACAAGTATTTTGGTAAAATACTTCAACTAAATTATTGCATAATATCTCGTATTTTAAAACGTATAAATAAACGCGTATAAAAAGATTTTAACGTTTAAACGACCGGGGAAACGAACACCGCACGGAGCGTGTACACTAGGAAGCAAAAATTGGTGAGACCACACCTTTGTGGCCCCACCTAAAACCGGCCAAAGACATGGGGCATCACCCCCATGCCTCTTTGATCAAAAACATAACCAAACTCACTCCCTCACTCAATCACTCTCTTCTCTCTCTCTCTCTCTCAATCGGTCACTCTCTCTCTCTCTAAACCACCACCCTCAAAACACCATAAAAACACCATAAAAACACCTCGAAGGTCTAGACCCGTTTGGAGAAAGGCGATCACGAGAACGAGGGCTACAAACCTATCTTTTCGGATTTTCGTTTCGACAACTTTGTAAGTTTTCCGGCGACTCGCAAACTTTCCGATTACATTTATTTTGCTAGATTATTGTTCCCCTAGCTTAGTAATGTCCAAATATGTAATTTAAACTTGATTTCGGAACAAAGTCGGTTTTGGTCATTTTTAAGAAAACGACACTACAAACACTAAAAACACCAAACAACAATTTTTATAAACTCATTGTAACATATTAAAACTTGTGTAAAATATTCGGACCCAACGGAACTCGTTAACCACGTTTTCGACACAAGCTAAAACCTGACCAGACGCTAGTGTCGCATGGCTCACGCCAGTTATGCGTCACTTCGTCTGAGTGACGCATAGGTCACGAATCGTCCATATGCGACACTTCCTAAGTGCCGCTAAAACACCAATACCGTCTCTTCACTAGTGACGCAATAATATAATCTTCAGTAGAAACAGGCGACACTCCACTAGTGCCGCTATCATCAGCAGAAACCAATAACTATCAGTAGTAACATACGACACTTCCTTAGTGACGCTAATGACATATACCGACACTTCAGCTAGTGACACATATGATTGAATCCGACACTGAATACCGTCACTTCATTAGTGACGCACCCGTTTGAATACCGTCACTTACCTTTAGTGACGCATGACTTGAATACCCGATATTTAATACCGTCACTTCTCTAGTGGCGCACTGATGAAAAACGATACTTAATAACGTCACTTACTTAGTGACGCACCATCTGAATACTGGCACTACCTAAGTGTCGCATACATTATTACACAGACACCTAGTGCGACACTACCTAAGTGTCGCATGTCACCTATAAGTGACGCATATAAGTGACGCTAAAACAGGCTGTTTGACACTTACATTTTATACAAGTATAGAATATACTTAAAACGTAAACGTACTTTACTCGACATTACTTATACATGAAAATACTATACTTTTGGAAGTATACAACAATACTTGAATACGTACAAGATTATACTAAACTGAACGTGAGATTTCACTCACACACGCACACGAGATTACACTCGAAGTACTTAGGAGATTGCACTCCAACAAACATACACTCGAACAACTACACAGGATTGCACCCGATACGAACTTTTGAGTTCACCCCGATACTTACGTGTAGGATTACACGCTAACTGATACGAGCATACGCTCAAACACATACGAGATTTCACTCGTACCCTTTGGGGATTAGACCCACTGGAACTTACGCAAATGATACACGTTATGATACAAACCAACAGTTATACGAGTATACCTTACAACTGTACAATTACTACGAATACATAATAATAATACGAGATTATTATTACACACCGATACCAACGGGCCGTACAACTTTTCTACAAACTACGAATTACAAACGATTACAAACGTACAAACAAACTTATGGACATTAACTAGTTTGGGAACAACTAGCACGGATACTTTAGAAGTATTCAATTTACTTACTAAACCTTATGCGTATTAGGACGCTAAGGGTTGCTAGTTCGGGATACTACTTTGCTTGCATACTGCATTGTCTGCTAGACTCAGGTGAGTCTCACAGCCCCTACTTTACTGTTTTTACTCAGGGGTGAGATGCATTACTGAATTACGGATACGCCGATTGCATGAGTTTCGACTAATCCAATGAAAGCCTCCTTAATCATAGTTGTTAGTTATGGGATAAGCGCGAGTTTTAGTATATGGATCCATATGGGACTGGCAATCCCCGCCCGGGGTAGCACGCACTACCACGAACCGTTACTGTAGAAACGGGCGTTTCTTACTCGTTTCATATGAATGTTTTTGGATTAACATTCACGGGGGTACTATTATTTTCTGTACGTTAAGCTTCAACTATGGTGGCTCATGGCAAGGGTATCAAACGATTAGCATGACCTGCAATCAAAACTTAAGTGAACGATTAGCATGACCTGTGATCGTTACTTACTGGCTGGCTTATGATTTACAAATACTACATGTGTGTTCAAACTATTTACTTACTTACAAACCTGTGAGATTCACCAACCTTTTGGTTGACCGTTTTAGTAATGCTTCTCAGGTACACAGCATCAGTAGGGATGCCCAGCAGGATAAGCTACTTAGCTCGAGTCGCATGCATATACAAGCTTGGAGATTTTATTACATTACTTTTATACTAGTTGTTATGTATTAGAATCTCTAGAAATTTACACGAAACTCGAGCTTGTATTTTGAATTACTTATGTATTAATGTAATACTTTTCGAACGTCTCATTTAGAGTCGTTCACTGTATCCTTTGTGCTTGTGATTATTGATTAGTAACACCCAAAACTCGCTTCCGCTAACTGTTAAATTTGGGGGTGTTACACAACCCCTACTGTACAAATCAGGATCTCAAATTTACCCCATTTAATATATAACTTCATTGATTTTAAATATAAAGGTATTTGAAAGTATTATGGTATATTCTTACTGAGAGTTACAGTGTGTGATATGAATGATTTTATGGTGTGATGGAATACGTCACTAGCTTAAAGGTAAAGGAAAAGAATTGGTTGTGTATGTACCGGATAGGAGATGGTGGAACGTTTAGTAGTGGTTGTGTAGTACACCCCTACTGCATGTAAGACACCCTTCTATTGTAGTGGGGTGTCAGTAGAGATTTATTCATAACCCCTACTACGAATAGAGGTTGTGTAATACACCCCTTTTATTGTAGTAAGGGTTTTTGATATAGTAAGGATTGTTTGATATAACCCTACTTGTACTGTATTGGGAGAGGTATTCCTTGATCGTGGAGTCTCCGGAACACCACTACTATAACAAATCTCAAGTGTTTTTCAAACCCGCACTTGAAAATATTAAGAGTTGCTTCTTGAATATGCATTCAAGTATGTTCATTGTATTGTTCAGACTTCTCAACTGCATGTAAGACACCCTTCTATTGTAGTGGGGTGTCAGTAGAGATTCTTTCATAACCCCTACTAAGAATAGGGGTTTTGTAATACACCCCTTTTATCGTAGTAGGGGTTTTTGATATAGTAAGGGTTGTTTGATATAACCCTACTTGTACTGTTTTGGAAGAGGTATTCCTTGATCGCGGAGTCTCCGGAACATCACTACTACAACAAATCTCAAGTGTTTTTCGAACCCGTACTTGAAAATATGAAGAGTTGCTTCTTGAATTTGCATTCAAGTATGTTCATGTATTGTTCAGACTTCTCACCAAATTTCAGAATTGATTGGGTGAAGAGTTGCTTCTTGAATATGCATTCAAGTACGTTCATGTATGGTTCAGACTTCTCACCAAATTTCAGAATTGATTGGGCGGTTATGTATTCCTCAAATGTAGAAGAGTTTATCTTCTACAATCCTAGTCACAAAAATAGTTCACGAAAGGTGTATTACAGAATACCTACTAGTGGAGTAAGAGTTATCAAAGAACCCCTACTATACCAGTAGGGTTATATTAAACAACCCCTACTGTACCAAAAATCCTACTACAATAGAATGGGTGTACTACACAAACCCTACTAGTGGTAGGGGTTATCAAAGAATCCATACAGTAGGGGTATATCTAACAACCCATACTATACCAAAAACCTCTACTAGTGGTGTAAGAATTATCAAAGAATCCCTCAAGAGTTATTAGAGAACCCCTACTGTACCAGTAGGGTTATATTAAACAACCCCTACTATACCAAAAACCCTACTACAATAGAAGGGATGTATTACACAACCCCCACTAGTGGTAGGGGTTATCAAAGAATCCCTACAGTAGGGGTATATCTAACAACCCCTGCTATACAATTACAGTAACTGTATGTAATATGTATGCATAAATTAGAGCAATGATGTGTGCTAAATATAGGCAATTATAATTACAAGTTTTAAATTAAGGAAATACTAAATAATACTATCACAAATTCAGGCAAGATTGACCCGTTCATGTAATATAGCTTAATAAGTAAGTCCAAATTCGAACACAAGGAACACAAGAAATGTGATTCTGATTTATAACTAATTATGTATTTATTTCTAATTACAAATATTTACAATTATGATACAAATGAATAAATGATCCAATTTACAATAATATACAAGATAAGGGGGACGTTTTAGTTCCGAACGAACATATATATATATATATATATATATATATATTTATATTTTGATACAGATTCTAATAGATAAGTCTTATGAACAACTTAATAATACTCAGATGGATAGAAGATTATAATTATTCAAACTATTATTTATTAAACCTATTATATGTACTTATGTCTATTTGCTTTGTTGGCTATTATTACTGGTGAATTACTAATGTAGAAAATTACTTAAGGTTAAGCTAATCTTCATCATAGCAACACAGTCATAAGGTTACGCAAAGTATCACTAATTAATAAGATCTATCAACAGTTTATTAATACAATTTCTAAGGTTAGGCTTGAATCACAGTATTACTTTATATAAATGAATCATTCTTCGTATATCGCATAAGGTTAAGATCAAGACATAAACACAATCACTTAATTTATATAAACTTAATATGGTCATCCTCGTTTAATATAAACCAGTCTAACTATGTCAAGAATAATCATTAATATATTATAATAAAGACAATTCTTGTATAATAAACATTCAATAATATAGTTCCAACATAAACATATAATTCATATAATAAACTCAATAAACATTCATTCAAATAATTATAACGAAAACCTAATTAACAAGTAATTCAAATAAACAATATCCATAAATTAACTCACTAAGGTTATTAAAGTTACAAGGATAAAGAAACCGAACCAATTGTCGAACCAACTTCTCCTAGGGTTAAAAACCTTTAAACCCTAGCTCCTTAACCTCCAAAATCGCACCTTAAGTCGACCTTAAACCCTAATAATCGGTTTTTGTATTCTTGAATCGTATATCAAAAACCTAAACTTAAGCCTCTATTTATACTTTTTCTGGCCGACCTCCCAACCGCCGGTTGGGACCTTCAACCGCCGGTTGAGATTTTTGAATCCTGGTCCAACTCCACGTGTCTTCCACCGCCTTACAACCCTAATACTCCAACCGCCGGTTGGACTTTCCAACCGCCGGTTGGACTGAATTCCAGAATATTCTTAAAAACGGGTTGGGCTTCACTTTTGGACTCTCTTAACTTCATCTACGGCTTTAACTTCTTTCTTGGCCAAATTCTTCATTTTAACACTTTTAGTCTTCAATTCTTCAAGGTTTACACTCATTTTTCTTCATTTTCTTCAGTTTCTTTCAGTTTTGGATTCGTTCTTGTTCCATTTTCTTCAATCTTCAATCAAAATACATCTCTGCAAATATTAACAAAATAAGTATCTAAAATCATATAAATGCACTAAAATGTATTTAAATATAGGGATAAATTACTATAAAATAACTATCTATTTGATGCTTATCAAATATCCCCACACTTAAGTTCTGCTTGTCCTCAAGTAGAATAATGAATAAAATTTAAAAATAAGCAACAAACTAATATTTAATAATCAGAATACCCAAATTAAAAATCTGTTTCATAAATTAAAAATTTAAACAATTTAATTAACATAGATAACTATAATGTACAAATAAAAATTATTATTATTCGTGCAATATATAGTTCATGAACGATTACTAATATATATGTCCACTTTAAACAATCTATATTTATATCTCTGAATACATCTTTATTATTAGTATGTATATTACCTATGACTTCCATATATGATATACTCTTAAACTTAATCATGCAATTTACTTTTATATTCCAAATAAATATATGAAATCCATTTTTAAGAATCAAGATATTGGTGACAGGTCTGCATTTTCATGCAACAGAGCGACATAACTTGATTCAGGTAAAGCAGTTTTATTTAAATCAAACCAGCGGTGACAGGTCTGTACAATCGTACAACAAAGCGACATAATTTGATTTTTATTTATGTCTGAAAGATTTTTCTTTCTTTTTACTTTATTTAAGAATACTAATTAGAGACCAGGTCTGTACTTTCGTACAACAAAGGAAACAATTAGTAGACCCCCAAATGTTTTCATATAAGTATAAAGATATATAAAATTATCGCATGATAAATCTAAGAATTAAGACTTTTATGTCATACATCATATTATGTACCATAAAATAATAAACAAGTTATTTTATTAATTTCTTAAAATTCAGAAATCCTCATATAGATTGCCTATTAGTACATCATATCATGTAACTATATATCACTTATTATTAAGTAGCTTACGTTATATGTACAAAACAGTTAATCCACATTAAAGTCTAAATTTTTTAATACAAAACAAAACTTTTAACAAAAGTATTCTAACTAATAAATACTTAGTTATTAACTTAAAAATTTTAAATTTTTAACAAAATTTAAGAACAATAGAAACTTAAATGATTAATTAAAGAAATTCTTTTTCTTACGAACCCTATCCCCACACTTAAATTATACAATGCACTCATTGTATAAAAATTGATAAACAAAAGTGAGTAAGGGAAAGAAAAATAGAACAGAAAAACTCCCCTGACTGAAATTTAAAATTTCATCATCGGCTAAGAAAATTTCCATGGTTGATTCCTCGATCTCTTGAAAAAAAATAATATACAACATCTACACTTTCGTAGTTAATCACGATTGCATTTAGCATATGCAATAAGCCTTTAAACCCCTCGGTATCCCGAATGGACGAGTTATAGTCTCGTGAGGGTTTCCAGAGAACACACCCACAAAGTTCATAATTAATACGATAAACTTATTAAATTTCCAAAAATTTCAACGCATTGTTCAACTGTACTATACACCAACCTCATAAGTGCTTATGAATTCCAGCAAAACAAACAAACAAATTAAACATACCAGATAATATAAAAACTAAAATATTCTAAATAAAAACTAAAGTAAAAATAAAAATATTAAAAATAAGAAAGAAACACATAACCATATACTATTAAGTACTGTCACTATTATCATTCCCCTTAGGCTAATTATGTAGCAAATATCTAAACCATTGCTATTCGTAGGTTATCCTCAAATAAAGCCAACCGCCGGCTGACATAATCAACCGTGGATTGAATCTGTCCATTAATGCCCTAAATCACTAACCTATAAATAGTCTATATATTTTAATCTTAATGGCCCGTAGTTACTACTAGTTTATTAGCATCTCTAATTTTATAGCCTAATATTCTTAAAGCTATGTATTTTAAATTTAATCATCTAGTGCTTAAAATTAAATAGCCTAATAAAGCCCAATATAAAATTTAATCATGATCAGGATCCTCAATTAAAAATATAGTTTACCTCTTAATGTATTAAAAAAAAATAATCCAAAGATGTATTTAATACGTTAATTCAATAATCTTAAAGTCTAACACCTCATGGTCATGATAAATCTCCTAACTAAAACTTACCCACATAATTTAATAACTTAGCCTAAATTGTTAAGGGTCCAACTTGTAACAAGTCCATTAAAAATCAAAATCCAAATTACTAAGCTTATTAAAAACTAAACCCACCAGTTTAAAAATAATTAAAATTATTTGTTTCATCAAAATAGTATTTGGTCCAATTCTTTGTAATTCAAAGCCCAATAAGCCTATTTAATTAATTTTTAAAATTCAATATGTTTTCTCAATTGTAAGTAATCAATGTAACTCAAAAACTTATTTGGCTCAAATCTCCATCATTTAAATCCCAACTGTTGAAAAGTCCATCTATTATTTCTTTAAATAGGCCCAAATAATTGTAGTTGAAATTTTCTTTTCAGTTTAAAAACCCATATGAATCAGCCCAATTAAAAACAATTTAGCCGAGATTTTGAGAAACCCGCCCAACTGCCGATTAAACATGTCAACCGCCGGTTGGTTGCTAGCAACGATTTTCCTAAATAACGACATTAATATCATATTTTGTTTATTTAGCCTTATTTACGCACCTTAGCTCCAACATTATTTTTCTAGTAATTATGGTTCCTTATACCTATCCTTAAAAACAAACTGAAAATAAAAACTAACAATAAAATATCTAAAAATTAAAATCTAATAAAACTACCTAAGAAAAAATGCAACCTAATATACAAGCACGGGTTGCCTCCCGAGAAGCGCTTGTTTTTGTTCGAGTCACTAGCTTGACTCCAACCTTACTTGCCTAAAAATTTAGTGACTTTCCCCACACTTAAAAGTAAGCATGGATGGTAATATCGATAAATATCATTTAAATGTAAATTTATTAAAATTAAAGTACGAAGATACTTATCGTTTATAGCAGGTAAATGTCCATTCTGAGATGCTCCATGATTTTCCAAAAATTGTGAGAAACTTTCTTTTCGATCGAATTGCCAAAACGGATCTTCATATTGGTGAAACAGTAAACATGTGCTTATAGATACTACAACCGTCGGTTGTGTCGACTCAACCACCGTTTGGATTTCAACAGTCGACTTTGTTGTGATCCAATTGTTGTTTGATATCTGATTACTGCAAATTCTGTTTTCGGCTTCTTCTTCAATCCTTACTATTTCTTTATTTTCCTTAAAATGTTCCACCTCTAGGTATAATGATAAAAATTCATCAATAATCGTCATCATTTCCTCTTCCGTCATCATCCCATTTTGGTTTCTTAATTCAAGGATTTCTTCGTCAGGATCATAGTAATCAAATTTTGGCAAAATTGACCAATCTACCTCTCTATCTTCTTCCTGTTTAAATTCGCTAAAGATTTTATTAGAAAATACAAAGTTAGAGAATTGAGGATACTTATCAATTTTATTATCCATCCCCTCAAGTTGTTGAATGGAGACTCCGTGTCTATGGCCAATAGCTTCAGCTTCTTTCAATTCTTCACTTGAAGTTCCCATCGATTGCGTAGCTTTCACAATCGATGGTTCGGATGAACTTGTGAAAATGTCATCAGGAAATCTATTCATGTATTCCTCAATTGTCATGTTAGCAATATCTTCATTTATATGATAGTTTCTCGAGTTTTGAGAAATCACGGGAATATTAATCATGGTTTGGTACATACCTGTAAAACTAAAAGAAAAAGAAAAAGCGTAGAAAAGATAATAAAATATAATCTAACTAAAATATAATTTTTTTATTATTATTATTTTTTTAATTCAGATGTTATGTCCGGGTCATACCATCAGTAAATGCAATGTTAGTTAAAAGTAGGTTGATGTAAACTACTCACAATTATTTAATAATAAAACAAATTCAAAATTAAATGACTGAAAAAGAATACTCAACCCAACTTTAGAAGTAGTTTAATTAGTAATGCAAGTTGTTATACAAATAATTTTTTTTTCTTTTTAAGTTAGTTTGTTGAATTTCTTCTACAAAGCTAGTCAACAGATCTCGGTAGCTCCAAAGGTAGTACACAAAAGCGGAGAAACAGGTCAGCACGAAGCTTATTAAAAACCTATCTCTTTCGAGAAGCACCTTACCTCTTATATGATAAATCAATGATGTGTGCTAAGTATAGGCAATTATAATTACAAGTTTTAAATTAAGGAAATACTAAATAATACTATCATACAATTCAGGCAAGATTGACCCGTTCATGTAATATAGCTTAATAAGTAAGTCCAAATTCGAACACAAGGAACACAAGAAACGTGATTCTGATTTATAACTAATTATCTATTTATTTCTAATTACAAACATTTACAATTATGATACAAATGAATAAAGGATCTAATTTACAATAATATACAAGATAAGGGGGACGTTTTAGTTCCTAACGAACATATTTATATTTATATTTTGATACAGATTCTAATAGATAAGTCTCAGGAACAACTTAATAATACTCAGATGGATAGAAGATTATAATTATTCAAACTATTATTTATTAAACCTATTATATGTAATTATGTCTATTTGCTTTGTTGGCTATTATTACTGGTGGATTACTAATGTAGAAAATTACTTAAGGTTAAGCTAATCTTCATCATAGCAATACAGTCATAGGGTTACGCAAAGTATCACTAATTAATAAGATCTATCAACAGTTTATTAATACAATTTCTAAGGTTAGGCTTGAATCACAGTATTACTTTATATAAATGAATCATTCTTCGTCTATCGCATAAGGTTAAGATCAAGACATAAAAACAATCACTTAATTTATATAAACTTAATATGGTCATTCTCGTTTAATATAAACCAGTCTAACTATGTCAAGAATAATCATTAATATATCATAATAAAGACAATTCTTGTATAATAAACATTCAATAATATAGTTCCAACATAAACATATAATTCATATAATAAACTCAATAAACATTCATTCAAATAATTATAACGAAAACCTAATTAACAAGTAATTCAAATAAACAATATCCATAAATTAACTCAATAAGGTTATTAAAGTTACAAGGATAAAGAAACCGAACCAATTGTCGAACTAGCTTCTCCTAGGGTTAAAAACCTTCAAACCCTAGCTCCTTAACCTCCAAAATCGCACCTTAAGTCGACCTTAAACCCTAATAATCGGTTTTGGTATTCTTGAATCGTATATCAAAAACCTAAACTTAAGCCTCTATTTATACTTTTTCTGGCCGACCTCCCAACCGCCGGTTGGGACCTTCAACCGCCGGTTGAGCTTTTTGAATCCTGATCCAACTCCACGTGTCTTCCACCGCCTTACAACCCTAATACTACAACCGCCCGTTGGACTTTCCAACCGCCGGTTGGACTGAATTCCAGAATATTCTTAAAAACGGGTTGGGCTTCACTTTTGGACTCTCTTAACTTCATCTACGGCTTTAACCTCTTTCTTGGCCCAATTCTCCATTTTAACACTTTTAGTCTTCAATTCTTCAAGGTTTACACTCCTTTTTCTTCATTTCTTCATTTTCTTCAGTTTATTTCAGTTTTGGATTCGTTCTTGTTCCTTTTTCTTCAATCTTCAATCAAAATACATCTCTGCAAATATTAACAAAATAAGTATCAAAAATCATATAAATGCACTAAAATGTATATAAATATAGGGATAAATTACTATAAAATATACTATCTATTTGATGCTTATCAAGCAACTACAAGGTTTACAATGGAGATGGATGGATGAAATAGTACCTTCGCGAGGCCGGGTTGTATTCTTCGACACTTTATGGTTACGGTTTGTAGCTTGAAGAGCATTACGATGATGATCGTTTTTTATTTAAAGGGCCATATACCTACAAACTTAGGGCCCAACACCTGAACAAGCACTGGGTGGGATCTACAGTGTGCTGATACAAAGGGTGACGCGCCACCAACCATCACGCGTCGTCAACGCGACCGTATGGCAGCACGTCGGTGGAAGTTTTAAAATTTAGATTTAGCTGGGGACCTAAGTTCTACTAGAGCAGTATAGCTGAAGTATGACCTAGGGTCGTTCTAAAGAGTTAACCGGATTGTGAAATGACTTGTCGAGACGAAAGTTCAAATTAGCGATGGTTCGAAAATAGCTTTTGAGTGGGGGTTTTATACTTAGGTCCGTAATTGAAATTAAAACTAATTAAAGCAGTAAATAAAAGCGGTAGGTTGAATCAGTATTAGGGAACTTGTGTTTGTTATGACTTCGTTAGCTAAGCTAGGCGAGGCATTTAAGATTTAAGACAGGTGGTGACTGATTAACAAATACATTAATGGTTGTGATTGAGTTCATAAATATTCGGCTATGATATAGTCTTCAACCCAATGAGTTTTCCACAGTTACATAGTGTATTCACCTGTATTACGGTCTTTCCTGGACCACAGACTATGCTAGGATGTAACACAGTATACAGCCTTCGACCTTTCCGTAGTTTGTACGTGTTTGTATTCCACCATAGGTGTTTCCAACGTTAAACCGGATACTCAGTCGTATTAGGGCTTTAACTGGGCTACATACTTTACAGCCATCTGAACTCAATATATCTAAGCTTGTATTACAGTAAAACCATCTATGATAGCTAAACAACCCGTTCACTTTATAATCACAAACCAATAAATCCCTGATTAATTCACAGTGTACTATACGATAGGTAGACAGTATTTCCATTGCTTCAAAATCAGACCATGTTATTTTAAGAAAACATAGATAGGTAGTGACCGTTTGACTAAGGGTTGCGAGTCCTTGACATAAAGGTTCTAACCACATTTATTGGAGGAAAGGCAATAGTTTAGTTTAAAATCATAAGTGTATAGTTAATAGTACACCGGTTTTCAATATTTAACAATTGGGATCATTATTCCACAACGGATTGTGCCCACGACTTTCATAGCTTCCACGTTCCGTACTACACACATTCGTGATGTTTCCAGCGCTATACAAATGAAAGCCGTATAACGTTACCTCCGTTGTTTCATAACGATGTTACACCAATTGTATTTAAAGTAGCATCACCCCAAATATTAACAAGCTAACTACATCATAACAAACACAATAGCTAATCTACTCACTAATCATGGCCATGTATCCTAAATCAAACATAATAGTAGCATGCAACATTATGAAAGATATGGATAGAAATAACCGAAAGTAATGCGTAGATTGAATAGTAGCTGAAAGATTACACGGACAGAGCTCCCAAATATCTCGAACAATATTACAAAGGAGATCCTCCAAGAATTCCAACTCTATTACAAAAGCTACCCTATTAATTCTCCTCTAACTCCTAAGAGTAGTGCTAGAGAGAGAAACTAATTATCCTAATTAATTCTCCTCTAACTCCTAAGAGTAGTGCAAGAGAGAGAATGAAAACTAGAGAGAGAATGAGGTGTGAGGTGTGTTGAAATGTGAAATGGAGGTTGGTATTTATAGGAGAATGGTGAAAGCCTTGGTACAAGTCTTGAAGCATCAAATACAAGCATCAAAGCGGCATACGGGGCAAGCGGACTAAGGGGGGTCAAACGGCACCCAACAAGGCAAACAACCCCGTATACGGCACCCCAAGGGCCGTATACGGCACCTAGGGTACCGTATACGGTACCTAGGTGTCCGGGGGGGGTTGGTGCTCCATTTGGCCTCCGTTGATTTCTCGGTTGTTTGGTTCGTCCGTATCTTCTTCGTTTGGAGTCCATTTTGCTTGATTCTTGCGCCGTTGGATTCGTTTTTCCGTTACGCTTCTAATGACACTAAGTTTGCCAAATTTAGAGGTGTTTGACTTTTGCGTGTTCCGGATGACGATCGGCGAGCTTCCAGACTGCACATCTTATCCGTCTTTCGTCCGTTTCTTCTGATTCTTTCACCTCCGGTCTTGGATTTCCCTATGGAATCATAAAATATGAATTAAGGTCTAATTCCATAAGTAAATTAAGAAGGGAATATTTAAGGTGACATTATTTGCCTCGTTTTGCGTGATAAACGGATGTTTTTGGTGATTTTAAAAGCAACGCCCATAATTAGACTACTTTGGTGATTTTAAGTAAATAAAAGATGGGTTAACTATTTTGAACTAAAATCATAAAAACAAGCTAAGGTATTCTATACCTGCTATCCCACACTTAGAGAAACATTGTCCCTAATGTTCTCTTGAGTTGAGATTGAAAAATCCCACACTTAGAGTTTGAACATGCAAGAAAATGTTTCTCAAGTGTTTTGTTTTGGGCTGGAATCCCACACTTAGTGATAAGTTTAGGATAGAGTATAAACTACTTTTTACTAACAAAACAAATAAACATGAATCATAATAAAACAGATAAAAGAGGAAAGGATCAGATACTCCCCAAATAGTAAGTTGCATAGGAGCTGAGTTTCTGAATTTACAGAAGGAGATGTGGCCAAGATCTGCTCTGAGTTCTTTATGAGGATCGGCTCGGCTTCAAGCGACTTGCTTATTTTCATCTCAACATCTCAATTTTTTCCTCATGAAGAGATCTCTTAAGTGTGAACACGTTGGATGTACCCTTTTTACAAACTCGGTTTTGTTTTTGAAAAGAAATCACTGTCTTGGATTTTGAAAGATGTTTTCTAATACAAACCGTTTTTATAAATCATGTGTTTTTAAACGAGTTCGAACATAATGCATAAAAGTAGTATGCAAGTAACTCAAATGCTCGAAACACAAGATTCGTTTGTCATTTTTTAAAATGATTTTCCTTTTCATCCGAGAACAGTAGTTTATTTGCAAAATGAGTTGTATTTAGAAGATGTTTTGTATAACAGTTGGGTTCATCCAAGTGTGAAGGATAGTCGGAGATCTACTTCATTTCTCAGATTCTCTTTCTTTCTACGATTATTCCATGGGTTGCCTCCCAAGAAGCGCTGCTTTTAAAGTCGAGAGCCTGACTTTATTCCACGGGTTGCCTCCCGAGAAGCGCTGCTTTTAGAGTCGAGAGCTTGACTTTGCCTTCCTTCAGTCTAGTTGGTGCTGGAATCTCCAGGGTTGGAAGTGCTTAGAAGTGGAACCCTGGGATTGCGTGGATAGATCCTCAGAAAGTGGCGAGAAATGATTTCAACAATGTTTGGAATCTCTTCTGAAAAGATAGGGAAACTTTCAAGAAGTTGCTGAGTAACCCTTTTCATATGCAGAAGGTCCCAAGTGATATCCCTGATTGTTCTGGATATAGGTCCGCGGGAATCAACTACAAAGAAACCATCAGATTCAATCATCTCTCTCTGAGGGTGCTGCTGTCTGAATGAGTCCATGAATCTGAGAAATTGGAGGTGTAAAGTGTCGTGATTTGCTATGCCAGAGTTCCCTCTTATTTCTCGAATTGAATCATGAATATCCTGGATGAGCCTGTTTTGGTAGTTGGTGAACGTGAGATTTGAGTCTTTGAAGGTGTTGCACACTATATCGTACACCTCACGTAAACCATAGTGAAATATTTTTCGATGCTCGTCCGGTTTATCCTCAGCAAAGATTTCTTGGATCCGTTCTGTGAGGAAGTTCGCGATGTTAACCATCGAACCTTCTGGTATAGAGGAAGGGATGTCACGCGACCTTTCGGTGAAACTCACATACTCGAGATCTTCGGCAATCTTGTGAGCATGAAACTCAATAGTGCAGTCTATGTAGAACCTGTGAGGAGAAGTCTCGTCAGTGTGGTCGTTCTTTTCCATAGAATTAAGTATGCCCCGAAGATTATTCATCAGTCGAATATCAGCATCTGCATCAGGGTTCCCATTAGCACGGTACATTTCCTCGTGGAATGAGTGTAGAAACTCACTTTGCTCCCGGGAATATGGAAATGCGGATCCGATCAGAGTGTCATAGATCTTCCTGTAGATGTGCTTCTGTTCTTCAAAGAACTCCAGCTCTTCAGATGTAGGTCTAGCATTTTGTTGCAGGAGCTGAGCAGCGAGATCTTCGGCGAAGGCGTTGAGACGATTGTGGAAGAATCTGTAATCTTGGGAATTCTCGGCTTAGTTGACTTCAGACTCGGCTATGATTTCCTCGATCAGGGCCTGTTGTTGTGGAGTGTACTCGTTGGTAGAGTTGAGGATAATGCTAGTCATAGTGGGTATGTCATTTTCAAAGTCCTCGATAACACTTATCATTTCCTCATGGTTGGTGATAATCGGGATTTCTGGAGAAGGTGGATTAGCTGGAGGCATAGGAAGATGGATAGACCGGATATCTATTGGAATGTCAGCCTAGACGACATCATCCACGTCACTCTCTATGAATGGAGAATCCCTAGCCTGGGAATCAGGGAATTCAACATGATCAGATGGTGGCTGGGTGTCATCGGTGATTTGAGATATCGGTTGTGAAGAGTGCATCTCTATGTCTCTCTCCTCCAGAGAATCGGTACCTTGGCTGGATTCAGAGGTGCCTCCAAATTCGAACAGGGTTCGTGGCGCAGATGCGTCGAAGGTTTGAATCCTTCGGGAAGGCTCTCTTGAATGCAACTCCAATAATCGGGAAGCTTTGTAAGCTGAGATCTTCATCAGGAGTTTGTCTCTAAGCTCTGGGTGTTGTTTTGCTAACGCAATAGGTTTCTCGATATTTAACAGAGCGTCGAGTCGAGGCGAGATAAGAGGCTTAGAGGGGTCCATGACAGAGGCTATAAGCCTTTCCATAGTTATGCCAAATCCTGCATCATATGGTTCATCAGTAGGTGGGTCAACATCTGATTCATTATCTGACAGGGGAATGGTGTTCTCGAGCTGCATGATTTCTTCTGTCGGATAGTTGGAATCAGGTAAGCATTGATGCGGTGGGGTGGATTGGTATAAGTCCTCCTCTTCTTCTTCAGGGTCTTCTTCCATTTCTTCTTCGGATCCCTCCATTTCTTCAGGTTCAGTTTATTCCTCCATTTCTTCCTGTTCTGACTCATCTGGCTCAGAATCTTCACTCTCATCTCCTGACTCTGAGTCTTCTGTTGATGATATGAGGCAAGTGTGCTCATCTGGCACGTAAGTATATGATGGTTCTGAGTCAGAAGTGTCGTCGTCTGAAGTGATTCTGCCCATAGAGATGGCGTATATCTCTGCTTGCTCTGCGAGAAGCTCATCAGCCTGATTGATTTTGAATGCTACAGTTTGTCCATGTGCTCTGAGGCTGATAGTCTGTGAGTAAACATCAATAATAGCATGAGCAGTATTCATGAAAGGCCTTCCTAGGATAATGGGTATATTGATGTCTTCCTGGATATCCATCACTACGAAGTCAGTTGGGAAATAGAGCCTATCCACCTTTACCATGACGTTCTCAGCTATGCCTCTAGGATATCGGATTGTTTGATCGGCAAGCTGGACGCTCATTCCAGTGGGTTGCAGTGGTCCTAATTCAAGTCTGGAGTAGAGTGAGTAGGGCATGAGGTTGATGCTCGCTCCGAGATCGGCCAAGGAACGGATCATGCCAGAGTGATAGATAGAGCAGGGCAAGGTGAATCGGCCCGTGTCTCCTAGTTTTTCCGGAAGGGAATTCTGAATGACAGCGGAGCATTCAGCGTTGAGAGAGATTTTAGGTACTTCGGGTACCTTTTCCTTAGTAACCAGCATGCGTCGAATGTACTTGGAGCCAGAAGGGATTCTAGACACGGTGTCTAAGAATTTTCCGTCGAGTTTGAAAGATTTAGCGTTATATCTTTTTCCGATACGATGTGGGAAGGGGACTCGAACTTCCTGAATATGAGTAGGTACGGGTTTGGTCTCAACTGTCGTCGGGACAGGTGTAGGGTTCTTCATCGGAGAAGAAGCTTCAGAATGGGTCGGTGCCTTCTGTTTATCCGTAGAGTTCAGTGTCTTGGCCTCCTCAACGTGGGGGTTGTGAACAGTATTGCTCGGTAGCGATCCTTGGGGTCGAGTGTCAAGATGGTGGGCTAACTGACCAATTTGATTCTCGAGGCTCTTGAGAACCGAGAGTTGATTTCGAAGGAATAGGTCGGTTTGATCTTGTCTAGCCGTTGTCTTCTGATTGAAAGCGTTCTGCCCCTGGATAAACTTGTTCAGGTTGTCATCAGTGCTCGTGGCTGGGACGATTGTCTTTACCGGTTCACAGGTTGGGTATCCTCAGTGGCGGTTAATGGAAGTGGTTAATTGTATGGAAGTTGTGGTTGTTGTGGGTACATCGGATATCGAGGCTGAAACCTAGGTGGTTGGTTGCTCCGTGGAGGAAACTGGGTTCCTCGTGCTCTTGGCGGAGAAGTGCTAGCGAAGCCAGGTGGATTTTGTTGTCTGCTTGGGAATTGGGCATAGTAGACAGTTCCGTCAGTAGGATCTTCATACTCCACAGTGTATTCCTCGGTATGATGATGGGCACAGTTCTGGCAAGCCTGAACTTGGTGAACCTGCTTTGGTTGCTTCTTCAGTTCTCCAATCTGCTTCGTTAGAGTTTCGATCTGCTCGCTCAGAGATTTGATTACTTCAGCTTGCGCGGTGCTTGCAATAGGCAGGGATGAGGATTGCTCATCGGACTTCCAGTCGTGGTGATGCCTCGTCATGTCTTCAATTAAGGCCCATGCTTCATCGTCGGTTAACTTCATGAGGTTGCCTTGAGCAGCTGCGTCAAGCGTGATGCGATGGATAGGATTGAGATTATTATAGAAAGTATAGAGTTTATCGGTTTTGGTCATCTGGTAGTTGGGACATCTCCTCACCAAACTCTTGAATCGCTCCCATGCTGAGTAGATTGACTCTTCGTGAGTTTGTGAAAAGTTCGCGATGTCATTCTTGGCTTTAGTTTGTTTGGACGGAGGGAAATATTTCGTAAGGAATTTGTTTCCCATGTCCTCCCATGAGGTAATTGATCCGGTGTCAAGTCCCTCAAACCAGCTCAAAGCATGTAAGGCGAGAGAAAAGGGGAACAGGTGTAGGCAAACTATGTCCTGATCAACCCCATTCTGCTTATACGAGTTGGAGATTTGAATGAATTTGTTAATGTGAGCGTTGGGATCTTCACGGGGTAGTCCGTGGAATTAGTAGTTGTCCTTGAAAAGTTGGACGATGTGGTATTTGAGTTCGAAAGATGGTCCGTCGATCACTGGATAGCTAATCGGTCCTCCTCGTCCTTTGATGGATGGTTTGGTACTGTCAGCGAGAGTAACACGAGCGGCCATTGATGGAAAACGGGAACGTCTTTCTTTGCAGATGGTACGGATAATCGACTCAGGATCGGGTACGAAAATGAGTGGGTCAGATCCGGATGATCTGGTCGAATATCGTTGTGGATTGTGGGAAAGATTTTTTGGTGGTTACGAGAAAGCAATCTAATCTACGGGTATCACTAAAGAGAAAGTTCGTCGGGACGCCTCAGAATCTTACGATTAACTTCCCTGGCAGCGGCGCCAAAAACTTGACGCGCCACCAACTGTCACGCGTCGTCAACGCGACCGTATGGCAGCACGTCGGTGGAAGTTTTAAAATTTATATTTAGCTGGGGACCTAAGTTCTACAAGAGCTGTATAGCTGAAGTATGACCTAGGGTCGTTCTAAAGAGTTAACCGTATTGTGAAACGACTTGTCGAGACGAAAGTTCAAATTAGCGATGGTTCAAAAATAGCTTTTGAGTGGGGGTTTTATACTTAGGTCCGTAATTGAAATTAAAACTAATTAAAGCAGTAAATAAAAGCGGTAGGTTGAATCAGTATAAGGGGACTTGTGTTTGTTATGACTTCGTTAGATTTTACGTGGGGTGATGCTGTATTGGGGTTTTATATTTGAAAACGTCTTTTAAGATTTGTGTCTTGCGTTCACGTAGATACCTTGTGGTGTAAACACTAGTACCCTACTGATCAAATAAACCAACCAGTATGTCACTGAGTACAAGGCTGTCAAGATTCTGATCAGATCGGACTATCTTGAAACCCCCTCACCGTCTCTTATGATGAGACCAATTGACCCTCCAGATGGGGTGCATGAATAAGGCGATAGTCCGCAATTTATCCACTGATCTTTCTTAACATAGACAAAGATATCTAAGCTAGGCGAGGCATTTAAGATTTAAGACAGGTGGTGACTGATTAACAAATACATTAATGGTTGTGATTGAGTTCAGAAATATTCGGCTGTGATACAGTCTTCAACCCACAGAGTTTTCCACGGTTAAATAGTGTATTCACCCGTATTACGGTCTTTCCTGGACCACAGACTATGCTAGGATGTAACACAGTATACAGCCTTCGACCTTTCCGTAGTTTGTATTCCACCATAGGTGTTTCCAACGTTAAACCGGATACTCAGTCGTATTAGGGCTTTAACTGGGCTACATACTTTACAGCCATCTGAACTCAATATATCTAAGCTTGTATTACAGTAAAACCATCTATGATAGCTAAACAACCCGTTCACTTTATAATCCCAAACCAATAAATCCCTAATTAATTCACAGTGTACTATACGATAGGTAGACAGTATTTCCATTGCTTCAAAATCAGACCATGTTATTTTATGAAAACATAGATAGGTAGTGACCGTTTGACTAAGGGTCGCGAGTCCTTGACATAAAGGTTCTAACCACGTTTATTGGAGGAAAGACGATAGTTTAGTTTAAAATCATAAATGTATAGTTAACAGTACACTGGTTTTCAATATTTAACAATTGGGATCATTATTCCACAACGGATTGTGCCCACGACTTTCATAGCTTCCACGTTCCGTACTACACACATTCGTGATGTTTCCGGCGCTAAATATTAACACACCCCAAATATTAACGATGTTACCCCAATTGTATTTAAAGTAGCATCACCCCAAATATTAACAAGCTAACTACATCATAACAAACACAATAGCTAATCTACTCACTAATCATGGCCATGTATCCTAAATCAAACATAATAGTAGCATGCAACATTATGAAAGATAAGGATAGAAATAACCGAAAGTAATGCGTAGATTGAATAGTAGCTTAAAGATTACACGGACAGAGCTCCGAAATATCTCGAACAATATTACAAAGGAGATCCTCCAAGAATTCTAACTCTATTACAAAAGCTACCCTATTAATTCTCCTCTAACTCCTAAGAGTAGTGCCAGAGAGAGAAACTAATTATCCTAACTAATTCTCCTTTAACTCCTAAGAGTAGTGCTAGAGAGAGAATGAAAACTAGAGAGAGAATGAGGTGTGAGGTGTGTTTAAATGTGAAATGGAGGTTGGTATTTATAGGAGAAGGGTGAAAGCCTTTGTACAAGTCTTGAAGCATCAAATACAAGCATGAAAGCGGCATACGGGGCAAGCGGACCAAGGGGGTCAAACGGCACCCAAAAAGGCAACAAAACCCCGTATACAGCACCCCAAGGGCCGTATATGACACCTAGGGTACCGTATACGGTACCTAGGTGTCCAAGGGGGGGGGGGGGTTGGTGCTCCATTTGGCCTCCGTTGATTTCTCGGTTGCTTGGTTCGTCCGTATCTTCTTCGTTTGGAGTCCGTTTTGTTTGATTCTTTCGCCGTTGGATTCGTTTTTCCGTTACACTTATAATGACACTAAGTTTGCCAAATTTGGAGGTGTTTGACTTTTGCGTGTTCCGGATGACGATCGACGAGCTTCCAGACTGCACATCTTATCCGTCTTTCGTCCGTTTCTTCTGATTCTTTCACCTCCGGTCTTGGATTTCCCTATGGAATCATAAAATATGAATTAAGATCTAATTCCATAAGTAAATTAAGAAGGGAATATTTAAGGTAACATTATTTGCCTCGTTTTACGTGATAAACGGATGTTTTTGGTGATTTTAACAGCAACGCCCATAATTAGACTACTTTGGTGATTTTAAGTAAATAAAAGATGTTTTAAGATGTTTTCACCAAATATAAGTCCAATAAGTGAAGAATAATGTGCCTAAAACATGACTTTTTAAGTCACATCAAAGGGGTGGTCATGTTTTCGAGGAAATACAGAGGTCCGGTACCCCTTGTAACATTAAGGGTTACTTGCCCGTCGTTGAGTCGTTTGAATTTCTAGTGCTTTGAGAGCTTCCACTGCAGGTCAAGCGTTTCCGCAATCAGTGTCAATCATTGGGACATCTGACCCGCTGAAGCCCGGGTCGCAAGCAAGTACACTAGAGGCGATTATTCGTAAGAGCAACCAAACTGAGGATGCACGTAGCGTTAATAAAAACCACTAAATAAACACACCTAAGGTTAACAAGTAAGCCTGAGGATGCATGTATCGTTAAGAATCACCTAAGGATGCACGTATCTGTATCCATTTTGGTGTCGGTTGCATATCTGTATCCATTTTGGTTGCGAGGCAACCAAAATGATAGTTACCCAAAATGAACGTATTATTAATAAACACCACTAAATAAACTCAACTAATATCTGTGTCCAAATTGGTGTCGGTTGCATATCTGTATCAATTTTGGATAATGCACTAGTAGGGGTATATCACACAACCCCTACTGTACCAATTCGGATCTTAAATTTACCCAATTTATCATATAACTTCGTTGATTTTGAATATAAATGTATTTGAAAGCATTATGGCAATCATTGGGACATGATGTCATCTGACCCGCTGAAGCCCAGGTCGCAAGCTAGTGCACTTGAGGTGATTATCCGTAAGATCAACCAAACTGAGGATGCACGTATCGTTAATAAACACCACTAAATAAACACACCTAAAGTTAACAAGTAAGCCTGAGGATGTACGTATCATTAAGAATCACCTAAGGATGCACGTATCTGTATCCATTTTGGTGTCGATTTCATATCTGTATCCATTTTAGAGGCAACCAAAATGATAGTTACCCAAAATGAACGTATCATTAATAAACACCACTAAATAAACTCAACTAATATCTGTATCCAAATTGGTGTCGGTTGCATATCTGTATCGATTTTGGATAATGCACTAGTAGGGGTATATCACACAACCCCTACTGTACCAATTCGGATCTTAAATTTACCCCATTATCATATAACTTCGTTGATTTTGAATATAAAGGTATTTGAAAGTATTATGGTATATTCTTACTGAGAGTTACAGGGTGTTATATGAATGTTGTATCCATTTTGGAATACGTCACTAGTAGGGGTATATCACACAACCCCTACTGTACAAATTCGGATCTCAAATTTACCCCATTTAATATATAACTTCGTTGATTTTAAATATAAAGGTATTTGAAAGTATTATGGTATATTCTTACTGAGAGTTACAGTGTGTGATATGAATGATTTTATGGTGTGATGGAATACGTCACTAGCTTAAAGGTAAAGGAAAAGAATTGGTTGTGTATGTACCGGATAGGAGATGGTGGAACGTTTAGTAGTGGTTGTGTAGTACACCCCTAATGCATGTAAGACTCCCTTCTATTGTAGTGGGGTGTCAGTAGAGATTCATTCATAACCCCTACTACGAATAGGGGTTGTGTAATACACCCTTTTTATTGTAGTAGGGGTTTTTGACATAGTAAGGATTGTTTGATGTAACCGTACTTGTACTATTTTGGGAGAGGTATTCCTTGATCGCGGAGTCTCCGGAACACCACTACTACAGCAAATCTCAAGTGTTTTTCGAACCCGCACTTGAAAATATTAAGAGTTGCTTCTTGAATATGCATTCAAGTATGTTCATTGTATTGTTCAGACTTCTCAACTGCATGTAAGACACCCTTCTATTGTAGTGGGGTGTCAGTAGAGATTCTTTCATAACCCCTACTAAGAATAGGGGTTTTGTAATACACCCCTTTTATTGTAGTAGGGGTTTTTGATATAGTAAGGGTTGTTTGATATAACCCTACTTGTACAGTTTTGGAAGAGGTATTCCTTGATCGCGGAGTCTCCGGAACATCACTACTACAACAAATCTCAAGTGTTTTTCGAACCCGTACTTGAAAATAGGAAGAGTTGCTTCTTGAATATGCATTCAAGTATGTTCATGTATTGTTCAGACTTCTCACCAAATTTCAGAATTGATTGGGTGAAGAGTTGCTTCTTGAATATGCATTCAAGTACGTTCATGTATGGTTCAAACTTCTCACTAAATTTCAGAATTGATTGGGCGGTTATGTATTCCTCAAATGTAGAAGAGTTTATCTTCTACAATCCCAATCACAAAAATAGTTCACGAAAGGTGTATTACACAATACCTACTAGTGGAGTAAGAGTTATCAAAGAACCCCTACTGTACCAGTAGCGTTATATTAAACGACCACTACTGTACCAAAAATCCTACTACAATAGAAGAGGTGTACTACACAACCTCTACTAGTGGTGGGGGTTATCAAAGAATCCATACAGTATGGGTATATCTAACAACCCATACTATACCAAAAACCTCTACTAGTGGTGTAAGAGTTATCAAAGAACCCCTCAAGAGTTATCAAAGAACTCCTACTGTACCAGTAGGGTTATATTAAACAACCCCTACTATACAAAAAACCCTACTACAATAGAAGGGTTGTATTACACAACCCCCACTAGTGGTAGGGGTTATCAAAGAATCCCTACAGTAGTGGTATATCTAACAACCCCTGCTATACAATTACAGTAACTGTATGTAATATGTATGCATAAATTAGAGCAACTACAAGGTTTACAATGGAGATGGATGGATGAAGTAGTACCTTCGCGAGGCCGGGTTGTATTCTTCGACACTTTATGGTTACGGTTTGCAGCTTGAAGAGCATTAAGATGACGATCGTTTTTTATTTAAAGCGCCATATACCTACAAACTTAGGGCCCAACACCTGAACGAGCACTGGGTGGGATCTACAGTGTGCTGATACAAGGGGGTGGTCATGTTTTTGAGGAAATACAGAGGTCCGGTACCCCTTGTAACATAAAGGGTTACTTGCCCGTCGTTGAGTCGTTTGGAATTTCTAGTGCTTTGAGAGCTTCCACTGCAGGTCAAGCGTTTCCGCAATCAGTGTCAATCATTAGGACATCTGACCCGCTTAAGCCCGGGTCGCAAGCAAGTACACTAGAGGCGATTATTCGTAAGAGTAACCAAACTGAGGATGCACGTAGCGTTAATAAACACCACTAAATAAACACACCTAAGGTTAACAAGTAAGCCTGAGGATGCACGCATCGTTAAGAATCACCTGAGGATGCACGTATCTGTATCCATTTTGGTGTCGGTTGCATATCTATATCCATTTTGGAGGCAACCAAAATGATAGTTACCCAAAATGAACGTATTATTAATAAACACCACTAAATAAACTCAACTAATATCTGTTTCCAAATTGGTGTCGGTTGCATATCTGTATCGATTTTGGATAATGCACTAGTAGGAGTATATCACACAACCCCTACTGTACCAATTCGGATCTTAAATTTTCCCCATTTATCATATAACTTCGTTGATTTTGAATATAAAGGTATTTGAAAGTATTATGGTATATTCTTACTGAGAGTTACAGGGTGTTATATGAATGTTGTATCCATTTTGGAATACGTCACTAGTAGGGGTATATCACACAAACTCTACTGTACAAATTCGGATCTCAAATTTACCCCATTTAATATATAACTTCGTTGATTTTAAATATAAAGGTATTTGAAAGTATTATGGAATATTCTTACTGAGAGTTACAGTGAATGATATGAATGATTTTATGGTGTGATGGAATACGTCACTAGCTTAAAGGTAAAGGAAAAGAATTGGTTGTGTATGTACCGGATAGGAGATGGTGGACCGTTTAGTAGTGGTTGTGTAGTACTCACCCTACTGCATGTAAGACACCCTTCTATTGTAGTGGGGTGTCAGTAGAGATTCAATTATAACCCCTACTACGAATAGGGGTTGTGTAATACACCCTTTTTTGTAGTAGGGGTTTTTGACTTAGTAAGGATTGTTTGATATAACCCTACTTGTACTGTTTTGGGAGAGGTATTCCTTGATCGCGGAGTCTCCGGAACACAGCTGCTACAACAAATCTCAAGTGTTTTTCGAACCCGCACTTGAAAATATTAAGAGTTGCTTCTTGAATATGCATTCAAGTACGTTCATTGTATTGTTCAGACTTCTCAACTGCATGTAAGACACCCTTTGATTGTAGTGGGGTGTCAGTAGAGATTCTTTCATAACCCCTACTAAGAATAGGGGTTTTGTAATACACCCCTTTTATCGTAGTAGGGGTTTTTGATATAGTAAGGGTTGTTTGATATAACCCTACTTGTACTGTTTTGGAAGAGGTATTCCTTGATCGCGGAGTATCCGGAACATCACTACTACAACAAATCTCAATTGTTTTTCGAACCCGTACTTGAAAATATGAAGAGTTGTTTCTTGAATATGCATTCAAGTATGTTCATGTATTGTTCAGACTTCTTACCAAATTTCAGAATTGATTAGGTGAAGAGTTGCTTCTTGAATATGCATTCAAGTACGTTCATGTATGGTTCAGACTTCTCACCAAATTTCAGAATTGATTGGGCGGTTATGTATTCCTCAAATGTAGAAGAGTTTATCTTTTACAATCCCAATCACAAAAATAGTTCACGAAAGGTGTATTACACAATACCTACTAATGGAGAAAGAGTTGTCAAAGAACCCCTACTGTACCGGTAGCGTTATATTAAACAACCCCTAATGTACCAAAAATCCTACTACAATAGAAGGGGTGTACTACACAACCCCTACTAGTGGTAGGGGTTATCAAAGAATCCATACAGTAGGGGTATATCTAACAACCCATATGTAACACCCCGAATTTCAGGAAATTAATATCGTACACGGATATATTTTTATTACGAAATATTATTATGTAAATAACGAGATATAGTGAAAAACGTAAACGGTTTTATCAGTTCCAGACTGTAGGGTTTAAAAGTGTATTAAAACAGATAGATATATATGTACAGTGTTATGTTTATCTTTTATTTAGTCTAAAATGTTCCAGAGAGAGCTCGTGAGAGGGAGAAAAACACAGGGATGATATCTGTATCCATATTTCATTATAGAAATGAAAGTTACCCAAAATGAACGTATCATTAATAAACACCACTAAATAAACTCAACTAATATATGTATCCAAATTGGTGTCGGTTGCATATCTGTATCGATTTTGGATAATGCACTAGTAGGGGTATATCACACAACCCATACTGTACCAATTCGAATCTTAAATTTACCCCATTTATCATATAACTTCGTTGATTTTGAATATAAAGGTATTTGAAAGTATTATGGTATATTCTTACTGAGAGTTACAGGGTGTTATATGAATGTTGTATCCATTTTGGAATACGTCACTAGTAGGGGTATATCACACAACCCATACTGTACAAATTCGGATCTCAAATTTACCCCATTTAATATATAACTTCGTTGATTTTAAATATAAAGGTATTTGAAAGTATTATGGTATATTCTTACTGAGAGTTACAGTGTGTGATATGAATGATTTTATGGTGTGATGGAATACGTCACTAGCTTAAAGGTAAAGGAAAAGAATTGGTTGTGTATGTACCGGATAGGAGATGGTGGAACGTTTAGTAGTGGTTGTGTAGTACTCCCCTACTGCATGTAAGACACCCTTCTATTGTAGTGGGGTGTCAGTAGAGATTCAATTATAACCCCTACTACGAATAGGAGTTGTGTAATACACCCTTTTTTGTAGTAGGGGTTTTTGACTTAGCAAGGATTGTTTGATATAACCCTACTTGTACTATTTTGGGAGAGGTATTCCTTGATCGCGGAGTCTCCGGAACACAGCTGCTACCACAACTCTCAAGTGTTTTTCGAACCCGCACTTGAAAATATTAAGAGTTGCTTCTTGAATATGCATTCAAGTACGTTCATTGTATTGTTCAGACTTCTCAACTGCATGTAAGACACCCTTTGATTGTAGTGGGGTGTCAGTAGAGATTCTTTCATAACCCCTACTAAGAATAGGGGTTTTGTAATACACCCCTTTTATCGTAGTAGGGGTTTTTGATATAGTAAGGGTTGTTTGATATAACCCTACTTGTACTGTTTTGGAAGAGGTATTCCTTGATCGCGGAGTATCCGGAACATCACTACTACAACAAATCTCAATTGTTTTTCGAACCCGTACTTGAAAATATGAAGAGTTGTTTCTTGAATATGCATTCAAGTATGTTCATGTATTGTTCAGACTTCTTACCAAATTTCAGAATTGATTAGGTGAAGAGTTGCTTCTTGAATATGCATTCAAGTACGTTCATGTATGGTTCAGACTTCTCACCAAATTTCAGAATTGATTGGGCGGTTATGTATTCCTCAAATGTAGAAGAGTTTATCTTTTACAATCCCAATCACAAAAATAGTTCACGAAAGGTGTATTACACAATACCTACTAATGGAGAAAGAGTTATCAAAGAACCCCTACTGTACCAGTAGCGTTATATTAAACAACCCCTAATGTACCAAAAATCCTACTACAATAGAAGGGGTGTACTACACAACCCCTACTAGTGGTAGGGGTTATCAAAGAATCCATACAGTAGGGGTATATCTAACAACCTATATGTAACACCCCGAATTTCAGGAAATTAATATCGTACACGGATATATTTTTATTACGAAATATTATTATGTAAATAACGAGATATAGTGAAAAACGTAAACGGTTTTATCAGTTCCAGACTGTAGAGTTTAAAAGTGTATTAAAACAGATAGATATATATGTACAGTGTTATGTTTATCTTTTATTTAGTCTAAAATGTTCCAGAGAGAGCTCGTGAGAGGGAGAAAAACACAGGGATGATATCTGTATCCATATTTTATTATAGAAATGATAGTTACCCAAAATGAACGTATCATTAATAAACACCACTAAATAAACTCAACTAATATCTGTATCCAAATTGGTGTCGGTTGCATATCTGTATCGATTTTGGATAATGCACTAGTAGGGGTATATCACACAACCCCTACTGTACCAATTCGGATCTTAAATTTACCCCATTTATCATATAACTTCGTTGATTTTGAATATAAAGGTATTTGAAAGTATTATGGTATATTCTTACTGAGAGTTACAGGGTGTTATATGAATGTTGTATCCATTTTGGAATACGTCACTAGTAGGGGTATATCACACAACCCCTACTGTACAAATTCGGATCTCAAATTTACCCCATTTAATATATAACTTCGTTGATTTTAAATATAAAGGTATTTGAAAGTATTATGGTATATTCTTACTGAGAGTTACAGTGTGTGATATGAATGATTTTATGGTGTGATGGAATACGTCACTAGCTTAAAGGTAAAGGAAAAGAATTGGTTGTGTATGTACCGGATAGGAGATGGTGGAACGTTTAGTAGTGGTTGTGTAGTACTCCACTACTGCATGTAAGACACCCTTCTATTGTAGTGGGGTGTCAGTAGAGATTCAATTATAACCCCTACTACGAATAGGGGTTGTGTAATACACCCTTTTTTGTAGTAGGGGTTTTTGACTTAGCAAGGATTGTTTGATATAACCCTACTTGTACTGTTTTGGGAGAGGTATTCCTTGATCGCGGAGTCTCCGGAACACAGCTGCTACAACAAATCTCAAGTGTTTTTCGAACCCGCACTTGAAAATATTAAGAGTTGCTTCTTGAATATGCATTCAAGTATGTTCATTGTATTGTTCAGACTTCTCAACTGCATGTAAGACACCCTTTGATTGTAGTGGGGTGTCAGTAGAGATTCTTTCATAACCCCTACTAACAATAGGGGTTTTGTAATACACCCCTTTTATCGTAGTAGGGGTTTTTGATATAGTAAGGGTTGTTTGATATAACCCTACTTGTACTGTTTTGGAAGAGGTATTCCTTGATCGCGGAGTATCCGGAACATCACTACTACAACAAATCTCAATTGTTTTTCGAACCCGTACTTGAAAATATGAAGAGTTGCTTCTTGAATATGCATTCAAGTATCACTAGTATAAATTTGGGCTTTCGTCACACATGGTCTATTTGAAACGGTCACACATTCCAATATTTATGTGACCAAAGGGCCAAAAAAAAACTGGACGTTATTATTTAGCCACACATGAACTCCAATCGTGTGACCATTCTGAAACGTATTTGCCACACCTTCGAACATTTATGTGGCTAAAGGGAACTGGAATTTTTTTGCATCTCATCTAGTCACACATGAAGTTGGAACGCGTGACAAATGTCACACACTTGAACACTGTGACCAAACGCCACTATATGGTCACATAGAGTAATTGTTTATGTGACTAAAGCATAGAGTCAATTTTGTCACACATGATTAAAGTGTAGCCAAAGCCAGGTACATATGGTCACATAAGTTATTATGTGACCATATGTTTAGTGTCTGTTAGAATGGCAAAAGGTAATGTCTTTAGTCACACTAATTTCTAGCCCGATCATGTGACTATATGGCATTAGAATAGCCACACCATATCACAAATGTGTATCGAAAGGATGTTTATGGCCACATGTTAGGTGATTATATGTGACCAATATATTCACAACAGTCACGTTTTTAGATATTCATGTGACTATTTTTTAAAGCGAAAATGGGCAAAAACGATTATCATTAAATTTGATATTAGTCACATTGAGTGCTGTTTGTGTGGCTATATCATGAGACCTTATTGGTCACATGGAGTAATGGTTTGTGTGACTATAGCATAGAGTCGATTTTGTCACACATGATTTAAGTGTAGCCGAAGCCAGGTACATATGGTCACATAAGTTATTATGTGTGTCTAAAATTTAGTGTGTGTTAGATACTTAGAATGGCAAAACGTAATGTGTATAGTCACCCTAATTTCTAGCCCGATCATGGGACTATAAGGCATGGTAATAGCCACACCATATCACAAATGTGTATCCAAAAGGATGTTTATGGCCACATTTTGGGTGATTATATGTGACCAATGTATTCACAACAGTCACGTTGTTAAATATTCTTGTGACTATATTTTAAGGCTAAAATGGGCAAAAACGATTATCATTAAATTTGATATTAGTCACATTCAGTGTTGTTTGTGTGGCTAAATCATGAGACCCTATTGGTCACATGGAGGAATTGTTTATGTGACTAAAGTATAGAGTCGATTTTGTCACACATGATTTAAGTGTAGCCAAAGTCATGTACATATGGTCACACAAGTTATTATGTGTGTCTAAAGTTTAGTGTGTGTTAGAAACTCAGAATGGCAAAACGTAATGTGTATAGTCACCCTAATTTCTAGCCCGATCATGTGACTATATGACATGGTAATAGCCACACCATATCACAAATGTGTATCAAATAGGATGTTTATGGCCACATTTTGGGTGATTATATGTGACCAATGTATTCACAACAGTCACGTTGTTAAATATTCTTGTGACTATTTTTTAAAGCTAAAATGGGCAAAAACGATTATCATTAAATTTGATATTAGTCACATTCAGTGCTGTTTGTGTGGCTAAATCTAACGTATATTGTTATATTAAAAAGCATAGGAATTCTAACAGATATAACATTTAGCTGCATTGGTTAACGTGTTTCTTTAGGTGTATTGGCTGGGACCCAAGTTCGAACCCCACTCTCAGAATGTTTTTTAATATAAATGTCATTTTGACCAAAATGTTTAATGTATGCAAGCAGACTTAGTGGTATGATCAAATTAAATGGTTATTGTAATATGCCTGTGATTAGTTATTGGTTACATAAAATTGTTGTTATATATGACATTTATCCGTAAGTATTTATGTTGTAATTTACAAAGTTAATGCATGTTCTAAAAAAAATGGGAGTCATAGAAATTAAGATACAAGTAATCATTCCATAAAATAATCAAAAGGTAATTTACAAGGTTACTGTACTACAATTAATGTAGCTAGTGTTCCAGCATTACATATATATATATGTTGATCACTTGGACTTTGGTATAACAATACCCAAACTCTAGTTGGTTCGAAAGTAATCATCTCGTGATTCATTACCCAAGTCACGTTTATCCACACGTGGCAATATGTTATCATTGTGCGGGTGAATGACCGTGCTAAATTCCTCATCGATTTCATCATATGTATCTCTGTAATTCTTCGGAGGTGCTTTCGGGACAATAGATAAATTCCTAGTTAGCTGGTCTTTCACATAAAACACTTGTCGTGCTTGTGAGGCTAACACGAATGGATCAACCTTGTGGCCTATATTATTCAGGTCAACCAATGTATAACCAAGATTAGTATCGCGTTGGACCGCGCCATCTTTACGGTTAACCCAATCACATTTGAAAAGAGGAAGTTGCCTGAAGCGGTAATCAAGTACCCATATCTCTTGCAAAACCCCATAATAAAATGTGCGTCTAGTGGTTGCAACTTCTTTGGATATGTGAATATCTTCTGTCTCAACACTAACCCCACTGTTTTGGTAAACTCTGCCATCACTACATTTAGTACGAAATGTATACCCATTGATGTTATATGCAGTGTATTTCACTACGCTGGCTCGTGGTCCATATGAAATCCACCTTACGGCTTCGGATACACTGTCTTTGGAGATCGCTAACTCTCTCTCAACCTGCAGAATCTCATTACAAGTATATATATATGTGAGCTTGAAATTGAACGAATTAATTAACAAAACACAAATAGTGATAGAAAAAAAGAATTGTCCAGCTTTTAGTTTGACTTTATTCTTCAACTCTGACAGTACTAACAGGCTTAATAGTAGTAACTTTGGTTAATGAAACTACAGTTAATTAAGTCGATCTCCAATTGGTAAAAACTGGACAAATGTAAGGAGTAAATAATATACGATCAAATAACAATTACCTCTTTGCGTAACCACTTAGCGAAAGATTTAACGTGCTCATTCTGCAGCCATGCTTTTCGTTTACCCGGGTTTTGTGTTACCAAAACCTCCTTGTGTCGCCTGAAACAAGGTATTTTGTTATTATATTTGATAGAACATTAATTAAAGTAACGAAATAGCTATACATGTGTTAGTAATTAATACTTACTCGATATACGGGACAATCTCATCTGTATTCTGTATTACATACAAATGTGCTTTCTGAAAGAGTTCTGCAGATACTTCACTTGATTTGCCAGCCGACAGTGGCTTTCCATCCTCGTTTTCATCAGTTTCATGTGTATCATTTGGGATACCAATAGTTTTCATGGATTTTTGATATTCTCCGAAAAACTTTATTGTTTCTTCTGCAATAGTCTCCTCAGCAATGCATCCCTCTGGTCTATTTATGTTTCGCACATGTCCCTTAATAACCTTCATACATCGTTCGAAGGGATACATCCACCGAAAGCATACAGGACCACATAATTTTACCTCCCTAATTAGGTGCACAGTCAAATGGACCATAATATCAAAAAAAGAGGAAGGAAAGAACTTTTCGAGTAGGCACAGTGTGACACAAAGTTCTTCTTGCATCTTATCTAGTTCCTCTAATATGATCTCTTTGCTACATATAGATTTAAAGAAAAAGCAAAACCTGATAATAGCCTTGCGTGTAGGTTCGTCCATTATCGAACGTATTGCAATGGGCAAAAACTCCTGCATTAGCATGTGATAGTCATGTGATTTAAGGCCGATGAGCTACCTATCTGTTAGGCTGACTAAACTAGAGAAATTTGAACAATATCCTTGCGGTACCCTCATGTTGTATAACGTCTGACAAAAGATGTCCTTTTCGGCATTCGTTAACGTGTAACCTGCTGGTGGTATTACTGTTATTTCTCGGTCGTCTTTCCTAACAAACAACTCTGGTTTGTCTATTCCCAACTCTTTAAGATCCAATCGAGCATTCTCTCCATCTTTCGTCTTTCCCGGCACATTTAGCAAAGTCCCGACTAGACTCTCACCAACATTCTTTTCTATATGCATGAAATCGATACAATGTTGAACTTCATTGTGCCTCCAATACTTTAGCTTTCGATACCAAATGTTGAATTTCTTCCAATACGCACCATTCTGTTCATTTGATTTGCTTGAAGTACCATCCTCTTTTCCTGATCTTTTCCTCTTCTCCTTTTGGATCTTCCCACCTCTGCCTCTGGCATCTTCTTGGTTTGCTTGTTTTACGCGTCCCCACTTATTTTCAATATGTTTTACCTCGTTGTATATTTGTTCACCGGTCATTGGAATTGGAGCCGTGCCAAATTCTTGATTTCCATTAAACGCCTTCTTTTGCTTTCTGAACGCATGGTTATATGGTAGATATCTTCTGTGACCTACATAGCTCTGCTTGGATGACGCAGGAAGTCTAATACAATATGTATCTTTCCCACATACCACACAACCTTTGTATCCACTGGTTGGGCAGCCACATAAAGTACCAAGTGCAGGGTAATCATTTATTGTCCATAACACCACCGCACGTAGACTAAATATTTGCTTTGTGGAAGCATCATATGTGTCGACCCCTGTCTCGAATAAGTGTTGCAGATCATCAACCAACGGTTCTAAAAAAACATCGATATCATTTCCTGGGTATCCCGATATCAATACAGATAGCATGATAAACTTTCTTTTCATACACAACCATGGAGGAAGGTTGTAGATGACAGATAAAACTGGCCACACACTGTGATGCCTATTTCCTCTGTTGACATCAACACCATCAGCAGATATTCCTAGCCTTAGATTCCTTGGATCATTTGCAATTTCGGGGAATTCATTATCTATGGTTCGCCATGCCTGTGAATCCGCCGGGTGACGTAACACACCATCTGTTTTCCTCATTGTCGTGTGCCATCTTAATTCTTCTGAAATACTTGTTATCTTAAAGAGATGTTGCAGCCTTGGTATTATTGGAAAGTACCACATTACGTTTGCTGGGATCTTCTCATACACTTTTTTTGTCTTCTTATCCACCTTCCATCTTGATGTCCCACAGGTACGACACACGGTCAATTCCTTGTCCTCTTTCCAGTAAAGAAGGCAATTGTTGATACATACATCTATCTTTTTGTATCCTGAACCCAGCAATTTGAAAATTTTCTTTGCCTGATAAGTGTTTTCCGGCAATTCGTTACCATCAGGTAGCATCTTTTTTAACAATCCTAGCAGTTCAGTAAAGAATTGATCAGAACAGCCATACTTACTCTTTAAGTTGAGTAGGTGAACTATGGCTGACAACTTTGTGAAGTCAGGACACCCACTGTGTTAGGATATTTTAATTTGATGATACAAAATAATTAAAGATGAGGGACTAAAATTGTAAATTGTTTAATTATTATTCTCCTACGATTAGGGTTTCTTGTAAACCTAGTATCTCTAGTATATAAAGAGATATTGGGTGTAGGTAAAAGGTGTGCACCTAGAAAAGATGTAGACGTCTAAAGTTCTTTGTTATCCCTAAGGTTCTTGTAACCCCGATACTAAAGGGTATCTGTCTTGTTGATTAATTAATAAGATTAGGGATTTGGTGAATAACATTGTTCTTATTATTATTCTGCTGCAAATTATTATCATTGTTATCGTTGTATCCTAGATCAAAGACCTAAAAAGTCTTGAGCTTAAACGATCATACGTTTTCACAATTGGTATCAGAGCAAGGTGGCTCGTGATCTAGGATCTATAAAGTTTTACAAGCAAGAGAAGCCGTATTGAAGAAACCCTAGAAGATTGCAAGAAAAATTCGTAATTCGTCACTTTCTGCACAGCCATGGTAAAAAATTCAGATCTCATTCGTTAACCGTTAGATTGTCGTGAAATATGAACTGTAGGTTCTTAACATATAGGCGCACATTCGTACCGAAGGAATTTTCGATCTGAGTTTTTGATTGAGAGATATTCATTGTCGAAATTGGTTGCTGAAAGTTTAGGGTTTTTCAGAACGACAGAAGTTAAACGGTCACTGTGTCTTCGTTATCCAACGAAAGTTGATGATTTTGGGATATGTTATAGAAGACATATTTATCTACATCTTGTAAAAATTTCATAGTGATTGGATGTTTCTACAAAGAGATATTAAAATTCGAAGTTAATGCAGTAAGTTTATGGTTTCTTTCGTGCAGCTGAAGTCAGAAAATTACTGTAGATTCGTTAACCATTGGATCGACTTGATTTTTGGATATGTGGTTAATGAAACATTGATCGACTTCGTGTAAAAATTTGAGCATGATCAGATACGTCATCAGAGAGATATATAATTCTGAAGTTGCTGCCACTGCTGGTTAAATGTGCTAACCACTGCTAGTAGAAGCTTCCCACTGCTAGTACAAGTTTACCGCTGCTAGAACATTCTTACCACCGTTTGTACAATATTGCCACTGTTAGATGGCTTTTGCCACTGCTAGTACAAACATGCCTCTGCTAGTTATACTAGACAGTGCCACTGTTAGTTATTTGGATAGTGCCACTGCTAGTTAGCAGTTACCACTGTTAGTTGACGTGCAAAGGTTAAAACTGTTAGAACAAAACAGTTGATAGTTTGGATCTCGATTGGAATTGTTTACATAACAATTTATTCTTATTGATTTTATGGCTCGTTTTTGAAGAAGATGTGATTACGAAGAAGATTGATTATAGCTTATTTAATATTGTAGTTGAGTTTTACAGGTTTGTATCTTATCATATCTCAAAGTAATGGTTGTAAACTTTGAAGATAACTTGTTTGGTTTGTATGGTGACGACGAAGACTTGACAAAATCTAGCAAACGTGTGAGATTAAACTTAGGATGCTCAATGCTCACATTTGCTATCACTTGAAAGAGTTTTGGTGTGCTCGGTGACTTATTATGGAAAATAAGGATTTTTGTCAAAGAGATTGTAATCTACTTATACATAGGATTATAAGTTCGACGTCGTGGATAGTACAAGATATAAGGTACAAGTTTGGAAGATTTAACTTCTTTATTAAGTTTGTTATACTCTATTTTCTTAACCGACCAGTAATCATTACATAGAGCTAATAAAAGTTTGAGATTCAAGAGATGGTTAACATATTGATTTGAGGGGAAGCTTATCGACAAAGTATTTAACCATCAGAAGATGTTCATGCATTGTTTGAGGTAAAAGGATTTATTACTACTGCTAGTTGTATATTACTACTGCTAGTGTAATTTTCTACTGCTCAAATTCATTATTCTTATTACGCGTCATGGAGGGTAATTTGAGTTATTAGAAAGTTGGATTAGTGGTGTATTATATAGCAAGTGGTTGTAAATGTTTGAAGTTGCTTATCTTTTTGAAGACCCCTATTGGATTATGACAAAAAGGGGAAGAAGATTCGAAGGTCAAGATTTGCAGCTTATTATGCATGACATGTTTACAAGAAATCAAGAACTAAGGGGAAGTTTGTGCGAGAAGATGTTTATTTTGTCATCATCAAATAGGGGAAGATTGTTAGGATATTTTAATTTGATGATACAAAATAATTAAAGATGAGGGACTAAAATTGTAAATTGTTTAATTATTATTCTCCTACGATTAGGGTTTCTTGTAAACCTAGTATCTCTAGTATATAAAGAGATATTGGGTGTAGGTAAAAGGTGTGCACCTAGAAAAGATGTAGACGTCTAAAGTTCTTTGTTATCCCTAAGGTTCTTGTAACCCCGATACTAAAGGGTATCTGTCTTGTTGATTAATTAATAAGATTAGGGATTTGGTGAATAACATTGTTCTTATTATTATTCTGCTGCAAATTATTATCATTGTTATCGTTGTATCCTAGATCAAAGACCTAAAAAGTCTTGAGCTTAAACGATCATACGTTTTCACACACTGTAAAGTGGCTTCTCTGCATCTGATAGCAGTTCTAGAAGCTTGGCATGGTCATCCGGATCCTCATCATCAAAATTATCTTTTGTAGCATTAACCATTTCCACTGTTTCACTCGCATGTGTTGGGATTTCTGCATCAAAATCCATATGGTTGTCACCATATTCTGTTGTAACAATTGGCTCATCCTTCTCTCCATGATAAGTCCATTGTGTGTAGCTTTGATCAATGCCATTGCTGAATAAATGGAAATGCACTTCCTCCGTTTTACGAACTACATGGTTTAAACATTTGGTACATGGACATGGGATTAGAAGATGTGGATTATTACCCTGTAGGTCGATGTTACTCATCTTCTTCAAGTTGTTTACTGCATAATCAATAAATGCTTCTACTCCATCTTTATAAATTCTGCCCAGCCTGTTTGTTCCCATCCAAGACTTGTCCATAACTTAGGGTTTGAAAAATCCAATTAGGTGTGTCGGCGTGTTATGTACTGTAATTGATTAGGGTATGAAATATGTTAGTTATAGTAGCGCCATGATTAATGCAATTAGGGGATCTTAGTTGAAGAGTGCCAAAAAGTGATTGAGGATCTCAAACACAGGCTTGCTGTACTCGAAGCTTTGCTGGTTAAGACCACTTTCAACAAGGGGGAGAATAATGATGATGATGAAGTCAGACATGATGCAAGCAATGATGGAAAAGTGGTGCGGAATGATGATATGGCTGAGGAGACTGCAAAGGCACCTGATGCAGAGGCTGAGGGGGAGTCAAAGGTTAGAACAGAGCCTAAGATGACAATGGGAAGAAAGAAAGCAATACCATATGCAAGTGCTAAAGCTAGAAGATTTGAAGAACTTAAAAGGGCTAAGTCATGTGGTCCCACTGCTAGTTCAAGAGTCACTCCCACTGCTACTGCAAAATCAACACCAGCCACTTCTAGTTGTATTCAAAGTACAGCTAGTAGTAAACCTACCACTGTTATACCAATTGATAGGAACAGAAAGAAGGATGCTGAAAAGAAAGAAGCTAAAAGGAAAGCTAAGAAACCAACAAGAGGTGAATTGAAAAATCAATTGGTATGCAAGTTAAGAGGAGATACATATCCTACAGTGCAGTTGAGGAGAATGACATTAGAGCAATTGCAGAAATTGTGGGATAACAATCCAATTGTTAATCCTGAGGCAATAGAAAGAATTGAAAAGAAAAGGAGAGAGGATGAAGAGATACAGAGAAGGCTGAAATTAAGGTATCAACAGATTGATGAGGAGCTTGAACAAAAGAAAATCGAAGCCCAAAAGGCTGAAGAGTTGAGATTAAAAGTTGCAAGTCATAGAAGGTCATTTCAAATGATTCAAGACTCTGATGATCAGATATATGATTTGGATAGAGATGAAGAAATCTTAGAAGAGATGATGGTTGAAAAGAGAGATAGGAATGAAAATATAAATCTTAATGATGAAGATCTCTCAGATATTGTTGAATGGCAAGGAATTTTCATAGAGTCAAACACTGTGTCTTATGAACTCAGAATTAAAAGAAGAAATGGAGATGTGAGTTTTCATAAGTCTATGGTTGATATTTTGAGAAAAGTAAAGAAAATGGATGTGTATGATATGTATAGAGTTGGAATGGAAAAGGATATGAAGCTTGTGAATATTCATATTGAAAGACACGTATGGGAATGGTTAAGAATGATGTTTGAACCAGAACAGTATGGTGAACTTTTTTTGGGTAGTGAAGCTGTTAGTGATTGGAGACATTTTGCTAGAGCAGGAGTTCATTGCATACGACTGAGTAATGGTAAATACATCTATATGTTGGAAGAAAGAGATTATGTTCTGAGCCAATCACTGTTGAAACAGCTCACTGAAAGAAAGTTACTTGTAGCTGTCAAAACTGATAAAGGAAAGGATATAATCTATAAAATCATGAATCAGTACAACAAGAGGGTAGAATCAAGCAAGAAAGGGTCCCAATCTTCTAAAGAATCTGAGGCTGAATGAAGAAACTTAATGCAATTCCAGATTGATTAACTTTAGGGGGAGATTGTTGGGATCTGAGCCGAGTTGGCTAAGTGTGGAAGTGCTTACCACTGTTCGTGTTGAAGAGTGCCACTGCTAGAGGAAGTGAAGACTAGCTACTGCTAGTGTAATTGTATGATAGCCACTGTTAGAAATATACTTGGTGAATATTGTGATAAGTATATTGTAGCCACTGTTAGTGGAAAGCATGGCGTAGCCACTGTTAATGTAATTAATGATATATGATTATATGGCACTATGCGGAAAACGAATTCGATTAACCATAAGGATTCATCATTTTGAACACTTTTATAAACTTTAGTTATCATTAAACACATTTTATAAACTTTGGTAATTCTTGAACACATTGCCTATAGTTATGGTTGATTAACGTACAATTTTTTATCCTTCACTAAATTAAAATTTTTATGAAAGTTTAAATCCCTTGTTGTCTACTAACTTTTTCGATAAAAAGTTTTATCGTTTCATTTTTTACGTCTTTAACAGATTCTTCGTACTAAACCAAATGAATTTGATTGAACAGATTCTACGTCTTTAACAGATTTACGTCTTTATGTGACTTTAGCCTAAGTTTAATAGTGAAATGTATGATATATGGCACTACCGGTATCACACATGAGGGTATTTTTGTAAAATTCCCTTCCTACCCACCTTTTTAATCTCCTTTCTTCCCCATTCCTTTACATCGTCCACTTGCTATTTCCCTCCATTACCATCCTCATTTTATTCCCGCTCATTTTTCTCCCTGTAACATGGCGTCATCATCATCTTCTCAAAATCAAGCTTTGGAACCACAATTTTATTACTGCCATTGCGGAGCCAAGATGTATGTTCGCACATCATGGACTGAGATCAACCCGGCACGCAGATTCGTAAAATGCCCAGATGTTAGTTTTAACCTTATTTTTTTATTGTTGTTGGTATCTGCAATTGATGATGCTATTAGGTTAAATATTGACTCAAAAATGCTTTAATTTTGTTATTTTGTTGTGATCTAGGTTAAAACCCATTTTTGTATAAGATATCGCTTTCTTGATTCGGAGCTTCCAGAGTATTACAGGAAGATTATGTATCAATTAAGAATGGAATGCAAAAACAAGTCCATCAGGAATGAAACGGAAGAAGATTCAGACTCAAAGATGGTGTTGATGAAGATGGTTGAAGAGTTGACTCCCATGAAGTCAAAATTGAAGATGTTTGACCAAGTGTTTGCACTTTTAATTGGTGTTGTAGTGATGTTTTGTGTAGTTATACTTGTTCTTGTTATGAACTAAGTTTCTTTAACTGGTGTGATTAATGGTTCTTTTAAGTAGCTATATGTATCATGTTTGGTGGGTGTATGGTAAATAAATTATTATATAAATGTAACCTCAACTAATAATAAATAAATTAATCAAAGAAGAATGAACAAAAAACCATTTGTGAAATATTATATGCAAATAATAACATTGATACAAATAATCACATATGCCAATAGTGAAATATTAGATATACGATATACGGCAGTAGTTGCGGTATCACACACGCCACTATTGAACTTAATTAGGGTGTTATGTAATTCGTCATTTCGGCATATGTATGCATGTGACATTGCCCTAAGGTTAATAGTCAAATGTACGATATACGACAGTAGTTGCGGTATCACACACTCCACTATTGAACTTAGGGTGTTATGTAATTCGTCATTTCGGCATATGTAAGCATGTGACATTGCCCTAAGGTTAATAGTCAAATGTACGATATACGGCAGTAGTTGCGGTATCACACACGCCACTATTGAACTTAGGGTGTTATGTAATTCGTCATTTCGGCATATGTATGCATGTGACATTGCCCTAAGGTTAATAGTCAAATGTACGATATACGGCAGTAGTTGCGGTATCACACACGCCACTATTGAACTTAGGGTGTTATGTAATTTGTCATTTCGGCATATGTATGCAAGTGACATTGCCCTAAGGTTAATAGTCAAGTGTACGATATACGGCAGTAGTTGCATTATCACACACGCCACTATTGAACTTAGGGTGTTATGTAATTCGTCATTTCGGCATATGTATGCATGTGTCATTGCCCTAAGGTTAATAGTCAAGTGTACGATATACGGCAGTAGTTGCGGTATCACACACGCCACTATTGAACTTAGGGTGTTATGTAATTCGTCATTTCGGCATATGTATGCATGTGACATTGCCCTAAGGTTAATAGTCAAATGTACGATATACGGCAGTAGTTGCGGTATCACACACGCCACTATTGAACTTAATTAGGGTGTTATGTAATTCGTCATTTCGGCATATGTATGCATGTGACATTGCCCTAAGGTTAATAGTCAAGTGTACGATATACGACAGTAGTTGCGGTATCACACACGCCACTATTGAACTTAGGGTGTTATGTAATTCGTCATTTCAGCATATGTATGCATGTGATATTGCCCTAAGGTTAATAGTCAAGTGTAAGATATACAGCATAATTCAACTTAATTATTATAAGTATAAGATTTTCATACTTTTGTTTGTGTGTGTATAAATAAAAATATGTTATTGTTAAATTGTGTACCGAGTAAAAATATAATTTATCTTCTTACCATATTTGTTTATATAAATACGTTTTTATAACATTTTTATAATATTGTATATAAATATGTTATTGTGAAATTGTGTATATCAAGAGTAAAAATAGTTTATCTTTTTTTACCACATTTGGTAATGTCTAATAATACTAACCCTTAAAGGTTGAATGACATAAATACCCTTTATAATCCATTACCAATACAATAAGAAGGATTTTAATAGTAAGGGCATTTAGGTAATTTACTTAAAGACTTGGAAGTAGGCGCGTGAGGCGTAAAAAGTTGCAGTAAAATTCAGACCATCAGATCAACACCTTTCACTTCCCGGCCTACCAACTTCCAAAGAAACTCAAAACAGAGCATCAACAAATCATCTAAACAAGAACTAAACCATGGATTCCCAAAGCTCTAAACGACAGAAAACTGCTTTGGAAGATGATCGAACTCTTGCTGACCTTCCGGACGGCGTCGTTAGTCAAGTACTGGCCCGTGTCGGGGCTTGCAACGCCAAGCAAGTTTTTAAAATGAGGACTCTGTAAGTCTCCATACCCTAGTTTCTAGTTTGGATTGTCGTTTCAACTTAAATACTCGACGTTTTGTCAATGTATATAAGCCTTGTATTTTCTGTAATTTTTAAAGAATGTAGCGCAATTATTAGGGCTTGATTTAGGAATATTTAAATTATATTGTGCATGTACATGATGAATCATCTTTTATGATCATGAAGGGACTTAGATTGTGTTTATGACGTCGTTTATATGCATTACAGGTGCAAGACCTTCAGACGTGCAGTTGATTCAGATGAGGTTTATCGCCAGCTGGATGATGATTCCCTCTATCCTGTATTTTCTATGAAGTTGCACAAAATTGATGTGCTATCAAAAATGAGGGAGAATCGAAACCCTAACATGCTGTTTAGGGATGGCATGGTAATGTTTATTTTACATTTTATTGAAGTTTTTAATTGTACTCTGTCACATACTAATTTACTTTTCTTAAATGTCTTGATCAGAACAAGTTCTTCTCATTTGGTGATGAGGCTGCTGGAAAGGAGATGATGCAACAGGCATCTAATTTGGGACAACGTGATGCAACGTTTGTGCTTGGGATGCTGGTGATGGGGGAAAGTCAAGACAGACAGGCAGAGGCCAAGCAACTGTTGACCTCTACCAGAACAAGGTTAGCAGGTCTGTGGGATGTTGCCCGGACAGCTAACAAGGTACGTCGATTGTTGGCTGATTCCCGTATCGTATGGCGAGCAAAAAAGGAATACCCTAACTGCATTCTTTGTTGTCCTAAGCACAAGGTATTGCAAGCACAGACGTTACGCGATGCCTTCTTTCACAGACGGGCTTGGTTGTTAAATTGTAATGTATGTTTGTGGGATGCTTGCTACATTGACTTTGTATCTAGTTTTGGTATTTATTACTTTTGATTAAGTATATATAATTATATAGTTAGTTATCGACAGATGTATGTCGGATACTTATAAATATGTACTTATTTTTTGTAGTTAAGTTAATGATCGATGTGTTATATATATGTGCATTATATGCTTTTGTTAATGGAAGGTCAGGAAAGGAAACAAGATGCTAGGAACCTGTTGGTCATTTCACTTTAGGGTTTAGGGCTAGCGTTTAGGGTTTAACAACACAATAATATATATTTATCGTTGGAAAAGTAAATCAATTGTATTGATAGATGAGTTGGTCATTTCGCTGAGGAGTTAACCTAGCAATCTCGGGTTCGAGTCCCCTAACCTACATTTTGTTTTTTTGAGCTCAATATTGTTTGATTTGCTGTTTTCCCCCCTACAATCATAAATTCATAATTAACCTTATTCATAATTTTAACTCTAAATATTATTTCCTTCATTTTGGAGCCAAATTTTTCCCCAAAAAATTTAAACTGACCAATTAGAGCCAAGCAGAAAAATTTGAATTTCAAGTGACCTTTAAATTACATTCCAAAACATCTTAATACATTTACAACTCTCAATTAATCTCCAACCAAAATATCAAACAATTTATAACTCTCAATTAATCTCAATTAAAGTATATATATATCATGGATAACGAAGCCAATCATCCTCTAAATAATTATAATGATGACGACCGCGATTTAGGATATGAATTGGAGGGTTACGATGATGTACAAGATGATGAAGCCGATGAAAACGACAGTAATGCAAATCCCAAAATAGTTCCGCCGAGGGGCATAACAAGATTATTTGCGTTTCGCAACAAGTATGGCAGACCCGGTGCACAAAAGCTCAAGGTAACCTTCGATCAAATGGATCGGCTAATAGGGGACAATAGAGCTTTGTTTGCGAGTTTTTTGGGAGACATTGTTCGTGAGCATAGTGGTTTGAAGATTCTATCCTGGAAGAAGGTCGATAAAGAAGAAAGAGATAAACTGTGGGATGAAATCATGGTATTTGTAACCCACTCCATGCTCCCTTGATTAATTTCCTTTATTAATTAAAATTGTTTACAGTACATTATATATGCAACTGCATATATATATATATATATATATATATATATATATATATAGATTTAACTTGTTAATATTGATCTTTGCAGCGATATTTTGATGTTGATGAGACACACAGAAAGGTAGTAATGAATCGTCTTGGTGCCCATCTTAGGAATTTTAGAAGGAAATTGAGGGAATCCTACATACTGCCCAACCTAAACACACCAGCAGTAAATGAAGTCCCAATGAAATATAGTGCATTTGTCCATGCCCCGGAATGGAACTCTTTTGTAGAGTATACGAGCACGGAGGATTACCAGGTTTAGTCATTTATATTAGAGTGCATATATATATATATATATATATATATATATATATATATATATATATATAATTTCAGATTATTGTGTTTGCACATTAATGCCATCTAATAATCATTTTGTTTTGTAATTAGAAAAAGTCAGATGTGTCAAAAGAGGCGCGCTCCAAGTCGGTTTATCCGCATACCATGGGATGAGGTGGCTACGTACATGTGAAAAAGAAATTGGTAATTACATTTACATATATAATGTATGTTTCTATTTTGTACATTATATGTATCAATTATATATAAGATCAAAGTAAAATACACAGAAAGCTAGTGTACTTTGTATCTGTTTTCAATTTTATATGGTTACATGTTAATTGGTAATTTGACTAATTTACATGTGTGTTGATTTGATGATTATAAGATCGAAGAAAAAGTAATCGAAGCACATGAAGAACCCCCACGTGGTATATTGTGGTTGAGAGGAAGGCAAAACAAAGCCGGGTTATTTCTAGATGAAATGACTAAAGAGAAGGGACAAGAAGTAGTAAGCATTAATTTGACATGAAAATTTTCCGTTTAAATAGTTCATGTAGTTTACTTTCGATAAATCAATTAACTACTGGCTGTTGGAATCTATAATGCAGATAGACACTCACGAGAAGATCAAAACCGGAACCTTACAGCTTGCTCATGGCAACGATGCAATGACATAGGTATTTGGAAAGGAAAAGGGAGGGTATGCCAGAGGAGTAGGAAGTGGAGTGACAATCAACAAGTATTTTCATCTTCCAGTAGCTCGAAGCAGAAAAGCAGCAGATGCCGAACAGATGAAATTACTTCAAGCAGAACTTGCAGCAGAGAGACGTGCCCGTGAAGACAAAGACAAAGTTATAGAAACGTTGTCCAACCAGGTGTCACAAGTGATGGCCAAGTTGACTGCACAAGAGGCGAAAATTAATTCAATGTCAACTCAAAACCTGCCATCGGAGGAAAGACATTTAATTCTTGTATTAATTAAGTAATTATGCTAACATATTATTCATTAATTTATATTGCAGCTAACGGATATATGTATTTCTTTATATATATTGCAGGTGTCTCCATCAGTGGACGTTAATCCTAAAGCAACCATTGGAACTGCAGATCAGGAGTGCCAAATAAGGTCATCAAGTGTGGTTGGAAGTGGGCAGGAAGCTAGTTTTGACAGGCCTAAAGGACTTGCAACTAGCATGATCAACCAAAAAGACAAAATGGTAATTAAGTAATAAAACATTAGAATTACATTGATTTAGCAGTGGAATTGATAACTTAAAAGGGCCAAGTCATGTACTCCCACTGCTAGTTCAAGAGTCACTCCCACTGCTAGTTCAAGAGTCACTCCCACTGCTACTGCAAAATCAAGCTAGTTTTGCCACTGCTAGTTGTATTCAAAGTACAGCTAGTAATTCAAAGCAATGCTAGTTCAAGAGTCACTCCCATTTACAATAATTACTTGTTTGCCTTGTTTTATATAGGAGACTGTTGAAGAAGCAGTTAACAAGTCAGCAAACAGGACGCCTGATTCACAAGAGAACACGGTTGAACCCAACCGGTCGTCCCGATCACAAAAGAAACGGTCTCCAACACCACAAACGCTGCAGGTATATATATATATATATATATATATATATATATATATATATATATATATATATATATATATACATACATGATATGATGCTGCTGGAAAATATTGAAATCGGTAAATATGAAGTGCTATTAATTATTTGTTGAAATATTGGTTTATACAATTCTGAATTTAAGTTTCATCTAATTCTGATATTGCATACATATATATATATATATATATATATATATATATACATACATATATATATATATATATATATATATATAAATATATATATGTTGGTACATCAATGTGTGTCTGTCAGTTGGTCTCTGTTGGTACATCAATGTGTGTCTGTCAGTTGGTCTCAGTCTGTAATCGTGTCGAAATTGTAATTACGTTTTGAATTGTTTAAGTTCTAGTTTATTTACAGTTTCTGTCATCATGCGACACAAGCACTGTGTCGCAGAAGCATTCTATGCGACACAAGGCTTGTGTCGCAGAATCATCTCATGCGACACAATGCTTATGTCGCATAAGCCTTCATGCGACACAAAGCTTGTGTCGCATACAGTTTGGTCCAGGCTATAAATAGAAACTCGCCAGTTTCTGTTTATTAAGCCAAAAACACAAAACACACACATAACACCTCCAAACTCAGAGAGAAAAATACTAGTTTGTGTTATTTTGATTATTGTGTGTTTGTCAAAGTGTATGTATTGTTACCATCTCGTTATATACAAAGTTATGCACTTGTGTTTTGGTCATTTACTTGTGAACTTCTAGCATATCTTGTGTGTTTAATTTCCGCTTTTATAGACAAGTTTAAGCTACTCGATTTGGTCCGTATACGGAACCTACAATTGGTATCAGAGCCGCATACTCTTGAGTTGCGGTTTCGAGTTAGTTTGGTGCTAGATTTTGGTCCAAAAACATTATTTTCATAATTTATGTTTTTAAATGTTCTTGGTGTTCTTGGTTAAAAGGGTTGTTTTTGATCATATTTGGTTATAAATCTTCAAAGAAAAGGTGTTTGTCAAACTTTAGATTTGGTTGGTAAAAAGTGGTAATCATTTTGGTTAAAAGTTTTACTTTCCAGTCTGATGAAGCATGGTGATGTTTGTAATGATGTGTTTTGAAAGTTGAAATTTTTGTGGGCTAAAAAGACTGTCTGCACGTGCACTTTTGCGACACAATTTTTGTGTCGTATCCACTGTTCATACGACACAACCATACGACATTAAATTGTCTGCGACATATCGTGCGACATAACGTGCGACACTGTGTACGACATAATCCTACGACACAATCTTTTTGACCTTGACTGGTCTGCGACACAAGTTGCGACATAACATACGACATAACTGTTGTGTCGCATTTTTGTCTTCTGTCAGATTAAGTTCTGCGACACTACTTCTGTGTCGTATCTGTACTCTGCGACACAAATATTGTGTCGTATTGGTACTCTGCGACACAACACTGTGTCGCATAATTCCTGACTTAGACAAAAATCAGTTTGTTTTGTGTGTATTTTTCTAATTTGTTTTGCAGATTTTCATCATGTCTCTTCAAAGCGTTGATGCAGTTTTACAACATAATGCTACGATTGGTAGTGCAAATAAACCTCCTTATTTTGCACCGGGTTTACCATTTCGAGCATGGAAACAAAGGTTCATATCGTTTGTTTTATTCACCGATCCTGATATGGAGTTGGCCCTTCTTGAACGCTATGTTCCACCTGTTGCTCTTGGAGAACACATGGGTGTTCCTCCTCCCAAGCCTGTTCGTTCATACACTACCGAAGAACGTAAAGCATGGGAAATTGAACGGAAGACTCATTCTGCTATTACTATGTCGCTTCCAACAGACGTTTTGGATATGTTTCCACAAACTATTGCTTATGATCTTTGGACTGCAATTGAAAAGAGATTTTGTGGAAACACTGAGTACATCGAAAGCAAATTGGAATTAGTCAAAACTCAGTTTGATTATTTCTATATCCAGAAGAATGAAACTGTCAGAGACATGCTTTGCAGATTTACCCGCACAGTGAATGAACTGCAAGCTGGCGGATATAATCTCAAAAATTCTGAGATTAACAAAAAGGCTTTAGCTGCTCTGCCATCAAGTTGGGAAACACGAGTTTTGTTATTGGAAAGCGATCCAAAAACAAAGCAATTGTCTCTGGATGATCTTATTGGAAAACTTGAAGCTGGGGCATTGGATATTGAAAAGAAGGAAACAAGATCTACTGCTCGTGCATCAGAATCAAGTCATGGTGGAACAGCTTTCATCTCAGCTGAGACAAATTCTCAGAGATTCTCTTCTTACAGTAATCCTTCTGTAGGAACATTTTCAGCCCTACCAGCTTATAATGCTTCTTCAAGCAGTACATGTTCATCACCATCTGTTCCTACTTCTGCAACCACTGATGAACATGCAGCCATGTTTACTGCTTTCTTGTCATCATATGAAGACTTTCTTTCTAAAAGAGTCAGTACATTGGAACTGACTGATGAAGACTTCAATCAGGTTGATCCCGATGAGTTAGAAAGGATCGACATTAGATGGAATATGGCTATGCTCACTCGTAGAGCCAAAAACTATCTAAGACGAACTGGAAAGAGATCTCTTGAAGATGCAGCTGACAGAACACCAACGGGATTCGATAAAAGCAAAATCAAGTGTTATAAGTGTCAGAATCTTGGACACTTTGCCCGTGAATGTGAGAAAGGAAGACAACCTGCTTCGGGTTTCACTAAACCATCTGTTGTTCCAAAACAGATTGAGCATACTACTGCTAAGGCTGCATTGTTGATTGAGGATGGAGATGCTTATGATTTTTCTGCTCATGAAACTCAAGAGCAATGTTTCATGGCTATCAACAATGAGGTACCATTTGCTAAATTTACCTGTGATTCATGTATTAGTTTAACTGGTAAAGTAAATGGGCTTATGGAACATAATGACAACTTGAAGTCAGATATCTTGAATTTGATGGAAGCAAACAAAGTTTTAAAAATTAATGAGAAACACTTTGAAAGTAATATTAATCAACTTATTGAAGATAAAAAGGAGCTGAAAGCTCTAATTTTCAGTAATCAAGATGAAATTGACAGTTACTTAAAATTGATTGCTCATTTGAAAAAGGAATTGGCTGACTCTCAAGCCAAAGCTGTTGATTTGCAACGAAAACTCAAGAATATCAACACTTCAGCCATGGTCTTTACTGATATCCTGCAGACGGGTAGAACTAGTTCTAAAGATAAGTCCGGTTATGGTTATCATAATCAACCGCCTCCGTCTTTAGATGTAAATTTGTGTAGACCGTCTAAGGATGAAATTAAAGATTTTGTGCCTACTGCTTTAGTAGATGCAAAGCCCATTGAAATATCAGTTAATGAACCTGTTGTTAAGAAAGTAGCTATGCCTGTATGTGAACCTGTTAGTTTGACTCCGTTTAAGTTGCCTGAATTCTATAAAGCCAACATAGAAGTTAACCATGATAAGAAGAAACCTAAGACAATTAAGGCTGAACCTGTGAAGCCTTTTGAACCTGTTAGGTTTACCCCCTCAGGAACCGTCAAGTTTACCCCCTTTGGTAGTTTCTCGCCTGCTCCCTTAAAAAACATTGAAGAAGAGGTCGAAGTTGAGGATGTTCCCTGTAAGTTTGTGCCTCAATGTGAAAAGAAAAACATTAAGCCTGAACATCACATTCTCACTACTGAATCAGATGATGAAACTTTTCCAATGAATACTAAGGTTAAGGCTGAACATAAAAGGAAAGAGATACAGAATATTAATGTCAAATCACTTAAGAACTCTGTTAAACTTTCCGTTTCACATTCTGGGGCATCCACCTCAACGTGCTCACAAAAGTTACCTGTCTCACCTCAATTTTTAGGCAGTAACGACCGAACCTTTAGGGAAAGACGATCATGTTTCTACTGCAAGAAACAAGGTCACTTGATTAGTCAATGCCCGTTGCTTTTGAGAAAGAAGTTTTCAAAAGGTGTTCCCAGAAATTCTGTTTACAAAAATTCATCTGTTAAATCTTTTTCAAAGAAGGGTTCACTCTCTCATACTTCTATCCCAAAAGTTAATGCTGCTAGGCCTAGTAAACCTCCGGTTAAACAGCCTGACAATGTTAACAAGCAACCCACTATTGTTCCTGTGAAAATTTGGAGACCAAAAAAGTCGTTAAATGACTCATCATCAAGTAATACTGCATCAGGAATTGCACCTGATTTATTGAAAAACAAAGTTTTAACTGATGTAGTTATTATTGATGAGGTCTCTGGAGTACCCAAGTCTGTAAAGGCCTGGGTCTCCATTTCTAACTAACTTTCTCTCTATGTTGTGCTGTAGCAGTCAGATCATATACAAAGAAGTAAATGGTATGTGGATAGTGGCTGCTCACGGCACATGACTGGTGACATGTCCCTTCTGTCTGATGTGAAACCATATCGAGGAGGACATGTTGCTTTTGCGGGAGATACTGGTGGTAATATCACGGGTCAGGGTACTCTTTCTAATGGGCAAGTGAGTTTTGATAAAGTGAACTATGTCGAGGAACTGCAACACAATCTGATCAGTGTTTCTCAAGTCTGCGACAAGAAGTTCACTACCGCATTTACAGATGTTGAATGTTTAATTTTGAAACCGGGATTTGTTATTCCCGAGGAATGGGTGTTACTGAGAGCGCCCCGTGTACGCAACTCGTACATTTTGGATATGCAAACTGTGATTACCAAGGAGCATACCTGTTTGCTATCAAAAGCATCTTCTAAAGATTCACTGCTTTGGCACAGACGAATGGGACATATTCATTTTCGCAGAATGAATTATCTTGTTAATAATGATCTTGTGTTAGGTGTGCCTAAAAAGTCATTCGTAACAGATGATGAATGCGTTTCCTGTCTCAAAGGGAAACAACACAAGAAGTTCCATAAGTCTAAGCAGGTGAACTCTATTGAATCTCCATTGGAGTTGCTTCACATGGATCTGTTCGGTCCTGTGAATAAGAAAAGTATTGGAGGAAAATCATACTGTCTGGTTGTCACTGATGATTACTCAAGGTTTTCTTGGGTATATTTCTTGGGTGGAAAGGATGAAACAGCTGATACTTTAACTTACTTATTCGACAGACTGGAAAATCTGTGTAATCTGAAAATCAAGAAACTGCGCAGTGATAATGGAACAGAATTCAAGAACAGAACTTTGGAAATGTATTGTCTTCGAAAAGGAATCTTTCATCAGTTTAGTGCTGCTCGTACTCCTCAGCAAAATGGAGTAGCTGAAAGAAAGAATAGGACAATCATTGAGGCAGCAAGAACCATGTTGTCTGATGCGCATCTGCCAACCACTTTTTGGGCAGAAGCTGTTAACACTGCCTGCTATGTGTTAAATAGGGTTTCGATTGTTAAAAAGCGAAAGAAAACATGTTACGAATTGCTGAATAATCGCAAACCAAATTTGAAGTTTCTTGAGCCTTTCGGGTGTCCTTGCTCAATTTTAATTACTAAGGACTCGGTAGGCAAATTTGATGAAAAAGCAGTCGATGGGTTATTTTTGGGATATTCTGTGAACTCTCCAAATAAAAGAGTTTTCAACAAGTCTACTGGGAGAATAGAAGAACATTTTGAAGTAAGGTTTATGAAATATACTGATTCTCCAAAAGGCAAGGGACCTGATTCCTTGTTTGAGTATGATAAGTTGGTGGACTCTTTCAATCTTCCCAAATTTAGTGAAGAAGAACAGGTGGCGTCTCTACTTCATGGATTGGATCTTACCTCTGACGACTCAATCTCCTATTCTAGAGTAGTACCTCCTGAGAATGTTGTCAATGATGACAATCCCTCCGATGTTGATCAAGTGGCTTCTGAATCTAATCCTCAAACTGAAACCGATATTGTCACACCAATTGACAATGAGGATACTGCCACTAATAGCTCAGTTGAAATTCAAAATCCTGGAGGTGATCTGTCAAATTTGGATTCAATCATTGTGCCTGATCCGATTCCTCAGCTCAGAATTCATTCTACTCACCCCACTGAAAACATCATTGGTGATCTTCAACAAGGTGTCTTAACTAGGCAGCAATCTGCTGCTAATGAAGTCCGTGAAGAATCTTCATCTGCCAATTTTGCCTGTGTTGAAGAAGAATTGGAAGAATGCTTCTTGTCTCAGCATGAGCCAAAGAAAATTGCTGAAGCTTTGAAAGATCCATACTGGGTTGAGGCTATGCAGGAAGAATTGAATCAATTCAAAAAGCTTGATGTCTGGGAGTTGGTTCCTTTACCAATGGATGTCGATCCAATTGGAACTCGCTGGGTTTATCGTGTGAAGAAAGATGACAGAGGCGTAGTTATTCGGAATAAGGCTCGGCTGGTTGTTCAAGGTTTTACTCAGATTGAGGGTTTGGACTATGATGATGTGTTTGCTCCAGTTGCAAGATTGGAGTCCATTCGCATTTTTCTGGCCTATGCGACTTTTAAAGGTTTTCGGGTTTATCAACTCGATGTCAAGAGCGCATTTCTGTATGGAGAGGTTTTGAAGGATGTGTATGTCTTGCAACCTCCTGGTTTTGAAGATCCAAACCATCCTGATTATGTGTGCAAGTTAGGTAAGGCATTATATGGTCTTCATCAAGCTCCTAGAGCTTGGTATGCGAGGTTGGCAAATCATCTCACGAGAAATGGCTTCTCACGAGGCCAAATTGATAGCACTCTCTTCATAAAAAGGGTTGGAAAAGATTTGTTACTTGTGCAGGTTTACGTGGACGACATCATATTTGGTTCAACAAATGATTCTTTGTGCAGAGACTTCGAGAAGATTATGAAGTCCGAGTTTGAGATGAGTGCCATGGGAGAACTTAAGTTCTTTCTAGGTGTACAGGTTGAGCAGTCTGACAAGGGTTTCTACATTCATCAGTCCAAATATGTCAATGACATGTTGACTCGGTATGAACTCCATGACTGTAAGCCATATGGTACTCCCATTGAATCTGATCACAAACTCGGACCCGCTGAACACGAAGAAGATTGCAAGGAGCGGGACTATCGTTCTATGATAGGATCATTGATGTATCTCACTGCATCCAGACCAGATATTGTGTTTGCTGTGTCTATCTGTTCCAGATATCAATCAAAGCCCAAAGTTTCTCACATGAAGGCTGTGAAGCGAATTTTTGGTTACCTCAAATATAGACCATCACTTGGTCTATGGTATTCAAATGAAAAAAATTTCGCTCTCACTGCCTATTCTGATTCTGATTATGGCGGCTGCAATTCGGATAAAAAGTCAACTACAGGAGGATGCCAATACCTCGGTTCTCGACTGGTGTCTTGGCAGTGTAAGAAGCAAACCACAGTTTCCACCTCAACAGCGGAAGTTGAATACATTGCTGCTGCAAGCTGTTGTTCACAGATTTTGTGGATTCAACATCAATTGCGTGACTATGGGTTACTTCTTACTTTGACTCCTATTCATATTGATAATACTGCTGCTATATCTATTATTCGCAATCCCGTTCAACACTCTAAGACCAAGCACATAGAGATTAGGTTTCACTTCATACGAGATTGCTATGAGAAACATTTAATTGACCTCATTCACATAGATACCCTTAAGCAAAAGGCCGACTTATTCACTAAAGCTTTTTCGCGTGCTCGCTTCAACGAACTTGTGGATATGATAGGGATGATTTCCCTTGATCTCAAAAAATGATTTGTGACTTATTTTCTGTACAGTTTATTTGCTTTTCTGTTCAAAAAAAAAAAAAAAAAAAAAAAAAAAAAAAAAAAGGGCAACCGCCACTCTTTATACTCGTTAGTATCAAGGAAATGCAATGGTTGCTACATTTTTAAAATAGACGTTGAGTTGAGTCTGTAAACAACTTGGGATATGATAGTACATCGAGTGACATGCACAAAATGGAATTTTAAGTTTTATCTTTGATGTGTCAGTAGGTTTATCTGACACACTTAAAACTGTTTTTATGAAAATTGTCTTCATCATGCGATGTACCGGTAGGCATGATACACACCTGTCTCTGGGGTATTAAGAAATCATTTAAATATGTGTCTATTATCTTGTGGTAAACTCCGTATGATGTACGACTCAATGTCTTAATTCCTTAACGTAGCTTAACATATTTCTATCTTTGGAACTTTTATCTGAAATCATTTGGGAGTTTATGCTGGTTGTTGCCTCTGTTGTACGAAAGTACAGAACTGGTAACAGTTACTATAAACTTGGGGTTAAGCAATTACAGGTCAATGCACTTGAAAAATCTTAATGATACTGAACAAGGTCGCTGTTTGGGAAACTCCAAATCCAGTTTGACTGCGATCGGTTTTGCTTAATCCTAAATCATACTAACCAAGGTCGCTGTTTGGGAAACTCCAACTTCAGTTTGACTGCGATTGGTTGTGATTATACTTGAATCATGTTAGGTTGCTTTGCTGTACTTCTGTACTGACCTGTCAACTCTAGCCTGATTCTTAAAAATGATCTTTCTTTATTCTTTCTAAATATGGAAACTATGTTATTGTCTAGAGTATAGGGGTATATCAATGGTGGGTGCCACAGAGACTTATACATTCTAACAATAAAAGGTTAACTCCACAAACTCGGTTGTAACATGCTTAAGTGGATAAACAATATCGATAATCGTCTTGAAATAATTTTTATAAAACGTGTTTTAAATGTGCCACGTAAATTTAAAGTGGACAAATATACTGATAATCGAAATAACTCTTTCTATTCCTAATAATTGCATGTTATTTCGGTATGATCCCTAACCAGTATCTCAACTCCGTCACCAAAACGATTTTATAAATTACTCGCTTTTAGTTGTATTTGTTTCTTTTATTTTATGTTTATATTTAGTTTTATCTCTTTAATATTCTTTAAATTGTATTTTTTTCCTTTTTAATTTTTTTTTAGTCACAAATCATCTTCTATGCGAAAATTCTAAAATCAAAATCCGAATCGGCACAAAAAAATCGTTTTTTTTAATCTTGAAAATTTCTGATTTGTGTTCCGTGCGACACAACCACTGTGTCGTACTCCTGTTATACGACACAAAATCTATGTCGTATAAGTCAGTTTTGTTTGTGTCGTATACTATGTCGTATGCGGGTCAGGGATAACTATTCACAACATACGACATAATCATTTACGTTTTCAAATCTTTCACGACACAAACTATACGACATAAAGGCGATTTTGCGACACAAGCATTTTTCGATCGGGTTCGTGATTTCGAAGGCTTTTCTTCGCGTTTTGTTGCTCGACTCTTGTTCATCATCTGTTAGCGCATCCTTAGGTATAATTCTTTCGTGTTTTTATCGCGTATTATGTCCTGTATTCGATCGACCCGTATTACGTTTTTAGGGTTTCGGTTTTTCGTTAAATTATTTAGGGTTTAGGGGTTATTAGGGTTAGATAAATACATATTATTGATCCTCTGTTGTGTACGAACCCTAGGGTATGTCTGGATTTTGAAAACCCCAAAAATGTTTCATCGATCGAATCTGGATTTGCTTTGCTGTTCATCTTTGCGACATAACATACGACATAGTCGTTATGTCGCACAGATACTTGGTTTTTATGTCGTATTGATACCCGGTTCTTATGTCGTATCTTTATACGACACAAACGTTATGTCGTACTCACTTTATACGACACACCATACGACACAGCGACTATGTCGCATTCGAGATTAATTTCTCAATTATTGCTAAATGCAGGGGAAATGCTGTCCGCGTGACACGTGTCATACGACACAATGCTTATGTCGTATTATTCTTATACGACACAGTCCTTATGTCGTATGAACCTCATGCGACACAACTGTTGTGTCGCAGAACTTTTGTAAAAATAAAACGCGAATTATTTTTTGGTACTAACGCTAACGCATTTCGAGTTTTGGCTGTATTACTGTTATTTTTGTAGAAATGGCTGAACAACCTGCTCAACCTGCTCAAGCTGCTCCAGCTGCTCCAGCACTCCCCGAGATCGATATCTCTAAATACTTCTGGGAGCCTCGTCACAACATTGTGGCGTTCATGAATACAACGGTCGAGACTTCCCGCCCGTATCGCCCAATGATCGCATTTCTTCAACGCTCGCGTATTTACAAAGCTATCACTGCAGATACTCGGATCCTGACAAATCACATTACCGAGTTTTGGGATAATGCGGTGGTAAACTATGATGAAGCTGATACTAGGATCATTTCTACTGTCCGCGGCCGCCAAGTCATCTTTTCTGAGCAGCTTATTCGAGATTTCTTCGAATTCGGTGATAATTCTGACATGATCACCCAGTTTTCTTCAGCTTCTATTGCTCAGGGCATGCGATCGATTGGTTATCAAGACATTCCAGTTGATCAGTACAAGAAAACCTATATGACAAAGGTTTGGAGGTATCTGGCTCACATCGTCATTGTGTGCTTATCCAGTCGCAAGGCAGGTCTAGAAGGGATGAAATTTGCGACTGCCTCTGCTATTCTTGCCCTGATATACAACAAGCCCTTCAACTTCTCAGGCTATATCTTCAGGGGTTTTGTGAACAACGCTTTGGATAATAAAGACAAATGGGCGTTGTATCCCCGATTCACTCAGCTGTTACTCAACCATTTGCACTCGGATCTTCCAGTGATCAACTCTTTTACCTACGCGCAAACGCCGATGAATACCAGAATTTATACTGCTTGTACAAAGTTTGCGAAGTCAGGCGAAGCACCGGAACGTGAGGTTGCGTTGTTCGGTCACATTGTGGATCCTGATTATGTACCTCCTCCAGGCGAACAATTTAATGATCCACCTGCTCAGCAACCTCAAATCCCGAGGCCCCCAGTACAACAGCCTCCGGTTCAGCAGCCACCCGTTCAACAGCCTCCCGTTCAACAACCTCCAGCTCAACAACCGCCAGTTCAGCCTGTTGTAGCTGATCCAGAGTTGGTAGATCTTGATCTTGAGATCGATAATTATCAGCCTTCTTCTCCACCCCCTGAATCTTCCACCCGAGGAAAAAGGCCTCGAGATGTTTCTGACATTGCTGATTTGAATCCTCTGGTCAGACGTTCCCGCACTTCCACTTCCACATCTTCTGAGCCCCCAAGGACTGAAACTCCAATCACTCCTCATCCAGCTGTCATTCAGGAGCTCCTGTCAAAGATTGAAAAGATGCAGCAGACTATGGAAGCTCAAGCATCTGTTTCTGAAGCTCAGGATGCTAGGATCTCTCGCTTGGAGAAAGAGAATGAAGAATTGAAGACAAAGGTTCTGCAGCTGGAAACCCAAGCTATTGCTTCGGGGGAGACAGCCCAACCGGCCTTAGAATCAATTCCTAGGGTTTCCGCCGAAGGCGAAGAAAATGTAAATCCTGAAAATGTAAATGCTTCTGATATTAATGAAACAACTCTTATTCTTGAGTATATTATTGAGCAACCAGGGCAACCAAAACCGTTAGCTGTAGATTACACGTATTGTAATCTGACTTACTTTCAATCTGCGGTTGACGATGACGATCGTGCGCCTGAAGAACATTTTGACTTCAACTCAGCTGATAATGACGATGATGTTGATGTTGAACGAGAAGAGCTTAATCCTGATGAAGAATATTCTAATTGTCCAGCCTATCCTCAAGAGGGTGTTGTATTATCGGATTCTTCAGACGATGAGTCAGGGCCATCGTTCAATTACGTTCCAGGATCTTCTTCTCAACCTGGTCCTGCTCAAGAATCTTCTGTACCCTCCAGTTCTTCACAAGCACAACCTGTCCCTGTTCGAGAAACGACAAATTACAATGACATTTTCCCTCTTGACACATCTGAATGTGTATCTTTTGACAAAGAAATGCCCATTAGAGAAAGGGACAACTGGTTTCCAAAAGGAAAAAATCCAGAACCTGCTCCAGTTACATGCAAGAAATATCAGGTTGGCGGTAATTATACAGGCCTGATAAAAAGCTGGAAGGTGAGCAAAGGAAGGTTGATGATTAAAAGGCTTGACGGTATCCAGTACTTTCGTCGATCACTGAGGATATTGAGTACATTGCCAAAGCATGACATCGTTCGTCTTACTCAGCTTCAGTTGATAAATCCTCACGATGATGGAGTTGCAGATGTTATTCAAAAGGTCATGCGTGAGGAAATTAAACGAAAGAAATACCATTATGTCAAACCAGTACTGGGTACAAGGTACACGTTCAAGAAGAAGCTCGATCCAAAGACCAAGCAGCCAATTGTAAAAGTTCACTATCCGCCTGCTAAATGTCTGACTGAAATAGCTCTGGAAACAGTTCCATTCAATCTACTGAAACGTTTTCATTACTGGGAACTGGATGCTCACACTGGCGAAGCCGTCTTAGTTTTTGTACCAGATTCAGAGCCTCAGACAGGATCTTTGTGGGGTCTACGAAAAGCTAACTTCAGAATATTTGACCCAATGAGCTTGATTAATCTGTCAAGAGATGACATGAAGAAGCTATTCGACAATCGGATTCGCTACAATCCAGGAAACGAGTTCAACTCCGTTTTAGCGAAACGATTTCAGAAAATTGTTGATATATGCTTCTCCTACGGCATACACGCTGGTGGAAACTTTCCACCTGGTTGGGTTTGAAGACTGAAGAAAATTGAAGATTTTTCGAAGACCAAGCTGAAGACACGGGGGAGTTTGTTGGTACATCAATGTGTGTCTGTCAGTTGGTCTCAGTCTGTAATCGTGTCGAAATTGTAATTACGTTTTGAATTGTTTAAGTTCTAGTTTATTTACAGTTTCTGTCATCATGCGACACAAGCACTGTGTCGCAGAAGCATTCTATGCGACACAAGGCTTGTGTCGCAGAATCATCTCATGCGACACAATGCTTATGTCGCATAAGCCTTCATGCGACACAAAGCTTGTGTCGCATACAGTTTGGTCCAGGCTATAAATAGAAACTCGCCAGTTTCTGTTTATTAAGCCAAAAACACAAAACACACACATAACACCTCCAAACTCAGAGAGAAAAATACTAGTTTGTGTTATTTTGATTATTGTGTGTTTGTCAAAGTGTATGTATTGTTACCATCTCGTTATATACAAAGTTATGCACTTGTGTTTTGGTCATTTACTTGTGAACTTCTAGCATATCTTGTGTGTTTAATTTCCGCTTTTATAGACAAGTTTAAGCTACTCGATTTGGTCCGTATACGGAACCTACAGTCTCAGTCTGTAATCGTGTCGAAATTGTAATTACGTTTTGAATTGTTTAAGTTCTAGTTTATTTACAGTTTCTGTCATCATGCGACACAATCACTGTGTCGCAGAAGCATTCTATGCGACACAATGCTTGTGTCGCAGAATCATCTCATGCGACACAATGCTTATGTCGCATAAGCCTTCATGCGACACAAAGCTTGTGTCGCATACAGTTTGGTCCAGGCTATAAATAGAGACTCGCCAGTTTCTGTTTATTAAGCCTCAACACAAAACACACACATAACACCTCCAAACTCAGAGAGAAAAATACTAGTTTGTGTTATTTTGATTATTGTGTGTTTGTCAAAGTGTATGTATTGTTACCATCTCTTTATATACAAAGTTATACACTTGTGTTTTGGTCATTTACTTGTGAACTTCTAGCATATCTTGTGTGTTTAATTTCCGCTTTTATAGACAAGATTAAGCTACTCGATTTGGTCCGTAAACGGAACCTACAATTGGTATCAGAGCCGCATACTCTTGAGTTGCGGTTTCGAGTTAGTTTGGTGCTAGATTTCGGTCCAAAAACATTATTTTCATAATTTATGTTTTTAAGTGTTCTTGGTGTTCTTGGTTAAAAGTCTTTATTTTTGCTTATTGTGGTCTTTGATCTTCAAAGAATTGTGTTAGTCTTATTTTTGGAATTGGTTGGTAATAGTTGGTGATCATTTTGCTTGAAGATTTGGTGTTTGCAGTCTGCAGAAAAGTATGGGGTGTAGGTTATGATGTGTTTTGAAAATTGAAATCTTCTGTACTCAAAAAAACTGTCTGCACGTGCATTTTTGCGACACAAGGCTTGTGTCGTATCACTGTTCATACGACACAACAATACGACATTAAATTGTCTACGACATAACGTGCGTCATAACCTTGCGACATAACACTTTTTGACCTTGACTGGTCTGCGACACAAGTTGCGACATAACATACGACATAACTGTTGTGTCGCATTTTTGTCTTCTGTCAGATTAAGTTCTGCGACACTACTTCTGTGTCGTATCTGTACTCTGCGACACAAATATTGTGTCGTATTGGTACTCTGCGACATAACACTGTGTCGCATAATTCCTGACTTAGACAAAAATCAGTTTGTTTTGTGTGTATTTTTCTAATTTGTTTTGCAGATTTTCATCATGTCTCTTCAAAGCGTTGATGCAGTTTTACAACATAATGCTACGATTGGTAGTGCAAATAAACCTCCTTATTTTGCACCGGGTTTACCATTTCGAGCATGGAAACAAAGGTTCATATCGTTTGTTTTATTCACCGATCCTGATATGGAGTTGGCCCTTCTTGAACGCTATGTTCCACCTGTTGCTCTTGGAGAACACATGGGTGTTCCTCCTCCCAAGCCCGTTCGTTCATACACTACCGAAGAACGTAAAGCATGGGAAATTGAACGGAAGACTCATTCTGCTATTACTATGTCGCTTCCAACAGACGTTTTGGATATGTTTCCACAAACTATTGCTTATGATCTTTGGACTGCAATTGAAAAGAGATTTTGTGGAAACACTGAGTACATCGAAAGCAAATTGGAATTAGTCAAAACTCAGTTTGATTATTTCTATATCCAGAAGAATGAAACTGTCAGAGACATGCTTTGCAGATTTACCCGCACAGTGAATGAACTGCAAGCTGGCGGATATAATCTCAAAAATTCTGAGATTAACAAAAAGGCTTTAGCTGCTCTGCCATCAAGTTGGGAAACACGAGTTTTGTTATTGGAAAGCGATCCAAAAACAAAGCAATTGTCTCTGGATGATCTTATTGGAAAACTTGAAGCTGGGGCATTGGATATTGAAAAGAAGGAAACAAGATCTACTGCTCGTGCATCAGAATCAAGTCATGGTGGAACAGCTTTCATCTCAGCTGAGACAAATTCTCAGAGATTCTCTTCTTACAGTAATCCTACTGTAGGAACATTTTCAGCCCTACCAGCTTATAATGCTTCTTCAAGCAGTACATGTTCATCACCATCTGTTCCTACTTCTGCAACCACTGATGAACATGCAGCCATGTTTACTGCTTTCTTGTCATCATATGAAGACTTTCTTTCTAAAAGAGTCAGTACATTGGAACTGACTGATGAAGACTTCAATCAGGTTGATCCCGATGAGTTAGAAAGGATCGACATTAGATGGAATATGGCTATGCTCACTCGTAGAGCCAAAAACTATCTAAGACGAACTGGAAAGAGATCTCTTGAAGATGCAGCTGACCGAACACCAACGGGATTCGATAAAAGCAAAATCAAGTGTTATAAGTGTCAGAATCTTGGACACTTTGCCCGTGAATGTGAGAAAGGAAGACAACCTGCTTCGGGTTTCACTAAACCATCTGTTGTTCCAAAACAGATTGAGCATACTACTGCTAAGGCTGCATTGTTGATTGAGGATGGAGATGCTTATGATTTTTCTGCTCATGAAACTCAAGAGCAATGTTTCATGGCTATCAACAATGAGGTACCATTTGCTAAATTTACCTGTGATTCATGTATTAGTTTAACTGGTAAAGTAAATGGGCTTATGGAACATAATGACAACTTGAAGTCAGATATCTTGAATTTGATGGAAGCAAACAAAGTTTTAAAAATTAATGAGAAACACTTTGAAAGTAACATTAATCAACTTATTGAAGATAAAAAGGAGCTGAAAGCTCTAATTTTCAGTAATCAAGATGAAATTGACAGTTACTTAAAAATGATTGCTCATTTGAAAAAGGAATTGGCTGACTCTCAAGCCAAAGCTGTTGATTTGCAACGAAAACTCAAGAATATCAACACTTCAGCCATGGTCTTTACTGATATCCTGCAGACGGGTAGAACTAGTTCTAAAGATAAGTCCGGTTATGGTTATCATAATCAACCGCCTCCGTCTTTAGATGTGAATTTGTGTAGACCGTCTAAGGATGAAATTAAAGATTTTGTGCCTACTGCTTTAGTAGATGCAAAGCCCATTGAAATATCAGTTAATGAACCTGTTGTTAAGAAAGTAGCTATGCCTGTATGTGAACCTGTTAGTTTGACTCCGTTTCAGTTGCCTGAATTCTATAAAGCCAACATAGAAGTTAACCATGATAAGAAGAAACCTAAGACAATTAAGGCTGAACCTGTGAAGCCTTTTGAACCTGTTAGGTTTACCCCCTCAGGAACCGTCAAGTTTACCCCCTTTGGTAGTTTTTCGCCTGCTCCCTTAAAAAACATTGAAGAAGAGGTCGAAGTTGAGGATGTTCCCTGTAAGTTTGTGCCTCAATGTGAAAAGAAAAACATTAAGCCTGAACATCACATTCTCACTACTGAATCAGATGATGAAACTTTTCCAATGAATACTAAGGTTAAGGCTGAACATAAAAGGAAAGAGATACAGAATATTAATGTCAAATCACTTAAGAACTCTGTTAAACTTTCCGTTTCACATTCTGGGGCATCCACCTCAACGTGCTCACAAAAGTTACCTGTCTCACCTCAATTTTTAGGCAGTAACGACCGAACCTTTAGGGAAAGACGATCATGTTTCTACTGCAAGAAACAAGGTCACTTGATTAGTCAATGCCCGTTGCTTTTGAGAAAGAAGTTTTCAAAAGGTGTTCCCAGAAATTCTGTTTACAAAAATTCATCTGTTAAATCTTTTTCAAAGAAGGGTTCACTCTCTCATACTTCTATCCCAAAAGTTAATGCTGCTAGGCCTAGTAAACCTCCGGTTAAACAGCCTGACAATGTTAACAAGCAACCCACTATTGTTCCTGTGAAAATTTGGAGACCAAAAAAGTCGTTAAATGACTCATCATCAAGTAATACTGCATCAGGAATTGCACCTGATTTATTGAAAAACAAAGTTTTAACTGATGTAGTTATTATTGATGAGGTCTCTGGAGTACCCAAGTCTGTAAAGGCCTGGGTCTCCATTTCTAACTAACTTTCTCTCTATGTTGTGCTGTAGCAGTCAGATCATATACAAAGAAGTAAATGGTATGTGGATAGTGGCTGCTCACGGCACATGACTGGTGACATGTCCCTTCTGTCTGATGTGAAACCATATCGAGGAGGACATGTTGCTTTTGCGGGAGATACTGGTGGTAATATCACGGGTCAGGGTACTCTTTCTAATGGGCAAGTGAGTTTTGATAAAGTGAACTATGTCGAGGAACTGCAACACAATCTGATCAGTGTTTCTCAAGTCTGCGACAAGAAGTTCACTACCGCATTTACAGATGTTGAATGTTTAATTTTGAAACCGGGATTTGTTATTCCCGAGGAATGGGTGTTACTGAGAGCACCCCGTGTACGCAACTCGTACATTTTGGATATGCAAACTGTGATTACCAAGGAGCATACTTGTTTGCTATCAAAAGCATCCTCTAAAGATTCACTGCTTTGGCACAGACGAATGGGACATATTCATTTTCGCAGAATGAATTATCTTGTTAATAATGATCTTGTGTTAGGTGTGCCTAAAAAGTCATTCGTAACAGATGATGAATGCGTTTCCTGTCTCAAAGGGAAACAACACAAGAAGTTCCATAAGTCTAAGCAGGTGAACTCTATTGAATCTCCATTGGAGCTGCTTCACATGGATCTGTTCGGTCCTGTGAATAAGAAAAGTATTGGAGGAAAATCATACTGTCTGGTTGTCACTGATGATTACTCAAGGTTTTCTTGGGTATATTTCTTGGGTGGAAAGGATGAAACAGCTGATACTTTAACTTACTTATTCGACAGACTGGAAAATCTGTGTAATCTGAAAATCAAGAAACTACGCAGTGATAATGGAACAGAATTCAAGAACAGAACTTTGGAAATGTATTGTCTTCGAAAAGGAATCTTTCATCAGTTTAGTGCTGCTCGTACTCCTCAGCAAAATGGAGTAGCTGAAAGAAAGAATAGGACAATCATTGAGGCAGCAAGAACTATGTTGTCTGATGCGCATCTGCCAACCACTTTTTGGGCAGAAGCTGTTAACACTGCCTGCTATGTGTTAAATAGGGTTTCGATTGTTAAAAGGCGAAAGAAAACATGTTACGAATTGCTGAATAATCGCAAACCAAATTTGAAGTTTCTTGAGCCTTTCGGGTGTCCTTGCTCAATTTTAATTACTAAGGACTCGGTAGGCAAATTTGATGAAAAAGCAGTCGATGGGTTATTTTTGGGATATTCTGTGAACTCTCCAAATAAAAGAGTTTTCAACAAGTCTACTGGGAGAATAGAAGAACATTTTGAAGTAAGGTTTATGAAATATACTGATTCTCCAAAAGGCAAGGGACCTGATTCCTTGTTTGAGTATGATAAGTTGGTGGACTCTTTCAATCTTCCCAAATTTAGTGAAGAAGAACAGGTGGCGTCTCTACTTCATGGATTGGATCTTACCTCTGACGACTCAATCTCCTATTCTAGAGTAGTACCTCCTGAGAATGTTGTCAATGATGACAATCCCTCCGATGTTGATCAAGTGGCTTCTGAATCTAATCCTCAAACTGAAACTGATATTGTCACACCAATTGACAATGAGGATACTGCCACTAATAGCTCAGTTGAAATTCAAAATCCTGGAGGTGATCTGTCAAATTTGGATTCAATCATTGTGCCTGATCCGATTCCTCAGCTCAGAATTCATTCTACTCACCCCACTGAAAACATCATTGGTGATCTTCAACAAGGTGTCTTAACTAGGCAGCAATCTGCTGCTAATGAAGTCCGTGAAGAATCTTCATATGCCAATTTTGCCTGTGTTGAAGAAGAATTGGAAGAATGCTTCTTGTCTCAGCATGAGCCAAAGAAAATTGCTGAAGCTTTGAAAGATCCATACTGGGTTGAGGCTATGCAGGAAGAATTGAATCAATTCAAAAAGCTTGATGTCTGGGAGTTGGTTCCTTTACCAATGGATGTCGATCCAATTGGAACTCGCTGGGTTTATCGTGTGAAGAAAGATGACAGAGGCGTAGTTATTCGGAATAAGGCTCGGCTGGTTGTTCAAGGTTTTACTCAGATTGAGGGTTTGGACTATGATGATGTGTTTGCTCCAGTTGCAAGATTGGAGTCCATTCGCATTTTTCTGGCCTATGCGACATTTAAAGGTTTTCGGGTTTATCAACTCGATGTCAAGAGCGCATTTCTGTATGGAGAGGTTTTGAAGGATGTGTATGTCTTGCAACCTCCTGGTTTTGAAGATCCAAACCATCCTGATTATGTGTGCAAGTTAGGCAAGGCATTATATGGTCTTCATCAAGCTCCTAGAGCTTGGTATGCGAGGTTGGCAAATCATCTCACGAGAAATGGCTTCTCACGAGGCCAAATTGATAGCACTCTCTTCATAAAAAGGGTTGGAAAAGATTTGTTACTTGTGCAGGTTTACGTGGACGACATCATATTTGGTTCAACAAATGATTCTTTGTGCAGAGACTTCGAGAAGATTATGAAGTCCGAGTTTGAGATGAGTGCCATGGGAGAACTTAAGTTCTTTCTAGGTGTACAGGTTGAGCAGTCTGACAAGGGTTTCTACATTCATCAGTCCAAATATGTCAATGACATGTTGACTCGGTATGAACTCCATGACTGTAAGCCATATGGTACTCCCATTGAAACTGATCACAAACTCGGACCCGCTGAACACGAAGAAGATTGCAAGGAGCGGGACTATCGTTCTATGATAGGATCATTGATGTATCTCACTGCATCCAGACCAGATATTGTGTTTGCTGTGTCTATCTGTTCCAGATATCAATCAAAGCCCAAAGTTTCTCACATGAAGGCTGTGAAGCGAATTTTTGGTTACCTCAAATATAGACCATCACTTGGTCTATGGTACTCAAATGAGAAAAATTTCGCTCTCACTGCCTATTCTGATTCTGATTATGGCGGCTGCAATTCGGATAAAAAGTCAACTACAGGAGGATGCCAATACCTCGGTTCTCGACTGGTGTCTTGGCAGTGTAAGAAGCAAACCACAGTTTCCACCTCAACAGCGGAAGCTGAATACATTGCTGCTGCAAGCTGTTGTTCACAGATTTTGTGGATTCAACATCAATTGCGTGACTATGGGTTACTTCTTACTTTGACTCCTATTCATATTGATAATACTGCTGCTATATCTATTATTCGCAATCCCGTTCAACACTCTAAGACCAAGCACATAGAGATTAGGTTTCACTTCATACGAGATTGCTATGAGAAACATTTAATTGACCTCATTCACATAGATACCCTTAAGCAAAAGGCCGACTTATTCACTAAAGCTTTTTCGCGTGCTCGCTTCAACGAACTTGTGGATATGATAGGGATGATTTCCCTTGATCTCAAGAAATGATTTGTGACTTATTTTCTGTACAGTTTATTTGCTTTTCTTGATTAAAAAAAAAAAAAAAAAAAAAAAAAAAAAAAAGGGGCAACCGCCACTCATTATACTCGTTAGTATCAAGGAAATGCAATGGTTGCTACATTTTAAAATAGACGTTGAGTTGAGTCTGTAAACAACTTGGGATATGATAGTACATCGAGTGACATGCACAAAATGGAATTTTAAGTTTTATCTTTGATGTGTCAGTAGGTTTATCTGACACACTTAAAACTGTTTTTATGAAAATTGTCTTCATCATGCGATGTACCGGTAGGCATGATACACACCTGTCTCTGGGGTATTAAGAAATCATTTAAATATGTGTCTATTATCTTGTGGTAAACTCCGTATGATGTACGACTCAATGTCTTAATTCCTTAACGTAGCTTAACATATTTCTATCTTTGGAACTTTTATCTGAAATCATTTGGGAGTTTATGCTGGTTGTTGCCTCTGTTGTATGAAAGTACAGAACTGGTAACAGTTACTATAAACTTGGGGTTAAGCAATTACAGGTCAATGCACTTGAAAAATCTTAATGATACTGAACAAGGTCGCTGTTTGGGAAACTCCAAATCCAGTTTGACTGCGATCGGTTTTGCTTAATCCTAAATCATACTAACCAAGGTCGCTGTTTGGGAAACTCCAACTTCAGTTTGACTGCGATTGGTTGTGATTATACTTGAATCATGTTAGGTTGCTTTGCTGTACTTCTGTACTGACCTGTCAACTCTAGCCTGATTCTTAAAAATGATCTTTCTTTATTCTTTCTAAATATGGAAATTATGTTATTGTCTAGAGTATAGGGGTATATCAATGGTGGGTGCCACAGAGACTTATACATTCTAACAATAAAAGGTTAACTCCACAAACTCGGTTGTAACATGCTTAAGTGGATAAACAATATCGATAATCGTCTTGAAATAATTTTTATAAAACGTGTTTTAAATGTGCCACGTAAATTTAAAGTGGACAAATATACTGATAATCGAAATAACTCTTTCTATTCCTAATAATTGCATGTTATTTCGGTATGATCCCTAACCAGTATCTCAACTCCGTCACCAAAACGATTTTATAAATTTCTCGCTTTTAGTTGTATTTGTTTCTTTTATTTTATGTTTATATTTAGTTTTATCTCTTTAATATTCTTTAAATTGTATTTTTTTCTTTTTAATTTTTTTTAGTCACAAATCATCTTCTTTGCGAAAATTCTAAAATCAACATCCGAATCGGCATCGAAATTAAAATTTTTTAAACCTTCAAATTCTGCTTTGTGTCCCGTGCGACACAACCACTGTGTCGTACTACTGTTATACGACACAACGCCTGTGTCGTATTTGTCAGTTTTGTTTGTGTCGTATACTATGTCGTATGCGGGTCAGGGATAACTATTCACAACATACGACATAATCATTTACGTTTTCAAATCTTTCACGACACAAACTATACGACATAAAGGCGATTTTGCGACACAATCATTTTTCGATCGGGTTCGTGATTTTGAAGGCTTTTCTTCGCGTTTTGTTGCTCGATTCTTGGTCATCATCTGTTAGCGCATCCTTAGGTATAATTCTTTCGTGTTTTTATCGCGTATTATGTCCTGAATTCGATCGACCCGTATTACGTTTTTAGGGTTTCGGTTTTTCGTTAAATTATTTAGGGTTTAGGGGTTATTAGGGTTAGATAAAAACATATTATTGATCCTCTGTTGTGTACGAACCCTAGGGTATGTCTGGATTTTGAAAACCCCAAAATGTTTCATCGATCGAATCTGGGTTTGCTTTGCTGTTCATCTTTGCGACATAACATACGACATAGTCGTTATGTCGCATAGATACTTGGTTTTTATGTCGTATTGATACCCGGTTCTTATGTCGTATCTTTATACGACACAAACGTTATGTCGTACCCACTTGATACGACACACCATACGACACAGCGACTATGTCGCATTCGAGATTAATTTCTCATTTATTGCTAAATGCAGGGGAAATGCTGTCCGCGTGACACGTGTCATACGACACAATGCTTATGTCGTATTATTCTTATACGACACAGTCCTTATGTCGTATGAACCTCATGCGACACAACTGTTGTGTCGCAGAACTTTTTTAAAAATAAAACGCGAATTATTTTTTTTTGGTACTAACGCTAACGCATTTCGAGTTTTGGCTGTATTACTGTTATTTTTGTAGAAATGGCTGAACAACCTGCTCAAGCTGCTCCAGCTGCTCCAGCACTCCCAGAGATCGATATCTCTAAATACTTCTGGGAGCCTCGTCACAACATTGTGGCGTTCATGAATACAACGGTCGAGACTTCCCGCCCGTATCGCCCAATGATCGCATTTCTTCAACGCTCGCGTATTTACAAAGCTATCACTGCAGATACTCGGATCCTGACAAATCACATTACCGAGTTTTGGGATAATGCAGTGGTAAACTATGATGAAGCTGATACTAGGATCATTTCTACTGTCCGCGGCCGCCAAGTCATCTTTTCTGAGCAGCTTATTCGAGATTTCTTCGAATTCGGTGATAATTCTGACATGATCACCCAGTTTTCTTCAGCTGCTATTGCTCAGGGCATGCGATCGATTGGTTATCAGGACATTCCAGTTGATCAGTACAAGAAAACCTATATGACAAAGGTTTGGAGGTATCTGGCTCACATCGTCATTGTGTGCTTATCCAGTCGCAAGGCAGGTCTCGAAGGGATGAAATTTGCGACTGCCTCTGCTATTCTTGCCCTCATATACAACAAGCCCTTCAACTTCTCAGCATATATCTTCAGTGGTTTTGTGAACAACGCTTTGGATAATAAAGACAAATGGGCGTTGTATCCCCGATTCACTCAGCTGTTACTCAACCATTTGCACTCGGATCTTCCAGTGATCAACTCTTTTACCTACGCGCAAACGCCGATGAATACCAGAATTTATACTGCTTGTACAAAGTTTGCAAAGTCAGGCGAAGCACCGGAACGTGAGGTTGCGTTGTTCGGTCACATTGTGGATCCTGATTATGTACCTCCTCCAGGCGAACAATTTAATGATCCACCTGCTCAGCAACCTCAAATCCCGAGGCCCCCAGTACAACAGCCTCCGGTTCAGCAGCCACCCGTTCAACAGCCTCCCGTTCAACAACCTCCAGCTCAACAACCGCCAGTTCAGCCTGTTGTAGCTGATCCAGAGTTGGTAGATCTTGATCTTGAGATCGATAATTATCAGCCTTCTTCTCCACCCCCTGAATCTTCCACCCGAGGAAAAAGGCCTCGAGATGTTTCTGACATTGCTGATTTGAATCCTCTGGTCAGACGTTCCCGCACTTCCACTTCCACATCTTCTGAGCCCCCAAGGACTGAAACTCCAATCACTCCTCATCCAGCTGTCATTCAGGAGCTCCTGTCAAAGATTGAAAAGATGCAGCAGACTATGGAAGCTCAAGCATCTGTTTCTGAAGCTCAGGATGCTAGGATCTCTCGCTTGGAGAAAGAGAATGAAGAATTGAAGACAAAGGTTCTGCAGCTGGAAACCCAAGCTATTGCTTCGGGGGAGACAGCCCAACCGGCCTTAGAATCAATTCCTAGGGTTTCCGCCGAAGGCGAAGAAAATGTAAATCCTGAAAATGTAAATGCTTCTGATATTAATGAAACAACTCTTATTCTTGAGTATATTATTGAGCAACCAGGGCAACCAAAACCGTTAGCTGTAGATTACACGTATTGTAATCTGACTTACTTTCAATCTGCGGTTGACGATGACGATCGTGCGCCTGAAGAACATTTTGACTTCAACTCAGCTGATAATGACGATGATGTTGATGTTGAACAAGAAGAGCTTAATCCTGATGAAGAATATTCTAATTGTCTAGCCTATCCTCAAGAGGGTGTTGTATTATCGGATTCTTCAGACGATGAGTCAGGGCCAGCGTTCAATTACGTTCCAGGATCTTCTTCTCAACCTGGTCCTGCTCAAGAATCTTCTGCACCCTCCAGTTCTTCACAAGCACAACCAGTCCCTGTTCGAGAAACGACAAATTACAATGACATTTTCCCTCTTGATACATCTGAATGTGTATCTTTTGACAAGGAAATGCCCATAAGAGAAAGGGATAACTGGTTTCCAAAAGGAAAAAATCCAGAACCTGCTCCAGTTACATGCAAGAAATATCAGGTTGGCGGTAATTATACAGGCCTGATAAAAAGCTGGAAGGTGAGCAAAGGAAGGTTGATGATTAAAAGGCTTGACGGTATCCAGTACTTTCGTCGATCACTGAGGATATTGAGTACATTACCAAAGCATGACATCGTTCTTCTTACTCAGCTTCAGTTGATAAATCCTTACGATGATGGAGTTGCAGATGTTATTCAAAAAGTCATGCGTGAGGAAATTAAACCAAAGAAATACCATTATGTCAAACCAGTACTGGGTACAAGGTACACGTTCAAGAAGAAGCTCGATCCAAAGACCAAGCAGCCAATTGTAAAAGTTCACTATCCGCCTGCTAAATGTCTGACTGAAATAGCTCTGGAAACAGTTCCATTCAATCTACTGAAACGTTTTCATTACTGGGAACTGGATGCTCACACTGGCGAAGCCGTCTTAGTTTTTGTACCAGATTCAGAGCCTCAGACAGGATCTTTGTGGGGTCTACGAAAAGCTAACTTCAGAATATTTGACCCAATGAGCTTGATTAATCTGTCAAGAGATGACATGAAGAAGCTATTCGACAATCGGATTCGCTACAATCCAGGAAACGAGTTCAACTCTGTTTTAGCGAAACGATTTCAGAAAATTGTTGATATATGCTTCACCTACGGCATACACGCTGGTGGAAACTTTCCACCAGGATGGGTTTGAAGACTGAAGAAAATTGAAGAATTTTTCCGAAGACCAAGCTGAAGACACGGGGGAGTTTGTTGGTACATCAATGTGTGTCTGTCAGTTGGTCTAAGTCTGTAATCGTGTCGAAATTGTAATTACGTTTTGAATTGTTTAAGTTCTAGTTTATTTACAGTTTCTGTCATCATGCGACACAATCACTGTGTCGCAGAAGCATTCTATGCGACACAATGCTTGTGTCGCAGAATCATCTCATGCGACACAATGCTTATGTCGCATAAGCCTTCATGCGACACAAAGCTTGTGTCGCATACAGTTTGGTCCAGGCTATAAATAGAGACTCGCCAGTTTCTGTTTATTAAGCCTCAACACAAAACACACACATAACACCTCCAAACTCAGAAAGAAAAATACTAGTTTGTGTTATTTTGATTATTGTGTGTTTGTCAAAGTGTATGTATTGTTACCATCTCTTTATATACAAAGTTATACACTTGTGTTTTGGTCATTTACTTGTGAACTTCTAGCATATCTTGTGTGTTTAATTTCCGCTTTTATAGACAAGATTAAGCTACTCGATTTGGTCCGTAAACGGAACCTACAATATATATATATATATATATATATATATATATATATATATATATATATATATATATATATATATATATATATATATATATACATGATATGATGCTGCTGGAAAATATTGAAATTGGTAAATATGAAGTGCTATTAATTATTTGTTGAAATATTGGTTTATACAATTCTGAATTTAATTAGAATGCAATTACAGGGTATTTATTGTGAGTTATACTCTGTGCATATCTGAAATCTTCACCGTTTAAGACAGAGGCTTATGCTTAATTATAACTATATATATATTTATATTAATCGTCATCATTTCATTTTGTTTAGGTATTCAAGTGTAAACTGTGGAACCTAAAGAAGTCAAACACAATTGCTTTGGGTACCGTATACGTGTCGAGTGGAAAACAGATGCTTCATAGCAAAGTACTCCCAAAGGATAGCTACAGAGTGTCTGTTGGTACATCGTTGGTGGATACAGCTTTTTTACCGGACGTTGGAGACAATGGTGTCAAAACTGCTTTGCAGGCAGTAGGTGGTTTTTATGCATGGCCGAAGGAGCAAGTGGTATTTGAGGAGGAGGTACATACAGTACGTATACGTTTTTAACAACCTATATCTACCTACGTATACATATATAATTCTTCATATATTAATATTGATGTTTGATACATATATATGCGGCTTTTTTCTTTTACAGGTAACACCACCTACTTCAGGTCAATTGGCGTATGCGGAAAACAAAACTGCACCAGAAGTATCAAAGAAAAGGCGCAACACATCGGTTTATGTATCTAGTGATGCCGTGCAAAAGCAAGCGAAGATGAGACTCAAGAGTCAAAAGGCCTTGCAACTGTGATCATGTATAATTACTTTATCATTTTGATACATTTATTCGGTTATTATTATCATGTAAAACAATATTCCAATATTAGTTTGGGTACATGTATGAAGTTAATTATGTACATATATATTATTCCAATTTTAATTTGTCGTGTTATATATATATATATATATATATATATATATATATATATATATATATATATATATATATATATATATATATATATATATAATTCCAATTGTCACACGAAATATTGATTTGTTATACGTGACTAAATGATGCGCTCACATAATACGGTCACACTTTGATTGACTCGTTGTGTGACTAAATGATACCAAACGTCACACACAAAAAAAATTCATGTGGCCATTGGATGAACAATAGTCACACAAAAAACAGGTTCACGTGACTTTAAAGATCATATGGTCACACAAATTAACACCTATGGCCACATTTGGTTTAATTATATATATATGTGACCAAATCCAAAAATAAAACACTTGTTGTGTGACTAAATGATACCAAACGTCACGCAAACATAAAATTCGAGTGGCCATTGGATTAACAACAGTCACACAAAATACATGTTTACGTGACTTTGAAGATCATATGGTCACACATATGAACACCTATGGCCACATTTGGTTTAATTCTATATATGTGACCAAATCCAAAAATAAAATACTCGTTGTGTGACTAAATGATACCAAACGTCACGCAAACATAAAATTCGAGTGGCCATCGGATGAACAACAGTCACACAAAATACAGGTTACGTGACTTTAAAGATCATATGGTCACACATATCAACACCTACGGCCACATTTGGTTTAATTCTATATATGTGACCAAATCCAAAAATAAAATACTCGTTGTGTGACTAAATGATACCAAACGTCACGCAAACATAAAATTCGAGTGGCCATCGGATGAACAACAGTCACACAAAATACAGGTTACGTGACTTTAAAGATCATATGGTCACACATATTAACACCTACGGCCACATTTGGTTTAATTCTATATATGTGACCAAAAAATAAAACACTTGTTGTGTGACTAAATGATACCAAACGTCACGCAAACATAAAAATCAAGTAGCCATTGGATTAACAATAGTCACACCAAATACAGGTTTACGTGACTTTAAAGAGAATTTGGTCACACATATGAACACCTGTCGCCACTTTTGGCTTACTTTTGTGTGACCAAATCCCAAAGAAAAGCACTCGTTGTGTGACTAAAATTTACATAACGCCACACAAAGATAGAATTCACGTGGCCATTGGAGGCACAATCGCCACACAAAATCCACGTTTACTTGGCTTTAAGGAGCATTTGGTCACGCTTATTAACACCTATGGCCACTTTTGGCTTCATTTTATATGACCAAATCCCAAAATAAAACACTCGTTGCGTGACAAAAATATTACATAACGCCACACAAACATAGAATTCAAGTTGCCATTGGATGAAAATAGTCACACATAATACACCTTCTCTTGATTTTAAAGAGCATATGGTCACACAAAAACCACGTTTACATGACTTTAAGGAGCATTTGGTCACGCTTATTAACACCTATGGCCATTTTTGGCTTCATTTAGTCACGCTTATTAACACCTATGGCCACATTTGGTCGCGGGACCTTTAGTCACACACACGTTGAAAAACAAGCGTGACCGTAAGCATATCGTCACGCTTTTCTGGTGTGACCAAAGCCCAAATCTGTACTAGTGTATGTTCATGTATTGTTCAGACTTCTCACCAAATTTCAGAATTGATTAGGTGAAGAGTTGCTTCTTGAATATGCATTCAAGTACGTTCATGTATGGTTCAGACTTCTCACCAAATTTCAGAATTGATTGGGCGGTTATGTATTCCTCAAATGTAGAAGAGTTTATCTTCTACAATCCCAATCACAAAAATAGTTCACGAAAGGTGTATTACACAATACCTACTAGTGGAGTAAGAGTTGTCAAAGAACCCCTACTATACCAGTAGCGTTATATTAAACAACCCCTACTGTACCAAAAATCCTACTACAATAGAAGGGGTGTACTACACAACCCCTACTAGTGGTAGGGGTTATCAAAGAATCCATACAGTAGGGGTATATCTAACAACCCATATGTAACTCCCCAAATTTCAGGAAATTAATATCGTACACGGATATATTTTTATTACGAAATATTATTATGTAAATAACGAGATATAGTGAAAAACGTAAATGGTTTTATCAGTTCCAGACTGTAGGGTTTAAAAGTGTATTAAAAAAGATAGATATATATGTACAGTGTTATGTTTATCTTTTATTTAGTCTAAAATGTTCCATAGAGAGTTCGTGAGAGGGAGAAAAACACAGGGATGATTCGTATGTTAAAACCCAAGCCTTTTAATCTTCAATTCTTGATTCTACTTGCTTGATTCTTGATATCGCGTAAAAAGTCACGTTTTTAGTACCGATATCTCTCTCATTCTGGAATGATTCTTGGCAAATTAATTCAAAAACATTACAAATCACTAACATTGTGCCAAGATGGTTAAAACAAGGTTGCACGAGAAAAATCAAGCAAAACGGATGTAAAACGAAGATTCCACATACGTTTGAAGATTCGAGGCATAAAACGAGATTTCAAGACTAAAGTGCCCTCCACCAACATCCATTATTTCCAAGATGTTCGTTTTCAAAATTCGAATCCAACAGAAGAAGAATCAACCAAAACGGGTAAAGAATGAAGATTTCGCGCCCGCCGGAAGATCCAAATGATCCGAACATAATATCTGGAGCTAGGAAACTCATCTCAGGGCCCATCCTATGTCAAAATCTTCGTTTTTAAATTACAAATCCAACAAAAAAAGAATCGATGCAAACGGACGCATAACGAAGAAAACACACACGAACCGAGAAACGAAGCAAAAGACGGCGCAACGGGGCGGCTACAGGCCAGCCGCCGCCGGCCTGGGGCCCACCACCGCCGGCTACCCTGCTGGCGCCGCCGGCCACCACAGCCCTGCCCCAGTTTCCATTTTTGGTAACTTTTGGTACCTGGTGCGGCTACTTTTCGTGTTGTACGGTACCCGGTGCGCCTACTTTTCGTGTTGTACGGTACCCGGTGCACCCTTTTGGCTACATTTTTCTAACATGCACCTCTTGGTGCTAATGTGAGCCAAAGCTCACCTATAAATAGGAGGCTTAGGTTCATTTGAAACACACACCAAATATGCACACTTTCTAACATATTTCATTCTTTCTTTCTCACTAGAAAATCTTTCGTAGTCTTTTAGTCTTTCTCATTCTAGGAATATTGTAATTAGTCCACGGACTAACGTAGAAGCTAGGGCGAACGCTAGAGATTCGGAGATCAATCTTTGTACGTGTGAAAGAGTTTGTCAATTATAATAATACGCTGCTACGCATTTAATTCCGGGTGATATCTAAACTTTTATTATACTTGTCTCATTTCATATTTTGAATATGTATTATTGCCTGGTATGTGATTTATTTGTTGCCATGAATTGCGAGTAGTTTATTATTGTGATTGCTGATGATGTAGATAATTATAAGTAAGGATGTCATTACACAATCAATGCACGATAATCGTAAAATGATATAACGGCCCCTATTCAACTGTTTATTTGGTATAGTGCTGGAAATGCTTCATGCAAAGTACAAACGTACGGAAGCCGATAAACGACTGAAGGTAGTTATATCACTGGAATCAGCTCTGGTTCAAAAGTTGGAACTCCTAAAGGATAATACAACTACACAACTAACTGGTGTATCCTACGAGAATCAATGAATTATAAAATAATGTTCGTAAAATACGTTCAGATAAAATAGGAGATAATAACCCTTGTACTGTTAGGACTTTATGAATTTAAGTTTAATTTATGGAGCACCCTTTCCAGTTATCCACGTGACTGCAACCTAGTAATTAGGACCTGATCAACCTTAATTATGGTAAGTAGTTATCTGTGCCCATGACATGCAATAAGTAAGACACAATGAAATCACTCGTTGTATATATTAGGTTTACTTTTCTGCACTGCTATACATTTAATTAGTTAGAGTGTCACTTTCACTGTCAATTACTCTTGACCGCGTGTTGGATATAAGAAGCAGTGGAAACCCCATGTAAAGTACACTGTCTATTATTGAAAGGCATGGTCCTCATATGAAACACGTTTTATCAAACTGCGGATAATCTGGAGATGTATAACTGTTTGAAAAGGACAACTTAAGTCATAAGTCGAAGTAATTAGAACTTAACTAAACAAAGACGAGACTTAGGAATAGAACAAAGTCCTAGTTACCTAGAGTTCATGAAACACTAAGTCTTACATAATCGGCGGTCCAAACATACAAAGCTATTAATCTTCGTGCTAATAGAGTAGTAAACTACCTTAGGGGTTAAGAATGGTCGGACCTATGAGACGATATGCTACTGATTCATGCACCTCGGTATAAAACCAAAATAGGTTGTTCATCTTTCAACTAGATGAGTATTGGAAGTTTGCGTATTGCTCCGATCAGAATCATGATAACCTAGTTCCAAGTGACACGCCAATGGGAAACTGAGTTGGTAGGGTTCTAGAGTTTACCCCTTGTAGTTTATTTACCACATTATGTATCAACCCTATTTGTTCTGTCATCCTGAAATATTAATTATCGAAATCTCAGCAATCACATCTTTATTTTTATTTGCTTTTCCTCTACTTTATTTTCCTACAATTTACTTTCCTGCATTTTAATTACCTGTCTTTAAAACCCCAAAAACCTACCTACTTTGTTCCATCCTAAATGCTTTCCTGCTGAAAGTGCCAACTTTAATCGCCCACACGTTTGGATTCATAGAACGATATTAGGTCGTACTTACCGCTTACTAACCAGGGTAGGTAGTACGTATAATTTAAGCCCCGCAAAATATAAATTTAAAACCCATGCTGCGCTCGCATCATCATTTGAAAAACAACGACACGGTGTGAGCACATCAAGTTTTTGGCGCCGCCGCCGGGGAATCACAAATGTAGATTCAAGCCACCTTAAGTAGTAGTATTTAGGAGATCCTTCCGATTGACTCCTTCTTAGAAATCTCTCGAAAGTTACTTTAAGCAGTTTTAATTTAATTCGCTGTTAATTTACTGTTAATTAGGATAATATTAGTTTAAACATGACATCTAGAAAACCCACTTCTATTAGTACTTCAAAGGATGAATTATATGCTTCCCTAGAAGAATTTAGGATCCCACATTCCATTCCAAACCATTTCCTGGACTTTGATGTCACGGATCAGCTACCTGACCTGGCATCATCTCCAGAAGATCATTCTCCAACTTTGAAAATGCCTAAAGTGTCAAAATCTGTCCACTTCGATTATCTTCCCGAAGAGTATCATGAAGTAAAGCCTCCAAAAACATGTGACCAAATTACCCTCATTCCTGAGATATCGGTATATACCCAAACTATATCCGATTCTCACAATGATGATATCTTTCTATTCTCTTCATACGAACCTAAATATACCATATACCGAGTGGTGGATAAGGTTCCATCCGACGAAATAGAACAACCTTTGTTTTAAAGAACGCCACCTTGGTGCTTCTTTCGAACCTTCCCGAAGGGCAGACGTCTATAAAGCATTCGTCATACAATTGACTTATGCCAATCTCCCGTTTTCCTTCAACCAGCGAGAAACGATTGCTGGATTAGAAAAACAAGTAAACCTTCTTCTTCGTCTGTCAAATCAAGAATGCGAAAGCCACTCCACAAATTTCGAGGACCAAGAACTGAAGTTTGTAGAAGATCTAGATCTTCTCTTCGAATCATTTGCCGACATGGATTACCTTCCAATATCTATGATATTAATAAATCACGATGTCGCCACGATGATCAACAAACTTGAGTTCTGGATAGAACAAAACCCGATGATTCCCATCAAATTTCTTGGTAAAATTCCATTCTTTGTTGACCCCGCTTCTTACCTAATCTCAAAATTGCGAGAAGTTTTTCCTAATTCCACAAAGGAAAGAATCGACACATGCTTCTTTGAAAAAAGAAAAGACCTTCACATCAAACTTGTTCGAATCTTCACCTTTACCAAATACCCCTTCACTTCCACACAAAAAGCCAAAATTAGTGAATTCTGTAAGCTAGTTAAACTTACAACCGGAGAACCTGATTCACCGGAAGAGAATGCGTTTATGGAAGTTGTGAATAAACTCACTCACAATCTGAACTACAAAAACAAAGGAGAGCGCGACGGTCTATCAAATCCCAAGAAGATTAGGAAGGCGTACAATAAGTTGATTGATGATCTTGTCAATTTAGGGTATGAGGAACGAAAGATCCTAGGAAATTTAGAGGATCGTCATTTTCTAGTTTACAATGTCATCTGGGAGCTATCGAAATGTTTTGTACTGAAAAATGTTCAGTTAAGGGAGCAAATCTCGACCCTTTCCCTATGGAGGGATCGGATCGAATCTTAAAACAATTCCTTCCGAAAACGGTCAAGGCTCACGACTTTAAATGAGCGTATTTTTAATACATATATAATAAATTTTTGAAAGTTTCCCTTAACAAAAAAAACGTTTTTAAAGTTTTGCCTGAAAACAAGTGCATGACGGAAAGAACGTGAAAACGTTTGGGTTTCTACTTAAACGGGTACATTCATCAGGTCCACGTCAGACAAAGATTTTTAAACACCAAAAATAGCGTAAGTTTAATGTTTAAAGTTGATTTTAATTGTTCCGCAAAAATTTGCACGTTTCTTAAATAATTTACAAAGTAACAAAAAACTAACAAGTAACTAGTTACAAGTGATACATATAAGATTCATCACCATTATTAGTGGGACATTAGAAATTAACGTAGGACATTAATGCTTGCCAATTAAATTGCATTTGGGACCATAAGCAAGGACCATGGTACTTAGGATAGGTACATGTACCCTAAAGGACCACAAAGCCTTCCTTTACTTCCCATAATTCAAAAACAAGAAGTAAACTTCTCCTTCCCCCCCCCCCCCCCCCCTCTCCTCTCCAAAACCGGACACCATGAATCCTCCATGAGATCTCCATCAAAACTCCATCAAATTACATAATCTCTTGTCCTTTCGAGCTCCTTGTTGCATATACTTCGTGGTTGTACTTTCGTTTTTGCATTTCATTCACTAAAAGCAAGGTATGATCACAAAACCCACTTTGAACTTGAAAGAGCTTGTTTCTTGAAGTTAGCTAAGCTAGTAACTAGGAAATAGAGATTTTCTTGATTGAATACTTAGCTACTAAATGTTCCTACCACTTAGCAATATGTCCGATTTTTTCAATAGGAATAACTTTGACCCATTGATTTAGCTTAAAACTTTGCTTAATTGAGTGTAGTATACTAAGTATCTTATTAATTACGGTGTTTTGTACGATTACTCTATGATAATTGCATTATGTGAACAACTCAGGGATAGCAATTTTGACTTTTGAAAGTAATCAACAAGTTGGCTAGCTTGACTAAACAATATGATAGGTTGAAAAGTGCATGACCACACTTGTACTTACTTGACTAGTCAAACTAGGAAATGTACCTAGAGAATCATCACTTTTAAATAAAAAGTCTTGGACCACACCAAATACATGGGCATAATAACTTTTAATGCACAACCTGGTTTGATTATCAATTAGGAAATGCTTAAAATGATTTAGAACATGCATGCGTGAATAGGTTTAAATTATGGCATGCAGACATTTGAAAATATCACTTGAAGAAAGCTTTGACCTGAAAAGTCAACCTGAAGTATTGAATTTTTAAGACAAACTACTTTATTCAAAAACCTTACTTCAGCTTGCACTCTTAAAGTCAAACCCTACCAATAATGATATTACCATGAATTGTGAATTCCTGTCATTTCCAACTTGGTTTGCACCAAAACTTTGTAAATAACAGTACTTCACAATAAGACAACTGCCATCCCATGACTATATTTTCCTAAGTGACGATATTGCCTTGATAAATAATTGACTATTTGCTGCATGAGAGCATTTTATATTTAATGTAATCTTTAGATTGTCTAGAAATTAAAGCCCTCACTTCGAAATTCTTCGGAGCGTGCTTAAAATTTCTCTTTCTTAAAGAATTCATTACTTTAAATGTTCTCAGGTACAATGGCACGAAAGAAGAAATTAAACCCAGCACGACCCCTTTCAGGATCTTTAGCCTACATGAGTGCCACGCCAGCCTATGACAAAATGGCACGTATATGGAGAGACAAGAAGTTCGGGCGTCTCAGGCACATTGACTGGAGTGTTATGCAAGCATTGGGATTTAAGGAAAGACTCGAACGCATGCTGTGCTATACAGTTGATGGACAGAAGTTTGAATCCTTCAAGAGATTATTTAGCATCGATGAGCCGATATATGTGGAGATGGTTACGGAGTTTATGACCACCTTCAGATTTTAGCAGAGAGAGAAAAGTGAAGATTGTTCAATCTCGTTTCAGTATCTGGGCAACCCGCATACTTTATCACTTGCCCAGTTCTCGCTCCATCTATACTTATACACATCAGAGGAGATACAATCACCTCTGTTCACCACCGGAGCCACCTCTGCTTCTGTCACCACCACTTGCGCTGAGGCATGGAGTCAATGGTCGCCTACACCATACTTCTCGGGTATTAAGGCAACCCGACTCAAGGATCCAGTCCTTCAGATTCTCCACAAGCTTATAGCTTGTTCATTTGATGGGAAACATACTACCAGCAGACGAGTTTCCGGATTTGATGTCGCACTCATGGCAAGCATTCTCGAAAAGAGAAACATACAGGTTGCTTATCTAGTTGCTCAGAGACTTCTACAAGAAAAATATTTTGGAAAGAAAAGATCATATTTGGGCGCAGTAATTACTAGATTGATCCGAAAGATGGGATTACTTCGGACATCCGATGTTGAGAGATTTAAATCAGGGTGGAGCTCTAAGCCACTTGACTACCAGTTTCTTAGGAGTATGGAAATACTCCGGATCACGAGAGATGGTGCTGTTTACATCAAAGCACGGTCGGCAGATCCTGACAGTGTTGACACATTGATACCTGACTTGGTCCTACCAAAAGAAACAAAGAAAAGGAAATGCCAGCAAGGACCTAGTGATTCAGATACAGATGAGGATGACAGTGATGACGAGGATGATGATAAAGATGATGACACCCCACCACCACCACGAGTAGAGCCACCACGTACTAGGGCAAGACCTTCTACTCCTGCCATAAGACCGCAAGGGCCTACATACATCTACCACTACGGAGCACCTCCAGGCCCAGATTACTGGTATTGGTCTATGCAGATGCAAACTAGGATCTATGCAGCATTAAGACAGCAGGCAGCCGGTACGCCCATGACTCCACTACCACACTTACCATGTGGAATGGGCCGAGCACCACCGCACTTATATCCACCTGCAGTTCCTGTTCCAGCACCTCGACCACCACCCGGCCGTGGGCATGTTATACCACCTAGGATCATCATTCCTAGACCTCAGCCACCTCCAGTGCATATCCCAGTCACCAGACAAACTATCCCATCAGTTGTTGGGTCATTTAGAGCACACACGTCAAGAGGCAGCAGGGCATCCAGAGTATCTGCACGGACTGTCACAATTCAGAGTCCCAGGACCCGCAGACACACCGCTGCTTCAGCTACTGTACCTTTACCTGTGCAGGTTTCTTCTCATAGGCAGACAGACCTCTTCCAGGACAACACACACCAAGGGTCAGCCATGTTCCCATTCGGTAGCTTCGAGATACCATCCGGACCACTTATCGATCAGCTAGTAGATCAAGGAGCTTTTACCATCGGTATGCCAGACGAAGGAGCTAACCATGACGCATCAAACGAAGGCACCAATGATCAGTATGATGACTCCTCGTCAGACGAAACTTCTCCTGGACCAACCACATCTACAGCCGCAGTATGATCATCAGCAGAGCAATGAGTTGCTCCACTTTCTGACTTCTTTCTACTTTCTACCAAAACTCTATTTACTATATTATTATTGTCTGTATTGATGTACGATCGATGCTTCGACATCACATCTATCTATTTACTATTTTATTATGCTTTCACTTTATCTTTCTTATTAGCAGCTATTATTTAAATGATTGAGTGGATTGTTTGTTTAACCAAACGACTATTTATCGGAGACCGGATCAAAGGAAGCAACGGACCCGACGGTGAAGAACACTGAGAGCCGTAAGCTACAAGTCGCGGACCAGCAAAAGCGGTACACCGTTCCAAAAACCCTTATCCGTTAAAGCTTTGATTATCTCACCCAATGTTCCAACGCTAAGTGTGGGATGCTTCATACCACATAACACTTGTGAAACAATCCAAAGATAAGTAGAATCTCTAAGTGTGGGTTACTTCGTCAAGAGGTGCTCAACAAATAGATTCGAACATTAGGGACAATGTTCCTCTAAGTGTGGGATATTCGGTCTACAACTGCAAGTTTTACCTCTTATCCGTAAGCCAAACAATATTTTCATCAAAAGGCTAAAAATGGAAGAATTTTCAAATTTTTCGGATTCAAAAACATCGTTTTCTAGAAATCCTATCTTTCAAAAACTATGAACGAGTTTTAACAAGAAACAAAACTGTTTTAGAATAAGATACAGACGAAAAAGGCAACACATGGCTAAGCACATACTGACCAAAACATTCGATTCGTGAGGATTGAGCCCATAATTAGCATTTATCTTTAATGCTTCACTTTTCATTTCATGTGTGTGTGCCGATGTATGCATTTGAATTAGAACTTGCTCTTGTAATACATTTCGAGATTACATCAATGAGTGCCACATGTGGCATAGGTACAACCTATCTTGATAACTTCCAAGGAATCCAAAACACCTTTCCACCATCAAAAATCCACCCACTCAACACCCACTCTTCACACCCACAAAAGATTTCCTGTCATTTATCTCGAACCTCAAAAGTCTCACAAACCTTCGGAGACACCCCCAAATCCCCAAAACCTTTGCAAAGAAAAGCCAACATAACTCAAGATCATTAGAAACCTTCCATGCCGCAAAGTACATTATCAAGATCGGCAAAGTAGAAGAAAAGAAATCAAACCAATCACGCCAGCACAATCATGAAAAGGGCCAAGAAAATGAAAGAATCCAAAGAAAGGCTATGTAGTCCTTTCAAAAAGCTAACGAATTTCGAAGAAAAGCTTCAAGAAAATACAAGAAAAAAACATCATACCTCTCACCACTTACCTTCTTCAAACCAAAAACCTGATTCCTTCCAAGTTATCTCGACAGGTTAGTATCGTCTTCATCAAAAGTGATGGAGATTTGATTCTCGATCAAGCCTATGACGAGAATGCTGCATGACTGGCTATCCGAGTGATTGACACTAGTAAGTAGGAAACCCTAAACACTTTGAGTGATTTAAGTGACCCACTTGTGAGGATTGCCTAGTCATGATCATCATATAAGTTTCCCGAAGAAGGTATCGAAATTCTATAAACTCTTAGTTTTCAGTAAAAACTCTTTCATAACCATAGTTTATATTTTCTGAAAATAGTGTTTTCTAACAACTGATGCGATTAGAATCCTTCCAGAAGTTTTTATGAATGAGTTTGCTTGAGGACAAGCAAAGTCCTAAGTGTGGGATACTTGATATCGCGTAAAAAGTCACGTTTTTAGTACCGATATCTCTCTCATTCTGGAACAATTCTTGGCATATTAATTCAAAAACATTACAAATCACTAACATTGTGCCAAGATGGTTAAAACAAGGTTGCACGAGAAAAATCAAGCAAAACGGATGTAAAACGAAGATTCCACACACGTTTGAAGATTCGAGGCATAAAAACGAGATTTCAAGACTAAAGTGCCCTCCACCAACATCCATTATTTCCAAGATGTTCGTTTTCAAAATTCGAATCCAACAGAAGAAGAATCAACCAAAACGGGTAAAGAATGAAGATTTCACGCCAGCCGGAAGATCCAAATGATCCGAACGCAATATCTGGAGCTAGGGACCTCATCTCAGGGCCTATCCTATGTCAAAATCTTCGTTTTTGAATTACGAATTCAACAAAAAAATAATCGACGCAAACGGACGCATAACGAAGAAAACACGCACGAATCGAGAAACGAAGCAAAAGGCGGCGCAACGGGGCGGCTACAGGCCAGCCGCCGCCGGCCTGGGGCCCACCGCCGCCGACCACCCTGCTGGCGCCGCCGGCCACCACAGCCCCGCCCCGGTTTCCGTTTTTGGTAACTTTTGGTACCTGGTGCGCCTACTTTTCGTGTTGTACGGTACCCGGTGCGCCTACTTTTCGTGTTGTATGGTACCCGGTGCACCCTTTTGGCTACCTTTTTCTAACATGCACCTCTTGGTGCTAATGTGAGCCAAAGCTCACCTATAAATAGCAGTCTTAGGTTCATTTGAAACACACACCAAATATGCACACTTTCTAGCATATTTCACTCTTTCTTTCTCACTAGAAAATCTTTCGTAGTCTTTTAGTCTTTCTCATTCTAGGAATATTGTAATTAGTCCACGGACTAACGTAGAAGCTAGGGCGAACGCTAGAGATTCGGAGATCAATCTTTGTACGTGTGAAAGAGTTTGTCAATTATAATAATACGCTGCTACGCATTTAATTCCGGGTGATATCTAAACTTTTATTATACTTGTCTCATTTCATATTTTGAATATGTATTATTGCCTAGTATGTGATTTATTTGTTGCCATGAATTGCGAGTAGTTTATTATTGTGATTGCTGATGATGTAGATAATTATAAGTAAGGATGTCATTACACAATCAATGCACGATAATCGTAAAATGATATAACGGCCCCTATTCAACTGTTTATTCGGTATAGTGCTGGAAATGCTTCATGCAAAGTACAAACGTACGGAAGCCGATAAATGACCGAAGATAGTTATATCACTGGAATCAGCTCTGGTTCAAAAGTTGGAACTCCGAAAGGATAATACAACTACACAACTAACTGGTGTATCCTACGAGAATCAATGCATTATAAAATAATGTTCGTAAAATACGTTCAGATAAAATAGGAGATAATAACCCTTGTACTGTTAGGACTTTATGAATTTAAGTTTAATTTATGGAGCACCCTTTCCAGTTATCCACGTGACTGCAACCTAGTAATTAGGACCTGATCAACTTTAATTATGGTAAGTAGTTATCTGTGCCCATGACATGCAATAAGTAAGACACAATGAAATCACTCGTTGTATATATTAGGTTTACTTTTCTGCACTGCTATACATTTAATTAGTTAGAGTGTCACTTTCATTGTCAATTACTCTTGACCGCGTGTTGGATATAAGAAGCAGTGGAAACCCCATGTAAAGTACACTGTCTATTATTGAAAGGCATGGTCCTCATATGAAACACGTTTTATCAAACTGCGGATAATCTGGAGATGTATAACTGTTTGAAAAGGACAACTTAAGTCATAAGTCGAAGTAATTAGAACTTAACTAAACAAAGACGAGACTTAGGAATAGAACAAAGTCCTAGTTACCTAGAGTTCATGAAACACTAAGTCTTATATAATCGGCGGTCCAAACATACAAAGCTATTAATCTTCGTGCTAATAGAGTAGTAAACTACCTTAGGAGTTAAGAACGGTCGGACCTATGAGACGATATGCTACTGATTCTGTAACACCCCCAAATTCACTGTTTGGCGGAAGCAAGGTTTGGGGTGCTACTAATCAAATATCACAGCACAAAGATAAAGCAAACGACATCTATATGCAACGTTTGTAAATTAGTTACTTTCCATAGATATAATGTTTGAAAACTTAATGTTTTCATATACAAAAATGTAGTTTCCTAGAGTCCACGCGTAAAGCGGGAGATTCTATTACATAATCGAAATATACAAAAGATAATGCTAAGAATCTCCGTTAATGCAGTTGTGTTGAAATCAAGCGACTCTAGCTAAAGTCCTGGAGTAATCCTACTCCGTCCGGGTACCTGAGAAAACATGCTAAAAAGGTCAACACGAATGTTGGTGAATCTCACAGGTTCGTATGTAATATGTGTTGGAGACTTTTGTGATCGGTAAAGATAGTGCTTTTTGTACCGTAGAGATAATGTCTCCAGATTTTCAATGCGAAGACCATGGCACCTAACTCGAGGTCGTGGGTCGTATAGTTTTTCTCGTGGATTTTTAGTTGTCGTGAGGCATAGGCAATGACTTTTTCCCGTTGCATTAACACGCAACCAAGTCCTTGGTGTGAGGCGTCGCAATAAACTACGAAGTCATCGGTGCCCTCGGGTAAGGACAAGATTGGTGCACTGCAAAGTTTGTTTTTCAATAGCTGGAAAGCTGACTCTTGTTTATCAGTCCAATCGAACTTCTTATCTTTCTGAGTCAGTGTTGTTAAGGGAACAGCTATTCTTGAAAAGTTTTCAATGAATCGGCGGTAATAACCAGCAAGACCTAAGAATTGTCTCACTTCGGTTGGAGTGGTCGGTGACTCCCAGCCCTTGATTGCTTCAATCTTGGCGGGATCAACATGAATTCCCTGGCTGTCAATCACGTGTCCAAGGAATTGAACGGTTCGAATCCAGAACTCACACTTAGAGAATTTGGCATATAACTCTTCGTGTCTAAGGAGTCCTAGAATGGTTTTCAGATGTTGAGCATGTTCCTGCTCATTGCGAGAGTAAATCAGGATATCATCGATAAACACAATGACGAATTTGTCAAGATATGGTTTGCACACCCGATTCATAAGATCCATGAATACGGCCGGTGCGTTGGTTAAACCGAATGGCATCACTTGGAATTCGTAATGCCCGTAACGAGTCCGGAAAGCTGTCTTTGGGATATCATTGTCGCGGACTCGGAGTTGATGATAACCTGACCGTTGATCAATCTTTGAGTAAACACTCGATCCCTGGAGCTGGTCAAATAGGTCATCGATTCTAGGAAGCGGGTACCGATTCTTTATGGTTAGCTTATTCAGCTCTCGGTAGTCGATACACATGCGGAAAGATCCATCTTTCTTTTTCACGAATAAGACCGGAGCTCCCCAAGGTGAGGAACTTGGTCGAATAAATCCTCTGTCCAGGAGTTCCTGTAGTTGGTTAGACAACTCCTGCATTTCGGATAGTGCTAGACGGTACGGGGCTCGTGCCACGGGTGCAGCCCCTGGCACAAGTTCGATTTGAAATTCAATTTGTCTAGGTGGCGGAAGTCCGGGTAAATCCTCAGGAAAGACTTCCGGGAAATCTCGCACGATTGGAACATCCTCAAGTCGCTTCTCCTCTGACTTCTTTTCCGTTACATGTGCGAGGATGGCTTGATACCCTTTTCGCAGATATTTTCTAGTTTTCAGGCAGGATACAATATTCAGATTCCGTCTGCCGGTCTCCCCTTGTAGGACTAAGTTTCCACCGGAGACAAGAGGTATGCGAACGAGTTTGTCATAACAGACTATTTCAGCTCGGTGCTCGGATAACCAATCCATACCGACAATAATATCGAAGCTGCCGATCTCGACAGGGATTAAATCAATGGGAAACGTTTCGTTCGTAAGGTTAAGTGTACAGTTGCGTATGATGCTATCAGTCTCAATCAGTTTGCTGTTAGCTAGTTCTACAATGTATTTAGAATCTAAAGCAGTGGGAGTTATATCAAGTAAAGGGCTAAATTTCTCAGAAATGAAACTTCTATCGGCACCGGTATCAAATAATACAGAAGCAGTAAGGTCGTTGAGAAGGAACGTACCCGTCACGACATTCGGGTCTTGTCTGGCTTCCCCAGCCTTGATAACGAATGCTCTACCGCGAGCAGGGTTGTTGTTGTTTTTCAGCTTTGGGCAATCTCTCTTGAAATGCCCTGAATTTCCGCACCCAAAGCAGGCCTTTGGTGCATTAGTGTTGGGGGTAGGAATGTTTGTTCGGCAATCCTTGGCTAGGTGCCCGAACCGTTTGCAATTTGTGCAAGGGCAGGAACCGTCATGGTGACGATTGCATTTGGGACAGTAGGGCTTGTTCCCGATGTACCCTTTCTTTTCTGTTGTCCCCGATGAATAAGCCTTAACAGACTCAGGCTTTTTGTTGGTGATTTGGTTGGATGAGTTGGGGTTTCCTTCCCATTTGCGTTTGTTGTTTGCAGATGGGGTTGAAGTTGTGCCACGGTGGACAGAATTTGCCGTTAGCTCATGGGCCATACGAATGGCGCTCTGAATAGTACCCGGTTTGGATGATGTCACCAGATCTTGGAGTCTTTCAGGAAGTCCATCAACATATTTCTCGATCCTCTTGTACTCAGGATCGACCATGGATGGGCACAGAAGTGCCAGTTGGTGGAAACGGTTAGTGTAACCAGTGATGTCATCACCCTGCATTTTGTGGTTATAGAATTCTAACTCCAGTTGTTTCAGTTCACCCCTGGGGCAGTACTCGCCCTCAACATCTCCTTCAACTCCTCCCACGGGAGTTTGTAAGCATTAGAAATACCCACAGTCTGGGCATAGGTGTTCCACCAGGTGAGAGCGGTGTCAATGAAAGTACTAACGGATGACTTAACCTTGTCTCCCTCTGCACAGTTGCAGATAAGAAATACAGATTCGACTTTCTCCATCCAGCGTACTAGACCGATAGCTCCCTCAGTACCTGCAAAGTTCAGAGGTTTGCAGTTCTGGAAGTCTTTGTAAGAACAGGGTTTGGGTTGTGGCCCATTAGTAGCTGTATCTTCGCTACCAGGAGTTGATGTTCGGGTAGCTAGGGCTTGGACCACACTACGGGCAATCAGACCCGCAATTTCGGCTTCACTAAGGGTGATTTGCCGGCGAGGATGCATGATGCTGAACAAGGAAAGAGGAATAAGATATTTGTATGAAATTATGATATGTCACAAGTGTAAATGATGAGATACACAATAACAGTACGAAGTGACAATCACATTTCATTTAGATAAACAAGTGGAATACAAGGTACGGGTTTTCCAAAAGATTACAAAGTAATAGTAGTACAAAAGTGACGAGAATTGTTACATCCGGTTGAATTACATAGGCCCTAATAAAGTAGTTAACTAGTTACAAGTTACAGACTGATCTAATCTTGATGCAGATTAATCTGCTCCATCAGTGCGACAAGGCGGTCCACGGTTTCTGCTAGTCTGTTGGCTTGCCTGGCGTTGTCTTCAACCAAGGCCAGTCGTTGTAGTAGTGCTCGAGAGTGATCCTCAGTCTCCTGTGAACGCTGTTCACATTCCTCTAGTCGGTTTCTTACGAGTTCATCCGCACCTAATTCATCGGTCATTGAATCCTGAATTATGCTTACAGAGAGGCTGGTATCTTCTTGTTCTTGCTGGAGTTGTGATATGCGGTCAAGAGCTTGGCGAAGCAGGTAGGTCATTCGGTGTTGTTCCCGTTCGAGATTTTTGAGCCTTTGCTCCTGACGGCGGAGTTGGGTAGCCAACATTGGCACCGTGAGATCTGCCGAGTTCTGAGAGTTATGAACAGGATAGGGGTTGCTTCGAGGTGACCTAGTGGTCCTTCTGGCTATTTGCGGGTTTCGAGATCCTTGCGGATGAGAGCGTGACGAATTGGGTGATGTGTTTGCCATTCCTGAGGTAAAGTGTAAGTAAGACGAGGCTAATATATATAAGTATATAATATCCAGCCTGGTGTCTAGCACGTATCAAGTAATGGTCCGGTTCTCTCGTGGTCAGAGTCGACTAACGCATTCCTGTTCAACATAACCATTTCAGACCTCACATCATCTTTCCTTAATTGTACATAGTTGATCAGGCTATGTTAAATTAAAGTCGTATGATGTAATTCCTGAACCAATCATGCCTAGTAAGGAAATACTGCCTAATGGTCATAGTCTAGGCCCACTAAATGCAACCTAGTTCACTATAACCTTAGGCTCTGATACCAATCTGTAACACCCCCAAATTCACTGTTTGGCGGAAGCAAGGTTTGGGGTGCTACTAATCAAATATCACAGCACAAAGATAAAGCAAACGACATCTATATGCAACGTTTGTAAATTAGTTACATTCCATAGATATAATGTTTGAAAACTTAGTGTTTTCGTATACAAAAATGTAGTTTCCTAGAGTCCACGCGTATAGCGGGAGATTCTATTACATAATCGAAATATACAAAAGATAATGCTAAGAATCTCCGTTAATGCAGTTGTGTTGAAATCATGCGACTCTAGCTAAAGTCCTGGAGTAATCCTACTCCGTCCGGGTACCTGAGAAAACATGCTAAAAAGGTCAACACGAATGTTGGTGAATCTCACAGGTTTGTATGTAATATCAGTTTTGAACACAAGATTTCATCAGTAATGCCCGTAGGCGTAAAATCAGTATTTGTAACCCAGCAAATGTAAAACCAGTATTTGCAGTCCAGCAAATGTAAGTAAGTAAGTTATACCGTTGCCAAGAGGCTCATAATCGAAGCTTAACCCGTAAGTAATGATTTGCTCCCGTGACATGCTCGTAACTGAGCAAGCATACGTAACGAATAATAGTCGCTCGTTTATACAGAACGGTTCGTGATAGCGATACTACCCCGGGCGGGGAGGGTCATTTCCCTAATGGATCCATTAACTAGTGTTCGCGCTTAAGTCCATAACTAACGATATATGATGGAGAGACTTCTGTAAATAGTAAACAACTCATGCAATTCCGTTTGGTATAGTAAACAGTTTTAGTACTTGTGTTCAAGGAAAACTAGTAGCATGTTTCTCCCCCAATAAGATAAAACAGTAAAAGTGGGGCCGTAAGACTCACCTGAGTCTTGTAGTAATCAGTAGCAATTAGCAAGTAGTAAGTAAAGCAAGTAGGTTCTCCGAACCCGTAACCTTCAAATGCCTAAACATATGAGGTTATGTAAGTATGTGTCTCGCGAGACGTTTTGTTTAGTTGTACACAACTAGTATATCCAATGTTTGTCCGTATGTTTGTAATTGTTTGTTTGTTGGAAAACATGTTTGGCCCGTTGGTGACGGTTTGTATCAAAAATTCTAAAATGTTGATTTTTGCTACAGTAACTGTGCTACAGTGAATTGCTACAGTAAAATTTGACTTTGCTACAGTAACTTTGACTTTGCTACAGTGAATTGCTACCAGTTTTCTGTTTTCTGCGACATAATTTGCGACACAAGGATTTGTATGCGACACAAGGGTTGTGTCGCATAGGAATGCGACACAAGAGCTCTGCGACACAGTGGTTGTGTCGCAAAAGCTTGCGATGCTGATTCAACAGCGACATAAGGGTTGTGTCGTATAAGGTTTACGACATAAGGATACGACACAATGTACGACATAAGCTACGACACAAAATACGACACAATATAGTTTATGCGACACAACATGCGACACAAGCGTTGTGTCGCAAAGATGAACACCAGCCCAGAAAGTTTCGGCTGTCGAGATTTTTCGATCAAAAACGCAAATCTAACATATTTTTAAGCTGTAAAATCGTGTTTTCTTCATTGTTTAGGTTATAACTATGTTGTGTACACAATATTTCATCAAAACATTACACCAAAATGAATAGATCTAAGTTTTTAGAAATTTCTTACAAATGCAAATCGAGAGAGATGGAGGCCGAAAATGATGATGATGTGTTTGTTAATCTTGTTCCTCACTTGATGGTGATTCCGAAAAAGTAGTTTTTGTGGTCGGATTTGTGAATTCCGAAAATTTGAGAGAATTTGGTGAGAGTGTTTTTTTTGTGTGTGTGTGTGTTTTGTAAAAATGAAAATGGGATGAGGAGTGGTGTGTAGGTGGTGATGTTGGCTGATCCAAAGAGATAAGGGAGGGGAAACGCTCCCTAAAACACAGTGTTTACTCCGTGTCCTAATCGTTTAATCCTTCGTTTTTAACACTTGACCAAGCAGTTATATTTTTAAAATGTGACGGAAGTATTTTAATAAAATACCTTGAAATTAACTATAAAAACATTTGTCGAGTTATTTAAGTTATCTGTTTCGCGTTTGATATGTTTTTACTAAAATACTCATAATGTTGTCGCGCTAATTTGATAGTGTCCGTTCGAATATGTATTTATACAGTAAAATACGTTTCCATTATTTAAGTCAGTTTTGTCACCAACGTCCAAGTAAAATGTAATCGGACTACGTCCAGTTAATTCGTACGATTTATCCAAATCGCGTAAATACACACATATATATAAATCACCTTATATATACAAATAGAGTCTGTAATTAGTCCTATTACATACTAATTACAACTAGTTACAAATAATTAGGCATAATTAATTATCCTAATTAGGCAGGTGTTACAGATTCATGCACCTCGGTATAAAACCAAAATAGGTTGTTCATCTTTCAACTAGATGAGTATTGGAAGTTTGCGTATTGCTCCGATCAGAATCATGATAACCTAGTTCCAAGTGACACTCCAATGGGAAACTGAGTTGGTAGGGTTCTAGAGTTTACCCCTTGTAGTTTATTTACCACATTATGTATCAACCCTATTTGTTCTGTCATCCTGAAATATTAATTATCGAAATCTCAGCAATCACATCTTTATTTTTATTTGCTTTTCCTCTACTTTATTTTCCTGCAATTTACTTTCCTGCATTTTAATTACCTGTCTTTAAAACCCCAAAAACCTACCTACTTTGTTCCATCCTAAATGCTTTCCTGCTGAAAGTGCCAACTTTAATCGCCCACACGTTTGGATTCATAGAACGATCTTAGGTCGTACTTACCGCTTACTAACCAGGGTAGGTAGTACGTATAATTTAAGCCCCACAAAATATAAATTTAAAACCCCTGCTGCGCTCGCATCATTATTTGAAAAACAACGACACGGTGTGAGCACATCAATTCTTCCTTTCTAATCATCATTAAACCATATGTAAGTGATTCTTTTATGTTTTTGACCTAGGTTTTGAGTTTTATGTGGGTTTCAAAGAATTAATGGTTTAAATACGAAATTACGGTTTGGAATTGTTTAAACTAGTGTTATTTAGTGTTTTGATTATGATTATAAACCATATTTTCATTTTGCATATATCCGCTCAGATATATTCATTATTTTATTTTCAACCCCAACTAGAAGGGGTGTATTACACAACCCCTTCGGTGTCAATCATTGGGACATGATGTCATCTGACCCGCTGAAGCCCGGGTCGCAAGCTAGTATACTAGAGACGATTATTTGTAAGAGCAACCAAACTGAGGATGCACGTAGCGTTAATAAACACCACTAAATAAACACACCTAAGGTTAACAAGTAAGCCAAAGGATGCACGCATAAGAATCACATGAGAAATCACACTCAGTTTTGTTTTTTAATGATACTTTCATCAGTTTGGTAAGAAGATGATTATTTAAATTTTGTATATATCCGTTCCGATGTATTGATTATTAATTTTGTTTTTTTATTATGGCTAGGATGCAGATGCCTATATTTGATCGGCCATATCGCACACCCATCCTGCCATATCGCACACCCATCCTTGTAAGTAAGATGATATTTTGAATATATCCGCTCGGATATATTAAGGATCCAATTTTTGACTTTGATGCATCTAAGCCGACGATTATTTTCAATTTTGCATATATCCGCTGGAATATATTCATTATTTTATTTTACCGGATAGGAGATGGTGGAACGTTTAGTAGTTGTTGTGTAGTACACCGCTACTGCATGTAAGACACCATTCTATTGTAGTGGGGTGTCAGTAGAGATTCTTTCATAACCCCTACTACGAATAGGGGTTGTGTAATACACCCCTTTTATTGTAGTAGGGGTTTTTGATATAGTAAGGGTTGTTTGATATGACCCTACTTGTACTGTTTTGGAAGAGGTATTCCTTGATCGCGGAGTCTCCAGAACACCACTGTCCGTGGGTCAGAGCCTGACCCTTCATTGGGTTGGGCTCGTGACTTGTCTCTCGAGTTTGGGTTACGCCTCGTTGTCGGTTAAACGTTAATCGCGAGTTTTAAGGTTGAATCGTTAACGTTTGATTTCTTCGTGTATGTTTCTAATTTGTAAGTGGTATATGGAATGACTAACTATTTTTAAACATCTTATTTTGAGTTACCAAAATATATTTTGGATTTCGTTCGGGTGTCGGGTTCGATTCGCGCATTTTCTCGTATTTGTTACGTTTTACACCAAACTTGGTAGTTTTTCGCGTATATTATTATATAATAATAATACCAAGTAAATGATGACTATTTCATCATAAAAATAGATTCATGTTGAGTATAAAATGGTTCACCAACGGCCAGGTGTTTTGGATTCCATCCGAGCAAATCGCGTAATATCAATTTATTACGTATGGGTGTATATTCAATATACGTTATATTACAAGTAACTTAGTCCTTTTTCATAATAATTACAAGTGATTACAAGCAAGCTTAAGGTAATTTAATACCCTAAAGTACGGGTTGTCACATTCTCCCCTTGTTAAAGTAATTTCGTCCCGAAATTAAGATGTAGTAGGAGTCTGGGTGGGGTCCGAGAAGAGGTGTGGGTATTTCTCGCGTATCTGATCTTCTAGTTCCCAGGTGAATTCAGGGCCACGCCTAGAATTCCATCGGATTTTAACAATGGGAATGCGACTCTGTTTCAATCGCTTAACCTCTCGGTCCATGATTTCAACGGGTTCCTCGACGAAATAAAGTTTGTCATCAATTTGGATTTCATCGAGCGGTATGATAAGTGTCTCATCAGACAGACATTTCTTAAGATTAGAAATGTGGAAGGTGTTGTGCACGCTGCTAAGCTCAGCAGGTAATTGTAGGCGGTATGCCACGGGACCAATCCTTTCAAGGATTTCGAATGGTCCGATATATCTGGGATTCAGTTTCCCACGTTTTTCGAAATGAATGACACCTTTCCAAGGTGACACTTTCAAAAGTACTTTATCTCCGACCTCAAACTCAAGGTGTTTGCGTCTCACGTTAGCGTAACTTTTCTGACGATCACATGCGGCTTTCAACCGGTTTTGGATGTTTACGATTTTCTCGGTTGTCTCGTGAATGATTTCAAGACCGGTGAGTTGGCTATCTCCCACCTCGGTCCAACAGATAGGTGAACGGCACTTTTGTCCATAGAGTGCCTCAAAAGGCGCAGCCTTAATGCTGGTATGATAACTGTTGTTGTACGAAAACTCGCACAACGGTAAGTGGTTTTCCCACGAGGTACCGAAGTCAACTACGCAGGCTCGTAGCATATCCTCCAGTGTTTGAATCGTCCATTCGCTTTGGCCATCAGTTTGTGGGTGATAAGCAGTACTCATATCCAAACGAGTACCAAGAGATTTTTGTAAAGACTTCCAAAAGCGAGAAGTAAAGCGGATATCTCTATCAGAGATAATCGAGATAGGAACGCCGTGTCTAGATACAACCTCCTTTAGGTAGATTCGGGTTAGACGTTCCATTTTGTCGGTTTCCTTAATCGGTAGGAAGTGAGCAGATTTGGTGAGACGATCTACAATCACCTAAATGGTATCGCATCCGTTCGGTGTTTTCAGTAATTTAGTAATGAAATCCATAGAAATCTGTTCCCATTTCCATTGAGGTATTTCGGGTTGTTGTAACAAACCCGATGGTTTCTGGTACTCGGCTTTGACTTTCGAGCAGGTAAGACACTTGCTAACATAAGTAGCAATGTAGGCTTTCATGTTGGGCCACCAATACATCTCCTTGATGCCGTGATACATCTTGTCGGCTCCAAGATGTATAGAGTATCGAGATTTGTGAGCTTCATGCATCACCAAATCCCGCAGGTTTCCAAAACTTGGTAACCAGATTCTGTTCGAGAAGTATTTGGCCCCGTCAGGTTTGGTTTCGAATTGTTTATCCATGCCTCGCAAGGCTTCATTTTTCACGTTTTCATCTTTGAGTGCTTCGAGTTGAGCGGTAAGAATTTGAGTAGTAAGGTTGTTATGAATGGTCATACCGAGTGCTCGAACTCGAAGTGGTTTGACTTGTTCTTTTCGGCTGAGGGCATCGGCAACAACGTTAGCCTTGTCCGATGATAGCGGATTTCGCAATCGTAATCAGTGAGTAATTCAACCCATCGGCGTTGCCTCATGTTCAGATCTTTCTGATCGAAGATGTGTTGGAGACTTTTATGGTCGGTAAAGATAGCACACTTGGTACCGTATAAGTAATGTCTCCAGAATTTGAGAGCAAATACAACGGCTACTAACTCTAAGTCGTGAGTCGTGTAATTCTTTTCATGAATTTTCAGTTGGCGTGAGGCGTAGGAAATAACTTTGTCTCGTTGCATCAACACGCAACTGAGAACTTGGTGTGAAGCATCACAGTATACCACGAAGTCATCGTTGCCTTGGGGTAAGGACAAGATTGGTGCACTGCAGAGTTTCTGTTTCAGGAGTTGGAAAGCTGACTCTTGTTTGTCAGTCCAATCGAATTGTTTTTCTTTATGAGTCAAGATAGTCAAAGGTTGAGCTATCCTTGAGAAGTTTTCAATGAATCGGCGATAGTATCCAGCGAGACCTAGGAATTGGCGAACTTCAGTTGGCGTGGTAGGTGCTTGCCAGCACTTGATTGCCTCGATTTTTGCTGGATCTACGTGAATACCTTGGCTGTCTATAACGTGACCAAGAAATTGTACTGTACGAATCCAGAATTCGCATTTAGAAAATTTGGCATATAATTCTTCCTTTCTGAGCAGTTCGAGAATACTTTTCAAATGTTGTTCGTGTTCTGCCTTGTTACGGGAGTAAATCAGGATGTCGTCAATGAACACGATGACAAATTCGTCAAGATATGGTTTGCACACCCGATTCATAAGATCCATGAATACAGCTGGTGCGTTGGTCAAGCTAAAAGGCATAACCTGGAATTCGTAAGGTTCGTAACGAGTTCGGAATGCGGTTTTCGGAATGTCATCGTCTCGAACTCTCAACTGATGATAACCTGAGCCCAGGTCGATTTTGGAATAAAAGCTTGACCCTTGAAGTTGGTCGAATAAGTCATCGATTCGGGGGAGTGGATATCGATTATTCACAGTGAGTTTGTTAAGTTCTCGGTAATCGATACACATCCTGAAAGAACCGTCTTTCTTTTTCACGAAAAGGACCGGAGCTCCCCAAGGTGAGGAACTTGGTCGTATGAATCCCTTATCCAGGTATTCCTGCAATTAGGTAGACAACTCCTGCTACTCAGAAGGGGCTAATCGATAAGGGGCTCGTGCCACGGGTGCAACTCCGGGCACAAGGTTAATTTGGAATTCGACTTGTCTGGGCGGTGGAAGGCCAGGCAAATCTTCAGGAAAGACTTCAGGGAAGTCTCGAACAATAGGCACATCCTCAAGTCGCTTCCCCTCCGACTTCTTCTCTGTTACGTGTGCGAGGATTGCCTGATACCCTTTTCTCAGGTATTTCCGGGTTTTCATGCAAGATATGATATTAATTCTCGTCCCACCGGTCTCCCCTTGTATGATCAAAGTTCCACCGGTGACGAGAGGAATACGAATGAGTTTCTCATAGCAAACGATTTCGGCGTGGTGTTTGGACAACCAGTCCATGCCAACGATGATATCAAAACTTCCGATTTTGATGGGAATCAATTCAATAGAGAAGAATTCGTTTGCTAAGTTTAAAGTGAAATTTCGTATTACACTGTTGGCCTCAATCAGTTTTCCATTTGCTAATTCGACAATATATTTAGCATCTAGAGCAGTGGGGGTAATGTTGAGCAATGGACAAAACTCATCATAAATAAAGCTTTTATCGGCGCCCGTATCAAATAAGACTGGAGCAGTTAAATCGTTGAGAAGAAACGTACCCGTAACAATGTTAGGGTCTTGGCGTGCTTCTCCAGAATTGAGCACGAAAGCTCTGCCGCGAGCGTTGGTGTTGTTCTTGTTCTTCAGTTTAGGACAATCATTTCTGAAATGTCCGGTGTTTCCACACTCAAAGCAGGCCTTTGGTGTGTTGGTGTTGGTAACTGAGGTTCCGCAATCTTTGGCCAGATGCCCAAATCATTTACACTTGGTGCATGGGTAGGAACTGTCATGGTGGCGGTTACACTTAGAACAGAAAGGCTTATTCCCAATATACCCTTTCTTGTGATCAGAACTCGAAGTGTAGGCCTGAACAGTCTCAGGCCTCTTGTTGGATTGTTGACGTTGGTTATTGCTAGGATTCCATTTCCTTTTGTTGTCTATAGTCCGGTTTGCAGTATCTTTCCCAGCAGGTGTCACACGGCGGACCACCTGAGCCATCAGGTTGTATGCCATACGAACGGCACTCTAAATGGTCCCCGGGTTGGACGCTGTTACCATTCCTTGGATTTTGGCTGGGAGTCCCCAGATGTACCTTTCGATCCTCTTGTATTCAGGATCAACCATGGTTGGGCACAGGAGTGCCAGTTGGTGAAAGCGAGTGGTGTATCCAGTAATATCATCTCCTTTAACGGTGAGGTTCCAGAACTCAACCTCGAGCTGTTGCAGTTCTTCCCTCGGACAATATTCTTCCGTCAACATCTTCTTCAGATCTTCCCATGGGAGTTGATAGGCGACATCAATTCCCACAGTTTGAGAGTGGGTATTCCACCAGGTAAGGGCACCATCCATAAAGGTGCAGGTAGAATACTTAACCTTGCACTCCTCGGTGCAGTTGCAGATTCGGAATACAGATTCCATCTTTTCAATCCATCGCAGTAAGCCGATGGCTCCTTCAGTGCCCTTGAAGTTCAAGGGTTTGCAGTTCATAAAGTCCTTGTATGAACAGGGTTTAGGTGGAGGCGTGTTATTCAGCGTGTCTTCGCTGCCTTGGTTCGGGTTTGAACCACTGTTTCGTAGTGCCTCTTGAGCAGCCAGGGCATCGGCTACCCCTTGGGCAACAAACCGAGAAAGTTCGGCGGCAGTGAAAGTCTGTTTTCTTGGCGGCATGTTCCTTAAATAAAGGAGATAGGAGATACGTGAGATTTTGTACAAAGAGTATGATTATCACAGATGTATATATATATAAGAGCGGAAATATACAACATCACGACATGACAATCAATAATGAAGGATAGATAGATTAACAACCAATTAAGGTGTGAGTTTCAAAAGATTACAGGATTTAACGTTTACAAAATATATCGGGAATCATTACATCCGGTCGAATTACAAGAGTCTTACAAATCCAAGCTAGTCGATTACACATAGAGTACAATACTAATTCTGGCGTAGGTTCATTCGTGGTATTAGGGTGATAAGGTGTTCCACAGCTTCTGCAAGTCTGCCAGTCTGTCAGGCATTTTCTTTAGTAATTGTTAGACGTTGCTCTAGCATGCGAGAGTATTGTTCAGCTTCATGTGAGCGTTGCTCACACTGTTCCAATCTATGTCGTAGGATGGCAACTTCATCCCTAGTTTCCAACACTCGATCGTGGATAACATCCATGTTGTCAGTGAAGTTATCATGATCCTCAAGGATGTGTGCAATCCGGTCTTGAGCCAAATTCATCCAGGTTGAGCGGGTTTCGTGTTGTTCTATTTCCATGTCGTGTAGTCTGGTCTCATGATGGTGTAGCCTAGCAGCTAACACTGGTACAGTGAGGTGTGTGGGTTCCTGGGTGTAAGGAGAGAGATCCATGGTGGAAAACTCTCTGACGTCAGTAGAAATTTCTATGTCTTCCTCAATCCTCCACGTGGCAATAGCGGTAGGTAACCAGCTCCATCGGTGGGCAACTGCCCGATGACGAGCTAAAGCAGGGGTGTTACTAGTAGTGGCAGGATTGTGGTAGGGGCTAGCTCGGTGCGAGCTACCAGTTCGTCTAGCCACGAGCGGTTCTGAGTGGCTGCGACGAGAGCGAGAGAGAGAGGCATGTGTAGTTTGCCTGAGTGGTAAATCTGCCATTTCTGTGGCAAGAGCGTTAGTGTGTGAGGCCTGTATATATATATGTATATCACATAATAGCCTAGTGTGTCTAGCACAAACAAGTTTGGTCCCGTTTCTCTTGTAGTCAGAGTGTACTAATGTATTCCTGTTCAACATGACCCCTTTTAGGCCTTGCATCGATCCCTCTTTAATTATACATAGTTGATCAGGCTATGTTAAATAAAAGCTGATTGATGAAATTCCTGAACCAGTCATACCTAATAAGGAAATACTACTTAACGGTCATAGTCTAGGCCCACTAATGGAACCTAGTTCGCTATAACCTTAGGCTCTGATACCAATCTGTTGCACCCCCAAATTACCTGTTTGTGGAAGCGGTTCGGGTCGAGGCAAGACTAATCAAGTAATCAAAAGCACAAAGATATACAGCAAACGACCCCTAAATGAGACGTTTGTAAAATAGTTACATTCCATAATTAAATCGTTTGAAAACATATTGTTTTCGTTACAAAAGTATCATAGCCTAGGGTCCGCGTATGTAGCGGGAGATTCCATTACATAACCGAAATATACAAAAGATAATGATAAGAATCTTCGTTAAATGCAGTGTAGAAATCATGCGACTCTAGCTAGTGTCCTGGAGTAATCCTACTCCGTACGGGTACCTGAGAATACATACTAAAAGGGTCAACACGAATGTTGGTGAGCTCACAGGTTTAGTAGTAAAGTAATAGTTATGAACCACAAGATTTCATCAGTGTGCACGAATGCGTAAACAAGTGTATTGCAACCAAGCAATAGTTTGTAAATTATATACCATTGCCATGAGCTCATAGTCAAAGCTTCACGTAAAATTGGTACAACCAAGTACCGTAAGTTGCCCCCGTGAGTGCTAATCCAAAACACCCATAAGAAACAAGTATCAAACGCCTGTTTCTACGGAACGGTTCGTGGTAGCGCTACTACCCCGGGCGGGGATTGTCAGTCCCAAATGGATCCATTTACTAATACTCGCGCTTAAGTCCATAACTAACAACTATGATGGAGGGACTTCAGTGGATTATGTCGTGACTCATGCAATCCGTATATCAGTTAAATAAGTTAAATCAGTACTTGTGTTCATATGTAAAACAGAGTATGTATCCTCACCCCGAGGTAAAAATAGTAAAAAGCCGGGCTATGAGACTCACCTGAGTCAAGTAAGCAAGCTACGTTTGCAATCAAACGAGTATCCAAAGTAAATCAGCTAGTAGGTTCTCCGAACCTGCAACCTCCTAATGCCCTAAGCATGTAAGGTCGTATGTGTGAGTGAATGTCTAAAAAGACCATTCATGCTAGTTGTCCACTTCAACTAGTTATGTCCAAGTAGTAAATCGTTTGTTTACTTAAAAACGTTTGTGGCCCGTTGGTGCATGTTTAAGTATGTAATAATAATTCCCGAAGACATTATTATTAGGTTCCGTATTGTTTCATTGTATACTTTTATAAGTATATGTTTTGCATGTTCGAGTAGTATCGTGTAATAGTTTAGTAAACGTTGCGCGAGATCGAGACTTAGTGTGAAAACATAGTTTTGCACATTCTGTTTTAGGCGACACTCTTGGCAACACTTCGGTATTATTGGCGACACTGAGGTCAGTGTCGCTAAGTACGTACTATGTTTTAGATTATTGGCGACACTCAAGGTAGTGTCGTAGGTGGTGGTAGCGGCACTTAAGCTAGTGACGCAGGCTGTGTAATTTTTAATTTATGGCGACACTCGAGGTTAGTGTCACATGTAGCGACATTTGGTTGGTGCGGCACTCGAGTAAGTGTCGCTGAGTAAAATGATTTGGCAAGGCTGCGGCACTTGAGCTAGTGCCGCAAAGTGTGGTTGGCGACACTTAGTTTAAGTGTCGCAGGATCGGGCTGTTAAAGTTTTCCTTTTCATGTCTTTGGTCAAAAATATTCGGTTTGACCCGAAACTTTTACACGACTTCTATTATGTTATAAAACTTATAGTAAACAAGTTTCGTGACCTTTGGTGACCCACAAGTGTCGTTTTTAAACCGAATACAAAAACAGTCCTTAACGTTTATTTTTCCGAAATTACACGGTTTTGTCCATGTGATTTGACTAACAACACATCCGTATTCAGATCCAAGAAAAATATATGTTGTTCCCCTATGTCTAATGTTTCCAAAACATATTTTTATGAAGTCTAAAACCAAACATAATTCGAGAAATAAATTTGTAAAGCACAATAGGTCCAACCGCTATAGTTTCAGTACATGTGTTCAAAGATTTGGTCATATCTAGAGTTTTATAAAACTTCACACAAAGTGCTAGTAGGATTTGGAAAGCTTACACAAAAACACAGATTTTCCAAGTGGTTTGAGGTCTTAATTCGACGCAACACCAAGATATGCTCCTTAACATTTGACCACAGATCCTGATCAGAAAGTACAGATCTGATATGTACTTTTATTTCTTTAAGTTAAAATAGTAAATGATCTCCAAAATTCGTGAGGTTTACAGATTCGGAAACTAGACACTTTAAAATTGAATTTAGGCTTAAGAAAAGTTAGATTTCATCAAGAAATGGTCTCGTTATGCTCAATCCAAACCGATCTAAAATATTATCCAGCGTATAAAGCTATTATCCAATGGTTTTTAGTTTTGTTTTTCGGTTTTTAACACGGATCTTGGACATAAATCAGTGGAAATGAAGTACTAGCATGTACATACATGTTATCCAAGTAAATCTAAGGAAAAGTGAGAGGTTTATACCGAGTGAAAGCAGATATAAAGCCGAAACAAGGCGAATGTGCTGCAGCTCCTGTTTTTGCTTCCTTTCTTGCGAAAATCGAGTGGAGATGATGATAAGGCTCACGATGGATGATGGTGGCTGTTGGTGGAGGTGGTGGTGGTTGTTCCCAGCAGGTTTTAGAGAGAGAGGTGGAGAGAAGTGTGTTTTATTTGTGAGTTGCAAATGAGAGCTTAAGAGAAAAAAATGAGGTTTAATGGAAAGGGGTTTTTGGTCTTGGAGTGGTGTGGGCCATTTGGGCATGGGCTGGGCCATCTGGCCGTGGGTCAGAGCCTGACCCTTCATTGGGTTGGGCTCGTGACTTGTCTCTCGAGTTTGGGTTACGCCTCGTTGTCGGTTAAACATTAATCGCGAGTTTTAAGGTTGAATCGTTAACGTTTGATTTCTTCGTGTATGTTTCTAATTTGTAAGTGGTATATGGAATGACTAACTATTTTTAAACATCTTATTTTGAGTTACCAAAATATATTTTGGATTTCGTTCGGGTGTCAGGTTCGATTCGCGCATTTTCTCGTATTTGTTACGTTTTACACCAAACTTGGTAGTTTTTCGCGTATATTATTATATAATTATAATACCAAGTAAATGCTGACTATTTCATCATAAAAATAGATTCATGTTGAGTATAAAATGGTTCACCAACGGCCAGGTGTTTCGGATTCCATCCGAGCAAATCGCGTAATATCAATTTATTACGTACGGGTGTATATTCAATATACGTTATATTACAAGTAACTTAGTCCTATTTCATACTAATTACAAGTAATTACAAGCAAGCTTAAGGTAATTTAATACCCTAAATTACGGGTTGTCACACGGGTTACCTGAGAAATACATACTAACGGGTCAACATAAAGTTGGTGAGTTCATAGGTTTAATTTATAAAGTAATAATGTAAACACATGATTTTCTTGTTGTAAAATAGAGTATTGTAAAAATAAAGTTTCTGTATAGTTCTGTAAAACGAAGTTTCTGTAAAGTAAGGATTCTGTGTAAAATAAAGTTCTGTATCATAAAGATTTTATGTAATAAAGTTCTGTAACATAGTACAGTTTCTGAATAATAAAGTTCTGAATAATAAAGTTTCTGTATGAATCCTGTTCTGTATACTATAGTTTTGCATACTATAGTCCTGTGTACTATTGCCATAAGCTCATGTATTCGAAGCTTTAACAAATTTTGTTGCCTCTATGAGTCTAATCCGGGACACATCCTGAATCAAATAATTATGCGCCCGTGGGTTAGCTGGAGCGACCAGCTCGGACGGGATTGTCAATCCCAAATAGATCTATTCACAATTATTCGCGCTTTATGAAATTAACGAACCATGAAATTGAGGTCTTATTGGTGGATTAGTTCTGCTACTCATGCAATAAGTATATGTTATGTTTCTGTTAAATTTCTGTTTCTGTTTCTAGCAATCATAAGTAAAATCTGTAAAAACTTATGTATGTATTCTCACCCCAAAACAGTTCAAAACAAGTAAAAAAGGGGCTATGAAACTCACCTGAGTTTAGCAAGTAGCAAGCAAATATCAAATATTAGCAAGTAGTGGGTGTTCTCGTCCCATATGCAACCTCCTAACGCCCTAAATGTATGAGGTTGTAAGTAGATGTCTCGAAGACCATCTATAGCGATTGTATAAGTGGGGGTTAATGTCCACTTAAACCAATCGTGTAGGTGGAGGGTTAATGTCCACCTAAGGCTAGTTCACTCAACTAGTATGTTCAAAGTAAGTTGTTTATTAAAACCGTGTATGATCCGTTGGTGAAGGTTGTAATAATAATTCCCAAAAGACATTACTATTATGTTTGTTTTATTGTATACTTTAAATAGTATGTATTTTGTGTTATCGAGTTGTGTTTGCGTGTAGTTGTTGGTTATTATTTAAGTTAAACTCTAAATGAAAAACTTTATTTCATGTATTATGTTATAGGTGACACTAGCCAATTTATGCAACACTTAGTCAATTTATGAAACACTTGCCAATTTATGCAACACTTACCAATTTATGCAACACTTAGTCAATTTATGCAACACTTGCCAATTTATGCAACACTTAGTCAATTTGTGATTTAGAGTATTCGGTCCAAGTGTTCCAAGTGTCGGTTTTTCGTTCGGGAGTGTTCTCTAGTCTTGTTTCAGGCCCAAGTTACTAAATGTATCACCCAAACCCGTTTTGTTACAATTCTTTCCAAAAATAGTAAGTTTCCAAAAATAGAAAGTTTGACGTTTTCGAAACCGAACCCCATTTTCGTTGACTTGGTCAAACCTACTCGGTTTGACCCGAATCTTTTCCCCAAACCTTATATTTTTTCATGGACCATAAAAAGTTAGTTTATCCATTTATAGCAAGTCCATAAGTGTCGGTTTTTATTAGCTACTAAAATCAGTCCACACTTTATAATTTCCAGAAAATGCACCCCTTTTCCGAATTTTTATAAAAATCTACAGTCCGTAAACAATTCCAACAAAATTACTAATTGTTTCTCTATATGTTATCTACTTCCAGTAATTTTTCCATGAATTTTAGAGTAGTCTAAGTATTTTTTAAAATTACATTTCTATTCTAAGTTTAGATTTGGACACATATATGCAATCATCGTTTCTGGGCAAAATTTACAATGAATCAGTAAAAGTGGTCAACAGGAAAGTTGTAGCCAATGAAAGTTTTGAAATTTGGGCAGTGGTTTCAGGTCATTTGGAGCTATGTAGCTCAAGATATGGCCAAAATACTAAGAGTAAAGTTTCTGGATTTCTGAAACAGATTGTCTATGTGTTTTTATAAAAATTATTAAAAATAGTAAACGAACTCATAAAAGGATTAGGCCAGTGGGGTTCGAAAGATAACTTCTTAAAATTCATTTTAGGCTATAAAAACGTCTAATTTCATTAAAAATGAGTGATTTATGGTTTGGTACATTTCGTGTTACATTCTGGACAGAAAGTTAGAGTGTCATTTTCTTGAGTTTCATGTTAAGAAAAGTGGTTTTCAAGTATAGTTAAGAACGTAACCCTTTGAGTGAACTATTAAATCATGTTATAAGAGTATAATAAGTATGAAAGAACCCTTACAAAGGTGTTTATGAAGGAAGAGTGGCAGATTTGAGATGAAGGTTGCTTGTTGTTTCCTTTTCTTGAAAAATCTTGTTAAAGCCTTGAAGATGTTAGTGGTGAGTTATGGTGGTTGAGGATGGTCTTGTGGTGGTTTGTGGGTGGAGAATGTGCTGAGTTATTTCCAGAATTTTGAGAGAGAGAGGAGTTGAGAGAAGTGAAAGCGGTGCATGTGCTTGAAGTGATCTAGTAACCAAGAGTGATAATGATGTGATTTTGCATGAAAGCTTAGAGGGGGAGAGGGGGTGGCCGGCCCCCACCATGGGCCCCACTGATTTTGTGTGTGATTTAATTCGATTTTCAGACTGTGTTGCGTATGGTGTTCGTTTATTCGTTATTTTCGTTATTCGGTTAAATCGCGTAACGTTTTCTTTCGTCGTTTTAATTCACGATATGTTTGGGATTATTTTTCATTGAAGTATTGTTAAAATACTTTATTTTTTAGTTGTCAAAATATTTATTGACTTTCGTTTCGTTGCTGAATCCGATTCGCACATTTTCGTTGCGTTTGAGACGTTTTAGCCAAAACGTCTAGGTTTATTGTGCATTATTTAAACAAAATAATAATATATGATAAATAACTTCTAAAAATATATTTAAGTTATTTATAAAATTGTTTTCACCAACGTCGTGTATTAAGTCGGACTCCGTCCGATTGTTTCGAGTAATTACAAATAAACACGTAATCACGTAAGTGTATATTCAAATATACAAGTAATTACAAATATTTAGCCTAATACAAACTAAATACAAGTAATTAGGGTTTCCAGTTAGGTTTGGCAGTTAACCTAAATCGTAAGGTGTTACAAAATGGCTGCATGTTGTTTTGGAAGGATAATGAGAAAGAGGAAATTTTCTCTATATGTGGAGCTTCAAGATGGAAACCAACCCAAGACAATTCGGAAGATGAGGTAGTTATACAAAAGAAGAAGGCAAAAAACATTTTGAGGAGGTTTCCTTTGAAACCAAGGCTGTAGAGATTGTTTATGTCTACAAAGACAGCCTCACTTATGAAATGGCATTATTTGGATCGCGAAAAAGATTGTAAGTTACGGCACCCGGCTGATGCATTAGCGTGGAAGGATTTTGATGAGAAATATCCAGAATTCGCGAGAGATCCTTGAAATATTCGTTTAGCTTTGGCAAGTGACGGCTTCAATCCATTTAAGTCAATGAATGTGGCTTATAGTATTTGGCCTGTTTTTGCCATTCCATATAATCTACCTCCTTGGTATGTCATGAAGCAATCCAATTTCATTCTCTCCTTAATTATTCCAGGTCCTAAAGGTCCTGGTAACAAAATAGATGTTTACATGCAACCTTTAATAAATGAATTACAAGAGCTATGGGATGATGGTGTTGAAACATTTGACACCTCATTAAATGAAAACTTTCAGCTGAAGGCTGCACTTCTTTCTACTATATCTGATTTTCCTGGATTTGCCAACCTTTCTTGGTGGAGCACCAAAGGAGAACATGCATGTCCTGTGTGCGCTTTTGATAAAACTTCAAAATGGCTAGATCACGGAAGAAAGTGGTGTTACATGGGTCATAAAAGATGGCTTCAATCGGATCATTGTTCGCGTAAAGACACTAGATCTTTTGATGGACATGAAGAATCTAGAAATGCTCCAAACCCTTTGTCTGGAGAGGTTGTTCTAAATCAATTAGAAGGTATCGATTTTCTTGATGACAATGTTGACAAGGGACCTTGGAAAAAGAAAAGCATTTTCTTTAAGTTACCTTATTGGAAAAAATTTGTTGGAGCAGTTGACTTAACTAGATTTTTGGGAATACTAGTGAAAATGCCTCAACATGTTGCAATTGATTGTGAAGATTGGAGGAAAATTTCTAAAGTTAAAAAAGATCACTTATGGAACATTATGAAGGTAATATGTTTATATCTTTAATATTTTTCTCTAAGTGATGATAATGATATATTGTTCAATAACGTCTTGCATGTAATTAACTTATAGGGAAAATTTTTATTCCTTCCTGCTGAATCAGAAGATATCAGAACGTGGGTCATGTCTGACTTGGCACTAAAATTGAAGACATGGAAATACGAATTGAAAAAGAGTTCATTCGATACATGCTTATCAGTTAATGACATTGTGACTAACCAACATGATCCTAGGGTTGATAAGAATCAGTTCAAAAAGCTAGTGAGTTCTTGGTTTGATGAGAAAAATCAGGTATCTGTTGTCCACTATAATTCCAAAAATATTATATGTTGAAACTGAAAATTAAAATTTGGACAGGTTGTTAGTCAAAAGAAGAAAAAGATTCATTCTAAGTCAAACGAGCCTCACATAATAGGGACTAAATCTTTTGCTAGGCTTGCCGATGATGAGGTGACTTTACTTGCTGTTTTTCATCCTTAGTTTATTACATTGTTAACAACGGTTTTTGCTATTGCAGAGGAAAAAAATAATGGTGTTCGTCCATCACATGGAAAAATATACCAAATGAGTCGTACACGTAAAGATGGAAGCGTCGTGAATGAAAATGCTGCTGATGTTATCGTATGTATTTCTAAATTACCTGAAAATTATAATGTTGATGTCGAATATGCTTGAAAATTTGTTATTGTATCTATGATTACTAAATGTTTAGCATGATTCTGCAAGCTAAGGTATTGATTCTGATCAATCTAATGGATTATAGGGTCAACTGAAAAACCTAAAACTGCTAGAAGCATCTAGTTGTACAACCGTAGGTGCTATGCACTGGAAAAATGATGACTTGGCCCAAGTTAAAAAAAAAGACCAGAAAAAGGAGGTCGGATACGATGTTTTGGGAAGGTCATAATTGCCAAGGACAAAGGATCTTGTTCTTCACAAGATCCCCAAGTGCCACAACTAAAGGCTCGCATCAATGAACTTCAAGAGGAAGTGAATGAAATAAAACAAAGTAAAGAAAGGCAAAATGCCGAATTCAAGAAATGAAAGCTAAGCAAGACGCTCTGTTTTGGTTTGTGGCCATAATTAAAGATCAATTACCTAATGCAAATTTATCTAATCTTAGTAGTTTAAACATGGAGATACTACTACATACATTTATTAGTGTAAATTTATTTTGAAGATGCAAGTGTCTAATTGCATTTTATGTTAAATTTCAGGTTGCCAATGATTCATGCAGTGCATATACTTACTGTCCTAATGGTAACCGGACGTCAACTGATGCAAGTCCAAGTCATAGTTCTGGTAAAATAGTTATAGTATTATGTGGTGATTTAATGAAGTTTAAGAGAGAGTTTTAAGTTTAAAAATTTAATCGATTGATAATGATGATTGTTGCAAGCATGGAGTATTCTTTGAAAAGATTCATCTAATCGTATTTTATCACCGCCTGATCTGGTATGTTTCCTAGGATATTGGAAGGCCATTCATTTCATAGATTTCTATTTACAACTTTGGTTCTCTAGGACTTGCTACAAAACTAAATGTCTTTGCTCATTAGACAATTGCATTTACTGTATCAAAGTGTACAAGCCTCCGAGTTGATTAACTATGACTTAGAACAGTTTACTACATCATATATTCATCATTAAATAATTTCATAGAACGCAAATATTGAAAGTGCTTCGGATATGTATATTGGAAAGAGAATCAGAGATGATATATGTGGTAACTTGGATATTTGGAATCTGGGAACAAAGGCCTTGTAATATAGATGCATGGTATAGTATAGGTAGAGTGTGTTTACAGGTGGTCATAGGTATTAAACTACTAAGGATAGATTGATTATAGGTTATGTACATGTTTTATTTGCTATTTCTCATATTTCTTTTCTTGTTATTATGTTATTTTTCAGATGTTGAAGAAGAAATTGTGGAGCATTGGAGCTGCTGCTTTTTCTACTTTTTTATTCCCCTGTTCTTAGATAGTATTGTAGAGCTTTAGACCTCAAATTCTAGACACTTGTGCATTGAAAATTTTGGACATATTTACAGAAATAAAATTACTATATATTTGCATAGTGATCTAATTGTTTTGTAGCATTATTTCAATTGTTTTAAATATTGTTTTAAATATTATACAAATTTAAATCAATACAAAAAATTTAGTAAACCTCCTTTATTCATGGAGGTTGTAATGACTGAACCTTCAGTCTATGATAGTTTCTAGAACCTTTGTACTTATTGAATTATTTCAGTCATAATATGTTTTAGACTTTTAATGATTGAAACTTTTAGTCATATTAGATATTTAGTTATGGCTTTGTTAGTGACACTTTTTATTTAAGTAGGAGTAACCTTTTTGGCCTTTAATGACTGTTTTTAGGCCTTTAATGACTGTTTATTTCAGTCACTAAATGGCATCTATCTTGTAGTGTGATTGTATACCTTTGTTCTTGATTAAAAAAGAGTGATTCTTTATATAAATTGTGTTCAATTACAACCTGGGCAACATATGATATGTCAAAATTGGAGCACTTCGACTTGAGGTAGAGAAACCACGCTTCAGACTTCATATAAAATCTTAAGTTTTGTACAATTTTCATAACTACATAAAAAGATAAAGCATGTTCTAGTATTAGATGTACAAATTTTGGTAGCAAAAGTCATTGATCCAAAAGGCATAGATGCATACCCAAACTTGATATTTGCATCAACAGCTTTCAGTGAACTATCTTGGTGGTCACACACAAATTATCATCTATCAAGATCCCAGTTGACAAAGCATTACTCGAAAGACAATTGACCTGATATGGACAAATATTAGGTCTTACAGGGCTGTATATACTGAAGTCAACCCACTGGTAAACAAACAATCATAAGTTTGAATACACCTTCTTGTAGAAGTGCCAACATACTGATACACTAATGTTTAAAAACACAATCTCACTCGGTTGCTTGAAGATTGCAAATATTACGAACAGATAAGATGATAAATTCTAAAGGAGAAAGATTTAAAGTGCTTAGATTTCTGACTTAGCGACTCGTTCATCTCCTGCTAAATCCACCAATAGAAGGCAGTTACATTGTGCATCCATTCACATCTTTCCATCAACATGCACCATTAATATATGGATATAAAGTACACGTACAACTATTTACTACCAAATCTTTTTTGTAATGAGTAGAGATCGACAATTTCAGTCCATTTACCCCCAGAAGCCCAGTGCCAAACACACCCTTAACAACCCCTCTTCTACCACTTTTTAAAATGTTTTCGAATACATATTAGAACACGCGTAAATCTTGATCCAAATGTACCATGCATTTCAGTAAAAAAATTCATTAAAATTTGTTTTTTTACACATTTATAAGCACCATATAAAATTTTCATGTAAATTGTAAAGTTTCCACAGATATATTTTAGTTGGTAGGTAAGATCTTTGACATATTTTCCCGAACATAGAAAGATCTTTGACTGAGTCAAGATGTTTGTCGTAGATCATATGCGGGTCCAATAATCGTCCATTAGTCCATGGTATAGTGTATAGTCAAACTTCAAAAAAGGCATGCAAGACTACTTATAGGTATAATGCCATCATGTCAATAACACTTACATTGTGTTTGATTCGCAGAATATTTTTGATGGAATTGAAATTCAATAAAGGAATTGTAATTTCATGGAATGTGAATTCCTTTACTCAATTCATTTATAAACCAAACATGTTTTGTGGAATGGAATTGAGATTCCAATTCCATTGAATTCCGTTGAATTCCACGAACCAAACGCAATCTTAAAGTGCACTTAAAGTTCATAGATTTGAAAGTTCCCTCTTATTTGATACATATCAAGCTAGTACATATTTCTTTCGAAAGAAATCATGCCAATTATTATTACATAGTGCATAAATAAATCTTGATCGATGGCATCATACTTTTAATTTTGAGTTTGTTTGTAAGCAGTTGCTTCTGCAAAAGTAGAGCAACATCTGCATCCTCCTCCATGGTGGTAACGTCCACCGCCACAACAACCATACCTACACCCACCGTGTCCACCACCACCACCACCGTGGCCATGGCCTCCGCGTCCACCACCGTTGTTATATCCTCCACGACCATGGTCATCAAGCGTACCTACACCATTCAATGTTTAATGTTTTTTTATTTGCGTTGTTTCTTATGGATCTAGCTACCATATATATATATACACCTAACTAGTGATATACTTAATAATGAAAATGTATTCGAAAGAATGTTATTAACTTAGGGTAGGGTTCAAATGAGAATAGGAATTTGTGTGAGAATGAGGGAACCAATGATATCAAGCCATGTGTACAAAGAGAATGTTCCACATGTACAAAACCCATTTACCCCCAACATCAATTATCTCACAAACGACAAATCGAAAAATTATGAAAATTGCACCATTAAATTCGTCGTTTTCTCCTCTTCGATTTGCCGTCCCTCAAGACATACTTTCGAAAAGTTTTTTTTTCATTTTTTTGGTGGGTTTCACATTTACTAACACATGTGTTAAAGTGTTGCGTTTAGGGTTTGGGGTTTAGGGGTTAGGGTTTAGGGTTTAGGGTTTGAGGTTTGGGGTTTCTCCCCGAAACCCCAAACCTCAAACCCTAAACCCTAACCCTAAACCCCAAACCCTAAACCCTAAACGCTTTACAAAACGCTAAACACTAAATCTTTCTAAACCCTAAACCTTGAACCCCTTCTAAACCCTAAACCCTTATAAACCCTAAACCATAAACCCTACTAAACCCTAAACCTAACCCTAAACCCTAACCTTAACCACAAATTAAATGTACAACTAATCACTAACGTATGTGTTACTAATTTGTGAAACCCACCAAAAAATGAGAAAAAAAAAAGTTGTCAAAAGTATGCCTTGAGGGACGGCAAATCGAAGAGGAGAAAACGTTGAATTTTATGGTGCAATTTTCATGATTTTTCGACTTACCGTTTGTAAGATATTTAATTTTTAAAAATGTGGGGGAGAGAGAATAAAGTGTGGAGGAGAGAATAAAGTGGCACATGGCAGAAATCTGTTGGTTCCTTCATTCTCACTCAAAATTGATGTACTCATTTGAACCTTACTCTATTAACTTATTATCATGGTAATGTTAGTTTGATCTTTAGTTTTACAAGTTAATTAAGTCTATCAATCATTATTAATGGTTAGTCAAAAGAGAAAAAGCTCGGTTACTTACTGTCCTTAGCTGCAACGACTTCGGAGGTAACGAGAAGAACAACAGCAAAAGCTAGAGCAAGAAGAAGGAATGTTTTTGAAGCCATTTTTGATATAAAACGAAATAGTATGAATGAAGAAGAAGAAGGATGAGGAAACTAGCGTGTTACATGTATCTATTTATAGAAAGATTTCATGCATGAGAACGTATATAAAAATAGTAGTAGTAATTAGCTTTGTCCTTCAGTGGTGTGGACCATGCATGTATTGGTTGGCTGGTGAAGATTTGGGACAGATTTCATTTTCTTTTGACATTTTACAACATAAATTCTTATCCTGTTCGTACTCCATCAAATATAATTGGTTAAATAAATTTTGTTTTTGAGATCATCATATTTAATATATATATACACACACACTCCACGTATACCATTAGTTAACAGTCACGGGCGGCGGAGCTAGAATGAAGCAGCGGGGGCAATTGCCCCTTCAAAAATTTTGAAATTACGTAAAACATATATTTTTAAAAAATTATTGATGACAATATTAAACTTTTACCCCCTTAAAACTATAAAGAAGAACAAAATAATTTTGTTTTTGCCCCTTCATATAGATTTTCCAGCAATGCCCCTGTTAACATTTATCCTAATATTGATCAAAATGTATATCTTTAGATAAATACGTTGGAAATATTTAACACGATGTTATATTATATGTATTTTTTTTAACTTTTCTTTATTTTACAAAATGTTTTTCAATTGTAAAATCTCTTTACATCACACAGAGTGGTGACAACTGCCACATCAACCACGACTACTAGTCGTTGATAACTAGTGAAAGTGGAGAGTCCCATGACTAAACCATCCGATTGTATTATCTGCATTAATAAGTTGTACTCTACGTAATCATCGATAACAAAAGTTGTTATGAAAAAGGTAAAAAGAAAAAAAATTAACGTTGCCCGCTTTATTCTTGTGCTCTCCCATCAGTTTCCTCACGAATTGCTCTCCACCACGACCCACTCGGCTCGTCCTCGTTGTGATGACCCTCCATGAGCCCGAGCACTAACGCACTCCTAGTGGTTTTATTGAACAACAGTAATATAGGACATGGTAGCTTACATTTTAGGACAAGTTTGACAACAACTACCTGAATAGAGATTGTAGCTGAATCTAGATATGGATTTTATTTGTTAAAGTCACTTTAATTAGCTTCTTCAAAAAGGAATTCTTAAAGGATATTTTTTTTTTCTCAAGAAGCTCTATTATCCCTTCGTTACAAAACAATGAGAACGAAATCCTCATAATCCCCTACAATTCATCCGCCAAACACACCCTTACACTGTAGCTTATTTATCACGATGTTTGGTCTTGTTGTAAAGCACTAAATCAAATAGTTTATGTAGTTCATTTTATAAATGATTTAATTGAAATGAATGAAATTATATTAAGTTTAACATCAAATTAGCTCATAAACATTTATGAATTTGGCTTATACGATATGAATAGAGGAGTGATTCGTATATCACTTGTTTTTAATCGTACACCACAAACATACATTATAATGTTGTACACGTACTACAACATATTATAACATGTATAGTGGTGTATCGTAAAAAATAGGTGGTCTGCGAATCACTACCGCCATACGGATAGGGGTCGGAGAAAAAAGTAATACCTAGTCATGATTTTTCGCAACCATGAGGCTAGTATTTAAAAAATAATGTTTTTATAATGTACGTGTTAAAAATATTGATTTTTATAATGTTAAAAAATGTACGTGTTTTTATAATGTTTTGGGAAGTATTCGATCTCACTGGATTAAAGGAGTATAAATTGCATTTATTAGGGAGATGGAAGTCAATAACGTATTAATTAAAATGCTCAATATTAATTAATTTGTAGCCCTCGTGACAAGTTATTGACTTATTAACATATCGGTAGCCAAAGTAGAATTGTTCACAGCATCTGATCAATCATCCATATATATATATATATATATATATATATATGTATATATATATATATATATATATGGGTATACATAATTACAAACTAGTAGGATACCCGCGCTTTGCGACGGGACACTATGCATAAAAAAATCGACAAAACATTGGGATTAAAAAATAAGGTTACAATAAAGTTGATGGGAAACAAACTAAATATGTGTTGGGAACAAAATGGAACAATTTACGATCACATATTAATATACGTTACGCATTATGTAAAATTTTCGGCTCACCCAATATGAAGTGTAAACTATGGGTAGCTTGAACTTTCTATTAGGCTCCACTAATATCTTTTTAGTAAATCTTGCTATCTATCTAAAGAGTATCACGTAAAATTGTCAAATGTGAAAATATAGATTCCGGAAGCTACACACCAACTTTTGAATTTTTTCTTGAGCTTTAGCTTTTATGATCGAAAAACTAAAATTCTAGAATATGTGAATTGATTACATAAAAACAAAATTAAACTTGTAAATAAATGAGCGAAATTTATAGTTCCTCAAAAGAATAAAGTTAAGGGTTCGTTTATTATTTTTTAAAAACTTAAAAACATACAAAATTGGGGGGAAATTGAAATTGAAGGCTTTAAATGTGAAATTTATCTCTGAAAAGTGGACAAATCGCCTTTGGCTGTTTGCCAACACGTTTGTCTCGTTTTGAGCTTTCCGTACATAATTAGCACGTCTCGTATCTCTTTACGGTTTAAAAGTTATGTCATATTTTTATTAGTAATGTTATAATGGGTATTTTTGTAATTTCAAGTAGGTTCTTCAAATATTAATAGTAATGTTAGGGGTAGATTAGTAAATTCCCGCTTAAAAAAACATTACAAATGCATTATATATTAGTATAGATATTGATAAGTTTTATTTAATATATATATTTCATGTCATATGTTACATAGTTAGTGGTTTAATAAATATAGTATTAATGAGAATTTAAGAATTGTAGGGGTATGTTAGTAATTTTTATGGATTTTTAAAAAAACTATTAGTAATTCAAGGGTAAAGTAGTCATTTATATCTTACAAAAAAAACACTCAAATGCTTTATATAATAGTATAGATATGGATAAGTTGATTTTACTTTTGATTTTCTTGATTGCATTATTAAACAAATTATATTAGTAATCTTATTTATATTGTCTATGTTGATCATTTTTATTTATCTAGTAATCTTATTTATATTGTCTATGTTGACCATTTTTATTTATCTAATAAAATGACTTAATATTTTGATAGTTTTTGTTTCTTGAATGTAAATTTTCATTTAGAAAAAAAAAAGAAAAAAAAAGAGAGAAAGGAAGAGATATTGTGTTAATTAACCAAAAGCCGAATCAACCAAACATATTTAAAAATTGTGTATTTTTAATTGGTTGACGCTATAAATGTAACGGTTGAAGTAAAGCAAAAATGGGGCCGAATAACTTAAATTCATATAAAGTACAGTTTGCCAACACGTTTGTCTCGTTCTGACATTTCCGTACATAATTGGCACGTCTCGTATCTCTTTACAGTTTAAAAGTTATGTCATATTTTTATTAGTAATGTTATAATGGGTATTTTTGTAATTTCAAGTAGGTTCTTCAAATATTAATAGTAATGTCAGGGGTAGATTAGTAAATTCCCTCTTAAAAAAACATTACAAATGAATTATATATTAGTATAGATATTGATAAGTTTTATTTAATATATATTTAATGTCATATGTTACATAGTTAGTGGTTTAATAAATATAGTATTAATGAGAATTTAAGAATTGTAGGGGTATGTTAGTAATTTTTATGGATTTAAAAAAAAAAAACTATAAGTAATTCAACGGTAAAGTAGTCATTTATATCTTACAAAAAAAACACTCAAATGCTTTATATAATAGTATAGATATAGATAAGTTGATTTTACTTTTGATTTTCTTGATTGCATTATTAAACAAATTATATTAGTAATCTTATTTATATTGTCTATGTTGATCATTTTTATTTATCTAGTAATCTTATTTATATTGTCTATGTTGACCATTATTATTTATCTAATAAAATGACTTAATATTTTGATAGTTGTTGTTTCTTGAATGTAAATTTTTATTTTAAAAAAAAAAGGAAAAAAAAAAAGAGAAAGGAAGAGATATTGTGTTAATTAACAAAAAGCCGAATCAATCAAACATATTTAAAAATTGTGTATTTTTAATTGGTTGACGCTATAAATGTAACGGTTGAAGTAAAGCAAAAATGGGGCCGAATAACTTAAATTCATATAAAGTACAGTTTGCCAACACGTTTGTCTCGTTCTGACCTTTCCGTACATAATTGGCACGTCTCGTTAGGGGTGTCACTTTTATCCGGAATCCGAATAATTCATCCGATCCAATCCGATTTAGATTAAATGGACAGGATTATTTGGATTACGGATTGCTTAAACGGGTTATGGATTACTTAAATGGATACACGGATAGGATTAAGGATCAAAATTAAACTGTTTGGATATATCCGTATAATCCGAATAAGAATCAAATAATTAAATAATATTTTTTAATAATATATTAGATATTAATGTTACCATATAAGAAATTAAAAATTAATCACAAATATAAACACATAAAGAGTTACTATTTTCTTACTTTTTGAAGAACGGAGATCTGACATTTTGGATGCTATGAACTTAAGGAAAGAAGATTTAATACCTTTTGGTTGTTTTGGGATTCCTCTTTTGGATTAGATTGATTGGAGGTGTATTTAATTTTAGAACTAGGAATATGTTTTGGATCAAATTGTATGTTAGAAGTCGGAATTGGAATTTGGATGTTATAATATGATATATCGTTTCATCTTATCTTATGTTTGTTTATATACTTGTTTTATAAAACGTAAAGTTAGTCTTACTCGATATCACACGTTCAACTTGAGCTTATTCGGATGAAACCGTTTAATCCGAAAATTAATCCGAACCATTTAATCCATATCCGATTAATCCGTTTCTTATTTGGATTGGATTAAGGATGAACTTGAGATTGTTCAAAATCCGATTAATCCTATCCGAATAATTCGAAATCCGAACAATCCGTCCGAATAATACCCCTACGTCTCGTATCTCTTTACGGTTTAAAAGTTATGTCATTTTTTTTATTAGTAATGTTATAATGGGTATTTTTGTAATTTCAGGTAGGTTCTTCAAATATTAATAGTAATGTTAGGGGTAGATTAGTAAATTCCCTGTTAAAAAAAAATTACAAATGCATTATATATTAGTATAGATAAGGGTCTACATCCTTTTATAAAAATAAAACAATACAAATCTATAATCCCTTATAATTTCTTTACCCTTTTTCTTTAAAGCCTTACCAATTTAAAGATCGAAAATTATAAAACCACCCCTAGCTAGATAAAAAAGGTATAACTACCCATAACTAAATTAAACATCATTTATAATTTTGGATATGATTTATGCTTTTCAAATAAAATCTAAAAATTTAACAACATTTAAATATGATCCATAAATAAACATATACAAATTTAGAAATAACCAACAGTTTTATTATTTTAGACAATAAATTCCATTAAAGCATTACTTTATTACGAAAACAAATATGTGTAGTCAAATATACTAAAGTTACACAAAACATCATTGCTAGCTTTGGTATATAATTCAAAATATCTTTATACCAAACAATGTATGTGTCACTTAAAACAGAAAAAAAAAAAAAGTAGAGACACAAACAAACACACTAGATGATTCTTACATTATTTTTAAAATCGTGATTACTATCGACATCTCTCATAAGTACTCTCATTGTCCCGCTGCATTGCGCGGATCGACGCTAGTAAAAATTATCCATATCCATTAGTATATTCGTGCCGACGAATTAACAGCTAGCTAAAACCAAAAAGGCAAAAATCACAAATTAATTAACACGACTATATATATTTTTGTTTTTTAAATTAACTTGGTGAAGGACCCGCGACAACGCGGGATTATACATGAAAATTTATAGTGATATGCTCGTTACATAGCCGGTTTGATCAAGTACATGAATATCAAACTTATATAACAATCAAAAAATGAATATTAACCATATATGAAATCTTTTTATGAATAAAAATAAAATTAAATAGCGCAACATGATGTGTATCCAGTGGCGGATATACTAGTAATTTAGGGTATGTACTTGCATACCCTAAGGCTCCAACAAGTAGTGTAAAATAAAAAAATTAGTTGTTTCTAGTAAAGTCTTTATAGAATGCATACCCTATCAAAAAGTGGTGAACACCCTGAATATTATTTGAGTTTATTGTTTCTTTATGCGCTCAACTTTATACTAGTTATTATTGTATGCTCATAACTTTCGTACCATATATTGTATGAGGTGAACCTTTTAATAACTATATTGTATGCTCCCAACTTCCATACTCCCTATTTGTATGAGATGAACCTTTTTAATAGAGTTTTTAAAAAGTCTAGTTTACATCATATTACTTAGAATTTTTAGGAGGTTCACCTATTACAGTAGGTATGAAAGTTGGAAGCATACAATGGAGTTTTTAGATGATTCACCTCATACAATAGAGGGTATGTAAGTTGAACTCATACAATTATAATAATAATTGTGAAGTTGAGTCTATAACCAAACAATAATCTCATGAGGAGCATCTATTACCAATCCGACAAACACGTCTACCTTTGGCTCGTGAAAAAAAATGTTTTTGCCCATACTAGTGCATACCCATTCTCACATTCCTAGATCCGCCACTGTGTGTATCCAACTCATTTTATATACCCACATGTTGGCTTTCGAGGGATAAACCAAAATTGTTAACCATATGATTTAAAATATAAGTTGATCGTAGTGTCGTGTACTGCATTTCCATTTGCATAATAACTAGGGGAGAGAGACCGCGCTTCGCAACGGGCTCAAGATATGTGCAACGATATGAATTTTAGAATTATTATATCATTTGTCGGGTGGGGTTCAAATGAGAATAGGAATTTGTGTGAGAATGAGAGAACCAATGATATTATTCCATGTGTACAAAGAGAATGCTCCACATGTACAAAACCCATTTACCCCCAACATCAATTATCTCACAAACGACAAATCGAACAATTATGAAAATTGCACCATTAAATTCAGCGTTTTATCATCTTCGATTTGCCGTCCCTCAAGGCATTCTTTTGACAACTTTTTTTTTTCATTTTTTGGTAACATCAAACCCTAAACCCTAACCACTAAACCCCAAACCCTAAACCCTAAACCCTAAACGCTTTACAAAACTCTAAACCCTAAATCATACTAAACCCTAAACCTTAAACCCCACTAAACCCTAAAACCTACTAAACCCTAACCCTAACCCTAAACCCTAACCTTAACCACAAATTAAATGTATAACCAATCACTAACACATGTGTTACTAATTTGTAAAACCCACCAAAAAATGGAAGAAAAAAAAAGTTGTCGAAAGTATGCCTTGAGGGACGGCAAATCGAAGAGGAGAAAACGCTGAATTTTATGGTGCAATTTTCATGATTTTTCGACTTACCGTTTGTGAGATAAATAATTTTTAAAAATGTGGAGGAGAGAGAATAAAGTGACACATGGCAGAAATCTGTTGGTTCCCTCATTCTCACTCAAAGTTGGTGTACTCATTTGAACCTTACTCTATTTTCAAACAATAAATAAAATATAGATTGACAAATGATGAGTAAGATTCAAATGAGAGTCACGTTTATTTAGACAAGTATTCATAGAATCATACTCCCTCCGTCCCGGTTTAATAGTCCATTATTTCCAATTTAGGATGTCCCAAATTAATTGTCCATTACCAAATATAGAAATGTAACATGATTATTTTTACTATATTGTCCATACTTTAAAAATTAAATTACAAAAGTGAAAGAAAGTTCAAATTAATTGGTTAGGGGTAAGAATGTCATTGTGCAAAAAGTAAGTAATAATTATTGTGTTTATCTTAAACTGCGTGTAGTTCTGTCTGGGGACAATTAAATTGGTACGGAGGGAGTAGTAATTACTAAAAGTAAACAAGCAAAAATACACATGTTCAATTCATGGAACCAAAAGGATTTCATTATTCATTATCGTTATTATAAGAAGCTTAAAAACATACTTGAAGTATTAAAAACAAGCACCGTCTAATTCATAACTAGTATACACATGAAGTACAGTAATTAACAAGATGGCTCAATTAATCACGATGACCAGATCAGTTGTGATTAGCTTGTTTGTATGCAGTTGCCTCAGCAAGAGTGCTACAACACCTGCATTCTCGGTTATAGTACCGTCCACCACCACAGCACCCATACTTGCAATAGTTTCCTCCTCGGCCACCACCGTGGTTATACCCTCCCCGTCCACCACCATTATTGTATCCTCCACGTCCACCACCGTTGTAATAACCTCCCCGACCACCACCATTGTCATAACCTCCACGACCACCGCCATTGTCGTAACCTCCTCGACCATACTTGGCATCTTCTACCTCACCTGCATGGCATTTTTATTTTCAGAGGTCAGAGTGCAGACATAAAACTTATCATACGCACGTATTATTTACAATAGCAATATAAACAGTGTCTCAAGTGACACTTGAAACCATAAGTGGCTAATGAAAAAAACTCGTACCGCTTTGGTTGCACTGCATATTAATATTATGATTCCATGCAAGATTATATAATCCATAGACTTCATTCTTGTATTACAAAAATAGAGGTCTACAAAAGGGATGAAGTTTACTTACTGTCATGGTTGGAGGCCAACTCTTTAGCAGCAGCAATTTCTGAGGTGATGAGAACAACAGTTGCAAAAACAAGTGCAAGAAGAAGGAATGTCTTGGAAACCATTTTGTATTTTTCTTTTAATGAAAGGGAATATTTAGAAGAAGGATGAAGAAATCAGTGTGCTAACACAAGTCTATTTATACCAAAAATTACAAGATGGTTTTAATGCAGATTAGTTTTCTGGTGAGGGGTTGGGGCCAAGCTTTAACTTCACTGCCGCGCCTTTGACATTTTCAATATATCCATTCTTATCTTTTCTACCTATTCTTCCTTTAGATTTAGATTTTGATTGATAAAAAATTGGAGTTAATTAAGAGCATCAGGAGTCAATGAGTCATGTACATGCATGTACAATTGTACATATATTGTTATTCTTATACCTATATTTTAATTTACATTAATTAATGTCCCAGTATTTTCTTTCACCTATATTTTTATTTAAATAGCATATACAAAAATCTTAGCAAATATATATCAAACGGACTTACTTAGATTTATTATATAGGCCCAATATTATTATACTCGATCCGTATATTTAATTGATAGAAATTTTTGAACTGCAAAAATACTGGGTCGGTGTCATTAAAATGTAGTTATTTCTCAATGCCTGCTTTTCCATGTGGCCAACTTAGCATCAGGCATGGTTCCCTGTTCTAATATTATTATCATCCATACCTAAATTTGTATAATTGTCTCCTACCCCAAGTTAGATCATATTTAATATAGATATACTCTTATGCATGTACATATTATGGTAATTAACTAATGTAATATATTGGGTAGCCAGTGAATGGTAGTTGGTATAGGATAACATATAATCATAGGGAGTGAAAATATATGAACTGAGCGGCCTTAAAAGTTTACCTTTAAACTTGCAGTGATGCAGATCACCAACGCAACCGAAAACAATTAATCTGCAGTAATAAACAACTCAAAACAGCTATTCTAGGCACAGTAAAACAACTTCAAAAACTTATATACAGTACGACAAAAATAATACTCCACAAAACAACCTAAAAAGGGGTTAAATTATATCAGCAAAAAACATGTTATCTTCAACAGCAACAACAAAAGGCCGTCAAAAAATAAAATAATACCTATGGACTTCTAAAATCACAAAATGGTGATTTATAGCAGATAACTAATGTTGATATATTTCTGTGTGACAAAAGCTTGTTTAGGAAACTTAGCTTGATTGTGTTTAAATAGCGACACTATTTATGTATTAGCGACACTATGTTAGTGTCGCAATAGCTACACTAAGCTAGTGTCGCATAAGTAGGTCTATAGAAGTGTCACAATAGTCAGATCCTCTATATTCATATTAGGGTTTCATTTGTACATTAACACACATAAAGAGAGGGAGGCAGAGAGGTCTGGAGATTAATTTGGTGCTTCATTGTAATATCTAATTGTGAGAGTTTGATTGAGAGAGTTTGAAGCTGATATTGTATACATTATCGTATAATCAATAAAAGATTAATATCTTTTATTTATTCTCTTCGTATTTGATTTCGATTTCAGTTTTATATTTCACGTACGATAATAACAAATTCGGATTCCGCACGATTTGTTAATCGATTCAAATCAAAAGATCGGCGCACAGGGACTATCAACTAACAAACACATCTGAATGGCTAATATAAATATCTCGAACCAATTATGAATTTTATGAAATTGCATTTAAAATCTGAACGCAAAATTTAGGGAAATGTTCAGTTCAGCGCGTGTGGTGCTGATACAAACAATGCATAAGCCAGACTCAGTGAAAGAAAGACTAAAACAGAGCTAATCAGACCTAGTTACGGAAGGTGGGTTGAATCACATTACCTCAAAAACACCATAATCGAAGACCCGGACACTACAAATACCCTCCAACTACTTCAAGGTATCTAAAGCATTCAATACACATTTATGTAAAACATCTTCTCACTCTCACGTTGGAGCTCGGTCAGGGAAGAAACCCCTCTCCTTTGATAAGGCTGACGGTTTAGAATTCTTAGCAGGTTGGAACCTTAATGATTCCATATCCATAGCTGGAGCTAAGAGGTCAACAATCTACACTCCTACACACAAGTACTTTCGCAGATTCACTGTAGCAACAATTGTAATACCATATTAGTACCATAACAATCTAAAATCTTTGAATAGAATAATTTAGATGTATGCATACAAAATTTACTTTACACCGTTTGATATAAATAATGCCCAAATGAAATCAGTAGTTGGCTCGAGAAGAGAGGCCACTCACGCCAAACAACATTAATCATAGACAAGGTTTAAATGTCTGCACCACAAAATACCACTTTGAATGTTACACACCATTACACCAAGTTGTGAATAGAAACGAAAAGCTGGAAGCAGATTCATATAGGTATCGCAACAAAAACAAACAAGCAGTCCAAAGAGTCTGTTGTGGGATGCAGCATCTAAAAATGAGCCAGTTTGGACCATTCCACATATGCAATGTATTACATTACAATGAAAGGGAACACATACATCTAATGTGGTCAAACGGCACAATTTGACTTTAGAGGTCAGAAAGGACACTTTTAAAAAGTGGATATGATTTCAATATCTACTGGAAGTCCTAAACAAAAACTACATATAAAAAATGTTGGGTATTAAATTTGAACATGAAACGCCCATATGAATATTGAGGTTAGAAATATTTGATTTGACTCAAAAGTCAACCAATAATATATTATTTCGGAATGATTTCATAATATGCATATAATATGTCGAAATTGGAGCACTTCGACTTGATGCAGAGAACACCACGCTTTACACTTCATATAAAATCTTGAGTTTTGTACGAATTTCATAACTACATAAAAATATAACGCATGTTCTAGTATTAGATGTACAAATTTTGGCAGCAAAAGTCATTGATCCAAAAGGCATAGATGCATACCCAAACTTAATATTTGCATCAACAACTTTCAGTGAACTATCTTGGTGGTCACACACAAATTATTATCTATCAAGATCCCAGTTGACAAAGCATTACTCGAAAGACAATTGACATGATATGGACAAATATTAGGTCTTGCAGGGCTGTATATACTGAAGTCAACCCACTGGTAAACAAACAATCATAAGTTTGAATACACCTTATTGTAGAAGTGCCAACATACTGATACACTAATGTTTAAAAACACAATCTCACTAGGTAGCTTGAAGATTGCATATATTACGAACAGATAAGATGATAAATACTAAATGTAAGACCCTCCGTTTTTATACAAACTTATTTTATTATATTTCAATTCAGGAAGCGGGTCCCAACAAAACAAACCGACTTCATAATATTAAAACGTGTAACTTTTCAAAAAAACCTTCTTATTCAAACATACATTTTACTTTACAAACCATCTAAGTTAAATTGAGTGTTATTTAAAACTTCAAAACCATTACTTCTAATTTCCAACAATATCAGAGTATCCGCAGTAATAGTCAGACATTCCGTCCAGATTCCCCAAAACACGATCCAATAACTCAACCAAATCTGCAAAATGTTAACAACGAGGGTTAGCTATAAGCTAAGTGAGTCAGATCATAATCAACAATTCAAACCAGAACTAACAAACCAATTACAACAACTAAGCATATACTCAAGCTTAACTGAATCAAACCAAACTAATCTAACCAAACTGATATTCTTGGTATACTATCACAAGAACATCCAATCACATAAGCACATAAGTACAAGAGGATCGGCGGTTCCTGGTATACTATCACAGTCACCTGCAATCACTGGTATACTATCACAGTGATTTACCGATAGCCTGAATACTACCTTCACTGAATAGGTTAGTTCTCAACTATGTGTATCAAAGTAACCCAGACAGCTACTCAGTAGTAACCAAGCCCAACCATTGTTGACCTCCCTCCGAATCAACTGAACAACTAGTCACATAAAGGCATATCATATGCAGTTATGGAGTATCAAATGAAAAACTGAACAACTGGTACAACTATATCAATCAACTCGGTCAACAACAAATCAATATTCACAAACTAAACAACTGGAACTATCATAAACAATAACCATATTAATATCCCATCAACCCATTTTATATAACCAATCCAAACCGTAACTAGAATATTATCTCATTAACCCAACCCAAACATCATATTAATTACAATAACTCATTCCCATCTTCTCATATAACTAGTCAATCAATAACCAATAACAACAAACAATAGCCAATAACAAGAACTTTCACCCGTTGTAACTGAACTTGTTACAACTGGGTTGAACTGAGAATCATGATCCCACTCACCGAATTCCCATCTCTACACTCAGTGGTCTAATATTACTGAGTGTCTTCTGCCCAATCTGTAATTACAATAAAACAATTCAAGTCAGTAACTTGTCCCATAATCATCATCATAGCATATTTATCCAATCAAATAATTCCTGAAGTCTAGGCAAACAAAAGTTCAATCAGATAAGAAATCAGAAAATCCCGAAATGACGTTTAAAAACAGTAAAATGCCATTTTCGACCCCTAGATGACCCCGAATGTCCAAAAACTGCCTAGGATATTAGAATATAGTTTTGATCATTGGGCTGTTTCCGAGTGACCATGCGAATTTCAATCAAATCCGAGTTAATGAAATTATCATCTAGTCGCTACCCTGAAAGGACTTGCGCATTTTCAAAATTTGCAAAACAAAAACTTTTAAAATCTCGATTCGCAGTGATCTGGATTCGCAGGTCAACTCGGCTCGCAGAATCAACTCGATTCGCAGGACTCAACTCGTCTCACAGCGCTCAACTCGGTTCGCACAGCCATCTCGGCTCGCAGCGCTTAACTCGACTCGCAGAACTCAACTCGACTCGCTGGACGAACTAGGTTCAGCGAGTTTCGCTGCTGATACGAGTTTTTCGACTCAAATCTCACCAAAACTCAAGAAACTCGGTTTCTAATGTTTCTAATACTTTGCTAACATCAAGTAACACCTAATAACAACATATCATGCTTCAATTTCAATTAAAACACAATAACCCACAAAATTCATTCTTAAAATCAAAACCAAACTTACTTTTGATGATGGAGATGAAAATACAAGACGAGGAAGATGATGATGTTAATTCTTTCAAATCAAAATCACAGCCTTTGCAAACTTAATAGAATTTCAATTTGGAAGCTTATGTTTTGGTTTGGTGTTTATGAAAATGGATGAAGAAGATTTAGGGAAAAAATGGTAGAAATAGGTCGGTAACACAAACCGAGTCCCTTTTTAAACAGTACAAATTTTATCCCCTTCTAATCCTATTGTCTGGAACCTGAAAATATCTCAGACTCAACTTTTTAAAACAAGTAACATTTTACTAATCACAATAAAACCTGAGGCTCTCTTACTTGTTTATTTTCAAATAAACCATTTTAAAACATATTAAAATACTATTTAATTCCAGACCCGAAAACTAGGTGTTACACTAAAGGAGAAAGATTTAAAGTGCTTAGATTTCTGACTTAGCGAATCGTTCATCTCCTGCTAAATACACCAATAGAAGGCGGTTACATTGTGCCTACATTCACATCTTTTCCATCAACATGCACCGTTAATATATGGAAATAAAAATACTCAACTATTTACTACCAAATCTTTTTTGTAATGAGTAGAGATCGGAAATTTTAGTCCATTTTCTTATCATTAGATCGATTTGGGTTATATGTCATTTATTGTTATAGTTATAGAAAGCTTTGTAGTTGTTGAACCTGTTGGAGTGGCTACTTTGGTGGTTATTGTATAACACCCTTCATTTTCAAAGCCATTTTTTTTTTTAAACCGGAAGCGAAAGTCCAACTAACATTAATAATGTTACTTGTATAATATACTTATATAATCAAACCATTTCAAAACATAATTTACCATTTGGGTGTTACATAAATTAAAAGACACCAATGATTTATAAAATCAAAGATCAGAGTACACGTCTAGTCGTTAAACATTCCATCCAGTCAATAGCTCCTTGCTCATCCCATAATCTAATCATAACCTGCAAGGAGTGGTAATGTGGGGGATTAGCTCAACGCTAAGTGAATGAACTAATAACCATCAACACAACTTAGCCTAACAAATATGTTTACAACTAAGCATATCATACCAAACGAGTTTACAGCAACAGCATCGTAAACACCCAATTAATTGTTTACAGCATAAAGCATTGCAAACACACAATCATTTGTTTACAGCATAAAGCATCGCAAACACACAATCATTTGTTTACAGCATAAAGCATCTGTAACACCTCGTCAAAAAGTCAATTTTCGCGCTGAATTTAAACTTCAAATAAACGATTTAACTTTTATTCCCAATTAGTATTTTTATAAAATACTTTCATTGGAAAACATTTTTAAATAATATAAATAAGATTTTATTTTATATTATGACTGGACAAATAAAACACGGGTATTTTGTACTGTGGTTGGAGACCACAGTCCGCGCACTGGGGATCTGTGTTGGACAAAACCAAACCCTCTTCCCATTTCATCTCATTTTCATCATCTTCTCCACCTCATTTTTCTCTCTAAAAATAATCACCACCAAACACCACCACCGCCGGCCGATCACCACCACCACCATCACCATACATTTTCGGAATCACCATCAAGAGAGGAACAACATTAACAAAGACGACACCCTCATTTTCTTCCTCGTTTGGCCTCGATTCGCAATTGTAAGAAATTCCTAAATTTTTAGATTTAATCATTTTGGTGTAATGTTTGGGTGTAATAATGTTTACACAACTTAGTTATAACCTAAACAACAAAGAAAACATGATTTTACAGCTTGAAAATGCGTTAGATTTGCGATTTTGGCCGGAAAAACGCGAAACCCGAAGGTTTCTGGGCTGCTGTTCTTCAGTGCGACACAAGCCTTGTGTCGCATACTGTGTCGCATGAATTACCCATGCGACACAACCCTTATGTCGTATCCTTGTGTCGTACCTTGTGTCGCAGAATCCATGCGACACAACCCTTAAGTCGCTATTGATTTAGCATCACACGCATTATGCGACACAACCACTGTGTCGCAGAGCTTCTGTGTCGCACCATGCGACACAACCCTTGTGTCGCATGAACTATTTTTGTGTCGCATGTTATGTCGCAGAAAACAGAAATTAGCCAAATCTTTCTAAGTGTCGGAAAACGTTTTCAAAAGACAATTTAAATACGATACGACTTGTACTCCAAAACAAATATACTTTATGAAGTATACGAAAACTCAAACCTAATAATAATATGAATTATTATTACGAACCATCCATAACGAACCGCACTTACAAACGTACGAAATCTCTCGTGTTTAGGACATTAGGAGATTTCACTTGGCACGACTCGTTACGCTAGGACGCTAGCTCCTCAGGTGAGTTCATCACCCCACTCTTTTACTGTTTTCCAACTGATTTCGGGGTGGGAATGCATACTCCTGTTTTACTACTTTCAACTGTTCAAACCGTTACAAACGTTTTACTATAGTTTATGGTAACGGTGCTAGACCGCGACAGCTACGAACCATTTGACCATACTTAGGGATATTAAGTATGACTGTGACAGTAACACCTAGAATTATATTACATATGATATCTAGGGAATAGACGCCTCACTACATCAGTGACTTGCTAAGTACTAATAATGATTAGTGAACTTATGAACACCAACTATAGGCACCGACTTGCTAGTTAGCATTGACTACTTTCACGAACTAGCGGATGACTTTGACTAAGTACTGTAAGTACTTCCTTACAGTTAAGTGACGTGTTAACGTACTTGACTTTACACATTATTTCAGGCAAACTAGGTGACGTAGATACGTACCTACCTATTGTTAGGATTTATTAATTTGATGAGACAAAATAAAAGACGAAAGTTGAGGGACTAAAGTTGAATAGTTTTATTTTTATTAGTCTCCTAGTATAATTATGATTTCTTGTAACCCTAATGTTCTCTATTATATAAAGAGACATAGGGACATAGGTTTTTGTGTGCACAGAAAAGATGTAGACGTCTAGAGTTTTTGTTTAGCCTCAAGATCAAGGTTTATTGATCCTTGTTATAGTTAGGTAACACGTTGTATTCTGATCAAATATAATTGAGGCTTATTGTGATAACATTGATGTTCTTGTTCTTATTCCGCTGCATATTATCATCATTGTTATCGTTTATTGTTGATCCTAGATCAAAGACCTAAAAAGTCTAGAGCTAGATCGATATTAGGTTTTCACAATTGGTATCAGAGCAAGGTTGCTCGTGATCTAGGATCTACAAGTTTTACAAGAAAGAGAAGCCGTATCGAAGAAACCCTGGAAGATTTCAAGAAAAATTCGTAATTCGTCACTTTCTGCACAGCCATGGTAAAAAATTCGGATCTCATTCGTTAATCGTTAGATCGTCATGAAATTTGAACTGTAGGTTCTTAACATATAGGCGCACATTCCTACCAAAGGAATTTTCGATCTGAGCTTTTGATTGAGAGATATTTATTGTCGAATTTGGTTGCTGAAAGTTTAGGGTTTTCCAGAACGGCAGAAGTAAAACGGTCACTGTGTCTTCGTTATTCAACGAAAGTTTATGATTTTTTGATATGTTAGAGAAGACATATGTTTTTACATTGTGTAAAAATTTCATTGTGATCGGATGTCTCTACATGGAGATATTAAAATTCGAATTTGCTGCAGTAAGTTTATGGTTTCTTTTGTGCAGCTGAAGTCAAATAATTACTGTAGATTCGTTAACCGTTGGATCGACTTGATTTTTGGATATGTGGTTAATGAAACATTGATGGACTTCGTGTAAAAATTTGAGCATAATCAGATACGTAATCATGGAGATATATAATTCTGAAGTTGCTGCCACTGCTCATAACGTTGCCCCTGCTAGCACAAAGTCTACCACTGCTAGCACAACGTTCCCACTGTTAGGTTTGTACCGCTGCTAGTACAAGCTTGCCTCTGCTAGTACAACGTTGCCTCTGTCAGTACAAGCTTACCTCTGTTAGTGCAAAGCTTTCCGCTGCTAGTAGAGCTTGCCGCTGTTAATGCAAAGTGGTTACCACTGTTCGGGATTTTGAAGATTACCACTGTTAGTTTTGGATCTCGTTTGGAATTGTTTAAATAACAATTTATTTGTATTGATTTATGGCTCGTTTTTGAAGAAGATGTGATTACGAAGAAGGTTGATTATAGCTTATTTGATATTGTAGATGAGTTTTTCAGGTTTGTATCTTATCATATCTCAAAGTGGTGGATGAAGAGCTTTGAAGATAACTTGTTTGGTTTGTATGGAGACGACGAAGACTTGACAAATCTAGCAAACGTGTGAGATTAAACTTATGATGCTCAATGCTCACATTTGCTATCACTTGAAAGAGTTTGGGTTGCTCGGTGACTTATTATGAAGAATAAGGATTTTTGTCAAAGAGATCTTAAGGGAAGATAGTGATCTACTTATACATTGGATTATAAGTTCGACGTCGTGGATAGTACAAGATATAAGGTACAAGTTTGGAAGATTTAACTTCTTTATTAAGTTTGTTATATTCTAGTTTCTTCACCGACCAGTAATCATTACATAGAGCCTACAAAGTTTGAGATTCAAGAGATGGTTAACATATTGATTTGAGGGGAAGCTTATCGAAAAAAGTGTTTAATCATCAGAAGATGTTCATGCATTGTTGGAGGAAAAAGGTTTTATTACTACTGCTAGTTATATATTACTACTGCTTGTATAATTTTTAATTGTCCAAATTCATTATTCTGAGGATGCGTCATGGAGGGTAATTTGAGACATTTGAAGGTTGTATTAGTGGTGTGTTATATAGCATGTGGTTGTAAAGGTTCAAGTTGCTTTTCTTCATGAAGACCCCTATTGGATTATGACAAAAAGGGGAAGAAGAATTGAAGGTCAAGATTTACAACTTATCGCATGGCATGTTTACAAGAAATCAAGAGTTAAGGGGAAGTTTGTGCAAGAAGATCGATATTTTGTCATCATCAAATAGGGGAAGATTGTTAGGATTTATTAATTTGATGAGACAAAATAAAAGACGAAAGTTGAGGGACTAAAGTTGAATAGTTTTATTTTTATTAGTCTCCTAGTATAATTATGATTTCTTGTAACCCTAATGTTCTCTATTATATAAAGAGACATAGGGACATAGGTTTTTGTGTGCACAGAAAAGATGTAGACGTCTAGAGTTTTTGTTTAGCCTCAAGATCAAGGTTTATTGATCCTTGTTATAGTTAGGTAACACGTTGTATTCTGATCAAATATAATTGAGGCTTATTGTGATAACATTGATGTTCTTGTTCTTATTCCGCTGCATATTATCATCATTGTTATCGTTTATTGTTGATCCTAGATCAAAGACCTAAAAAGTCTAGAGCTAGATCGATATTAAACGATAACAATGATGATAATATGCAGCGGAATAAGAACAAGAACATCAATGTTATCACAATAAGCCTCAATTATATTTGATCAGAATACAACGTGTTACCTAACTATAACAAGGATCAATAAACCTTGATCTTGAGGCTAAACAAAAACTCTAGACGTCTACATCTTTTCTGTGCACACAAAAACCTATGTCCCTATGTCTCTTTATATAATAGAGAACATTAGGGTTACAAGAAATCATAATTATACTAGGAGACTAATAAAAATAAAACTATTCAACTTTAGTCCCTCAACTTTCGTCTTTTATTTTGTCTCATCAAATTAATAAATCCTAACAATCTTCCCCTATTTGATGATGACAAAATATCGATCTTCTTGCACAAACTTCCCCTTAACTCTTGATTTCTTGTAATCATGCCATGCGATAAGTTGTAAATCTTGACCTTCAATTCTTGTTTATTGTTGATCCTAGATCAAAGACCTAAAAAGTCTAGAGCTAGATCGATATTAGGTTTTCACACCTATTGATTACGATTATCCCTTACATCCAGATGACGCTCCTACATTTCTTAGTATGATATACTACTGTGAATCACGTAACAACTTGAGGTACTGTTGAGTGCCTGTAACATTTTACTAGCTTTGGGCTAAACTTACTTACGGGCATGTCGTGTACTGCCCAAAACGATTACTTGCATCTCCTGCGGGAGAATAACGGACGCTGTCACTATATGTGAAGCAAAACGATGCCACGGTGGGTGGTACAAACACGATACCAATATGATTGGTATTACGGATTTACAGACGAGCTCACGATACCACGGTGGGTGGTACAACTTACTTGCGAGCTGGATTGCTCACGATACCACGGTGGGTGGTACGACCTACTTACGAGCTGTATATGCTCACACTCAGCATATGGATTTATGCTTTACTTACTTCCAGCAACGGACCTACGAATTATTACGGTCGGGGTCGTTGGCTCAGCATGTGGATTCATGCTCTATCGTAGTTCTGCGGAACTGCACGGTTACTCATACTCAGCATATGGATTATGCTTCACTTACTTTCAGCAACGGACCTACGAATTATTACGGTCGGGGTCGTTGGCTCTATAACTGGTTAATTTACTTAAACATGGTCCTGCGGGACATAACTTGACACTTCCCTTGGGGGATAACCATTACCATCACTGTAAGTGATTTCTAGATTCTTATGAGTCGGTGACTCAGGAAATTACGAGCTTTTGCTCACTTGACCGTGATTACGAAACCATTACCATCACTGTAGGTGATTACTAGATGCTTACGAGTTAGAGACTCAGGAAATTACGAGCTTTTGCTCACTTGACCGTGCTTGTAAACCGTACGATATGACACTACTACAAAACAGATAACTTGATAACGTTGCCGGGGTGCAACTTTTCATGCCAGGTGGCATCGTGACCTATTAGTAACCGTAGTACTAATACTTGAAACCGTACAAACTATCCGTACCGTATTGCCGGGGAGCAATACCGACTGTCTAAGAACTTTCCTGCTTGATTGCTTTCGGCCAGTAGCACGACAGATAGTCACCTTACGCTACTCTCGTATACATATTGCCAGGCGGTAATATCTTACCGGATAACACACAGGCTGGGGATTGGTTCCCTTTACTTGACTAGAAACCTATTGATTAGGTTCACCTGCTTACCATAAACTACTTATAACTGCCTCGAAGGGCAACCGTTGTTATTTAAACTGCTAAACTTGATTGATATTTCTGAATGAAATATTTATTACTCGAACTACTTGTTTCTACGAATTACTTGTGAACTCACCAGCTTTCCAGCTGACCCTTTTAGTGTGCATTCTCAGGTACACTGCTGTAGTAGGATTGGCCTACAGGATTCTAGCTCGAGTCGCATGTTTTCAACACTCAGGATATTTATTGCATTTACTTCAGTACTAGTAGAATGTAATATTACTTTTATGCGAACTCGCAACTTGTAAATACTTTAATTTCAGAAATGTATAACTATTTTCAAACGTCTCATTTAGAGTCGTTCACTATGTATCTTCGTGCTTGTGATATTTAATTTGGTAACACCCGACTCGATCGCTTCCGCAAAACGAAATTTGAGGGTGTTACAGATTGGTATCAGAGCCTAAGGTTGTAGTGAACTACGTTGCATTTAGTGGGCCTAGACTATGACCATTAGGCAGTATTCCTTATTAGGTATAACTAGTTCGGGGTTTACATCATACGAACTTAATTTAACATAGCGTAGCTAACTATGTACAATTAAGCAAAGATGATGTAAGATCTGAAAGGGGTTATATTGAAATGGAATGCAGTAGTTGACTCTGATTGTTACTTGTTAATTTGCTAGACACCCTAGGCTATTATATGTACTGTAGGTATATATGAATAGGCCTTACGTATATACTATTTCTGCATATCTATATACATGTATGTATGATTATACCTGACATGAATCCGCTGTAATACTGATACATACACTCGGAGTGGCATATCGCCAACTTTCCAACCCTTACGACTTGATCTCAAAACTTTGACCAGGTTGGTCATGACTGACTGGTATTACGAGAGATGCTCGTAATGACTAAGTCCACGAATTACTTTCAAACTTACTATCGGCCTAAGGGCCATACTTGGATAACATGTGGCACGTGGTGCTACATCGTGCTTTGGGCACAATACTACTCCAGCACGTGGTGCTGCAACTACACAGTATGTTTATACTGCATTCGGCACGATAGTGCTACACTCACAGTACATGGGTACTGCAACTACGGTGCCGCGGGCACTACATTACGGCACGTGGTGCTGCGTTTCATAGTACTTTTGTACTACAATCATAATATATTACGGTACTTCGGGCACTACATTTTGGCACGTTGTGCTACACCCAGGCTCGATGAGCTACTATCCAATATGCATGTGGACTTGTTATAGTTACATGTACGACTTATATATACATATACACTTACTTAACTGGGCATGAGATGCCACACCTGATTCTTTGCTACTGCGCACTTATACTTGTATAGTTACGTGTACATCACATATGTATATGCGACTACTCTACTGGACACGAGGCGTCCCACTCGATTTCTTTGCGTAGGAACACTCGCTATAGGCACTTGTACACTTATACGCATACGCAATTACCTTAATGGGCACAAAGTGCCACACCACGACTACTAAGGCATGTGATGTCTCATTTGATGAATACACTCTAAGTTATTGGGATTACATTTATAGTACTTTAGTACTACATTATAGTCTGATAGACTACGTCGATACCATAGTTCTGGTCGAACTACATATAATACACAACTAGGTCGTTAGTACGACTACACATTTAAAATTTCAAAGCCCGAGGACTTTCATACAGACACCTTAAGTGATTTCTGGGTCATTATCACCTTTATATCCGTGGGCAACGGTGAAATACCGATTTACGTATACGACTGTAATAATCACAATTCCTGAATAAGGAATCTCACGACTGTTGTTTCATTCTTGTTTAAGAATCATGCCACGTGGACGACAAACATACACTCAAACAGAACGCGACCAATACGCGGAGCAAAGAGTAGCTGAAGCTCTAGCTGCACAAAACCTAACACGCCTCTGCACCTATAAAGAATTTCTGAACTGTAACCCGCCAATCTTTGCTGGTACTGAAGGGGCTGTCGGACTGATCCAATGGATCGAAAGGATAGAAGCTGTCTTCCGCATTTGCAACTGCCCCGATGGATACAAAGTCAAATACTCCACCTACACCCTTCGAGATAATGCTCTAACCTGGTGGAATGCTCACGCCCACACCGTAGGGGTCGACACCGCCTATGAACTTTCGTGGGAGGAACTGAAACAACTGATGAGGGACGAATATTGTCCTAGCGAGGAACTACACCGACTCGAGAATGAACTCTGGCATCTTACCGTGAAAAACAACGACATCATGACCTATACCAATCGTTTTCACCGACTAGCACTCTTTTGCCCATCACTAGTAAACCCAGAAAGCAAACGAATCGAAAAATACATCGAAGGACTTCCAACACAAATAGCGGGCATGGTTACCTCCTCTAAACCCAACACTATTCGCGACGCCGTTCGCATGGCCCATAACCTCATGGCGCGGGTGGTTCAACGCGAAACCCTCACAACTGAAAATCATACACAAAAGTGGAATGGCGATTCCAGCACTAGTCATAATCCAACAAATCAACCCGAATCCTTGAAATCTTACCCTTCTGAATACAAAGGAAAACGGGGCTATGCGGGGAATAAACCATTTTGTCGCAACTGTAAACGACATCATACCGGCCCTTGTGGCCCACCTTGCGAGAGATGTCAACGATTCGGACACCAAATCTGGGACTGTAGAGTTCCTGCCAACCCCGACAAACAACAAACGTGTTTCAAATGTAACACTCCTGGACATTTCAAGAAAGATTGCCCAAATCAGAAACGAAAAATCCTCATGATCAACTCCGGGAGGACCGGACGAAACCGCGACAATATCACGGGTATGTCCCTATCCAATACTAAAACTTCCAAATCAAACACAACGTTTCGATCGGCGGGAAAGTCGATTCCAAAATGATACCGATTACATAAATTAATACCGACTATACGAATGAAGCCAAACTTAAAAGCTAGAGTTTGCTTTCAGCAGACTAACCGACTGAAAGTATACAAAACACTCAGTCCTGATAGGACTACTCCTCGAACAGTCACGTGGTGACAACTATCTAGTCCCGTAGGGAATATAATGCAAACGGTCTCTTAGTGACTACGACTCAACGATAACTTGAACAAAACCATATAGTCAGGATGTGACTACAACGATAAACCACGACACAGTCATGGATTGACTGCCCTTCAACCCCGTTATAAGACATGATATGTCTAAAACCTACTCGACAAACAACATGTACGTACATTGCTCCCCAGACCTCACATGACCACGACATCACTTTTAAATTTCGGGACGAAATTTTCTTAACAGGGGGAGAATGTAACACCTCGTCAAAAAGTCAATTTTCGCGCTGAATTTAAACTTCAAATAAACGATTTAACTTTTATTCCCAATTAGTATTTTTATAAAATACTTTCATTGGAAAACATTTTTAAATAATATAAATAAGATTTTATTTTATATTATGACTGGACAAATAAAACACGGGTATTTTGTACTGTGGTTGGAGACCACAGTCCGCGCACTGGGGATCTGTGTTGGACAAAACCAAACCCTCTTCCCATTTCATCTCATTTTCATCATCTTCTCCACCTCATTTTTCTCTCTAAAAATAATCACCACCAAACACCACCACCGCCGGCCGATCACCACCACCACCATCACCATACATTTTCGGAATCACCATCAAGAGAGGAACAACATTAACAAAGACGACACCCTCATTTTCTTCCTCGTTTGGCCTCGATTCGCAATTGTAAGAAATTCCTAAATTTTTAGATTTAATCATTTTGGTGTAATGTTTGGGTGTAATAATGTTTACACAACTTAGTTATAACCTAAACAACAAAGAAAACATGATTTTACAGCTTGAAAATGCGTTAGATTTGCGATTTTGGCCGGAAAAAACGCGAAACCCGAAGGTTTCTGGGCTGCTGTTCTTCAGTGCGACACAAGCCTTGTGTCGCATACTGTGTCGCATGAATTACCCATGCGACACAACCCTTATGTCGTATCCTTGTGTCGTACCTTGTGTCGCAGAATCCATGCGACACAACCCTTAAGTCGCTATTGATTTAGCATCACACGCATTATGCGACACAACCACTGTGTCGCAGAGCTTCTGTGTCGCACCATGCGACACAACCCTTGTGTCGCATGAACTATTTTTGTGTCGCATGTTATGTCGCAGAAAACAGAAATTAGCCAAATCTTTCTAAGTGTCGGAAAACGTTTTCAAAAGACAATTTAAATACGATACGACTTGTACTCCAAAACAAATATACTTTATGAAGTATACGAAAACTCAAACCTAATAATAATATGAATTATTATTACGAACCATCCATAACGAACCGCACTTACAAACGTACGAAATCTCTCGTGTTTAGGACATTAGGAGATTTCACTTGGCACGACTCGTTACGCTAGGACGCTAGCTCCTCAGGTGAGTTCATCACCCCACTCTTTTACTGTTTTCCAACTGATTTCGGGGTGGGAATGCATACTCCTGTTTTACTACTTTCAACTGTTCAAACCGTTACAAACGTTTTACTATAGTTTATGGTAACGGTGCTAGACCGCGACAGCTACGAACCATTTGACCATACTTAGGGATATTAAGTATGACTGTGACAGTAACACCTAGAATTATATTACATATGATATCTAGGGAATAGACGCCTCACTACATCAGTGACTTGCTAAGTACTAATAATGATTAGTGAACTTATGAACACCAACTATAGGCACCGACTTGCTAGTTAGCATTGACTACTTTCACGAACTAGCGGATGACTTTGACTAAGTACTGTAAGTACTTCCTTACAGTTAAGTGACGTGTTAACGTACTTGACTTTACACATTATTTCAGGCAAACTAGGTGACGTAGATACGTACCTACCTATTGTTAGGATTTATTAATTTGATGAGACAAAATAAAAGACGAAAGTTGAGGGACTAAAGTTGAATAGTTTTATTTTTATTAGTCTCCTAGTATAATTATGATTTCTTGTAACCCTAATGTTCTCTATTATATAAAGAGACATAGGGACATAGGTTTTTGTGTGCACAGAAAAGATGTAGACGTCTAGAGTTTTTGTTTAGCCTCAAGATCAAGGTTTATTGATCCTTGTTATAGTTAGGTAACACGTTGTATAATATACTTATATAATCAAACCATTTCAAAACATAATTTACCATTTGGGTGTTACATAAATTAAAAGACACCAATGATTTATAAAATCAAAGATCAGAGTACACGTCCAGTCGTCAAACATTCCATCCAGTCAATAGCTCCTTGCTCATCCCATAATCTAATCATAACCTGCAAGGAGTGGTAATGTGGGGGATTAGCTCAACGCTAAGTGAATGAACTAATAACCATCAACACAACTTAGCCTAACAAATATGTTTACAACTAAGCATATCATACCAAACGAGTTTACAGCAACAGCATCGTAAACACCCAATTAATTGTTTACAGCATAAAGCATCGCAAACACACAATCATTTGTTTACAGCATAAAGCATCGCAAACACACAATCATTTGTTTACAGCATAAAGCATCGCAAACAAATATCGTCCAAGAGGATCGGCGGTCCTTGAGGCGCCCTCATGCCCGGGTGGCCCCCAAGCAACCTCACACTAACTGCAGGCCAATACAGCGGTAAACCGATAGCCTAGGTACTATTTACCCACACAACACAGTATTCCTATAACCATCCGTGTACAAGGACCTGTGTTGGCAACTCAATAGTAACCTTAAGCCCAAACCATGTTGACCTCTGAAAACACATATGCCCAAAGGCCAGATATCACAAAATCTATATCTATCAAGGCAATAGGTCAATCACAGTTTATAAGCAGTAAAACCACGTTTACCCGTTGTAACCAAATCTGTTACAACTAAGTTACGCTGAAGGTTACAGGTCCACTCACCAATACCTCCGCCGTCCACTCAGTAGTCTAATGTCACTGAGTCTTCTCCACATCTGAGAATACAATGGAATAACACAAGTTAGTTACTTGTCTCAAAATCTATACAACATCATTCCAATATTATAAATAACCATATCAACGACACAATTCAAACTCGATTATCAAGTTTATGATCGTTATGACCATCATCTCATTTAATCAACTTTTATTATCCCCATTAACATAGTTACATCTTTAATAAGATCATTACCATCAAATATCACTAATTCATTCAAAACCCCTAACACATGGTTTAATGAATACTTAGTCAATAATTTGCAACATTACTCTTTAATTCTCTATTAAGTGTTCTAATTAACAATCAACATCACTTTCACCATATAACTCATCATAATCATCAATTCTAAAAACACCTCATGAACACTTAATCAAACTCTTCCATTTTAAGTTAATACTTATGTTATAATCATGAATTAGGTACTAATTACCAACCATAACATAACCATAAGCCTCAATTCATGTTAATCATGCTAATTCCATCAATTACCCAAAAACCCATTTTGATTACAACTTGTATAACATGATTACTTCATTTCTAGGTTAAATTAATATTACTAACCATCTTATAAACACTTATCAACATCACCTTAACCAATTTCATACTTTAAATTCGGATTAAAGTCATTAACCCATCAAAATCATCATAAACCCTAAGAATCACTATAAATATATAATCTTAAGCTTGAATCTAGTTAGTAATCAACAATAACATGTTTAACTAACAACAATTTCACAAAATCAAACCCTAATTTCGGATTAAACCAAGAACATCAAAAACCCCCAAATTCTAGGTTATGAAAAATGAAGAACATGTGATTATACCTTGTTTTGATGATGAAGGAAGCTTGAATCCAAGCTTAGAAGCTTCAATTTGATGATTTCTTCATGTTTTGATTTAGGGTTTTTGGTGTAGGTATGCATGTACGTACGTATGTGTGTGTGGGAGAAGAAATAAAACCAATTAATCCATATAGTATACCATTTAAGTGTTACTTTTCATTCCCCGTATTTATTATTGTCTGGAACTTAAAAACCATTTACGGGGAAACACTATTACCGTCAACTAAATAAATTTAAAACAAGTAATATTTTACTATCCACAATAACTCATTTAGCTAATGGACCTATTAAATTTATAATTATTCACAAGACATTAATTATTTAAAAACACACTTAAATAATTAAATAAATAAAGAAATTACCGATTTCGACTAGGCCCAAAACGAGGATGTTACAAATCTCTCCCCCTTAAAGAGATTTCGTCCTCGAAATCTAATCGCACCTAGTTAACCTATTGTAATCAAATCACGTAAACAATAACTAGTAAATGCACATACGACATGTGTGTACATTAGTCTAAGTATCTATGCATCCACATAAACACTAAATGAGTACTCTTTATAATATACTTACATGGTATATTTTAATTCATCTACTTACACATCACTAGTGTGTATTTCAACTTAAAATCACATAAGTCTTGATAAACCTATATAAGCATAACCGCATATATAGCAAAATAATAGTAGTGATAAACACCACCACATGCACATTTGTAATAAAAGTTTAACTCAATTCATAACTAACCATTTAGCTAATAACCATGTATCTCTACTTTTTGCAATTAGTTAAATACTGATTTACGGCTTGTAAATGTAACACCACCAGGTTACATGAAGCCCTATGCTTAGCCATATAAACACTTTGGATCACACAATTACTTAAAATAAATGAAACACATAATCCTTTATTTTAATCTTAATCAGAAAACTAGCGACATGCTAGGATCTTTAAACCGAATATAAATACTTACATTCCTTTCTCTTAACAAAACAACCACAATGTTTATAAAACTTCAATGTTCATATTCACAATGAGAATTTAATTTAGATCATGCAAGCAATTAACCACATACATCATCCTTAAATGATGAAGCATCAATAACCTTATCCATCACAACTATTTATCTTAAGGTCATTTTTTATCAATTGAAAAACTATTTGATCCTGTAAAGTCTATTACTCACCTGTGTTTCAAATCATACCACTTAATCCCACCTTTTAAAGCAAAGTACAAGTCACTTCCTATGATTAAAATCATAATCTACAAAATCAAATAGCACCAATCTCAACAGATAATTGCTATTATACATCAATGGGTACTTGCTATCTCAGCACACGTACCACATTATCAAAATGTGCTAATCATCAACACATTTTCAACAATATTCACCTATTTAATCCATTTTAGCTGACCTCTTACTTAACTGATTTCATCGCATAACTTTTTCAAATTGCAATTTACCACTTTATCTAGCCATTAGATATACAACAACACATAAAATCACATGCAATTCGCACTTAATGATAATAAAATTATCAATTTGTCAAATTTAAACTCTTATATTATAGACTATCTCGTCTTTCACATAGGCATAATTTCGCACATTTTTCTAACCATAAACTATCCGTGCATGGCAGCCTTTACTTAACCTTTATTACCATGAATGAATAATCACGTACTCATCTTAACAAGTAGTATAAACAGTTCAAATTCTTCTTTTACCACGTTTCCACATTAAACACTAGTTAAATAGTTTACTACCACCTTATTTTAGCCAATCAATAACTATTTCATAACTGCGGGTCAATACATGTTACCCGTTAATTTAAAATCATTTAACTTTATTTGGTACTTATTAGCCTCAACAACTCCATGTGAAATGGCATAATATGAATACGTTGGCCAGACGTCATCATATTATGTCAGTCACACTTTATTCTCAGGCTAGTTCATACCGTTGATCTTCCAAAATTTATTAGCCTTTACCCTTACCAATATCACAACAATGAAATCAACCATATGCACAATTATAACAACTCGTAGTAGCAGGTATATCATCAAGTATTAGTTTGCTACCGTTTCCACTTATCATTTTGAATGCACATTACACATATCATCAAGTTTACACAAACAACACAGACATTCAACACCTCTTTTTATTATATCATTAACTCAGGTGTAATGTCTAACACCATTATTACAAACAACTTCTTTATTACCTAATTCAAGGTCATTTACTAATTACATCACTTAATATTAATAGTACATTCAATACTAAACATTTTATCAATACTATGTGTAATACTCAGCTTATTCTCTTCAATCTATCCTTCTTTAGTTGTATTATAAGTAAACCCTTCATACCACACATGCAAATTGTTACTCTACTGTCAAATATCAATAAGTATAGACCCATGTATTACTTTCAATCTCTACAAATACTTATTTTAACTATTTCTAGTATTTTAGATGACTCATTTACTTCATTCTTTCTCACTTAATCCATATAACTCAAGGATTTAAATCACCACCAACAACAGTTGGCCACAATTGACAATACGACGAATACACAGCTTGAAAATAACATATACTCAATAGAATATGAGGACCTCTTAAAACAAGTTATAACGTCATATTTAGTCATAGGGATGATCTCAGGGCTCAAAGAAACAAAAGCCCAATTTAAAACGTAAGTCAAAAGTTCAAAATAAAGTCCGAAAAACAGTAAAATGCCATTTTCGGGCCCCAAACGACCCCGAAGTGCCCAAAACTGACAGGGCTCATGGCAAAGCGATGAGCTTTGACCGTTGAGCCATTTCCAAGTGACCCTGTAAATTTCGTCTTAATCGGACACCGAAATTTTCTAAAAATTTTCTACGTCAAAAACTACGTCGAACGTCGCAAATTTTTTTTTATACTAACGCGATCCGGGAAACAGGTCAGGATCGCGTTCCCTAGTGAAAAAAAATTCTGTAACCAAATTAGGCATACAAACGCGATCCGGAGAAGTGAGCGGGATCGCGTTCCCAAGAGAAAACGCATCTGAACACGAAATACACACACAAACGCGATCCTGGAAAATGGCTGGGATCGCGTTCCCAAGCATAAAAATAATCTGAGACAAAATAACACGTACGAACGCGATCCAGAAGAACTTGTTGGGATCGCGTTCCCAAGCAGAAATCTGAAGTTCAGAAAAAAATCATATTTTTAGCCAATTTCAAACGCGTATAACTTTTTACTCGTTTAGAGTTAGACTCTAAAATTTTGCAGGCACGTCCACTATGCCAAAATGAAACTTTCCCTTTTTACACTTTTTCAATTTACACGTTTTACGAGAAAACGGACGTACGACTCATTTTTGACCATTTTCGACCATTTTGGTTGACACTCTATATTTCAAACGACTTGGTTTCTGACTTCCACCTTTTACCAACATGTTTCTATATACATTAGTGACGTGTGGTCATATTCGTCACCTACAAACACTCATTCTACATTGTTTTGACACGTTGACCCGTTTAGGGGTCCAAATGGACATTTTTCCCAATTTCATTCATAATGACCACATTAATACTTTTAATCCACATTTTATCTATACTTATGACTGTAAGTCATTTTAAAAGTCATCATACACAAACCACATCAAGTTTTAACCGTTTTATCACTAAGTGACCCATTTGGGCACTTAAATGACCCGTTTGGGTTTATGAACATATAATCACTATTCTATTACCCATTCCACATAACTTTGACTAATCCAAGTCAAACCAAACCATTATCACTATTGGTGGCATAACATAACCTTAAAACACCAATTTCACATATTACCATCATATTTACACAATTACATCAAGTTTTCAACATTGACCTTCCTAAACTTGTCAATACATACAAAAGCTAGCTGACCATTTTTGACTTTACTACTAAGCATATAATCAACTATGCTAAAAACATAGGCAAAAATTAACTTACTCACAAATGAGAAATCATATCAATCTAATTCAATTTACTTCACTAATCATAGTCCTCATAGCAAGTAAACAATTCAAACTTATTTAATTTAAACAAGCTTATAGAGAATTACCTTATGCTTTTACACCAACGAACATAGAGGAATCATTGAGAGTACCAGTCGGTTACTCATGTTCCTCCTTCTCTGCAATCAAACACAATCTCACATCTTGTTAAGCGTTAGTACATATCTTACTACCCAATTATCCTGCAACAACTAACCCCACCTTCTGGAATGTTTGACTTGACACAAATCCAGATTTGGGATTGAACACCATAAATGTTCAATTCACCCAAACCGATGCTCTGATACCAATTTATAACACCCTTCATTTTCAAAGCCATTTTTTTTTTTAAACCGGAAGCGAAAGTCCAACTAACATTAATAATGTTACTTGTATAATATACTTATATAATCAAACCATTTCAAAACATAATTTACCATTTGGGTGTTACATAAATTAAAAGACACCAATGATTTATAAAATCAAAGATCAGAGTACACGTCCAGTCGTCAAACATTCCATCCAGTCAATAGCTCCTTGCTCATCCCATAATCTAATCATAACCTGCAAGAAGTGGTAATGTGGGGGATTAGCTCAACGCTAAGTGAATGAACTAATAACCATCAACACAACTTAGCCTAACAAATATGTTTACAACTAAGCATATCATACCAAACGAGTTTACAGCAACAGCATCGTAAACACCCAATTAATTGTTTACAGCATAAAGCATCGCAAACACACAATCATTTGTTTACAGCATAAAGCATCGCAAACACACAATCATTTGTTTACAGCATAAAGCATCGCAAACAAATATCGTCCAAGAGGATCGGCGGTCCTTGAGGCGCCCTCATGCCCGGGTGGCCCCCAAGCAACCTCACACTAACTGCAGGCCAATACAGCGGTAAACCGATAGCCTAGGTACTATTTACCCACACAACACAGTATTCCTATAACCATCCGTGTACAAGGACCTGTGTTGGCAACTCAATAGTAACCTTAAGCCCAAACCATGTTGACCTCTGAAAACACATATGCCCAAAGGCCAGATATCACAAAATCTATATCTATCAAGGCAATAGGTCAATCACAGTTTATAAGCAGTAAAACCACGTTTACCCGTTGTAACCAAATCTGTTACAACTAAGTTACGCTGAAGGTTACAGGTCCACTCACCAATACCTCCGCCGTCCACTCAGTAGTCTAATGTCACTGAGTCTTCTCCACATCTGAGAATACAATGGAATAACACAAGTTAGTTACTTGTCTCAAAATCTATACAACATCATTCCAATATTATAAATAACCATATCAACGACACAATTCAAACTCGATTATCAAGTTTATGATCGTTATGACCACCATCTCATTTAATCAACTTTTATTATCCCCATTAACATAGTTACATCTTTAATAAGATCATTACCATCAAATATCACTAATTCATTCAAAACCCCTAACACATGGTTTAATGAATACTTAGTCAATAATTTGCAACATTACTCTTTAATTCTCTATTAAGTGTTCTAATTAACAATCAACATCACTTTCACCATATAACTCATCATAATCATCAATTCTAAAAACACCTCATGAACACTTAATCAAACTCTTCCATTTTAAGTTAATACTTATGTTATAATCATGAATTAGGTACTAATTACCAACCATAACATAACCATAAGCCTCAATTCATGTTAATCATGCTAATTCCATCAATTACCCAAAAACCCATTTTGATTACAACTTGTATAACATGATTACTTCATTTCTAGGTTAAATTAATATTACTAACCATCTTATAAACACTTATCAACATCACCTTAACCAATTTCATACTTTAAATTCGGATTAAAGTCATTAACCCATCAAAATCATCATAAACCCTAAGAATCACTATAAATATATAATCTTAAGCTTGAATCTAGTTAGTAATCAACAATAACATGTTTAACTAACAACAATTTCACAAAATCAAACCCTAATTTCGGATTAAACCAAGAACATCAAAAACCCCCAAATTCTAGGTTATGAAAAATGAAGAACATGTGATTATACCTTGTTTTGATGATGAAGGAAGCTTGAATCCAAGCTTAGAAGCTTCAATTTGATGATTTCTTCATGTTTTGATTTAGGGTTTTTGGTGTAGATATGCATGTACGTACGTATGTGTGTGTGGGAGAAGAAATAAAACCAATTAATCCATATAGTATACCATTTAAGTGTTACTTTTCATTCCCCGTATTTATTATTGTCTGGAACTTAAAAACCATTTACGGGGAAACACTATTACCGTCAACTAAATAAATTTAAAACAAGTAATATTTTACTATCCACAATAACTCATTTAGCTAATGGACCTATTAAATTTATAATTATTCACAAGACATTAATTATTTAAAAACACACTTAAATAATTAAATAAATAAAGAAATTACCGATTTCGACTAGGCCCAAAACGAGGATGTTACAAATCTCTCCCCCTTAAAGAGATTTCGTCCTCGAAATCTAATCGCACCTAGTTAACCTATTGTAATCAAATCACGTAAACAATAACTAGTAAATGCACATACGACATGTGTATACATTAGTCTAAGTATCTATGCATCCACATAAACACTAAATGAGTACTCTTTATAATATACTTACATGGTATATTTTAATTCATCTACTTACACATCACTAGTGTGTATTTCAACTTAAAATCACATAAGTCTTGATAAACCTATATAAGCATAACCGCATATATAGCAAAATAATAGTAGTGATAAACACCACCACATGCACATTTGTAATAAAAGTTTAACTCAATTCATAACTAACCATTTAGCTAATAACCATGTATCTCTACTTTTTGCAATTAGTTAAATACTGATTTACGGCTTGTAAATGTAACACCACCAGGTTACATGAAGCCCTATGCTTAGCCATATAAACACTTTGGATCACACAATTACTTAAAATAAATGAAACACATAATCCTTTATTTTAATCTTAATCAGAAAACTAGCGACATGCTAGGATCTTTAAACCGAATATAAATACTTACATTCCTTTCTCTTAACAAAACAACCACAATGTTTATAAAACTTCAATGTTCATATTCACAATGAGAATTTAATTTAGATCATGCAAGCAATTAACCACATACATCATCCTTAAATGATGAAGCATCAATAACCTTATCCATCACAACTATTTATCTTAAGGTCATTTTTTATCAATTGAAAAACTATTTGATCCTGTAAAGTCTATTACTCACCTGTGTTTCAAATCATACCACTTAATCCCACCTTTTAAAGCAAAGTACAAGTCACTTCCTATGATTAAAATCATAATCTACAAAATCAAATAGCACCAATCTCAACAGATAATTGCTATTATACATCAATGGGTACTTGCTATCTCAGCACACGTACCACATTATCAAAATGTGCTAATCATCAACACATTTTCAACAATATTCACCTATTTAATCCATTTTAGCTGACCTCTTACTTAACTGATTTCATCGCATAACTTTTTCAAATTGCAATTTACCACTTTATCTAGCCATTAGATATACAACAACACATAAAATCACATGCAATTCGCACTTAATGATAATAAAATTATCAATTTGTCAAATTTAAACTCTTATATTATAGACTATCTCGTCTTTCACATAGGCATAATTTCGCACATTTTTCTAACCATAAACTATCCGTGCATGGCAGCCTTTACTTAACCTTTATTACCATGAATGAATAATCACGTACTCATCTTAACAAGTAGTATAAACAGTTCAAATTCTTCTTTTACCACGTTTCCACATTAAACACTAGTTAAATAGTTTACTACCACCTTATTTTAGCCAATCAATAACTATTTCATAACTGCGGGTCAATACATGTTACCCGTTAATTTAAAATCATTTAACTTTATTTGGTACTTATTAGCCTCAACAACTCCATATGAAATGGCATAATATGAATACGTTGGCCAGACGTCATCATATTATGTCAGTCACACTTTATTCTCAGGCTAGTTCATACCGTTGATCTTCCAAAATTTATTAGCCTTTACCCTTACCAATATCACAACAATGAAATCAACCATATGCACAATTATAACAACTCGTAGTAGCAGGTATATCATCAAGTATTAGTTTGCTACCGTTTCCACTTATCATTTTGAATGCACATTACACATATCATCAAGTTTACACAAACAACACAGACATTCAACACCTCTTTTTATTATATCATTAACTCAGGTGTAATGTCTAACACCATTATTACAAACAACTTCTTTATTACCTAATTCAAGGTCATTTACTAATTACATCACTTAATATTAATAGTACATTCAATACTAAACATTTTATCAATACTATGTGTAATACTCAGCTTATTCTCTTCAATCTATCCTTCTTTAGTTGTATTATAAGTAAACCCTTCATACCACACATGCAAATTGTTACTCTACTGTCAAATATCAATAAGTATAGACCCATGTATTACTTTCAATCTCTACAAATACTTATTTTAACTATTTCTAGTATTTTAGATGACTCATTTACTTCATTCTTTCTCACTTAATCCATATAACTCAAGGATTTAAATCACCACCAACAACAGTTGGCCACAATTGACAATACGACGAATACACAGCTTGAAAATAACATATACTCAATAGAATATGAGGACCTCTTAAAACAAGTTATAACGTCATATTTAGTCATAGGGATGATCTCAGGGCTCAAAGAAACAAAAGCCCAATTTAAAACGTAAGTCAAAAGTTCAAAATAAAGTCCGAAAAACAGTAAAATGCCATTTTCGGGCCCCAAACGACCCCGAAGTGCCCAAAACTGACAGGGCTCATGGCAAAGCGATGAGCTTTGACCGTTGAGCCGTTTCCAAGTGACCCTGTAAATTTCGTCTTAATCGGACACCGAAATTTTCTAAAAATTTTCTACGTCAAAAACTACGTCGAACGTCGCAATTTTTTTTTTATACTAACGCGATCCGGGAAACAGGTCAGGATCGCGTTCCCTAGTGAAAAAAAATTCTGTAACCAAATTAGGCATACAAACGCGATCCGGAGAAGTGGGCGGGATCGCGTTCCCAAGAGAAAACGCATCTGAACACGAAATACACACGCAAACGCGATCCTGGAAAATGGCTGGGATCGCGTTCCCAAGCATAAAAATAATCTGAGACAAAATAACACGTACGAACGCGATCCAGAAGAACTTGTTGGGATCGCGTTCCCAAGCAGAAATCTGAAGTTCAGAAAAAATCATATTTTTAGCCAATTTCAAACGCGTATAACTTTTTACTCGTTTAGAGTTAGACTCTAAAATTTTGCAGGCACGTCCACTATGCCAAAATGAAACTTTCCCTTTTTACACTTTTTCAATTTACACGTTTTACGAGAAAACGGACGTACGACTCATTTTTGACCATTTTCGACCATTTTGGTTGACACTCTATATTTCAAACGACTTGGTTTCTGACTTCCACCTTTTACCAACATGTTTCTATATACATTAGTGACGTGTGGGCATATTCGTCACCTACAAACACTCATTCTACATTGTTTTGACACGTTGACCCGTTTAGGGGTCCAAATGGACATTTTTCCCAATTTCATTCATAATGACCACATTAATACTTTTAATCCACATTTTATCTATACTTATGACTGTAAGTCATTTTAAAAGTCATCATACACAAACCACATCAAGTTTTAACCGTTTTATCACTAAGTGACCCATTTGGGCACTTAAATGACCCGTTTGGGTTTATGAACATATAATCACTATTCTATTACCCATTCCACATAACTTTGACTAATCCAAGTCAAACCAAACCATTATCACTATTGGTGGCATAACATAACCTTAAAACACCAATTTCACATATTACCATCATATTTACACAATTACATCAAGTTTTCAACATTGACCTTCCTAAACTTGTCAATACATACAAAAGCTAGCTGACCATTTTTGACTTTACTACTAAGCATATAATCAACTATGCTAAAAACATAGGCAAAAATTAACTTACTCACAAATGAGAAATCATATCAATCTAATTCAATTTACTTCACTAATCATAGTCCTCATAGCAAGTAAACAATTCAAACTTATTTAATTTAAACAAGCTTATAGACAATTCAAACTTATTTAATTTAAACAAACTTATTTAACTTACTCACAAAAGCTAGCTGACCATTTTGGACGACTGTTGAAGTTTTAAAAATTTATATTTGCTGGGCTCAAACTATGCAAGCTACCTACCTTGTGGGTAAGGTGGCAAGTATAACTCAAGTGTCGTCCAAAATCGGAACGAATTGAATTGAATTGGGACCTACCAAAGATGATTTGATAATAGGATGGGTTTAAAACAAGGTAGGTATAGGTTTTGGTTTTATCTGATTTAATCTAAAGACAAAAATTAAAGTGCAGAAAAGTAAACGAGAATATAAGTAGCAGGTAGAGAGTGATTCCTGAAACTTCGACGATTAGAGTTTCGGGATGATATTATATTGATGATAGGTGATTACTCTGGTTAAGAATCTTCTAAACAGTCGGTGTAAATACTAGGACCCTACGTCTAGGTGTAACCCTAAAGCATATGTCACTGAATCCTAGGCTATCCTGATTCTTGTCAGATGGGACTGTCTTCAGACCCACCTCATCGTCTCTTTCGGAGACCAAGCGACCCTCTGAATGGGGTTAAGGAATAAGGCGACAGTCCATAACACTGACTTTTCTTAACACCTATGTCTATCCAATTTTAACAGAATAATACTGGTTGTATGCGGAATAAGTTAAACTATCGGTTAAGTAGAGTTTAGGGGTTTTAAGCATCTGGGAACACAACCGGCATCCTTACTTTCATCTCCTAACTATTGTTTTATCTGTTTAAGTTTTAATACTTCCGTCATGGATTAGACCCTCCTTAGGAAGAGGACGGTGCGAATTATCCCAAGACATTCGAGTGGGTTGTAGTGTTTGTGAGGGTTAAGGGGTCTGGATAGTGGTGACTTTTAGTTTAAGGGGTTGCTTATCTTAGGCATTCTAAGAATCATGAAAAACTTATTGTAGAACGGAGAAGATAGCTACTCGTATTTCATTGGATCTTTCTTTGAAAGATTGATACTCTGAAGCACTTTAGCTTTATTTTCTTTTCTTTCTTTTTCTGCTTTTTTTATTTTCTTTTCTTTCTTCAGAACTTCTTTGCTAGAGAACTTCCAAGGATATTTTTGCTTTTCTTTCGGAAATCTCTTCTTTCTTATCACGGACTTCTTCGAGTCTTTTTTTTTGTGCCAATTTTTCGCACCCTTGATTTTCTAATTTTGGTGAACACGGAGGAGTAGATCAATTCGGAAAGAGATTCTTCAAGATGTTTTTCATAACCTTAGAAATTCCAAGATAAGTTGTTGGGAATTTGGGAAAAGTGGTTAAAGATATAGGGTTTTTGAAGAAACGAAAGGTTTAGGTTCAAAGGGTTTTCTAGGCGGATCATCGATACTAAAAATGAGTATCGGACAGGTTTTGGGCTTGAAAAGGTATGTAAGAATGTTTTAAATCCTAAGGAATGTCGAGATCATCTAATTGCACCTATACCACGTACGGTACTCTCCAATGTGGTCTTGAAACGTATGTCAGGAACAAGTTCTAATTTAGAGATACTAGCATCGGCACACACAAGAAATGAACAATGTAGCATTTAAAATGAATCCTTTTAAGGCTCAAAACCTCACTGCAAATTTGGGTTTGTATGTGCCTAGCCATGCTCCTTAGATTGTTAATACTTATTTAAGAAAATTCTACCTTAATTTCCCTAATATTCTTGAATAACTAACTCATATTAGAAATGGTTCCTCTTTGAAAGATATCGTAACTCAAAAATAGTAGAGCTAATCGGATGATTTGGTTCATATTTTATTATTTTTGTTTAAAAAGTTTTGAAAATTTTGAAAATTTGAGGAACATTTTCTGAGTAAAGCTATTTGGACATTAAAATCCGTAAAACATCTAATTCAAGGTATTCTATACCTGCTATCCCACACTTAGAGGAACATTGTCCCTAATGTTCTCTTGAGTAGAGATTATATTTGAAAAATATAATCCCACACTTAGAGTTTGAACATATAGAAAATGTTTCTCAAGTGTTTGGTTTGGGCTGGAATCCCACACTTAGTGATAAGTTTAGGATAGAGTATAGATTACTTTTCATTCCTTAACAAAATGAATCAAGTTATGAAAACGAGGTGAAAGGTAAGAAACTCCCCAGATGATGATTTAACGTTTAGAGGCAAAAGCTGAGGATTCGAAGATCTTCATTAAGAGTGATTCAGCTCCGCATGTCCTTATCTGGTGCACAGCGCTTCTCATTCATGCTTAGCTAAGAGTCGACCCATAATGTAAGTGGAAATTCTTATTAGTGAATTTCACACTTTTGCGATTTAAGATTTGGAGACGATTCTTGCTAAGATGTCTTGTAGTGTGGGTTGAGATCCCACACGTAGATCTTTGAAGAGTTTGCGGTGCATGTGCGAGTTTCAGAAGAAGATAGACCAAAGCTCCTCTCCTGAGATGTGTGTAAGTTCCGTGGTCCGCAGTTGTGAATTCCTTGGTTGTCTGCCTTTTGACATCACGGTTCTTTTTCTTGAAGGCTCGTCATCTCGTGTGGGCTCATTTCTCATTCATTACACATTCAATCACTTATTCGAAAATAAAGAAACAAACATAATAAGTAACTACGATAAACATAATAATAAAGCTCAACCATAAAGGTCGAGAAATATCCCAAAAGTTCAACCAAGTGAAAGATAGAGATCACTGTAATCAATACAATACAGAAGTCAGTGATATGAAATATAAGATAAGTAGTCTAGAATGGAGGATCCTCTGCTGGTATGTCATCAGGCTGAGCTGCGGGACCTGAGACTGACTGATGTCCACTGGACAATCTCTGCTCATCTGGAGGTAGTAGTCCTCTCTGAATCAATATCTGCCTGAGGGTCATCGCTGGAAGTGCCATCATATCATCATAACCTTGTGCGAGCATGTCCGCAGTGGTAACACCTGCCGTCTGTAACATATCAAGGTAGAGCTGCCTGAGAGTGCTCTCAGTAGGAACCTGATCTGAGAAGATGGGGCCCAAATCCAAGTAAGGGCCGACGCTACCAGTGAACAATGCATCGGTGCCAATGTAGAGCAGATCTGGTCTGTATGATGTGCTAGCCTCTGGATGCTGGTCATGGGTCGGAATGGGTACAGTCGGACGAGGCAATGATGCCTACTGACGGGCTGGTGATGGTATGTGTACTGAGTAGACTCTAGCTATATCAGATGTGGATCTGTAAGTGGGTAATGGTGCGGAGTAGGTGGTAGGTGTGCGAGGGCGTCTGTATGGATGTGGTGGCTGAGTGGAGGTATGTGGATGTGGTGGAGGAAAGGTAGTGTATGGGCGAGTGGTGGCATATGGGTGAGTGGCGGTATGGGTAGTGGGTGGTGGTGGTGGTCCACATCTGTATAGGAAGTGATCAGGCTCAGGGGTACCATGTCTCCTAGCTGTCAGAACCTGCTGATCACGTATAACCTATAAAGCATGTAATAGATAGTACTGAGTAAGAGGAGTGACCGGATCCGTGTGATGCACAACGGCCTGTGTAGGCAGTACTGATGTGTCTGCTCCTCGTGCTGGCTCAGGTATCTCTGCTGCTACTGGTCTCTGTGGCTGGGGACCAACATCTCTATCCTCTGTAGTCACGCGCTTCCTGGTCATGAAGCATCCAGGAATGGGCTGCCGAGTCTGATACCATAAGCACTGTCTCTCAGGTCCCTCATCAATCATCCTGGTCAACTTACAGTACTCTAGATCAAACGGCTGCGAACTAGCATGATGGGTGTAATCCTCACGGTGACGGTCAGTGAGAATCCCCATGCCGACTAACAATCTCGTGATAATGGCTCCCATGAATACGTGGCGTCTATCCTCTCTCTTCTCCTTCCACAATCTATCCGCTATGATGTATGCGACATTCAGGTTCTGCTTCCTTATGATCGCATCCATGAACATAAGCTCTTCTGATGTAGCAGGTCCAGCATCTCTCTTCCCAAAGATAGTACAGCACATGAGCTTGTGAAGAATGTGATGAACTGGTCGGGTCATGAGTGAAGCTTTCACTCCACTCCTGAAGGTTGTCCCCGTCAATCCTCTTCATATCTCCTTGTGATCCCGTGACGGTAAACTAGAGATAGACTGGAAACTGCTGGTGAACCAATCAGAACTAGCCTGTGACTGTGTGTAAAGGCCAAGGTATACCCCGAAATCTCCCACTGTCATACGATACTTCTTCCCACGATACCGAAAAGCGATCTTCTTATCAGTGATCTCCAATCTCTCTCGGAACTCGTAAGTCATCATAAACTCAGTGACGACCTCTTGGTATATAGCCTCATCAATGGAGAAAAGATGGAAAAATGCAGCATGTTCCTCGCCATCTTTATCATACTTAATCAACTCTTCCAACTCATCCTTAATACCCAAGCGTCTCATATCCGGCCACATGATGACTCTGTTTGACCCTAAGTATCGTCCCATCCATTTCTCGATATCATCCATATTCTTGGGGGATGAAGCAAGCTTCCTCAACGAAGGGTTTGATAGATCCATCTGTTGACAAGGAAATGAGATGCATAAGTAATAACAAATTGCTAAGTGCATTTCCAAATTTTAAACAAAAATTGGAAATGTAGGCTTTAAAATATGAATAAATCCGCAATTTATTTTAAACTAAACCTAGGCCTATCCAATCCTCAATCCGAATTTTCGCAACCATAAGTGTCTAACCTATTCCAAGGGTATTAAAGCAATAAAAATACTAGTGTTTAATCTAAGTAAACTCGTCATTTCAAACAACTAGCAAATATTTTTACTTTCATTCATGGCAACTTAATCTAAGTGAGCTTTAACCATGTAATTACCTCAAATATATTAAGTAAACCAAAAAGAGCATAAACTAATTTATTTATGCAAATACCATGTGGTTAAAGACACGTGTTAACTTATTCGGTCACTTTTAACAATTTTGCAAGATTTAAAGATTTTGATAAATGAATGACGGTAGCTTACGTGTGATTGTCATATTAAAAATATTCAACACCTTATTAATTAAGGTGGTGAATAATTAAAATAATCAAGGACCAAAAGCTAACTAATGATTTATTGAAAATCTAAGAAACTTGCCATGATTTAATTAACACAAGCACCATTTTAAAAATTGAATATTAAAATAAAGTATGATACTTGGTTAATTTTAATCACAACGTGCTTACTTTAACTTTCAATAATCCTAAAGATCATTCAAAATAAACTAGCAGTCATATAAACATGTTTATCAAATCATACTAAGCATGAATTAATCAAAACAAGTCAAAACAAGCTACTAGTTATCAAAAGTCAACAAATCAAGCAACTTTGACCACTTAAAGTCAACACTTGAAGATCAAAGTCACAAATCATCAAGTAATCTACTCAATCTAGCATGTAATCATGTTAAGCAACTATGCAAGAACACTTTTGAACCATAAAACACAAGATTTCACCATGGATTTCATAGATCAAAAGTTGAAACCCTAACTTTTAAAAAGTTAATGAAATTTAAAGATTTGAGTTAGGAATTACCTTGCAAGTGATGAAATGATGTTATGTATGCAAGAGAGATGATAAAATGAAGAACTTGAAGCTTTAAATCATCAAAAATGGTGGAGAAATGGAGGTTTTAGAAATGGTGATGGAGGCCGTGGGTTTTGGGGAAGAGGAAGGAGAGAAAATTTTGACTTTTTGACCTTTTGTTTGTTAGTGAATCCCTTCCTCTTGGTTTAAATACGTTTCGATTTAAAACGCGAAAGATGCGATACGTACGATTGGTTTTCAAAAGGTTTTAAGATTTTTAATAAAGTAACCAAAATTAAATACGAATCTTTATAAAAAGTTTTCGCGAATTAAAAATTGTGTTTTAAATTGCGCGCGAAAAGTTCTTTGCGTTTAAATTAAAACGAGTTTATTTAAAAACGAAACAATATTTTTTTTGTGTACTTTAAACTTTAAAACAAATCATAATTAATTTACCAAAATTTTAAAATTAAAACTTTGTTAAATTTTTCTGAAAAGTTCGCACTTACGCAAATCGTGCGAGTTTAAAGTTTAAAGGACGTTTTCTTGATTTTTAAACGAAAGCTTTAAAACGAAAAATTAATTTAAACTAAAACTAATACTAACTAATACTCCCTCCGTCCCAAATTAAGTGTCATGTTTTGACTTTTTGAGTCTTCGCTTTTCAACTTTGACCTTAAATATTTTTGTTTGTGTTATATAATACTTGATGCAAAATATATGTATGGATTGGATTTTAGATATATTTTCATTGGTATAATTTTCATAAAGTAATATATAACACAAACAAAAATATTTAAGGTCAAAGTTGAAAAAGAAAGACTTCCAAATCTGATACAGGACACTTAATTTGGGACGGAGGGAGTATTAATTAACCTAGATAGGCTTGGGGTGCCTCCCAAGAGCGCTTTGTTAAAGACGAAAGCTCGTCCATATTGGACTTACTGTTTTACCGGATAGTGTCCGAGATGATACTGTTGGGTACGGTTGATGCTTTTGATAGAGACAAGGTATAGCGGGAAATAAACGTACCTCGGAGAGCTCGGATGACATAGTAAACTAAATCAGCAGGATTTATGAAACACCATTCAAATTCTGTTAAGAATTCTCGTTCTTCCTGACTGAGTTGTAACAATGCATCGACAAAACGATTAAATTCCCGTTTCACCTTTTTCTGGTTTGAAATGCCATCCCTAAATCCTGTATCTAGATAAGACAGATCATAGAGCAGTTTTGAAAGTAAATCCACAAATTCCGTTTCCTCAGAAGAATCGGGTTTCCGTAAGTAGTGTGAACTGCTTGCGAAAGCTCTTCGATATAAATCTTATGTTGGTTAGTAAACGGGAATTTGGTTTTTTGGAATAACTGGATTAGCTGAATATGGATCTGTTTCCTTTTTGCAAAGAAAGCAGCGTCCATAGCTTCCTCAGTTGATTCGGGAAAATAGCTCTAAGTTCATTAATTAAATAAGTAGCAGGATCAACAAAGAATGGAATATCTGCAAGAATCATGCCAGACTTGATAGGGCTTCTTTCTATCCAGAATTCAAGCTCGTCAATCAGGAACGCAACGTAACGATTAAAAGATCTAATTCTGATTTTAACAATAGCTCGTCTTTTCTACTGTGTTTAGCACGAAGAAGTCTAATAATCCTATCAATCTCAACAAAGGTCTTTCTCTGCTCAAATGTAAATGGAAAATCAGATATCTTAAGATATTTCAGAAAGTTGGCATGGATATCTATCCTCCTATTGGGCTTGAGAGAATTTCCTAAGTGATGGTCGGTTGTTGATTCGGGTAGATGATTCCCAAATTCAGTGTTTAATCGGGTTGGTGTTTCTATCCTAAGTTCATTCTCAACCTGATATTGGAGACGTTCTTCCTCAACAACACTTGAATAAAGTGTAGTGGGGTTGGCTCGCAAAATATCTGGGAGATCGTACTCAAAGTATTCATCTAAACAATGAAGACGTTCATTCAAATCCATCCAAGGCATGGGTGGATAGAAGAACACTTCGATTCCAAATGGTTCATCATCAGGTAAAGTAGCAGGTCTAATATAGTGTGGATACCTAGACAAGATTGACAGAATCTCAGGGTCAAGTGTGGGTTGACCACTTAAAGCAATAGTAACAGAAGCTGGAATCTTCTGCTGAGATTCATCAAAACCTAAGTCTAAGCTCGATATTTTTGGGTTCTCAACTTCATGGTTAACACAGATTTCTCTAACGTCAGAGGAGTTTGACTCATACTCTGGACAGTCAAAGAATTCCGCATCTACCAAAGCCGTCATCTCATCCGTCATCATTTGATTGAGAGGAGAGATTGGGTTTGAAGGAGAATTAGGGTTTTTAATCATTTTTAATTTTTATGTATTTTTTAGGGTTTAAGAACTAAGTTATCTAACAAATAAAGCAGTTAACTTCCTAAGTAATGATAATCTTAGGGAAGGATCTCCTAAAGTTAATTATCTAAGGCAGAATTCAATTCTTGACGAAACCGATCCCCGACAGTGGCGCCAAAAACTTGTCGTGCCCCCGTCCGTCGGTCGGGTTTTTACCCCGAATCGTTGCTCCGACCGCAACAGAGGCGGATGACTGTTGAAGTTTTAAAAATTTATATTTGTTGGGCTCAAACTATGCAAGCTACCTACCTTGTGGGTAAGGTGGCAAGTATAACTCGGGTGTCGTCCAAAATCGGAACGAATTGAATTGAATTGGGACCTACCAAAGATGATTTGACAATAGGATGGGTTTAAAACAAGGTAGGTATAGGTTTTGGTTTTATCTAATCTAATCTAAAGACAAAAATTAAAGTGCAGAAAAGTAAACGAGAATATAAGCATCGGGTAGAAAGTGATTGCTGAAACTTCGACGATTAGGGTTTCGGGATGATATTATATTGATGATAGGTGATTACTCTGGTTAAGAATCTTCTAAACATTCGGTGTAAACACTAGGACCTTACGTCTAGGTGTAACCCTAAAGCATATGTCACTGAATCCTAGGCTATCCTGATTCTGGTCAGATGGGACTGTCTTCAGACCCACCTCACCGTCTCTTTCGGAGACCAAGCGACCCTCTGAATGGGGTTAAGGAATAAGGCGACAGTCCACAACACTGAATTTTCTTAACACCTATGTCTATCCAATTTTAACAGAATAATACTGGTTGTATGCGGAATAAGTTAAACTATCGGTTAAGTAGAGTTTAGGGGTTTTAAGCATCTGGGAACACAGCCGGCATCCTTGCTTTCATTTCCTAACTCTTGTTTTATCTGTTTAAGTTTTAATACTTCCGTCATGGATTAGACCCTCCTTTGCCATCGGTCGTTCATCCCTAGGCGTGCGTACAGTGTATAGTGACCTTATTTTCCACAGTACTCTAACCCTAGGTATATCTACGGTGTTTTAAAGACCTAATGTATCTTTACACAGCTTTATAACCAGAGGTAGTTTAACGGTGTACTATGGCATTTTCACGGCTTAACAAGACCTAGACCCGTGTCTGGAAGGGTTGCTTCCAGGTAATCCACGGTGAGATAGTCCACCGGCATTTCCTTGGCTTCCACGTATTTGTACTCTACCAGTGGTATTTCCAACGCTATACCAAGTATTCTGCCGTATTACGGCGATCCCAGAGTTTCATACAAACAGGAGATAACTGTGTATTCGTAGTTAGGGTTGATCAGATCCTATCCTAAGGCAACAGTCACGTGAGAGACCAGAAAGGGTGATTAATTAAGTCTACATCCAGGATAAGTCTAAACATGTATGCAGCATAACAACTACCAATCATATATAAGATATATTAATTAAACATCATCCCTAATCCTAGCATCTACATTTCAACAATCACATATTAATCTAGCTAATCAGCATGGCAACAATCATAGATCGTACTGAAATAATATGCAAAGTAAACATTATAACAGTAAGAAAGTAAGATAATATCACCGGATTAGAAGAGTAATACTGAGGATTACAACAGTCTGACTTGAATAACCTTGCTACGGCTTGATTACCTAATTACAACTTTCCTCTAGCTCTAACCCTAACTTATATCTCTCTAGTTCTCCTCTAACTCCTAAGAGTAGTGCTAGAGAAAGAAACTAGAGAGAGAACTAACTACAAGAATAATTCTCCTCTAACTCCTAAGAGTAGTGCTAGAGAGAGAATTCTAGAGAGAGAAAGAGAAGTATGTGAAATGAGAGGTGTGTTAAAATGAGAAATGGAGTGAGGTATTTATAGGAGAAGCTAGTTGGCCTTGGTACAAGTCTTGAAGCACGAAATACAAGCATCAAAGCAGCATACGAGGCAAGCGGACCAAGGGGGCAAACGGCACCTCACAAGCCAACCAACCCCGTATACGGCACCCTAAGGGCCGTATACGGCACTTAAGGTACCGTATACGGTACCTAGTGCCAAGGGGGGTGGGGGTTGGTGTTTGGTTTGGCCTCCGCTTGTTTCTCGGTTGCTTGGTTCGTTCGTATCTTCTTCGTTTGGGCTCCGATTTGCTTGATTCTTGAGCCGTTGGCTTTGTTTTTCTGTTACGCTTCTAATGACACTAAGTTTGCCAAATTTGGAAGTGTTTGACTTTTGCGTGTTCCGGATGACGATCGGCGGGCTTCCAGACTGCACATCTTCTTCGTTCTTTACCCGTTTCTCTTGATTCTTTCACCTTCGATCTTGGATTTTCCTATTGAATAATAAAACATGCTTTAAGATCTACTTTGATAGGATAATCAAGAATGGAATATTTAAGGTGGTTATTTTTGCCTCGGTTTGCGTGCAAAACGGATGTTTTAACTGATTTTTGTAGCAACGCCCGTATTTAGACTCCCTTGGTGATTTTTGATGATAAATGATTGTTTTTGAAATGTTTTCACCAAAGAATAGTCCAAAAAGTGCAGAAATAAGTACTTAAAAACATTACTTTTTGGGTCACATCAACAACCTTATAGTATCCCTGAGAAGCAGAGCATCATACTCCAGTATTCGAAACCATGTTATATATGGTTCGGATTTCATTCACAATCTTACGATATCTCTGGGAAGTAGCAGATAACTCCAGTATCTGACTCTCTAAAGGCCTATGTACAAGTATCGGAATCTTTCATAAGAACTTTCATGCCATTAGTACAGAAAACCTGACTAAATGAACATTTAATGCTTCAGATACCCATCTCTCTAAAATCACTCAGCAATTTTTTCTGCATATCTTCAAACTCAGCCTGTGTGATCATAGCAGCACCTTCAAGTTATTTAAGATAAAGATTAATTTTAACAAAGCGGTGGATTGACATTAAGATGTTGGTTTTATAATGGAAGAGTATCGATAAAAAGCATAATCGTAGATTTCTCTATTGCACTTGAACCACCAGCCAGTGGTTTGATAGCCAGCTTAACAACCCTGCAACGCAGTTGTCAAGGGTATTATAAAAAGCACGCAATGTAGATTAACACATGCTATAATTACTCCATGATAATATTTTTGATAACATAACGCATAACATTTCCAGTTGTGAATAAATCTGGTGGTGATGAAAATTACTGAACTCATAATCGATCCACTACCTTCTTTTGATAGATTTTTTATAACAGGGTTCAACTAATATCAAAAAAAAAAAAAAAAAAAAAACAAAAAAAAAAAAGATTATGAATGTTGATATTGTGACTTAAATGGAACAAAGCTGCCAATAGGATATCATACCTCAGTGAACTTTTATCCGATCTATCCTTCTTACTTAATAGCTTGAAAGAATCCTATTAAACACTAATTTGATTACAAGTTGTTCCAACATTGTGCCAAATTGAAAGTTTGTCAAGGTGCAAGTATACTTACACTCGTTGTTGTTGAATTACTGATGTCAACACTACGGTAAGACAATGGGAGAGATCGTACTCCGATGTAATCTTGCACAATAAAACCTCATAATAATTCAAGTTTACCTGCAAACTATGAGAGAAACGTATAATTAAGGAATTCCATTGTTTTTAGTGACCATTTTATCAATGACGACCCATTATTTGGTCACTAATAGAACCATTTTGTCACCATATAATGAGTGGTCACTGAATTTTGGTCAATATAATAAATTTGTGACCAATACTAGAAAGTGGTCTCTAAACTATGAACAAAATAGTTCTTTCAACTTTTTTCAAAAAAATTAATGACTAGTAGTGGTCACTGTATTTAAAAGCACGGAGACCAAACATTGTTACCGAACTTTTATTTGGTTCAATTTCGTTACTGTACTTTTCGAAAAAGTTCAATTTAGTTACCGAACTTTTATTTGGTTCAATTGAATTACTGAACATTTAAATAATTGATCAAATTGTTACTCAAGTTTCTAATCATACACATATTAGTTACTGTAGTTTACGAAAATGTTCAATTTCGTTATCGAACTTTCATTTTTTTGGAATAAAAAACGAGGATTTTACACTTGTAAACCGGTTTTGTAAGTTCAGTAATTCAATTGAACCAAATAAAAGTTCGGTAACTAAATTGAACTTTTTCAGAAAGTACAGTAACGAAATTGTCTATTAACCCCTCGATATATTGACTTATATGTTAGATAGTTTACATACTCGATATATTGACTTATGATTTATGTTACTGTTGATGTATATGCATATGTATTTTATTGGACTCGATCATTATAACGTGTATAGTGATGATACATAAATAGTATGGTACCAATGTGTGTTTATAACATATGTACGTGAAATAGATATTGGCATATCAGTTGAACTGATAATCCGTTATCCGTATTAGTTGTACGAGTATTTGGCATATTAATTGTTGATATATGATCATAAATTGTTATACTTGTGTTGGTATTTCTTGTTCAATAACAATATTTGTTCTCGTAAAATTTTTAATATAAAAGATAAAAAAAAATGTTCGATCGAATCAATGATAGTCGTTTTTAGTTTCAACTCCGTCTACAGGTTTAGAAACTACTCAAAAATTAAGCAAAATGGAAGTCTAAATCAACCAATTTGAGCATCAATAAGTCGATAGAGAACAAAATTAGAGACTCTGATTTTCAGGTCGGATCTAAGAAACGGGTTTAAGATCCGCGCGTGTGTGGCAACCAGTCACGTGGGCGATATTGAAAGTCTTTTGTCAAGTTGGGTTAAATGCATGAGTCCAGTGGGCCAATATTTGGACTATTAACAGAAATACAATTTACTGACGTCAAATTGTCAATACTTCTTTAAGCTTGAGGATGGGCTGTTTTATCAATGGGCCGTGTTGATACAAAAACCAGCAGCTCCAGGACGAAGCTTAAGAACCTTCTTCTGGACGATACTCAAGAGCTGCGTCTCGTCCACCCGTGCTTGGTCTTTGCTGCAAACATCTGATATAGGTTAGGACGAAGGTGCTCGGGCCGAAGCTTAAGAGCTTATCGGCTGGCGATTCCCAATTGGTACCCGTATCTACGTTGTAGGTAGATACGGTTTGTACGCCACGAGGCCGAGAACCTCCGATGATGCTCTAGAGAGAGATTCTAGAGAGAGGTCATGGTGTACAGTAAGAGAGAGAGAGAGCATATGTGATCTGGTCCTTAGGAGTGAGGAGGTGAGTCCCATATATAGGGCTCACTTTGGGTAATAAGGTGCATCCTTGAAGGTGTACCTGGAGTTCCGTTGGACAATAGGGTGCGTCCTTTTACAGGACTCGCTTTGGGTAATAAGGTGCGTCTTTGAAGGTGCGCCTAGAGGTACACTGGACAATAGAGTCAATCCTTGTTCTCTCGATATTCCGCACCCGACACGGATTGGATTGCCAACTGTTCATTATTGGGAATGCCTATAGTCAAAGATTCTCTCGGACGTAGCTACTAATATTAGGCGGAGCTTCGGGAGCTTCGGCAGGCCCGAAGCTGCGGCATATTGGTATATACCCAATCATGTCCCCCAGTCTAGTGTATATGCATTGTAGATGCATGTATTATAGACTTAAGTTAACACTTGCTACTTATATTAGATGGAGCTTCGGCATCACCCGAAGCTGCGGCATATTGGTATATACCCAATCATGTCCCCCAGTCTAGTGTATATGCATTGTAGATGCATGTATTATAGACTTAAGCTAACACTTGCTACTTTCGGTTGTGTGTACCTTCGTCCACTTGGGGACATGATGTTCTAATTATGATTTGACGTGACAATACCTTAACGCGCCTCCTCGATATTCTTAAGCATCTTCTACCAGATGTCTAATCCTAGGAAACCGCGTTGGTCCAAGATTCTCCTCTCCGGACCTTCTTCGTGTCACTTTTAGTTCGTCGGGTGCTATTAGCTACGGCTAATAGCATATACCCGATCATGTCCCCCAGTCTAGCGTACGTTCGTTTTATCGTACGTGTGCTAGACTATATATAGATGAATGTTTTTGACCTCCACACTTCCATCTCGTAGGTCAGGTGAAGGTGTTTGTCGCTGTTTGTTTATGTGTGTTTTGATGGTGCGGCGTGTGAGCTGCACCTTTCTTTTGGATCCGCAATGAACAATTTGCTACTTTTTGAGGTGCTCATGATGCACCTTTGTTATGCAGCGCTTTCACTTTTTCTCTCTTTTTATTATGCCATTTTTGCTTGTTCCTTTGCATGCATGACTTACTTGTTTAGATATCTTGAATGTATATACACGTATGTATAGAACGTATTCTTTTGAATGGGTGTTCAACCATTGATACTTAGGCTTATGCCATAGGTATATTACTGCACGAAGGAACTTTCGACTTCGCCAGCTTATTATCCCGTGATCAGCGAGATAAGTTTGAAAGATGTTAAAGTAATAACAACACCTAGCTTCTTGTGAAAATGTGTTTGATAAATATTCATCAATAAATATCAAACGACGCATCGTACCATATCGTATACAAGAAGAAAGTTTTATATTTGTTTTACATGTAACACTTTCTGAGATTGGTGCCCTCCGCGTTAGATGGACGCGGGTATATGTTTTGGTAAGCATCACTACCGAAGCTACGTTTTTTAGTAAAGTGACCCGAACCATGTGTTTACGAGAATATGTCGATCGTGTGCGTATAGTACGCTTGTGGTAATACGTCCGACCATCGGAGATCGTCCGTTGGCCTACGCTTGGTCTAATTAGGGCGATAAATGTAACCCGTGAGTCTCGAGGCCATTGCCTAAAACATGGAGCTAGTTAGAGCAGTTGCTCAATCCATAGAATATGTGTATGCCGTGGAACTGAGCTAATTCGAGGGGTTGCTCAACCAATGGAACCAAGCAGGATCATGTGTACATCGCGTGTACAGAGCTGCGTATAGAAGTTGCTCAACCACGATGTTTAATGGAGTAGTATTTGTATGCGTATGTCACATTTATTTAACGCAAACAGTTTACTCATAAGCGGTATCATACTAGTGTTGTCTCCCAATCTAGCGTGATATGCATTCAATAAATATGATGCTAGATTATATTACATAAGTGATTCCATAGTATCAGTCATGGGACGCGAGTTCGATCCTTTTGGATCATCGCCAAATGAAACATGGGTTTCGTTCTTTGTTGTGTTGTTGGATGAAACATAAGTTACATCCTATTGCCAATCGATGATGAAACATGAGTTCCATCCTTACTAGATGGAACATGAGTATAAGGAACATGTGATGTGATTTGAGTAGCACCGGAGGTCAGTATCCGGAGGTAAATGTCGGACGGAGGTCCCTTGATAGAAGTTCATAAAATATTAGCATCGGGAAAGTGAACCAGGAAGGTTCGAGACCGTAAGTCAGGAAAGAAAGTTGTAAACCGAAGGTTGTAATACAAGTAGGTTGATCTAGGAAGAGCACGACGTTCAGAGTTAGATCTGTTCAACACGAGCTGCGGACTAAGCCTCGAAAAGGATAAGCCCTAGTTAAGGTAAGCAAATTTCTAAAATACGAGCTTCAAATAACGTAACTCCCGATAAGGTGCAACTCCTTTTAAGATGAAGCGTCATTTAAACTGCAGCTCATGTTAATGTGATTTGTTTAAGATGTGGCACCGTTTTAAATGTTGTTCCAGAGTAAGTTCATGGTAACATGGAGTTCAAAATAAGCTATAGGAAAGAAGCGTCTCCTATTGAAACGAGATCTGATCGAGATGGAGCTCCGAGCTAAACGATAAGCTTCGGATGAGCTAAACTTTGAATCATATGCTCCGGAAGGTAGCTTTGGATAAGGTTGAAATTAGCTCTGATCATAGTGAGACAAGCTCCGATTGAATCAAATGTCGGAATTGGTTCTTATAAGACGATATCCTACTAAGTTAGGATTGAATGTGAGGATTAAGATCCGGATAAAAACGTGATAAACTTTAAAATGAGCTCCAATTAAGATGAGCTTCGGATTACAAGATCGAGGTGGGGAGCTTCATACTATGTGTTTAGGATAGTAACTTCCATCTAATGGTTTATTACAGTTTTAGGCAACGAAAGTTTAACTTATGAACATTTGCAAGACCTTCTGCGGGGAGTGAGCTTCGGCGAGCTGGTTGCCTAAGCCTCAGCTCCAGAGAGATGAATTTCGGATGTAAAGGTGCGTCCAGCTTCATACATTCGTGCAACTTCGGCAATTCGAAGTGAGTTCCGGTAAGGACGGTCTTTGTGATAGCTTCGGCCTCTGGCCAAGACAAGCTTCAGAGTAAGCTTCGATTTTATATGAGCTTCTTATGCGTTAATCGTAACTTTAAGATACATCTGTCATTGTACGAGCTTCGGCTGGTTAAGACTCGGCTACAGCTAAACGGTAGGCCAACCGAACTCGTTTATGAAAAAGAAAACCTTTGTGAAAGAGAAAACGATTTGAGTTATTGTTGTAACAACCCCAAATTTAGGGCCAATTTAAATTTTCCCTAATTACGTATTTATTACTTGTATATAATATGAAATAGGATTATATACGTTATTTACTTATTATATATATATATGGATGGAATATATATATATATACGAGTATACGATTCGTACATATCGTATGAAACTACAATTGTACAAACTTGCGGACATTGGTAAAACAATTATTAAATATTGTGAAATTATTTAATTACTTTGACTAGTACTTTATATTATGTTTATAATATAACGGAAAACGTACGTTTTAATTAAAACGCTACCGAACTCTCCGAAAACTCGACCAACCGACAAAACGAAACTAAGTTATATTGTTTAACTTGAAAACAAAATATTTTATTAAAATACTTCAACTAAATTATCGGATATTATTTCGTATTTTAAAACGTATATTTAATCGCGTATAAAATAATTTTAACGTTTAAACGACCGGGGAAACGAACAACGCACGGAGCGCATACGCGAGGGAACAACATTTGGTGAGACCACACCTTGTGGCCCCACCATGGGCCGGCCTAGGTGAGGGGGCATTAAGCCCTCACCCTTTCTTCCACTCCAATACACAAACACATACATGCATCCATCTTTCCCTCTCCTCTCTCTCTCCCACGATTTCTCTCTTTCACTAGTTACGTGCTGGATTACACGTTAACTGATACGATCATACACACGAATATTTACAAGGTTTCGCTCGTACCCTTTGGGGTTTAAGCCCATTGGAACTTACGCAAACGATACATGTTGTAATACAAACAAACGATCATACGAGTATACTTTACAACTGTACCACTACTATGATTACATAATAATAATGGATGGAATTATTATTATACACCGATAACAAACGGACCGTACAACTTTTATACAAACTACGATTTACAAACGAATACAAATGTACAAACAAACTAATGGACATTAACTAGTTTGGGAACAACTAGCATGGATACTTTACAAGTATTCCATTTACTTACTAAACCTTATGCGTATTAGGACGCTAAGGGTTGCTAGTTCGGGATACTACTTGCTTACTTACTGCATTGTCTGCCAGACTCAGGTGAGTCTTACAGCCCCTACTTTACTGTTTTTACTCAGGGGTGAGATGCATTACTGTTTTACATGAACACACAAAACTTACTTGCTGCCATGATTTACTTACTGTACGAGATTTCGGATACGCCAACTGCATGAGTTTACGACTAATCCAATGAAATCCTCCTTAATCATAGTTGTTAGTTATGTGATAAGCGCGAGTTTTAATATATGGATCCATATGGGACTGACAATCCCCGCCCGGGGTAGCACGCACTACCACGAACCGTTCCTGTAGAAACGGGCGTTTCTTACTCGTTCCGTATGAATGTTTTGGATTACATTCATGGGGGGTACCTATATTTACTGTACGTTAAGCTTCAACTATGGTGGCTCATGGCAATTGTATCAAACGGTTTGCATAATCTGCAACCACCCACTTATTAAAACTTAAGTTAACGATGAGCATAACCTGTGATCGTTACTTACTGGCTGGCTATGATTTACAAATACTACTTGTGTGTTCAACTGTTTACTTACTTACAAACCTGTGAGATTCACCAACCTTTTTGGTTGACCGTTTTAGTAATGCTTCTCAGGTACACAGCATCAGTAGGGATGCCCAGCAGGATAAGCTTTCTTAGCTCGAGTCGCATGCATTTACAAGCTTGGAGATTTACATACATTACTTTTGTACTTACTGTTATGTATTAGAATCTCTAGGATTTTACTTGAACTCGAGCTTGTATTTTGAAACTACTTATGTATTAATGTAATAACTTTTCGAACGTCTCATTTAGAGTCGTTCACTGTATCCTTTGTGCTTGTGATTATTGATTAGTAACACCCAAAACATCGCTTCCGCAAACTGTTAAATTTGGGGGTGTTACAGATTGGTATCAGAGCCTAAGGTTATAGTGAACTAGGTTGCATTTAGTGGGCCTAGACTATGACCGTAGGCAGTATTCCTCATTAGGTATAACTGGTTCAGGAATTACAGCATACGATTTTAATTTAACATAACCTGATCAACTATGTACAATTAAATGAAGATGATGTGAGTTCTGAAAGGGGTTATATTATATATATATATATATACATAGGCCTCTTTCCCCGATACGATACTCTCTCTCGACTACTACGAAATTAATATTCTTTAAAATTTCATCGAACAAACGACAACTCGATTCTCGTCATTCTGTCCTTATTTAACTTTTATGAATTCACGAATACCGACATACGTCCGAAGATCTCCACACCATTATAACCGACAACCATAGTTACTCGAACATCCTTCGATATGAAGATCGAGACCTTGTTTTCATTTGCTATTCCTACCTAATTCTACGTTTATAACATTCTACAATGTACACTACTGTACCGTTAGGTGTAACCCAATAAAACCATTTTCAACTTAATTTTCGTCAGATTCCCAATTGATACAACCGACTTTTACTAGCAAAATTTTATAACCAATGTATTTTTATCAAACATGTTACAAAATTCCTCACAAAAATGTTTTTATAAAATTTTCAAAAACTTCAAAAACCGTATAAACTTATTTATAGTACACAACTTTAAACAACCTTCACACTTTGGCGTAATTTCTCTAAACTCACTAAATTATCACAATCATAATTCTTGTTCAAACCTTCACATGTTCTTTATTTATTGTTTCAAGGAACATGCCTCCTCGACGACAAATCACTCTTACTAAAGCCGAAGTCGCGGGTATTATTGCCCGTAGTGTGGCCCAAGCTCTAGCTGTCCGAGCAACCATTCCTGGTAGCGAAGATACGGCTAACAATACACCTCCACCCAAAACCTGCACCTACAAGGACTTCCAAAACTGCAAACCCTTGAGCTTTGCAGGTACTGAAGGAGCGATCGGTTTGATTCGTTGGACCGAGAAAATCGAATCAGTATTCCTCATCTGCAACTGCAAGGAAGAGGACAAAGTTAAGTTCGCCGCCAGCACCTTTTCTGACACCGCCCTTACCTGGTGGAACACCTATGCACAGACTGTGAGCGTTGCCGATGCTTACAAACTACAGTGGGATGAACTGAAGAATATGCTGAGGGGCGAGTACTGCCCAAGGGATGAGCTGAAACAATTGGAAGTGGAATTTTGGAATCACAAGATGCAGGGTGATGACATCACCGGTTACACCAATCGCTTTCACCAGCTGGCACTTTTGTGCCCATCCATGGTTGATCCCGAGTACAAAAGGATCGAAAAGTACGTTGATGGACTTCCTGAGCGACTTCAAGACTTAGTTACTTCATCCAAACCGGGAACTATTCAGAGCGCCATTCGTATGGCTCATGAGTTAACGGCCAATTCTGTCCGCCGTGGCTCGACTTCAACCCCGTCTGCGAATAACAAACGTAAATGGGAAGTAAGTCCCCACTCATCCAACCCGATTCTTGACAAGAAGCTTGCAATTGTCAATGCCAATGACTCAAAGGCTTACAAGGGGAGCAAGCCTTACTGCTCCAAATGTGGTCGCCATCATAATGGCTCCTGTCCCTGCACCAAATGCAAGAAATTCGGGCACCTGACCCAAGACTGCCGAACCAACCCCACTGGTACTGATACTCCTGCACCCAAAACCTGCTATGAGTGCAACGGTACCGGGCACTTTAGAAAGGATTGCCCAAAACTGAAACTCCGGACCAACCACACGAGGAGTAGAGCATACGTAATTAATGCTAGGGATGATGACCCAAACCCGAGACTCTGTGATTTGATTAACCCGGGTACGCTCATTCTTTGATTACCCGAAACTGTTTTTCTCATAAATCTCTCGCTTAATAATTATGTGTAACTGTCTATTATTCTGTGTGTTTCCTTTGATCCTAAGTACCCAATAGGATTAGGAAACGATCGACTATACGAAATCCGAATGTATAACTTGTATTACACTTAGACTACCAATAACAAACTCTTTTCCCAATTATCTCACACTGGTTGAGACCGGGAACTCGTATATTATTCGTACTTTAAACAAGTCATCCAATAGAACTTCATTTACTAGTAACAATTCTTAAATAAAATAATTATTTCGTAGGAAATGACAACTCACTCCGTCAACAACCCTACCTTGGATGGTGAACTGCTCAGTGAGGAACCAATAATGTTTCCTTACCTCCTCGAACTCGAGTGTGATACCGAACCTTATGTTGAATCAGCAACAGCACCTGCTTCTCCTGTTGCTCTAACTGCTGCAAAAGCACCAGTTGATGTAACCTTGAATGCTGAATCAGTCAGCCACCTCAACCAAACTATTGATTCGCTGCGAAAACAACTGACTGAAGCACGGGAAGACATTGATGACCTACGACGAATTGCTTTCCAAAATGACATACGTATGCGTGAGTACGAGTTACGTTTGATAGCCTTAGAAAACCCTACTTCACCACTAACTTCCAAAGTACTCCTACTGAAAAGGATAACGACCCTGACTGTACCCCGCCTCCAGCAAAAAGGGTGAAGATTTACTTAGGAAATAAACCTTACTGCACCCGATGCACTCGGCATCATGACGAACCGTGTACCACACCCACCGGTCAATGCAAATCCTATCTTAAAGGTACGAACCCTCCTAAAGCGAAACTCTGCTTCAACTGTGAGAGTGCTGGCCATCTCAAGGCCAAATGCCCACTACCTCCAGGCAACAAAATTTAGGGTACGTTACCACCTAACAATTACTTGATTACAAACACTGTAGGATCTACCTTACTACTGTAGGCTACTAGGACGCATTGTAGCCACCTGATGAATAACAAACTACCGATTACTACATCGAACAAATTTCGGGACGAAATTTTATTAACAAGGGGAGAATGTAACAACCCAAAATTTAGGGCCAATTTAAATTTTCCCTAATTACGTGTTTATTACTTGTATATAATATGAAATAGGATTATATACGTTATTTACTTATTATATATATATATGGATGGAATATATATATATATATATATACGCGTATACGATTCGTACATATCGTATGAAACTACAATTGTACAAACTTGCGGACATTGGTAAAACAATTATTAAATAATGTGAAATTATTTAATTACTTTGACTAGTACTTTATATTATGTTTATAATATAACGGAAAACGTACGTTTTAATTAAAACGCTACCGAACTCTCCGAAAACTCGACCAACCGACAAAACGAAACTAAGTTATATTGTTTAACTTGAAAACAAAATATTTTATTAAAATACTTCAACTAAATTATCGGATATTATTTCGTATTTTAAAACGTATATTTAATCGCGTATAAAATAATTTTAACGTTTAAACGACCGGGGAAACGAACACCGCACGGAGCGCATACGCGAGGGAACAACATTTGGTGAGATCACACCTTGTGGCCCCACCATGGGCCGGCCTAGGTGAGGGGGCATTAAGCCCTCACCCTTTCTTCCACTCCAATACACAAACACATACATGCATCCATCTTTCCCTCTCCTCTCTCTCTCCCACGATTTCTCTCTCTCTAAAACCGTCAACCGAACACCCCAAAAACACCACGAAAACTCCCTAAACCACCTAGCTCGCTTGGAGGAAGTTGCACACGACAACGAGGACTACAACTTCATCTTTTCGGTTTCTTGATTCGACAATTTTGTAAGTTTTCCGGCGACCCGAAACTTTTCCGATTACTTTTATTTTGCTAGATTATTGTTCCCCTAGCTAAATGATGTCCGAATATGTAATTAAAACTCGTTTTTGAACACGTTAACGGAAATGTCGGTTTTGGTCATTTTAAAGAAAACGACACCACAAACCTTAAAAACGACCACCAATGGTTACTATGGATTCATTATAACATATTAAAACTAGTATAAAAGTTCTAGACCCAACGGAAACCGGAAAATACGTTTTCGGAAACTTAAATTCCGAACAGACCTCTTGTGTCGCATCGGACCAAAATTTCATGCGACACAACACTGTGTCGCATGTTATGTCGCACGTTATGTCGCAATGTATGCGACACAACGCTTATGTCGCACTATATGTCGTATCATCTACGACACAAAGTTTACCTATCGCTTGATTGCGACACAACGACTATGTCGTATCGTTGTGTCGTACCCTTGTATGCGACACAACCATTGTGTCGCATAAACATCAAATCGAATTCAGTCCATACGACACAGACCTTATGTCGTATACGGTCTGCAACACAAGACTTGTGTCGCAGATAACCCAGATCAGAAAACAAAATATATTCTAAGTGTTGGAATCACTTTTTCAACTACTAAATCAAATACGATGCTACTTATACATGAAAATACTATACTTTTGAGAGTATACAACAACACTTGAATACGTACAAGACTATGCTAAACTAACGTGAGATTTCACTCACACACGCACACGAGTTTACACTCGAAATACTTAGGAGATTACACTCCAACGAACTTACACTTGTACATTACACGGGATTACATCCGATACGAACTTACAAGTTCCATCACTAGTTACGTGCTGGATTACACGTTAACTGATACGATCATACACACGAATATTTACGAGGTTTCGCTCGTACCCTTTGGGGTTTAAGCCCATTGGAACTTACGCAAACGATACATGTTGTAATACAAACAAACGATCATACGAGTATACTTTACAACTGTACCACTACTATGATTACATAATAATAATGGATGGAATTATTATTATACACCGATAACAAACGGACCGTACAACTTTTATACAAACTACGATTTACAAACGAATACAAACGTACAAACAAACTAATGGACATTAACTAGTTTGGGAACAACTAGCATGGATACTTTACAAGTATTCCATTTACTTACTAAACCTTATGCGTATTAGGACGCTAAGGGTTGCTAGTTCGGGATACTACTTGCTTACTTACTGCATTGTCTGCCAGACTCAGGTGAGTCTTACAGCCCCTACTTTACTGTTTTTACTCAGGGGTGAGATGCATTACTGTTTTACATGAACACACAAAACTTACTTGCTGCCATGATTTACTTACTGTACGAGATTTCGGATACGCCAACTGCATGAGTTTACGACTAATCCAATGAAATCCTCCTTAATCATAGTTGTTAGTTATGTGATAAGCGCGAGTTTTAGTATATGGATGTATATGGGACTGACAATCCCCGCCCGGGGTAGCACGCACTACCACGAACCGTTCCTGTAGAAACGGGCGTTTCTTACTCGTTCCGTATGAATGTTTTGGATTACATTCATGGGGGGTACCTATATTTACTGTACGTTAAGCTTCAACTATGGTGGCTCATGGCAATTGTATCAAACGGTTTGCATAATCTGCAACCACCCACTTATTAAAACTTAAGTTAACGATGAGCATAACCTGTGATCGTTACTTACTGGCTGGCTATGATTTACAAATACTACTTGTGTGTTCAACTGTTTACTTACTTACAAACCTGTGAGATTCACCAACCTTTTTGGTTGACCGTTTTAGTAATGCTTCTCAGGTACACAGCATCAGTAGGGATGCCCAGCAGGATAAGCTTTCTTAGCTCGAGTCGCATGCATTTACAAGCTTGGAGATTTACATACATTACTTTTGTACTTACTGTTATGTATTAGAATCTCTAGGATTTTACTTGAACTCGAGCTTGTATTTTGAAACTACTTATGTATTAATGTAATAACTTTTCGAACGTCTCATTTAGAGTCGTTCACTGTATCCTTTGTGCTTGTGATTATTGATTAGTAACACCCAAAACATCGCTTCCGCAAACTGTTAAATTTGGGGGTGTTACAATTGTGGTAACTAGTGACATGTGATTCTTTGAGACCCGAAGAAGTGAGGTTGAGCTTCTTTGCCGCAGGTGCGAGTGAAGCATAAATGTATCTGGGCGGTATAACCACATATGAGACTTTAGGATAGATGCATCAGGGGAGTATAGTCAAAGGTGCGACGGAGGTGTAGATTCATTTGGACGGCATAGCCACGTATGTGACTTAAGGTGCGACTTTAAGGTGGATGCATCTGGGCGGTATAACCTCAGCTGCGACTGAAGTGTAGATTCATCTAGCCCATAAGTGTTCTTAGGTGGTTACAAAGCTATTACTTTTCAAAATTTGGGAAGTGAACATAGTTTTATTTGTGGTCCAAATACCGACTAACAGTTGGCCATGTATACAAAATATGGAGATATATGGTAGATCTAAGTTCACAAACATGTATACCTTGTTTATACCCAAGATTATGTTTTTAATGTGAGTAATAATTGATTAGCTTTTCATAAAAAACAATATGTAATCTTTCCCTTGTAAGGAATTTTCTCAAAAATTTATAGTAAAGTCTTATACACTTTAGTGTGTTATCGGTTTTTGAGGAAAAACTGAGCTTTAACACGAGCGTATGTTGTTAGTCCCTGTTTAACTTAATAAACAATCTTACTTACTAAGCCTTGAATATATTATTGAGAAGTTGCGGAATCACACTCAATAATATTAAGAAGATCAATGAATATTAATTAATTTAATGAACACAATAATATACCGAAAGCTTCAATCTTATTAATGATATAAGACGAATACACTTGATGTATTAGGGTTACAGAAAACCTTGAAGCTGCGCAAAAATCATTAACCTATCTAGGTCTAAAGGATCTCTATTTATAACATATAGAGTCCTATACAATCTCCTACAAATATGGAATAAACTAACTTCCATAACCGACTCATACTTATCACAAAATCATAAACAGTTTTAACTACCATTCTGATGTAAACAGTTGTAACTGTTACACATTCAGTGGTAACTGCTTCAATTGTAATATACGACTAAGTACAAATATATAATCAGTGTTAACTGTTTCATATATAACTAACAGTTACTAATACATAAGCAGTTTTAACTACTTACAGACACATAACTATCAGTTGTAATCTATCTTCAATCAGTTGTAACACTTGTCTTCTCATCAGTTTTCTTCTATCAGTTGTAACTTCATAAAGACAGTTTTAACCTTCAAAGCAAACAGTTTTAATCACTTATACCCTGTCTTCTCATCAGAATTTCAACTCAGACCTGAAACAGTTTTGACCCAACAATCTCCCCCTAAACTTAATCTGTCCTTCACAGCATTAGGTTTCTTCTAATTCTCCATTATAAGCTTCACAAAATTCTTTCAAAACTGTTAGTCATTTCTTCTCTTCTTCCTATCAATCTCCTCCTTCTTATGAATCTGATTCAGCACCATATATACCAATTCCAGAGCTACATCATCTAAAACTGCAGCTTGTAGCCTTGCATTTCTTAAACCCATCAAAAATCTCAGATTTATATCATAAAATCTATCTGTCAATAACCACATAAACACTGCATCATCCATAACAATCTGATGTACTCCAGGTTTGGCATGATAAATCCAATTTCTGACCTTGCTAAAAGTAGCAAACTGAAATGGAAACTCTTCTGGCTCAAACATAGCTTTAATCCAATGCCATGTAACTTTTTCAACCAGATTATCAAACCTTTTCAAATCTAAATTCTTTTCCATCCCAATCTCATACATTCTCACCAAATCAGTCCTACTAATTCTCTTTATCAAATCCCTAAAAGATCTCCACCAAGATACATTTCCATCTGCTCTTTCAACTTTAATCTTGTGAATCTTAACAGGATTGACAAATTGCTCAATAGACCAATCAATAATACCAGGTAATTCAACATTAATTACCTCAGATTCCATAGGCTGTAACAGAATAAACTCCTTCAATTCATCAATATTCCTTTCTCTATCAGGAATTTCATCTAACTCTCTCTTCTTTTGCTCAAGTTCATCTTTCCTCCTCTTCTCAGCTTCTATTTTTTCTCTTTTTTCTTTTTCTTCCTTTTCTTTCAATTTTCTTTCTTTTTCAGCCTCTTTCTTTTCCTTTTCAACTTCCTGCTTTTTCTTCTCAGCTTCTTTCTTTTCTCTTTGTTTCTTTTCAATCACATCAGGATTCAACTCATCTTTATCCCATAACTCCTGCAATCTCTCTAAACTCATCTGTTTCAAAGCATTCAAAGGAATATACCCACCTTTCAATTTTGCAATCAAGTTCTTCTTCATTTGAGCTTTTGTTGGTGGTTTTGCAGCTTTTTTCTTTCTTGCTTCCTCTGCTTTTCTTTTCTTAACCTGCTCAACAAGATATTCAATATCATCCTGTCTCTGTTCTTTCAGTAAATATTCATCCCACTCTGCCACTTGCTCTTTTGTCATTTTCACAAATTTTCCTTCCTCAATCTCAACATCAATCAATCCCTCTGCATTTATCTCAGCCTGTAACCTTTGAGCATACTCAATATCATGAGCAGTTACTTCTGGTGGCACTGGTTTTTGCTTTTTCTTCTTTGGTTCTTCTACCAGTTTTCCCTTGCCTTTATCTTTTGGATCAATCTTTGGCAATTCTTTCTGTTGAACAGGAACAGCAGCAGGTTCTCTAATCTGAAATCCAGGTAAAGATGATTGTTGTGAAGATTTCTTCTTTGGAGTTTCAACCTTCTTTCCTGTACCAGTCATCTTAGCAGTTTTAACTGGAATGCTCTTCTTCCTGGTCTTTTCAACTTGTTGAGCATCAGTTTTAGCATCAGTCTTTACTTCTTCTTTTTCAACTGCTATCTCAGGTTTACTCACCTCTTCACCATCATCCTCATCAATCTTTAACTCCTCAGTCTTATCATCCAAATTCACCTCTGCAGTTTGCTCCACTGACCCAATAACCTCAGTATGATCAGACTTATCTTCATCTGCCACTGATTCCTTCATTTCTGTTTCCACTGTCTCATATACTGATTCATTTATTTCTGGCTCTGGCTCTGTAGGTGGTGTTGGAGGTGTATGCACAAAATCATCATCCACTGGTTGTTCCATTTCAATCTCTTCATCAACTTTTTCATCATCAGACACAACCTTATCATTCTCATTCCTCTTATCACCCAAATTTGTCCAGACCTTCTCCCCCTTTTTGAAAGCATTTTGTTTAAAGTTATAAGTCTCCTCAGGTTCTGAAGTATCATGAACCACATATTTCCTCCCTTTCTTCAAACATTTAATAACAATCCTCTCTAACTGCTTCACTTTCCTCTGCAACTGACATCCTTAGCCTTATTCTTCTTCCTCTCCTGTACAAACTCAGCCCATACATAATCAACCATTTTCGTCAATTCCAAGTTAGTTCTAGCCTCAACACCTTCAGGATGTGAATCCTTTGGTGAATCATTGACATCATCAAACTCTGACTCATGCCTAGCATGATCATCAAAGTCCCCTTGGTTCTTGGTACTGGGACCACTAGGATCATCTACAGGTCTAGAATCATGTCCATGTGTTGCCTCTGATTGGGTCTTATTAATGTTACTTCTGTCCTGCTCTGCCAGTGGGCTAGAAGCAGTAGAAGCAGCCCTCTCAGAATGATCATCCTCCTCCTCATTGATCATCTGCTGTGATGAATCATTTGGCTGAGACACCTGAGCAGCAGCAGCCTCAGATGCCTGATTTTTAGCCTTTTTGGCTTTAGTAGGTTTAGCTGTTGTGGTCCCTTGTTTTCTCTTAGTACCCCCAACTACTGTGGGTTGAGAAGTGGTGGGTGGAACCATTCTCTCAGTAGTTGGTTCAGCTTCAGTTGGTAGTACTGATGCTGTGGTGGAAGGTGCAGGAAGCATTGTAGAAAATAATGTTGTAACCTTCCCAGAAAATTTAGTATCTCTCTTCATATTTGCAAAAACTTTTGGTTTAAAAGAGACAATACCAATAATCTTTTCAAGTGCAGTTATATTAGGAATTTATTCATTTAAGAACAACTGCACAAAACGTGGATACATCAAAAACTTAATCTTTGGCTGCTCAATGTTTCTAAGCATACCAGAAAATATCAGATTTGAAAAATTAAACCTTTGACCAGTTGCAAGACAAGCAATTGCATAAGCAATGTTGCTTCCAAACTGCTCAAAAGATGATCTCTTAGATGATAAGCAGTGTAAAATTGTATGTATTAAAAATCTCCACTGATGAGAAAATAAGGTTTTCTGAAAAGTAAAAATTTCAAAAGAACCCTCATAACCCATCAATCGTAAAGTATCATACATAACAGTATCCTCTAAAGAAGATATACCTGCCTCATCATCTAGTTGTAATGAAGCTCTAACAGTAGCTTCTGTGATTACAACACGTGTATCCATAACTTCTGAAACGATTCTTTTAATCCCCTGTTCCTCTTCTATTGATGCATTCACCCAGAAATTGTTGATATGATCGTGAGATATTCTGGGTGCTACAGTGAGAGCATGACGAATATGTGAAGCACGAAGGAAATCAATGATTTCCACATACTCGTTTGCCTCTGCAGGTTTCATTAAGAATGCAATCATATTGTGATCTTTTCCAATCGGTAGTTGAACAGTAGACGAAGTCGATGCCATGATAAGAAATCAAGTAATCGAGAAGAATCGATGATGATTTTACAGAATCGAAAATCAATGAGACTTAGCGCAGTTGTTTGTATGTGAAATTTTGAAAGCGTAATGAGAAACCCTAAGTGTTGAGAGTTAAATACTGAAATTAAATCAGTTGTAAGCCCTAATTTGATCAGATCCCCAATTATAACTAAAACAGTGTTAATTAAATAAAATAACACGTTCAGTGATAACTGTGAAAATAACCATCAGTGGTAATCAACACTTGGTTTCTCAAATGCATCATTTACATAATTAAGCTAGCAGTGCTAACTTGTACAAGCAGTACCAACCGACCAAGGCAGTGCTAACTTAATACAAGTAGTACTTCAGTTCTAGCAAAATCATATAAACAAAGCAGTTGATGAATTTTTTTTTTTTTTTTTTTTTTTTTTTTACCGAAAGCTAACTCCACAAGCAGTGACACTTCATAAACACCTGCATAAGTTAGACTCCAAAACCTAGCAATATAACCTGCAGTGGTAATTCCAAACAAAAATACAAGTATACAGTGTTAACTATACACCAACAGTGGTGAAGTGATTATTACCACTGTTTATAATAAAAGTAAGAAACAGTGATAACGATACACATTACACACAATCAGTGTTTATTTAACAAATCAGTATTAACCCAAATTGAAATCACAGTAGATATTATTCACAGAAAGCAGTAACAAGAGAAATAACTTATGACAAATTGATCATTCCAATACTAGTAACCAATAATGTGAATCTGCCTACATCAAAAGCTTTTGTAAACAGATCAGCAAACTGATTATCAGTATGAACTTTCAAAATTTGAATAAGTCTTTTCTCATTACAATCTCTAATGAAATGATATCTGATTTCAATATGCTTTGTTTTAGAATGTTTAACTGGGTTATTAATAATACTGATTGCAGAGCTATTATCAATAAAAATAGGAGTATTAAGAAAGGTAAAACCATAATCTAACATCTGATTCTGAATCCATAGCACTTGAGCACAGCAACTTGCAGCTGCTACATATTCTGCCTCTGCTGTAGATGTAGATACAGTGGTTTGTTTCTTGCATTGCCATGAAACCAATCTTTCTCCCAAAAATTGACAACCTCCTGATGTAGATTTCCTGTCCAAATTAGCTCCTCCATAATCACTATCTGTGTAAGCTATCAGATCAAAAGAATTAAACTTTGGATACCAAAGGCCCAATTTTGATTGACCCTTCAAATATCTAAAAATTCTTTTGACTGCTAGAAGATGTGATAGCTTTGGATTAGCTTGAAATCTTGCACATAAACACACTGCAAACATGATGTCAGGCCTTGATGAAGTGAGATACATAAGAGACCCAATCATTGATCTGTAAAGATGTTCATCCACACTCTCCCCCTCAAGATCTGCATGTAATTTCTTGTTTGTCTCAACTGGTGTGCTTGCAACTTTAGCATCTTTGTACCCAAACCGATCCAGTATATCATTCACATACTTACTTTGATGAATAAAGATTCCTTCTTTCTGTTGCTTTACTTGTAGCCCCAAGAAAAATGTTAATTCCCCCATGGAGCTCATCTTGAACTTTTCATGCATCAATGATTCAAACTCCTTGCAAAGACTATCCTTTGTTGAACCAAAAATGATATCATCTACATAAACTTGAACCAGTAGTATATCATTCTTAATTCTTTTAGTAAACAAAGTTTTATCTATTGCACCCCTTTTGAATCCATTCTGCAACAGATAATCTGAAAAAGTATCATACCAGGCTCTAGGTGCTTGATGTAAGCCATAAAGAGCTTTATCCAGTTTGAAAACTTTGTCAGGAAATTTAGAATCTTCAAACCCTGGTGGTTAACATACATAGACCTCTTCCTGTATAGTGCCATACAGAAAAGCACTCTTAACATCCATCTGATACACAATGAATCCCTTGAATGAAGCATAAGCCAAAAACAATCTAATTGCCTCTATCCTTGCAACAGGTGCAAAAACCTCATCATAATCAATCCCCTCTTCTTGTGAATACCCCTGTGCAACCAATCTAGCCTTGTTTTTGATCACTATACCTCTTTCATCCTTCTGGTTCTTGAAAATCCATTTAGTACCAATTGCCCTCTTCTCTTTAGGCAAATCAACCAATGTCCAAACTTCTTGAATCTTAAACTGAAGCAACTCTTCTTGCATAGCTTCAATCCAACTAGGATCTCTCAAAGCTTCAGTAACCTTCTTTGGTTCTGTTTGAGACAGAAAACAGGCAAACAAAGAAGTATTAACAGCTTCTGTATCAAGATTTACTTCTTCCTCATTTGCTGAAGCTTCAAACACCTGACTTTGATTTCTTGTTTTAACAGCTGATTCAATATCTCCTATTACATTCTCAAGTGGATGATATTTATGAGTAATGTATTTGGATGCTGCTGTTTCTTGAATACTCTCCTCTAAGTTGGTAAAATTTCCTTCTTGACCAGACTCACTACTTGACACTTCTCTTGCAATTCTCTTTGACAAAGGAGTAGAACTCATCAAATGTAGATAATTCAAATGTTCCTGCTCTGTGTCAAGATGCTTTGTAGGTGTCTGATCAACATTCACACCTGCCTTTGTATTCTTCTGTAGTGGACTCATATCACTGTCTTCTGTACTGTCTTCAATAACAGGTCTATCAGAATCATCAACATGAGAAAATGATGTTTCATCTGATTTTCCTGTTTCCACATCCTGTGATGTCGTTGGTTGATCAGTATCAAACACTTCTGGAGGATCAGGAGACCAAATTGGAAATAATATATATTCCAATGAATCATTCTTCTTTCCAACAGATATTCCTGATTTTGCTCTACCTTCTTCATCACATGTTCCTGCATTTGTACCTGCACTTGTACCTGCACTAGTATCCACATTTGTATATCTAAAAGCAGTATTAAGTGCATCAATATCAAACAGTGATTCAGGACCTTTTCCCTCAGGATTAACAGTGTTTTCATTAAAAGTAATGTGCACTGTTTCTTCTATGATTCTGGTCCTTTGATTGAATACCCTATAAGATTTACTTTGAATAGAATAACCAACAAATATCCCCTCATCAGCCTTACTCTGAAACTTACCTAAGTGATCTTTGGTATTTAAGATTGTACAAGGACACCCAAAAGATTTTAAGAAACTAACCAAAGGCTTTCTCTTAAACAACAGTTCATATGGTGTCTTGTTATGAGGCTTAACAACTAATACTCTATTTTGAACATAACAAGTTGTGCTAACTGCCTCTGCCCAAAAAGACATAGGTAGCTTTGCATCAGATAGCATGGTTCTAGCAGCCTCAATCAGTGTCCTATTCCTCCTTTCAGCTACTCCATTTTGTTGAGGAGTTCTAGGTGCACTAAATTCTCTCTTAATACCTTTAACTTCACAGAATTTATCCATCTCATGATTTTTAAATTCTGTTCCATTATCACTTCTAATGATCTTTACTCTTTTATCCAATTGATTCTCCATCTTAGTTATAAATGATCTAAGTATTTCACCTGTCTCATCCTTTGTCCTAAGAAAGAAAACCCATGTAAATCTAGAATAATGATCAATAATCACAAGACAGTAAGACTTTTTCCCCATACTACTTATACTGGTTGGTCCAAATAAGTCCATATGCAATAAGTGTAAGGGTGTGCTATTTGTGTTCACAGATTTGGACTTAAATGAGGATTTGTGTTGCTTTCCCTTTTGACAAGAAACACAATGATCATCACATGAATAGACCTTTTCAGGCAAACCTCTAACAAGCTTGTTTTTGACAAGTTTATTAATGGTTTTGAAATTCATGTGACACATCCTCCTATGCCACAGTTCAGATTCATTCACACTTGCTTTAGAAATAAGACAGTTTAAATCAGGTTGAGGTGTCATATTTACTAAGTCACACTTATATACATTATCTTGTCTTGGAATTCTCATCAAAATCATGTTTTCCGGTATTTTAAATTCTTTGGACAAGATAAGGCATTCAGTGTCAGTAAAAAGAACTGGGTTCTTTTTATCTGTGATTTGACTCACACTTAGTAAATTATACCTCAGTTGTTCCACAAAATAAACATTATCAAAACTTAGCTTTTCACTCTGAACTGTTCCTTTCCCTGTGATCCTTCCTCCTTTTGGATTGCTTCCAAAAGCTACATATCCTCCATCAAAAGATTTAAAGTCCTGCAGCTTTTCTTTGTCTCCAGTCATGTGCCGTGAGCATCCACTATCAATATGCCATAAGCTCTTAGGCTTGCCCTGCACAACCAGTCAAAAAGAGAATTAATTTCTCTTGGGAACCCAAACCAATTTGGCTTTGGGTTTCCCATGTGCATTCACATAATCAACTTTCTTAAAGATTATTGATTGTGAAGCACTGTTGGTATTTGGATCTGTTAATTTATCAGACTTAATAGGTGTCCAAATCCAACTAATTTTAGACTTAACAGTGTTCTTTGGCTTAACAGTTTTAACTGTTTTACCAATTGAAGATTCAGTGTTAATTTTGTTAACACTGTTTTTGAAATCAGTTACCACTGTTTTAGTCTTTGAGCTTTTGGCTAATTTTGTTATTACTGCTGCAGTAGATTTACCTGTAACAGTGTTTAACATGGTAGCCTTTGAGTTTATCTTCTGAACTCTGGCAGTATGATCAACTTTTGATTGAAATTTTTGTTTGTTAATCATATTTGCTTTCATCCATGACTGTTTTCTAATCCTTTGAACATTCTCAGGATTATAATAACAGTCATATTTAAGATGACCCATTTTTCCACATATAAAGCAAGACATTTCTTTAATCACAGTAACATTATTACCCAGTTTTTGTGAAATCATTTGATTCCAATTTCTTTGATTACCTCTGGGTTTTTGATTTTGAAAACTCTGTGAAGAAGAAGCACTTGCTTTACATTTACAATTCACACAGTTATTTACAACAGATTCAACAACAGGTTTAGTAACTGAGTTAACTGTATTACTAACATATCCTAACCCATGTTTAGATTTGTTAGTATTCAAGCTCACCTTCTCTAAGTCCAGTTTAACCTTCTCCTTAAACATTTTCTTACCCTCTTCTAGTTTATCAGTTTTAAGATTAACAACTAGATCAGTAATTACTCTCTTCACATCCTCACATGTTGACTCAGACTTAGATGATTCAGATTTCACACTCTTCTCACTATCAGATGTCCTATCACTCTGATCATCTTCTTCAGTCCAGTCACTAACTTCACCTTCTACAAACAGATCATCATCAGATAAACTTTTAATTGGATCAGCCTTTTTAACCTCATCTACCATTTCTCTTTTAAGTGAATTGATATCAATTTCACTTTTGGGAGGAAAGTAGGTGTGATTATAAGGTGGAGGTACATTATTGTATCCTAATCCAGTCTTAAGTTTATCATGAATCTGTGAATTAATAAGTTTATTTACACTCTTTGAAGCATGTTCTAATTTACTTACATCAAGCCTTATACTGTCTCTTTCACATGTGACCTCAGTAAGTTTCTTAGATAACAAATCAACTTTATCTTTAAAAGAGTCTCTCTCCCACCTAGCATATTCAATGTCATACTTAAACTGTGTTGCATTGACTTCATATGCCTTTATTTGATTTTCCAGATTTTCAATTACTGCTATGGTGTGTTTACTTTTGATTTCCCATTGTTTTAGTTCCTCACACACTTTTATATTATGATCTCTGTAGTGTTTAACAGTTTGTTTACAAACAGCAGAACATAATTTACTTTGTACCTCAGTAGGAACTTCTGACTTTTTGTCAGATTCTGCAATGGCCATGAGACATTGATTCTTCACAACATGCTCTTCTTGATCACTCCAATCCCATCCACAGCCATCCATAGACACCAAAGCATTTGCTGAAGCCCCCTGAATTGGAATGTTTCTTGTCTGTGTTCCAGTGCTTCCAGATCTCTGACCATTACTATTCTGCTCTTGCCTAGGGTTTCTGCATTCTCTGGCAAAGTGTCCCATCTTGTGACAGTTGAAACACTCAATCTTGCTCTTATCAAACCAATTTGCATCATTCCTCTTGTATGCAAAGTTATTTCTACCAGTCCTCTGCATGAACCTTTTTGCTCTCTGAGTAATCAATGCAATTTGCCACTTGATGTCCATCTCCTCTAGATCATCACCATCAAATTGTTCCAGATCTTCATTAGTAAGTGAAGAATTCACATTACTTGCAAAGAAAGATTCTAATATTTGATCATTAGAACTATTTGATGATGATCCTGCTCCTCCTGAAACATGAGTAGAACCCATTTGACTTGATTCTGCTTTTGTTCCAGCCATAGACATAAAAGCAGCATTATGACTGTATCCAGTTGCTTGCTTCTTACTTTCCACCTCAGACTCAAAGTTCCTCAGATCATTGTATATATCTTCTAGTTCCTTAACTTCAATGTCTGAACTCTGCCTCAATCCAACAGTATAGATTGTCCATTCATCACCTAATGATCTCAAGAACTTTCTGTTAAGATCTTCTTTGTCAATATTAACCTTGTGATTTTCCAATTCTCCAACTAATTTAGTAAACCTATCAAAGGTTTGAGTTAGAGTTTCAGATTTCACATGGCTAAAATTTTCAAATTGTTGTTTTAACAGAGATCTTTTATTCTTTTTAGTGTTATCATTACCACCAAACCTCTTCTCAATTGCCTCCATCAGTACCTTGGGATCTTCACAATTATCAAATCTGCTCTGATGCTCATTCGGAATGGAAAGCAACAGAGTACTAAGTGCTTTGTACTCAGTAGATCTGATTTTCCTCTCTGCTTCAGATGTTGGTGGTGCTCTTGGTTGCTTTACTCCATCTCCATCAAGCGTTACTGGTATACCATTAACAACAACTTCCCACATCTGATAATCCGTGAGAAGCATATATTGCCTGATTCTAACCTTCCATAGATCAAACTCATCAGGTTTAAGCATTGGTATCTTTGTTGCTTGAATTCCTTCATTGCCTTCAGACGCCATTGAAATCAAAACTTAATATCTGAACTAAACTCAAATACTAATACTAATAATCCCAGATCTTCCTGTCTTCAAAGCTTCACAAGCTCTGATACCACTTTGTTAGTCCCTGTTTAACTTAATAAACAATCTTACTTACTAAGCCTTGAATATATTATTGAGAAGTTGCGGAATCACACTCAATAATATTAAGAAGATCAATGAATATTAATTAATTTAATGAACACAATAATATACCGAAAGCTTCAATCTTATTAATGATATAAGACGAATACACTTGATGTATTAGGGTTACAGAAAACCTTGAAGCTGCGCAAAAATCATTAACCTATCTAGGTCTAAAGGATCTCTATTTATAACATATAGAGTCCTATACAATCTCCTACAAATATGGAATAAACTAACTTCCATAACCGACTCATACTTATCACAAAATCATAAACAGTTTTAACTACCATTCTGATGTAAACAGTTGTAACTGTTACACATTCAGTGGTAACTGCTTCAATTGTAATATACGACTAAGTACAAATATATAATCAGTGTTAACTGTTTCATATATAACTAACAGTTACTAATACATAAGCAGTTTTAACTACTTACAGACACATAACTATCAGTTGTAATCTATCTTCAATCAGTTGTAACACTTGTCTTCTCATCAGTTTTCTTCTATCAGTTGTAACTTCATAAAGACAGTTTTAACCTTCAAAGCAAACAGTTTTAATCACTTATACCCTGTCTTCTCATCAGAATTTCAACTCAGACCTGAAACAGTTTTGACCCAACATATGTTTTTAAAGATGAAGGTATACACAACTATAAAGCTTTCAAAGACGAGATTGATTCAGAACCTGGTACTCGAACACTAGTTTCGGTTAGTATATAAGAGATAGGTTCATAATTGTGTTGTCAACGATGAGCTACCAATGGGTGAGACGAGCTCCGGCTTTGAAAGCACTACTCAGATCAAACACAGCTCTGGTTAAAACACATTGCAGTTAAAACGCGACTCGGTTAAGATGCATCACCGGAGGAGATGTGCTTCGGATAAACAAACTTATGTTAGACAATAAGCTTCGGTCGAACAAGCAACGCCAAGTCCTGACATCGTTTGGGATAGACTCTGGCTAATGTGCTCAAGCCTTGAAAATATGGGCTTTGGAATAATTTAACTACTGATAAGTGTGAGTTTCAAAACTAACTGCTATCATAGAATAAGCTCAGACTAAGAATAAGCTCCGATCGCGTAGGTAAGTTTCGACCAAGAAGGTAAGCTTCGACCCTGAAGGTCCGGAATGGACAAGTTGGTAAATAATTAATGGTCATACAAGCTTCAATTGGGATGAGCTCCAACGACAAGGAACTTCGGAATGTATGAGCTTCGACGATAACGAGCTTTGGAATCGATATATTTCGTGAATAACGAGGTCCGGATGAAGTAAGCTCCGGACACCGTGAGAGGATGTGAGCTCTGTTTAAGTGAAGCTTCATGTAAAGCGAGCTCAAATAAAGATGTAGCTCTGAAATGAGTTACGCACGGAGGTTTCCACAGATGATAGTGGGTATGAGTGTCGGAGATGTCTACTGGATATTTAGCTGCCGGAAGTGATCTTCCGAAGGTTATGGATCGGAGCTGGTGAGCCAAGGATGGCTAGTCGAGTATGGCTATCCGGAAGTGATGCTTACGCGTGGTTCCGGAGGATGAAGTTTCGGATAGTCATCAGCTTCGGCTGAGGTTAGTTCCGGTGGTGTTGGCCGGATGTTATGCTCCGTATGGTGAGTTCCGGCTAAAACTGGCTCCGGACAAAATGCTGCACCGCAGTAGGTTCCATGAAAGGAACATCTCCAGCTTAAACGAGATCAAAAGTGATGAACTGCCGATGACTATCCGGAGATGATGCGCCGAAGGTGGTGGTATGGAAGGGGTACCCTCCTTAACCTCACGTTATTGTATTTATTTATGTATATATTGAAAGTAATGCTCTAGGATGATAAAGATATGTATTTATACCTCATGCATTGTAAAGTGTATGCATATCATGTGTAGGAATACAACGGTTAGCAATTAACTTCTATTAAAAATTGACTATTATAGTGAAAAATGAAAAGGGGATAGACTTTATCCGAAAAATCATGTTTATTTGTACTTTTCCGAAAAATAATGAAGCAAAGTAAAAGACTCCTTTCACAACATTACACATTTACACTAGTTTAGCACTTAAAGAATTAGTCACGTGCGTTCTTCACTTAACTATTCTTTCTTTTATTCATTCATGCAAGATAGGCACACTATTATATATAAAAAAGATTATATCCGATGGACGGAGGTGAGTACAAATGCTACCCATTTCTCAAAAGTGAGTTAAAGTTGCTCCGTTTTTCATAAAATACGATTTTAAATCTTTTCCTTGTAAGGAATCTTCTAAAAAACGGTTATGAAGTCTTAGACTTGGGTGTGTTTATTCGGTTTTTGAAGAAAACAAACCGAAACTGAGCTTTAACACTAGTGTGTACGTTCTTGATAATTTGTTAAAAGTAAACACAATAATAACGCTTATAAAGATGAGATCGATCCAGAACCTTTTATTCGAAAACCACCATCGGTTCCGGTCGGGTCTGAAGGAAAGGGGCGAGACGGGCCTCGTTATGCCAGTCCCACGGATGGCGCCAAATGTTGATACAAAAACCAGCAGCCCCAGGACGAAGCTTAAGAACCTTCTTCTGGACGATACTCAAGAGCTGCGTCTCGTCCACCCGTGCTTGGTCTTTGCTGCAAACATCTGATATAGGTTAGGACGAAGGTGCTCGGGCCGAAGCTTAAGAGCTTATCGGCTGGCGATTACCAATTGGTACCCGTATCTACGTTGTAGGTAGATACGGTTTGTACGCCACGAGGCCGAGAACCTCCGATGATGCTCTAGAGAGAGATTCTAGAGAGAGGTCATGGTGTACAGTAAGAGAGAGAGAGAGCATATGTGATCTGGTCCTTAGGAGTGAGGAGGTGAGTCCCATATATAGGGCTCACTTTGGGTAATAAGGTGCATCCTTGAAGGTGTACCTGGAGTTCCGTTGGACAATAGGGTGCGTCCTTTTACAGGACTCGCTTTGGGTAATTAGGTGCGTCTTTGAAGGTGCGCCTAGAGGTACGCTGGACAATATAGTCAATCCTTGTTCTCTCGATATTCCGCACCCGACACGGATTGGATTGCCAACTGTTCATTATTGGGAATGCCTATAGTCAAAGATTCTCTCGGACGTAGCTACTAATATTAGGCGGAGCTTCGGGAGCTTCGGCAGGCCCGAAGCTGCGGCATATTGGTATATACCCAATCATGTCCCCCAGTCTAGTGTATATGCATTGTAGATGCATGTATTATAGACTTAAGTTAACACTTGCTACTTATATTAGATGGAGCTTCGGCATCACCCGAAGCTGCGGCATATTGGTATATACCCAATCAGGCCGTAATAACACCAATAAGGCAATAAACAACTACAAAGCGTGGGCTCATTAAGTACATGTACATCGGATTATGGGTTTTCGGTCCTTCAAGTTACGATCGAGTCGTTACTACTAGGTCTAGATTGACAGATGTTAGAGTTTATAAAATCGTATGTAGGTCTAAACTTGTAACATAAATCTAAACGTAAAAATGTGAATGGTAGATATGAAAATTGATCGAAGGAGAATAAGGGAGAATTTGTTAGGATGGAGTTAACTCACATTTACTTGGTTAAATAGGTGTATCATCTTACAATTAGCTACTTAGTAATTACATTTTACATGTCTTTTTCTTTTTTTCTTTTTTAATGTAGACAAATTTTCTCTCTACTCTCTCTAGTCTACTATATCTCAATGGGTGGTGGACAACGACTCAACGAGGGACTATACAAATTTAATTGAAGCCACCAAACATCACAAGATCTTATTGTGTTTGCTTAGGTTGACTTATTAGTATTGTTTTTTTACACATTTATAAGCACCATATAAAAAATTAAGTCTTTTAAGTTGTTAAGTTTCCACATATATATTTTAGTTGGTAGATAAGATCTTTGACATATTTTCCCAAACATAAAATAAAAAGATCTTTGACTGAGTCAATGTTTTTGTCGTAGATTAGTCCATGGTATAGTGTATAGTCAAACTTTAAAAAAGGGCACGCAAGACTAATTATAGATTGTAATGACCATCAAGTCAACAACACTTAAAGTGCACTTAAAGTTCATAGATTTGAAAGTTCCCTCTTATTTGACACATATCATGCTAGTACATATTTCTTTGGAAAGAAATCATGCCAATTATTATTACACAGTACGTACATATCTAATACTACTTATAAACCATCTCCTCCGTTGAAACTTAAAAGGTTTAAAAATTTAATATTCCCAAAATGCCCTCCTACTCCTTACACTACACGACATGTATTTATCACCATGTATTTATTTACAACCAGTCAACGAACAAAAAAGGAAACAATTGTCAATATGTGAGGAAACACAATTTTTACAGCAACCCAATATGTGAGGAAACACAATTTTTACAGCAACCCAACTACCTTCGTGTTGACTGTGTTTCCTTTCACCAACCATCTTTTTCCACCAACCAATTTATTTACAGCAAGCCTTTAAATACTGCATTTATAACCAAAAAACATATAGAAAGTCAGAATAAGCAATTATAAACACTTGCTGTAAATATCATAGAAATCCAAAAATTGTTCCGATTTCATCATAAAAAAAAATAACATTTCCATTGAATCCGATTGCTTAGAATTGGTATAAATACATACTCCATGCACTACTGATAAACAAAAAACTCACCACAAGATGAATAACAATACTCCATGCAATAACAATGTATCCGATTTGTTTGCAACTCCGCCCTATGTTCCAACTGTGGTGAACATCGATTTAACTCCAACCCATGTGCCGAATATAACCAATGTGAACACCATGAATGTGGTGAATGATGACCTTGCAGTTCTGCCTCCGACAAACACCATCGTGAATGTGCTGAATGATGATCTCATGAATGTGGTGCATGATGACCTGGATGTTGAGGTAAACATCGAGCATTCGAAAATCTCATATTGTATTATTATTGACTATTAAGTAGTAGTAAATATGTGCACACATAAATCAAACAAAGTCATTCCTATGCAGTATAGATAATCATCGTTGGGTGACTGTAAATTCTTGATCAGCAGAGTAATATTATTGGAGTCGTCGTCATTTGGTTGCGTGATGTCTTTATTTGCATGTTTACGCTTTAAGTTTACCTAACCACGTCTACTTTGAACTTTGTACTTAAACCATGTTTGTCTGTCGAATCGAATGGGTTTCTTTAGATACGTACATACATATATATATATATATAGGATTAGGATCAAGGGAGAAGGAAATTTAGGTGGATTCAGTATTTATATACTATGATTCATTTTTTTATTATAATAATAAAAAAATGAATCATAGTAAAAAAATACTGAATCATATTGTTTTCTCCCTCTTCTCGATCTAATTTTTCTTCTTTTTTGATCCCGTTACTATATATATATATATATATATATATATATATATATATGAACATATGTCCCAATAAGCCTCATGAGAACCAAATGACGTCTTTAGAACCATTTTTCTATTTACAAAGTTGTGATGTGATTTGACTCTGTTATTTGACCCAGATATAAGGTAGAAGCTATACCTACGTTGAGGTTAGCAAATTCTTTTGCTTGATGTTTCCAATTGCTGCCTTTAAGAAACAATCCAATTAATCTGCTATGTCCTCCTTGCATCATATAAGACTGTCGCGCACATGTGTCTTTTTAATTGAGTCGACTCAAGTCAAGTCGAAGCACTGCAAGTCCACCTAAGACTCGCTATATTATCCCATATATAGAAAGCTCAGGGTCAAACTATCCCTAATGTTGGTGTTTATTTACCAGATTCGGTATTTTCCCATGGTCAACGTTACGTCGCATTGTCTAGAGGTACATCACGTGAGAATACAAAGGTGTTAGTTAAGCCGGCCAAAAAAATTTCTGAAGGAGTCTACACTGCAAATGTGGTATATCGAGAAGTGTTACGTGATGTGTAAGGTATACGAATGTGATTGTAACTTATTGTTCTTTGCCTTTTTTAAAGGAGTTTTTAATTTTCTCTTTTATGCATTGGTTTCCTATTATGTCATTAAGTATGTACGGTACTTCTCTCAGTTGTAACTCATTTATTTTAGTGTATGACGAAAACACCATATTTCTTTAAATCAAATTGTATATATCTTATCGGTTTCACGTGATAACTACTATTATCGCCGCCATAACGTAAAATCATTTTAGAAATACAGTACCGCCGCATCGCGCGGGTATCTACTAGTATAAAGTATGCATCTTGATCGATGACATCATACTTAGTTTTGAGTTTGTTTGTAAGCAGTTGCTTCTGCAAAAGTAGAGCAACATCTGCATCCTCCTCCATGGCTGTAACGTCCACCGCCACAACAACCATACCTACACCCACCGTGTCCACCACCACCACCACCTCGGCCACCACCGTGGCCATGGCCTCCGCGTCCACCAACGTTGTCTTGTCCTCCACGTCCCCCGCCGTTGTCATGGCCTCCACGTCCACCTCCATTGTTGTATCCTCCATGTCCACCACCGTTGTTGTATCCTCCATGTCCACCACCGTTGTTATATCCTCCACGACCACGGTCGTCAAGCGTACCTGCACCATTCCATGTTATTCCATTTCCATTGTTTCTTATGGATCTAGCTAACTAATGCTATACTTAATAAAGAAATTGTATTCATCATTGTAATGTTACTATGTTAGTTTGATCTTTAGTTTTACACGTTAATCAAGTCTATCAATCATTAGTAATGGTTAGTGAAAAGAGAAAAAGGTTACGACTTACTGTCCTTAGCTGCAACAACTTCGGAGGTAACGAGAAGAACAACAGCTAAAGCCAGAGCAAGAAGAAGGAATGTCTTTGAAGCCATTTTGATGTAAAAGGAAATATATGAATGAAGAAGGAGGAGGATGACGAAAGTAGTGTGTTACGTGTATCTATTTATAGAAAGATTTCTTGCATGAGAACGTATATAATTAAAAATAATTATAAGTTTTGTCCTTTAGCGGTGTGGAACATGATTGGTTGGCTGGTGAAGATTTGGGACAGATTTCATTTTCTTTTGATATTTTGCAGCATATTCAATTCTTATCCTGTTCGTACTCCATCAAATCTCTTTTATATATTATAATAAAATGTTAATAAGGTAGTCATTATACAAATAGACCCTTATTATTTAATCCTAACCATTCAATTAATTAGAATTTTAAATTAGAACCATTGATTAAATTTACATGTAATGACAACCTAAATAGTGTATTAAAGATGTATTAATGACTAAAATATCCATTGTTTATTACCCGTGAATTTCCACGGTCACGCTCTGCCTCTTCTTTTCCAATTCTTTAATATTCCCCTAACCTAATCTAATCTTGCAATCGATCATGTACCGCGTTGATCAATGGGTTTATAAATTGCGAAACCAATCATTCGTAATCATACAATTAATGATATCTTCACAATGAATAGAAACTCTAGCGTCGTCAATCGGAACTATAGTTCATCGTCTCAATCTGATCCGCGCTAGAAACATCACTCTTGATTGATTGACTCGGTTAGGAATCGTATGCTTGATGAAGGTTAGATGATTTCAGCAACTTTAACTTTTGATACGGTTTGTATTTTAGCATTATATGACTTCTACTATTCGATGCGTTTAACTAATTTAGATTGTTTGTATAACTACGGGTTTGCGATGTAGATTTGAAAGCTTTTAATTTATCGTTACTTGAAGCTATTGTTTTTCAATTTAACTTTGAAATTGTTTTAGGGCTATAAAGATCACATATAATAGTGATGATGGATTGGGTTTGATGCCAAATAGTAAAATTTTGAAATCCTAAGTGTGCTTCATTTGTAAGGGTTTAGTTATGATATATAAATTTTATTAAAGTTTTTGATTTTGGTGGGTTTATTAAGGTGTTTTAAAATAATGCTAAGTTGGTGTTTCATACATATATTTTCCAGCTAGAGAACAGTTTTCGAAGTATAGAATATACAGTTATGAGTCACTGAGTCAGACTGTGTTTGTGTTTTGCTAAGTCGGAGTTTGCCACTTGACTTTGTGTTAGTGTTTTGCTCTTTCAAGTTTCTTCATCGGATTAATTTGCCAAACTTGTATTCTTCGAGTCTTTGAATTACAAGATGAATTGGGAATAAAAACATTGAAAAGGATAAAAGTTTAGTTGCATTTAGGCCTTATGCTTATCAGTTCAAAGGGGATTGAAACCTATCTGTTTTTCATATTTGGGGCAACTGACTACGTACACACATACAATTGATATATGGTCAGTCGGTTGTGTTCTTGCTGAACTGCTACTTGGACAGGTTCTTTGCACAACATAATCTTATCACATATAGTTGTTTTCTTGATTCTAATCATTAATAAGATTTTTGATTTTATAGATACATCTGAAGATGAAATTTTCATGAAACAAAAGCTCCACTTTGTTCATTTGTCTCTAATGATAAGTTCTATATGTTTGATCGTTCTATAAATAACTTTACTATCATTTATAATTCATGATTCCATTTGATATTCTGTTTAATCGTTGATATATTGCAGCTAATCAAAATAATATTATCAATTTTGCTAGAGTTCCTTGGCCTAGATTTTGACGGGATGATTGAAGACGTAAATGTAATGTCTACCTCGTCACCATGATTGTAAGCCAACGAATTTCAGTTTCATCTTGACTATGTATCATTTACTTTCAGTATAAGTATGACAATATTTATAATTAAAATCAAATTTATGTATTCAGGCAGCTCCGTAAGGATACTTTGTTTCTTTTGGGGTGTGCTCGCAACCCAAGAGGAACTCATGAACAGTTGGAGAAATTAGTCGTAATAAATTGCTGATGTTATTCCAGAGAAGTGCATTTTTTATTCTTCGATGTTGCCTATCAGGTTTTTTTCTTCTCATTTTTGGTCTTCGTTTATTTTAGTTTAACATTGATATTTTTAAGTCTTCAAAATGAGACACACCATCCTTCATCCGATTGTCAGTTAGGAATATATATGCAACTTTTTTGGCGTTACCATGTGATTATGCTTGAAAGTGTATGTTAAATTTGTCTTTCTAGGAGTACCAGGTTTTCACGAGAGATGGAAATCTCAAACTAACGTTGAATTTAATCTCCAACAAGTCAAACGGGTAGAATTTTTATAATTCCTAGCTAAAATGAAAGTATGTCAAATGCGTCCCTAACCCGTTTGAACCTGTATAACTATAATCCTTTAGACCCATTTCCCTATATGACAGACCCGACACTTTTCCATCTTTATTATAAATCTTAGATCTGAAAATGGAATCTTTTAATTTTGGTCATAGTTTAGACCTTTTGAGTTCTTTGTTGCTGTACTATTATATATGATTAATTTTCTTTGTCATTTACAAGTAGCCAATTAGAATAAGCCATCATCATATATCAATAGCATACTTCTTGCAAATAAAGTTACTTAGACAATGGGTGAAATGGGTTGGCCAGTTTTACATAACAGTTCAACGGGGATTCATGAATCATGGCCAAGACAGGTTACTTAGACAATGGGTGAAATGGGTCATGGGATGCGTTGACCCGTTTGGTAAAGTTTGTTAGTTTAGCCATTATCCAGAGTTTCACTTCATTTTATATGGTGAGTACATTAATGTCATTTCTTTTGTTTTCTTTTTTTTTTTCTTTTTTTTTTTTTTTGGTTTTAAAACTGCCGTTGTGATTAAGTTTTTTTGTCAGTTACATGTAGCCAATTAGAATAAGCCATCATACATCAGTAGCATTGATCCTTCTTGCAAATAAATGTTAGAAATTGTTTTAATCATGTAAAGAATGTCATTTATACTTAGTTTTGTTAATGGCATAATGTATGCTATTGATAAAACCATATGATTTATTTATGTGAGTATACTAAAAATGACCAATGTTAGTCGGTTAGTCCAAATCCATTTTGACCCGTTACCCAAACTACCCATTTTGTTAGAGACCCCATGATGAAACGTAGCTGAGAGAAACTTTACTTTGAAACAATGTGATATATTCAACTGGAAAATGTTGGTACATACCTAAAAGGGAATCATGACAGATTGAAGATTGTGAACAGAGACATCAGAGTCACTGACGTGCTCCTTGATAAGAATTTAAACGCATATTTTTTTCAGTTTGTCTAAGCTTGAAGAAAAGGACAATAACCATATTAGCACCTGTGTTGTTGTTGGTAAATTTTCACTATAAGTTGTTGCTTTTTGGTAATTACTTTTAACTATCATTCGAAACCAGAGGTGGAAAATGAGCGGGTTGTGCAGTAAGTTTATGCAAGGATGATTAGAGGATGTGACCAAGTTTGGGTTGTCAAGTTTATGATGCTTGGTTTGAGCTTCTACTGAAAATGCGCCTAAATTGGGAAAGTTTAGATCGTGTAGATAAAAGTTTAGATGAAAATGGTCATTTTGGTTATAGATGATATGCCATTATGGAGCCCACTAATTATGGTTAGGCTATAGTCAATCTCTTCTTATTTTTAGATTGGTAAAAAATTTATTCACTTTGCCAATGTACTTTAGGTGATTTCCTAATTTTTAACTCTAGATTTGATCATTAATTTAGTATATGAACATAATGAGTTTTCAATAATGTAAAAGTTTGGATCTCAAATGCACATTTTAGTTTCACATTTGTTGATAGATGGAATGTTATCATAGTATATGTACTTATCACTTTCAGGCCTAAGAAGCTCTTTTTACTCCGGTGAGCCTCGGAATTCTATGATTTTATTTTCTTAATTGATTGCATTTAGTTTTTATTATGTCTCCCCTTTGAAATGTAGATCGATAAGAATTTTTTGAAGCTATACTTCAAAGAACATCATTATGATGACCTTCTTGATTTCGCAGATAAGGTATTGCTTCAAGTCTACTTGATAATTAAATATATTTTCTGCACACTATTTTTGATGTTATGTATTATGCTCTTACTGTTTAGTGTTTAGTTTATTTTAGTATGTAATTTTCCGACGAGGCATTGGACTTGATACTACTACTAACTACGGAGTACTTTATAATGGAGAAAGTGGTTATTATCATTTCATGTCTATGGCCATGGATTATGAGAGTAACAAGGTTTACTTACAGATCTTGCTTATTTGTTTTGAGACTCAAGAATCGAGACTTATGAAGATGGTAACTGGTAGAGGTGATAAAACGGGTGTGGTGTGTAACAGGTCGAAAGTTAAAGCAACTGTGGGTTTAAATGGGTAACTTTGGATGGGTCAATATCACTTGAGCTGGGTTGACCCAAACCAATTTTTTTTAAATAACTACTTAGTGTGTCAAATATGATGTTTTAGAACTCTTAGATCAAAAGACAAAATGTGTTATATGTAGTAGAAGATAGTAGATATATGAGATACATACACACTTTTTTCTCGTTACACATTTGATCCCGTTATCAATTTATGTGGTGGAATTGAGCATGTCTAATTAGATGATAAGTTGATAACCATGCACACAAATTCCATTTAGATTTTAAATATTTTTCTTCTCACACTTTGTTTGTTTGTTGTTATTTGTAGGTGTTGGCCCTTAAATATGTGATGCACAACAACTGTAAATTGAGTAGCAACTCTAAGCCTTTTGTAACTAAGTTCATAAAATTGACGTTTACTCAAAACTCCAACATAAGAGCAATAAGTACCATACATATGTAAACTTTGACATTTACTTCCACACATGTTATGTTAAAATGACATCACAAGTGTATACATTAGAAGTTCACCACAAATATGCTATATTCAACATAAATATGACACAATATATATATAGAAAGTTCGTTCAGTTAGGATACAATTTTTTCATACATCAAGTTACTGAACTTATTTAACATGATATTTAATTTTATTAAATTATAAAATATACGTTTAAATCATTTGCCTTGGTAAAACCGATATATAGGTTACCGAAGTAGAGTAAGGTTCAAATGAGTACACCAATTTTGAGTGAGAATGAGGGAACCAACAGATTTCTGCCATGTGTCACTTTATTCTCTCTCCTCCACACTTTATTCTCTCTCCTCCACATTTTTAAAAATTAAATATCTCACAAACGGTAAGTCGAAAAATCATGAAAATTGCACCATAAAATTCAGCGTTTTCTCCTCTTCGATTTGCCGTCCCTCGAGGCATACTTTTGACAACTTTTTTTTTTTCCTCATTTTTTGGTGGGTTTCACAAATTAGTAACACATGTGTTAGTGATTAGTTGTACATTTAATTTGTGGTTAAGGTTAGGGTTAAGGGTTAGGTTTAGGGTTAGGTTTAGGGTTTAGTAGGGTTTATAAGGGTTTAGGGTTTATAAGGGGTTCAAGGTTTAGGGTTTAGAAAGATTTAGGGTTTAGCGTTTTGTAAAGCGTTTAGGGTTTAGGGTTTGGGGTTTAGGGGTTAGGGTTTAGGGTTTAGGGTTTGAGGTTTGGGGTTTCAAATGAAAAAAAAAACTTTTCGAAAGTATGTCTTGAGGGACGGCAAATCGAAGAGGAGAAAACGACGAATTTAATGGTGCAATTTTCATAATTTTTCGATTTGTCGTTTGTGAGATAATTGATCGATTTCTATAACCCTTAATTCGTAAATTCCAAATTCGTTTTTGGGTTTCTTAATCGTTTTCATTGAGCGCAAGACATATTTCACCATTATTTTAATCGCCAATATGTTTCTTTCAATTTGCTTGGAAGACCAGAATTGGTAATTTATTTATATTCTCTTGATTGCCGACACACTTTAATAGTTTTATATATTTCATTCCAGATTTTTACACGTATTATGTTTAGATGCTATAATTCCTTGGGGCCAATTCGTTAGTGATTATATTGATTGCCGCCGCTTTTTTGTTTGGTTCGATTTATTCATTGGCTGATCTTTATATTAACCGACATTTTCATGGTCGGTTATATCAATTGATTACATATTTTCTGTATTCTTGGTACGCAAGTTTAGAGGATTGTGGGTTATATACGTATAAAATCTGACTGCTAGGGTTTCTAGATTCTCGACAGATTGTTGATTGTTTGTACGATCAGGTTAGGGTTTACGGGTTGTTTGCTGAAAGTGTGGGTTGTTCTTGGTTGAGGGCACATTGAGTATTTGATTGCACTTTATTCTTTGCGGGTTTGAGGGTCTTTCCGGTGTGTTGAATTATATGATGGGGGATAAGAGAGATGGGATTCCTACTGCACCAAAAGTCAGCTTAGGTTCTAAATCGGTTAGAATGGTTGATGGTAAATTGGTTGGAGCTGATGGACTTCCTGTTCCGTCCTCTTATGATGGCGAGGAACAAGATTCTATTTCTAATGATAATACACCAATCAAAACTGGTGTATCTTATGCTAGTGTCGTGAATGGGGAACCAAGTGTACCGAAGATTAATTTTCGGTTACTTGAGACTCAGCCTAGTACGGATAATGCGGATGTTCATATCCCAATGTCCTCGGTTTTGAAAGCTAACGCGCGTTTCGAGAACACTTTGTATGGATATTTTCTGGGTAAGAGAGTTGCGTTTCCTGTTGTCGAGAACTATGTTATGAACGTTTGGAAGAAATACGGCATCACAAAAGCTATGATGAATGCCCAAGGTTTCTTCTTTTTTAAGTTTGATTCTGAGGCAGGTTTGGATGGGGTATTGGAAAATGGTCCATGGTTTGTTCGGAAGATTCCAATTGTTTTAAAGAAGTGGTCTTCTACATCTTCTTTGCTGAAGGAGGATTTAGTATCTGTTCCAATTTGGGTTAAGTTTCATGGGGTTCCTATAGCTGCTTTTACTGAGGATGGATTGAGTGCTATTGCTTCTAAGTTGGGTACCCCTCTTATGCTTGACTCGTATACCAGCTCTATGTGTGTCAACTCATGGGGTCGGTTGGATTTTGCTCGTGCCTTGATTGATGTTAGGGCCGATCGAGTTCCTAAGGATACTATGGTGGTTTCTGTTCCATTTGTGGAAGGTGTTGGGTATTCTTTACATACGGTTCGAGTTGAGTATGAATGGAAGCCCCCTAGATGTAATACTTGTACGGTTTTTGGGCATGCTGCTGATCAGTGTTCAAAGTGTCCTGTTGCATCAGATAACAATGGTCCTGGGAAGGGTGGTAAAGGGGATGAAACGAAAACTGATGGATTTCAAACACCACGGAAACCATTCAAGGGGCTTGTGGTTGGTAGTACAAAGAAAGTGGTTGGTGCACCTCCTAAAAAGGTGTTTGTCCCTAAAAAAAAGACAACGGAGGTTGCTGTGACAACAACTTCTAATTCGTTTGAGGCTCTTTCTAAGGAAGATATTATAATTGACAATAATGTTTCTTCGATTCGGAAGAAGGGTAACCAACATGAGGATAGCGGGAAGAAAGTGGATTTTAGTGCACATACTGCGGTTCACATATTTGATATGGCTGATGAGGATGCGGATGATGATGCGGATGATGAAGATGAAATTCTTAATCCTTTAGATAGTGAGATGGCTGATTTCATGAGTATTCATGATAGGAAAGGTGGTAGGAAGAAATGAGTCTTGTGGTTGTTGTTTGATTTATATTTGAGTCAAATTTTGTTTAGTGGCTGTGTCCTTGTTATGTAGTCTTTTTGCCTATGTAACGGGCTGTGGTGTGGGATTCACTCACATCCATTGTTCTTAAATGTTTTTGGGAATATATTCACCGGGTAATTCTACCCTTTACCCAAAAGATGTTGGGGGTAAATGGGTTTTGTACATGTGGAACATTCTCTTTGTACACATGGCTTGATATCATTGGTTCCCTCATTCTTACACAAATTCATATTCTCATTTGAACCCTACCCTACCGAAGTAATAAAAAATTAAAAACTTTACCCAGTCACTCTGTTATTTTATTAAATTTTCTCAACACCATATAATTAACAGGCGGCGATTTAAGTGAAAAAAATAAGTGGTAGTGTATTTTACTTGCACGAAAATGCAAACTACATATGTAAAGTCAACTTTATATATATTGACCTTTATGAAAATCTAAGACTTATAATACTCTGATTTATACATTCTTTTTGGTTGCTACTTTTCATACCTTCCACTTTTACATTCTGTATTTTCCACTTATTCTTACATTCTGTACTTTTTATGTACTTTTCTGTACTTTATTCTACCACTTTTTTTAAAAAAAAAAAATTCAAAAGGGGGTATAGTAAGTAAATAGTGTGGTATGGATAGATAATGCCTCTTTTTTTTTAAGGTTTATTTATCTTACACTTTACATTAGTCAACACATGTACTGTATTATTCTTCTTTTGATTCATAAATTATTTGATTCTCTAAATACCAAAAACCACTTAATCACAAGTTTTTATATACGAATCTAAAATCGATACTCAATAAAATAACATACACTAATTTTGATCATCGTGGTTGCATATTTCAAATAAATTACAATTGGGTTACAAACATTTTTCAATATCAAATAAATGGAGAAAGTACTTAATATCTATCGATTAATGTACTTTCATAGACATCTACAATATGTAGAGTAACATTAGTAACTTAAAAAGACACGTTTCAATTTAATAATTTTTCTTTATTGTGTTAGAGGACGGACATTTAATAATTTTTTTTCTTTTACTTTACTTTTAATTATTTTCGATTTGCATCTTAATGTAACGTTTTTATTAGATTATATGAACATCCGTATTATTATTATTATTATAAAAATGTAGATAAATTCATAAAAATAAATTAGAATTGGGAATTCTAAATTACATAATCTACAGGCAAATGGGTTCAAATTTCAAATTTTTTTATCTTGAAAGACGTTGAAACTTTGTGGTGAGTATATGTGATCGTTTGCAAACTTTTGATAAATTAGCGAGTTGAGTACTACAATCTTGAGTTGTACGTAGATATGATCATTAACTAAAAAAGGCACGTTCCTTTACTCTAAGCACATAATACTTTAAACTTAGAACACATATCGATAGATACACAACTTTATTTAAATAATCTTTGTTATATTTCATCATACTTGAAATTTATATGATAATAATGTTTGTTTTAAAATTATGTGGTAGCCCGCGAATTCGCGGGTTATAATCTAGTATAATATATAATATAATTATAAAAACAAACTTTGTTTTTGAGATCACATACATATATAGTACGTACTGCCAATATTTGCATGAGCTTGAAATCATGCAGCGTTAGTTAGGTTGACAATTATCCCAATATTGAAAACGTATATCGATCTTATCTTAACTTAACTCTTATTATATGAAGAAAAGTATATGGCTTCTTTGATTGACATCTCATTAATATTTTTCGTTTTCTTTTCTTTTTTCTATTTTTATTTTTATCAAACTTATTCTAAAACTTAATATAAAAATGAGAAATAATACATAAATAATAATAATAATTTCCTTAACTTATTGTACGAATAAATAAGAATAATTCTAAATAAAGAATTTACCTTATTAAATCTTTATCACCTTCATATTTACACTTTAACACATATACACCTTTGCATCTTTTATCAAACACATTCGTTTTCTCATTTTATATTTTTGCACTTTTTATTATCAAACTTTGTTTAACCTACTTAAAAATTTGTCATTCACATGTTTTCTCTATCGAAACGTACACATCTTATTTTACATTTTCTATCTAACACTTTTACTCTTTGAAGCAACAGTTTGTTTAACGTTATTCAAATTTGTCACAATTATCTACTCTATCAACACGTATATATTTATTGTACATTTTTTTATCAAACATTTTTTATTTCTAAATATATTTTGCCAAGCAAACTATAAAATTTTAGAACATTTACAATGTATGATTTTTTTACAAGGTTCTTGTTACAACAAAGTATTTAAAAGACTTTTTTCCATTTAAGATAATGACCTTTTTGATAACTTTGAGAAAATTAAGTGTTTAACTAAAGACTTCTTTTATAACGTGCGTGTAACTTTTGAATAATAATCCATTAGAATGTATAAATGTTTTTATAATTAGTGAAAAATGAGACGTCAAGTATTAGGGTATCACTATAAGATAAAAGCCTTTCAGTGACTGAAAATAAGTGTTAGAAAATCTCTAAAAACAGTCAGTAAATCCCCTTTGGTCTTCTCCTTCTGAAATAATAAGTGTCACTAATGCCCCCATCGCTAAAAGTCTATTGTTACACATATTTTCAGTCACAGTATGTCCAAATCATTTACTGACGGAAATTTCAGTCACGGAAAGGGTTTTAAATCAAGGTTATATATGTGCACTAGTGACGGAAATTTTAGTCATTAAAAGTCTTAATTTTAATTAATTTACCCTTTTATTATTATACAATTAACTTCAATATATATTATTTGTATTCAAGTACTTAAAATCACACATTAAACCAATGCTAATTTTATTTCTCAAACCCAATCCAAACATATGTTACAATGTACATACTATACAATACTTCTAACTTTCTAAGAACCTTCTAATAAAAGTTACAAAATATAAGCTTAAAATAACTATGCAATATAACAGCTCCTATTTGAGTGGTTGATGACACCTACAAAACAGAAAACATAAAATGTAATTATATGTTAAGAGATTAATTAGTAAAAAAGTAAACATAGTTTATGTCAAAACTAAGCAAGTTTAGTTTTTCACCGTATATAGTAAATGGGCCGATTGGTTTAACTTATTTAACCCATTTGACCCGTTAGGCATACTCCATATGTATTATTTCTCAAACGGGTCAATTGGGTGAAACTCAAAAAATGGTATAGGGCCAAATTGATTGACCCGGTCAAACCCGTCAATGGTCAGCCAAAATTATTTTCATGGTAAAACCTTTCCAAATAGGTTTATTAAGAAATTATTAATCTATAAGCATAGAACAAATATTTTTTTTATATAAATTTTGAACAAAGAATTCTAATGACCCGACCCATACAAGATTATTTGGTCTTAGGCATGCGATGTGTCACAGATGAGAGCATCACCATACATATTTAGAAATATAATATACTCACCACCATCTTGTTTCGATTCATAATAATTGATTAAGAAATATATTTATTGTTTTTGTTTATTAAGGATGTTGTTAGACGAATATTCAAATTAGTAAGTATGGATACTATTTTTTTTCCTTTTTTTATATATAATGACATGTAACTACTTTTTACTATATCTCGAAACTGATTTTCTTTCTAAAGACTGGGCCGTGCATTGGACGGCCTTATATATTTACTAGTCTGTAGATAAATACGTTTGAAAACTTTTAAAAGGGTGTTATATTTTATGTTTTTAATTTTAACAATTTTACAAAACGCATGATGAAGTTTTCCATTTGTAAAATCTCCTTACACCACACAAAATTGTGACAACTGCAACATCAACCACGACTATTAGTCGTGGATGACTAGTGAAAGTGGAAAGTTCTCACGACTAAACCACCCGATTATATTATCTGCATTAATTAGTAAGTTGTACATAATCAATAATAACAAAAGTTGTAAAACTTCAACTTTCAATTTCATAACGAATTGCCTTCAACTACAACCCACTCGGCTCGTCCTTGACCCTCCACAAGCCCGAGCGTACTAGCGCACTCTTAGTGGTCTTATTGAACAACAGTAATATACGACATGGTAGCTTATATTTTAGGGCATGTTTGGCAACAACTAGCTCAATTTGAAGATTATGGTCGTTGGATTTAGATAAAAATTATTCTATTTGTTAAAGTCACTTTAATTAGCTTCTTCGAAAAAGAATTCTTAAAGGAAATTTTTTTTCAAGAAGCTTTATCTCTTTGTTACCCAACAGGGAGAACGTCAAATCCTCATAATCCCCTACAATTCATATGCCAAACACACCCTTGCACAGTAGCTTATTTATCACGTTGTTTGGTCTTGTTGTAAATTAGTAAATCAAATAGTTCATTTAGTTCATTTTATATATAATTTAATTGAAATGAATGAAATTAAATCAAGTTTAATATCAAATTAGTTCATAAACATTTATGAATTTGGCTTATATGATAAAGATAGGGGAGTGATTCGTATACAATCGGTTTTTAGCCGTATACCACCTAACATACATTATAGTGTTGTACAATATAATATATGAAAAATATGTGGTGTGCGAATCACCGTCCGTATATGGATAGAGTCGGAAAAAAAAAGTAATACCTAGTCAAGGCCGGCCCATTAGTGCATTGGGCTTAGGCAATCGCCTAAAGCCCCCATAAGTTTAGGGCCCCAGATTTTATGAAATTTTTGGGCTTACCTATATCTATTAAACCCAATTTACGCCAGTTAGTTCATGTCAAACCCATTCATCCAACACCAAGCCCATTTAGAACTCTTTGGGTTAGAGATGCGCAAAACCCGGTTTTTGGAATACCCGACCCGACCCGACCCGAAACCGGTTTTGGTCAAACTTGGTCAAAACCGGTTTGGCCCAAAACCGGTTCGGGTTCAACCCGATTTGGGCACCCCAAAACCCCAACCCGACCCAAACCGGTTTGGGTAGGGTCCAAACCGGTTCGGGTTCAAAACCGGTTTGGGTAGGGTCCAAACCGGTTCGGGTTCAAAACCGGTTTCAAACCGGTTTTTTTTATAAAAATCGTATTTTCGCTCGCACGTCTTCGTTTTAAGGAAAAGCAACGTTTGGGCCAAAAATTTTTCATTAACTTTGTAGAACATTAGTAATGGAAACATAATTGATCAATAACATAACCAAAAGGCTTCTAAATCTCCTTAAAAATATTATTGAATCCGAAAATTCTATATAATTCATAAACGTTAGGGCGTTAAGCGTTTTAAGGAAAAACAACGTTTGGGCCAAATTTTTTTCATTAACTTTGTAGAACATTAGTAATGGAAACATAATTGATCAATAACATAACCAAAAGGCTTCTAAATCTCCTTAAAAATATTATTGAATCCGAAAATTCTATATAATTCATAAACGTTAGGGCGTTAAGCGTTTTAAGGAAAAGCAACGTTTGGGCCAAATTTTTTTCATTAACTTTGTAGAACATTAGTAATGGAAACATAATTGATCAATAACATAACCAAAAGGCTTCTAAATCTCCTTAAAAATATTATTGAATCCGAAAATTCTATATAATTCATAAACGTTAGGCGTTAAGCGTTTTAATGAAAAGCAACGTTTGGGCCAAATTTTTTTCATTAACTTTGTAGAACATTAGTAATGGAAACATAATTGATCAATAACCAAACCAAAAGGCTTCTAAATCTCCTTAAAAATATTATTGAATCCGAAAATTCTATATAATTCATAAACGTTCGATCGTTAAGCGTTTTAATGAAAAGCAACGTTTGGGCCAAATTTCTTTCATTAACTTTGTAGAACATTAGTAATGGAAACATAATTGATCAATAACATAACCAAAAGGCTTCTAAATCTCCTTAAAAATATTATTGAATCCGAAAATTCTATATAATTCATAAACGTTCGAGCGTTAAGCGTTTTAATGAAAAGCAACGTTTGGGCCAAAATTTTTTCATTAACTTTGTAGAACATTAGTAATGGAAACATAATTGACCAATAACATAACCAAAAGGCTTCTAAATCTCCTTAAAAATATTATTGAATCCGAAAATTCTATATAATTCAAAGTGAGGTGATACTTTCAAGGAATGTTTTACTAAATGCAAGGAAACATGTGCATAAAAAGTGATACTGTATGCATAAAGAGTTGTACATTTCTGTGTGTTTAGTAAAAACTTCCTTGCATTTATCAAACACGTTTTAGCGTTAGGCTTTTTAAGGATAAACAATGTTTGGAGCAAATTTTTTTTATTGAATTGGTAGAACATTAGTAATACAAACGTAATTGAACAATAACTTAAACAAAAGTCTTCTAAGTCTTCATAATACAATTACAACTAAAAATATAAAATATACCAACGAATACATTTCGAGCTTCGGCATGGCCATCACCCGAAAATGTAATCGAGTAGTAATCTTCAACTTGTATTAATCTTCAAAAGTCGAAATCTTCTTCGGAGGTAGCCTCGCGCGAAGCTTGATCAAGAGCAATTTCTTCGTCGGAAAGTGATATTGTTACACCTTCTTCCACCTCGATATTGTGTATGTCTTCTTCGTATTCCATTTCACCTTCAAGACTTGATACATTTTGTATGCGTTCCGCGGCGTCCAAGTGATCCTTCAAGCAAATGCACATCTCTAAGGAGGCCGGTGTGAGTCTTGTTCTTCGTATAGACAATACCCTGCCACTAAGAGAAAAAGCGGATTCCGAAGCTACCGTAGAAGCTTGGACGGTTAGTAAATCTCGGGCCATGATGGCTAGAACGGGAAATTGAGATTCCCTCTCTTTCCACCAAGGGAAAATATCAAATTGTTCGAACTCATTGGGTAGAATAGTGGCCAAAAAATCCGTAGTCGTATATCTCCCATATTCGTTAGTGGTATTTTGGTTACCATCACCCCTTGCCCGTTTATTGTTTTCTTGTCTTAAACTATTATAAAAGTTTAGCATTGGATTGCTAGAAGAAGATGAAGAAAACATTGGGTTAGCCGTACTACCGGACACATGTGTGGTTGAACTATATTTTTGAAAATATACGCCAAATAAATCTCCCAAACATTTGTTAAAATCCGTTTTTGCATTATGTGAAAACAATGGGTCGGCCTCATTCAAATCCAAATTGTGACAAATGTTATCGATAAGCATTTCCACCCCGGTAACGTTTAAACAAGGGTTCATTGCGGCGGAACAAGTAATTACCGGTGGCATTTCTTGAAAATATTTTTTTAGTTTTTCTTTCATGGGAGCCACCATTTCTTCAAATATAGGACCTTCATACACGTAGTCGTTTAATTTTGTAGTCATTAACCAAATTTGATTAAGCACCAAATGACTAGTTGGATAATAAACACCCGATAATAAAGTGGTCGCGGTTTTGAAAAGTTTGAGCAATTCGACCATCTTTTTAATATACTCCCAATATATGATTGGAAATGGTGTTGCAAGACCTTTTGTAACAAGATGATCATGAAAAACTTGTAAACTATCGCGTTGGCGTAAACCACATACAAACATATGGTAGGTCGAATTCCATCTAACGGGCATGTCCCAATTAGGGGTTAAAAAAATAGAATTCGTATCCTTGCACAATTTCATATAAGATTTGTATCTAGCTTTACCCTTTTGAAAAACGTCTTGCAACATACTTTTAAACCTCGTTTTTACTTCGTCTACATCTTCAACCGCTAGTCCGGCTTGCACAACCAAGTTAATGATGTGTGCAACACATCGACTATGATAAAAAATGCCCTTCAATGGTGGTGCGTATTTTAGTATTAATTTTGAAACGGCAAGTGTATTATTACTAGCGTTGTCAAAAGATATTGAAAAAACCTTTTCTTCCAATTTAAACATTTTAATCACACTTCGTAACATGTAAAATAAGTTTTGACCCGTGTGAGGATACTCAAAGTCTTCAAAAGCAATGGTACGTTTCATCATTTGCCAAGTTGCGGGATCAACCCAATGTGCGGTTACACAAAGGTACGAACCGGGCAAACCATGAGGAGCCGACCAAACATCGGTTGTTAATGATACACATGTATTTAAATTTTCAAAACCGATTTTTAGTTGTTTTTTAGCATCTTTCCACAATTTAAGGGCATCGCGTTTAAGAGTAGTACGACTTACATTGTTATATCGCGGTTGAAGAGTGGTTTGAATCACCCTAATAAGCCGAGGGTTGTCGAAGTGGTTGAAAGGCAAAGCTTCTTGAATTACATAACCCGCAAAAGCTTGTCGACACCGTTCCACATCGTATGTAAATATAGAACCATCTCGTGCCATCGAAGATTGCCCACTTGCTTCCGGATTACCTTTGAGTCCCGCACAATGCTTCTCGGTATGATTTTTCAAGGTGGTGTTGGAGTCGGGTTTGAAGAACAACTTACAACGTTTACAATGCGCTTTAATCGAACCATCCGACAACAACACTTTGTCGTAAGCACTCCAAATCTCCGGATTTCTTTTGTTGGGCAATTGTTTCACAATCGTTGGTGCATTTGAAGAACCAACACCATGGGAAGCCGAAGAAGATTGAGTTGCCATGAGAATATAGTTTGCGTTTTTGAGTTTTGTATGTAAATATGAGTGTGTAATTGTGTGTGATTGAAAGTAACTCAATGGTTCTTTATATAGTTGAAAAACAATGGCAAAATGGTAAAAAAAATACAAAAAAAACGGCTAGATCAAGGCTCAAACGGATATAAAATTTTCAAAATTTCAAAAACCGGTTTAAAACCGGTTTTCAAACCGGTTTTTCCAAACCGGGTCGGCCAAACCGGTTTGGAACCGGGTTCAACGGTTGGAATGGGAAACCGGTTTGGAACCGGCGGTTTGGGGAGAACCCGAACCGGTTTTGGTCAAAACCGGTTTTGACCGGGTCGGTTTCGGTTTGGAATCGGGTCGGGTTTTCAAAACCGGTTTTCTTGTGCATGCCTACTTTGGGTTTACAAGGAGACTTTATTCTTGGGCCCAAATTTCAACTTAATGTTATTATTTTAAGAACATAGATTACTATTTTAAGAAGCATTATAACCACTTGTAGAAATTCATTGGGCTCAAGCTTCAACTTAATGTTACTACTGTTTTTGTTACTATAATTAATCATATCTAATTATCTATATTGCATAATCACTAAAGTGTTTGCTGTACGATCTTATTCGTTATATGTTGTATTGCATCAATATGTTTAAAAATAAAAATTCAGTGGTGGACTTATGCCTCATTTGGGTCACAGGCATAAAAAATTCACATAAAGCATATAAAATCAAAAGAAAAAAGAAACAAGAGATGTACATATAAACAAAAGAAGATAGTGATTTTCGTAGCTATTTCATTTTTTTACAAAAGAACATATATCTAGGCCTTCAAAATTGATCCCGCCTAAGGCCCCCAAAAATCTTAAGCCGGCCCTGTACCTAGTCATGATTTTTGGCAACCATGTCGCAAGTATTTAAAAAAATGTACGTACGTGTTTTATCTAATTAACACATATTTTGGGAAGTATTCAATCTGGGTGGTGATATTTCCACCTTCAATTTTGATAAATCCACCAACATTAGCAGGTTGGTTGCATTCTTATGCCTCCTCGAAAGTTAGTCCCATACAATAGACTTTTGGCCCAAGTTCGTTGCATTTCGATGGACTAAGCCCTTACCAGTTTCTACTATACATGTATATAATACACATATGTGGTGATTTATCAAAATTGAAGGTGGATATATCCACCGATTCGATCTCGCAGGATTATTGGAGTATAAATTGCATTTATTAGGGAGATGGAAGTCAATAACGTAGTAATTAAATGCTCAATATTAATTAATTTGTATCCCTCGTGACAAGTTATTGACTTATTAACACATCGGTAGCCAAAGTAGAATTGTTCACAGCATCTGATCAATCATCCATAAACACATATATATGGGTATACATAATTACAAATAAGGGTCCACATCCTTTATAAAAATAAAACAATACAAGTAAAAATGATCCATATCCATTTGGTATATTCGTGCCGATGACATGAATTAATAGCTAGCTAAAACCAAAAAGGGAAAAATCACAAATTAATTAACACGACTATATATATTTTTGTTTTTTAAATTAATACTAAATCATAACCCGCAAATTCGCGGGCTATCACATAATTTTAATACATAGTATATATTATATTTTTATTTTATTACGTAATTTTTGACATATTTGTGTGGTTGACATTGCCAAATTATTTTGATTAGAAGGAGAGATGTATATACTTTAAGTTTATCAAGTATGATGAAATTAGAGTAATCAAAATACGTATTCTTAGTTAATAACAATACCTTGCATATTATAGATGTCAAAGATAATAAAATAATCGATAGCTATTTCTTGACTATAAGATAATAAGTGGCGTACGCAAAATACAGGGAAAAATGGTTAAAAAATGTTGGTGCGCTAGACAAAAAGACCTGGTCCATTTCTACCCATTTGAAATATCATTTTCTGACCCGCACCCAATTTGAATCATCTTCATTTTAGCTATAATTATTTTATATTCAAACACGAAATGGATATTGACATTTGAACTAAAGTAAAGCTACTGCAAATTTCATTTTATCTATTGCAAATACAGTCAAACATGCTATCATGTTGCTCTTTTGCATTCACAAATGGGACATTATGATAAGTTTTCCACCTGTATAATCTATTAACATACAAACCCACAATACAATGTCAAAAATCAGATAACATGATGACTAAAGAGTAAACTTAAGCATAGAGAGTTAATGATGTACGACATCTGACCTCAGCCTACACCACATAAGGTGGCCTCGGGTCCATACCGAGCCTGGACTCTGATGATATCCGCCGTCAGCTCTAGTAGCCCTCGGTACGGACGACAGACCGCACTAAGTATCACGACCCCGGATCCATGCCGAACCCGGATCCGGATAGCATCTGAGCCCGACTCTTTTAGCTCTCGGCATAGGCACCAGTGCCCAGGTCAAACATAGCTCCGGATACGTCCCGGGTCGGACCACAACACCTGCCGCTGTAACTGCATAACAACGGTACGGCCGCAAGATGACAAGGCATGCCCGACATTCTCTGACAATAGTACAATCCGCAACCGTTATATTCAGGTACTATTTGCATGCCCTGGCCATTAACCTGGTCGGTTCATTTGATTGGTCCAAGTCAGCCGGCACACAGTAAATGTCATCTTCGCCCACGACCGAGCTTCCACGTCAGCGATCCACGCAGGAAGTGTCGTGCTCCCCCACGACCAAACCCTCCACGTCAGCTTAGGGTTTGAGTATAAATACTAGTGTTATGCTTTCATTTCTGAACAACACCTCATAAATCCACAGAGTTATTCCTCACGAATTGCTCTTCAAGAATTAGGCTTTCACCACCCTCGATTGACTTAGTCTCGATTCTGGGTTTGCACGTTAATCGGAGTGTGACAAGCTTAATTCCTCATACATCATCATCATCATTGTACTTAAGTGTTTTTACGCTTGAACAATTGGCGCCATCCACGGTTGATTTACCAGAAAACGACCACTTTTTAGCCATTCGTACGCCGGAAAACTTTCCGACACAATGGTTAACACTAAGCCTACTGATGGTGGTGACGGTGCTAATCCAGACCAACCACCACCACCACCTTTCTCCGATCAATCCCCCCGACCACCGTCGTTCGCACGACGGTGAGCAACAGGATTGATCCACGGCAGTTGGTCTTCAATCAGAATGATGCTGACTCTGATAACAGGCCACCGCCGGAGGGTACACCACAAAACACATCTTCAACGCCCAAATCCATTTCCAACGCTGAAGCCCAACGAATGTTGGCAGAAATGGGTTTCGTAGTAACGCCTGAGTGGCAGCCTCCACCGTCGTCTCCACCGCGTCGGAATGTGCCCCCGCCACCGGTGCACCAAGGTGGGATGGACAGGGCTGCAAGCCGCAAAATGCTGGCTGATTTGATCCTTAGTGCCGCTCCACCGGGCGCCATACCAGCATACTCTGATGAGTCGGCATCAGATAACTTAATAGCAAAATTTATTCCACCATACAGGGTGAGAAGGTGAAGAAGCCGGTGCCCGTCTCCACCACCACGGCCAGGTTCAATGCAAAAATCGCGAACCATCCGTTGCCTGTGAAGCTCACTATTCCGTTGACAATCGGTACCGACTCGGGCGACTCATACCCCGAAGACTTCCTACAACGGTTTGAGGGTGCCATAAAAACAGAGCATTGGGAGGACGCTGTGGCTTGTCACATGTTCCCTCAGGTGCTGCAGGGTAACGCCCGCGGTTGGTTTGAGAAACTGTCGGCTGGTAGCGTGGTTAGTTATGCCGATCTCAGGTTCAAATTCTTACAACAATACCACAATCTGAAGTAGCACATGCTCACCCATCTCGACGTCTTCGAGATCAAACAGGGTAGCCGTGAGACACTTAGTGATTTCATCACCCGTTTCACAACGGAGTGTCAGAAGATCAACGATCTGCACCCAAGTCAACAAATTGCCGGTTTCATCTACGGCATCATCAAGGAAAGATATCCCACACTGTACTATCGGTTGAAGAGGAAGTTACCAACAGTGTATTCCGAGGCCATCGCTATGGCTCGGGACTACTTACGTTCGGGAGAAGACAAAGATCTGCCCACCATGCCGGGCCGGGACTCGCACCTGATCGAGCATGACCGTCCTCAGGCCCGCCATCATGAGGGTGGATCCGGATCCGGCCGGCGCGACAACCAGAGACGGGACTTCCGTCGCGACACACGACACGATACCCGCCGTGGTGATAATCGCGAGGCGACCCGTCGTCAGCCATATGACAAGAATTCTCTGCTGACTTCGCTCACCAAGTCACCAAAGGAAATACTACTCACTGAAACGGCGGCACGGAGTGCGTTTAACCCTCCGCCCCCAATGGAACATCGCGACGTTCCCAAAAACGGGAAGTACTAAGAATAAAGTTCAAAACAAGTAGGAGTAGGAAGTTTTAAGTTTTGACAAAAATTTCAATGAAGTAATTTCGCAAAACATCCTTTTTGTTCATAAAAATAGAGAAGACTAGAAACATTCATTTTAGGGATCATTCTCTACTTATTTGGGTTAGCTTACGACTTATCTTAAATTAACTACTATTACGACTACTAAAACTATGTTAGACACGGGTTGCCTCCCGAGAAGCGCTTGTTTTTGTTCGAGTCTCTAGCTTGACTCTAACACTATTTATCAGGCAATCCTGGCAGCTTCCTTGCATCCATTAGTAGACATAAGTGGTAATATTGGTACATACCTAACAGTTTAAGGAAAGTTAAGGTCACGGGATGTCCAATATGAGGAGATGATTCAAAGTAAGGGAATTGTTCTACCGGAGGTATAACAAATCTCTCAACTTCTAATACCTCCTGGGGTCGGGTTGTCAGAATGGGTTGGTCAGAGGTGTCCATATCACTCCATGACGTATACGTCATTATGTGGTGGAGAGATGGTTTGTAGGGCAACCCTGACGCAAAACCCTCCTTGCTTCCTATGGTCTTTTGGTCAATGATAATGTTGTACTCTAGGCATGGAGGTGGGACATTATCCGTTGACGTCTCCAATCTCGTAACAACATTCTCATCGACTACTTGGGTAACGGGTTCAATTAGATCACTGCTTAGAGTTGAGTGCAAGTCTATGTTGAGTGTATTAGATGTGGAGTGTGGGTTGACTTCGAATGATAAAGATTGAGATTGATGTTGAGTGGGGCTATAGGGGTTTGATTGAGAATCTAAGTGTCCTATGGCTAACATCGTATGTCCCTCACATTCTCCGTCAAAGTGGGGAACACCGCATATCCTACATCCAATTTGAATTATTTGAGCAAGACTTTGCAATTGATCTATTATTGTTTATACCCAAGTATTCAGTAAAGACGACATTTGAAGAAGGTTTAAGAATTATATTTGAGGTGAGAAGTGTTTTAAATCTAAACTAAGCTAAGCTAAGCTAATCTAATCTAACTACGCTATTCTACGGGCAAAAAGTAAAGGGATAACTTAAAAACTAATTTATCTAAACAGGCTCCGAATCGTACTACTGTCCCCGGCAGCGGCGCCAAAAACTTGACGCGCACCCAGCGGTTGGTTCAGGAATTGCTTCCTGTCGTTGCAGACCTTTCCACTAGGCGCGGCGTCAGGTGGTAGTTTTAAATTTATAATAGTCGGGGGAGCCTAAACCTCCGTACTACCTACTGGTACTGGTACGAATACCTTGATACGAGTATGCGGTAAGGATGATCCAGGGTCGTTCCTCACGACGGTAGAATTGAAACAGAGCTCGTTCCGATAAACTAACTTTCAAGCTAGGGTTTGAATAAGTGGATAGGTGATTGTTTTTGGTTTTTTATCTTTAGTTAAACTACTAAAACTTATAAAGCATAAAAGTAAAGGGAGACTAGCATATGTAACACCTAAGGATAACAAAGACGTGGTTCACCATGATTTAGGATAGTGTATGTGCAGAGATGATGATTATATGGGGACACATTCAGTTGACAAACAAATAAACTTAGGTGTAAACACTAGGACCCTACTTATTTAGTTCCGGTTCTAAATTAGTATGTCACTGAGTACCTAAGCTATGGTGATTCTGATCAGAACAGGTTGCTCAACCCCCCAACACTGCCCTTGTGACGGTACAGTGACCCTTGCTCAGCTACCCTGTTACGGAATAGTGAGTCTCTGGAGATAACTCCGGGGTGCATGCATGAGGTAACAAACTGCCATTAAGGATACTCTGACCTTTCTTAACACCTAAACCTAAATGTGTCATCTAAATGTGTACTGGTTATTTAACTATGTTATTCTAAACTATCGGTTATGAAGAGTTAAGGGGTTTAAGCATCTGGGAATACAGCCGACTCCTTGCTTTCTTTTCAAAACTCATATTCTATTAGTTAAGCTCAAATACTTCCGTCTTGAATTAGACCCTCCTTTACAATCAGTCGTTCATCCCTAGGTATACTTACGGTGTACACTGCATTAAGTATTTCCACAGCTTGTATATATCTAAGTATACTCACGGTGTACAGTACTTTTAAGGTTTGGCATTTCCACAGCTTTATGTATCCTAGACCATGTTCTAGAAGGGTGACTTCTAGGTAATCCACGATGAGATGATCCTACGGCATTTCCTTAGCTTCCACGTATTTGTACTCCACACGAGGTGTTTCCAACGCTATACGAAGTACAAAGCCATTTAACAGAGTCTCATAGCTTCATACTGTAACACAGATAACTATGTTTACGTAGTATTCGGGTTTGCAAAGTCCTATCCTAAGAGCAATAGTCACGTGAAAGACTGGAAAGGGTGAACAATAAAGTCTAAATTCAGGATAAGTTTAGACTGATAACAAATTATAACAATTCCCATTTATATAGATAAGGGTTTAATGTAACATCATCTATATACAGATAACAATTGGGAACATTATTCCACAACGGATTGTGCCCACGACTTTCATAGCTTCCACGTTCCGTACTCCACACATTAGTGATGTTTCCGGCGCTATACAAATGAAAGCCGTATAACGTTACCTCCGTTGTTTCATAACGATATTATCCCAATCATATATTCACTACTATCTAAATCATGGCGAACATACAAGCAACTACTCACAATGCATAGCAATAAAAATTTCTAAAATTAATAAATCACATACATCAAACAAGAACAATATGACAAATTAATAATAGAAAGGATAGATAATACCGATACGAATTGCGAGCAGAATAACACTTGTATTTCTTTATTAATATCCAAGCATTACATAAGCTAGCCTCTACTAATTAACTACATAACTAATCTCTCTCTAGTTCTCCTCTAACTCCTAAGAGTAGTGCTAGAGAGAGAAACTAGAGAGAGGAACTAACTACAAGAATAATTCTCCTCTAACTCCTAAGAGTAGTGCTAGAGAGAGAATGTGTGAGAGAGAAAGTGAGAAATGAGAAATGAGAATGAAGTGAGGTGTGTATGAAATGGTGGAGGAGGCCATCTATTTATAGGTGAAGATCAACTTGGAGCCAAAGTAATGAGCCATGGAGCCAATCTTGGAGCCAAAGTTGAAGCCAAACTTGGAGCCAAAGGAATTGATACGTACAAGCACCGAAACGCATCGTACAAGCAAACCAAGCATGAAGGAAGCCAACCAAGCCACCCCTAGACCACCAAAAACCGTATATGGGGTATAGGGGGCCGTATACGGCTTTCCAAGGCCGTATACGGTGTGTAAAGGCCGTATACGGCTTGCCAAGGCCGTATACGTGGTGTTTCGGCTTTTCTGCGTTGCTTAAAACGGCCATATCTCCTTCGTTACACGTCCGTTTGACCCGATTCTTTCGCTCACGGCTTCGTAATTCCGTTACGCTTCTAATGGTACCAATTTCACAGAAATTGGATGAGTGTAGCTCAAGCATGTTGGGAATGACTTTTAACGATCTGTAGAAGCCGTATCTCTTCCGTTCTTCACCCAATTTGCATGATTCTTGATTCTACCATCTTGTTTTTACCTATTACAACATACCATAAGGTTAGAATGTGCTTATCATAAGGTAAATGAGGGTGTGAGAATTGGTTGTTGTTTATTCGCTCTGTTTTGCTCGTTATTTGGACGTTTTCGGTGATTTTTGTAGCAACGCCTATATTTGGAGTACTTTAGTGAATTTTAGTGAATAATGATTGTTTTGGAATGTTTTCACTAAAGATGTGTCCAAAAAGTGTGGAATATCATACTTAAAAACATGACTTTTTGCGTCACATCAAGTTATCCCACACTTAGACGTTGCTTGTCCTCAAGCAACACTCAGTTTTTGAAAACATTTTTAAAACATTTTAGAGCGAGTCACAACATTTTTAAGATTTACCACTTTTAGATGTAAGTAAGATAATTTCAAGAATACAGGGAAAGATAAGATGATCCTTCCTTAAACAAGAAAAGATTCTCTTAGGCATACTTCCAAATCTCATGATCTTGGAGTACACATGACTAGGCGATCTCACTAAAGGTGGTCACTCAATTCACTCAAAGTGTATCGGGTTTCCTATCAATCTAGAACAAACGAAATCGCTCAAATAGCCAGTCATGCAGCACTCATCGTCACAGGCTTGATCGAGAATCGGATCTCCACCACTTAGGTGAGGACGGTGCTAATTATCCCAAGACATTCATGAGGGTTGTAGTGTTTGGTGAGGGGTAAAGGGTATGAATAGTGGTATTTTTGGGTTGTAAGGGTTGCTTATCTTAAAACAACTGAGATCATGAACAACTTTATTTCAGAACGGAGAGAGAGGTAGCTTTTGGTCTTCTATCAGAATCTTCTTGTGAGGACGATACTTCAAAGGACTTTAAGCTTTATTCTTGCGAAACTATTTTTTTCTTTCTTTTCTTCTTTTTCTTCTTTTTATTTTCTTTTTCTGCTTCAGAATTTCTTTGCCAGAGAATTTCCAAGGATATTTTTTTTTTCTTTTGATTCTTTCAGAAATCCCTTATCTTGAACGTTTCGAGTCTTTTCGCGGTGTCAATTTTACACACCAAGGATTCTTCAATCTTTTTGAGAGCACGAAAGGGGTAGGATAAGATATTCTAAAAGATGTTCTTCATAACCTCAGAAATTCTTAAGATAAGTTTGGGGGTATTTTGGGAAGTATGGTTTTATGAGGGTTTTATGAAACAAAAGGTTTAGGCTCAACAGGGTTTACTAGGTGGATCATCGATACTAAAAGTGAGTATCGGAAAGGGTTTTGGGCTTGAAGAGATATGTGAAAAAGGGTTTAAATCCTAGGGAATGTCAAGGTCATTTAATTGCACCTATACCGCGTACGGTACACACCAATGTGGTCTTGAAGCGTATGTCAAGAGCAAGTTCTAATTCAGAGATGCATGCATCGGCACACACAAGAAATGATTAGTGAAGCATTAAAGATGAATGCTATTAGGCTCAAGATACCTCACTGCAAATAGGGTTGTATGTGCTTCGTCATGCTTCCATCAGATTATTATTTCTTGTTTAAGCAATTTCTACCTTATTTTCCCTAGACTCCGAAATATATTACTCACATCTGAAAATAGCTCCTCTCAAAAGATATCTTGGCTCAAAATTAGCAGAGTTAATCAATAGATTTAGCTCATACTTTTAATTTTCTTGAAAAATTTTGAAAAATTTGAGGAACATTTTCTGAGTTTACTATTTCGGACATTAAAGATCAAAGAAAACTAACCAAGGTATTCTATACCTGCTATCCCACACTTAGAGGAACATTGTCCCTAATGTTCTCTTGAGTTGAGATTTACTGGAAGTAACATCCCACACTTAGAGTTTGAACATGTAAGAAAATGTTTCTCAAGTGTTTGTTTTTGGGCTGGAATCCCACACTTAGTGATAAGCTTAGGATAGAGTATAGATTACATAACAAACTAACAAAGCAAACAAAATATAGAATCATAAACAAAAGTGGATAAAGGATAAGGACACTCCCCAGATAACGAGCTGCATTGAAGCTGAAAGTCTGAAATTGCTGAAAAGAGATGTTGCCAATATCCTTTTCTGCATCCATGAAGATCGGCACGGCTTCAAGCGTCTTGCTATTGGTTTTATTCATCCATCATTCTCTTGTGAACTAATCTCGTAAGTGTGAACACATTGGACGTACCATTTTTACAAACTCAGTTTTTTATTGCAAAGGAAAGAGAAATCATTGTCTCAGAATTTGAAAAGATGTTTTCTATTACAAATCAGTTTTATAAAACATGTGTTTTTAAACGAGTTCGAGCATAATGCATAAAAGTAGTATGCAAGTACCTCAAATGCTCGAAACACATGAATTATCAGTTTTCAAAGTTATTTCCTATTTTCTGAGACAGTGGTTTATTTGCAAATGAGTTGTAAATCTGCAGAAGTTTTCAGAAAGTATTTCTGGTACGTCCAAGTGTGAAGGATAGTCGGAGATTTTCTTCACTTGTTGACACTTCCTCTCTACACGTCTTATTCCATGGGTTGCCTCCCGAGCAGCGCTACTGTTATAGTCGAGAGCTCGACTTCCAAAACGATAGAAAATAATGTGAAGTGATGTCATTTTTCGGACACAAGCAGAGTCAACCTTGAAACACGAATGTTGGATAGAGATAACTGGACGAGGATCCTAATCATTAAGAGATGATGATGTAAATGATTCTCTAATGATCTGAAAGTGCTGAATCCAATGACCATAAATCTCTATCGCCCGAGATCTTTGCTGATAACTGATGCAATGAATCTGATTGTTGTTCTTATCAGCAGAGATCAATCCCATATCTAATCCTTTGATAGCCATTCCTACGTCAGCCTATATCTCTGAGATGTTTCTGTGTATACTTGTAGGCGGTGACATTACTATAGCAGATGAATGGTTCCCGATGGTGGTGGTGATAAGTCTGAATGGGTGGATGGATGGGTGAATGTGGGTGGCTATTGTGATGACGGATGATGTTTTGGGGTTCCATACAAAACTATGCTAGCAATCAAGGATGTGCTAAGGTTTAGCTCTAGGATATGGGTGCATGTTGTGAATGTTGTAAATGTTGAGCTGATCTACTTAATGAACTAGTTCATAGACAACTAGAAATCATTTATGTGTCTGAAAGAGGTGTAACACCCCCAAATTTAATGATTTGCGGAAGCATATTTGGGTGTTACTAATCAATATACAAAGCACAAGATATACAGCAAACGACCTCTAAATGAGACGTTTTGTAAAATAATTACTTTTCATAATTAAATCGTTTGAAAACATATAGTTTTCTTTACAAAAATATGTAAGCCTAGAGTCCGCGTATGTGGCGGGAGATTCTATTACATAACCATAGTTACAAAAGATAATGCCAAAGAATCTCCGTTAAATGCAGTTTGGAAATCATGCGACTCTAGCTAGTAATCCTGGAGTGATCCTACTCCGTAAGTGTACCTGAGAATACATGCTAAAAAGGGTCAACCAAAAGGTTGGTGAATCTCACAGGTTTATCAGTAAATAATCAGTTTGAACACAAGATTTCATCAGTAGTGCCCGTAGGCGTATATCAAGTATTTGCAAATCTCGCAAAAGTAAAGTAATCAAGTTATACCGTTGCCATGAGGCTCATAATCGAAGCTTAACCCGTAAATAATTAGTTGCTCCCGTGACATGCTCGTAATTGAGCAAGCATCAGTAACGAAATAATAGTCACCCGTTTCTACGTGTAAATCAGTACGTGGTAGCGCTACTACCCCGGGCAGGGAGGGTCATTTCCCTAATGGATCCATTAACTACTGTTCGCGCTTAAGTCCATAACTAACGATATATGATGGAGAGACTTCAGTAATTAGTAATTAACTCATGCAATTCCGTTTGGTATAGAAATCAGTTTAGTACTTGTGTTCAGGAAAAATAAGTAGCATGTATCTCCCCCAATAAGATAAAACAGTAAAAGTGGGGCCGTAAGACTCACCTGAGTCTTTGCAAGTGCGTTTATATCAATAAACGAGTAAGTAGTATCAACAGTAGGTTCTCCGAACCCGTAACCTCCAAATGCCTAAACACGTAATGTCAAGTAAGTAGATGTCTCGCAAGATCATCTAGGCTAGTTGTTCATACAACCCAATGTGTCCGAATGTTGGTTTGTTATCGTTTGTAAAAATGTACGACCCGTTGGTGACGAGTTTGGAATAATAAACTTTAAGTATTATTATCAAGTTATTGATGTTTTGCACTTACAAAAGTGTCCCAAAGTGTTTTATAAGTCGTATCGTATAAGGATTTGAGGTTGTAAAAGTTCGACACTTAGTGAAAATGTGAGTTTTCAAGGTTCTGGTTTGTGCGACGTAGCATGCGACGTAAGGTGCGACGTAGGCAGGTACGTCGCATGATGCGACCTTCGCAAATCAATGCGACGTAGGGGGGTGACGTCGCTAATGCGACGTTGCTTCGGTTTGCGACGTTAAAGTCTACGTCGCTACGTGCGACGTCCGCAAATTAATGCGACGTAAGGGGCTGCGTCGCTAGTGCGACGTTGGGATTTTTGTGCGACGTAGGCCGTGACGTCGCAGAGGCCCCTGGCCAGGTGCGACGTAGCGGTCTGATGGCCGGAATTTTTGTCGAAAACGAGTTTTCCGGTTTCCGTTCGGTCCAAATCTTTTACCCAACCCATTTTTGGACATTTTAAGCCTATAGAACCCATAATTTAGTAAAAATGATCAAAAACGAAAGATGTCGGGATTTGTCGGAAACTTACAAAATGTCGGATGAAAAATCCGAGAAGATAGGAATGTAGATCGTGTTGTCGTGGTCACTTTTCTCCAAACGAGTGGTATGATTCGGCGATGTTTGGTGGTGTTATTATGCGATTTTGGTGGTGAATGTGGGTTGGTGATTGAAAGTAAAAGAAAGAGAGAGAGAGAATGGAAAATAGAAATGAAGAAGAAAAAGGAAATGGTGGGAGGTTAAATCCTCCACCATTTTCAGTCTGCGCACTGCGCCTCGCGCAGTGTTCGTTTACTCCGTCGTTTAAACGTTAAATAATTATTTTAAATATTAAATGGTACGTTTTAAAATACAATTTATTACGCGATAATTTTATTTAAATGTTTTACTGATCGATTTATATTTGAGTTTTAAAATGTACGTTATTTTATTTAGTTGCGCGTTTTAACCTTTTTTTAAATTGTGTAACTTTCTGATTTTGCGATACGAATGAATACTAAATATTATTATAATAATATTTTTGACATAACAACGTTATTTAATAAAATTGGTCACCAACGTCCGTATTAAATTGAATCGAAATACATTCGATTTAAATTGCGTACGATTTAACCAAATCGCATTTTCGTATATATTCAACAATATATATAATTCGATACATAAATTAGCCTAACACAGAACTAATTACATGTATTAACAAAGAATTAGGCACTAATTCTAGTCCTAATTTGCCGGTTGTTACAAGAGGTATCTCTTCTCCCTTCAAAGCAATGCTCCAAAGATTTCCAAATTTAATGAACTACAAGATCCCCTTGTTGCCTTTCCATTATTCTCAAAGATTCTTTACCCATAGGCGGCAATCCCTGTTTGTTTAGCATTTGAACAAGTAGAACAAATAAACGTGATCTTAACAAACAAGTGATTATTCTCCAAATCATAGATTCACTGGTTTGCGAATGACCTATCAAAGTGAATGCTTTGAAGATGAAACAAACCAGTGTATGACTTAGAGTCTAATCGCACACTACAAGTGTTAGTTGCCTATAATTTCACCGCATCACAAACAACAGATATGGAAATACCAGTATTATTAGTTGAATCAGGTAGCCAAGTATAGAGATATCCAAAGAACACATTTTTAAACGAGTTCGAGCATAATACACATATTGACATACAAATCATGTTTATCAGATTAAGTATCAGTATTTCATGTATGTTCACACAAATATATGTAAGTACCTCAAATGCTCGAAACATGTCAGTGGGTGTGTAAGATGACTAAGGCTCCTAACTCTAATAGGTTTCCATGTTTGGGAGTGAAAGGGATACTAAGAATAAAGTTCAAACAAGTAGGAGTAGGAAGTTTTAAGTTTTGACAAAAATTTCAATGAAGTAATTTCGCAAAACATCCTTTTTGTTCATAAAAATAGAGAAGACTAGAAACATTCATTTTAGGGATCATTCTCTACTTATTTGGGTTAGCTTACGACTTATCTTAAATTAACTACTATTACGACTACTAAAACTATGTTAGACACGGGTTGCCTCCCGAGAAGCGCTTGTTTTTGTTCGAGTCTCTAGCTTGACTCTGACACTATTTATCAGGCAATCCTGGCAGCTTCCTTGCATCCATTAGTAGACATAAGTGGTAATATTGGTACATACCTAACAGTTTAAGGAAAGTTAAGGTCACGGGATGTCCAATATGAGGAGATGATTCAAAGTAAGGGAATTGTTCTACCGGGGGTATAACAAATCTCTCAACTTCTAATACCTCCTGGGGTCGGGTTGTCAGAATGGGTTGGTCAGAGGTGTCCATATCACTCCATGACGTATACGTCATTATGTGGTGGAGAGATGGTTTGTAGGGCAACCCTGACGCAAAACCCTCCTTGCTTCATATGGTCTTTTGGTCAATGATAATGTTGTACTCTAGGCATGGAGGTGGGACATTATCCTTTGACGTCTCCAATCTCGTAACAACATTCTCATCGACTACTTGGGTAACGGGTTCAATTAGATCACTGCTTAGAGTTGAGTGCAAGTCTATGTTGAGTGTATTAGATGTGGAGTGTGGGTTGACTTCGAATGATAAAGATTGAGATTGATGTTGAGTGGGGCTATAGGGGTTTGATTGAGAATCTAAGTGTCCTATGGCTAACATCGTATGTCCCTCACATTCTCCGTCAAAGTGGGGAACACCGCATATCCTACATCCAATTTGAATTATTTGAGCAAGACTTTGCAATTGATCTATTATTGTTTATACCCAAGTATTCAGTAAAGACGACATTTGAAGAAGGTTTAAGAATTATATTTGAGGTGAGAAGTGTTTTAAATCTAAACTAAGCTAAGCTAAGCTAATCTAATCTAACTACGCTATTCTACGGGCAAAAAGTAAAGGGATAACTTAAAAACTAATTTATCTAAACAGGCTCCGAATCGTACTACCGTCCCCGGCAGCGGCGCCAAAAACTTGACGCGCACCCAGCGGTTGGTTCAGGAATTGCTTCCTGTCGTTGCAGACCTTTCCACTAGGCGCGGCGTCAGGTGGTAGTTTTGTAAGTCCCCTAGTTTTAGGATCGATAACTTCGTTATCTGTAGTATTAAGGTGCGGAATCCCTCAATACGGTGTTATCTTACTAATAACGAATATGTTCGTATTGCGTTTAACTAGACTTAGCTTTACACAACGAATCGTCAAAGCCTAGTCGATAGGTTATGTTTTTCTCTGGTTTGCTGAAATCGCAGCTTTGGAATATGCAAAAGTTGTTAACGTGTTAAGGTTTTTCACGATTGAAAAAACCTTTTATATTTTGTCTCGGCTCGGCTCGCATGGGCCTGCGAGTTCGGCCCAACTCGCCTCGTAGCCCAAGCCCATTACCAAGCTCGACTCGTTACTGATCTCCACGAGTTCAGTTCTCATCTCGGCTCGTTAGTCTCGCGACCTGAGAACTCGACTCGCAGCAAACGTATTTATTTCGTATTTAATTATTCGTCTAACTTAACAAAACAATATGTTTAACGAATATCACTAACAAAACAAATATTCTTTTACAAATCCAAACCAATATACAAACACAATAATAATTACACTAGTCCTATTTCAAGCTAGATCTGTTGTCACAATCTATGTCTCAACAGACTCCCCCTTGACAATAGCTCTAGCGTCTTTATCTTCACGCTTGTCTTTGGTCTTCATTTGTAAATCTTACTGCCTGCGTAAATCTTCATCTTGATACAAGTTTTAACCATCAACTGATAATCTCTTGCTAAATCAGCCCATTCAATAGTCGTCAAAATTCTGTTCTCATTTAACTTTAACAGATCCTTTCTCGACATATTCATCAGGTGTCGATGATCATAAACTCTGAAGATTTCTCTTTCACCACCTTCAACCTCATCATCAGCTTCAACCATAACAGCTTCTCCAGTTCCTGAATCCACGTGCCAACTCTTCATATTTCCCAAAATATCCTGTGGCATTGTCTTCAGTGGAATCTGCTGTATGCATCTAACAGCTGGATAAACTTTCTTCCTTCTTCTTCTTCCTGTTCTTTGACTTCTCTCTTGTAATTTCACAGTCTTTCCCTTTCTTGGCTTAATCTGAACAAATTTATTCGTACCAACCTCATGTCTAATGATTCTTTCAACACGATCAGCATAATCATCACGACTTGGGTTGTTAATCTCTAATCTAGCCAAATCACGTATTTCATAACGTGGTAGAGAACTAAAAACTGCAAGCTTTCTTTCAAAATATTGAACTCCGTCAAACCTTTTGATTGCAAAAAGCTTTAGCTCAGAGTCAAAGTACCAACCAATAATCCCTTTACGTGGTACACGCTTTTTCGTAACATCAACTTCAGAAATTCCAATCTTCTTCTTCTTCTTTGGAAGTTTCCTAAGTACAACAGCAGGATTTTTGGTTTGAACAAGAAATTCTTCTTCTTCATCAGAGGTTGAATCATCAATATCTTCATCTATATTGACAATTGTTGGACCTTGTTCATTTTCAATAACAACTTCTGTCCTAGATGGGCTCACATGGTGTTCATCAATGTTTGCATCTAGATCTACACCCATGTCTTGCACATTCTCAGGTACAGCAGTCCAATCTGTAGGTGGTTGGAATTCTCCTTCCTCAAGATCAAAATCAATGTCTTCATCTATCTCATCAAAAATATCATCTTCCGATTCAGATAGATCAAGCATCTCCAATCCTAAGAGAAAAACATAAATACAAATATATTAATAATTCAAATTCTTCATTGATTTCCCTGAACCAATCTAAGAATTTCTTTATTAATTCTTTTGTATATTTTAACCTAACATATAAACGCAATTTACATATAACTTATAAAATCTTTTATTGATTACCCTGAATCAATCCAAAATTTCTTAAGTCTACTTAACAAATATTAATTAATTCTAAATTCTAATGCATTGTGAATAATCACCAAACATTTAAATTTACTATTAATTAACTTATATAATTTCCAAGTGTTAATTGATCTAATTCATTATCAACTTAACCTTTAAATTATATATCATTTGTCTAGTTAATACGAATACATTTTTAACTTGCTAATTACTTATATACCTTATGGTCTTAAGTCCATAATCAAGTCTAAAATGCATATGTTATCATAAAATTTTGACCGCCGAAATTAATCGGAACACGCCGCTCGACTACTCAATGAGTCAGAAGTCTTTCGATCACTATTTTATCTTAACATTTATAAAATCAAATAACTTAACAATATCTAATACATTTAACTTGTAATTACAAATCTCAAGCCGAATATATTATCACAATATTAAGTTACAATTATTCTGTACAAATTACTACCAATAATTACTACACTATGCTAATACTAAGCTATCTTACCAGCTTCTGTATCAACCTGTGCAGTCTTATCAGCATTTGTACCAGCTCCAGAACCACTAGCACCAGCACCAGACTCCCCCTGAATAGTAGCTTGGTCACCAGTCTTTGAAGGACCAGTCTGCTCACCACTCGGTGCATTGGGATCATCGTCTTTGTCTGAATCTCTCTTCCTCCTTAGCTCATCCTCTTTGCAAGACTCCAGATATACCAATATCTCCCCCTGAGCAGGCTGTCCTGAATGCGATCTCAAGACCAGACTCTCTAAAGAAGATAACTTCAGTCTCTGTACAGTGAAGTCCGCAAGTAACGTCTCATGAGTCTTCATCAACAGATTGTACGATTCACTCTGCTTGAGTATCTGTTGTGAAAGAAGAAGATTGCTCGACACCAGCTCTGGAATCTGAGAAGTAAGCTTCTCCAAATCCTTTACCCTCGACTCTAAGGATGTAATCCTTTCTGCATCAGTCGTTGGAGTAACAGGTATCGTTCTTGATCCAGGCGGTGTAAGAGACTCAATATGCCAGTCTCTGGTAAGCGGTGTATGAGGTTGAGACAAAGCTTGCGTAAGCAAACTTGTCGCAAATCTAGCTGCTTTGTTCGTCGGAAAATTAGCTCCACGAACTAAATCAGCAACCTCATGCTGTAAAGTTAAACACAATTAAAATCAGTTATTGTTACAGATTACTCTGTCTCAAACTCTAATTAATTGCATAACACTCATAGATGTAGAATTTATATCTCATACTTGAAGCGGTAAAGACATCGATTCCGTAACCACCGGTGCAACCCTCTCTACCTGTGGTGTATCCTGAGAAACTGTATACAGAATTAACTGTCTCAGTTCAACTCCTGATAAACAACAAGTTAAGATTATTTAACTTTAATTAATACTAACCTTCTCGAATTGTAAGCGTTCTCGGACGCTTCATCAAAGGAATCTCAACTTCCTCAGTACCTTCCTCCAGAATACTCTTACCCTTCCTCTTCTTTTCAGAAGCAGATGGAGGAGGAGAAGGTGTATTGTCAGAAACTTCATCTGAAGCCGTCTCACCATCACGACCTCTAGATGATCTAACAGGATCCTAAATTTTAAATATATTAAACATTTATGATTAGCGTAAGCTCTATCATACAAGTTCTATATATTTAAGATTAATCAGATATAATACCTCAATTGGTACAACAACTGATCTATCAAGCTGTATCTGCTCATCCTCTTGTAATATAACTTCTGGATTTGCAGCCTCAGCTTCAGCTTCCTGTTTGGTTAATGATATTTATATTTTAAAATCAGAAATAATATCCAATTAACTAAATATCTAATATCAGAATCATTATATAATAATATTATGCATCTATGATTAATAAAACAATCTATCAACTAAGCATCTATATTATTACATAAATAAAAGATTACCTCAGGTGGTGCAAAATAACTATCAATATCCTGGAGCAATGGATTTGTCGCATCATCATTCTGCTCCAACACCTCTTGTACTACCTGAGCAGCAACATCTGGGTTCACCTGTTCCCCAGCATGTGCAGGTTGTTCCAAAACGTCCTCTAAAAGCTCTTGTGGATCTTCATGATGAACCACATCAGCTTCAGCAGGAGCAGCAGCAGCAGCAGGAGCTACGTCTAACCACCCATGATTTGGCGGTGCTACGTAGTTCGGGTCGACAATATACCCAAAAAGATCTCGCTCCTCAGGCTTCACAAGCCCTTCTCTTCTCACAGTCTGCTGAAACATAGCATTATACCCTCTGAGCCCAATAGTATCTACACGCAAGTGTGGCTCAGGAATAATAAGCTCTGGTAGACGAGCTCTAATAATCAGCATACAAAAACGTGGGTAAACCATAAATCGTGATCGAACAGAACCCGATATCTGTCTTACAATCTCTCCAAAAATGTAATCACAGAAACTGTATGGTTTATTGTAAACCAGGGACAGTGCAGCCGATAGAATAGCAGGGCTTAACTCATCAAAACCACCCTTCTTCGGTGCAAAAACGGTATTCATCACGTGCCATAGAAACCTCCACTGACCAATCACAAGAGGCTTCTGGAATTGACGTCCGCGTCTATCTCCCGTATAACCCATACGTCCGATAGCTCCCTCTATGAAATCCATTGGATACTCAACATCCCCATTCTCTTGTTCCTCTGTACCAAACTGCAAAATCTCACGGAGATTTCCAGCACTGAACACAACAGGTTGTCCACCAACCGTTGCTCGAATCTCTGGTGGATTGACCGATTCGTCATGCTCTATACCCGTCCAGAAATCAGTCAAAATCGCCTGAGAAATAGGAGGATTTGCTGTAACAGCATACTGTATACGTGAACGTGCCAAAAATGAAAGCACCTGAGCTACTTTGCTAGCTCCCTTTGCACGTACATCCAGATCAACAAGGATGTTGTGACCTTTGTCAAATTGTCGAGCCATATCTGTAAAAACACAAATGACAACAACAATTCAAAGCAAATTAAAAATATTTAAACTATTACGTATTATGAATAGAGATTCATCAAACATCTTAGTTTAAATTTGAAATTATATATAACTTGTTACAAAAATAGTCTCAAGTCGTATATAAAAATTTAACTTATAACTAAAAGTCTTAAGTCTAATTTAAATCACGTTAGGTACTTGTTATTTTAATAAAAATCTCAAGTCGTTAACGTTAAAAATTATACCGCTAATGTGAAATTAGGACACGCCACTAATTTTCTTCTTAAATTAGTAGACTTTCGATATAATCATATAAGAATTAACACAAATCCATTTCATAAAAGTTATTACTTAAAAAGTCTTAACATTTATATCACTACTTTAAAAAATAAAATTTTTCTAAGTACTGGACTCGCATAAACTGGCCTAACGAGTTGAGTTCAACTCGTTTTGTTTATCAACTCGCTACATTGATCAACTCACTAATCTCATGAACTCGCTAGTCAACTCGCTGCGAGTTGAATCGAAATTTCAACTCGTTCGATGAACAGCCGTCGTAAGATTAAACTTAAAATCGATGATTTTGTTAGTTTTAACACGATCAAACGATACATTCACATCTATTACGGTTCGTTTAACATTAATCCTAAGGATTCGTGTTCTAACAATCCATTAATCATCGTGAATCGTTCAAAATTGAAACCGAAACCCTAAGTGCATAAAAACTTCGATTTCTCGTAAATGAAACGGTGAAATCCGTTGTATTTTACCTCAAAATGTTCGCAATCTAAAGGTGAATAAAATCTACGGATCAAAAACTCGTTCTCGTACTCGTAAAATCGAAATCAAACGAAAATAACTTTTTCGCCTCGTTTCGCCTGTAAGCGGATTCGCCAAGTTGAAGTGAACTCGCGAGTAATGTGAATTCGGTGATCTGTTGACTCGTTTGACCTTTTGTTTTATACCCTTTATCCGATCCGCAAGATTTCAAGTGGATCCGCAAGTTGATGTCAACTCGCAGAAACAATTAAAAACGCGAATTTAATGCTAAGTATAAATAAAAACCCGATATTTTACAAGTCTAAAATAAAATTATTTTTCACTTGTATTTGTCACGTTGTTCAACTCAAAAAGATACAGTATGATTTAATTCCGAAGGGTAAACATAAATAACACAAAAATTAAACATTAAAAATAAAACAAAATTACATAACCATTGGTATCAAGTACCATTTTATTAATCAATTGAAACAAAGTAAATATACAATGTAGATAAGATTTTATCTGCTTAGGGATCATATTAGAAAGAATAAGCAATTAATTATACATTTAAAAGTCTAAACAGATTGGTAGTATTCATACCTCATGAAATTCAAATAAATTACTGTAAAATTACAACTATATATATCATTTATACATTTATATTTATAAAACTATATCTTAGGTACCTTTATCCACATAGCATAATTAATAAATACATTACTCACATAAAGTGAATATTTTAATTATAGATAGTTCAAGACGATTACCGGTATTATGATCCACATAAACAAATTATACTCAATTTTCTAAGCAAACTCTTTATTGTTAGTATGAGTATTATCAAGTGCTTCCTATTATATGACATACTGAAGAATTCAAGTAAAACACATAACACTGCATCATTAAATTTTCAAGGTAGCGGTTACTAAATGATGTATCTTTTCGAAACATATAACATACACTTGAATTTTTACGGTTAGACAAATATCAAATATACTTTGAATATGCTATGTTATCTAAGTCTGTACGTAGTACAACAGAAGATTCCTTCTAGCATAATTCAAAATATATTTGAGAATATTAATTTAATTAAAGGTTTCAGTTCTGTACATAGTACAACATAGTTACCAGTAATTAAATTAATACCCATATTGCTACTATTTGTCACTTTAATTAAAATGCATGATAACAGTGTATGGTAATACCATCATTCAACATTTAAGACTTAATGTCATACATCATAGAATAGTTACACAAAATAATAAACAAGTAGTTAATTAAATTCTTAAGACTTAGAAAATTTCATATAATTTGCCTACCAGTACATCATATGATGAAGCCATCTAAAATTTTACTAAAAATAGACAAATTATAACTTGTGGATATAGGTGTATAATCAAATAAATATAAACACATACCTGATAGAACCGCTGTAGTTCTAAAGCAACTTTATTTGAACCTACTACCATATCATACTTAGGACTTAAGCTTTATTATTGTGAAGCTTATTCTCCTAATGTACTATCATTTCCCGTAGTTTTTGCAAATAAAAACTTAAATGAAGGCGATTCCCCTTAGGTAACAAGCAAATGAATGCCATACGCCTTTTTTTTTTTTTTTTTTTTTTTTTTTTTTTTTTTTTTTTTTAATAATAAACACATAAATACTAACTATTACAAGAATACCCTTGGAAGACTAATCACTCTGGATTTCTCATTCCGTTTAGTTGAACCAACGTCTCAAATCTTGCTCTGTCGAACGCCTTTGTGTATAAGTCTGCTAAGTTATCCAATGATGGAACCTTAACTAACTTTATCAATTTCTTTTCAGCACAATCTCTAATAAAATGATGTCGAATATCAATATGCTTAGTTTTACTGTGCTTTACTGGATTATTGGTGATCGACATAGTAGATTCGTTATCAATCATCATAGGAGTATTGGTTATATTTAACCCGTAATCCCGCAGTTGCTGTTGAATCCAAAGAACTTGCGAGCAACAGCTGCCAGCTGCAACATACTCAGCTTCACATGTAGAAATGGCTACCGAGGTTTGCTTCTTGCACTGCCAGGATACTAATCTACCTCCTAAGAATTGACATCCTCCAGTCGTAGATTTCCTATTCTGATTGCATCCTCCATAATCCGAATCAGTATAAGCTACGAGATCTAAGTCTCCATCAATCGGATACCAAAGACCCAGCTTAGGTTTCCCTTTGAGGTAACGAAAGATTCGTTTAACAGCTTGCATGTGTGACTCTTTCGGATTAGCCTGATATCTTGCGCATAAACAAACAGCAAACATGATGTCAGGCCTAGAGGCTGTAAGATACATTAGTGATCCGATCATGGCTCTATAAAGAGTTGGATCCACATCGCTATCACTCGATGTATCTGGACCTAATCCATGATTGACTGGAATTGGAGTATTGTAGACCTTACTTTCATCCATCTTGAAACGTTCTAATAGCTCATATGTATATTTAGATTGATGAATAAAGAATCCATCCTTCTTTTGATCAACTTGTAATCCTAAGAAGAAATTCAACTCTCCCATTGCAGACATTTCAAACCTTTTTCTCATGACTTTCTCAAATTCTTGACACATCTTTTCATCAGACGATCCAAAGATAATGTCATCAACATACACTTGTACAAGAAGAAAGTCTTTCTTTTTCCACTTCACAAATAGTGTACTATCAATTGATCCTCTTGTAAATCCATTCTCAAGTAGATACGTTGATAGTGTTCCATACCATGCCCTAGGTGCTTGATGTAATCCATATAGAGCCTTATTCAAACGATATACTCTATCTGGATACTCAGGATTAGCAAACCCTGGCGGTTGTGAAACATACACCAATTCTTCCACTTTGCCATACAAAAAGGCACTCTTAACATCCAACTGATACACTTTTATACCATAATATGATGCGAATGCTAAGAATACTCTAATTGCTTCTAGCCTAGCAACTGGTGCAAACACTTCATTGTAATCAATACCTTCTTGTTGATTAAAACCTTGAACCACTAGACGAGCTTTATTGCGAGTAACGATACCTTTATCATCTCTCTTACACTTAAATACCCATCTAGTTCCAATTGGATATTCTCCCTTTGGTAGGTCAACCAACTCCCATACTTGTAATTTAGAGAACTGAGATAGTTCTTCTTGCATTGCTTCTACCCACGAGTTTTCTTTTAAAGCCATTTGAACATTTTTAGGCTCGACTTGTGAGATAAAGCATGAATATAGACATTGATTAGGAATCCCTGTCTCTTTCATTGCAGTATACAAGCTTTGGTATTCAGAATTCTCAGACGTATTAGTTCTGGATTGATGCCTAGTTTGAACCGGAGTATTAATATCACCGATGATGTTTTCAACTGGATGATTCTTACTCGTTCTAGTTGTAGTAACTAGTTCAACTGGTATCTCATCTTCCAAATTAGTACCAATTTCTTCCAATTCAGGTACATCTTCCGTACGTGCTGAAGATATTCTTAGATGTTTCAAAGGAGTAAGTATGTCATCAAACTTTGTATGAAGATCATCAAGATCTTCTGTTTCTAGAGACTTATCCTCTGAAGGTTTTTGTGACTCACTTGTGGAAGCTTTATCTGAGTCAACAGTAGTCTTGATTCCAGACTGCTTAACACTCGATGTTGAAGCGGGACCAATATTCTCATCTTCAAACAATAAATGTTCAGCTATCTCTGAATCACTGACATAGTCACTAATAGGAACTTTAAATGATGCAAAAAGATCAGAATAATCAAATTGCCAATCTAAGCCCTTATGAACATCCGGTGAATAGCTTGTAACCTCAATATTATAAACTACCTCCAAACGTCCTGTGACTTTATTAAAGACTCTCTTATTTGGCGAATTGGGCATATAACCTAGGAAAAATCCTTCGTCAGCCTTCTCACCAAATTTTGCTTGATGTCCAGTCTTTAATATGGTGCATGAAACTCCAAAGGGTTCAAACCCTTTTAAGTTAGGTTTCTTATTGTTCAAAAGCTCATAACAAGTCTTGTTATGTCTCTTAACCGTAAGAACTCTATTAAGAACATAACATGCTGTATTCACTGCTTCTGCCCAAAAGATGACCGGAAGCTTTGAATCAGCAAGCATTGTTCTAGCAGCTTCAATCAACGTTCTATTCTTCCTTTCAGCAACACCATTCTGTTGAGGTTCATAAGGTGCACTGAATTGATGTAATATCCCTTTGCTTAAGCAATAGATATTCAACGTTGAATTCTTAAACTCTGTTCCATTGTCACTACGAATACGCTTAACTCTCTTTTTATAGACATTCTCTACTAGATCAAAGAACTCAATTAGAATTCCAGGAGTCTCATCCTTTGATCCCAAAAAGAATACCCATGAGAATCTAGAATAGTCATCTGTGACAACCAAACAGTACCATTTGCCACCTAGACTTCTCTTGCTTATAGGGCCGAAGAGATCCATATGTAGCAATTCAAATGGCGAGGAGATAAAGTTTTCAGTCTTAGGTCTGTGTGGTTTCTTGTGCTGCTTTCCTTTCATGCAAGGAACACACTTATCCTCAGACTCGAAACGTTTTTGTGGTACACCTAGAACCAAACCATTTTTGGTTATATAATTCATCTTTCTCCAGTTTAGATGTGCCATTCTCCTATGCCATAACAGAGCATCTGTTTCCTAAGCCTTGGACAATAAACATGTAGACACCATTGAAGAGTTAGGAACACCCATGTTGATAGCATAGATGTCCTTCTTCCTTGGCGCCCTCATCAATATCCATTCATCAGGAATTTTAAAACCTGGCTTCAGGACTAAGGCCTCCTTTTCATTGAAATAAACTGGATGACCTTTATCACAGACTTGGGAAACACTCACTAGGTTGTGTGTAAGTTCTTCAACATAGTTCACATCCTCAAGAGTCAAAGTTCCATTTGAAACTTTTCCTTTTCCCGAAATTACTCCTCCTTTATCTCCTGCAAAATTTACTTTTTGCTTGAGACTATCCTTGAAGTCCTTCAGTAGACTTCTTTCACCGGTCATGTGCCTCGAGCATCCACTGTCTACATACCACCAACTGTCCTTGTTCACAGCATGCTCCTGCACATAACACAAAACACGATCAGTTATCAAGAGGGACCCAAGCCATTACGGTCTTGGTTTGTCCCTTATCATCAACAAACTTAAGCTCTTTAAAATAACCATTCTTCCCATCAGGAGCTTTGGTTACTTTCGAAGTAGCTTGAGTTTGTGGACGATCAGCCTTAAGAGGTGAATTTGAGGAGAACCTCTTAGGCACAAAAGTATGAGCTCTATTATGATAATTATAATTAAACTCATGTGATCGCGAAGTAGTGCCACTTTCATAATGACTATGGCCTCTACTTGGAGTTCTAAACCTCGACGGTGTCACATCCCTAGACTTATGGACATAATTATCACTTTGAGTATATGACCGTTTAGGTTTAGGTGGGGAGACACTATGCTTACCATCTCTTTTAAGAATGTTCACAGGTTTATTACCTAACTTAGGTTTGGTATCTAACCCGTCTACAGTCATATCAGAGTCGGTCTGTGTCTTTTCCTCAATCACAAGCTTATGTGGTGCTTCAGGCTTTTTGTTAGGACAACACGAAGCCACGTGTCCTTTTTGATGACATTTGAAACATGACATCTGCTTGCGTGATTTGCTCACTTTTGCTTTCTCATCCGGAGTCTTAGGCACTAAAGGTTTAAGCTGTTCCTTATCAACTTTATCATTAATCTTAGCATCGTTAATCACTCCACCCGATACAAAATGTATTTTGGTGAACTGAGAAGCCTTGCTATTATCTAATGATACGTTCTTAATAACATCTTTCTGTGCCTCTGACTGTTCAGGTTTATCAGCTACTGAAATCTCAGGATTAACTTCAGTCATCTCAGAATCTTCAGGAATAGGAGTGTAATTGGCATTAAAAGGTGGGGATACATCATTGTAACCTAACCCAGTCTTGTCCTTTACACTACGTTGAGCATCTAACATTTTATCCATTTGAGATGTCCTATAATTCTCAAGTTTACGGTTTTGCTCAATTAACCTTAAATTAAGGTTCACTATTTCCTGATCCTTACTAGCAATCGTCTCATTTAAGTCTTTGATATTCATATAGAGACCATCTATGACAACAGATTTTTCACTTATGGTATCTCTAAGTTTTGTTCTATCCAACGCATCAGACTTAATTTTATCTTTTAAGACCTGTTTATCATCACTTAATCTACGAACATCCATAATAGCTTGATCAAGTTCAGATCTAACAGTCTTATAAGATTCCTTATCCATATTTAATTGTGATGACAGATTACTATTTGACACAGTTAAGACACTATTCTGAGACTGTAAATCAGTAACTAAGTAACAAACATCAGCAAGATTAAGAATATCTAAACATACCTTCTTCTTGTCAGTTTGTAATTCAGCCATACGTGCCACTAATTCTTCAGGACTCATATCTGGAGTTGAATCCATATATAGCACATCATCATCACTTGCCCTTTTTTCAGACTCAGCCACCTCTACTCTCTGTTCCATGTCAGTGGGCATGTAGGACACTGATCCAGCAGTTGTTTCTTCGATCTCGGCCATCAAAGCTTCTTCAGAATGAGCTTGCCAATCATACGAGCCATCCAACTGCTTCACCACTAAGGCTTTGGAAGCAAGAGTACTTCCCGAACCTTGTTTTCCTTGTGCTTCTACTTTAGGTCTTTGGCATTCTCTAGCAAAATGACCAATACCCTGACAGTTAAAGCATCTGACCTTGGTTTTATCAAACCCTGATCTATTGCCCAACACCTTTCTACCAGTTTTCTTGAGGAAATTCTTCACCTTTCTAGATATCAACGCTAGTTGATCTTGAAGTTCCAGTTCCTCAAGATAATCAGAATCTATCTGCTCATAATCCTCATCAAATAGAATAGGATCATTGATCTTTCCTTCTATGTAGTTCTCATATGATGCCACAAAGGAAGCAAGAACAGACAGTTGCTGTTCAGCAGATTTCACACTCATCGGCATCTTCTGATGCTCTTGAGGTGACTTCTCAGAATTCTTTCCCTTTGTCTCATCACCAGAGGAGGAAATAAAGCACAGATCTTCAGTGATCATTTCTCCATTTTCATTAGTATCACCAACTAACAGTGCAGTGGTCGAACTCGATGACGCAGTCGAAAGACTTGACTTTCCATGATACAGCCCAGGGTTCTGAACCTGATCAGAATCACTATCTCTTGACTTCTTGGAGAAATCATAACCTTTCAGCTTGTCAATGACTTGCTCTAAGGTCATAGTAGAATACCTAGTTTCGTTATCCTTAATCATAACACCATACATTTCCCATTTAGAAGGCAAACCCTCAAGGAACTTGTCGGTTTTAGATACTTCTTCTTCAAATATTTCATGGTATTCTAATTCACTTAGCAGATGGTAGAATCGTGTAACATAGGCATCAAGATCTTCTCCTTTTAAAGCTTTAAACATAGTAAACTGCTTTTTAAGAAGACTCTTCTTGCCAGCTCTCACCTGTGGACTTCCCTCACCTCTTTTCTCTAAAGCTTCCCAGAGCGCTTTAGCAGTATGAAAAGACTTGAGTTGATGAGCAAGGGATTTAGGAAGACACATCTTTATGCAAGAATGTGATTTATTCTCATTTCTGTACGCTTCCTTCTCTTGATCACTCATATTTGCATAAGTAAGAACTACAGTAGCATTTTGAACAGTTTGAGTAGGTGGGGTGTATCCACTCTTGATACACATCCAGATAGACAGATCATGGAATCTACAGTAAGATTCAAATCTGTCCTTCCAATTGTAGTAATCCTCGATTCTTAACAACTTAGGTGGAACGTTTGACTTTCCCACCTCGTGGTCCATTTCGATCATTCTACTTAAGTCAGACATCTTAAAAACGTAAAATTAAACTGTTTCAGCGAATTCAGAAATCTCAACTCGCAAGACTCAGCTCAACTCGCAATCTCAGCTCGACTCGCAGAATTTGTCGATTCGCAAGCCTCAGTTCGGATTGCTAAAAGATGTCGATTCGCAAGTGATGTCGATTCGCGAGAGATCTCGGTTCGACTTGCAAGCCTCAGTTCGACTCGCTAGTTCAACTCGGTTCGCAGGCGACGCTGGAACCCTAATCTCGACTCGCGAAACGGCTGTTAAACCCGAAAAAACGAATTTTAAGGTATTTTTACGAACGAAACTGAGAAATTCGACTGTAAACTAACCCTAAAACTTCCAGAGAATGATTTTGATCGTTAGTATTGCAATAATGCACGTAAAAACGACCCGAATCAAAAACGCAATAAACTAAAACTCACGAACACACTCGTATCTAGCCCGAAAGCTCTGATACCAGATGTAAGTCCCCTAGTTTTAGGATCGATAACTTCGTTATCTGTAGTATTAAGGTGCGGAATCCCTCAATACGGTGTTATCTTACTAATAACGAATATGTTCGTATTGCGTTTAACTAGACTTAGCTTTACACAACGAATCGTCAAAGCCTAGTCGATAGGTTATGTTTTTCTCTGGTTTGCTGAAATCGCAGCTTTGGAATATGCAAAAGTTGTTAACGTGTTAAGGTTTTTCACGATTGAAAAAACCTTTTATATTTTGTCTCGGCTCGGCTCGCATGGGCCTGCGAGTTCGGCCCAACTCGCCTCGTAGCCCAAGCCCATTACCAAGCTCGACTCGTTACTGATCTCCACGAGTTCAGTTCTCATCTCGGCTCGTTAGTCTCGCGACCTGAGAACTCGACTCGCAGCAAACGTATTTATTTCGTATTTAATTATTCGTCTAACTTAACAAAACAATATGTTTAACGAATATCACTAACAAAACAAATATTCTTTTACAAATCCAAACCAATATACAAACACAATAATAATTACACTAGTCCTATTTCAAGCTAGATCTGTTGTCACAATCTATGTCTCAACAAGTTTTAAATTTATAATAGTCGGGGGAGCCTAAACCTCCGTACTACCTACTGGTACTGGTACGAATACCTTGATACGAGTATGCGGTAAGGATGATCCAGGGTCGTTCCTCACGACGGTAGAATTGAAACAGAGCTCGTTCCGATAAACTAACTTTCAAGCTAGGGTTTGAATAAGTGGATAGGTGATTGTTTTTGGTTTTTTATCTTTAGTTAAACTACTAAAACTTATAAAGCATAAAAGTAAAGGGAGACTAGCATATGTAACACCTAAGGATAACAAAGACGTGGTTCACCATGATTTAGGATAGTGTATGTGCAGAGATGATGATTATATGGGGACACATTCAGTTGACAAACAAATAAACTTAGGTGTAAACACTAGGACCCTACTTATTTAGTTCCGGTTCTAAATTAGTATGTCACTGAGTACCTAAGCTATGGTGATTCTGATCAGAACAGGTTGCTCAACCCCCCAACACTGCCCTTGTGACGGTACAGTGACCCTTGCTCAGCTACCCTGTTACGGAATAGTGAGTCTCTGGAGATAACTCCGGGGTGCATGCATGAGGTAACAAACTGCCATTAAGGATACTCTGACCTTTCTTAACACCTAAACCTAAATGTGTCATCTAAATGTGTACTGGTTATTTAACTATGTTATTCTAAACTATCGGTTATGAAGAGTTAAGGGGTTTAAGCATCTGGGAATACAGCCGACTCCTTGCTTTCTTTTCAAAACTCATATTCTATTAGTTAAGCTCAAATACTTCCGTCTTGAATTAGACCCTCCTTTACAATCAGTCGTTCATCCCTAGGTATACTTACGGTGTACACTGCATTAAGTATTTCCACAGCTTGTATATATCTAAGTATACTCACGGTGTACAGTACTTTTAAGGTTTGGCATTTCCACAGCTTTATGTATCCTAGACCATGTTCTAGATGGGTGACTTCTAGGTAATCCACGATGAGATGATCCTACGGCATTTCCTTAGCTTCCACGTATTTGTACTCCACACGAGGTGTTTCCAACGCTATACGAAGTACAAAGCCATTTAACAGAGTCTCATAGCTTCATACTGTAACACAGATAACTATGTTTACGTAGTATTCGGGTTTGCAAAGTCCTATCCTAAGAGCAATAGTCACGTGAAAGACTGGAAAGGGTGAACAATAAAGTCTAAATTCAGGATAAGTTTAGACTGATAACAAATTATAACAATTCCCATTTATATAGATAAGGGTTTAATGTAACATCATCTATATACAGATAACAATTGGGAACATTATTCCACAACGGATTGTGCCCACAACTTTCATAGCTTCCACGTTCCGTACTCCACACATTAGTGATGTTTCCGGCGCTATACAAATGAAAGCCGTATAACGTTACCTCCGTTGTTTCATAACGATATTATCCCAATCATATATTCACTACTATCTAAATCATGGCGAACATACAAGCAACTACTCACAATGCATAGCAATAAAAATTTCTAAAATTAATAAATCACATACATCAAACAAGAACAATATGACAAATTAATAATAGAAAGGATAGATAATACCGATACGAATTGCGAGCAGAATAACACTTGTATTTCTTTATTAATATCCAAGCATTACATAAGCTAGCCTCTACTAATTAACTACATAACTAATCTCTCTCTAGTTCTCCTCTAACTCCTAAGAGTAGTGCTAGAGAGAGAAACTAGAGAGAGGAACTAACTACAAGAATAATTCTCCTCTAACTCCTAAGAGTAGTGCTAGAGAGAGAATGTGTGAGAGAGAAAGTGAGAAATGAGAAATGGGAATGAAGTGAGGTGTGTATGAAATGGTGGAGGAGGCCATCTATTTATAGGTGAAGATCAACTTGGAGCCAAAGTAATGAGCCATGGAGCCAATCTTGGAGCCAAAGTTGAAGCCAAACTTGGAGCCAAAGGAATTGATACGTACAAGCACTGAAACGCATCGTACAAGCAAACCAAGCATGAAGGAAGCCAACCAAGCCACCCCTAGACCACCAAAAACCGTATATGGGGTATAGGGGGCCGTATACGGCTTGCCAAGGCCGTATACGGTGTATAAAGGCCGTATACGGCTTGCCAAGGCCGTATACGGTGTATAAAGGCCGTATACGGCTTGCCAAGGCCGTATACGTGGTGTTTCGGCTTTCTGCGTTGCTTAAAACGGTCATATCTCCTTCGTTACACGTCCGTTTGACCCGATTCTTTCGCTCACGGCTTCGTAATTCCGTTACGCTTCTAATGGTACTAATTTCACAGAAATTGGATGAGTGTAGATCAAGCATGTTTGGAATGACTTTTAACGATCTGTAGAAGCCGTATCTCTTCCGTTCTTCACCCAATTTGCATGATTCTTGATTCTACCGTCTCGTTTTTACCTATTACAACATACCATAAGGTTAGAATGTGCTTATCATAAGGTAAATGAGGGTGTGAGAATTGGTTGTTGTTTATTCGCTCTGTTTTGCTCGTTATTTGGACGTTTTCGGTGATTTTTGTAGCAACGCCTATATTTGGAGTACTTTAGTGAATTTTAGTAAATAATGATTGTTTTGGAATGTTTTCACTAAAGATGTGTCCAAAAAGTGTGGAATATCATACTTAAAAACATGACTTTTTGCGTCACATCACGGCCAAGCTTGAAACGGAAAGCAGAAACATTACAAGACTGGCAGCTGGCACCCATATCATTCCCACCTCTGCGGAGCTCCGTCCTCCCAGAGCCCGTTGTTATCTCGGCGCGTATCGGAAACTGCCAGGTTTCCAGGGTGTACACTGATACAGGCAGCGCCGTCGAAGTCATGTATGAACACTGCTTCCTACAGTTGCCACAGCCCATACAGGGAAGGTTGCAGGAACCCCTGTCCCCGCTGTCCAGCTATGCCAATGATACTAAATGACCAATTGGCAGGCTTGTCTTGGATGTTACGTTGGGTGAATACCCGTACTGCCGGACCACCGAACTGGAATTTGTCATCGTACGCGCCCCGTCCAGATTCAACGTGCTCCTAGGCCGCACCGCTCTCCATAAATTTGGAGCCATCACCTCAACTGTCCATGGGTTAATGAAATTCCCAACACCGGCAGGCATTGCCACTTTGCAAACAGCAGGCACCGCTATACCCGTATGTGCTCAGGTATCAAAGACGGCTCCGGGCCCGTTCACCATGACTAGCGATGAGTTAGTAGCCGTCAACCCCAGGTTCCCAGAGCAGAAAGTCCGAGTTTGCCTGGCTCTGAGCCCGCCGACCAGACTGAAGTTGTGTGAAATCCTCGCAAGTAACATGGATGTCTTTGCCTGGCAAGACTCTGAAATGACCGGCGTGCCGTGGTCAATTGCTGAGCACAGGCTAAACGTCAATACGAACATCACTCCGGTCAGACAGAAGAAGAGGGGCATGGCCCCTGACCGGAGTCGTTTTCTTTGTGAAGAGGTCAACAAGTTGGTTCACGCCGGCATCATGCGAGAGGTCCAGTATCAGACTTGGGTTGCCAACCCTGTCCTTGTTAAAAAATCTGACGGCTCGTGGCGGATGTGCGTTGATTTTAAGGACATCAACAAGGCATGTCCAAAGGACAACTACCCACTCCCTGAGATTGACTGGAAGGTTGAGTCCTTGTCCGGGTTTAGGTTCAAATGTTTCTTGGATGCCTACAAGGGGTACCACCAGATACTGATGGCTGAGGACGACGAAGAAAAAACAGCATTCCATACGGACCAAGGCATTTTCTGCTACACCAAAATGCCATTCGGTCTCAAGAATGCAGGCGCCACGTACCAGCGCGTCGTCAACGGCGCTTTCAAAACACAAATTGGGCGCAACTTAGAGACATACGTTGACGACATCGTCATCAAAAGCAACATCGAGTCCCAGTTACTCACGGATATTCTAGAAACGTTCACCTCGTTGCGGAAGATCAATATGAAGCTCAACCCGGCCAAGTGTTCGTTTGGCATGGAAGAAGGCAAATTCCTCGGGTTATGGTGACCCCGAGAGGCATTAAGGCGAATCCAAAGAAAATTCAGGCAATCGCCGACATGGTGTCCCCACGAAACAAAAAAGACGTGCAAAGCCTCAACGGAAAGCTAGCAGCCTTGGCTCGTTTCCTCTCCAAGGCTGCTGAGCGATCATTGCCGTTCTTTGACACGCTCAAAGGCTGCATAAACAAAAAGGATTTCTCCTGGACGCCGGAGGCTGAACAAACATTCCAGGACATGAAGTCGTTCTTGAAAGAATTGCCAACTCTTACAACCCCCATTCCTGGCGAAACGCTTACGCTGTACTTGGCAGCATCTCAGTGCGCTATTAGCTCCGTACTCATAGCTATGCGCGATAAAACACAGATGCCGGTATACTTTGTTAGACGCGTCCTGCAGCCAGGAGAGCTGAACTACTCACCAATTAAGAAACTTGTACTCGCATTGGTACAGTTAGCACGGCGCCTGCGCCGGTATTTTCAGGGTCATCCGGTCACGGTCCTCACAGACCAGCCAATCAAGCAAGTACTCTCAAAGCCGGAAATCTCTGGCCGGCTGGCCAAATGGGCAATTGAATTGGGCGAGCACGAAAGCACGTTTTGCCCCCGGAGCGCGGTCAAGGGTCAAGTAATGGCTGATTTCCTCGCCGAGCTTCCGGGGGGGGGGGGGGGGGGGGTAGAGGCTAGGTGCACCTCGACTGCCCCTACCCATGAAAAGCCGGCCACATTGGAATTGTTTACTGATGGGGCCTCAAGCTCAGAAGGTGCCGGTGCCAGACTCATACTCATCAGTCCTGACGGGGAAGAGCACACTTACGCTCTCCGTTTTGGCTTCCCCGCCTCCAACAATGAGGCCGAGTATGAAGCGTTGTTGACCGGTATCCGGGTTGCAGTTGAAATGGACATTAAGGACCTCAGGGCATACGTTGATTCTCAGCTGGTGGCCAACCAGTTCAACGGTACCTTCGAGGCAAAAGACTCGACAATGAAGCAGTACCTGGCACTTGTACAGGAGGCGGTGAAGCAATTCAGAACGTTTGAAATTGAGCAGGTCCCAAGAAACAAGAACAAGAAAGCCGGCGCTTTGAGCAAGCTGGCATCGCTTACCTTTGCCCACCTCACCAAGAAAGTTCTGGTGGAGGTCCTGGGGCAGAAATCAATTGACCCAACCAGCTCAGTGGCCCAGGTTGAAGAAGTGGGGGACAACTGGATGATCTCGATAATGTCCTATATCCGGTCCGGCATCCTTCCACAGGACCCGATCGAGGCAAGGAAAATTCGAATGAAGGAACCAATGTTTTTTATTGAAAAACGCGAACTCATGAAGAAATCATACCTGGGGCCGAACTTAAGGTGCGTGGGCCTGAAACAATCTGAGAATGTCATTCGCGAAGTGCATGAAGGGTCATGCGCCCTGCACTCTGGCCACAAGACAGTCGTGGCAAAGATCATGCGCACGGGCTATTTCTGGCCATCCATGTACAGGGATGCCGCTAAGGTAACCAAGCACTGCACTTCCTGTCAGATTCACGCGCCTATTGCTAGGGCGCCAAGGCATTATCTAATCCCCATCTCGTCGGCATGGCCTTTCTTCAAGTGGGGCATTGATATTGTGGGACCTTTCCCACCTTGGCCCGGAAACGTGACGTTTTTGATTGTGGCCATTGATTACTTCACGAAGTGGGTTGAAGCCAAGCCGTTGCGCCAAATCAGTGGTAAACAGGTTCGTAACTTTGTATGGGACAACATCGTGTGTCGGTTCGGCATACCACACGAGGTCATCACCGACAATGGTAAGCAGTTTGCGCAGAACCCGTTCAAGGCCTGGTGCGAGGGACTCAATGTGAAACAAACGCTGACCTCGGTATACCACCCTCAGGCCAACGGCCAGGTTGAAGTCACAAACAGAGATCTGGTAGCCGGTATCAAAGCTAGGCTCGGTGAAAGTCGCACCGGTTGGGTGGACGAGCTCCCCAACGTGCTATGGGCGTACCGTACCACTCCCAAAGAAAGCACCGGCGAGACCCCCTTTAGCCTTGTCTACGGCTGCGAGGTGGTCATCCCGGCCGAGATCAGTGTGCCCAGTGAAAGAATCATCAACTTCACCATGAATGGAAGCCTGAAAGCCCAGCAACAGAACACCCACATGCTACAGGAGCGCCGTGAGATGGCGGCCATTCGCCAAGCCGTGAATAAGCAGAAAATGGCCCGCTACTATAACAAGCGCATTCGCCCATTGTCCTTTCAGGTCAGAGACCTAGTCTGGCGCAACAACGAGGCTAGCAAATCCGAGAACACAGGAAAGCTAGGGCAGCGTTGGGAAGGCCCATACCAGGTTATGGAAGCAAATGCAAACGGCTCTTACGTTTTGGCCACTCTGGATGGCAAGTCCCTGCCGCGCACATGGCACGCGACAAATTTAAAGAAATGTTATATGTAATCAAACTTTGTAAAAGCTCAGGCCGGACTAATCCCCCGCCTTCGTAGCATCTATCCTTATCAATAAAAAGTTTCCGATTGCATATTATTCTTCTGTTCTACAAGTTCGTTTTCTTTTGCACATTACGTTGTACATAACATTGGAAAAAAAATGCCGTACTCAGGCGTCGTTGCCACGGCTCCGGCCTATGACTGCTGCAGTCAGTTAAGCCCGGAGGCGTCGCGAGTCTGCCCCCATAAGGGAATGCCTTCTAGCTTCCCGAAGGCAGAGGTCCCCCCGAGCTCGTGCTCATCGCCCGGGTGCGACCGGAACAAATTGGTCGAGCCGAGGTACGCCTCCGCCACACACCAACTCATAAAGTAGTCTAGAAATCTACTAAGTCATGACAACAAGTATTAAACGCACTCAGAACTAGTTCAAACACGTGTAATTGCAAAAATAACGTTGCATTAAAATTATGAATTTACACAAACGGAAATGCCGACCTTACACAAACTTATCAATCTATGGCCGCATCCCCAAAATATCAACCACATACAACTCCATCTCACTACCTATTCTTTCTATGAACGGGATGGAGACTGTCTTCAGTGCCTCGCCCGCCCACTGCGCGCGCTCAAAGCAGTCCGGGTTTACTTTGGACAAAATGGCATCAGGAAGTGGGGCTGGGAGTTCGGGAACGTGCTCTGCAATAAGGTTAATCGTTTGCAGCACCTCCACTTCCTGGACAGCAGTTAAGAACTCCTTAAACGGAGCCGTCACGCTGTCCGATGCCAGGGCCAGCTTAACCAAGCCAGGGATGCCTCTCTGGAGCCGCTCCAAGTCACCTGCCAGCTCTGCATTCTTAATATCCAATTCATTGTAATCTTTGATATGGAGGCTGCAGGCGGTCACCAGCTCCGCCACATCCTTCTTGGTAGCGGCCAAGTCGGCAGTAAGGTCCTCAAACCTGCATACAAGCTTACACAATAAGCATCGAATATATCTCAAGTATAACTAAGTTGTTTAACAATTTTACCTGCCCTGGAGCTGCTAGTCCTTCTCAACAAGCGCAGCGCTCTCTGTCTCTGCCTCTCGCACTCGATCCTGCAGCGGTGCGAGCGCTGACTCCACCTCCGCCCGCAGAGCCTTCTCCCTCTGGAGCTCGGCCTCAGCTTTCATCCTTGCTTCATTGGCCGGTCCCACCACCCCCTCCAGCTCCTGTACCCGAGCCTTCAGCATGCCAATCTCCTCCTCCTGGCGCTGGAGCACAGCAGCGTTCATCTTCCACTGCTCCGCCATCTTTTCGGAGCGCGCTAGCTTGTCACATTGCAGCGCGTAGTCCCAGAAGGACATGAGCAGGCGCGTCTTCTTAGCATCCGCAGGAGGCAACCGGGCAAGTTTGTCTAAGACGGCCGGCGGAATGGCATGGCGGGCGAACTCCCATAGTGAATGTGCATCCACGGCCAGATTATCAACTTTTAAATCCCATGCCGGGATGAAGGCATCAGCTCCGGAATCAGCAGGCCCAAAGGCAGGCACCTTCAAGAAGCGCTCCGGAACGAACTGCTCCGGAAGCATAGACCTGAGAATAGCTATTCTATCATACCTGGTTAAAACACCAAGTTAAAAAGCTATGCACACCAATGTATACGCAGAGTGAGGTCCAATGCATACCTCATGCTATCTGGGCGCTGAGGCGTAGCCGCCTTCGGGGGGCTCAGTGGTGGGGGTTCGACGGGCGACCGCTGCGGCGGGCTGTCCAACATCGTCACTAGCTCTTCAAGGCACGAGCCAACCCCATCACCCGAGGGCACTCTACCAGAAGAGGTGGCAGCATGCCCTGAGGACCGGCTACGGCGAACCAGCCCGTCGCCGTCGCCCCCCTCCTCCTCCTCTTCCTGGAGAACAAGTACACCGCTGACCTGCTCCGCAGTGGCAAGAAGTGGGTCCGTCTCCGCTGTACAGACAACAAACAGTTAGCACAAAAACAACACTTGCCAGCATAGAATAGGGCAGCATTACGGACCGTCCTCAGGTATAATGTAGCGCCCACCTGTGCTCGGCGCAGACTAAAAATTCGCCAGGTTGGACTCAGCAACCTCTCGCGGCGTCTTCTTTTTCTTCTTCAGCGGTGGCCGGGACGCCTCCTTACCCGCCTCCGGACCCTTGCGCTTGGCAAGCGGCTGGGTGCCCGACGCCTCCACATCAGAGTAGGCCGATAGAGGAACGGCGGTTGTGATCACAAGCTCGGCCAACGTAACTATCGCCCCGGTCGCCTTACCACCGTCAGGGACATCCTCCACTGACCTCCTGACGTATTTGAGGCCGGACACGCTGGGCGCCTTTAGGATGGAGTTCAAATTCATATATGCGCCAACGAAACACAAGTAATTAGTAAACAGGGCATATGTACAAATGCATTAAAAAAAGAAAACAAGCCCCACCCCATACCATGGCCACCCTGCTTGACAACTGGTATCTGACCGTCATGCGGCCAAAAAGAGCTTATATAACCCATAACGAGCACAAAAGAGTGATACTCGCGCATCTCCAGGTTCGCATCTCGGCACGCTGCCAGTAACTCGTTCTCCTCCCCTGTTAGTTTCGGCGTGTGGCTGACGTTCTTCGGGCGCTCGTACTGCCACACCAACGTCTCCACAGCGTTATCAGGGATGACGGTCTGGTCAATGAAGAAAAAAGTGTCATGCCAGTCGTGCAAAGACGACTCCGCAAAACCTACGAAGTTGTTCTTCTTCGCAAAGGTGTACCACCCGGTGCCGGCACTCGGGGTCAGCTTGAAGCAGGCCTGGAAAACCCTTACCAGCGGCCTCAGGTTCAACAATCTGAACCACATCTCAAAAATGGTCACCTTCTGCGCGCCGAAAATGGATCCCCGGCAGCGGCGTCAAAAATGGATCCCCGGCAGCGGCGTCAAAAACTTGATGTGTGCTAAGTATAGGTAATTATAATAACAAGTTTAAATTAAGGAAATACTAAATAATACTATCACACAATTCAGGCAAGATTGACCCGTTCATGTAATATAGCTTAATAAGTAAGTCCAAATTCGAACACAAGGAACACAAGAAACGTGATTCTTATTTATAACTAATTATCTATTTATTCTAATTACAAATATATACAATTATAGTACAAATAAATAAAAGGATCCAATTTACAATAATCTACAAGATAAGGGGGACGTTTTAGTTCCGAACGAACATATTTATATTTATATTTTTGATACAGATTCTAATAGATAAGTTTTAGGAACAACTTAGGTATACTCAATTGGATAAAAGATTATAATTATTCAAACTATTATTTATTAAATTTATTATATGTACTTATGTCTATTTGCTTTGTTGGCTATTATTACTGGTGATTTACTAATGTAGAAGATCACTTAGGGTTAAGTCAAATCCTCATCATAGCAACACAATCATAAGGTTACGCAAAGTGTTACTAATTAATAAGATCTATCATCAATTTATTAATACAATTTCAATGGTTAGGCTTGAATCGCAGTATTACTTTATATTAATGATTTATTCTTAGTTTATCGCATAAGGTTAAGATCAAAACATAAACACAATCACTTAATTTATATAAACAGTTTATGGTCATCCTAGTTTAATATAAATCAGTCTAATTATGTCAAGAATAATCACTAAAATATCATAATAAAGACAATTCTTGTATAATAAACATTCAATAATATAGTTCCAACATAAACATATAATTCAAATAATAAACTCAATAAACATTCATTCAAACAAATATAATGAAAACCTAATTCACAATTAATTCAAATAAACAATATCATAAATAACTCAATAAGGTTATTAAAGTTACAAGGATAAAGAAATCGAACCAATTGACGAACTAGCTTTTCCTAGGGTTAAAAACCTTCAAACCCTAGCTCTTTAGCCTCCAAAATCGCACCTAAAGTCGACTTAAAACCCTAACTTTCGGTTTTAGTATTCTTGAATCGTATATCCTTAAACCTGAATTAAGCCTCTATTTATAGTTTTCAAAACCGACCTCCCAACCGCCGGTTGGGTTCTCCAACCGCCGGTTGGAGGAATTTGTATCCGGGTCCAATTCCAGGTGTCTGCACCGCCTCTAAACCCTAATGCCCAACCGCCGGTTGATTAATCCAACCGCCGGTTGAATGTAAATTCCAGAATATTCTAATTTCGGGCTTGGGCTTAACCTTTGGACTTTTAATCTTCATATCCGGACTTCTTTGTCTTCTTGGCCCAATTCTTCATTTTAACACTTTTGGTCTTCATTTCTTCAAGGTTTAAGCTCCTTTTTCTTCATTTTCTTCAGTTTCTTTCAGTTTCGGATTAGTTTTTCCTCCTTTTTCTTCATTCTTTAATTAAAATACATTTCTGCAAATATTAACAAAATAAGTATCTAAAATCATATAAATGCACTAAAATGTATATAAATATAGGGATAAATTACTATAAAATATACTATCTATTTGATGCTTATCAAATATCCCCACACTTAAGTTCTGCTTGTCCTCAAGTAGATAACTGAATAAAATTTAAAAATAAGCATCAAACTAATATTTAAGAATTAGAATACCAATACTAAAAATCTGTTTCATACATTAAAAATTTAAACAATTTTAATTAACATGGATAACTATAATGTATAAATAAAATTATTATTATTTGTGTAATATATAGCTCATGAATGATTATTAATATATTTGTCCACTTTAAACAACCTATATTTATATTTCTGAATACACCTTTATTGTTAGTATGTATATTACTTATGACTTCCACATATGATATACCTTTAAATTTAATTATACAATTTACTTTTATATTCCAATTAAATATATGAAATACATTTTTAAGAATTAAGACATTGGTGACAGGTCTGCATTTTCATGCAACAGAGCGACATAACTTGATTCAGGTTTAAGCAAAACCAGACTTGGTCAAACCATTTTGGCGACCTCATTAGATATCTTTTATTTTTAAGACTTTTCAAGTACTTTTGACTTGCGTTTGCTTAATTTTTAAGTATATATTAATAGAAACCAGGTCTATACTTTCGTATAACAGAGGAAACCATCAATATATACCCCCAAATGTACTCACATAAGTAAAAAGATATAAAATTATTACATAACAAATTTAAAAATTAAGACTTTTATGTCATACATCATATTATGTATCATAAAATAATAAACAAGTTATATTATTAATTTATTAAAATTCAGAAATCTTCATATAGATTGCCTATTAGTATATCATATCATATAACTATATATCACTTCCTTTATTTAAGTAGCTTACGTTATATATACAAAACAGTTAATCCACATTAAAGTCTAAACTTTTTAAATACAAAACAAAATTTTAACAAAAGTATTCTAACTAATAAATACTTAGTTATTCACTTAAATTTTAAATTTTCAAAAAAAATTTAAGAACAATAGAAACTTAAATGTTTAATTAAAGAAATTCTTTTTCTTACGAACCCTATCCTCACACTTAAATTATACAATGCCCTCATTGTATAAAAATTGATAAACAAAAGTGAGTAAGGGAAAGAAAAATAGAACAGAAAAACTCCCCTGACTGAAATTATAAATTTCATCATCGGCTAAGAAAAATCTGCTTGGTTGATTCCTTCATCTCTTGAAAAATTATATACAACATCCACACTTCCGTAGTTAATCACGATTGCATTTAGCATATGCAATAAGCCTTTAAACCCCTCGGTATCCCGAGTGGACGAGTTATAGTCTCGTGAGGGTTTCCAGTGAACATACCCACAAAGTTCATATTTAATAAATAAGTAAGAACTTTATAAATAAAGTGCTGAACTTACTGCCAGTCTAATGCTATCAAAAACAAACAACCATATCAGCATAATAATAATAAATGTGAAAAGTAAACATAATAATAAGTACAGTCATCCCAAATATAAATGTATCAAATGTATCCAAAACAATCTAATCATCATCTGAATCCTCCTGCCCTGGCTGTCTCGAAGGTCCAGCTCCATCATAAACCAAAGGAATATACGGCTGAAACTCGATAGACCTATCTCTCAACAGCTGCTGCAACAATCCAAGCTGATAATCAGATCTATGAAAACTCTCTCTCTCAAATCTATCAAACCTCTGCTCCATCCTGGCAAAGCTCCTATCAATCGTATCCAATCTCCTACCATGCCCTATCTCAATCCTCTCCAGTCTCTGCTGAATATCATCATACATATCACCCTGGCCACGACCTCTACCACGTCCTCTGCCTCTACCTACTGGCAGATGAATCTCTGGTACTGGTATCTCCGGTACTGGTGGTATAACTGCTGCCGGTAGTGGAACAGGTGGTCCTCTCAATCTAGCTCTCTGTACCGGCTGCTGTCCAGGAGCAACCTCTGGTGTCCACAACAAAACTCCCTCCTGTACACCCTCCTGAATAATCCCTAACTCAATAAACTTGTCCTCGCCTAGCAAGGACATCCCAGGTGTAACCGGTGTACAAGTCAAAAAATCAGCAGCTCCCATCTGATAATAATGAGCTAACCTAGTAACATACTGCCCTCCACATAAACTACTGGTAAGCCTATGCCCTGTCACTCCAGTGGTCATCCAATGAACTAATCTCCAGGGAACATTGATCAGCGTCCCCTGAATCATAGTATGCAAATAAAAGAAATCGAGCTGATAGACCTTCTCAAGTCCAGTGTGCCTACCACAAATAGAAGATGATAACAACCTATGTACAAGCCTATGAACCAGGCTCCTCATATGTATATCTGAAGGTGCTCTATCCCCATAATCAACAATCGCTAGGTGTCTCCAATACTCAGCTATCTCTACATATGAATACTGCTCTACCATACCTGCAGTCAAATGATCTTTAAAAGAATGGTTGTGGAGCTCATCTAATGTATAGAGCCCCACAGCTACCCCAAACTCAATCAAACTCATGGTCCTAGGCTGACCTCCTAAATAAAAAGAAATCGAAGGCTGGTCAAACTGTCTAGAAGCACTATCAAACCTAAGGGTAGTATAAAACTCAATAACAAGCTCCCTATAAATAATCTCCCAAATCTGAAATAATCTAACCCAAGCCAGAGAAACAAAACTAACATCACCTGACGGTAACAGATAACTCTGAGTCATCAGCCTCCTCAGAGTAGTATCCTCAGTCTCACCCTCTCTGCGAGGATCTATAACTGTAGGTTCCATATACGGACCAAATCGAGTAGCTTGAACTTGTATATAAAACCGGAAATTAAACACACAAGATATGCTAGATGTTCACAAGTAAATGACCAAAACACAAAGTGTGAGTTTATATATAATCAACAAGTAAGATTACAAACACTTTATACTAGACACACAAAGATCAAAATAACACAATAATGAAGTTTTTCTTCTGTGATTTTCGTGGTGTTATGTGTGTGTTTTTGTGTTGAGGCTTACCAAACAGAAACTGGCGAGCTTCTATTTATAGTCTGGACCAAACTGTATGCGACACAAGCTTTGTGTCGCATAGAATGTTCATGCGACACAGTCCTTGTGTCGCATAGATTGCTTCTGCGACACAATTCTTGTGTCGCATAGAATCCTTCTGCGACACATTGCTTGTGTCGCATGACATACAAAAATTGTAATTAAATTAGAACTAAAACTATTCAATACGTAATTACAATTCCGACACGATTACAGACTGAGACCAACTGACAGACACACATTGATGTACCAACAAACTCCCCCGTGTCTTCAGCTTGGTCTTCGAAAAATTCTTCAATTTTCTTCAGTCTTCAGATGTCTGGTCTTCAAACCCATCCAGGTGGAAAGTTTCCACCAGCGTGTATGCCGTAGGTGAAGCATATATCAACAATTTTCTGAAATCGTTTCGCTAAAATAGAGTTGAACTCGTTTCCTGGATTGTAGCGAATCCGATTGTCGAATAGCTTCTTCATGTCATCTCTTGACAGATTAATCAAGCTCATTGGGTCAAATATTCTGAAGTTAGCTTTTCGTAGACCCCACAAAGATCCTGTCTGAGGCTCTGAATCTGGTACAAAAACTAAGACGGCTTCGCCAGTGTGAGCATCCAGTATCAGTAATGAAAACGTTTCAGTAGATTGAATGGAACTGTTTCCAGAGCTATTTCAGTCAGACATTTAGCAGGCGGATAGTGAACTTTTACAATTGGCTGCTTGGTCTTTGGATCGAGCTTCTTCTTGAACGTGTACCTTGTACCCAGTACTGGTTTGACATAATGATATTTCTTTCGTTTAATTTCCTCACGCATGACCTTTTGAATAACATCTGCAACTCCATCATCGTAAGGATTTATCAACTGAAGCTGAGTAAGACGAACGATGTCATGCTTTGGTAATGTACTCAATATCCTCAGTGATCGACGAAAGTACTGGATACCGTCAAGTCTTTTAATCATCAACCTTCCTTTGCTCACCTTCCAGCTTTTTATCAGGCCTGTATAATCACCACCAACCTGATATTTCTTGCAAGTAACTGGAGCAGGTTCTGGATTTTTACCTTTTGGAAACCAGTTATCCCTTTCTCTGATGGGCATTTCCTTGTCAAAAGATACACATTCAGATGTATCAAGAGGGAAAATGTCATTGTAATTTGTCGTTTCTCGAATAGGGACTGGTTGTGCTTGTGAAGAACTGGAGGGTGCAGAAGATTCTTAAGCAGGACCAGGTTGAGAAGAAGATCCTGGAACGTAATTGAACGCTGGCCCTGACTCATCGTCTGAAGAATCCGATAATACAACACCCTCTTGAGGATAGGCTGGACAATCAGAATATTCTTCATCAGGATTAAGCTCTTCTTGTTCAACATCAACATCATCGTCATTATCAGCGGAGTTGAAGTCAAAAGGTTCTTCAGGCGCACGATCGTTATCGTCAACCGCAGATTGAAAGTAAGTCAGATTACAATACGTGTAATCTACAGCTAACGGTTTTGGTTGCCCTGGTTGCTCAATAATATACTCAAGAATAAGAGTTGTTTCATTAATATCAGAAGCATTTACATTTTCAGGATTTACATTTTCTTCGCCTTCGGCGGAAACCCTAGGAATTGATTCTAAGGCCGGTTGGGCTGTCTCCCCCGAAGCAATAGCTTGGGTTTCCAGCTGCAGAACCTTTGTCTTCAATTCTTCATTCTCTTTCTCCAAGCGAGAGATCCTAGCATCCTGAGCTTCAGAAACTGATGCTTGAGCTTCCATAGTCTGCTGCATCTTTTCAATCTTTGACAGGAGCTCCTGAATGACAGCTGGATGAGGAGTGATTGGAGTTTCAGTCCTTAGGGGCTCAGAAGATGTGGAAGTGGAAGTACGGGTACGTCTGACCAGAGGATTCAAATCAGCAATGTCAGAAACATCTCGAGGCCTTTTTCCTCGGGTAGAAGATTCAGGGAGTGGAGAGGAAGGCTGATAATTATCGATCTCAAGATCGAGATCTACCAACTCTGGATCAGCTACAACAGGCTGAACTGGCGGTTGTTGAGCTGGAGGTTGTTGAATCGGAGGCTGCTGAACGGGAGGCTGTTGAACGGGTGGCTGCTGAACCGGAGGCTGTTGTACTGGGGGCCTCGGGATTTGAGGTTGCTGAGCAGGTGGATCATTAAATTGTTCGCCTGGAGGAGGTACATAATCAGGATCCACAATGTGACCGAACAACGCAACCTCACGTTCCGGTACTTCGCCTGACTTCGCAAACTTTGTACAAGCAGTATAAATTCTGGTATTCATCGGCGTTTGCGCGTAGGTAAAAGAGTTGATCACTGGAAGATCCGGGTGCAAATGGTTGAGTAACAGCTGAGTGAATCGGGGATACAACGCCCATTTGTCTTTATTATCCAAAGCGTTGTTCACAAAACCCCTGAAGATATAGCCTGAGAAGTTGAAGGGCTTGTTGTATATCAGGGCAAGAATAGCAGAGGCAGTCGCAAATTTCATCCCTTCGAGACCTGCCTTGCGACTGGATAAGCACACAATGACGATGTGAGCCAGATACCTCCAAACCTTTGTCATATAGGTTTTCTTGTACTGATCAACTGGAATGTCTTGATAACCAATCGATCGCATGCCCTGAGCAATAGCAGCTGAAGAAAACTGGGTGATCATGTCATAATTATCACCGAATTCGAAGAAATCTCGAATAAGCTGCTCAGAAAAGATGACTTGGCGGCCGCGGACAGTAGAAATGATCCTAGTATCAGCTTCATCATAGTTTACCACCGCATTATCCCAAAACTCGGTAATGTGATTTGTCAGGATCCGAGTATCTGCAGTGATAGCTTTGTAAATACGCGAGCGTTGAAGAAATGCGATCATTGGGCGATACGGGCGGGAAGTCTCGACCATTGTATTCATGAACGCCACAATGTTGTGACGTGGCTCCCAGAAGTATTTAGAGATATCGATCTCTGGGAGTGCTGGAGCAGCTGGAGCAGCTTGAGCAGGTTGTTCAGCCATTTCTACAAAAATAACAGTAATACAGCCAAAACTCGAAATGCGTTAGCGTTAGTACCAAAAAATAATTCGCGTTTTATTTTTACAAAAGTTCTGCGACACAACAGTTGTGTCGCATGAGGTTCATACGACATAAGGACTGTGTCGTATAAGAATAATATGACACAAGCATTGTGTCGTATGACACGTGTCACGCGGACAGCATTTCCCCTGCATTTAGCAATAATTGAGAAATTAATCTCGAATGCGACATAGTCGCTGTGTCGTATGGTGTGTCGTATAAAGTGGGTACGACATAACGTTGGTGTCGTATAAAAATACGACATAAGGACCGGTGATCAATACGACATAAAAACCAAGTATCTATGCGACATAACGACTATGTCGTATGTTATGTCGCAAAGATGAACATCAAAGCAACCCAGATTCGATCGATGAAAGTTTTTGGGGTTTTCGAAATCCAGTCATACCCTAGGGTTCGTACACAACAGGGGATCAATAATATGTATTTATCTAACCCTAATAACCCCTAAACCCTAAATAATTTAACGAAAAACCGAAACCCTAAAAACGTAATACGGGTCGATCGAATTCAGGACATAATACGCGATAAAAACATGAAAGAATTATACCTAAGGATGCGCAAACAGATGATGAACAAGAATCGAGCAACAGAACGCGAAGAAAAGCCTTCGAAATCACGAATCCGATCGAAAAACGCTTGTGTCGCAAAATCGCCTTTATGTCGTATAGTTTGTGTCGTGAAAGATTTGAAAACGTAAATGATTATGTCGTATGTTGTGAATAGTTATCCCTGACCCGCATACGACATAGTATACGACACAAACAAAACTGACTTATACGACATAGTATACGACATAAACAAAACTGACTTATACGACATAGATGTTGTGTCGTATAACAGGAGTACGACACAGTGGTTGTGTCGCACATAACACAAATCAGAAATTTTCAAGATTAAAAATTCGATTTTTGTGCCGATTCGGATTTTGATTTTAGAATTTTCGCATAGAAGATGATTTGTGACTAAAAAAAATTAAAAAGAAAAGATACAATTTAAAGAATATTAAATAGATAAAACTAAATATAAACATAAAATAAAAGAAACAAATACAACTAAAAGCGAGAAATTTATAAAATCGTTTTGGTGACGGAGTTGAGATACTGGTTAGGGATCATACCGAAATAACATGCAATTATTAGGAATAGAAAGTGTTATTTTGATTATCAGTATGTTTGTCCACTTTAAATTTACGTGGCACATTTAAAACACGTTTTATAAAAATTATTTCAAGACGATTATCGATATTGTTTATCCACTTAAGCATGTTACAACCGAGTTTGTGGAGTTAACCTTTTATTGTTAGAATGTATAAGTCTCTGTGGCACCCACCATTGATATACCCCTATACTCTAGACAATAACATAGTTTCCATATTTAGAAAGAATAAAGAAAGATCATTTTTAAGAATCAGGCTAGAGTTGACAGGTCAGTACAGAAGTACAGCAAAGCAACCTAACGTGATTCAAGTATAATCACAACCAATCGCAGTCAAACTGAAGTTGGAGTTTCCCAAACAGCGACCTTGGTTAGTATGATTTAGGATTAAGCAAAACCGATCGCAGTCAAACTGGATTTGGAGTTTCCCAAACAGCGACCTTGTTCAGTATCATTAAGATTTTTCAAGTGCATTGACCTGTAATTGCTTAACCCCAAGTTTATAGTAACTGTTACCAGTTCTGTACTTTCGTACAACAGAGGCAACAACCAGCATAAACTCCCAAATGATTTCAGATAAAAGTTCCAAAGATAGAAATATGTTAAGCTACGTTAAGGAATTAAGACATTGAGTCGTACATCATACGGAGTTTACCACAAGATAATAGACACATATTTAAATGATTTCTTAATAATCCAGAGACAGGTGTGTATCATGCCTACCGGTACATCGCATGATGAAGACAATTTTCATTAAAACAGTTTTAAGTGTGTCAGATAAACCTACTGACACATCAAAGATAAAACTTAAAATTCCATTTTGTGCATGTCACTCGATGTACTATCATATCCCAAGTTGTTTACAGACTCAACTCAACGTCTATTTTAAAAATGTAGCAACCATTGCATTTCCTTGATACTAACGAGTATAAAGAGTGGCGGTTGCCCTTTTTTTTTTTTTTTTTTTTTTTTTTTACACAAGAAAAGCAAATAAACTGTACAGAAAATAAGTCACAAATCATTTCTTGAGATCAAGGGAAATCATCCCTATCATATCCACAAGTTCGTTGAAACGAGCACGCGAAAAAGCTTTAGTGAATAAGTCGGCCTTTTGCTTAAGGGTATCTATTTGAATGAGGTCAATTAAATGTTTCTCATAGCAATCTCGTATGAAGTGAAACCTAATCTCTATGTGCTTGGTCTTAGAGTGTTGAACGGGATTGCGAATAATAGATATAGCAGCAGTATTATCAATATGAATAGGAGTCAAAGTAAGAAGTAACCCATAGTCACGCAATTGATGTTGAATCCACAAAATCTGTGAACAACAGCTTGCAGCAGCAATGTATTCAGCTTCCGCTGTTGAGGTGGAAACTGTGGTTTGCTTCTTACACTGCCAAGACACCAGTCGAGAACCGAGGTATTGGCATCCTCCTGTAGTTGATTTTTTATCCGAATTGCAGCCGCCATAATCAGAATCAGAATAGGCAGTGAGAGCGAAATTTTTCTCATTTGAGTACCATAGACCAAGTGATGGTCTATATTTGAGGTAAACAAAAATTCGCTTCACAGCCTTCATGTGAGAAACTTTGGGCTTTGATTGATATCTGGAACAGATAGACACAGCAAACACAATATCTGGTCTGGATGCAGTGAGATACATCAATGATCCTATCATAGAACGATAGTCCCGCTCCTTGCAATCTTCTTCGTGTTCAGCAGGTCCGAGTTTGTGATCAGTTTCAATGGGAGTACCATATGGCTTACAGTCATGGAGTTCATACCGAGTCAACATGTCATTGACATATTTGGACTGATGAATGTAGAAACCCTTGTCAGACTGCTCAACCTGTACACCTAGAAAGAACTTAAGTTCTCCCATGGCACTCATCTCAAACTCGGACTTCATAATCTTCTCGAAGTCTCTGCACAAAGAATCATTTGTTGAACCAAATATGATGTCGTCCACGTAAACCTGCACAAGTAACAAATCTTTTCCAACCCTTTTTATGAAGAGAGTGCTATCAATTTGGCCTCGTGAGAAGCCATTTCTCGTGAGATGATTTGCCAACCTCGCATACCAAGCTCTTGGAGCTTGATGAAGACCATATAATGCCTTGCCTAACTTGCACACATAATCAGGATGGTTTGGATCTTCAAAACCAGGAGGTTGCAAGACATACACATCCTTCAAAACCTCTCCATACAGAAATGCGCTCTTGACATCGAGTTGATAAACCCGAAAACCTTTAAATGTCGCATAGCCCAGAAAAATGCGAATGGACTCCAATCTTGCAACTGGAGCAAACACATCATCATAGTCCAAACCCTCAATCTGAGTAAAACCTTGAACAACCAGCCGAGCCTTATTCCGAATAACTACGCCTCTGTCATCTTTCTTCACACGATAAACCCAGCGAGTTCCAATTGGATCGACATCCATTGGTAAAGGAACCAACTCCCAGACATCAAGCTTTTTGAATTGATTCAATTCTTCCTGCATAGCCTCAACCCAGTATGGATCTTTCAAAGCTTCAGCAATTTTCTTTGGTTCATGCTGAGACAAGAAGCATTCTTCCAATTCTTCTTCAACACAGGCAAAATTGGCAGATGAAGATTCTTCACGGACTTCATTAGCAGCAGATTGATGCCTAGTTAAGACACCTTGTTGAAGATCACCAATGATGTTTTCAGTGGGGTGAGTAGAATGAATTCTAAGCTGAGGAATCGGATCAGGCACAATGATTGAATCCAAATTTGACAGATCACCTCCAGGATTTTCAATTTCAACTGAGCTATTAGTGGCAGTATCCTCATTGTCAATTGGTGTGACAATATCGGTTTCAGTTTAAGGATTAGATTCAGAAGCCACTTGATCAACATCGGAGGGATTGTCATCATTGACAACATTCTCAGGAGGTACTACTCTAGAATTGGAGATTGAGTCGTCAGAGGTAAGATCCAATCCATGAAGTAGAGACACCACCTGTTCTTCTTCACTAAATTTGGGAAGATTGAAAGAGTCCACCAACTTATCATACTCAAACAAGGAATCAGGTCCCTTGCCTTTTGGAGAATCAGTATATTTCATAAACCTTACTTCAAAATGTTCTTCTATTCTCCCAGTAGACTTGTTGAAAACTCTTTTATTTGGAGAGTTCACAGAATATCCCAAAAATAACCCATCGACTGCTTTTTCATCAAATTTGCCTACCGAGTCCTTAGTAATTAAAATTGAGCAAGGACACCCGAAAGGCTCAAGAAACTTCAAATTTGGTTTGCGATTATTCAGCAATTCGTAACATGTTTTCTTTCGCTTTTTAACAATCGAAACCCTATTTAACACATAGCAGGCAGTGTTAACAGCTTCTGCCCAGAAAGTGGTTGGCAGATGCGCATCAGACAACATGGTTCTTGCTGCCTCAATGATTGTCCTATTCTTTCTTTCAGCTACTCCATTTTGCTGAGGAGTACGAGCAGCACTAAACTGATGAAAGATTCCCTTTCGAAGACAATACATTTCCAAAGTTCTGTTCTTGAATTCTGTTCCATTATCACTGCGCAGTTTCTTGATTTTCAGATTACACAGATTTTCCAGTCTGTCGAACAAGTAAGTTAAAGTATCAGCGGTTTCATCCTTTCCAGCCAAGAAATATACCCAAGAAAACCTTGAGTAATCATCAGTGACAACCAGACAGTATGATTTTCCTCCAATACTTTTCTTATTCACAGGACCGAACAGATCCATGTGAAGCAACTCCAATGGAGATTCAATAGAGTTCACCTGCTTAGACTTATGGAACTTCTTGTGTTGTTTCCCTTTGAGACAGGAAACGCATTCATCATCTGTTACGAATGACTTTTTGGGCACACCTAACACAAGATCATTATTAACAAGATAATTCATTCTGCGAAAATGAATATGTCCCATTCGTCTGTGCCAAAGCAGTGAATCTTTAGAAGATGCTTTTGATAGCAAACAAGTATGCTCCTTGGTAATCACAGTTTGCATATCCAAAATGTACGAGTTGCGTACACGGGGTGCTCTCAGTAACACCCATTCCTCGGGAATAACAAATCCCGGTTTCAAAATTAAACATTCAACATCTGTAAATGCGGTAGTGAACTTCTTGTCGCAGACTTGAGAAACACTGATCAGATTGTGTTGCAGTTCCTCGACATAGTTCACTTTATCAAAACTCACTTGCCCATTAGAAAGAGTACCCTGACCCGTGATATTACCACCTGTATCTCCCGCAAAAGCAACATGTCCTCCTCGATATGGTTTCACATCAGACAGAAGGGACATGTCACCAGTCATGTGCCGTGAGTAGCCACTATCCACATACCATTTACTTCTTTGTATATGATCTGACTGCTACAGCACAACATAGAGAGAAAGTTAGTTAGAAATGGAGACCCAGGCCTTTACAGACTTGGGTACTCCAGAGACCTCATCAATAATAACTACATCAGTTAAAACTTTGTTTTTCAATAAATCAGGTGCAATTCCTGATGCAGTATTACTTGATGATGAGTCATTTAACGACTCTTTTGGTCTCCAAATTTTCACAGGAACAATAGTGGGTTGCTTGTTAACATTGTCAGGCTGTTTAACCGGAGGTTTACTAGGCCTAGCAGCATTAACTTTTGGGATAGAAGTATGAGAGAGTGAACCCTTCTTTGAAAAAGATTTAACAGATGAATTTTTGTAAACAGAATTTCTGGGAACACCTTTTGAAAACTTCTTTCTCAAAAGCAACGGGCATTGATTGATCAAGTGACCTTGTTTCTTACAGTAGAAACATGATCGTCTTTCCCTAAAGGTGCGGTCGTTACTGCCTAAAGATTGAGGTGAGACAGGGAACTTATGTGAGCATGTTGAAGTGGATGCACCAGAATGTGAAACAGAAGGTTTAACAGAATTCTTAATTGATTTGTCATTAGTATTCTGTAAATCTTTCCTTTTATGTTCAGCCTTAACCTTAGTATTTATTGGAAAAGTTTCATCATCTGATTCAGTAGTGAGAATGTGATGTTCAGGCTTAATGTTTTTCTTTTCACATTGAGGCATAAACTTACAGGGAACATCCTCAACCTCGACCTTTTCTTCAATAGTTTTTAATGGAGCAGGCGAAAAACTACCAAAGGGGGTAAACTTGACGGTTCCTGAGGGGTTAAACCTAACAGGTTCAAAAGGCTTCACAGGTTCAGCCTTAATTGTCTTAGGTTTCTTCTTATCATGGTTAACTTCTATGTTGGCTTTATAGAATTCAGGCAACTTCAACGGATTCAAACTAACAGGTTCACATACAGGCATAGCTACTTTCTTAACAACAGGTTCATTAACTGATATTTCAATGGGCTTTGCATCTACTAAAGCAGTAGGCACAAAATCTTTAATTTCATCCTTAGACGGTCTACACAAATTCACATCTAAAGACGGAGGCGGTTGATTATGATAACCATAACCGGACTTATCTTTAGAACTAGTTCTACCCGTCTGCAGGATATCAGTAAAGACCAAGGCTGAAGTGTTGATATTCTTGAGTTTTCGTTGCAAATCAACAGCTTTGGCTTGAGAGTCAGCCAATTCCTTTTTCAAATGAGCAATCATTTTTAAGTAACTGTCAATTTCATCTTGATTACTGAAAATTAGAGCTTTCAGCTCCTTTTTATCTTCAATAAGTTGATTAATGTTACTTTCAAAGTGTTTCTCATTATTTTTTAAAACTTTGTTTGCTTCCATCAAATTCAAGATATCTGACTTCAAGTTGTCATTATGTTCCATAAGCCCATTTACTTTACCAGTTAAACTAATACATGAATCACAAGTAAATTTAGCAAATGGTACCTCATTGTTGATAGCCATGAAACATTGCTCTTGAGTTTCATGAGCAGAAAAATCATAAGCATCTCCATCCTCAATCAACAATGCAGCCTTAGCAGTAGTATGCTCAATCTGTTTTGGAACAACAGATGGTTTAGTGAAACCCGAAGCAGGCTGTCGTCCTTTCTCACATTCACGGGCAAAGTGTCCAAGATTCTGACACTTATAACACTTGATTTTGCTTTTATCGAATCCCGTTGGTGTTCGGTCAGCTGCATCTTCAAGAGATCTCTTTCCAGTTCGTCTTAGATAGTTTTTGGCTCTACGAGTGAGCATAGCCATATTCCATCTAATGTCGATCCTTTCTAATTCATCGGGATCAACCTGATTGAAGTCTTCATCAGTCAGTTCCAATGTACTGACTCTTTTAGAAAGAAAGTCTTCATATGATGACAAGAAAGCAGTAAACATGGCTGCATGTTCATCAGTGGTTGCTGAAGTAGGAACAGATGGTGATGAACATGTACTGCTTGAAGAAGCATTATAAGCTGGTAGGGCTGAAAATGTTCCTACAGTAGGATTACTGTAAGAAGAGAATCTCTGAGAATTTGTCTCAGCTGAGATGAAAGCTGTTCCACCATGACTTGATTCTGATGCACGAGCAGTAGATCTTGTTTCCTTCTTTTCAATATCCAATGCCCCAGCTTCAAGTTTTCCAATAAGATCATCCAGAGACAATTGCTTTGTTTTTGGATCGCTTTCCAATAACAAAACTCGTGTTTCCCAACTTGATGGCAGAGCAGCTAAAGCCTTTTTGTTAATCTCAGAATTTTTGAGATTATATCCGCCAGCTTGCAGTTCATTTACTGTGCGGGTAAATCTGCAAAGCATGTCTCTGACAGTTTCATTCTTCTGGATATAGAAATAATCAAACTGAGTTTTGACTAATTCCAATTTGCTTTCGATGTACTCAGTGTTGCCACAAAATCTCTTTTCAATTGCAGTCCAAAGATCATAAGCAATAGTTTGTGGAAACATATCCAAAACGTCTGTTGGAAGCGACATAGTAATAGCAGAATGAGTCTTCCGCTCAATTTCCCATGCTTTACGTTCTTCGGGAGTGTATGAGCGAACGGGTTTGGGAGGAGGAACACCCATGTGTTCTCCAAGAGCAACAGGTGGAACATATCGTTCAAGAAGGGCCAACTCCATATCAGGATCGGTGAATAAAACAAACGATATGAACCGTTGTTTCCATGCTCGAAATGGCAAACTCGGTGCAAAATAAGGAGGTTTATTTGCACTACCAATCGTAGCATTATGTTGTAAAACTGCATCAACGCTTTGAAGAGACATGATGAAAATCTGCAAAACAAATCAGAAAATTCACACCAAACAAACTGATTTTTGTCTAAGTCAGGAATTATGCGACACAGTGTTATGTCGCAGAGTATCAATACGACACAAGATTTGTGTCGCAGAGTACAAATACGACACAGATGTAGTGTCGCAGAACTTAATCTGACAGAAGACAAAAATGCGACACAACAGTTATGTCGTATGTTATGTCGCAACTTGTGTCGCAGACCAGTCAAGGTCAAAAAGTGTTATGTCGCAAGGTTATGTCGCACGTTATGTCGCAGACAATTTAATGTCGTATTGTTGTGTCGTATGAACAGTGATACGACACAAGCCTTGTGTCGCAAAAGTGCACGTGCAGACAGTTTTTGAGCCCACAAAAATTTCAACTTTCAAAGTAAATCATAACCTACTTTTCTGCAGACGAAAAACCAACTTTGGAAGCAAAATAATCATCACCTTTTACCAACCAAATCCAAAAAGTTAGATTAACAACTTTTCTTTGAAGATCAAGCAACAAAATGGATTAAACTAGCACTTTTGACCAAGAACACCAAGAACACTTAAAGACATAAATTATGAAAATAATGTTTTTGGACCAAAATCTAGCACCAAACTAACTCAAAACCGCAACTCAAGAGTATGTGGCTCTGATACCAATTGTAGGTTCCATATACGAACCAAATCGAGTAGCTTGAACTTGTATATAAAAGCGGAAATTAAACACACAAGATATGCTAGATGTTCACAAGTAAATGACCAAAACACAAAGTGTGAGTTTATATATAATCAACAAGTAAGATTACAAACACTTTATACTAGACACACAAAGATCAAAATAACACAATAATGAAGTTTTTCTTCTGTGATTTTCGTGGTGTTATGTGTGTGTTTTTGTGTTGAGGCTTACCAAACAGAAACTGGCGAGCTTCTATTTATAGTCTGGACCAAACTGTATGCGACACAAGCTTTGTGTCGCATAGAATGTTCATGCGACACAGTCCTTGTGTCGCATAGATTGCTTCTGCGACACAATTCTTGTGTCGCATAGAATCCTTCTGCGACACATTGCTTGTGTCGCATGACATACAAAAATTGTAATTAAATTAGAACTAAAACTATTCAATACGTAATTACAATTCCGACACGATTACAGACTGAGACCAACTGACAGACACACATTGATGTACCAACAATAACTCTCTCCATAACTGACCAATCTAAAACATCCGGTGTCTCTACCGGCTGAGCAATATGCTCTAGTAATCCATCAGCAAACTGAAACGCCCCTAAACTCGAATTTTTTTTTTTTTCCGGTCCCACACCTCGGTCCCACATCTTGTACATTTTATACCGTATATTCATCTTTAGATTTTGACCCAAAATAAGACAACGGGGTATGTAAATTTCCAGCCATATAGTATAAAGAGGTAAAACAACCTTGTTTTAGGCTAGAACAAGCTTGTTCTAGTGGTAACACAGACTAAGGTTTTAGAACTAAATTCAAACACTCATAGTTTTTAAACCGCAAAGAATTAGACCATGAAAATTTGCAGGCACCTTTGTTTGACCATATTAAAGGTTTTCCTTTTTGGACTTTTTCATTTTTCTCGACAACACTAAATCTGGACGTATGGGTTGTTTTCGACTATTTTGACCACTTTTACTTGACATATCAAAACTCAAACCACAAGGAATCTGACCAAAACCTTTTGCATACTCCTTTAACATGCCAAAACAAACTTAAGACACTATACCAATGTGCCATAACTCTACCTCATTTATACATAGCATAAAATCACTTCTTGACCCATATCGACACCCTCTGACCCGTTTAACAAATAACAACACTTTGACCCATGGGCGATTTACACAAGCTATATACAAAACGATAATTAAAGAATAGAGACTTGCAACTCACTACAAGCAAGCCATCCACGCTAATCCTTCTTAATCTCTTTCATTTCTCTTTGATCCGATTTACCTAAAGCATAAAACATGAATGGGGTAAGCAACCACCGCTTAGTGAATACATAGAAACTAATTAAGCCTTCAACCACATGTATTAAACATTAAACACAAATAATCAACAACATAATTAATCTTACTCAACCTCATCATACTACACATAAGAAACAAGCACATAACGGATCCGGACCATAAGAAACAAGGCATCGTTAGAAACAAGGCTTGGTGGTATCAAATCACGTCGAAATGAATATCACTTTAAGAAACAAGGCTCATGATTCCAAATCACATCGAAATGGAAATCATATTCAAGAAACAAGGCTAGATACAAGTCATCCTTCTCTTGATCGTATGATCCTCTTGCTCGTAAGCAATCCGGAAACACATACGATCATTCATATTCTTCATCATAATAATCATCGTGTAATCCACATATAGAAACAAGTATATGAAACAAGGCCAATAAAACATATACGAGAAACAAGTAATCTTCCACATTAACACTTAACCAAATAAAACGCATAATCACAATTAACATACACATGGTTGTACGATCCTCTTGCTCGGAAGCAATCCGGAAACACGTACAACCATAACTCAATTAGTCCCCATATACTCACCTTAACCTTCACTCGATGATTTACCAAACATGATCAACGATGATACATCCAACTCTTTGCCACCTATCACATAACACATAATCACATACACATAATTAAAACCCACTAATCACCATAATCAAGCTTCTACCAACATCAATCCTTTCCCACTAGGATTATTCATGATTCTTTAAACAAACTCATTACTAATTAACCAAAGTTAACTTTCATATTCATAATCACTTCTATTATCATATTAATAACACTTGCAATTAAATTCTCTTCCACCATCATTCTCATATTCAATTTACATGATTAATCAACTAACATAATCACTAGCTTTATTATCATAATCAAAATCATCATCATCAATCAAAACCTTCATATATAATCACTTGAATTCTTGGTAATACATCATAATATCATTCTATTAACATCTCTAATTACACCTCTAACTAGCTTTCATCAATTCATGAACTTTTATTAAAAACCCTTATAATCAATCATGAACCCTAACAACAAATTCATCACTTTTTAGTTGTTATATAATCACTAACAAGCTTAATAACATTAATAAACACTAATTCTATCATAATAAACCCTAATTTCGTATTTAATTTCATCAATTTCACTAAACCCATGAAAACCCCAAAAAGCTAGGTTAAAACATGAAGAAATTACTTACAATGATTAGAAGAACACAAGAGATGATAGATGACATTGATAATCCAAAGATTTCTAGCTTGAATCAAAGTTTGTGTTTGAGTTTAGGGAGTTGATTTAAGGTTCTATGATTTCTTTAGCTCCAGGAAAGGTTTAGAATGTTTAAAACAAATAAAGAGATCTCCTGGCAACTCCACGTATCTATCTTACTCACTATTTTAATTTCCTCTTATTTTACAGTCTGGAACTGATACTTCGTTTACGTTTTCTATTATATCATAATATTTAAATAACCATACTTCATAATAATAACATATTCGCGTACGAAAATACTTTCCTGAAAATCGGGGTGTTACAACTCTCCCCCACTTATCTCATTCGTGTCCTCACGATTGCCACTAGTCTCTATTCAATCTTAACACCTCTTAACTATATCGAAACGTATACTTGTTCTAAATCTCACTGGTCATAAATTGATTACTTCCCTCTCTCATTAATTATCTCTATTACACATAATCATTTGCACACAATATCCCTCTAATGACTACCTCATTAACAATCTAAGTTTTCTCAATGGCTAGTATTCATATCATTTCACTACTTTCTTAATCCACTTTAAGTTATATATACATCCATTTCGATTCGACCAACATATTTCTCCGCACTATATCACGTCATTCTTTACATCATTTTAAAGCCTTCTCCCCCACTTAGCTTCATATTATTACTCTTTTACAATCAGCATTTCACCTAAGCAACCACTTAATAATTTACTACTACTTCATATCGACCAACAACTAGCTTAACAACCACATTAAATCTTTCCGGTATTTTGGTAGCCTCAATAATTCCATGTGAAATGGCATAATACAAATACGTTGGCCAGACGTCGTTATATTATGTCACTCACACTTCTTTCTCAGGCTATTCGATACCGTCAACCTTCAATGTAATTCCTCTTTATTTAAACACATAGCACACAATTCATGTAACAGTTAACACAATCAATAACACTTAATAACAGACACATGATCAGAATCAAGTCACTACACTATTCACTTTAAACGCATAATCAAAATTACTCACTATTTCCAACTTCGTATTAACAAATAGTTACACATATTCTCCCTGCAACCTATCCACATTCACTTACACTGTTAACTTCATATTCTTCGTAATCCAATCAACATTTAAACTCTTATTCATCATAGAAACAAGGCTCTAGAAAAGCATTCAATCGCATAATCAATCCATGTAGCTTACAGAAACAAAACCCAAACCCGAATCATAATTAAAATCCAGAAACAAGAATCCACTAAGCATCAAGTAACACTAAACATCTCAATTAACACCTCTACTATCAAATAACTCATATCAGGGAATCATATCAGTTCACAAAATCAAATTCAGTATCACACATAATCATAATCACAGCAAATTTAACAATTTATAATAGTTTAAGATCATGCAATCCTAAAGTGGATTATATAACTCTCTTAAACTATCGCTCTGATACCAACTTGAAACGCCCCTAAACTCGAATTTTTTTTTTCCGGTCCCACACCTCGGTCCCACATCTTGTACATTTAATACCGTATATTCATCTTTAGATTTTGACCTAAAATAAGACAACGGGGTATGTAAATTTCCAGCCATATAGTATAAAGAGGTAAAACAACCTTGTTTTAGGCTAGAACAAGCTTGTTTTAGGCTAGAACAAGATTGTTCTAGTGGTAACACAGACTAAGGTTTTAGAACTAAATTCAAACACTCATAGTTTTTAAACCGCAAAGAATTAGACCATGAAAATTTGCAGGCACCTTTGTTTGACCATATTAAAGGTTTTCCTTTTTGGACTTTTTCATTTTTCTCGACAACACTAAATCTGGACGTATGGGTTGTTTTCGACTATTTTGACCACTTTTACTTGACATATCAAAACTCAAACCACAAGGAATCTAACCAAAACCTTTTGCATACTCCTTTAACATGCCAAAACAAACTTAAGACACTATACCAATGTGCCATAACTCTACCTCATTTATACATAGCATAAAATCACTTCTTGACCCATATCGACACCCTCTGACCCGTTTAACAAATAACAACACTTTGACCCATGGGCGATTTACACAAGCTATATACAGAACGATATTTAAAGAAGAGAGACTTGCAACTCACTACAAGCAAGCCATCCACGCTAATCCTTCTTAATCTCTTTCATTTCTCTTTGATCCGATTTACCTAAAGCATAAAACATGAATGGGGTAAGCAACCACCGCTTAGTGAATACATAGAAACTAATTAAGCCTTCAACCACATGTATAAAACATTAAACACAAATAATCAACAACATAATTAATCCTACTCAACCTCATCATACTACACATAAGAAACAAGCACATAACGGATCCGGACCCTAAGAAACAAGGCATCGTTAGAAACAAGGCTTGGTGGTATCAAATCACGTCGAAATGAATATCACTTTAAGAAACAAGGCTCATGATTCCAAATCACGTCGAAATGGAAATCATATTCAAGAAACAAGGCTAGATACAAGTCATCCTTCTCTTGATCGTATGATCCTCTTGCTCGTAAGCAATCCGGAAACACATACGATCATTCATATTCTTCATCATAATAATCATCGTGTAATCCACATATAGAAACAAGTATATGAAACAAGGCCAATAAAACATATACGAGAAACAAGTAATCTTCCACATTAACACTTAACCAAATAAAACGCATAATCACAATTAACATACACATGGTTGTACGATCCTCTTGCTCGGAAGCAATCCGGAAACACGTACAACCATAACTCAATTAGCCCCCATATACTCACCTTAACCTTCACTCGATGATTTACCAAACATGATCAACGATGATACATCCAACTCTTTGCCACCTATCACATAACACATAATCACATACACATAATTAAAACCCACTAATCACCATAATCAAGCTTCTACCAACATCAATCCTTTCCCACTAGGATTATTCATGATTCTTTAAACAAACTCATTACTAATTAACCAAAGTTAACTTTCATATTCATAATCACTTCTATTATCATATTAATAACACTTGCAATTAAATTCTCTTCCACCATCATTCTCATATTCAATTTACATGATTAATCAACTAACATAATCACTAGCTTTATTATCATAATCAAAATCATCATCATCAATCAAAACCTTCATATATAATCACTTGAATTCTTGGTAATACATCATAATATCATTCTATTAACATCTCTAATTACACCTCTAACTAGCTTTCATCAATTCATGAACTTTTATTAAAAACCCTTATAATCAATCATGAACCCTAACAACAAATTCATCACTTTTTAGTTGTTATATAATCACTAACAAGCTTAATAACATTAATAAACACTAATTCTATCATAATAAACCCTAATTTCGTATTTAATTTCATCAATTTCACTAAACCCATGAAAACCCCAAAAAGCTAGGTTAAAACATGAAGAAATTACTTACAATGATTAGAAGAACACAAGAGATGATAGATGACATTGATAATCCAAAGATTTCTAGCTTGAATCAAAGTTTGTGTTTGAGTTTAGGGAGTTGATTTAAGGTTCTATGATTTCTTTAGCTCCAGGAAAGGTTTAGAATGTTTAAAACAAATAAAGAGATCTCCTGGCAACTCCACGTATCTATCTTACTCACTATTTTAATTTCCTCTTATTTTACAGTCTGGAACTGATACTTCGTTTACGTTTTCTATTATATCATAATATTTAAATAACCATACTTCATAATAATAACATATTCGCGTACGAAAATACTTTCCTGAAAATCGGGGTGTTACAACTCTCCCCCACTTATCTCATTCGTGTCCTCACGATTGCCACTAGTCTCTATTCAATCTTAACACCTCTTAACTATATCGAAACGTATACTTGTTCTAAATCTCACTGGTCATAAATTGATTACTTCCCTCTCTCATTAATTATCTCTATTACACATAATCATTTGCACACAATATCCCTCTAATGACTACCTCATTAACAATCTAAGTTTTCTCAATGGCTAGTATTCATATCATTTCACTACTTTCTTAATCCACTTTAAGTTATATATACATCCATTTCGATTCGACCAACATATTTCTCCGCACTATATCACGTCATTCTTTACATCATTTTAAAGCCTTCTCCCCCACTTAGCTTCATATTATTACTCTTTTACAATCAGCATTTCACCTAAGCAACCACTTAATAATTTACTACTACTTCATATCGACCAACAACTAGCTTAACAACCACATTAAATCTTTCCGGTATTTTGGTAGCCTCAATAATTCCATGTGAAATGGCATAATATAAATACGTTGGCCAGACGTCGTTATATTATGTCACTCACACTTCTTTCTCAGGCTATTCGATACCGTCAACCTTCAATGTAATTCCTCTTTATTTAAACACATAGCACACAATTCATGTAACAGTTAACACAATCAATAACACTTAATAACAGACACATGATCAGAATCAAGTCACTACACTATTCACTTTAAACGCATAATCAAAATTACTCACTATTTCCAACTTCGTATTAACAAATAGTTACACATATTTTCCCTGCAACCTATCCACATTCACTTACACTGTTAACTTCATATTCTTCGTAATTCAATCAACATTTAAACTCTTATTCATCATAGAAACAAGGCTCTAGAAAAGCATTCAATCGCATAATCAATCCATGTAGCTTACAGAAACAAAACCCAAACCCGAATCATAATTAAAATCCAGAAACAAGAATCCACTAAGCATCAAGTAACACTAAACATCTCAATTAACACCTCTACTATCAAATAACTCATATCAGGGAATCATATCAGTTCACAAAATCAAATTCAGTATCACACATAATCATAATCACAGCAAATTTAACAATTCATAATAGTTTAAGATCATGCAATCCTAAAGTGGATTATATAACTCTCTTAAACTATCGCTCTGATACCAACTTGAAACGCCCCTAAACTCGAATTTTTTTTTTCCGGTCCCACACCTCGGTCCCACATCTTGTACATTTAATACCGTATATTCATCTTTAGATTTTGACCTAAAATAAGACAACGGGGTATGTAAATTTCCAGCCATATAGTATAAAGAGGTAAAACAACCTTGTTTTAGGCTAGAACAAGCTTGTTTTAGGCTAGAACAAGATTGTTCTAGTGGTAACACAGACTAAGGTTTTAGAACTAAATTCAAACACTCATAGTTTTTAAACCGCAAAGAATTAGACCATGAAAATTTGCAGGCACCTTTGTTTGACCATATTAAAGGTTTTCCTTTTTGGACTTTTTCATTTTTCTCGACAACACTAAATCTGGACGTATGGGTTGTTTTCGACTATTTTGACCACTTTTACTTGACATATCAAAACTCAAACCACAAGGAATCTAACCAAAACCTTTTGCATACTCCTTTAACATGCCAAAACAAACTTAAGACACTATACCAATGTGCCATAACTCTACCTCATTTATACATAGCATAAAATCACTTCTTGACCCATATCGACACCCTCTGACCCGTTTAACAAATAACAACACTTTGACCCATGGGCGATTTACACAAGCTATATACAGAACGATAATTAAAGAATAGAGACTTGCAACTCACTACAAGCAAGCCATCCACGCTAATCCTTCTTAATCTCTTTCATTTCTCTTTGATCCGATTTACCTAAAGCATAAAACATGAATGGGGTAAGCAACCACCGCTTAGTGAATACATAGAAACTAATTAAGCCTTCAACCACATGTATTAAACATTAAACACAAATAATCAACAACATAATTAATCTTACTCAACCTCATCATACTACACATAAGAAACAAGCACATAACGGATCCGGACCATAAGAAACAAGGCATCGTTAGAAACAAGGCTTGGTGGTATCAAATCACGTCGAAATGAATATCACTTTAAGAAACAAGGCTCATGATTCCAAATCACGTCGAAATGGAAATCATATTCAAGAAACAAGGCTAGATACAAGTCATCCTTCTCTTGATCGTATGATCCTCTTGCTCGTAAGCAATCCGGAAACACATACGATCATTCATATTCTTCATCATAATAATCATCGTGTAATCCACATATAGAAACAAGTATATGAAACAAGGCCAATAAAACATATACGAGAAACAAGTAATCTTCCACATTAACACTTAACCAAATAAAACGCATAATCACAATTAACATACACATGGTTGTACGATCCTCTTGCTCGGAAGCAATCCGGAAACACGTACAACCATAACTCAATTAGCCCCCATATACTCACCTTAACCTTCACTCGATGATTTACCAAACATGATCAACGATGATACATCCAACTCTTTGCCACCTATCACATAACACATAATCACATACACATAATTAAAACCCACTAATCACCATAATCAAGCTTCTACCAACATCAATCCTTTCCCACTAGGATTATTCATGATTCTTTAAACAAACTCATTACTAATTAACCAAAGTTAACTTTCATATTCATAATCACTTCTATTATCATATTAATAACACTTGCAATTAAATTCTCTTCCACCATCATTCTCATATTCAATTTACATGATTAATCAACTAACATAATCACTAGCTTTATTATCATAATCAAAATCATCATCATCAATCAAAACCTTCATATATAATCACTTGAATTCTTGGTAATACATCATAATATCATTCTATTAACATCTCTAATTACACCTCTAACTAGCTTTCATCAATTCATGAACTTTTATTAAAAACCCTTATAATCAATCATGAACCCTAACAACAAATTCATCACTTTTTAGTTGTTATATAATCACTAACAAGCTTAATAACATTAATAAACACTAATTCTATCATAATAAACCCTAATTTCGTATTTAATTTCATCAATTTCACTAAACCCATGAAAACCCCAAAAAGCTAGGTTAAAACATGAAGAAATTACTTACAATGATTAGAAGAACACAAGAGATGATAGATGACATTGATAATCCAAAGATTTCTAGCTTGAATCAAAGTTTGTGTTTGAGTTTAGGGAGTTGATTTAAGGTTCTATGATTTCTTTAGCTCCAGGAAAGGTTTAGAATGTTTAAAACAAATAAAGAGATCTCCTGGCAACTCCACGTATCTATCTTACTCACTATTTTAATTTCCTCTTATTTTACAGTCTGGAACTGATACTTCGTTTACGTTTTCTATTATATCATAATATTTAAATAACCATACTTCATAATAATAACATATTCGCGTACGAAAATACTTTCCTGAAAATCGGGGTGTTACAACTCTCCCCCACTTATCTCATTCGTGTCCTCACGATTGCCACTAGTCTCTATTCAATCTTAACACCTCTTAACTATATCGAAACGTATACTTGTTCTAAATCTCACTGGTCATAAATTGATTACTTCCCTCTCTCATTAATTATCTCTATTACACATAATCATTTGCACACAATATCCCTCTAATGACTACCTCATTAACAATCTAAGTTTTCTCAATGGCTAGTATTCATATCATTTCACTACTTTCTTAATCCACTTTAAGTTATATATACATCCATTTCGATTCGACCAACATATTTCTCCGCACTATATCACGTCATTCTTTACATCATTTTAAAGCCTTCTCCCCCACTTAGCTTCATATTATTACTCTTTTACAATCAGCATTTCACCTAAGCAACCACTTAATAATTTACTACTACTTCATATCGACCAACAACTAGCTTAACAACCACATTAAATCTTTCCGGTATTTTGGTAGCCTCAATAATTCCATGTGAAATGGCATAATATAAATACGTTGGCCAGACGTCGTTATATTATGTCACTCACACTTCTTTCTCAGGCTATTCGATACCGTCAACCTTCAATGTAATTCCTCTTTATTTAAACACATAGCACACAATTCATGTAACAGTTAACACAATCAATAACACTTAATAACAGACACATGATCAGAATCAAGTCACTACACTATTCACTTTAAACGCATAATCAAAATTACTCACTATTTCCAACTTCGTATTAACAAATAGTTACACATATTTTCCCTGCAACCTATCCACATTCACTTACACTGTTAACTTCATATTCTTCGTAATTCAATCAACATTTAAACTCTTATTCATCATAGAAACAAGGCTCTAGAAAAGCATTCAATCGCATAATCAATCCATGTAGCTTACAGAAACAAAACCCAAACCCGAATCATAATTAAAATCCAGAAACAAGAATCCACTAAGCATCAAGTAACACTAAACATCTCAATTAACACCTCTACTATCAAATAACTCATATCAGGGAATCATATCAGTTCACAAAATCAAATTCAGTATCACACATAATCATAATCACAGCAAATTTAACAATTCATAATAGTTTAAGATCATGCAATCCTAAAGTGGATTATATAACTCTCTTAAACTATCGCTCTGATACCAACTTGAAACGCCCCTAAACTCGAATTTTTTTTTTCCGGTCCCACACCTCGGTCCCACATCTTGTACATTTAATACCGTATATTCATCTTTAGATTTTGACCTAAAATAAGACAACGGGGTATGTAAATTTCCAGCCATATAGTATAAAGAGGTAAAACAACCTTGTTTTAGGCTAGAACAAGCTTGTTTTAGGCTAGAACAAGATTGTTCTAGTGGTAACACAGACTAAGGTTTTAGAACTAAATTCAAACACTCATAGTTTTTAAACCGCAAAGAATTAGACCATGAAAATTTGCAGGCACCTTTGTTTGACCATATTAAAGGTTTTCCTTTTTGGACTTTTTCATTTTTCTCGACAACACTAAATCTGGACGTATGGGTTGTTTTCGACTATTTTGACCACTTTTACTTGACATATCAAAACTCAAACCACAAGGAATCTGACCAAAACCTTTTGCATACTCCTTTAACATGCCAAAACAAACTTAAGACACTATACCAATGTGCCATAACTCTACCTCATTTATACATAGCATAAAATCACTTCTTGACCCATATCGACACCCTCTGACCCGTTTAACAAATAACAACACTTTGACCCATGGGCGATTTACACAAGCTATATACAAAACGATAATTAAAGAATAGAGACTTGCAACTCACTACAAGCAAGCCATCCACGCTAATCCTTCTTAATCTCTTTCATTTCTCTTTGATCCGATTTACCTAAAGCATAAAACATGAATGGGGTAAGCAACCACCGCTTAGTGAATACATAGAAACTAATTAAGCCTTCAACCACATGTATTAAACATTAAACACAAATAATCAACAACATAATTAATCCTACTCAACCTCATCATACTACACATAAGAAACAAGCACATAACGGATCCGGACCCTAAGAAACAAGGCATCGTTAGAAACAAGGCTTGGTGGTATCAAATCACGTCGAAATGAATATCACTTTAAGAAACAAGGCTCATGATTCCAAATCACGTCGAAATGGAAATCATATTCAAGAAACAAGGCTAGATACAAGTCATCCTTCTCTTGATCGTATGATCCTCTTGCTCGTAAGCAATCCGGAAACACATACGATCATTCATATTCTTCATCATAATAATCATCGTGTAATCCACATATAGAAACAAGTATATGAAACAAGGCCAATAAAACATATACGAGAAACAAGTAATCTTCCACATTAACACTTAACCAAATAAAACGCATAATCACAATTAACATACACATGGTTGTACGATCCTCTTGCTCGGAAGCAATCCGGAAACACGTACAACCATAACTCAATTAGCCCCCATATACTCACCTTAACCTTCACTCGATGATTTACCAAACATGATCAACGATGATACATCCAACTCTTTGCCACCTATCACATAACACATAATCACATACACATAATTAAAACCCACTAATCACCATAATCAAGCTTCTACCAACATCAATCCTTTCCCACTAGGATTATTCATGATTCTTTAAACAAACTCATTACTAATTAACCAAAGTTAACTTTCATATTCATAATCACTTCTATTATCATATTAATAACACTTGCAATTAAATTCTCTTCCACCATCATTCTCATATTCAATTTACATGATTAATCAACTAACATAATCACTAGCTTTATTATCATAATCAAAATCATCATCATCAATCAAAACCTTCATATATAATCACTTGAATTCTTGGTAATACATCATAATATCATTCTATTAACATCTCTAATTACACCTCTAACTAGCTTTCATCAATTCATGAACTTTTATTAAAAACCCTTATAATCAATCATGAACCCTAACAACAAATTCATCACTTTTTAGTTGTTATATAATCACTAACAAGCTTAATAACATTAATAAACACTAATTCTATCATAATAAACCCTAATTTCGTATTTAATTTCATCAATTTCACTAAACCCATGAAAACCCCAAAAAGCTAGGTTAAAACATGAAGAAATTACTTACAATGATTAGAAGAACACAAGAGATGATAGATGACATTGATAATCCAAAGATTTCTAGCTTGAATCAAAGTTTGTGTTTGAGTTTAGGGAGTTGATTTAAGGTTCTATGATTTCTTTAGCTCCAGGAAAGGTTTAGAATGTTTAAAACAAATAAAGAGATCTCCTGGCAACTCCACGTATCTATCTTACTCACTATTTTAATTTCCTCTTATTTTACAGTCTGGAACTGATACTTCGTTTACGTTTTCTATTATATCGTAATATTTAAATAACCATACTTCATAATAATAACATATTCGCGTACGAAAATACTTTCCTGAAAATCGGGGTGTTACACAAACTCTGCTCTCCTCTTTGGTGTAATCGACTCATGCTCAAATCGTAGGTAAGGATGTAGCTGGAAATCCTCTCTATCTAATAATGCACGTCTTCTCTGTCTCCTGGTAGACATAACTGTAAAACAAACTTTAAATAACTGTGTTAGATAAAAATTTCAAAAGAAATTTGGGCAGCATTTCTGCTTAATTTTTTATAGCCACCTGTTTAATTTCTTAATATTATATCTAAACTAAACAGAATACTTAATCTAAATATCGAATCAAAATATATCATCAATTTGACCACATTCATTGTCTCGAAATAATATCAAATCCAACAATGTTTGTAAACTGTAATAATTTTAAATAAATATTTTATAACGACACATTTTAAATATATCAAAATCATCTTGATTATACGTCATTTCAAATCATTTTATATTTATACCGAAATGTTTTCAATATAAAATATTACCGAATTTTTGTTTTGACTCTTTTATTAAAAAGAGTTTAGTTCGAAAATATATCGATTCTAAAAAAGTTTATAAAATGTAATAATATTTATTTTTTATTTCGGACTATATATATAATTCAAATTCAAATATGAACTAGAATTTTATTTCAAAATTTTATTGAATCAAAAATGTACCATTTCCTAATATAAGTGTGGTTAACTAATTAAAAGTCGAATTTCTTATCGATTCGATCCGAAACAATCTGCAAACAAACCTCAAACCGCAAAAATCATAACCTAACTAACCTAAACTAGTTTATAAGCATTCCTAATTATCTAAACTAGCAAAATACTCACAATCAATCCATAACCCGCAATCGAAACAAAAGCATTCGGATTAAAATTCGGAAAAACGGAAAAACGAGTTTAGATAATACCGTTGATGATGTAAATCACAAAAACGCAATGCAAGGATGAGAATGCGATGATTTTCGGTCGAAATGCATTTGTCCGATCGTATGTGTGCGTGTTTTGTGTGTTTGTGTGTGAAAATGGCAGAAACCGATGGGTTTCTGGTTTTGATCGCAAAAGTATCCAACCGCCGGTTGGGCTTCCCAACCGCCGATTGGTTTAAAATTTGGCCAGGCCCTTTTCGGCCCACTTAAAATTCTTTGGGCTTAGGCCCATTAATACTTTAGCTATATAATTCTAATATTTTTACGAATAAAATTTTAATTTGCGTAATACACAATAACAATTTTTAGTACATTTACAAAATATCTACAAATCATAATCTATGTGTATTTCAGAATTTGTTTATGTTTTAGATAATAATTATTTTGAAAATTTTAAATAAATGGATAAAAAGAAATATTGTTTTAGTAATTTGCACTTTTAATATAAATTCCTGTAATGCTGTTAGTTGTGACAAATAACAGATATAATAAATCTTACCTTGGTATACATAGATTTTTCAATCGGTGATTGTGTCGACTCATCCACCGTTTGGCAATTCAATTGTCGACTTTATCGAATTCCAACTATTGTTTCAATTTTTTTGTCACCAAAAAATATTATATTTAATATATCTGCAATCTTGTAAACAATGTTAAGCATAATTTCAAAACTTATTATTATAATCTCTTCTAAGTATTTTATGAAATTAATTTTTTATCACTATTGCAACTCGTGTAAAAATCAATTCTAAATACTTAAAATTTCTATCATTTGTGTAGCTAATACAAATAAAGATGAGATAATCATATAATTCTGAAAACATTAAACTTTATATTAATCAAACATAAAACTAAAAACATTAAACTTTAAATATCCAAATAACATTCAAATCCAAAAATATTATAAAACTAAAACAAAAATTAGAAAGAATTTAACTAATTATTAAAAATGAAGAGGTTGCAAATGATCTTCAGAAATTGATCCCCGGCAGCGGCGTCAAAAACTTGATGTGTGCTAAGTATAGGCAATTATAATAACAAGTTTAAATTAAGGAAATGCTAAATAATACTATCACACAATTCAGGCAAGATTGACCCGTTCATGTAATATAGCTTAATAAGTAAGTCCAAATTCGAACACAAGGAACACAAGAAACGTGATTCTTATTTATAACTAATTATCTATTTATTCTAATTACAAATATTTACAATTATAGTACAAATAAATAAAAGGATCCAATTTACAATAATCTACAAGATAAGGGGGACGTTTTAGTTCCGAACGAACATATTTATATTTATATTTTTTATACAGATTCTAATAGATAAGTTTTAGGAACAACTTAGGTATACTCAATTGGATAAAAGATTATAATTATTCAAACTATTATTTATTAAACTTATTATATGTACTTATGTCTATTTGCTTTGTTGGCTATTATTACTGGTGATTTACTAATGTAGAAGATCACTTAGGGTTAAGTCAAATCCTCATCATAGCAACACAATCATAAGGTTACGCAAAGTGTTACTAATTAATAAGATCTATCATCAATTTATTAATACAATTTCAATGGTTAGGCTTGAATCGCAGTATTACTTTATATTAATGATTTATTCTTAGTTTATCGCATAAGGTTAAGATCAAAACATAAACACAATCACTTAATTTATATAAACAGTTTATGGTCATCCTAGTTTAATATAAATCAGTCTAATTATGTCAAGAATAATCACTAAAATATCATAATAAAGACAATTCTTGTATAATAAACATTCAATAATATAGTTCCAACATAAACATATAATTCAAATAATAAACTCAATAAACATTCATTCAAACAAATATAATGAAAACCTAATTCACAATTAATTCAAATAAACAATATCATAAATAACTCAATAAGGTTATTAAAGTTACAAGGATAAAGAAATCGAACCAATTGACGAACTAGCTTTTCCTAGGGTTAAAAACCTTCAAACCCTAGCTCTTTAGCCTCCAAAATCGCACCTAAAGTCGACTTAAAACCCTAACTTTCGGTTTTAGTATTCTTGAATCGTATATCCTTAAACCTGAATTAAGCCTCTATTTATAGTTTTCAAAACCGACCTCCCAACCGCCGGTTGGGTTCTCCAACCGTCGGTTGGAGGAATTTGTATCCGGGTCCAATTCCAGGTGTCTGTACCGCCTCTAAACCCTAATGCCCAACCGCCGGTTGATTAATCCAACCGCCGGTTGAATGTAAATTCCAGAATATTCTAATTTCGGGCTTGGGCTTAACTTTTGGACTTTTAATCTTCATATCCGGACTTCTTTGTCTTCTTGGCCCAATTCTTCATTTTAACACTTTTGGTCTTCATTTCTTCAAGGTTTAAGCTCCTTTTTCTTCATTTTCTTCAGTTTCTTTCAGTTTCGGATTAGTTTTTCCTCCTTTTTCTTCATTCTTTAATTAAAATACATTTATGCAAATATTAACAAAATAAGTATCTAAAATCATATAAATGCATTAAAATGTATATAAATATAGGGATAAATTACTATAAAATATACTATCTGTTTGATGCTTATCATAATGTTTGCACACGTCCAAGAAGAACGAGGTCGGTGGCATACGGAGATTGCCTTTCTCTATGGTTTTCCAGTAGACGACCACCTTACCCTTCGGTGGCACGTTGCTTGGGGGTAGGGGCTACGGGGTTGAACCTCTCAAGGCATCTGAAACGCCTCAAAATATCCGGAATGTCCTCCGGCTTCATCGAACTGGCCTCATAAGCCACGTTCGGGTCTTTGCTGGGCCCAGCCGCGGCCACACGGACCTCTGCTACGTTCTCAGGAGCAGCCATGGTATGTATATATGTGTGAAAGAAGGAAAAGTTTGAAGATACAAGTGACGGACCTGGGTTTGTTTGAGAGTGATCGGAATCTGGGTTGATACGCCGGAACAGTTGACGGAACGTTTGAACTTGCCGGAATGCTCTCGAAATTTTTTAACCGGCGTAAAAAATGAAGTAAAAACAGGGGTTTCCTATTTATAGGCAAATTTTCATGGGCCAGGCCTTGTGGGCTTTAATCTTCGCCCTACACGTGTCAGCAGATCTCACAACCGAGAAGTTACCGTTGGTTGCCATGCCTCGCACTGCCACGTGTCGACAGATCTCACAATCTGGCAAACGAACCGTCGTGTATCCAGCTGTATGATGACGCAGCGTCTGTAAGCCGTCCCATCGCATTCCAGCTGCGATATCCGAAAAGACATGCATTTATTGCGCGCCGTCAGGTATGAAAGGCCATCATTACTGTGCCACGTCATTTATTCTAAGTCCGCCATCATATCCCTGCCCGGAATATAATAACGGACTGGGGGGACTTAATGATGTACGCCATCTGACCTCAGCCTACACCACATAAGGTGGCCTCGGGTCCATACCGAGCCTGGACTCGGATGATATCCGCCGTCAGCTCTAGTAACCCTCGGTACGGACGACAGACCGCACTAAGTATCACGACCCCGGATCCATGCCGAACCCGGATCCGGATAGCATCTGAGCCCGACTCTTTTAGCTCTCGGCATAGGCACCAGTGCCCAGGTCAAACATGGCTCCGGATACGTCCCGGGTCGGACCACAACACCTGCCGCTGTAACTGCATAACAACGGTACGGCCGCAAGATGACAAGGCATGCCCGACATTCTCTGACAATAGTACAATCCGCAACTGTTATATTCAGGTACTATTTGCATGCCCTGGCCATTAACCTGGGCGGTTTATTTGATTGGTCCACGTCAGCCGGCACACAGTAAATGTCATCTTCGCCCACGACCGAGCTTCCACGTCAGCGATCCACGCAGGAAGTGTCGTGCTCCCCCACGACCGAGCTTCCACGTCAGCGATCCACGCAAGAAGTGTTGTGCTCCCGCACGACCAAACCCTCCACGTCAGCTTAGGGTTTGAGTATAAATACTAGTGTTATGCTTTCATTTCTAAACAACACCTCATAAATCCACAGAGTTATTCCTCACAAATTGCTCTTCAAGAATTAGGCTTTCACCACCCTCGATTGACTTAGTCTCGATTCTGGGTTTGCACGTTAATCGGAGTGTGACAAGCTTAATTCCTCATACATCATCATCATCATTGTACTTAAGTGTTTTTACGCTTGAACAAGAGTCTCAAGTCCGAACTCACCTATTTTTTACCACTAAACTGAACTGCAACTTCGGCTATGCAATATCTGTACGCAAGTTGGTCACCTCACATGTAAGATAACCAGAGTCAAACCAAAAGAATATGATGTAGATTTAGTAATGGATTAACTCGAAGTATACAAAACATGACGTTGTACCATTAACTTAACTATACATGCATCCCTGTTACTTTTGATGTTGTACAAAATTGCATCTAAATACCTCCAAACATTCTTAACCATTATCTGAACTACAAAGTCACATAGCCAGCCGAGTTCGTTCCTGAAAAATAACATATCTGCAAACAAAACTTCATTAACAAAAGGCTTGTAACTATCAAGTAATCAACATGATATATAAAAAGCTATGTCAGTACCCAAAAAATTATGGGATAGTCAGAACACAAAGCATATGCATACATATACATATGTATATGTGTTTTAACACTTATGCAAATTAGATAAACAAATAAAAGGTATGTTTGTGTGTACATAGTTCGGCAGATATAGTTACTTTCCAACTCCCTCACTAAATATATGATCACCTCCAACATCTCCCTATAAATAATTAAATTTTGTTAAATCAAAAACAAAACTCATGAAATGAATCCTCAATCAAACCCCTAAATCAATATCTTCAACGGAACTACTATATGTTAAAAACATTCATACATATTAGACTGTACACTAAAAACATATCAAACTTTTGAGTTGTTGGTATAATAAACAAAATAATAATTACGGTTCTAAAATGGATCAATACAAAGTAGAAACTACAAACCTTCTATATATCATTGAGGTTAAAGAAGCAAAATCTATCATTCCCGACCATCTATATTTTGAATTGAAAACGAAAACCTTAGATATAAATTTCGTTAATTCCATCATTCATTCACAATTATATTGGAAACATAAAAACCTAGATAAAAATTCAAATTAGAAACAATCGTATACTTTGAAATTCAATTTAGGATAAACTTATTTGTCGCACCCCCAGATTATGATGCGGAAGCGATTCGGGTCGGGGCGCGACTAATCAAATATCAACAGCACATAAGATATAATGAACGACTCTATATGCGTCGTTTACAATACATTGATATTATAAAAGTCTTACACTGTTATAATAGTTTACAAAAGCTCGAATTAATGTAAGAGATTCTATGTCATAACTAATTTATACAAAATATAGTAATGCATGATAATCTCCTGATATTTGCATGAGACTCGAGCTAATAGGCATCCTGAGTGAGCAGACTTACTGCTGCTGCGAACCTGAGAATACACGCTAAATTGGTCAGCTTACGCCGGTGAGCTCACAGGTTTAATGATAAAGTATAATGTATGAACCGCAAGATTTAAGTATGATGATTTGCAAATAAGCAAATAAATAAATGATGTATATAACTGCCATGAGCACATAGTCTGAGCTTAACTGAGGTGTCAGAATCACAATTAAGTGCCTGAGCGAGGGTGCCTCTATGCGTATGCCTAATCAACACACGTATGAACAAATGATAATGCGTCCGTTTTGACCAGTCAGTGCTTGCTGACCCGGACGGGGATTGTCAGTCCCATATGGTACCATACACTAACATTCACGCTACAAAGTATTACCAAACTATGCTAATGAGGACTTATGATGATTAGGTGATTAACTCATGCAGAATATAGCGATATTTGATACTTGCGTTCACATGTAAAACAAAACAGGCATGTATTCTCACCCCTAGAGTAAAAAACAGTAAAACAGGGGCTATGAGACTCACCTGAGTCTGATGAGATGCTATCAAGCACGAATGATGTTGTACAAGGGAAATGATGTCGTCTCCAACGATCGAAACCTGATGGGCGTCCTAAACGCGCAAGGTTTTAATGATTAGATGTCTCAACAGAACATTTATGCTAGTTGTTCCCTCAACTAGTTATGTCCAAATACATTGGTTTGTTTGTTCGTGTTTTTGAAAACATGTACGGCCCGTTGGTAGTGGTTTGTAATAATAATTCCCAAAGTATTATTATTATGTTTGTTTCGTTTATAGACTTGTAAAAGTATATGTATTTGTTTAAGTGTTTCAACACATGTATCGTTATCCGTAAATATCGTAGCATCGTTTTTGTTCAAGTTTCATAGTAAAACACCTAAAACAATTGTTTTGAGCCAAAATCTAAAGTTTTACATTTCGTTTTACGTTTTTCGTACCGAGGCTCGTTTCGGTTGACTTTGTCAAACGTGTTCGGTTTGACCCGAAACTTTTACACAAGTCTTAAAATAGTTAACTAAGACTTATAAAGTTGTCGGTACGTTTTATGGTCGGCCCGAAGTGTCGGTTTTATGTTTATGTCAAAAACAGTCCCAAAATGTGTTGTTCGGTTTATGTCGGTTTGTTTCGTCACTCGGTTTCACTAACTTCTGGTCCAAAGTAATGTTCACAATTTTTATCAACTGATCACCTATGTATCTAGTTCATAGCATGATTTTTCCATGAATCATAGTGTCCATTTAGATAGGTAATTAATTTTGTGAAAGAACCGTACTCGGTTTTCGACAACCATCAGAACAGTCGCAAGGATCGGATTATACACAAAATACGTACAGATCTGGAAAAAGTGAAAAACATAAAAGTTGTAGATCTTTTCAATACGCAACTTTTAAAAAAAAATTCGTTGTCTAACTCCTCCTACAACTCAAGTTATGACCGTTTTTGTACACTGACTTTTCTGGGTCAGAATCTTTCATTTTTAGATGTTTATGAAAAACGAGTTTTAACAATGATTTTGGACATAAGCAAGTTAATGGAGCTAGATAACATATAAATAATCAACATGCAATAATATTAATGAAAGGTTTAGGTGATTCTCACAATGGGGATGATGAAGGATAAGTGTAGATGAAGATGATGATAATGATTCTTGAGTTCCTTTCTTCTTGTTCTTGATTTTCTTGATGAATGATGATGATCATAGATGGAGATGAGGCTGATTTTGGTATGGTGATGATGAGAAAAATGATGGAAGGGAGAGAGAGGAGGGAGAGGTGGAGTGTGAGGAAAATGGGAATCAAATGATGAGATGAAATGGAAAATGAAAGAGTGTAGGTGTAGTTTATGTGTGTAAGTATCCAAATGAGAGTGGAATACCACTCATGGCCTCTTGGATGGTTTTCATGGGGCCCCACCCATGAGTGGGTGTCTCAAATTTTAATCCTAATTTTGTGCTCCGTGTGGTGTTCGTTTTCTCGGTCGATTTGACGTTTATTTAGACGTTAAACGTTTAATGCGCGTGTTTTAAATAACGATTAAAATTTCGATATTTTTGATTAAAGTATTTATTAAAATACTTGAAAACATATATATATTGTTCCGTTAATTTATCGGCCTCGAATTTGCGTGTGTGTTTTACGAAGGTTTAATCGCGTAGCGTTTTAATTAGCCGTTTTTCGTTATCGATTTAAAATACGATATTTTAAATGAAATTTTTACTCGATATGATATATTTTAACTTATAAAATATATTTTTGGTTCTCATTTGATTATCGGGCGCGTTTTCCGCGTTTTCATCGCGTTTGTGATTCTTTATACGATACGTTTTACATGTTAAATATTATCAACATAATATTTAGAGACTTTTGAGTTTATTAAATGATTTCACATTATTTAACATTTTGTTCACCAACGTCCACATTTATAATGTATCGGAATCCATCCGATAGTGAAATGTACGATTTAAACAAATCGCATACGTGTGTTTATATAGTAATATATCAATACACATAATGATACACATAATTAACCCTAATTACATGTATTAAGACTTATGATTAGGCACTAATACTAGCCCTAATTGGTCGGGTGTCACATTCTCCCCTTGTTAAGAGAATTTCGTCCCGAAATTTAGCTCTGAGTTGTCGTGTGAGGAGAGTTTGTGAAAAGTTGTGGGTATTTGAGTCGCATTTGGTCTTCCCGTTCCCGGGTGAATTCCGGACCACGCCGCGAATTCCACCGAACTCTGACGATAGGGATACGACTTTGTTTAAGCTGTTTGACCTCACGGTCCATGATCTCCACTGGTGTCTCGACAAAATGAAGTCTGTCGTCGATTTGAATCTCCTCGAGCGGGATAATGAGTGTCTCATTGAACAGGCATTTCTTAAGATTAGAAATGTGGAATGTGGGATGCACGTTACTAAGCTTGGGAGGTAGCTGCAATCGGTATGCGACTGGACCAATCCTTTCAAGGATCTCAAAAGGTCCAATGTACCTGGGATTTAGCTTTCCACGTTTGCCAAAACGGATGACACCTTTCCAAGGTGATACTTTGAGTAATACTCGATCCCCAACCTGGAACTCGAGATGCTTTCGTCTTACGTCAGCATAACTCTTCTAACGATCACGTGCGGCCTTCAACCATTGCTAGATACCAACGATCTTCTCGGTGGTTTCATGAATGATTTCAGGACCAGTGAGTTGGCTGTCTCCCACTTCGGTCCAACAGATAGGCGACCGGCACTTACAACCGTATAGTGCCTCGAATGGTGTAGCTCCAATGCTGGTGTGATAGCTGTTGTTGTACGAGAATTCTCACAATGTCAGATGATGTTCCCAATTTGCACCGAAGTCAATTACGCAGGCGCATAGCATAACTTCCAGTGTTTGAATTGTCCTTTCACTTTGGCCGTCGATTTGTGGATGATAGGCTGTACTCATATCTAGACGAGTACCTAAGGATTTCTGCAACGATCTCCAGAACTGAGAAGTGAAACGACTATCTCTGTCGGAGATAATCGAGGTAGGAACGCCGTGTCGGGATACAATCTCCTTCAGATAGATTTGTGTGAGGCGTTCCATTTTAGCAGTTTCTTTGATAGTGAGGAAATGTGCAGATTTGGTGAGACGATTAACGATCACCCAAATGGTATCACAACCGCTTGATGTTTTCGGGAGTTTAGTGATGAAATCCATAGCGATTTGCTCCCATTTCCACTCAGGAATGTCCGGTTGTTGCAGCAGACTGGAGGGTTTCTGATATTCAGCTTTGACTTTAGAACATGTGAGGCACTTGCTGATGTATGTAGCGATCTCTGCTTTCATGTTTGGCCACCAGTACAATCCCTTGATGCCATGATACATCTTGTCCGATCCAGGATGTATAGAGTATTTGGACTTGTGAGCTTCATCCATCACCAAGTCTCGAAGGTTTCCGAAGTAGGGCAACCAGATCCGGTTCGCGAAGTACTTGACCCCGTTGGGTTTGGTTTCGAACTGTTTCTCCATGTTGCGCAAGGCCTCATTTTTCAGATTTTCGGGTTTCAATGCTTCAAGTTGAGCGGTGAGTATTTGAATGATGAAGTCATTATGAATGATCATGCTGAGGGCTCGGACTCGAAGAGGTTTTGAACGTTCTTTTCGACTGAAGGCGTCGGCAACAACATTTGCTTTGCCCGGATGGTATTTGATCTCGTAATCATAATCGGTGAGCAACTCGACCCAACGACGTTGCCTCATGTTGAGATCCTTCTGATCGAATACATGCTGAAGGCTTTTATGATCGGTAAAGATGGTACATTTTGCACCATACAGATAGTGTCTCCAGATTTTGAGTGCAAACACTACGGCTCCTAGTTCGAGATCATGAGTCGTGTAGTTCTTCTCGTGAACCTTGAGTTGTCGGGAGGCGTAGGCATTAACCTTGTCCCGTTGCATCAACAAGCAACCAAGACCTTGACGTGTTGCATCGCAGTATACCACGAAGTCATCGTTGCCTTCAGGTAATGATAGAATGGGTGCACTGCAAAGCTTTTGTTTCAATAGCTGAAATGCTGACTCCTGCTTATCAGTCCAATTGAACTTCTTTTCCTTCTGAGTCAGTGTCGTGAGAGGTTGGGCTATTTTGGAGAAATTCTCAATGAAGCGTCAATAGTAACCAGCCAGACCTAAGAATTGGCGTACTTCGGTCGGCGTTGTAGGTGCTTGCCAGCATTTGATAGCCTCAATCTTTGATGGATCTACGTGAATTCCATGACTGTCAATCACATGACCAAGAAATTGAACGATTTGCATCCAGAACTCACACTTAGAGAATTTAGCATATAACTCTTCGCGTCTAAGAAGTTCTAGAAGGACTTTGAGATGTTGCGCATGTTCCTGTTCATTGCGCGAGTAGATGAGAATGTCATCGATGAAGACAATGACAAACTTGTCGAGATATGGTTTGCACACTCGGTTCATAAGATCCATGAATACAGCCGGTGCGTTTGTCAAACCAAATGGCATCACTTGGAACTCATAATGCCCATAGCGAGTTCGGAAGGCAGTCTTTGGGATGTCGATGTCACGAACTCGTAACTGATGATAACCTGATCGTAGATCTATCTTCAAATATAAACTTGACCCTTGAAGTTGGTCGAATAGGTCATCAATACGAGGGAGTGGGTAACGGTTCTTGATGGTTAATTTATTCAAATCTCTGTAGTCGATACGCATCCTGAACAAACCGTCCTTCTTTTTCACAAACAGGACCGGGGCTCCCCAAGGTGAAGAACTTGGTCTAATAAATCCCTTGTCCAAAACTTCCTGTAATTGAGTGGACAACTCATGCAATTCGGATAGGGCTAAGCGATAAGGTTCTCGTGCAATGGGTGCTGCCCCAGGCACGAGGTCGATTGAGAACTCAACTTGTCTCAGTGGTGGTAGACCAGGAAAGTCTTCGGGAAAGACTTCTGGAAAGTCTCTAACGATGGGCACATCCTTAAGTCGCTTCTCTTCCGACTTTTTCTCCATATCATGCGCGAGGATTGCCTGATAACCTTTTCTCAGGTATTTGCCGGTTTTCATGCATGATATGATATTCAATCTCATCCCACCGGTCTCCCCTTGTATGACCAAAGTACTACCGGTGACGAGAGGAATGCGGACAACTTTATTGTAGCAGATAACTTCAACGCGGTGCTTGGACAACCAATCCATGCCAACAATGTCGTCGAAACTTCCAATCTCAACAGGAATGAGATCAATGGTGAAGAGCTCATCGGCTAAGTTTAAAGTGCAATTTGGGATTACGCTATCGGTCTCTATGAGTTTATCATTAGCTAACTCTACCATGTACTTATCATCCGAGACCACATTTGGGTCCTGACGGGCTTCCTTGGAGTTCAGCACGAAAGCTCTTCCTTTAGCAGTGTTGTTGCCCTTTTTCTTCAACTTTGGGCACTCATTCCTAAAGTGCCCTGTGTCTCCACACTCATAGCAGGACTTAGGTTTGTCCGTGGCAGTGTTGGCATTGGTAGATCTGCAGTCTTTGGCCAGATGCCCATACCTTTGACATTTTCCACATGGAGTACCGCAAGGACCTTCATGATGTCTACGGCACTTTGAACAGAAGGGTTCATTCCCTGAATAGCTCATTTTAGATTCTGAACCAGAGGTGTAGGCCTCAACAGTATCAGACCTCTTTGATGATGGTTGATTTTGATTGGGGTTCCCAGACTACTTTCTTTTGTTAAAACCAGAGTTATTTCCATTCTACGTAACAACCCAATAGCACCTTCAGTGCCCTTTAAAATTTTGAGACTTGCAGTTAGAGGAGTCCTTGTATGTGCAAGATTTTGTTTCGATTACTAATTACTTGATCATGAACGCTCTCCGTGGTTGCGGTGGTTTTCTCCATTTGATCGTGAGTATGATGGATAGTTTCGGAGATGTCTTCCTGATCCAAGTACATCTGAGCGATGCGGCCTTGAGCTAGTTCCATCCAACTTGAATGAGTTTCGTGTTGTTCGATTTCCAAGTAGTGTAACCTGCGTTCGTGACGATGCAAGCGGGCAGTTAACACAGGCATGGTGAGATGTGTTGGTTCTTGAGTATAAGGGGAAAGATCCATAGCTGAGTATCTTCCAACATCAGCAGGGATTTCAATGTTTTTTTTTTTTTTCGATTCTCCATGTAGCTACAGCCGTTAGTAACCAGCTCCACTGATGTGCAAGAACTCGATGGCGATCTATCGCAAATACATTTTCTGTGACGGCTGGGTTATCATATGGTCTGGCTCGATAAGAGCTAATAGTGCGTCTAGCCACGAGTGCTTCTGAGTAGCTGCGACGTGAGCGAGAGATAGACGATGAAGTACGTGTAGTTTGTCTAGATGATGAGTCTGCCATCTTCTATGGCAAGAGCGTTTAACAAGTGAGGCCTATATTAATAATCATATCATATCATATAATATAGCCTAAAGTGTAGCAGTTTTCCTAGTAGTACGTTTCGATCGCGATCCCGAAGGATAATATGGTGGAAAGAATGCGAAGCGATATCTTTCAAGTGTGTACGTGACGGTACAGCGAGACGTGTAGTTATTCTTTACGCGTATATAAATAGATAGACGGTGGTAGATGAGAACAAGTCTCATTCTTTATGTCTAGTGATACGATAGTAGTAAGACGTGTCAGCTTCGATGACGTGTGCATTAACGAGTGATTATCATGTGAGGTCTATATATATATTCGATATATATAATAACGTAGAGAGTCGTACGCGGGTAAGGCCTATTCAATACATATAATAGCCTATAGAGTAGTACGTAGGTGAGGCCTATGTATGTATATATACCTATATCACATAATAGCCTAGTGTGTGTCTAGCACAAACCAAGTATAAGTCCCGGTTTTTCTCGTGGTCAGAGTCAACTAGTGCATTCCTGTTCAACATAACCCCTTTCAGATTTCACATCGTATTCATTTAATTGTACATAGTTAGCTAGGCTATGTTAAATAAAACTCGTATGATGTAATCATTGAACCAGTTATACCTAATAAGGAAAACTGCCTAACGGTCATAGTCTAGGCCCACTAAATGACCCCTAGAGTAAAAAACAGTAAAACAGGGGCTATAAGACTCACCTGAGTCTGATGAGATGCTATCAAGCACGAATGATGTTGTATAAGGGAAATGATGTCGTCTCCAACGATCGAAACCTGATGGGCGTCCTAAATGCGCAAGGTTTTAATGATTAGATGTCTCAACAGAACATCTATGCTAGTTGTTCCCTCAACTAGTTATGTCCAAATACATTGGTTTGTTTGTTCGTGTTTTTGAAAACATGTACGGCCCGTTGGTAGTGGTTTGTAATAATAATTCCCAAAGTATTATTATTATGTTTGTTTCGTTTATTGACTTGTAAAAGTATATGTATTTGTTTAAGTGTTTCAACACATGTATCGTTATCCGTAAATATCGTAGCATCGTTTTTGTTCAAGTTTCATAGTAAAACACCTAAAACAATTGTTTTGAGCCAAAATCTAAAGTTTTACATTTCATTTTACGTTTTTCGTACCGAGGCTCGTTTCGGTTGACTTGGTCAAACGTGTTCGGTTTGACCCGAAACTTTTACACAAGTCTTAAAATAGTTAACTAAGACTTATAAAGTTGTCGGTACGTTTTATGGTCGGCCCGAAGTGTCGGTTTTATGTTTATGTCAAAAACAGTCCCAAAATGTGTTGTTCGGTTTATGTCGGTTTGTTTCGTCACTCGGTTTCACTAACTTCTGGTCCAAAGTAATGTTCACAATTTTTACCAACTGATCACCTATGTATCTAGTTCATAGCATGATTTTTCCATGAATCATAGTGTCCATTTAGATAGGTAATTAATTTTGTGAAAGAACCGTACTCGGTTTTCGACAACCATCAGAACAGTCGCAAGGATCGGATTATACACAAAATACGTACAGATCTGGAAAAAGTGAAAAACATAAAAGTTGTAGATCTTTTCAATACGCAACTTTTAAAAAAAATTCGTTGTCTAACTCCTCCTACAACTCAAGTTATGACCGTTTTTGTACACTGACTTTTCTGGGTCAGAATCTTTCATTTTTAGATGTTTATGAAAAACGAGTTTTAACAATGATTTTGGACATAAGCAAGTTAATGGAGCTAGATAACATATAAATAATCAACATGCAATAATATTAATGAAGGGTTTAGGTGATTCTCACAATGGGGATGATGAAGGATAAGTGTAGATGAAGATGATGATAATGATTCTTGAGTTCCTTTCTTCTTGTTCTTGATTTTCTTGATGAATGATGATGATCATAGATGGAGATGAGGCTGATTTTGGTATGGTGATTATGAGAAAAATGATGGAAGGGAGAGAGAGGAGGGAGAGGTGGAGTGTGAGGAAAATGGGAATCAAATGATGAGATGAAATGGAAAATGAAAGAGTGTAGGTGTAGTTTATGTGTGTAAGTATCCAAATGAGAGTGGAATACCACTCATGGCCTCTTGGCTGGTTTTCATGGGGCCCCACCCATGAGTGGGTGTCTCAAATTTTAATCCTAATTTTGTGCTCCGTGTGGTGTTCGTTTTCTCGGTCGATTTGACGTTTATTTAGACGTTAAACGTTTAATGCGCGTGTTTTAAATAACGATTAAAATTTTGATATTTTTGATTGAAGTATTTATTAAAATACTTGAAAACATATATATATTGTTCCGTTAATTTATCGGCCTCGAATTTGCGTGTGTGTTTTACGAAGGTTTAATCGCGTAGCGTTTTAATTAGCCGTTTTTCGTTATCGATTTAAAATACGATATTTTAAATGAAATTTTTACTCGATATGATATATTTTAACTTATAAAATATATTTTTGGTTCTCATTTGATTATCGGGCGCGTTTTCCGCGTTTTCGTCGCGTTTGTGATACTTTATACGATACGTTTTACATGTTAAATATTATCAACATAATATTTAGAGACTTTTGAGTTTATTAAATGATTTCACATTATTTAACATTTTGTTCACCAACGTCCGCATTTATAATGTATCGGAATCCATCCGATAGTGAAATGTACGATTTAAACAAATTGCATACGTGTGTATATATAGTAATATATCAATACACATAATGATACACATAATTAACCCTAATTACATGTATTAAGACTTATGATTAGGCACTAATACTAGCCCTAATTGGTCGGGTGTCACATTATTTAATTGGGAAGAAGTATGAATTGGAACTGATAACATACAACTGTCTTTCCTTAATCTTTCTTGTGCTTCCTAAGATGCAGGAAGATAAGTAGAAATTCAAACGTGAATTACCCTACTGCAGGGGTTTTAATCATTAATAATTACGGGGTAATTTAGTCTTTTTGGGAATTTCAAGTTTCTAATTGTATTCTGTATTAAGATATTTTCGTATTATTTATTTATTAAGGAAAATAATAACGACAGCCCTAAGGGTTATCAATAAGAATTCAGAACACGCATTAATACTTGTACTGATGTGTAAAATCTAGTTATAAAAATAAACTAAGAAATACTGACACTTAACTATTACACAACTGAGGTAAGTATACCCTATCGTGTATAATATAGCTACAGTAAGTCTAGGTTCGTTCCACAGGGAATGTATATTAAATACTTAAAATATAATTAACTTAAATACTGAAAAAGACTTGGGTTTGTGTAACCGAATTGTTACTTTGCTAAAACTACTAAAATTAAAAACGACACTTACTTGAACTAGCTCACTAATGATTTCGGGTTGTTTTATAAAATCAGGTTATCTAGCAATCAATGCTCATCTTAATTTAGATCAGGTTTAATGTTCGCCATGACCTTCACATAAATTGTAACTAACTAATTAATAATTTAACTTAATGGAAGACGTTCGCCAATATCATCACATTATATATTTAAGTTTAATTATTTAACTTATACCAAATATGCGTTCGCTATCATTGGATTAATCAAACATAGACATATAATCAAATAATGAAATAACTTTGTGACAAACGTTCGCTATAGCCACTAATTAAATCATTAACAAGCTTCAATAATATATAAAACTTAAACACATAATAATTTCAATTAAACATTAATTAAATTGCAATAGGTAGTTTATTTATGTTGAATATATGAATCTTAATTAAACTAAGATTAGTGCGTCCATTTAACACCTTAATTTCAATTCAATAATTTAAGATTTAATCTAGTGAATAACTTTCGTCAACTTCACCTAGTTACACATTCATGTTTAAACGATTATCTTGTTTGATATATGCTTCCGCAATCAATTAACAAATATTCATAGACAAATAATTATAATAAATTATTATTATGAAAAAGCTCCCGCTAAATTGATCATATAATAATTTACCAACAAAATAATCAATTACATTAAACTCAAATACATAAGGTTCACGATTAAACAGAAATAATTCAACATAAATATTAAAAGATAACAACCTTAATCATTAGATTACTTCATTCAAGTAAGTGCAAAGAAATTTAGCTACTCATAATCATTATAAAGTAAACACAAATAATAATAATAATTATAAATAAAGTAAACATTATTATTAAAATAAATAAAAGAATGTAAACAAAATAATTATTATACCCTTACAATGATTGTGCGTAACCCTAACTTCTCTTGCTTCGAAAGCTCACTCCTAAACCCTTAGAAAAACCCCTAAATTCGAATTTAATGTTAAAAACCCGAATTTATAATTTTATTTTCGACTTTGGGGTTTAATCCTATGAAAAAGTGGTACAAAATTCGTATGGCAAAGGCTGCTATTTATATTTGCTGTAGGTCGGTCTCAACCGTCGGTTGGTATTTTATTTGGACCGCCGGTTGGGTGCTTTTGGCGTAACTTTCAAGCTAAACTCTGCTAGCCGACTTATGATTTTCTTCATGCCACGCTTTGAACACTTGCACCGTACAATCTTGTCAAAGCTGAACTTTGACCAACTTTTTGCCTTTTTCTTTGTTCTCCCACGTGATCTCTGCCAAAAAGAAACAAGACTATTCATAATGATTGATTTATTATATATTATTATTATAATTGTTTAAATTTATTAATATTATTATTTAATTCTTACTTACTAACGTAATGTTAGTTTACGATAACTATATTTGTTATTATTATTTATTTAGTTGATTACTTTATTATTATTACTAGTCCTTAAACCCGTGTATACACACGGGGCCTTGCTTTTTTTATTATTATTTCATAAGTATTTGTTGTATATAGTTATTTTTAAATGGTAAGCATTTTATATAAGTAATAGTCCACTGAATTGCAACGGTATGTGATTTTACATAAGCTAATGAATCATTTCAATAAATAAACACATGTTGCCATTTTCAACTAATAAGTTGGAAGACGTAGTTTTTTTATATTTTTTGTAAGACTTCTTTATACACCACGTTTGTCGTCTTGTTCGTATGGTGTCCATCCTTGTCACAAAGAAGAACCTTCAGTCCCTTCTTATTTTTAACATGTGAGACAGCAACGTAGAATTGTCCATGAGAGAAAATCGATCGTCATAAATACAATCCCACGGTTTAAAGAGAATGAATTGTATGGACTTTAAATTCCAGCAATCGTCATATTTAAAGAGGAGGAATTAGATTTTGTAAATAGTACGGATTCAAATTGAGTTGGAGTTGAGTTAGGGTTTATGAGCTAATTTGGGAAAGAAGAAGAACCCGAAAAGAGTAAGGAAAGAGGTTTTATTATTATTTTTTTAATCAGGGAAGGGATATTTATGGTTAATTAAGTTGCTTTTTAAATTAATCAAATTAAAAATAATTTTAATTAACAATAAAGAATTTGTAATCCTACTAAAGGTATGAAACCTGATGGAAGCCGTGTTTTTCTTTATTAAGTTTAAAAAATAAATAAAAACAATAATAATAATAAAATAATAAATAGTGAATTTTGATTGGTTAATTGGACTTCAATTTTAACATTGAATACCTTAAGTCTGCTTTCTATCTTAAATAAGCCTTTAAACCCGTGTATACATACATGTCATCTGATATTAACATGATACATGATATTAGTCGTATATATTATACTTATAGTTAATTGTTTATTGTTTATTATGATTATTCAAATTACGTAGTTTATAAAGTTTCATTTTTAGATACAAATTTACTTTTGTAACGGCTAAAAGAATTTCATTTAACACAAAGAAATTAGGTTTGAGCCTAAAATGAAAACTTGTTAAGAGTTTGAGATAACCAAAATTCAGCCATATCCATAATTCTAAAGACCGATACCCGTTGAGGTTGCAAATCCATAGACAATTAAGTGTAGAAATATGCTACATTTATTGTTATAAATTTATGATTTATTTAAGTGTAGGAGGTAATTGATTAAATAGCATAAATAAATAAAATAATACAATATAATTATATATATATATGGTTTTATTCAATTACAATTCAAATCATTCAAGACTATAGAGATTGGTCCACAAAATGAAGGATGCTTCATTCAAATTGTAACTCTGTAATTACACATTGATATAAAATTGAAAGTTATTCTTATAATAGATTAAGTAAAATTAAGGGACATATTTGACTAAATTGAAACTTCTCAATTGATGACATCATAAATATGAATCTTTTAAGATATTTAAGATTATAAATTACTCCCTCCGTCCCAATTTTATTGTCACCAGACAAAAAGACACGCAGTTTAAGGAAATATAACTATCTCTCTCTTACTTTTTGATAAAATGACAGTTTTACCCTTTACTTTTTACCTATTTTTTTGTCTTATATATATACACTAGGGGTAAAAAAGAACTTTATTTCCTTAAACTTTCTATTTATGGAAGTGGACAATTAATTTGGTACACCCCAAAATGGAAATAATGGACAATAGAAATGGAACGGAGGGAGTATAATTTAAGTTATTTAAGATTATATATATATATATATATATATATATATATATATATATATATATATATATATAGTGACATTTTTTTCTCTCTCTAATCTATGTGATAACAAAAACTATCTTAAAAGTAACCACTAATAGACTTGAATAGTAATAATTTAGTTCAAACACAATAAAAGTGAATAATAATTTAATTTAACTTTAATATAACGACTTGTTTATGACAATTATAGAAGCATTAGGATTAGTAATAGAAGTATTAGGATTAGTAATAGTAATAGGATAGGATTAAATTAATTATTTAATTAAAATTGTAAAAATGAAGTCCTTAGTAAGAATGGCTACGGCCTCTTTTAAAATTATTAAATCACTTTTTAAAAACTTGAAGTTACGATTAATTGTGATTGTGATTGACATTGTTGGTAATTATATTTATAATAAAGTCGTTGTTTTTATAAATTAATCAAATAAAAAAATATAATTAAATAATAATAAAATAATAAATACTGAATTCTGATTGGTTAATTGGACTTCAATTTTGAAATTGAATACTTATATCCTAAACTCATGTGATACACGGGGTGTTAATTTTTTAATTAAAATAAAGGTTATAATTTTTAATTTAATTATAATAGAGGGATCTAATTGATTGATCTAATTTTGATAGATAATATAAAAACTAAATAAATACAAGGGGTTCAATTGATTAATTCAATTTAATTTAAATAATGATGTTACAAAGGTAAATCTATTTCAAACCCATGTATACACACATGATGTTAATTATTTAATTAAAATAGAGTTTCGGATAAAAGAAAAATAGAGAGACCTAATTGATATATTAGTTTAATATGATTTTATTGATGATGTTATAACCATGTTTTCTATATTATATTTAAAATTTGTAAAGGATAAAATTTAATAAACTTATATAACGATTTATGTAACTTTCTGTAACAAAAACAACAATAATAATATTGTACACCACAAGAGGATCGAATGGTTACCTTAGTTTTACATAGAATAACTAAATTAAACGGAATATTATTTATTATATTATCTTAGAATTAAAGTAAATAAATGGAGTACGTAACCCTAATGAAGTCTTAATTGGATTTATTTTCGTATAGGTATTAGGATAGGATTCATCCATTCGCATATATATAGAATTTATTATAATAATAGAAAATTTAATAAATAATAATAATAATAATTTATGATGTCATAGTTTCCTAAATTTTAGACAATTTAACAAAATTAAACAATTTGATTGGTTAATTAAAATTTTGATGACATCATAATGTGTTTCCTATATATAATTTAAGATTTAGCCCAAATAATTATTTGGTCCAACTCATAAACTCTAATAAATATTCAATTTAATTATTTTCGCGTAATCTCGTTAACTTCTCGAACCCAAATATTCGTGAACTTTATTTATTTTTATTCAGTCTTTTAATCACTTTGTCCCAACTATATTTAGGTCAAATTAACTTTTATACAAAAATTACTTTATTTGATTCATTTTAACTTATTTTCTAATTTAAACTCTATTCTTACCTAGTTTGTAAATATGAACCAAAACAATATCTTTTATCAAATATTTGTAATAAAAGTATATAAAAACTATAAAATATTAGTATATAAATATAACATTATTCAATGTTATCAGTACCTATACCTTAATAAACTCTCTGACCCCCTGAATTTTAGTTGAACCCAATAAATATCACCTGAAGTACAACCAATTTATGCACGTTACCCTTATTAATTTGAAAAACAAAAGTACTAGCAACCGATTTGACGTTTTGAATATCCAAATAATGGGTTTTGGTTTTTGCAATTAAACAAAAGGGGTAATTAAGTCTTTTTAATAGTTCAAAGAATAGATAATTGATATACATTTTTGTTAATATGGATCAATGGCCCTAATTATTTGTACTAAGTCAAGGAAGGGTCCTGATTAATTTAGGATAATTTAAAATCATTTTTTTTACTCATTTAAACTCCTCCAATAACAATAAAGAGTGACACGGTAAGGAATTAATTTTATCTTAAACACTTATAAAAAATAAAAATAAAAAAGAATAGTGAGACGCAAGAAAACAAAAACTTAGAAATGGGGGGAACGAATACAAAGTATAACACATTTCATTTCAATCCTATATATATAAATCAATTAAGAAGTTATATATTTAGGAGAATCAAAATCCTGCCATTTGAAGCTGATTATGACTTTTCTATCTATATAATCTAATCTAACATCTAACATATATATATTAAAAGAGAGTGATAATTATGTAATCATATTGAGTTAAATCTAATCATAACCCTTAATTGTTTGAATTGATTGAATCATAACCACTGATCTATATTAAAATTAATGATTACCTAATATGTATACTTGAAAGTGTTAAATTTACTTAATTACCCTTAAGATTTATTTCAAATTCAAATTTCAAATTTCAAATAATTTGAAAATACCAGAATTGCTTTATTTAAAAAACTAATTTCTATCTTTTTTAAAAAATTAAATATTTCACAAACCGTAAGTCTATAAATTATAAAAATTACATATTCGTAATCAGCATCTTTTTCTCTTCAATTATAGAACTCACAACCTATACTTTCGACAAAGTTCTTTTTTCACTTTTATTGAGTTCTAAAAATATGTAATGTGAAATAAATAGTAGATTCCATAGGTTGTCCATGTGGTTTACACTAATTTACGAAAGTTATCCATATACTTTTTTTTCACCTTTTCAATCTAACAACTTTACATTTTGCTCGAAAATGGTCTATTCTCTCTTAGAACGACTAAAATACCCTCATTAGCTTATTTTATTCATTTTTATTTATTTAATCGACTTGTCTCCAATGTTAATTAATCTTCTTTTAAAATAACAAAAGATACCAAAGACCATCCCCACCCAATCTTTCATAATAATATTGCGTTGTTTTGCCCTTGTCATTTTCCGGCAACCTACGTCGGCAAACTACCGCAATCTTTGTTCCACTATAACTTTTGATCTTGCCATCATCTAGCTTCCTATCCATGTTCGTATCTATTTTTTTAGAATATATAACTTTCGATGTCGTTTTTTTATTTGTTTAGATCTATATGATTTGTGTTTCTATAGATCTGTTCAGTTTATGAGTTGTTAAGATCTACTCGATTTTTGATTTTTGTTTCAAATGGTGGTGACGGTGGTTAAAGCAGATGGTTGCCGAAAAATTGTGGGTGCGTCGGCGATGACGTTTCAGGGTATCCCCACCATCGCTTCAGATTTAAGCAATTTTTGGCTACGATGTCGCTGCATATTTGAACGTTTCTGTGTTATTTCTTTAGTTCATGATGTCAAATTGACGTGTTGTGGTGTGTGAACGAGAATCGAGATTTGTGAGTGGTGGTGACGGTGGAAGTTATGGAAGCGATTAAATGTGGCGTGCTTTTAAGTTTAGTCTCCCTACCGGTTAAATAATTTTGATTACTATAATGCTCCTCTAATTGTGAACATATTATAGAAGAATATTTTCACGTGGTCAAGATATGTGGTTTGATGAAAGACACTTATATGTTTACGGAAAACTTGGTTTGGAGAAATAGAAATGCTATTTTTTTAATAAAAAAATGACTTTTGGAGGGGATGAGTTATTTCAAGAAGTTTAGCTTTGAATGTTTGAGTTGATTAATGTTAGAATGATAATTGAGGGAAAGGTGGGATCATCGGGTAAACGATATGAAGTCAACGGTCGAAAGAAGCTTGTGGTGATACGATTTGGTCATCATGTTTTTCAGTCCAGGGTATCACCATAAGTATTAAGTAATACTTGTACAGAAAACCTTAAACATGTTGTATACATTTTATGAATCACATTCAATCCAATCTTATGTATTTGTATATTCGCTAGATGCATTCTATATAAATACGGTAATAGAAACTGTTGTTTGTAAATTGAGGTGCCCACTTTCATTTTTTTCTTTGTCCTAAATACAATTGTAAGCTATCAATCTTTTGAAATGGGTTGGTTGACTAAAAAAACCCTTGGATTAATAACACTTTTTATTTGTTATATATGTGTTAAATAAGGTTATTTTTTTATTTTATTTAGATCGACAACTATTGCTATGAATCGATGTACTTTCTTTTCACTCCTAAAAGCGTATCTGCCGATAATTTGTTTAAGATAATATTTTGAAAACTGTTAACCACGATGTATTTTTGATTTTAAATTCAAATTGATGAATTTTGATTGTTGTAGTACTCCTCAATTTGTGAACATATAATAGAACAATATTTTCACGTTGTTCAAGATATGTGGTTTGATGAAAGACGCTTATATTTTCACGGCAAACTTGGTTTGGAGAAATAAAAATGCTATTTTATTTTTATTTTTAAAAATGACTTTTGGAGGGGGTGAGTTGTTTCAAGAAGTTAAGCTTTGAATGTTTGAGTGGATTAATGCTAGAATGATAATTGAGGGAAAAGTGGGATCGGTGGGTAAATGATATGAAATCAATGGTCGAAAGAAGCTTGTGGTGATACGATTTGTTCATCATGTTTTTCAATCCCAGGTATCACCATAAGTATTAAGTAAATAGAAAACCTTAAACATGTTGGATACAGTTTTTGAATCACATTCAATCCAATCTTCCGTATATGTATATCCGCTTTTATGCATTCTATATACATATGGTACTAGGAACTGTTGTACATAAGTTGAGGTGCCCACTTTTAATTTTTTTCTCTAAGTCCTGAATACAATTGTGATTTATATGATAAACTTTTTTGCATCGATTATATTCATTAATTTTTTTTTTAACATTTGGAAGTAGTTAATTAAGCATGAAATGGGAATGTTCTTTACAAAAGCTCGAAGCTTACAGTCTTCCTAAAAAATTCTCTTCCTGACATATATTAGAACAATATTTCTAAGTTCTTCAAGATATGTGGTTTGATGAATGGTGTTTGAATATTCATGGCAAACTTGGTATATATGGAGAAATAGATATACTATATTTTTTTATTTTTTATTTGAAAAATGACTTTTGGAAGGGGTGAGTTATTTCATGAAGTTCAGCTTTGAATCTTTGAGTGGATTATTGTTTGAATGATAATTGAGAGAAAAGTGAGATCAACCTGTAAACGATCTGAACTCAATGGTCTAAAGAACTTGTGGTGATACAATTTGGTCATCATGTTTTTCAATTCATGGTATCACCATAAGTATTAAGTAATACCTATACCTAAAACCTTAGACATGTTGAATATATTTAAGTTTTTCTTAATGTTCAAATACATTTTGTGATTGTTATACATTTGTAAAATAATATTTAACAAGTATTACAATCTCATTGGTGTAAAAATTTCATGATATAGCCCGCGGATTCGCGGGTTATGATCTAGTATGGTAATATTGTTGGTAAATTGTTAATTTGATGCTTATGACCTTTTTACTAAATTACCACTATCGAAGTGTAACTATCCGCTATAACACTTGGTTCGGAATATGAAATGAAAATGAGAAAGAGTAAAAGAATATTAGGCAATGCAACAACGCAAAAGGGTGACATGTATAGGCGGGTCAAGTTGACGATTTTAAAGTACCCATTCCCAATCCAACATAGTTTGATAAACGAGTTGAGGGTCAAAAGTAAATATAATGTAAATGATCATTATTGCCCGTTTATAGGTAAACGCCATGCATTAAACAGGTTAATAACTTGACATGTTGATTTTGGGTCAAATTATCCTAATACAATGGGGTTACTTTTGGGTTGGTGGTCGACTTGTTAACCCGAAACTTGATCCTAGTCTGACTTGAAAATTTAGACGGGGTCACGAGTTTCAGATTAGCGGATTGACAATTTCAGAACCTGAATTGGTAAACGGTTCAAGCGGGTTAATGGGGGTGGCAACTTGGTTTTGGATTGATTTCGCGTTGATGGGTTGTTTTGGGGTAAAAATTGGTTAAATCTAATGAGTTAGTTTTAGGTTCGAAGGGCTGATCCGTTAACCCGAAAATAGACCCGGGTCTGACCCTAATTTGAACGGGTTGGTCAGTTTAAGGTTAGCATGTTCAGATGTATAATATATATGTCATATATTAAAATGATCATAGATAATAATACACATTACTCTCATTTGATGGTAATGGGTGATTACCCACTAATGAGTAAGAATAATTATATTATACATAACAAAACACCACTATTCATTTCATTTCTCATTCCGTACCCCTTAATACTCCCAAACAAGCCCCAAGATACATAGATAACATACCTAATGTTAAAGTTAAAAGGAAGAAAAATGGTGACAATTTGAGCATTAATTATTTTGGAAGCATATACATAATAAATCATTTAATTAAGCTATCACTACGTAAATCTGTGTAATGTTAGTATTACGGATCACTATTTCAAAGTTTTGTTAAGAGTTGTGTTAAAAGATGTTTGATGTTAATATTACCATTTTATAGTGAAATATGACTCTCTGGCTACAAGAAGGATGCGAAATCAATGTGTTTATATTTACAATGGGCATCTTTGAATGAGGGGTTTGAGCTTTCATTTTTTATAAGTTCTAGCTATAAGCTTTGTTTGGCAACATAAAAAAATGGGGCTTTTTGGAAAAATAAACCTCTGGAAGCCCTTAAACAAGAAGCTTTTTGAATTGGATTTTGAATAAAAGCCCAAACCCCAGCTCCAGCTCAGCCCGTTGTTGCGAAACACACCCTTAAAGTCCTCCAAAGTAATTTTGAACCAAATATCTATTTTTAAGTATTATAAACTGTAAAAACAATGTTTAACCAACTTATATTGCTCATTTCCCAAGCCTTAATTATTGTTTATTTGTTTATATATTCTAAGTTATAGTTTAATTATGTTTAAATGTAATTAACTGGTTTGCCATGTTGAAATAAAAAGGGAGAGACACTAATTTAGCATATAAAATGGAAGTTAATTAAGTGGCTCCATCGACAGAGTTTTTTTTCTTTTCTTTTTTTCAGAGTGGCCGATGAAATTGTATATAATTCTATGCAGTACTTCTTCATTCAACGGAGGAGTCTTGCTAAACATACCTATAACTATATATTATAGATATAACTAATTCAATTCATAATTCATAAGTGGCTGGTAAATAGTGGAGTAGTAGTTATAAAGCAAACTAACTTACATTATTAAAGTTCAAAGGTTTAACAATTACTATTAGTTAACGGTTTTGTGTGGAGAAATTGGCTAACTTTCATGAAAGTTATGATTTTCTCATTAAGATTGAGGAATATTACAGACCCTTATTATAAATACTATATTTAGCAAACTTCATATTTAAATTGTATATTTATCTTTTCAAATACATAGTTTTTATTGTCAAGTTTTATCTAGACAAGTATTCTTATTAATTACTTAAAAGAAACAAGCAAAAATACACATGTTCATGGAACCAAAAGGATTTCATTATTATAAGAAGCTTAAGAGCATACTTCAGTTAAATGAAGTTATGGATGGTACTAGATCGAACACTTGTATTAAAAACAAGCACCATCTAATGCATTACTAGTACACACATAAAGTACAGTAATTAACAAGATGGCTCAATTAATCACAATGACCAGATCAGTTGTGATTAGCTTGTTTGTATGCAGTTGCCTCAGCAAGAGTGCTACAACACCTGCATCCTCGGTTATAGTACCGTCCACCACCACAGCACCCATACTTGCAATAGTTTCCTCCTCGGCCACCACCGTGGTTATACCCTCCACGTCCACCACCATTGTTGTATCCTCCACGTCCACCACCGTTGTAATAACCTCCCCGACCACCACCATTGTCATAACCTCCACGACCACCGCCATTGTCGTAACCTCCTCGACCATACTTGGCATCTTCTACCTCACCTGCATGGCATTTTTATTTTCAGAGGTCAGAGTGCAGACATAAAACTTATCATACGCACGTATTATTTACAATAGCAATATAAACAGTGTCTCAAGTGACACTTGAAACCACAAGTGGCTAATGAAAAAAACTCGTACCGCTTTGGTTGCACTGCATATTAATATTATGATTCCATGCAAGATTATATAATCCATAGACTTCATTCTTGTATTACAAAAATAGAGGTCCACAAAAGGGATGAGGTTTACTTACTGTCATGGTTGGAGGCCAACTCTTTAGTAGCAGCAATTTCTGAGGTGATGAGAACAACAGTTGCAAAAACAAGTGCAAGAAGAAGGAATGTCTTGGAAACCATTTTGTATTTTTCTTTTAATGAAAGGGAATATTTAAAAGAAGGATGAAGAAATCAGTGTGCTACACATGACTATTTATACAAAAAATTACAAGATGGTTTAAATGCAGATTAGTTTTCTGGTGAGGGGTTGGGGCCAAGCTTTAACTTCACTGCCGCGCCTTTGACATTTTCAATATATCCATTCTTATCTTTTCTACCTATTCTTCCTTTAAATTAGGTTTTGATTGATAATAAATTGGAGTTAAGAGCATCAGGAGTCAATGAGTCATGTACATGCATGTACATTGTTATTCTTATACCTATATCTTATATAAACATAAATGTCCCAGTATTTTCTTTCACCTATATTTTATCTAAATCGCATATACAAAAATCTTAGCAAATATACATCAAACGGACTTATTTAGATTTATATAATAGCCCCAAAATTATTATATTCCATATATTTTAATCTATTGATAGAATTTTCTGAACTTCAAAAATACTGGGTCAGTGTCATTAAAATGCAGTTATTTCTCAATGCCTGCTTTTCCATGTGGCCAACTTAGCATCAGGCATGGTTCCCTGTTGTAATATTATCATCCATACCTAATTTTGTATAATTGTCTCCTACCCCAAGTTAGATCATATTTTATATAGATATACTCTTATGCATGTACATATTAAGGTAAACTAATGTAATATGTATATTGGGTAGCCAGTAAATGGTAGTTGGTATTGGATAACATAAAATCATAGGGAGTTAGTGTCTTTTACTTACAATTGTGTCATCGTATCTTTTATAGACTGTAAACGATGTAGTACTTGGAGTCACACAAGCCGGATTATATCGCTACCTACATGGGAGATATAGTAAGTCCTATACAGTATATTCTGATAATTATAATCATATGGTAATTATGATTATAAAAACTACAGTCTATTATTGCTAAACTAACGATAATTTTGGAGACCCTTATTGTACATGATTTTTGAATCATTTACTATTTGCCCAATATGTCCTTTTATTTTTCCACATTACCTATTTGACCTGTTACAGCTATCATATATATCCGAATCTAACGAAAGGTGAAGGCAGAAGAAATCACCTTGAAAGCTCCACCAAACACGAGAGCACGCATAACAGCAGTCGAGATTGCATTAGTGCCTTTCATGCCACAAACTAATGAGAGCATCAATCCAGCACCAAGACCTGCCACTAAACTGCATTGATATAAATAGATTAATTACTATAAAATCAACCCAAAAACAGAATGGTTTCTTGACTTGTTCCCAAAGAGAGATGATAGAATTATACTATATCATAAGTGTAGATGAATGGATTTTTATATAGAGCAAAGGGAAAGGTAAAAAAGTCTGTTTAAGACGTTACTAACAACCAAGAAGGCAGTCTCTCAGCTGATAGCTCATCGGAATATATTGGGTAGCCAGTAAATGGTAGTTGGTATAAGATAACATATAATCATAGGGAGTGGCAGATCCAAAATTTATGAAGTGAACGGCCTTAAAAGTTTACTATACCTTTAAACATGCAGATCACCAACGCAGCCGAAAACAATTAATCTGCAGCAATAAACAACTCAAAACAGCTATTCCAGTAAAACAGCTTAAAAAATTAATATACAGTAGGCCAAAAATAATACAATACAACCTAAAAGGGGTTAAATTATATCATCAATGAACATGTTATCGTCAACAACAACAACAAAAAGCCGTCAAAAAATAAAATAGATACCTATGGACTCTTCTAAAATCACAAAATCGTGATTTATAGCAGATAACTAACAAACGCATCTGAATGGCAAATCCAAATATCTCGAACCAATTATGAATTTTATGAAATTGCATTTAAAATCTGAATGCAAAATTTAGGGAACTGTTTAGTTCAGTGCCTGTGATGCTGATACAAACAATGCATAAGCCGGACTCAGCGAATGAAAAACTAAAACAGATCTAATCAGACCTAGTTACAGAAGGTGGGTCGAATCAGATAATGAAGACCCAGGACACTACAAATACCCTCCAACTACTTCAAGGTATCTAAAGAGTTAGATACACATTTACTTAAAACATTATCTCACTCTCACGTTGGAGCTCGGTCAGGGAAGAAACCCCTCTCCTTTGATAAGGCTGACAGTTTACTATTCTTAGCAGGTTGGAACCTTAAAAATTTCCGTATCCGTAGCTGGAGCTCGGAGTTCAACAATCTACACACAAGTACTTTCGCAGATTCACTGTAGCAACAATTGTAAAACCATATTATTACCATAACAATCTAATATCTTTGAATAGAATGATTTAGATTTATGCATATACAAAATTTACAATACAACGTTTGATATGAACAATGCCCGAATCAGTAGCTGGCTCAAGAAGAGAGGCCACTCACGCCAAACGACATTAATCATAGATAAGGTTTAGATGTCTGCACCACAAAATACCACTTTGAATGTTACACACCAAGTTGTGAACAAAAACGAAAAGCTGGAAGCAGATTCATATAGGCATCGCAACAAAAACAAATAAGCAGTCCAAAGAGTACATTGTGGGCTGCACCATCTAATAATGAGAGTTTGGACCATTCCACATATGCAATAAATTACTTTACAATGAGCACATATAAGGGAACACATAGTCACATACATCTAATGTGGTCAAACGGGTACAGTTTGACTTTAGAGGTCAAAAGGGACACGTTTAAGCAGTCGATATGATTTCAATATCTACTGTAAGTCCTAAACAAAAACCACATATAAAAAAGGTTGGGTATCAAATTTGAACATGAAACGCTCATATGAATATTGTAAGCCAACCATAATATATTCTTTCGGAATGATTTCATAATATGCATATAATTTGTCGAAATTGGAGCACTTCAACATAAGGCAGAAAACACTACGCTTCAGACTTCATATAAAATCTTAAGTTTTGTACGAATTTCATAACTACATAAAAAGGTAAACACATGTTCTAGTATTAGATGTACAAATTTTGGCAGCAAAGTCATTGATCCAAAAGGCATAAATACATACCCAAACTTGATATTTGCATCTACAGATTTCAATGAACTATCTCGGTGGTCACACACAAATTATCATCTATCAAGATCCCAGTTGACAAAGCATTACTCGAAAGGCAATTGACCTGATATGGACAAATATTAGGACTTGCAGGGCTGTATATATTGAAATCAAGCCAATGATAAACAAATAATCATAAGTTTGAATATACCTTCTTGTAGAAGTGCCAACATACTGATGCACTAATGTTTAAAAACACAATCTCACTAGGTTGCTTAAAGATTTCAAATATTACGAACACATAAAATGATAAATACTAGAGGAGAAGGATTTAAAGTGCTTAGATTTCTGACATAGCGACTCGTTCATCTCCTGCTAAATCCACCAATAGAAGGCAGTTACATATTGTGCCTCCATTCACATCTTTTCCATCAACACGCACCATTAATATATGGAAATAAAGTACACAACTATTTACTACCAAATCTTTCAAGTTATGAGCAGAGATCAACAACTTCAGTCCATTTAACAATCATTGGACCGATTTGGGTTATATGTCATCTATCTATTGTTAAAAGTTATAGAAAGGTTTGTAATTGTTGAACCTGTGGGAGTGGCAACTTTGGTGGTTGAGTACTGCAGAACTAATAGCACAGTTCACTTGACCAGTTTTCATTATGTTTAGAATATCAGTCGCAGAGATCTTTCCAAATAAAGTCAGTCACATTTATTCTACAGCTATGAATGCAGGTCTGATCCTGCAGCTAACACAAATTCTTCCGGAAATATCGTAACATAAAAAAGTCACAACATAGTCCCAAATTTTATGTTGTTAGCAAGCATAACTTAATATACCTTTTACCATGTTGTACAAGATCCTGTTTTCTTTCACAAACTTATAATATCCCTGAAAAGCAGAGCATCATACTCCAGTATCCGAAACCATGCTGTATAAGGTTCGGATTTCTTTCACAACCTTACGATATCTCTGGGAAGCAGCAGATATCTCCAGTATCTGACTTTCTAAAGGCCTATCTACAAGTATCGGAAAATTACGTAAGTACTTTCATGCCATTAGTAGAGAAAACCCGACTTAATGAACATTTAATGCTTCAGATACCCATCTCTCTAAACTCACTCAGCAGTTGTTTCTGCATATCTCCAAACTCAGCCTATGTGATCATAGCAGCACCTTCAAGTTATTTGAGATAAACATTAATTATAACAAAGCGGTGGATTAACATTACGATGTTGGTTTTGTAATGGAAGAATATCGATTAAAAGGATACTCGTAGATTTCTGTATTGCGCTTGAACCACCAGCTAGTGGTTTGATAGACAGCTTAACAACCCTGCAACGCAGTTGTCAAGGATCTTATAAAAAGTATGCAATGTAGATTAACACAGGCTATAATTACTCCATATAAAATATTTTTGATAACATAACGCAAGACATGACTCCACATACTTTGCCATTGCCAGTTGTGGATGAATCTTGTGGTAATGACAATTACTGAACTCATAATCGATCCACTACCTTCTTTTTATAGTTTTTATAATAGGATTTTAAAAAAAATTATAAATGTTGATATTGTGACTAAAATGGAACAAAGTTGCCAACAAGATATCATACCTCATACCTGAGTGAACTTGTATCCAATCTGTCCTTCCAAAGTATTTGTAACATCTTACTAAATAGCTTGAAAGAATCCTATTAAACATTGATTCGATTACAAGTTGTTCCTACATTGCGCCAGATTGAAGGTTTGTCAAAGTGCAAGTATACTTACACTTGTTGATGTTGAATTACTGATGTCAACAATACGATAAGACTATGGGAGAGATCGTACCCCGGTGTAGTCTTGCAAAATAAAACCTCATAATAATTCAAGTTTATCTGCAAACTATGAGAGAAATGTATAATCAAAGAAGTTGGCAGAAACTTGGAGAGATTTGAAGGGTAACCTTTTCCTAATCTGAAAACAACGGAATGTTAAACCAAACGATCCTCATTTTAAAAGGAGTGATGCCAAATAAAAGCTGGTTAAATCTACCAATCGTAACAATGTGGATTAAATCATTACAAACAATAAGAAACACGAATATTATCAGTTCAAATGAAGATCGAATAGATAACGAGGAAGTTCAATGTGATCACCAGACGACTTCAATAAAGGAGCCCTATATCTTATTCACAAACAGATAAGAAAACGCTAAATCTTGATTGATCACAGAGAAGAGATGGAAACCCTTATAAATCTTAATCGATCAGATACGAAAATATGAAACCCTAGGGTTTGAAATCAAAATTATCATGTAACAAACAAACAAAACTTTGAAATTACAATTTCGTCAGAAATAAAAGAAGCGAATCCATATCGCAAGATACAACTATACAAGAGAGATGATGAACAATGATATAATCGGATGCGTAAATATTAAAAAGTAGATATTAGCAATCAAAATCAAAATAACTAATAACCTATTAATCGATTTCATCTATGGACAGTCCAACGGACTATGGAACGAAGCGATCGCAATGTGTAATGTGTATGCTTGCTTATTTATAGGTATGCGTTAGTCGGTGATTTAGGATATTGCGTTAGTCAAACGCGGTTTCGGGTTTTCGGTGTGTTTACTAATTTATTTACACCGCCGTATACAGAAATATTTACAAAGATAAATTATGGGCATCGATAAATACAATATAAATTTTGATTCATACCACACGATTACACATAGTTAATGCGTATAGTACAATTCAATAATGCACATTTATCTTGTATCAATCAAAATTTATGCAGCTTGTGATTTTCTTAAGTTATGATCTAATTAGGTGATAGACCCGTAACAACGTGTGTGTTGTTCATTTTTCTTTTTAAATTGAATTTTTAATTACCATATTTGTTGTTATTGTTGTTATTTCAAGACATGCATGATGTAAATATTGTTTTATGTTTAAGAAAAAAATTAAGAAAATTATATGTTAGCATATGAATATGCGAAAATGAACTATGAGTTTCATAGTTAGTGAGTAACATTTATTTCCTATTGATTGAACAAATTTATTACTTTATAAAGTTTATTGTTTTTTTGTTTTATGGTATATATTTGATTTTAATTGTAAATATTTTATTTATTTTTTTAGTATTTTGATTTGAAAATAAATTGTGAAATTTAATGTATTATAATTTGTTAGTACATAAAATGTTTTTGCAAGTTAAAATGTGTTACTTTTACGTTGTATAAATGTCATGTGAGAATAATTTATTTTTATTTTTAATAATTTCACTATTTCGTTTTGTATATGTCATATATTGGAAAAAAAAAAAGTTGTTACTTACTTTATTAAACGTTATTGAATAAAATAATAATTAATTGACATATTTTGATTATTTAAATTAGCTTGTGTCACATAACAACATAATTTAATTTGGTATGTCATTCATGTCTATCAAATGCATAGGACTATAATAAATCGTGTTTCGTTGTGGTTCTATTTCTATATATATTGGATTATTGACCCGAGCGTTTTTTTACAAATAATACATTTGTAACTTGTAAGTCATAATGCATATAAAATACAAAATATATATATATATATATATATATATATATATATATATATATATATATATATATATATATATATATATTATGTTTTTCAATTTTAACAGCAATCACTTTTTAACAACGTTCAAATGCAATGAAAGGAAAAAGTTACACATGTGTAATAAAAAAAGTTCATATGCTTCTTTTGTTACTTGCTTTAGTCAAATGAAGTGAATCATTCCATCATTTGCAATGTGATGTCCTGCATCCATGTCTTGTTGATCACAAATAGATCTCTAAGCTTTGGCTTCTTCTGAATATCACCCATTGGAGTTTATGATGTTAGATAGTACTTGGCATGAGGCTCAATTCTGACATGTTGATAGTGTTGGAAACAGTGTCCAAGGTCATAACTAATTGGTAAGACTATTCGAAATGTAGAGTCCTTTTTGGGTTGCCCTCGATGAACAGTAAGAGAAACAATAAGAGAGATAATATTAATTAGAATTAATATTGTAAAGTTAATTATTTAGTTTGTTAATTTATCAAAGTTGATAAATTAATTAGAAGTTAAAAGTAATTAACAGAAACTATAAAGAATGTTTAGTTAGTTTATTAGTTAAATATTAATTAGAAACTAAAAGGAACATTCTGGAAGCGAGTTCCAACCGGTGGTTGGAGGATTAGGGTTTGTAAGGCGGTGCGACGCGTGTTTGACTTGGGAAAGGATTAATCCCAACCGCCGGTTGAAGGCTTCAACCGGCGGTTGGAGGCCGTCTGAAGTTGTCCCACATCGGCCAGAGATAAAACCCAAGGGGTTCCTCTCCCCTTATAAATAGAAGCCTAATTCAAGGTTTTCAATCATCCCAGATCCGAATTTAATTTGGTTCTTTCTCTCTTTCTTATTCCGAATCCTTGTAAGAGTTTTTACAACTTAGAGTTGGAACCTTAGGATTTGGAGTTTCTCTTGGTTCACGGGTGTGAAGCATTAGAGGTGTTCTACTTTGGGCACTTTCCATCCAAAGCATAGAAGGTCGAGCAAGGAATCTGCGTGAAGGTTCTGCAAGGTGGCCTGCATGTGAGAAATTGGTTTTCTCAAAGGTTAGTATTTTCTCATTTATCTATTTATTTTGTTATTGTTAATAGCTTTATTAAGTAGCGTTCCTTTAGGGTTTAATTTCCTAGTTGATCTAGATTAATTGTTATTTTCCGCTGCATATATTAATCTAGTTAGGGAATAAAAAACCCAACAGATAGTCAATAACTTTGGGACTTCATACAATGCCTTTTGTTCCAGAAAAGCTCAGACAACATCAACTCCTTAGCATTAAGCTGCTCATCATTTACGCGAATATACAAAGAAGCCATTGGTCGCATGGCCAGCTGGCCAATGTAGTTTTCAAATAGCTCACACCTAATAAAGCAAATGAATTCTCTGCAAGGTTCTTAAGCAAATCCACTTTGTGTTCTGCAAGAAGCTGCAGTAAAAGTTATAGTTAGCTAGAGGAACATAGATAGCTAAAAGGTTTCCTACATATGCCCATTACTCCTTTTCCAATATGTTCTATGGTAAACCATATAGTGAAGCAGAAACTTTCAAAAGATGAAAATACCTCGTGATATGATATTGAGACGAAGGGAAGCTTGAATCTCAATAAAGAGTTGCATTGGACCCAAATCTGAAATGTTTTCATGTGAATCAAACGGTTAAATCTTCTGGAACTAAATTTAATGTGTACACCTTAAGCATACATTTGAATACCGATTGACCCCAAAAAAAAGTTGATCAAACGATATACAACATGCAAGACCAAAACAACCCGTCAACATGACATTGTAAAAGTCAGATAATGGCAATTGATTATTTAAAAAGGAAAATCAATGGAAGAAATCAACCTAAACCACATATGGGAAGTATGTATGGTGACTTAATAACAGAACCTTAAACAGGGGCGGAGCTAGGATTTATATATTGGGGGGGATGTAATTATTTCTTCATCTTTGGGGGAAAAACCTATAAAATATTATAAATACCCTTAAAAATTACTTTTTACATGATTCAAAAATTCTTAGGGGGCCCACAGCCCCCCATGCTCCCCCTCTACATCCTCCCCTGACCTTAAATGGATCATAGACTATATAAACCAAAATAAAGGACTTTAAATACAGCATTGTAGAAGACAAAGTATGGCAGACTGAGAATTAATGGTATCATTAAAGAGCATTATTATGCTCTCTCTAATCAAGCTTGATTATAAACCTTTCCAAAAGTCTTTGATAAGTAAATGAGTTGAAATTGTCACATGGGCATTTTATATTATCAGAAATACAAAACTAACAACTTTGAGATTGTAAGAAAGCAAACGCTATTAAAATATGCATATAAATGAGCTAAATGATGAGATACTTTTAGGTGCTAACAAATAAAATGAAAAAAATGATAAAAGGAACATAATCAAGTCGCATACCTCGTTATAATGTCGGGAAAGCGTAACACGATAGCATTATGCCAAATTCAAAAGCATTTGAAGCAGCAGTTAACACCATTTATTTTTCAAAAGAAAAAAAAACTCAATTAGTTCTACCTCTAGCATGTTAAATGACTCCTTAAAACATATCTTCAGGTGTTTACACGCCAATCTACCAATGGACTGCAAAAAATCAAATCAAAAAAAGTAATTAATGAATCATTGAGCTATAAATAAATATATTGAATGCTACATCGGTATTTCATTTAGCCCTGCACCTTGAGTGACCAAGAAAATTGGAAGGACTATCATTGTTGCACCAAATCACTTACTGTTTAAGAGGTGCTAAATACAAAAAGAAAATGAAGTTCTGGCTATTTGATCAATGTCTCTTAAATATAGGTGTAACACCCCCAAATTTGTTTAGCGGAAGCATTGGTATAAGCTGGGGATGCCACATTTACATAGTACATGCATACGTAACAGAGCTTATGATTACAACCAAACATATATATTAAGATGCCAAAAGTATTAGTTACAAAGTTTACGATTCATCGAATCGTACAAATGTAAAAGTATTTAAGTTACAAAAGTGGATTTCGTAAATATGACTAAACAGTTTTAGTTATATAAAAGAAATCCAGTTGTCAAAAGTTGGCATCCTAAAGCTTCACGGGTCGCCTAAATTCACATGTGTGCAGGCGGTTCTTACATGCGCAGCTAATTCCCTGAAAAACATAGTAAAAGTCAACAACGAGGTTGAGTGAATTCACAGGTTTTAAGTTTGCAAGTACAGTTGGTAATTCAATTACGTTTGTAAACAGTTATTGCCATACTTGTTAAGTAAACGTTTTGTGGAATGTTATCCAAATAAAGTTCGGTTGGGATGTTGCCCAAAATACAGTTTGCGTGGGATGTTACCCAAAGTACAGTTTGAAATACGTTGCTGGTCGTTCTCCAGCGTTTCTAAAACAGTAGCGGTTATTCTTCGGTTTAACACGTACGGGTCGTTCTCCCGTCTAACTCGGCCAGTCGTTCTCTGGCCTAAAACAGTGCTGGTCGTTCTCCAGCGAAACACAGTACCGGTCGTTCTTCGGTGTAACACTGCCGGTCGTTTTCCAGCGAAAACACTGCTGGTCATTCTCCAGCGTAACAAAAATAGTTTACCGGTCGTTCTCCGATTTATCAGACAAAGTTTAACAAAGTTTGCAGTATGAAAGCATCATTTCATAAATACCAGTTTGTACCAACGTTTAACAGTTCAAAAAGACTCTAATCGTTCGAGTAAACAAGTAAGTTTAAACAGTCATGTAATCAAAAGCAGTTATGGCAATCAGTAAAATAGTTGACTATGTTTCTCACCCCAAGTTGAAGACAGTAAAACAGTTAAAAGTGGGGTTGTGAACTCACCTGTTGAGTTAAGTAACGTACGAGTGCTAGCAAAGCCTAAAGCCCAAATGAGTCTGGTCGAAATCTCCTAACGCTCTAAACGTATGAGATTTTAATAAGTATGTGGATGTCGTAGTTGACCATCCATGCTAGTGTTCGTACAACCAAGTTATGTCCAAAGTGTTTGTTAAACGTTTAACTGTAGGGCTGGCAACCAACCCGTGAACCCGAAACCCGACACGAACCCAACCCGAATATTATAAGGTTAGGGTCGAGATTTTTGAGGCGCCAACCCGTCAACCCGAAACCCGCCAACTCGATATTTTTTTGGGTCGGGTCTGGGTCAGCAAATGCATTTTTGGGTTGAACCCGACAACCCGAAATTCAGTTAATATCATTATAAATTTATTTTAATTTAAATATGACACATAATTTAGACCTTTCCAGTTACTGATTTATAATTTTTTCTTTGGTATATTTACGTTTTCATATAAGTTAGTGAATTAATGATGTTTTGATGATCCATTCAAATTGATATAATATTTATTTTTATAAAATTTGAAATTTTATAATTATTTATGCTTATAATTGATTAGCTATTTTATTCAAAAGATTGATCAATGTGACTTAACTGACCCAAAAGTCCAAAACCGACCTGAAAACTCGAAAATAACGTGAAAATTTGTTGAATTATTAGCAATTCGGGTTGGGTCGGGTTGGGTTCGGGTTGTCGGGTTTTGGGTTGGGTTGAAATACCCAACCCGATTTTAAAATCAGGTTGGGTTCGGGTTGACCATTTCTGACCTGCCAACCCGACAACCCGAACCCGCCAACCCGACCCAACCCGAATTGCCACCCCTACGTTTAAGTTTGTATTTCGTTGTTGTGAAAATGTATACGACTCGTTGGTGAAGGTTTGAAATCACATTTCAATAATATAGGTATGTTTGTATAGTTCGCATAGCGTATCGTGTATAAGTATTCGTTTCCGGTTAAGTTCAACACTTAGTGAAAATATTGTTTGTCAACAAACTGTTTTTGGCGACACTGGGCTAGTGTCGCTATAGGCGACACTAGGTGAGTGTCGCTAGATTCCTGATTTTCAATTGAGTAGCGACACTTGGTTAGTGTCGCTATAGGCGACACTGGTTCAATTATGGCGTCACTAAGGTAGTGTCGCCAAATATGAATCTGGTTAAGGGTTTCAGCGACACTTAAGTAGTGTCGCTATAGGGGCGACACTTGGCATAGCGACACTTAGCTAGTGTCGCTAGCACTGTTTTTGGCACACTAGCGACACTTCCAACTGTTCGACGAACAGCTTGGGAAAAACTAGTTTTGGGTCGATTTTTGGACATTTTCAATTGTTAGAACACTAAAACATGATGTATTAAGTATATTAAACAAGAAATATCAAAGGAATTGATGAAATCTAAGAATTTGCGAAAAATGTCAGAAACTTACGCGTGTCGGTTTTGAAATCCGAAAAGATAGAAGTATAGATCGTGATCCTGTGATCGTTTTTCTCCAAATGGGCTCTGTGATTCGACACGTTTTTGGTGTAGTTTTTGTATGATTTGTGTGATTTTTGTTGAGTTTAGAGAGAGAGAGATGAGAGAAAAAGGGAGTAAGAGAGAGAAATGAGATGAGAGAAATGAAAGGAAAAGGGAGGTGGGAGGGGTTTTGTTCCTCTTTTTCGTCCCCCGTGTTTACGTTCCGTGTGGCGTTTGTTTCCCCGTTTATTAAATGTTATAATATTTTAAATGATAGATATTTAAATACGTTTTCGCTTATATTTTTGGTTGGAATATTTTATGGAAATAATTTAGTTAAGTTTATAAAATTTAAACTTTGTTTCGTTTCAGTTTTACGAAATAAACGTTTATACGTTACAAAATACTTCGTAAATATTATCAACATAATATTTAATATTAAATAATGATATTTAATAAATTTCGTTTCATTAAATAAATTTGTTCACCAACAGTCGTATATTTTTGTCGCGTTTGTTCCAATTGTCGTGTACATAATTATAACTAATTATGAATCGTAATACTACGCGTATTAACTAGTTGGGCTTTGCTAGACTTACCTCTAAAATGTGTTGTGAATTCACTCAAAGTAGGGAATTAGCCTAAGAATGCGTGCAAAAATACGTTTATAATTATGTCGAAATTGCGGGGTGTCACAATAGGTCACTAACTTCTTTATCCTACCAAGATATCAACGATAACTCAAATATCAAATATAATATTCAAAAGCCAATAGTAGCATACTGAACTATGTGTTGACTGATTGTGTTACTTTTTCACGCCTTGATCGGAACTACAGAAAGCCATAATAAGTATATATGCTTATGAATTTAGTGGCTCAGAAGATACAGATAAATATGCATAGTATTAGTAATTAATTGCACAGAGCAAAACAACCGCAAATCCTAACTACTGTAAAGTTAATTGTATATATAATTAACACACTAAATAACTATAACACCCCTCTTTCTATTCAATAATATTCTATTATTTTCCTCGGAAGCGTATAAATTTAAAACATATTTATATACTCTACATTAAGATAATGTACATAGACAGTTACAAGTTCAGAACACACCAAATTTAAACAATTTAAAACCACTCACTACGGGGTATTATATATTACTAAACAATGTTTATAACAAAACCATATCAAAGTTTACAAGCTATCAAACTTTCCCTGCAAAAGCATCCACTTCCTGATCACCCACATATCAAACATAATCTGCAGGAAGTTAAAATGAGGGATTAGCACGAAGTTAAGGGAACAAATTTATCACACACAATTCAACTTAGCATAACAATCTGTTTACAGCAAATAATCGTAAACACATTTCTATTTCAATTTCAATGAGGATCGGTGGCTCTGGAGATATCATAATACCCGGGGATTCTCCAAGAACACTTAACGTCAATCTGTATGGCCATTACAGAATAGACCGATAACTATTGGTTATTAAACTCATACACAGATTTTAAACACAACAGATGAATCAAAACCTGTGTAATTCACATAATAACCAGAAAGTCCAACTACACGTTGACCTCAATAAACCGTACACATAGATTCACATATCACGTAGATTTATAATCAGTAACAAAGACTAAACAGTCTATAATCAATCTACGTTTACTTGTTGCAACCAAATAGTTACAACTAAATCAAAGGTGAGTTATAAATCCACTCACCGATACCTCGGTAGTCTCCACACTCAGTTTCTACTCACTGAGTCTTTGGGGTATCTGAAATACCACAAAACACACAAGTTAATAACTTGTAATCAAAAAATAATACTTATGTAAACAAACACATTACACAAGTAATTACTTCATTTTCCGATAGTTCATTGTCTTTAATGTATATAACACTACGCATAGCATTCAAGTATCACGACCAAATTGTATAAACATTGCAAAAGAATACATGAAACACAAATTAATTTGGTCCTGTCATTAGCCAAAGCCGTTCGGCTTTAAAAGCCTAGCCGATCGGCTTTGTAATAGCAGATCGGCTTCCCTAGTTAATTTCAAACTTTTTGTTCAAGGGTCAAGTTCTGTCATGATTTTGAACTATCTTAGCCTATCGGCTAAACTTAGCATATCGGCTAAACTTAGCATATCGGCTTTCCTAGTTAATTCAGCAACCCAGTTCCTGTTCTGCACATTTTCAGCTCGAACCCAATTCCTAAAATCTCAAGTTTCAGGTATCAAATCAACAAGGCAATGTTTCTAATATCAAATAAACACCATATAATAACTAGTTAACTTCAATAACATCAAACAACATCTATTAATTCTATTTCTATGCCTCAATCATAATTACCCATTTAAATCATTAGGTTGCTTCAAAATCACAGTTCATGAACATGAATTCAACCCTTCTACTATACAATTCAGTTCACAGTAATCACACAAAACTAATAGTCATCATATTACTCAAGTAATCATTCGATTCATCAATTGCACAATTTAACCTAAGTGAAGCTCATGTCCAAAAAAACAATAATACTTACACTTAAAAGTGATAGAAGATGATGATGATTTTTTATGGAGAAGATATGCAATAATCACAGCTCCAATCTAGATTATCTTGATTATAGTTTTGATTTTAAATCTTGAATTTGAGTTTGAATGATATGTGTGTGGGTTCTTGAAGTTACTGAAGGTTTGGGAAAGTAAACATTAAGGAGGTCGATCCTCCTCTTAACCTACTCAAAACTTTGGGTATTTTATACCCGTCTTAAATCTATTGTCTAAAACCTAAAATCATTTCGCGAGAAATATTATTTTATTTTACCGTTAACTATAGTAAATTAAACAAGCACTAATTTACTATTCACAATAAGTCCTGGGACCTATTTAATTAAGTTTCACAATTTAACAGATAATACCAGGTAATTTCTAGAACAATTAAATAATCGATTAAAATAAGAAATTACCAGACCACAGGAGAGGATGTTACAATAACAGTTCAAATAAAGTTTTGTTTTCCCATCTAGCAATCAACTTAGTTACTTTATGTGGGTTATCATGATATCATCAGCTTATGTGTTCCATTTTAGCAAGTACTAATCACCAATGTATAACATGATATTTGATAGTATTTAACAGCAAGTGACATTGGGAACAATAGTATGACACAACGTGTACTCTAATTAAGAAATATCTAAATAAAACGTACCTAATTCCTTGTCATATCATTGTTGACATACTCAAGTAAACCAACAACTCCTATAGTATCAAATGATACAAAGTAAAAAAAGAAAAAAAGATTTGCATCAGAAAGAAACAAAAAAAGTTGTGTAGTTTGGTTTGATATTCAAATAACGACTAACATGAAATGAATGACAGTATAAATAAGAGGTTAAACATTACCAATATCAAAGAAATAAAAAATTAAGATGGTTTTGTCGTTTGATTAACATTACCAATATCACGATTTTAAATCGATTCTCATCAAGTGGATAACGTTACCACATACGATCTTCGTATCTGATTGCAATGGGTTGTTTGACCATTTTCCGAAAACTTCTTGCATCAACCGCTCACATGGCCCATCTACCGTTTACACAGCGATCAAGGAAAAACATAAACTGCTGCTCACCATAACTACATGAAAACCGCCACTGTTAGATTAAACGGGTAGCATCTAAAGTCTACAAATTTTTGAGACTTTGGACGGTCCAGATTTAGTGGTCAACAGAGACAGTTGACTCGCCTCTATCAATGCATAAGAAGACTAACTTCAAAATAAAAATGGATAAATACCTGAACATGTAGATCGTAAATTGTACCTCTCATATAACTTTGTGATTGGAATAATTTTTAATTTTTAATTTTTGATAAAAAGTTTACAATTAATTATTAGGGGTGTTAAGTGTAATTTTTTAAAAATAATATATACCATTGATTTCTATTGAAGGATCCTAATCAAAGGTCCAAACTCCTCCATGCTATTCTGTTTTAATTCAAAAGATAGAAGATAGATAGATAGATAGATTAGATAGATAGATAGATAGATGAGTGGTTGATAATTTTCGGGTTTTTGAATTCTTTTTATTGATTTCTTAACAACATATATCAGTCGACACTCGAGTTCTCGAATTCTTTTTATTAATTTCCGATAAAATGTGAATTTTTGTTGCTGATTAGTTCCTGTTTGAAATCTCCGTACATATGTTGGATTTTTTTAAGGGGCCTTTTAATACATTTACTTTTGTTAGATTTAGAAGGAAACAAATCGAAGTTTTTTTAGGATGTGTTAATTAGGAAACACTATTTTAAGAGATTATTAAGGATTCTAAAATATTTAACTTTTAATTTCTAGAATAATCATCATATCCTTTAGAAAAGGGAATTGATAGATACAACATAAAAAATGATTAGTACAACACACTGTACAGCAGTCACAGCTCACAGTACAACTCATTATAGCATACTTTTTGGTGTTGGAATCAAAATTATGTGGTTTATTTATCACCTCCCTTAGAAAATTAAAATCCTTGTTTGGCCAAACATAAAAGGAAGAGTATGGATTCTTAAAAAATAATTCATCCAACAAAGTATCTATAATTTATAACCCCTTATAATTCATTTCCACTTCTTCCTTAAAAACTTATCAAACGTGATATCGGAAAACCCCAAAATACCCCTAACATTAATCTATATCTATACTAATTAATGTGGGTCCTACTTACTACTTATTCTCCACTAACTACACTTTTGATTAATCAAATATTAAATCTACCCACTAATTTTTTTTATTGGTTAAACATACACTTATAATGGGACATCCCAAAATAGTAATGTGGACATTTTAAATGAGACAGACGGAGTACAATATATTTTTATTTTAAAGCATATATTCGCACAAACACCCACCGTCATCACTTTCACCGCTGCATTGCGATGGTATAATGCTAGTTTATTAAAACTACCTACTCAAAAGAATGTACATCCCCTCTTTATTAAATTACTATTTTATCCTTCTTTCACTTATTAAATGTTTAGAGTCATAGATTCATTTATGTCATTTTACATTTATAAACTTCAATCTCACTTAATTTGTCAAATGCTTCTAAAAAATAAAATCTCCAACTCTAGCGGTAAACAAAAACTCCATCTCCATATTTAACTTCAACTAGTTTCTCCAAATTAGATGTGGCAAAATGAATGGGTCGGGTCGGGTCACGGGTCTAGATGGGTTTGGGTCTAAATGGGTCCGGGTCTAGATGGGTTTGGGTCTAAATGGGTCCGGGTCTAGATGGGTCATTTAGAAGGATGGGTCTAAACGGGTCCGGGCCAAATGGGTTTCGGGTCGGGTCATCGGGTTCACCAAACTTTTTTTTTTATTTGAGTGAAAAATGAAAAAAATGAAATGAGGTGGAAAAAAAAAAATTACCCGCTAGACCCGTCTAAACCCGTTGGTTAATTGTTACATAATTAGAGGTTATATTGAAAAACCCATTTAGACCCATCCAAAAAATGGGGAGGAGACCCAACAAACCCACCCCCTCCTAAAAATTAACCAAAATGACCCAAAATTAACCAATGGGTCTAAAATTGCCACCTCTACTCCAAATACATCCTTAAATTATACTTCATACGTTCTATTTTTATTGTTCTGTTTTGACTTTTGAAGTCTTTCTTTTTCAACTTTGACATTAAATGTTTTTGTTTTTGTTATATAACACTTGATAAAAATTATACCCAATGAAAATATATTAAAAACTCAATCCATTCATATATTTTACATCAAGTATTATATAACACAAACAAAAATATTTAAGGTTAAAGTTAAAAAATAATGATTTAAAAATTAAGAACCGGACAATAAAATTGAACGGATGGAATAGTATTTTATTTGGGACAAGCTTTTCATACCATTAAAACATACTTATCATACCATTTATCTATTAAAAAAAGAAAAAAGTACAGAAAAAGTACGGAAAAGTACAGAAAAGATATAGAATGTAAGAAAGAATGATGAAATAAAGTACAGAAAAGGCAATTTAAAAATATATAAATGGTATGGAGAGTAGTACCCTATTATTTACTCTCTTTTTTTTCGGGTATACTTTGAAAACAACAATGTATTTTTTATTCTTATCGCTTAATTTTTACCGTCATTCGACTTTATTTTGTACATTGGTCCTACCGCATTATAAACTAAGACTAGTACTTAGACACGTGTATACACACGGACCATCTAAGTTTTAAATCTCAAACTATTATTAAGTTATTGAACATGTAATCGTGTTGAAACATTAGTTAATTAGGATGTGAAGATAACAAATGTAATCACATAATAATCGACGTCTTTAATTTCAAAATAAAAAAATATACATGGGTTATAAAAAGTATCCGAATAATTAAAGTTTTAAATTATAATAGTATTTCATAAATATTATTTATATGATTACGTAGATTATTTTATATAACTTAAGTTTAGATTATAAATAATAAATTGGGGTTTTATTTTCAAAATTAAGTAAAATATAGGGACTTAATTGTTCAATTGAACTTTAATTTTAAATGATGATGTCACAATTATGTTTTCTATATATAATTTTATAAGATGGTAAAATACTACTGAACAAGATTATATACTATTCCATCCGTACAAGTCAAAATATACACTTTTATTTTGTAGACGGTTTTAAGATTCCCTTTTAATTACATTTTTTACCAATCAAATAATATATCCATCCATTAAAATCTTTTTCGATTGGTTGAAAGATAAAAGTGGATACTTATTTAAAATTAACTCAAAATAGTAATATGAACACTTGTGGTGGAATGGAGGGATGATTGTATTCATGTTTTTTACATTGGGCACACACATCTCTCATTTACTATTCGTCCTTAATATTTTACGTATTTTTATTTATTCGAATGGAATATTAGGTGGGCGATTGTAAACCCATCAACAATAAATATAAATAAATTAACTAACTAAAATACTTTAGTCAAATACCACAAGACTGGTCCCCGCGTTATTTGAACGCACATATAAGTTCATTAGGAATAAATTTACACCCCTTTATTCTGCTCTATATAATACTTAACCCCAAATCACAACTCAATGTATCAAATCACCAACACAAATATTAATTAAACCAACATAAAAGAAAATGAGTGTGGAGTTATTAGATGGTGCAGTCATTCTCGACTTTATAGAAGACGATGAAGCATTCAATGGTTCGATTCAAGACCGATTCACAAACTTGGATACAAACCATGATGGTCTACTTTCCTATTCGGAGATGTTGAAAGAGCTAAAGTCTCTAAGAATGATTGAAACCCATTTCGGGATTGATGTTCAAACCGATCCTCAAGAGCTTTCTCATGTGTATGATTCCTTGTTTGTGCAATTTGACCGTGATTCGAATGGAACAATTGATCTGGAGGAGTTTAAAGCCGAGACCAAAAGAATGATGATTGATATGGCGAATGATATCGGCTTCTTGCCTGTTCAAATGATTTTAGATGAAGATAGTTTTTTGAAGAAAGCCGTCGATAGGGAGCTCGCAAAGTTGGCGAATGCATCAGCTTAACGCCATTATTACTCGAATGTTTTCTCTGATTTTTGTTTCGCTTCATATATATGTACTTGTGTTCAAAAGAAATAAAGAAACGTGTAACATCAAGAATAGTATGAGTTGCTAACAAATTAAAGGCGGGTCGAAACGGGTTTTAGCTACTTGTTTATGTAATGTTATATCGAATAGCTTTTCAGCAATGTAAACTTATAAATTATATAATTAAATTAAATGTGTATGAATACATTTGAGATAAAATATAGTCATGTTTCAACCAAAACTATTATTATAAAACGTCAAGTGAAGCCGTATTAATTTTATATTATTTTTTGATTTTTATAAATAAATTAGGCTTATTACTTTTTACATGAATTGGGCTAAGTTTAGTTGGTCAACATTAGGCGTGAACAAAGTCGGGTTTCAGGCATACCCGATCTGACCCGGTACCCGAACCGGGTTTTAGGTCAAAGGAAGAAAACCGGTTTGTTGACCTACCCGACCCGACCCGAACCGGGTTTTTGATCCACGGATACCGGTTTTTAAACCGGGTTTTTCTGGGTTTTATACCGGGTTTTCCAACCCGACCCGTAGTGTACCCGGTCCCAACCCGATTTGAATTTCAAAAACCCAATCCAGGTCCCTATCCGCCGGGTACGAAAAAAACCCGAACCGGGTTAAAAAAACCAGGTTTTTTTCGGGTTCGATTCCGGATTTTTTTCCGGGTACGGGTTTTTTGTTCACGACTGGTCAACATTGGGCTCAGTAGTACCATACTTTCATGTATCTTCACAAGCTTCATAAGTGGGCTTAACAATTCTTCTAAGTTGGGCCAGAAACACATTTAAAAAATAGGGGTAACAATTTCTAACTCGACTCAAAACCCGACACGACCCGACTCAAATATAATGAAGTTTGGGTCGGGATTTTTGATGTGCCAACTCATCAACCTGATACTTTTGGGTCGGATCTATTTTTGATGTGCCAATTTCGAATTGAACCCAACAACCCAAAAGTCTTTCAATATACTTATAATATTATGTTAATTAAAATATGACACGTAATTTGAACCTTTTCATTTAATGATTTATAATTTTTTCATTGATACATTTACGTTTTGATATAAGTTGTGAATTAATGATGTTTTGACAATGAATCCAAATGGATATAATGTTTATTATGATTACTTTTGAAATTTCATAATCATTTACCCTTAAAATGATTAGCTATTATTTTGAAAAGAATGACCAATGTGACTTACTTGACCTGAGTGATCCGATATCGACCTGAAAATCTTTTGACCGGATCAAAAATCGGGTTACTCGGGTTGGGTTCGGGTTATTAGGTTTTGCGTTGGGTTGAAATACTCAACCCGATTATAAAATCAGGTTGGGTTCGGGTTGACCATTTTGACCCGACAACCCAAACCCATTAACCCGACCCAACCCAAATTGCCACCCCTAATTTAAAGAATACAAGCTGCCCTTGAATCTCGTTTACAATCTACTCAGGTTCGAACCAAAAGAAGTGCATGCTTAGAGCACAAACACCTAAATAAAATGTTAATATTATATGTGTACAAATACAATTATAAAAGTTTTTATACAATAATAATGCATGTTTAGGGTGAAAAAATCATACTCTCTTCTTATAATATATGTCTACAATCAGATTACACAAAGTTTAAAAAAGACATAATGAATACATTGTGCAAGAAAAAAATAACAGTTTTATCCTTAATTTTCAGATAGTCTTCTATAAATCAATTTTATGAAAAAGTAGATTATACATTAACTTGTAGAGTTAAAATATACTATTTTTAAAAGAAAACATTTATTTCGAGACAAAGTAGTATAAAAAGGTGAACAAGACACTGTAACAATGTAACATAACATTCATCTAAAATATGCTTATAAAACCATTTATATAAATGATAGACAATTGTTCTATGGTTTTAGATATTTTTTTAAGAAAAAGTAGTCCATAATTATCAGCATTCCATCGTGATCATGATTATATAAAAGTGCACTTGCATCAAAAAAGGAATTGTAGAATAGACATAACCCAAGTAGCAAGAAAACTTTTATGGAAAACCAATCTGCTACCAACCATGTGCTCAAAAGCACCCCCATCAATTAATAAAGAAACGTACTTGATAATTCTTATCTATATGCATTTCTCTGTTTAATCTAAACTTTTTCACTTCCAGCTCTAAAGTTCTTTAACCATTACCAAATCCAGGCTATATCATAAGTTTCCACATGTAATTCTTAAAAGTCAAACCTATTTATAAAATTATGATAATTTTTATTAATTAATGAAGTTTCTGGTTTTTTAGCTGGTGGATTAATGTATTTACTGCATCTTTATAATCATTTTAAAGTTAAAAACTTGTTGAATTTTCTGTTAAAAGTAGAGCATGCATACATGTGGACCATATATTATTGTTCTTTGTACTACAAGCATTTGGGGCATCTTTTTTTCTTCCCTTTTTTCTGATATAACTAAAACAGCCTGATCAAAGTCTATCAATTATAGAGATGGGTATCACTGGAGAACTAGTGAGAAGCGTGTTTTCGAAGAATCGGTCTTTTGGAACGACCCATGATACCAATGTAAGTGTTTATAATCATATGATCAGTTCATGTAATTTTTATGATCTTCATTTGTTAATATCTGATTGAATCAGGTGATGAGAAACAATGCAGTTGAAAGGAAGAGATGGGCTTCGGTGAGATCATATCTTTGTGGTGATGAATTCAATTCAGTTTTAGCAGAAGATGATTTCGGGTCCAGGAGAAGCTCGAAAGCAGCCATGAGTTCGGTTTTTCTAGAAAATTATTCGGGCTCTGCTAGAACGTCAAAAGCTACTATCTTTAGTTCAAGAATTGATGAGGATTATACGTCTATCAAGGGTTCTGAGGCCACTGTCACGCAGCCCGTTTCAGAAACCTCGAGCAAAACACTAGAGACCGTGGAAAAGACTAATTTGACTTCAGAACATGCTGCTGCAATACTCATTCAATCAGCTTTCAGAAGTTTTCTGGTAAATTTGCCAACTAATTTTACCTTTTCTTGATCTTTTATGTCGACATTGTGATAATTTGTTTGGGAATTATCAGGTAAGACGTCGAATTGAAACACTTGAACATGTGGATATGGGTGATCGTGATATCGAATCGATTGCAACATCAGTAGAAGTCCAAACTGGAAACTCAGAGGTGGAAGTTAAACAGGATATTGAAAGTTCCACTCATCGTATGCAGCATCAAAAGGCCAACAAAACACAGTCAATGAAGCTAAAGGTACATATACACAATTAAAATCATACTCCGTCCATAATTTGAAATTAGCAAGATGAGCAAATCGGGTAACGGGTCAGAATGAGTTCAGGTTAAATTTTTAGCACAGCCAAATGGGCTAAGTAGATTGAGTTGACCTGCAAATCTTTTGCATTGTCCTGTTTTATTATTAATTAATCAATTATCATAACAATAATGAATGCAATAGAGTTGTATTATAATTTAGATATAGATATTTGTATCCGAAATACGGAAGTAGACTTCTTGCAACTGTTAACCCATTCGATTATAAAGGCCCAACCAGATTACCACATTCATATATATAAAGTTAGAAATTGCTACTTGTAACTAATATGGAAGAACATTTGATTTGTTTTAGCAGGAAGATTGGGACGATAGCACTGTGAGTAGCAACATATCAAAAATGAGGATCCAAAATAGACTAGAGGCATCTACTAGACGTGAAAGGGCACTTGCCTACGCATTTTCACAACAAGTAACATCCAATTCTTAACTGAATATATAACTTTCTTACAAATCTTTTTTAAAATATCGGTTTTTAGTGTTTAAACAAGCCAATTTTACTTATGGATCTTCTGTTATATATATAGTTGAGGATATGCTCAAAGAAAAAACAAAATGTAAAAGCAGAGAATGGGTCAGAAGCAAATATGAGTTGGAGTTGGCTCGAGAGATGGATGGCGACCCGACAACATGATACCTCGTTTGGTGATATTAGCAAACAGTTTGAAGAACTAAATGTGAATCAAAAACAGATGGTAAAAAGTAGAGTAATATCAGATTTATCGGTGGAAGAGAAGGAAAGTTGTGGATCAAATGAAGTTTCTATGCACTTGGATAACATTTCTTTGAGCTCAAAAACAGGGGTAAAATCTTACTACAAACCAGCTCGAAACAGGCTCAAGGCTACAAGCGTCTCGAGACGAAAAACATCACCTGGTTACAGGCTCACTAAGGAGTATTCTAAGGTAAGAACAATCAAACACCCTTTGATTAAACCATGTTTTTAATTAGTACCATTTGCATATCTGATAGTTGATTATATGCATTTATCAATAATTTATTAATAGGTGAACAAGCAAGGAGGAGAAAGAGAAATTAGATGTGAAGATCAACAATAACTACTACTGCTACTATTTTATTGATAAATATATGTATATCGTTTTAAGTCAGTAATTATATTATGATGATGATGATGTGGTAAATCTGTAAAGAGGTTGAAGATTAAACTATGTTGGGTTGTTAATTTTATCTGAAATGATAAAATGTATTAAGGATTTTAAATTATTTCACCAGTCTTCTATTCTACTTATTAGATATGAAAATCATATACATTCTAAAATGTGAATTTTATCGAGGATACGCGAAGATTCAATGTAATAAAAAAAATATAAATATATAATTTTATTTATTTTTACAATTGAACTACGGGGGATAGTTGATCCCTAAATTGATCAAAAATTGAAAGTTACTGTTATAAGGATATATATAAATTTGACTCATATTCATAGAAGTTAAACTATACGTACTTCATATTCATCCATAGATTGTGCTTCTACTTGTAATGGAAATCCCGTCAGAGATGCTATTCTTTCTCTTTTTTTACAATGAGCGTCTAATCTTTGACCGATTAATTCATAGGATGTGAATTCATCACCATACAGACTCAAATCAGATAAAACTTTCCTTTTTTAAAATGTTGACGTGACCACTGAAAAATGTTTGCATCCAACGTGATTCGAATTTGATACCTCCCACTATTTAGATCACTCTCAACCATTCTTTCTTCATTTGCTTCTTCAGTTGTGTCAGCTCAGCGCCATGTCAGCACATCCAAAACTAATGAAAAACTGATAAAGCATTGTCAACTCTCCTTTCATCACTTCAATTTTTGAGGCCCACATTTACGAATATAACTACATTTACCAATGTTTTAAAAACCGATTTTTTGAACGAACCGGTTTTGTGTCCGGACCCGGTCCAATCCGGTCGAACCGGTTTTGTGTCCGGTTGAACCGCCCGTTTTGTACTATATAAATCGAATCGGTTTTTTGTCCGGATCCAATCCGACCGGTTGAACCAGACCGGTTCAACCGGTTTTCAAAACATTAACATTTACATACACTAAACAAAAAATAACAATACATCTTTACTACATTATAAATTGTTTATACATTTTTAGTTTATGCCTAACAATTTCAAGATCGCAAATTAGAATAATACCCTTTAATTGACTTAAAATCTTAAATAGTTACCTAAATAATATGGATACCATAATATGAAAAGTGTGATTAGACGAGCTGTCAAATGTTTATAGCATGTTACATTTGTACAAATATAAATTAAAAGCCAATACTTTTAATCGCTAATGTTTATGGCAATATGCCATTCTATCAACCTAAGATTAACTAAATGAAATGTACTACTCCAACTATAGACATGCCGGACGATTCTTCAAAATTAATATATAAACTTTATTATTACAATAAAAAAGGAAAATTAAAAATTATTTATCGTAATACTCGCACTATGCAGCGGATTACGAAATTTTGTTATAAATAGTGGACTCGACGTATATCATGTTTGTTGCTGACCGATAAAATTATCTATGACGATGTACATAGTGCAACTAATAAATACAATATTGTTTACTAAAATGAGTTAATTACTCTTCTACTTTCAACTTGCTATTTAATTTTTTGAATTCAAATATTGTACGAAAGTTTACAACTCATGTATTCATGTTTAGAGTTAACAGGTTTTTTTTTTCATAAGTAAAATAACCAATTAAAGTAGTTATTCTACTCTTATTTATACTTACCTACATTTCATACTTTTTTTAAGAAAAACTAAATTAAAACTCTAAAATTGAAAGTTTATTCAAATATTATCTCTTTCCTAAAAGAAAAATAGAAAACAAATTCTTAAATGTGTTTATTTTATGGAACTATAATTATATTGTTACACCTTAATTTCAATTTTTAATTTAATTATGTTGTCAATTTCGGTAAGTGAAAATTGCTCGGATCGTCCTTGTGTTTGTCCAAAAAATCACGTTCCGTCCCTTATTTTCAATAGTGTCACTAGGCGTCCTTGTATTTGTTATTTTGCTTCGCAAGTCATCCCTTTACCCAACGACGTTAATATTTTCTGTTAAATGAAAGCATGTGCAATGCACATGAGGGCATAATTGTCTTTTCACTTTGTACCTACCCTTCCTCCTCTAATTCCCACCGTCTAACTCTCTGACCCAGCTCACAAAAACCTGCAAGTTATTACACTTATTCCGTTGACCATGAAAATGAAAACCCGGCCACTTATTTTCTCGGGGCCAAAACGTCTTTCCAAATTTTGTTCGCATAATTGATAACTCACATAATTTTCGTAAACTAAAATATCATTCCAAATCCTATTCACAAAATGAAAACCCACCTGATTCTTCACCAATCTTGTTCGCAAAATCGACAAATTAACACCGTCGCAAAATCTGTTCGCAAACCTCTCTCCCTAAGTTAAAATCGATCTGTTCGCACACCTCGCTATCGTTATTATGAATTGATTCCGGTGATGACATATTGCGACTGAGGCGGAGGTCTACAGTAGCAGATTCCGGGCAGGTGGAGTTCTGTTGCACTAAATCAACAACACTCAAAGTGAGGGCGTTCGAAAGTAAGGGCGGAGGTGTAAGGGTTCTATTTATATCAAATTCAAATTCATAGTTAACGAGTAGATCCGTATCAATTTCAAGTGCTTCCGTTATCGTTATGGCCGGAGATGATAGCAGCGGTGGCAAGTAGTTCCGGCGAACAGATATGCCGGAGATGGTGACGCAAGGTGGTGAGTAAATCCGGCAAGCTGTATGCCAGAGATTTAACGACGGTGAATAAATCCGACGAGCGAGGATGGTGCCGGAATTCTTGATATTTAGATACGGTGATTTGTTTATATGTGTTTATTATAACGTTTTATTTCAATTTTATTAAACTCATTTTTATGTTACCTGTTTTTAATAATTAAAGATTGTAGAAAGGGATATAGGGAGTACTCCAGAAAAAAAAAAAAAGTCGGAAAATAAAGAGATGTGGGCCATGTGGCAGTGTATGGTGTGGGTTTGGTTGTAAGAATGTGAAAAGACATTTACACCCTCATGTGCATTGCACATGTTTGCATTTAACGGAAATTACTAACGTCGTTGGGTCAAGGGATGATTTGTGAAGCAAAATAACTAATACAAGGACGCCTAGTGACATTATTGAAAATAAGGGACGGGACGTGATTTTTTGAACAAACACATGGACGATCCGAGCAATTTTCTTTTTCGGTAACATAGAATCTCAAAATTTTAATCAAATTTTATGATTACAATTTATCATACTATATAATACATGTTATGTTTTATACGATTTACAGTTTTCGTAATGCATAGTATCATAGTATTAAAGAAAAGAAAAATGAACAAAAGTTAAACTTCGTGAACCGGTCAACGACTCCGCACCTCTCAACTCACAACTTGACCCTCACAACTCGGCCATCAATGGAAGCAATTGTTTGTAAAGTTTTTTTTGTGCATCAAAGTAATACATTCAATACAAAAAAAATCTTACATATATATCTATGAAACATTATGAACTTAATTTAACGAATTACATACATGAAGATCAAGTGGTACAACAGTTAAACCAGTCAATGCAAATCAATCAATACTTTCTTACATATAGATTAATTAACTATTCCTGTTGCATTGTGCGGGTTTGATGCTAGTTAAATATAAGTTGGGACTCACTTTTTCCTCGCCTCCTTTCGACGGCTAAGCGACGCATGAAATCCAAGAAATGAAGTGATGAAACCGTGCCATCGGTGTTTTAAAGGAAGAAAGGAAAATGTTGAAACCGAACAAATCAATGGCATCAGTCTTAGTAAGGAAGTCTCAAATTTTTATCACACACATGCCACTTTCGGTGGTTATGTTATTCTCTTTCGGAAAATGATTGATAGGTCTAAAAGTGTAAGACTAAATATAAGCCTAAATATGTGATTGGTGGGTTTGAAAAATTGATTGGATGAGATTATGAGAGAGAAAAAATTCAACCAATCAGAAACATAGACCTACTTGTAGGTCTATGTAAGTAGGCCTATTTAACATTACTCATCTCATTCTATATCTTGTGTTACATTTTATGGACTTTTAAGTTTTAACAATATAATATTCATAGAAGAAGATTTGTGTCATGAAATATTTATTAATAATCAAAATATATATTGACAAGATTTAGAAAACATAAAAGCAAATGCTATATTAATAGAGACGATCAATTAAAAACATAAAAGTTAACACATAATCTTGAAGTAAGATAGGTGCAGTACACAATGCATTTCTGAAATGGTTGTGCACAATTTCTTAAATTAGTATACCATTATAAAAAGAAAAAATTACCTCAAAAGACCAGTTAACTCCCCAATTTTATTAAATAAACCATGTCAGAGATTTTTTTCGATTCTAAACCATGAAATCGCCGAATGTAAAAATCCCTTCGGCGATTCGGCGATTTTTTATGTGACCCAATTATATCGCGACACGTGGCACTAACTTATCGCAGATAAACCAATAAAGCGCCGGTCCCACCCTTCCTCGCCAACCCGCCAACATGTACTTAATAAATCGCCGAATTGCCGATAAGTTGGTGCCACGTGTCACGAGATGATAGGGTAACATACAAAATTGCCGAAGGGATTTTTACATTCGGCGATTTCATGGTCTAGAAACGAAAAAACGCTCTGACATGGTCCATTTAACGAAAAGAGTGCGTTGACCGGTCTAGCACAGTAATTTTCCCTTATAAAAATTTGCCCATGTTATGCCCATCAACCTCCTAAAAACTACTCCGTATCTTTCTTAAGGTACACTTTTTGAATCCTAAACAAACGTGTAACTCATTTATGAAAGGGTTTAAGTCAACGATCGCCAACGTACTCTCCTTTTTGTTCCAAGATCACCAATCAACCGGTTTTATTACCATGATCGCCAACGTACTCTCCTTTTTGTTCCAAGATGTGACACCCCCAAATTTGATTGATTTGCGGAAGCTCGATTTGGGTGTCACTAATCAATATACAAAGCACATAAGATATAATGAACGACCACTATATGCGTCGTTTTAAACTTGTATTAATAAAGTAAACGTTTACATCAAAATAATGTTACATTAGCTCGGTTCCTGAAATCGAGAGATTACATGGCATAATTACTTTTACAAAATATAATAATGCAATCCAATTTCTAGTTATATGTATGCTGACTCGAGCTATAATCCCTGCTTGTGCAGCCAACCTACTGCTGGGTACCTGTGATAAATACTAAAATGGGTCAGCGAAAACGCTGGTGAGCTCATAGGTTTGTATGTCAATGTATAGTTGTCAGAACCGCAAGATTTATATTGAATTTAAAATGCAATTAAGCAAAATAAAAGTTATACAATCCATGAGCACATAGTCTGAGCTTAACTTGATTTGTCAGGCCCAATTAAGGAAACCTAACTTGAAATGCCTCCTACGAGTGTCTAATCCACACTCGTTTTCCCAAATGCTAATACATCCGTTTGACCGGTTAGTGCGTGCTAACCCGGATGAGGATTGTCAATCCCATATGATATCATATACTAACATTCACGCTAAAATATTAGAGACTATGCTATAGAGGACTTTAAATTGATTAGCTTGAAACTCATGTAGTATTTGAAGGTTGGCACTTGCGTTCTACTTGTAAAACAAAACAGAGCAGTATTATCACACCCCTAGTTGTAAAATAGTGAAAATGGGACTATTAAACTCACCTGAGTCTTGGAGTGTTTAATTTAATAAACTTGAAGTAATTAGCGGTGAATTGATGTCCAAAGACTTGAAACCTGAATGTGTTCACGACACTTGATTGTTATTAATTGTACCGGTATCTCGAAAGACTACCTTTGTAGTTGTTATACAACTATATATATGTCCAAATTACTACGATTTGGTTGATTGAATTGATACAAGTTACAACGACTTGTTTGATTCTGAAATATGTTTGAAAACACGTACGGCCCGTTGGTGATTAATTGTAATAATAGTCTTGATGTTACCACAGTGATTTGGAAGCGTTATACTTGAAAAACAAATTCCATTATGTTTGAAAAGTTGTATCGTATAAGTGTTTTGAAGTTGTACAAGTTTGACACTTGGTGAAAAATATGCTTACGGAATCTAAGCACGGGGGTCCGGGGGCAGCGCCCCTGGTAGCGGGGTCCAAGGGGCAGAGCCCCTGGCTGGGGTCGAGCTGCCAGGTCAGCTTGGAAAATTTTTATTTCTACTATATTGCTTTAAGGAAAAACGCATCTGGACTTGAATTTGGGTGAAATCAAGTGATAAAATTTTGGTCTCGACACTCAGTAAAAAGTTGTAAATATTCTGTTTTATGCGACACAAGGATACGTCATGCGACACAACGATTGTGTCGCATAAGTATGCGACACAATACCTATACGACACAAGGGTTGTGTCGCATAGGTTCGGAATGCTAAATCAATAGCGACATAGTGTTTGTGTCGTATAGAAATACGACATAGTTTACGACACAATATTGTGTCGCATGAGTTGCGACACTAAAGTTTTGGTACGACACAAGATGCGACATAACGGGTTTTATGCGACACAGTATGCGACACAAGGCTTGTGTCGCACTGAAGAACACTCAGACAGTGAACAACGACTGTCTCGATTTTTCAATCCCAAAATCAAAATCAAACTCATTTTCAGGTTGTAAATTCGTGTTTTCTTCATATATTTGGACATATACATGTTATATAACTCATAAATATGTAAAAACAAGCTAAAACGAGAAGTTTCGGGAATTTGTCAGAAACTTACGCGGTGTCGGATTGAAAATCCGAGAAGATGGAAGAGTAGATCGTGTCGAGGTGGTTCCGTTTCTATAAAAATCTTGATGTTTTGATGTCGTTTAGTGTCCCAATCTTGTGATTTTTGATGAATTTGTGGTGGTGGAATTTGAGAGAGAAATTGGTAGAGAGAGAGAGAGATGAGAAGATAGAAATGAAAAGAAAAGAAGAAAGGAGGGGGTTTTGGTGGAAATCCCCACCATTTTCAGTCTACGCCTAGCGCTCCGTGCGGTGTTCGTTTTCCCGATTATTTAAACGTTTACATTATTATTAGTTAACTTCAAATATACGTTTTGAAATATAAATAATTACCCAAAATTTTGATTGAAGTATTTTACAAAATACCTTGTGTTTACGTTATAAAATTTAACTTCTTTTTGTTTTGTCGGTTGGTCGAATTTTTGTAGAGTTCGGTAACGTTTTAAACAGGACGCATGTGTTTATTATATTATCGACATAATATAAAGTAGTTATTTGTGAAATTAAATTATTCCACTTAATTAATACTTGCATCACCAACGTCCGTGTTTAATTGAATCGAAATGCATTCGATTTGAAACTCGTACGATTTTAACAAATCGCATAATTGTGTAGATATATATTCAACAATATATATATAATATTTGATACATTAATTAGCCTAACACAGAACTAATTATGTAACAACCGCCAAATTAGGACTAGTAATTAGTGCCTAATCATATGTTAATACATGTAATTAGTTCTTTGTTAGGCTAATTAATGTATCGAATTATATATATTGTTGAATATATACGAAAATGCGATTTTGTTAAATCGTACGCAAATTTAAATCGAATGTACTTCGATTCAATTTAATACGGACGTTGGTGACCAATTTTATTAAATAACGTTGTTATGTCAAAAATATTATTATGATAATATTTCGTATTCATTCGTATCGTACAAACAAACCTTACACAATTTAAAATATTAAAACGCACAAATTAAATAAACTAACTTACCATTTTATAACTCAAATATAAATTAAATTGTGAAACATTTAAATAAAATCTCGCGTAATAATTTGTATTTTAAAACGTACCTTTAATATTTAAAATAATTATTTAACGTGTAAACGACGGAGTAAACGAACACCGCACGGAGCGGGAACGCGGGGCGAAAAATGGGAGAATAACCTCCCATTCCCCACCATTCTTTCTCATTTCTCTTTTTCCCTCTCTCTACTCTCTTCTCTTTTCTCTCAAGTTTCATCACCAAAAACCTCACAAAATCGCAAAATAAACGTACTAAACGACCTTGGATCTCATCATCACTTTGGAGAAAAACGTTCACCACTTCCCGATCTACAACGCTATCTTTTCGGATTTCTCATCCGACACTTTGTAAGTTTCCGACAATTCTCGAAACTCTTCGATTTCCATTATTTTCGACTTGTGGTTGTTTGTATACACTTAAAATGTCCATATATGGGTTGGGTAAAAGTTTTGGACCAAACGGGAACCGAAAAACTCGTTTTCGACACATTTTCCGGCCAACAGACCGCTACGTCGCAGTTGGCCCAGAATTTATGCGACGTCAGCTTCTACGTCGCAAAACCCCTCGTAACGTCGCATAGTGCGACGTCAGTCACAACGTCGCACGAATCCTCGACGTTGCATATAGCGACGCAGCCTATTACGTCGCATTAGCGACGCAGCACCCTACGTCGCATTAAATTGCGAGACGTCGCCTTTAGCGACGTCATGCTCAACGTCGCAATCCTACCTGCGACGTCGCACCCGACGTCGCACCCAACGTCGCACAAATCAGAACCTCAAAAACATAGATTTTTACTAAGTGTCGAGACTCGAAATTTATCACTCGATTTACCCAAATTCAGATCCCAGATGCGTTTTTCGTCAAAGCATATAGTAGAAATAAAAAATTTCCAAGCTGACCTGGCAGCTCGACCCCAGCCAGGGGCTCTGCCCCTTGGACCCCGCCAGGGGCTGCCGCCCCTTGGACCCCGCTACCAGGGGCGCTGCCCCCGGACCCCCGTACTTAGATTCCGTAACGGCTTCTAAAACACAATCAAAACACATTTTTCAAGTAAAACGCCACGAAATCAGAATAATAATAGTTGAGATTATTATTACAAATCCGTCACCAACGGGCCGTACATATTTTCAAACATTCGAATCAATCAACCAAATAGTGGAAATTTGGACATTATAGTTGTACGAACAACTACAAGGGTGATCTGTTTAGATACCTTCGCATATTATAACCATCGCGTGTCGTGGACACCCTCAGGTTACAAGTCTTTGGACTTCGATTCTCGGATAATCATTCTCAGTTTATTTTCATAAACTCAACGACTCAGGTGAGTCTCATAGCCCCTCTTTTACTGTCTTACTCAGGGGTGTGATATATTGCTCAACTTTTAACATGTGAACGCAAGTACAAACATTTCATATACTACATGAGTTTTTCGAAACTAATCATTTTAAAGTCCTCCGTCAGCATAGTTGTTAATACGTTGTAGCGTGAATATTAGTATATGGTACCATATAGGATTGACCCACCTCGTCCGGGTTAGCAAGCACTAACCGGGTAAACGGACGTACTAATATTTGGGAAGACGAATGTGGATTAGGCATTCGTGGAGGCACCTCGCCCGGAATTCTCTATAGGGGACCCGGCCCTCGAGTTAAGCTCAACTATGTGCTCATGGCTGTATACACGATGACTATCATTTAATTGCTGGATGCAATTCATTATTTAATTGCTGGATGCAACTCATTATTTAAATCTTGCGGTTCATACTATATTAACTGATTTCAAACCTGTGAGCTCACCAGCTTTATAGCTGACCTTTTAGCATATATCGCAGGTACCAAGCAGTAGGATGTTTCTGCTTCAGCATTTAGCTCGAGTCAGCATACAGAATATTGAGATTTTCTTGCATTAGTATATTTTGTACAAGTACTTATGTACTGAAATCTCATTTTATTTAAACTCGAGCTATGTAAAGCTTTAAATGTTGTAAACATTTCAATTATCAATATATTTTGTTAAAACGACGCATATAGAGTCGTTTGCTATATATCTTTGTGCTTTGTTATTGATTAGTAACACCCAAATCAAGCTTCCGCAAATCATTAAATTTGGGGGTGTTACAAATTACATGTATTAAAACTTGATTAGGCACTAAATCCTAGTCCTAAATTGACGGGTGTCACACAAGATCACCAATCAACCGGTTTTATTACCATGATCACCAACGAACTTTCAAATTTCGTGTCGAAGTCACCAATCTACTTTTACCTACGGGTTGGAGATCACCAACATACTTTTAATACGGAGTTAATATTGTTCAAAAATGATGTCATCAAGTGTTTGCGAACATTGTGTCTTATAGAGTAAATTATGATAGTCATTTTAATATTTACCGATTATGATTAATGGTACAAGATCATCGGGTTCTTTCTTAACCAAGAATCAGTTATGGTGTAAATTACGTCATGGACAAATATTATACGGGTCAAACATTCCTTGTTTATTTTCAAATATAAATGGTAGTTTCCAAACCAGTAGATTGTTTCTATATTTAGCGAAGGGTACTTTGGACCAAAGGGACGTAGCTATATGGGTGTAAGGGTGGGCTATGACCAACCTAAAATTTCTATAAAATAGTGTTACATTTATCAAGGTAATTAAGCTAACTTATTTACACATTTAAAAAAAGCCAGATTGTTTACATCTCGGCCCACTCAAACTCTTGACCAAATAATTAACCAATCACAATTATATACCTTTTTCCAGACCAATTAGGTTACTTTACATATTTGGTTACCATTAACACTATTTTCACATCACTCTATTGATATGAGGATATAGTTTTAATTTATTGTACATTTTATGTATGCACTTTTTTGAATATGTATATGAGTAGGTGACAATACTTTTAATTATAATGATAGGTTTTTTTGTAAACTATTTAAGATTTAATAATTAGGAGAAGATGTAGAGATTATTAACTTGTGTATATATACGTTTAGCATCAAGTTGCGATTTGATATACTTAGTCCAATTTGTTATACTGACAAAGACATTGTCGAACACTTGTAGTCTAGAGTATGTTTAAGACAATTTAGTTAATTAAAAGGATGTTCTTTGCATTTAATTAAAAATAACTTACAGAAAAAATTATATGGCCACCCTACCGGCTAAATCCTGGCTACGTCACTGTTGGACCATTTGATTAATGTTAGGGGTATCATTATCATTTGCGTTCTTTAAACTTGTAAGACGATGAAGGGATAAGTTAAACACATTATAAAGGTGTTAAGATAAGATGTTAAGATGTTAAGATAAATATTTATGTTAACATTATGGTACCCATAATTTCAGAAGGTAACAAACTTTAAAAATGTCTAAATATGTGATTTTGATCTCTAAAAATGTAACCTTTTGACATAAAAACGTTAGCTAAAACAGTAAATACCCAAATCAAAGTCATAACTTTTAAACTTCCGAATTTCTTTATAAATTTACTGTATTTAAGAGGATATTCTACAAGAAAAAAGCAAAAATGAAGATCTTTTATCTCGGAAAAGAAAAAGATACTTACTGAAGTACTGAACTACAGTAAATCATGCCGATTCTGCTTCCCAAATCTTATCACCTTCAAATCAATCAACCTCCTTTTTTTTTTTTCCCTTTTTACCATTTTAACCCCTGCAACAGCTACAGATCTAATGGAGGGCATTTTGGTCCAAAGATTTTTACCTCTATATATTTACACACACAAATAAATACGGAGTATATATTTACACACACAAATGCATTTTAAACCCTAAAACAGTTCTTTTTTTTACTCTTTACTTCTCATCATTATTCTAAAAATCTCTAAATCATGCCGTCACGAGTACGTTCGAATCCAGAAGAGTGGAATTATGATCACAACAACGCCATTGATATGCAACTGAAATGGATCATCAAGGATGAATACCCATTTGGGTTTTTCGATAAGGAAACATGGACAGAGTTCAACCAAAGTTTGCAACCAAATTACCAAAGGGTCAGTAAAAATACCATCAAACGTCTTGCTTTTAAATACTACATTCAAGAGAAAAAAAACTTAGTTAAATATTTTGAATCTTTTCAAGGGAAAGTTAGTTTAACTGTTCATGTTTGGGATACTGAATACATAAGTGTGAAATATCTGTGTTTATCATGTCATTTTATTGATCCTGTTACATGGAAAAAGACTAAAAGGATGATTTGTATTCGTGGTTGGGAGAATGTGCATGAGTTAGTTATGGATTCTGTTAATGATTTTAAGATAAAAGATAAGATCTTTAGTGTTTGTTATGATGATTTTTATAATGAGGGGATTGATTATGAAGGGGATTTTGAGAAGTTGAAAAAAGATTTGAACCCTGTGTGTGATGGTGCATTTTTTGGAACAAAATGTGCGTCACATGTTTTGGTTTCAATGGTTCAGTTGGTTGTTGATCATATTGATCCTGTTGTTGAGAAAGTTAGAAGTATGTTGATGTGTGCAATGAGTTCTAAAAATGATGAGTTTTTAGAGTTTTTGGCTGAAAAAGGTACTAAGTTTTCTGACCCACATATTAATTGGCCTCTTAAGTGGAACACTACTTACAGAATGTTGAGAGCTGTTGTTAAACAAAAGGATTTGCTTGTTGAGTTTTATAACAAAATGGAAAGGAATGATATTGATGATAAAGATTGGGAGATCATTGAATCTGTTTTGGGTATATTTAAAGTGTTTCATGCTTCAACTGTGAAACTTTCAAGTGTCAAGAATCCTACATCACCATTACTTTTGGGAGAAAGTTTGTTAATTTCTGAAATGTTGAAAGAATATAAGCAAGACCCTTTTTGGGAGCCTGTGATTGTGAAAATGCAGTCCAAGTTTTTGGAATATTTGAAGAAAATGCCACCAGTTTATTTGTGTGCTGCAGCTTTGAATCCTACTATTGGGGTTGGTGGTGTGTTGAATCTTTTAGAAGATATCGGGCGAAACTTAGGGTTAGATGGCGGTTTTGCAAGGGCCAGTTTCACAAAATTCAGTGGCGTGTTACAAGAAGTGTTTGATTACTATGAGAAAATGCATAGGGCAAGAGCTGGTGAAGTTATTGAGGGTACTTCAACGAACGTGATACTGCAATCAGCTTCACGAACGAAATCAGATATTGCAAGTGAACTGGAAATATATAAAAGTACTGATTTTTCACAGATTATGACTCCTGAAGAATATGGAAATTTAAAAGTTTTTGATTGGTGGAAGACGAATGGGCTTTATCAGTATCCTGTTTTGGGTGAGTTGGCACATGATATACTAACTGTTGGAGCTGGTGTTGAAGTTGTGGAACATGCTTTTGATTTGAATGGCAGGTATCTGGATGAACAGGCATGTCAATCAGATTCGTGGTGGTTGCAGAGGCGTATTTTCTTGAAGGAGCATTTTGAGACAGTTGGATGGGGAGCGAGTGGTGAAATGGTTGCAGGTGGGTTAGGAGAATTGGACGCTGATGGTGATGATAAGTATTCTACTGATATGGATGATGAAGAATGAAGTTTTGCTGTTTTTGGATGTGAAGATTTTGATTAAGATCAAGAAGATGCAATGTTTATTTTGCTTTTGATGTTTTTTACTAGTACTAAGTTTTATTATTATGCAACTTAAAACTTAGGAAGACATTGTTTTTCAGTGTACTGGCTTTTGTGGTGGTTTTTACCAATGTTTTTCAGTTTTCTATTCTTGTTTCTTCTAAATTTAATTATGCTTAGCTGATATACAGATATACATGTACGGAGTACATTGGAAGCCCACATATTTGAGGTTTACAGGTCCTCTTGCTTGATTTTTAAGATAGATTATTTTGGCCTTCCTGTTATAGCAGTTCAACTTTTTTTAAAGAGCAAGCAAATATGTTGAGAAGCAAAAGAAGATTATATCTGAACACTGTAAAATTTGCAACATAGCATCGTATTGAACTCGTGCTATATTTTGCTGATGGTGATATATTCTGCTGTTTTGAATGTGAAGATTAAAGATTAGAAGATGAAAAATTCTGATTTTAATGGTTAATCCTCAAAGTATGAACTAGTTGACTGGTGCATTGTGAAAAGTTTCATGGTTCAATTTTCAAAGACAGTATCATAAGTTTTCCAGCTAGTTATTTTTTGAAACAATTTATAAACTATTTAAAAAAAAAAACAGTTTATAAACAATAATTAATATAATATTAATAACAATAACAATAATAATATTAATTACAATAACAGAGCTTGATGCAAGATGATACCTGAGAGCTGGGATTTATTGTGAGTATCAGGTTAAGTAGGTGAGAGTTTGATGCAAGATCATGCAGTAGATGAGAGTCATCTAAAGCTATAATATGCTAGCTACTGTAAGATCAATTCTTCCTTCCTGTTAGAAAAATAAGTTATATTTTGCAACGTCGTGTACTCGTGTATGTATACTCGTATTGTGAAAAGATCCATGTAAAGCACAAAAAGATTACAACCATTACTGTGTAACATCACTTTTGAAACCTGGTTCCAGCTTTCTCTATACCCAATTACCCATATAAACAAATCTAATGATATATATTGATAGCTTGAGCACATAAGATCAACTGTAATACACCACCAGGTTCCAGCATACAAACTTATCATATATTGTCCTAAATTTTAATGGAATAGTTTTGCAATATAACCTTTTTCAGTTGTTCATAGTCAGAACTAATAAAGAAACAAAACTCAACTGTAGAGAATTTGGCAGATTCTTGTTTTTGGACTTTTGGGAATCTTTTGCGAGGAAAACTTCCTTACTAGACCCTCATGTTATGATTAAGGTCCAAGTATGTCCCTTGTATCTCTGTAAGATCCATTTAAAGAATTAACGTATCTTTCATTTGAGACATTAAATCAACAATAGAGGTGGCAATTCAAACAAGGCATATGAAAATAAGATCAAAGTGTATTTAGATAAAACATGAGTAGGTTGAGCGACCCATTTTGACACACATTTTATTAATTTATTTACGTGATAGAAAGTTAAAAGGTTAAAGCTGCAAAATGAGAAGTAATACCAAATAGTTCATATAATCGGAATTGTACTTGGATGACAAATTTCCATTTGTTTGGTATTGTTTGCATGATTTATGCAAGTTGTGAACAATTCGAATTCAAAATGTATGTTGCGTCATAAGTTTCGTGTGATCTTCGTACACGCTCATGCAAATAGCTAAATATGACCACACTTGTAAGTGTAGGTCTGCTCTTGTTCAGTTCTTCGGTAAGATTCAATTTCGAAGTTTGTATTTGAAATTCTAATAATTTTAGGTCTGATTTTCTTATCAAACAAAATTAGCACCCGTGAGACACTTTCAAACATGATCTTAAAACCTGAAAATGAAAGTAATAAAACTAATTAAATAAAAAAGATAATCAGGATTTCTATGTAAAGATTTTCCATTCATCACAAAGAAAGCTTTCTACTTTCATACACAACATTCCAAAAGTCTAAGGTTTATTTTGTAAATCATCACCACAAACAAAATCACAACTCACACTCAACAACAAAACATAAACAGCAAAGACAAAACTTAAAAGAAACTGATCAACCATCATCAACCCAATTCTCCAAGCTCAAATCTTGATTCTTGAATTGTGTTCTATATCTATATATCTCTTCATGTCACCAATAACTATATATCTAATACTCATATTCTCTCTTTTCATTCCACCAAACCCAACAACTGCTGATCAATCATTCATCTCAATCCTCATAAACCAAAACGGTCTTAATTTCGTTAAGAATTTGCTCATAACAAAAGCAATTTCATCACTCACACCCACTCCAATTTCACAAATTGAAAAGGTTGTTAGAATCCCTGTAATTGGTAAGGTACGTATTGTTCTTTCTGATATTATTATTTACCGGGTCAATATCGGGTCATCGGATGTTAGACCCGGTATATCTGGTGTCTCTATTGTTGGCTCAGGTGTTACTGCTGATATGACTGTCAATTGGCATTATTCTTATGGTTCTTGGGTCGGTCCTATTTCGATTTCGGATAGTGGGGCTGCTGCTATTGAGGTATTTTTCTAGTTTTATGATCGATTAAATCTATATTATTTAATATTAAACTTGGAAATTGAGCAAGCATTTAGGGCGCGTTTGGTTATAGAAAAATATTTTAAAGTTTTGTATCTCTTGAAAACTAATGGAAATTCAAAAAACGCGTTCAAACGTCGGAATAGGAAATGTGGAAAATCATAAATAATAGATTCCATTTAAAAAAAACTCTTCTAGAAAACCCAACTTGAACGTGTTTTCTAAAATTTTTAGCCCGTAACTAAACGCGCCTTTAGCTTTTAGTTTTGGTTTTTGCATAAAGCTTTTACTTTTGCTATTAGAGAGTGTCTGGCATTGCATATTTAAGGTGCTTATAGCTTATTGTGTTTTATTAAGCATAATAAGAACTGTTAAGTATTTGGATAACATTTGCAGTTTAGCCCATGAGTAGTTGTGCATTGCAAGACTACATTGTATAACTTCTCAAATTTGATTATGCCGGATCTAAATAACAAGACAATCATAATCAGGATTAGTTTTGTAGACATGGCTTCTTATAATGATCTTGCATGAAGTAGCTTGAATGTGATGATTTTTTTAATTAAAGGGAAGTTTATTATTTATTTGGTTATTGATGAGTGTGTTGATGTTTTCGTGCTAAGGTTAGTGGCATGGAAGTTGGTTTAGTGCTAGGTTTGGATTATGAAGAAGGATCCATGAAACTTTCTGTTATGGAATGTAATTGTCATATACGTGGCATCTCCATAGACCTAAAAGGAGGAGCATCTTGGCTCTATCAAGGGTGCGTTGTTACTCGCTTGACTTTATTACATTTTTTTGTGTTAGGACTGTGACTAGCCCATCTCCTCAACTCCAATATATAACTCCTGAGTAATGTTTTACCATCTTTTAGGATTGTGGATGCTTTTAAAGACGAAATCATATCAGCAGTAGAAAAGGCATTTACCAAGAAACTGAAGAGTGAGGTTTCAGAGCTTGGAATTGTTCTACAAACTCTTCCAAAACATATTCCAGTGGATAATAATGTTTCATTAAATGTTACATTTGTTAACAACCCTTTCTTGAGTGACACTTCATTAGGGTTCGAGATAAATGGGTTATTCGTGGATTCTAAAACCAATATGCTTTCATACCACGACCATTTGCAGCCACGAATCTCTTGTTCAGATCCTTCAAAAATGATTGGAATTGCCCTAGATGAAGCTGTTTTCGAATCTGCCTTCAACTTATACTACAATGTGACGCTTCAAATCCTAAGTTCCGCCCATATGATTTAATGGTGGCAAGTATAAATGGGTTGATTAGGATTATGGTTTATCTCTAACGGGTATAAAAAGCTAGCTTAAAAGGAAATGGGTCAAATGGACTGAAAGTGGCCTAAAGTGTACTTCTACATTCGAATACATTAATTCTCCTAAATTGTTTTAGTCAACAATTAGATTGTTGTAGTTTATCTTTTTAATCATTATTGACACACTAATAGTTAATATATATATATATATATATATATATATATATATATATATATATATATTTGGGTCAAACTGACCAGACAAGAACCAACAAATTACCATTTTTTGAACCAAACCCACTTTGACCCATTACCAAAGCCGTCCTATTGCCCACTTTGCCACCTCTAACTTTGAAGTCCAGATATTTAAATCTTTCATTTGGATCACATAAACTTGTAATTTCAGGCTAAGCACTGGATTGTGGATAAAGTTCCCGAACAATATCTTCTGAACACAGCAGGATGGAAATTTATTATCCCTCAACTCTACAAGAAATACCCAAATGCTGATATGAATTTGAACATCTCTCTGTCTGATCCTCCACTCGTGCAAATAGCATCAGATAAAATTGCTGCCACAGTCTATGCAGATTTGATCATAGATGTTCTTCAAGGGGAAACAATCCCTGTTGCATGTATCTCATTGGTAACTTTCATTAACTTAAAGGCAAATTGCATAGTAAAGTAACCAACTTTAGTCTGAAATCTGTTTGGTTCAAGTGTTCTTGTTTTCACCCAACGAAAGGTAACCAATTTTCACGTTATCTAACTTAAGGTAATTTAATTCGTGGTTATCTCTTGCAATTGATGACGTGGCAGCTTACATGTTGGTAACATTGAGTCTTTGACCATATTGACTTTTTCTTGTTGGAGCCAATGTATTGCTGATTGAAAATCAGTTTACTTAAAGGTTACCTAATGAACCATTATTTGAAAGTTCGAGCCTTTTTTTAAACGTGGATAAAGTTTGTTAACCAAGACAATCAGACCACAGCTTACTACCTTTTTATGCAAATTTTACGTTTAAATACCGAAAAACAATGCATAATTGAAACAAGAGATGAGTTGTAAAGGTTCACAAAGATGATTTGTATTTCTTCATACATTCACACAATGGTTCTTCTTCTTCTTATAGGTAATGTCAGGCACAGGTTCAGTTCAAATAATCGGAAATAACCTTGCTGGCCATTTGAAAGTGGATGATTTCACCATGTCGTTAAAATGGAGCAAGATTGGCAACTTGCGCATGTTTCTTATTCAGGTAATCAATTGATATATTGTGTAGACGATATAAGTCCACTCACTTGTGAACCGAAGGTCGGAATAAAATACTTTTGGAGGTTAAATACTTGAGTGTACATTCGTCGGCTTTTTAAACCATTCAATCCATTTTTTTCTAGCTAAATTTTAAATAATTACCCGTTTGACGCGTTATCAAGAAAACAGTCTTCTGCAAAATGCATGAGGAAAGCTGTTATATTTTGTGAGAAACCAACTGAAAACTAAATAAATATATACACACATCCTATTAGCCTAGATTCATTCTAACTTAATGGCAGAAGATCACTTTAATCTTGCTGTAGATCCAACGTTACTTTGTCCCATTTTGTTTTTGCAGCCTGTGATATGGACAATGATCGAAACTGTTTTCTTGCCGTATGTGAATGCACGGCTCGGGACAGGGTTCCCTCTGCCTATAATTAGCGGGTTTATGCTCCAAAATGGAGAGATAATATCCTCGGAATCTAGAATCACAGTTTGCAGTGACGTTAGTTATGAGGAATCGTTTGAGAGTCGAATCTACTCTTCATAGAATTGGAAGAGAGCCATCTTGTACAATGTTTGTATAGTTTGTACAGTTGTAGAGACCAGTGTAACTTGTTCTATAAGTAATATTTTGTGTAATGACTTATGAAAGTGAATATCTCATCCAATTCAGCATTTTTTTTAATTAATAAAGCATAATATGCACCAGTCTTAAAAGCCCTGTATTAAGCTGATCCTCAATACAAAAGAGTATTTTTCAGGAAACTATTTCCCTCTTGTTATTTTTTTGACCTAAAAAGTAGTATTTTTTAATGGTCGTGATTTATACACCGCCACATTTTAACAATACACCATTTATTATGTATTATATTGTTGTATTGTATAAAACTTTAAAGCATAGTTGGTGGTGTATGTCTATATGAAACACCCCGAAAACGTACCATTTTTTTTTTATATATACTTTTCTAATTTTTAAATCACCTTTTCAAATGTCCCACAATCTTAATTCTATATTTAAAGTATATTTACATACCTCAAATAAAGTTTAAAACATTAAAAATCAATTTTTCTAAAATCAGGCGGAGTACCCCCAGGGTACTCTAGTACGCCCAGGGTACTAACTTAGTACCTGCCGGGTACTCTAGTACCCGCAGGGTACTCAATTCTGGACCACTTTCTGTTCAAACTTACCCATTAGTACCCGCCGGGTACTAACACTACCTGCCGGGTAAACCATCAGACCTGCACCAAACTCAATTTTTAAAGTGAATTTCAAAAGCGCATAACTTTTAACTCGTTAAGAGTTAGACCACCAAATTTTGCAGGCACCTCCACTATAACAAAATGAAGGTTTCCTTTTTTACACTTTTTCAAATTTCGCAATAAATCTCGTTTTGACCCGTTAACTCAATTTCGGCTATTTCTAACCAAAATTTTGACACATCAAGTTCTAATTCACTCAAAATCTGACCTTGGTATTTTTACCAAACTTTCAATACATCAATTACAACTTATTAGTGTCATTACAATTGACCTTACTTGAATATAACTTGTTTTGACTCGTAAACCTTATTGGTTGTGTAACACCCCCAAATTTGATGATTTGCGGAAGCTTGATTTGGGTGTTACTAATCAATAACAAAGCACAAAGATAAATAGCAAACGACTCTATATGCGTCGTTTTTACAAAATATATTGATAACTGAAATGTTTACAGCATTTAAAGCTTTACATAGCTCGAGTTAAATAAAATGAGATTTCAGTACATAAGTACTTGTACAAAATATACTAATGCAAGAAAATCTCAATCGTCTGTATGCTGACTCGAGCTAACTCCTGAAGCAGAAACATCCTACTGCTGGGTACCTGCGATATATGCTAAAAGGTCAGCTATAAAGCTGGTGAGCTCACAGGTTTGAAATCAAGTAATATCGTATGAACCGCAAGATTTAAATAATGAATTGCATCCAACAATTAAATAGTGAATTGCATCCAGCAATTAAATAATGAATTGCATCCAGCAATTAAATGATAATCATCGTGTATACAGCCATGAGCACATAGTTGAGCTTAACTCGAGGGCCGGGTCCCCTATAGAGAATTCCGGGCGAGGTGCCTCCACGAATGCCTAATCCACATTCGTCTTCCCAAATATTAGTACGTCCGTTTACCCGGTTAGTGCTTGCTAACCCGGACGAGGAGGGTCAATCCTATATGGTACCATATACTAATATTCACGCTACAACGTATTAACAACTATGCTGACGGAGGACTTTAAATGATTAGTTTCGAAAAACTCATGTAGTATATGAAAAGTTGGTACTTGCGTTCACATGTTAAAAGTTTGAGCAGTATATCACACCCCTGAGTAAAACAGTAAAAGAGGGGCTATGAGACTCACCTGAGTCTGAGTGCGTTTAAACAAACGTAAGTTGATTAGCCGAGTATGAAGTCCAAAGACTTGTAACCTGAGGGTGTCCACGACACGCGATGGTTATAATCATGATTTGGGTATCTCAACAGATCACCCTTGTAGTTGTTCGTTCAACTATAATGTCCAAATTTCCACTATTTGGTTGATAAGTTTGAGTATTTGAAAAGTGTACGGCCCGTTGGTGACGGATTTGTAATAATAATCTCAATTATTATTATTTTGATTTCATGTCGTTTTACTTGAAAAATGTGTTTTGATTGTGTTTTAGAAGCCGTTACGAAATCTAAGTACGGGGGTCCGGGGGCAGCGCCCCTGGTAGCGGGGTCCAAGGGGCGGCAGCCCCTGGCGGGGTCCAAGGGGCAGAGCCCCTGGCTGGGGTCGAGCTGCCAGGTCAGCTTGGAAAATTTTTATTTCTACTATATTGCTTTAAGGAAAAACGCATCTGGAACCGAATTTGGGTAAAATCGAGTGATAAATTTTAGGTCTCGACACTTAGTAAAAATCTGAGTTTTCTGGTTTGTGCGACGTTGTGTGCGACGTCGCAGGTAGGATTGCGACGTTGAGCATGACGTCGCTAAAGGCGACGTTTCGCAATTTAATGCGACGTAGGAAGCTGCGTCGCTAATGCGACGTAGGTGATTTCTGCGACGTAGGGGCTTGCGTCGCTAAGTGCGACGTGGTGAGGTATTTGCGACGTTAAGGCTGACGTCGCTATATGCGACGTCGCAATTTAATGCGACGTTGTGACTGACGTCGCACCATGCGACGTCACGAAGGGTTTTGCGACGTAGAAGCTGACGTCGCATAATTTCTGGGTCAACTGCGACGTAGCGGTCTGTTGGCCGGAAAATGTGTCGAAAACGAGTTTTTCGGTTTCCGTTCGGTCCAAAACTTTTACCCAACCCTTATAGGGACATTATAAGTTGTTACAAACTACTAACAAGTGAAAACATTTAAAAACGAGAGATTTCGGGATTTGTCGGGAACTTACAAAGTGTCGGATGAGAAATCCGAAAAGATAGGATGATAGATCGTGAAGCGGTGGTCGTTTTCTTCCAAAAGAGTAGTATGATCCAAGGTTGTTTGATGTTGTTATTTTGCGATTTTGATAGAATTTTTTGGGTTTTGGTTGGTTGGTGGTTTTGAGAGAAAAGAGAGAAGAAAGAGAAAGAGTTGAGTGGAGAATGAGAAAAAAAGAGAGGAGAGAGTTGGAGGTTATCCTCCAACTTTCAGCCTCCACTCTCCGTGCGTTGTTCGTTTGCTCCGTCGTTTAAACGTTAATTAATCATTTTAAATATTAATTGGTAGATTTTAAATACAAATTATTACGCGATATTTTATTTAATTATTTTACAAATAAGTTTACGTTTGAGTTATAAATGTAAGTTGGTTTATTTAGTTTGCGCGTTTTACATTTTAAATTGTGTAACTTTCTGATCGTACGATACGAATAAATACGAAATATTATTATAATAATATTTTTGACATAACAACGTTATTTAATAAAATTTGTCACCAACGTCCATATTAAATAGAATCGAAATACATTCGATTTAAATTGCGTACGATTTAACCAAATCGCATTTTTGTATATATTCAACAATATATATAATTCGATACATTAATTAGCCTAACAAGGAACTAATTACATGTATTAACATCTGATTAGGCACTAAATACTATTCCTAATTTGGCGGGTGTTACATTCTCCCCCTGTTAGAAGAATTTCGTCCCGAAATTTAGCTCGATGTCGTGTTTGATGTGGACTCAGTGAAGAGTTGAGGATATTTGAGTCGCATTTGGTCTTCTCGTTCCCAGGTGAATTCCGGACCACGCCGCGAATTCCATCTGACCTTGACGATAGGAATACGACTTTGTTTCAGTTGTTTGACCTCACGGTCCATAATTTCAGCGGGTTCCTCAACGAAGTGTAGTTTATCGTCAACACGAATTTCATCTAATGGAATAATAAGTGTCTCATCAGACAGACACTTCTTCAGATTTGAAATATGAAAAGTAGGGTGCACGCTGCTAAGTTCGGATGGCGGCTGCAATCGATAAGCTACGGGGCCAATCCTTTCGAGGATCTCAAACGGCCCGATGTATCTGGGATTCAACTTCCCGCGTTTGCCAAAACGGATGACGCCTTTCCAAGGCGATACTTTTAAGAGTACTCGATCCCCAACTTGGAACTCGAGTGGTTTGCGTCTCACGTCAGCATAACTTTTCTGACGATCACGTGCGGCTTTGAGTCTGTTTTGGATTTCCACAATTTTCTCAGTGGTGGCGTGAATGAGTTCAGGACCAGTGAGTTGACTATCTCCCACCTCAGTCCAACAGATCGGTGATCGGCACTTACGACCGTACAGTGCCTCAAAAGGTGCAGCCTTAATGCTGGCGTGATAACTGTTATTGTACGAAAATTCGCACAACGGTAGATGTCTTTCCCAGTTTGTACCGAAATCAACTACGCAGGCTCGTAGCATGTCTTCCAGTGTTTGAATGGTTCGTTCACTTTGGCCATCAGTTTGAGGATGATACGCGGTACTCATATCGAGACGGGTACCCAAAGCTTTTTGAAGTGATTGCCAAAAGTGAGAGGTGAAACGGGCTTCCCTATCGGAGATGATCGAGATTGGAACACCGTGATGAGAAATGATTTCCTTGATGTAGATTCGTGTGAGGCGTTCCATTTTATCGTTTTCTTTGATTGCCAGAAAATGAGCAGATTTGGTGAGACAATCGACGATCACCCAAATGGTATCGCAACCGCTCGACGACTTGGGTAGTTTGGTTATGAAATCCATGGTAATTTGTTCCCATTTCCATTCAGGGATTTCAGGTTGCTGGAGTAAACCAGGAGGTTTCTGATGTTCTGTTTTGACTTTCGAGCAAGTAAGACACTTGCTGACATAAGTGGCGATTTCGGCTTTCATGTTTGGCCACCAATAGAATTCCTTGATGCCGTGGTACATCTTATCGGATCCGGGATGAATAGAATATTTAGACTTGTGAGCCTCGTCCATCACCAAGTCTCTTAGGTTCCCAAAACTGGGCAACCAGATTCGGTTTGAGAAATACCTAATCCCGTTAGGTTTGATTTCAAATTGTTTGTCAATGCCCCGCAAGGCTTCATTTTTGATGTTTTCAGCTTTCAGGGCTTCGATCTGAGCTGTATGAATTTGAATGGTAAGATCGTTATGAATGGTCATACTGAGGGCTCGGACTCGAAGTGGTTTAGGTCGTTCCTTTCGACTGAGGGCATCGGCTACAACATTAGCCTTCCCTGGATGGTACTTGATCTCACAATCGTAATCGGTAAGCAACTCGACCCATCGACGTTGCCTCATATTGAGATCCTTCTGATCGAAGATATGTTGGAGACTTTTATGATCGGTAAAGATAGTGCACTTAGTGCCGTAGAGGTAATGTCTCCAGATTTTGAGAGCAAAAACGACAACTCCAAGTTCGAGATCATGAGTGGTGTAGTTCTTTTCGTGAATTTTTAGCTGTCGTGAGGCATAAGCAATGACCTTGTCTCGTTGCATCAACACGCAACCGAGCCCTTGGTGAGAAGCATCGCAGTATACCACGAAGTCATCGGTGCCTTCGGGTAGTGATAGAATTGGAGCGCTGCAAAGCTTTTGTTTCAGAAGTTGGAATGCTGACTCTTGTTTCTCGGTCCAATCGAACCTTTTGTCCTTCTGTGTCAGTACCGTGAGTGGCTGAGCTATTTTAGAGAAATTTTCGATAAATCGCCGATAGTACCCAGCAAGACCCAAGAATTGTCGTACTTCAGTTGCAGAGGTGGGTGCTTGCCAGTCTTTGATAGCCTCGATTTTTGATGGGTCCACGTGAATTCCCTGACTGTCGATCACGTGACCAAGAAATTGAACGGTTTGGATCCAGAACTCACACTTAGAGAATTTAGCATAAAGCTCCTCGTGTCTAAGTAGTTCAAGGATGGTTCTGAGGTGTTGCGCATGTTCTTGCTCGTTGCGCGAGTAAATGAGTATGTCATCGATAAAGACAATGACAAACTTATCGAGGTAAGGTTTGCACACCCGGTTCATGAGGTCCATGAATACAGCCGGTGCGTTGGTTAGACCAAAGGGCATCACTTGGAATTCGTAGTGCCCGTAACGAGTTCTGAAAGCAGTTTTTGGAATATCGGTGTCGCGAACTCGTAACTGATGATAACCTGATCGCATATCGATTTTTGAGTAGAAACTTGAACCCTGAATATAACACCCCTCGTTTCAATATAAACAATAATATAATAATTGCGACTCGGAAGCGTATATTTAAAACATACTATCAATGTACTCAAAATGTCAATAAACTTTTTCAAACTTATTACATGACATTTCAACAAACTCGGTGTTATATAATTCAAAACATTTCTTTAGTTATCAAAATAACATCAGAGTAAAAGCCTGTCAAACATTCCATCCAGTCAAACACTTCCTGCCCTGCCCAATATGTCCCATCTATTTTAACCTGCAGGAAGAACTGTGGTGGGGTTAGCATAAAGCTAAGTGAATGAAACTATAAGCAACAGTCTAACTTAGCATAACAATCTGTTTACATCAAATAACAATAAACAGATAATCAATCAATCACTCGACATCCAATCAATGTCATACACGCAACCTCATGAGGATCGGTGGTCCCTGAGACACCCTAATACCGGTTTGGTACTCAAGGAACTCTTATCAATCATCTGTATTGGCCCATACAGAACTACCGATAACTTGTTGTCAATCACACACGACCTAGATCTCTAAACCAACATGTCAAGTTTCCGAGATCTCCTGTCGTCTACAACAACAACAAGTCCAACCATCAAATCAAGTTGACCTCAAAATCTTACATACTAGCACAATCCGCCAAGTAAACAATTAGTTAAACTATCATGGCAAGATATCTCAACAGATGCATCATATCAAGTAATACTATAAATTACTGGTTGTAAATCAAATCATTACAACTAAATCACACTGAGGTTACAGATCCACTCACCGACACCTCAGGCCTCAACTCAGTAGTCTAATATCACTGAGCCTTCTCCACATCTGAGAATCAATAAATCAAATATAAGTTAGTAATCCAGATCATCAATACTTAACTTATATCAATCAATAATAATAAGAACTTAACATAATCAACATTAAGATTACTAGTTCTTAATTATTTACTAATGATTACAATAAAATCATTATCATATATTTACATGTATCAAGTAACAATTCACATTACTTATCAACAAGCAAACAAGAAATGCTGAAACAACCCTTCAAGCCGCCGGCTTCATCCTAGAAGCCGCCGGCTTCAATCCACCACCCGCCGGCTCCCCTTCCCAAACCGCCGGGTAATTTACCAAATGTGGTAACAGAACTAAAACCCGTTTTAAAGCTTATACCAACCGCCGGGTCGGGTTTATACCCGCCGGGTCCTACCAGGCAACACAAGCCGCCGGCTATGGCTTAGAAGCCGCCGGCTTCCACCGACTAACTACAAGCCGCCGGCTTGAATAAGAAGCCGCCGGCTTCCTCCTTCGTCCCAGCCATCTGCGATCTGCTCAAACTCAAATCTACGGGTTTTTAACCCAAAACCCTCCAAACTCATTTTTAAACAATTATAACCCTCAAACAACATCACATAATCAATATGTAACACTTATAACATGTTTCTAACATCCAAATCTCTCAAATCATCAATTTACCCAATTTAAATCAAAATCAAGTTCTTAAATACACAAGAACACTTACTGATTGAAGAACACAATGATGATAATCTGATGATTAGGAAGTTTCACGAGAATCACAACTTCCTGATTTGATTTCTGGATTGATTTGGAGGTTTTCAGAGAGTTTCTGTGAGTTTTGGAATAAAAATGAATAACTTTCCTAAATAGGAAAGGATATATATAAGTCGGCCTCACGAACCGCCTTCAATATACGGGTATAATTTAATACCCCATCTCAATCTATTGTCTGGAACCCGAAAACCATTTGCGAGCCCAAACATTTTATTGCACCGTCAACTATATTAATTTACAACAATTAATATTTCACTTATCACATTGGAATATTCGGATCCTATTCCAATTATTTCAACTATTTCAAACAATATTATTTCCAAACACATTTAAATATTAATTTAAATCAAGAAATAATACATAAACAACTAGGTCCATTTCGAGGATGTTACAACTCTCTCCCCCTTAAAGAGATTTCGTCCCCGAAATCTAACCTCAATCAATCTAACTAATGTGATATAATCACATATTTCGTAGCATACATTTGTCCTCAATAGCAACTTACAACTATTCTTGGACTAGTTGAATTCTTTCCACATGCACATATCCAAATGTACATGCTTCTATCTTTTCCTATGCACACTTACAGTGCATCCATCCAACATCTCATAGGAACCAATCATCTATCTAATTCCTTTATCACCAATCAGATAAAAGTTTAAAGCACCCAATCACTTTAACCAACAACAATAAGTGAAACCTAACATTATTTACTAGGTCTACGCAACCAGAAATTAGCAACATGCTAAAATCTTTAACCTATTCTCACTGTTCATCACTGTTAACAATAAAACAACAGCACCAATATCACAACAGTGGTTATCAAACCACAATGTTCCTAGCAATATTGAAATAAAATTCAACTCACGACTTACAATCATTCTACTAACAGATAACAATTTCAAATCTCTACTATCAAAGATTTAAAATTCAGATCTAGGTCAACTTTTCATCCAAAAGTTTCATACATATACTCTTGTGAATAACCTACCATATTCACATATCACTTTAATCATATGAAATCCTTTACTTAAATTAATCCAGATTCATATCACCTTAATAAGCACAGCAGAGGTCACACTCAGTAGGTAAAACTACAATCAACAAGTACTTTGCTCAATCAACAATAGTACCACAATCAAATATTACCTACATTCAACCAACCTCTACATTGACTTATTTCCATTTGTAACTCCTTTCATTACAACCTATCAATTGTCAACAACAACCAAGTCTGCAACAACTACTGCTTAAACAATAATCACAACACCTGTGATTATATTCTACAGTACATCTATCAATACTTACTATTTATTTCCAAAGTCTAACTAACCATCAAGTTAGAATTTATTTATTACTTAAACTGGTAAGACGTCAACAATCTTCTCTTAGCAACCAGTTATTTCTATTCATATTCTTAAATCTTAAACTACTAATCACAAGCAATTAGAAGTTATACAACTTTAATCACATAATCACTTAGTACCACTTTCCATCAATCTAGCAACTAAATCAATCCTAATCAACATTATGATACCACAATTCAAGTATCACAATATCACAATGTGTTACTTTACAACACATTTCAACAAAATCTACATCAAGTTAATCACAATTAACTAACCTCCACATATCTTATGGCACATTTTAATTCATTCTATTAAAACTTATCATGCCATTTATTATCATGTATACCACACATACATGCCTACACAATTTCAGGTATTTTCTAAAATGGACACATACACATCAATTCCATTTCATCTTACCCCCTAGGCCATTCAGACTGTTAAAGTCTTTATCAAGCCTTCTCAGTACTACTAGTCATCACATATCCATACTACAGAACATGGAACAATCACCAACTCTAGGTTTCATTTATATACATAATACATCGTATATAACTTAAACAATTTAATCTACACTTTACAATAAAAGTTTGGTGAATACAATCATCATCTCTCAATTTCAAGGTTTCCCTTACTCCCTAATACATACAATTTCTTAAAATATGAACAACCTTCCAATTCATATTCCTCGATTTATCGAACAAGAATCAACTAAACCTTTAATATAATTCATTTCCAGATATACCTTCATATCTTTTCTTACTTGGATCTAATCCCAATTTATCACTTTATCACTTATTTCATTTGTATACTATCAACAAATAACAAAAGAATCCATTCAATTCTTTCCATACCTAAGTAATTCACCATGAGGTACCAGTCAATCTAGGCAACCATTAATAATAACTTTCAATTATTTCATATCTCACATTCTTATCCAATCAAAGCTATCATCACAAGCTTCATACACTGGTAAGATTTTCTTATCACAATTCTAATCAATGTGACTTAATTTGCACCTTTCAACAATTTACAACTGTCATATCATTCAATGACTTCATATCTGTAAAATTTTCTAACACATATTCAGTTCAAATATCATATATTTCCTAACTGAATACTCAATTATACTTAACACTATTTCAATTACTTAATACTAGCTTTAAGTAATTACTCAAGTTTTCACAATTTAATACAATTTAGGAATTCAATCATATTCCACACAATCATAACATTACAATCTATGTTATACTATTTCAATACACACAGTTGACTACTTGTCAACCTTGATTTCAATCAATCAATCAATAAAATCATCTGATTGCTTTTCTCAAGTTTGACCTATCCTCAAACCAATCACAAGCAATTTATTTTATACACAATTCTCTATTCATGGTTTGACTTTCAAAGATAACATACTATCAAGTTAACTCACAACAAACCATTTCATCTTATATGTTCACTTTCAAACTTATATTTCAAATTATTACTTTCAATAATCTTATCAATCCTTCACAAGGACAAAGTCAACCTACATCAATTTTTGGCTCCATACAAGCCATTTCATATTGTATGTTTACTTTCAAACATTGACTTCTAATTATTACATTCAATAATTACTAGGAATTCCTTAAACCAAACAATATTAACATGTATCAACCTTGGCTTCATACAAGCCAGACACAAAATAGTGATTCATTTAAATACTATCAAATTCACCTAAGGTCAATGTAACACAATCAGTTACAATTACATATTCAACAAAATCAAATTGGTCAATTAGGTGTATCATCAAAACCTTTATCAATGACCATTATTATTTACACTCTCACCTTTACAGTCTAAAGGTCACAGTTCTATCAACCAATTGTTTTCTTATCAAAACAACTATTAAACCACTTAGCATACTTTCATGTTCAGTTTTTCTAAATCACATTACATTTCTTTTATACCAAGTAGCCTCAACAAGTTCATGTGATACAACATAATATAACAACGGTGATCAGGCGTTGCAAGATTATGCTCCTCACAATCCATTCTCAGGCTACTCTACATTATAATTATCAATGTGATCCACTCTCACCTAAACACATATCAAGCAATGTTCTGGTTTTTCCAACACTACCAAAATGTTTACTAACTTTAACATCCACCTATGATATTTTATCAAACACAAATATCACACCCTTACGTGTAATACCACACACGTATAATTTATTACCAAAAATCAGTACAAAATACCATATCATGTACTAATTCCCACTTCTTTGACTATCTAAGTCACATTCAATCATTTACACCAATCAATGTCCTTATTTACTCTAAATTTTAGAACACATCTTAATTAACTACCATTACTTTGACATATGCTTTACTATCAAGCATCACTGTCACAACAAGCCTACTCAATCATGTTACTATAAACATTTCATTTACTAATTCACAATTGACTAGAAAGATCTATCACTTCCCAATCAATTTCACATTATTACATTCTACATTTCTCTTAAACCTATCAGTCATGGTTTATATCAAGTGTTTAACTATAGTCAACACATATCATATAGTCACATAAACACATATTTTCTCAAATAGCAGTCATTATCAATTCAATGACACGACCTTCCTTAGCAAGGATTTAGATCACACCTTGTGATTAATCCATTAACATAATATTATCAATTATCTCGTCTCACCAATAAAGACACTCCTTAGGTTCTAACATCAATCTTGCTAAAACCTTAATCAACTCTCTGTCTACTTAAACATATTTCTGCATTTACAATTCAGTCAGAAATAATCACAACAATGAACAACAATGAGCATCTCATTCAATACCTCTATCCTCATGTCAACCTATAGCAATCAATAGTTGACTCAACACTGGGGAATCATATCAGTCTGACTCAATTAACTTCATAACAAGGCTTACTCAACATAACAGAGTAAACAATTCAAGTTAATTTAAATTAACACAGGCTTATCGAAGATTACCTGACAATCTTAAGCCCACAAGCGTTGAGGAAACATGAAATATACTAATCAGATACTCATGTTCCTCCGTCTCTGCAATCAAACAACACTTCACAACTTGTTAAAGGTCAGTACATATTCAACTAACTACTTTCTCACACATTCACTAATCAACTAAGCCCACACCTTCTGGAATGTTTGACTCAACTCAATCAAAGTTTAGGATTGAACATACTATCATGCTCAATTCACCCAAACTATTGCTCTGATACCAACTTATAACACCCCTCGTTTCAATATAAACAATAATATAATAATTGCGACCCGGAAGCGTATATTTAAAACATACTATCAATGTACTCAAAATGTCAATAAACTTTTTCAAACTTATTACATGACATTTCAACAAACTCGGTGTTATATAATTCAAAACATTTCTTTAGTTATCAAAATAACATCAGAGTAAAAGCCTGTCAAACATTCCATCCAGTCAAACACTTCCTGCCCTGCCCAATATGTCCCATCTATTTTAACCTGCAGGAAGAACTGTGGTGGGGTTAGCATAAAGCTAAGTGAATGAAACTATAAGCAACAGTCTAACTTAGCATAACAATCTGTTTACATCAAATAACAATAAACAGATAATCAATCAATCACTCGACATCCAATCAATGTCATACACGCAACCTCATGAGGATCGGTGGTCCCTGAGACACCCTAATACCGGTTTGGTACTCAAGGAACTCTTATCAATCATCTGTATTGGCCCATACAGAACTACCGATAACTTGTTGTCAATCACACACGACCTAGATCTCTAAACCAACATGTCAAGTTTCCGAGATCTCCTGTCGTCTACAACAACAACAAGTCCAACCATCAAATCAAGTTGACCTCAAAATCTTACATACTAGCACAATCCGCCAAGTAAACAATTAGTTAAACTATCATGGCAAGATATCTCAACAGATGCATCATATCAAGTAATACTATAAATTACTGGTTGTAAATCAAATCATTACAACTAAATCACACTGAGGTTACAGATCCACTCACCGACACCTCAGGCCTCAACTCAGTAGTCTAATATCACTGAGCCTTCTCCACATCTGAGAATCAATAAATCAAATATAAGTTAGTAATCCAGATCATCAATACTTAACTTATATCAATCAATAATAATAAGAACTTAACATAATCAACATTAAGATTACTAGTTCTTAATTATTTACTAATGATTACAATAAAATCATTATCATATATTTACATGTATCAAGTAACAATTCACATTACTTATCAACAAGCAAACAAGAAATGCTGAAACAACCCTTCAAGCCGCCGGCTTCATCCTAGAAGCCGCCGGCTTCAATCCACCACCCGCCGGCTCCCCTTCCCAAACCGTCGGGTAATTTACCAAATGTGGTAACAGAACTAAAACCCGTTTTAAAGCTTATACCAACCGCCGGGTCGGGTTTATACCCGCCGGGTCCTACCAGGCAACACAAGCCGCCGGCTATGGCTTAGAAGCCGCCGGCTTCCACCGACTAACTACAAGCCGCCGGCTTGAATAAGAAGCCGCCGGCTTCCTCCTTCGTCCCAGCCATCTGCGATCTGCTCAAACTCAAATCTACGGGTTTTTAACCCAAAACCCTCCAAACTCATTTTTAAACAATTATAACCCTCAAACAACATCACATAATCAATATGTAACACTTATAACATGTTTCTAACATCCAAATCTCTCAAATCATCAATTTACCCAATTTAAATCAAAATCAAGTTCTTAAATACACAAGAACACTTACTGATTGAAGAACACAATGATGATAATCTGATGATTAGGAAGTTTCACGAGAATCACAACTTCCTGATTTGATTTCTGGATTGATTTGGAGGTTTTCAGAGAGTTTCTGTGAGTTTTGGAATAAAAATGAATAACTTTCCTAAATAGGAAAGGATATATATAAGTCGGCCTCACGAACCGCCTTCAATATACGGGTATAATTTAATACCCCATCTCAATCTATTGTCTGGAACCCGAAAACCATTTGCGAGCCCAAACATTTTATTGCACCGTCAACTATATTAATTTACAACAATTAATATTTCACTTATCACATTGGAATATTCGGATCCTATTCCAATTATTTCAACTATTTCAAACAATATTATTTCCAAACACATTTAAATATTAATTTAAATCAAGAAATAATACATAAACAACTAGGTCCATTTCGAGGATGTTACACTGAAGTTGGTCGAATAGATCATCAATGCGAGGAAGTGGATAACGGTTCTTGATGGTCAATTTATTCAACTCTCGATAGTCGATGCACATTCGGAATGAACCGTCCTTCTTTTTGACAAATAAGACCGGAGCTCCCCAAGGTGAAGAACTCGGTCTAATGAATCCTCGATCCAGCAGTTCCTGTAACTGAGAGGACAACTCCTGAAGTTCGGATGGGGCTAAACGGTATGGTGCGCGGGCCACCGGTGCGGCACCCGGCACGAGATCGATTGAGAACTCAACCTGTCTAGACGGAGGTAGACCAGGTAGTTCTTCCGGAAAGACTTCGGGAAAGTCTCTAACAATCGGCACATCCTCAAGTCGCTTCTCCTCCGACTTCTTCTCCATGATGTGTGCGAGTATGGCAGGGTAACCCTTTCTCAGAAATTTTCGGGTTTTTAAGCAGGAGATTATATTGAGTCCCGTCACACCGGTCTCCCCCTGTATGATCAAGGTTCCACCGACGGCGAGTGGGATACGGACGATCTTATCGTGACAAATGATTTCAGCTCATTGTTTGGACAACCAGTCCATTCCAATAATGACGTCGAAACTTCCGATTTCAATGGGTATAAGGTCGATCGAAAAGATTTCGTCAGCTAGGTTTAAAGTGCAATTAGGTATCACACTGGTGGTTTCTACAAGTTTTCCATTGGCTAGCTCTACAGTGTACTTAACATCTAAGGCAACAGGAGTGATGTCAAGTAATGGGCAAAAATCATCGGAGATAAAGCTTCTATCAGCACCAGTATCAAATAGAACAGAAGCAGTTAAGTTGTTGAGGAGGAACATACCCGAGACCACATTCGGGTCCTGGCGGGCGTCCCCAGATTTGATGACGAAAGCTCTGCTGCGAGTGTTGTTGTTGTTGTTGTTGTTGCGGTTGTTGTTGTTCTTCAGTTTTGGGCACGAGTCCCTGAAATGCCCAGGTTTCCCACACTCAAAGCATACTTTGGGTGGTCTGGTGTTGTTGTTGGAATTGTTGTTGGTAGGAGAGCGGCAATCTTTTGTGAGGTGACCGTACCTCTTGCAGTTGTTGCAAAAGGGACCACAGGAACCCTCATGGTGACGGCTGCACTTGGGACAATATGGTTTGCTCCCCGTGTAACCCCGGATGATGTCAGTGGTGGCGTTGTAAGCTTTGATGGTGTCGGGTTTCTTGTTTTGTTGGTTGGAGTGGTTGTTGTGGTAGTCAGACCACTTGCGTTTGTTGTTTTGGGAGGATGAAGTGGGTGGTTCAGAATCTTGGCTCATAGACATCAGGTCTTGGGCCAATGAGATTGCACCGTCAATGGTGGTTGGTTTGGAAGAGATGACGTGTCCCCGAACAAAATCAGGGAGACCAAGGGCGTACTTCCTGATTTTATCAGGTTCAGTGCTTACCATAGCTGGGCGGAGAGCAGCTAGTTGTTGAAACCTGGTGGTATAACCATCGATGTCACCACCCTGAACCTTTAAGTTCCAGAACTCCTCATCCAGCTTTTGGAGTTTGGCGATAGAGCAGTACTTGGCAGTGAGTTTGGCTTTCAATTCCTCCCAAGTGATTTGGTAGGCAATGTCAGCACCCACTGATTGGGTATATGAATTCCACCAAGAGTGGGCATCATCTTCAAGAGAGCAGGTGGCGAAGTTTACTTTGTCGTTCTCCGCGCATTTGCTGAAACGGAAAACAGTTTCCATTTTCTCGAACCATCTGATTAGTCCGATGGCTCCTTCAGAACCCTTGAAACTCGAGGGTTTGCAGCTCTGAAAGTCCTTGTAAGAACAAGGTTTGGTGGTAGAGGTTCCAGCGGTATCGCTGTTTCTTGTGGAGTTTGGTGGGGTATTCCGAGCTAAGGCTTCAGTAACAGCCTGGGTTATGAGTGACGTAATCTGAGCATCAGTGTAAGGTCTGGTCTTTGGCGGCATGATTCTTCAATAAAAGAAATGAAGATACATGAGATTTTGCAAGAAAGTTGTATTTATCTCAGATGTACATGTATAAAAGCAGTAATACATAACATCAACAGGGATAATGGCAATTAATATGAGTCGAAAACAGCAAGAATACTTGATAAATGATACGAGTTCAAAGGTTACATCCTACAGATGTATTACAAAAGATGTCGGGAATTGTTACATCCGACCGAATTATAGAATAGCGCGTAGATAGTTACTAGATTACAGGGTAGATTACAAGACAAAGACTACACTAGTCTTAACGTAGATTAATTTGTTCCATCATCGTGACAAGACGGTCCACAGTGTTTGCAAGCCTGCTAGCTTGTCGGGCGTTGTCTTCTGCTAGTGCAAGTCGTTGTGTTAGTCCACGCGCATATTCTTCTGCCTCAAGTGAGCGTTGCACACATTCATCCATCCTTTGTTGCAGAAGGGCATTTTCCACCCTTATTTCTATTATTTGATTACGAAGGATATCCATGTTGTTGTTAGTGGTTTCAAGATCGTCGGAGACTTGTTCTATGCGTTCGAGGGATGTAAGTCTCCAGTTTTCGTTTGTTTCCTGCAACACGACATCCATGGTGCGAAGTCGTTGCTCGTGTTGATTCACCCTAGCGGCTAGAGCCGGCAAGGTGGAGTGAGTGGAGTACGGGCCAGCTCGAGGCAACCTGGAGTTCCTCCTTGCTACCCTTGGGTTCTGCGACCCGGATTGAGAACGAGATGAATTTGATGGTGTGTTTGCCATTTCTGAGACAAAGCGTTAGTAAGATTGAGGCCTATATTCATATAGTTCCTATATAATATAGCCTATTGAGTGTCTAGCATAAACATGTTTAAGTCTCGGTTCTCTCGAGGTCAGAGTCTTCTATTGTATCCTGTTCAGCCATAACTACTTTCAGATCTTACATCATCTTTGCTTAATTGTACATAGTTGATCAGGCTATGTTAAATTAAACTCGTATGCTGTAATCCCTGAACCAGTCATACCTAATAAGGAATACTGCCTAATGGTCATAGTCTAGGCTCACTAAATGCAACCTAGTTCACTATAACCTTAGGCTCTGATACCAATCTGTAACACCCCCAAATTTGATGATTTGCGGAAGCTTGATTTGGGTGTTACTAATCAATAACAAAGCACAAAGATAAATAGCAAACGACTCTATATGCGTCGTTTTTACAAAATATATTGATAACTGAAATGTTTACAGCATTTAAAGCTTTACATAGCTCGAGTTAAATAAAATGAGATTTCAGTACATAAGTACTTGTACAAAATATACTAATGCAAGAAAATCTCAATCGTCTGTATGCTGACTCGAGCTAACTCCTGAAGCAGAAACATCCTACTGTTGGGTACCTGCGATATATGCTAAAAGGTCAGCTATAAAGCTGGTGAGCTCACAGGTTTGAAATCAAGTAATATCGTATGAACCGCAAGATTTAAATAATGAATTGCATCCAGCAATTAAATAGTGAATTGCATCCAGCAATTAAATAATGAATTGCATCCAGCAATTAAATGATAATCATCGTGTATACAGCCATGAGCACATAGTTGAGCTTAACTCGAGGGCCGGGTCCCCTATAGAGAATTCCGGGCGAGGTGCCTCCACGAATGCCTAATCCACATTCGTCTTCCCAAATATTAGTACGTCCGTTTACCCGGTTAGTGCTTGCTAACCCGGACGAGGAGGGTCAATCCTATATGGTACCATATACTAATATTCAGGCTACAACGTATTAACAACTATGCTGACGGAGGACTTTAAATGATTAGTTTCGAAAAACTCATGTAGTATATGAAAAGTTGGTACTTGCGTTCACATGTTAAAAGTTTGAGCTGTATATCACACCCCTGAGTAAAACAGTAAAAGAGGGGCTATGAGACTCACCTGAGTCTGAGTGCGTTTAAACAAACGTAAGTTGATTAGCCGAGTATGAAGTCCAAAGACTTGTAACCTGAGGGTGTCCACGACACGCGATGGTTATAATCATGATTTGGGTATCTCAACAGATCACCCTTGTAGTTGTTCGTTCAACTATAATGTCCAAATTTCCACTATTTGGTTGATAAGTTTGAGTATTTGAAAAGTGTACGGCCCGTTGGTGACGGATTTGTAATAATAATCTCAATTATTATTATTTTGATTTCATGTCGTTTTACTTGAAAAATGTGTTTTGATTGTGTTTTAGAAGCCGTTACGAAATCTAAGTACGGGGGTCCGGGGGCAGCGCCCCTGGTAGCGGGGTCCAAGGGGCGGCAGCCCCTGGCGGGGTCCAAGGGGCAGAGCCCCTGGCTGGGGTCGAGCTGCCAGGTCAGCTTGGAAAATTTTTATTTCTACTATATTGCTTTAAGGAAAAACGCATCTGGAACCGAATTTGGGTAAAATCGAGTGATAAATTTTAGGTCTCGACACTTAGTAAAAATCTGAGTTTTCTGGTTTGTGCGACGTTGTGTGCGACGTCGCAGGTAGGATTGCGACGTTGAGCATGACGTCGCTAAAGGCGACGTTTCGCAATTTAATGCGACGTAGGAAGCTGCGTCGCTAATGCGACGTAGGTGATTTCTGCGACGTAGGGGCTTGCGTCGCTAAGTGCGACGTGGTGAGGTATTTGCGACGTTAAGGCTGACGTCGCTATATGCGACGTCGCAATTTAATGCGACGTTGTGACTGACGTCGCACCATGCGACGTCACGAAGGGTTTTGCGACGTAGAAGCTGACGTCGCATAATTTCTGGGTCAACTGCGACGTAGCGGTCTGTTGGCCGGAAAATGTGTCGAAAACGAGTTTTTCGGTTTCCGTTCGGTCCAAAACTTTTACCCAACCCTTATAGGGACATTATAAGTTATTACAAACTACTAACAAGTGAAAACATTTAAAAACGAGAGATTTCGGGATTTGTCGGGAACTTACAAAGTGTCGGATGAGAAATCCGAAAAGATAGGATGATAGATCGTGAAGCGGTGGTCGTTTTCTTCCAAAAGAGTAGTATGATCCAAGGTTGTTTGATGTTGTTATTTTGCGATTTTGATAGAATTTTTTGGATTTTGGTTGGTTGGTGGTTTTGAGAGAAAAGAGAGAAGAAAGAGAAAGAGTTGAGTGGAGAATGAGAAAAAAAGAGAGGAGAGAGTTGGAGGTTATCCTCCAACTTTCAGCCTCCGCTCTCCGTGCGTTGTTCGTTTGCTCCGTCGTTTAAACGTTAATTAATCATTTTAAATATTAATTGGTAGATTTTAAATACAAATTATTACGCGATATTTTATTTAATTATTTTACAAATAAGTTTACGTTTGAGTTATAAATGTAAGTTGGTTTATTTAGTTTGCGCGTTTTACATTTTAAATTGTGTAACTTTCTGATCGTACGATACGAATAAATACGAAATATTATTATAATAATATTTTTGACATAACAACGTTATTTAATAAAATTTGTCACCAACGTCCATATTAAATAGAATCGAAATACATTCGATTTAAATTGCGTACGATTTAACCAAATCGCATTTTTGTATATATTCAACAATATATATAATTCGATACATTAATTAGCCTAACAAGGAACTAATTACATGTATTAACATCTGATTAGGCACTAAATACTAGTCCTAATTTGGCGGGTGTTACAGGTTGCCCATTTGGACATCAAAACGACCCGATTGGGTCTTTGACCATTTTAACCCATTTCTTTGGTAAATTCTTACCCAATTGACTTAATTGAGTCAAACTAACTCAAAAACATCCTTGTTTAACCATAACATTACCAAATGACGTTTTGGACTTTCATAACCAACTTTCAACATTCAATTAACTTTCATACATTAAACTTTACATTACAAGTCTCACCACACAAACTTTGACTTCGACTCTATCTCTGACTTTGACCACAGAGTTGACTTTTCTCAAAACATTACATATACCACAAGTGAGACTCCGTATCATTTTCAAAACATCAAACTACATGTCATAAACTTTACAAAAAGGGGTGTACATATATATCTAGAGCATGATTAAAAGAGATAAGACTTGTTACCGAACTAAGTAACAAGCTCCACCAAAAGCTTCACACGTGCCCTTTACCCAAGTCCCCTCTATTGACACTTGGCTCACCTGAACATTTAAACATAACACGTAAGCAATTGCTTAGTAAGTAATGGAAGCTTTAACATAAACATAAACATAAACATCATCACATTAAGGATCCTTAAACATCATCATGCTAACTACTAAGAGTTAACATTTATACCAAGCTAATGGTCATGATCCATTACTTGGAAAACCGTCAAGCTAATGGCTCACCCATTACTTGACTCTACATTCATATCCATCTACTTACCTTTATCTTGAAACTTTAAACAACTTGAACTAACTTCTCTTGGTTGATCACCTATACATATAAACACATAGCATGATCAATTCACATAACCTTTTACTTTCTTAACTTAAATCTCATAACTAGGTGTTACTCACTAACACCTATCTCATCATTTTCACTTAATCTTATAACTTTAATTCAATCATACAATTAAGGTGCTAGACCTCTAACACCTATTTTAATCATTAGTGTTCCATACTTTAACTTTAACTTTCTAATCACATGTAAATGGGTATTCATCACTCTTCTAATCATGATTATCATTGATCATCATCAACATCATCTTAATTTATCACTATACATACATACATAGCTCATACATACCCACTTACACATGATAACACTTTCTTTTATCAAATTATCATAAATTAAACCTACTACTTAGTTCATAAACACATATGGAACACCAATTAAGCTAATTAACTAACTTTCATATACTTTCTCAACATCTAGGGTTTATAAAACTAAAACCCTCACTTAAATTGAGCAACTAGAAAGACTATACATACCTTGGAGATGTTTAATTCGAATTTACAAGCCCTAGTTCACTCAATTCCTTCTTCAATTTCTGATTTCTTGCTTTTGTTCTTGTTTCCCTCTCAACACACGCACACATACGTATGATTTCTCACATACTGGAACATTTTAGAATCCGTAGGGGATATATATTAACATTTTTCATTCTCCTCCCCTAAACTTTACTTCTTGACACATATGGTCCCTCTAATTTACTTTCTCTGATTTGGTTAGTCCTACTAACCCATTTCTAACAATCTCATTACTTTAAACATTTAACATATTAAATACATATAAAAACTGAAACGTAAACGTATATTAAACTATAAAAACTTACGTATTTTAGGGGTGTTACACTATAATGTAGCGGTATCCAAATCATCATCATTATATAATCACACAGATTGCTGAATGAAACCAATTGTTATGCTAAATTGTTTTTACGTTCCCAAATTAAGTTCAAAAGAACCATAGGTTTTTGAGCATAAATTATTGACTTTCAAATCTTCAACATATGTTACAATCGATATTGAAAATACAAATCACAATCAACCTTGCACATACATTTGTTCCCTTAACAATCAAGTTTAAACTTTAATAAATTACACTATAAGTGCTACACAACTTTAGGGTAGTCCATGGTCAAAACCAAATACTTTAAAGGTCCAAACTTGTTAATCCCGAATACTTTAAGGGCTCGCTAAACGTTTACTATCTAGCTCTTGTGAAAAAACACAAGATAACATAGACAAAAAAATTGATTCTTAAATTCAATCCGAACTGTAAACGGATTACAATAAAACCTTTGCTTAAACCCTTGTTCCTCACACAACATGCGGTTCTTGATGTCAACTACTAGCCCTAGCTTTCCGTCTCTACCTCCGTTTCATCAAACTACAATCAAACAACCCCAACTTATACCACTTCAAAAACCAACAAAACCCCATGAAAATTCTATAAAATCCCAGAAAAATTCTGGGTTTTTATCAGCAATTGGGAATGCAATTGAAGAACAAGAATATAGGAAAGCTAGGGCTGAAGTTATAAGAAAAGGAACTGGTTTAGATGGTTATAATATTGAAGGGATTTCAATTGGTGGTCATGAAACTTGTATTATAATTCCTGAGTTTAAGTGTGCTTTTGATATTGGAAGGTGTCCACCAAGAGCTGTTGCCATGAATTACTTGTTTATTACTCATGCCCATCTTGATCACATTGTAAGATTTGCTTAAAGTTTGTATTTTTATAATTTTTTGATGGTTGATTTAGTGAAGTTTGATGCTTTTGAAGTTGGGCAATTAAGGCTTTTGTAGAAAGATAATATATTGGGATGATAGTATAGTCTATCTAGTTTGACTTTTGAGAATGATTATTTGATCATTAAGTTTCTAAGTTGCAGATAATCAGTGTTTAGAGTAGGTGCAAATTGCAATGCAACAAAACTGTATTTAGGGTCACTTGACTAATTAAGTCTTTTAAATCGATAAAGTTTTCCAATTACTCAAATAGTTGTGATCATGCAACTTCAAGTAGCAGAAGCATGTGCAAACACTATTGCTTGTTGCTCGTTTCTTTATGGTGTATTATTTGATTGTGATTATTCTGTATGGTATAATCACTCACAAAACACGATACAAACACCCCTAATTTGAAATTTAACAAGCATTTAGTTTGTATAGGGCTATTGCTTCCTACGATTTGTTGATTCGTGTCTAGATGAACCCACATAAAGATTCAATCTTGTGGTTGTAGGGTGGACTACCCATGTATGTTGCCACTCGTGGTTTATACAGCATGAGTCCTCCAACTGTATTTGTGCCTCCGTCAATTAAAGAGGATGTGGAAAACTTGATGGATCTTCACAGGAAGATGGGTCAGGTGGAGTTAAATCTTGACTTGGTTGCATTGGATGTAGGTCTGTGTTCTTTACATATCTCCTTTTATCATGAGACATTAGCACTTTGATGTTTTTGAAACCATACCATATTAACATTTTTATGTGTTTTTTCAGGAGACACATATGAGCTAAGAAACGACCTTGTTGTACGCCCATTTAAAACTCATCATGTGATACCCAGTCAGGTATATTCTATTGATATCGTAGGCCGTTTTATGATGTTTTACTAACCCACTTGAAATTGCTCAATAATTGGCTTTATTGATAATCTTCAGGGTTATGTAATTTACTCAGTTCGGAAGAAGCTAAAGAAGCAATATGCTCATCTGAAAGGAAGAGAGATAGAGAAAAAGAAGAAATCTGGTGTTGAGGTTGGCAGTTTTGCCCGATATGGTTTTTACTAGCACCTTTTTCTCATCTTGATTCTTCATGAATTCTGTTTGTATTTTTAGATCACAGATATCATATTATCCCCTGAGGTGGCATTCACCGGAGATACAAATTCTGATTTTCTACTTGATCCACGGAGTTCTGATGCCTTGAGGGCTAAAGTTCTCATAATTGAGGTACATGTTACAGTGTTTCTACATCTATGCAAAGTATTTTTGAGTTCTTAACATGATAATAATCTTTTACAGGCTACTTTTTTGGATGACAAATGCACAATTGAGCATGCAAGAGAACATGGTCACATGCATATTGACGAGGTATTGTTTACATCTGATATGTACACAATGTGCATGAAATTAAAATTTTAAGAAAGTGCATAATGTGTGTAAGTGGAATAACTTGAGTATCAAACTTCAGATTACAGAGCATGCTAAGTGGATTCGGAACAATTCCATTCTTTTGACTCATTTCTCCTCACGTTACCATATTGAGGTAATCACAATAACCCTTGCCAGTTGCCTCATAGGAAATTAAACGATTTTGCAAAGTAGCCCCCTTAATCTAGAAGAGATGGGAAACACGCTCAATAAAAGATCATGCCTTTTTCTTTAATTTGATTCATGTTTGCAGGAAATTCGTCAAGCTGTGACAAAGTTGCAGTCAAAGGTTTCAGCCAAAGTGGTTCCACTAACAGAAGGTTTTAGATCAATGTACTCATCATAAACGCGTAATCTGGCTTCAATATGTGTATTTTTGTTCAATTCTTGTGCATACGTAGAGTTCTGAAGTTAGAGTAATGAAGCCATAAAACAGCTTAAAATCACTATTGTAAAAAGACAATATCATCAAAGAATCAAGAGTTCAACAAAGAATGATTAATTGTCAAAATTGATTACAAAATAAACTTTGATTTGCTTGCTAACTAAACAAAATTAGTGCCTACAAACTTCGGTCTAGAAGGACATTTTTTTGTTTAAGACGTGGTTGCAAAAAGAAGTGCAGCATTTGTTCCTCCAAAACCAAAAGCATTTGATAAGGCTGCTCTGATTTGCATCTCTTTTGAAGCAGTCAGAGGCATGAAACCTTCTTTGAAAATAGGATCTGGGTTCATCAAGTTGAGCGACAAAGGAGCAATTCCCTGCATCAATTGCAATAAATCGTGAAACTTTACATCATTAATACATGACTAGAGCAATAAACTAAATGATACCAAGGCTGGAAGATTGTGTATTTACTTTATGTATTGCAAGAACTGTGAATATTGCCTCAACGGCTCCGGCAGCCCCAAGAAGATGACCAATGGCACCCTAATGGTACAAGAGATCCAACATCAGAAAATCGAATGCCTAACCTAAGCATGATTTTCTTACAGCTCATTATATAATTAAAGTTATGAATTTCACCAAAAAAAGTTGGGAATCCATATTTTTTTAGGCTTTCCTTCATGAAATCTCTATACAAGTTACCTTTGTCGATGAAAATGCCAAGGCACCAGATGTTGCATGATCCGAAAACAGAGTTTTTATTGCATGGGCTTCCACCATATCACCTGATGCGCATACGATTAAACTGGAGACAATCCTTAAAAGTGTTACTACATGAGCAGTTCATAGAGTTATAGATCAAAAGAGTACCCAAAGGCGTAGAAGTAGCATGGGCATTCACATAGTCCACTTGATCAGGACAAAGACCCGACTGCAAGTTACAAGCAAAACACCATACTTAGAAACAAGTCGAATACTTATAAATGAGAATCAGTGGTAATCGAGATATAAATAAAACTTCAACTTTATTACCTGCTTTAATGCGCGTGACATGGCCAAAATAGCACCTCTTCCATCTGCGTGTGGTTGTGTGATGTGATGTGCATCACCTTAATCAGAAGTGCATACGTTCAGGATTATAACACTTTAAAGTAAGAATATCACAACCAAAGGTCAACTAGATCATACCTGACATCCCATACCCACGAAGCTCAGCATAAATATTTGCTCCTCTATTTTTCGCATGTTCGAGTTCCTATGTCAAAAGGTATAAAGGTAAGAGATGTGGATACGAATATTGCATAACAAAATTCTTACTCTAAAATTCCTCACTTCCAAGACAAGCGCACCAGCACCTTCTCCTATGCTGCATTCAAAAACATGGTAAATGATGAGTCATAGTGCTCATCACAAAAATAAAAAAAATAAAAAAATTATGCTATAATTATTTATCAACATACACAAATCCATCTCGATCACAATCAAAAGGCCTCGAAGCTTCTTCAGGGCTGGAGTTGTACTTTGTAGCTAATGCCCTTAACCTAATTTCAAATAGATTGTATCTCATTAGTCCTTATTATTAGTGACATAGTCGAACTCTAACCTCAGAAATAATAACTATGAAATCATTGAGTAATCAAAATTAAGATTATATTATCACCTGGAGAACCCAGCTATAGATAATGCATCAATACTGGCCTCTGTTCCTCCAGCCACCATGACGTCAGCATCTCCAAACTGAATCATCCTTGCTGCATCACCTATTGAATTTGCCCCTGTGGCACAAGCAGTCACTGCAGCATGATTGGGTCCCTAAATTCAAAATTACTTCATATGACACAAATTTTATAATTTTATTATAAATGACATTCACAAATAAAGAAAAAAATCAGTTTGTTTACTGATGATCACACACCTGAAAGCCATATTTCATGCTTACATGACCAGCTGCCATGTTGATCAATATCCGAGGGACAAAAAAAGGACTAAGACGACGTAGTCTCTGAATTAGAAAGCAGATAACAGTCATCGTAAAATATGATCACAAGAACAATAATTGAAAAAAATGTACAAAAGCAAACCTTTTCACAGATCAACTGTGATGCATCAAGTATATCACCTATGCTTCCGATTCCTCCACCTATAGAAACTCCCTGATTTCTTCAAGTTAGAAACTTTATCAACTAACAAAGATAAGGCAAAACAAAACTATCATGAAAAACATATATGGGAAAAATACGGTTTTCTCCTTGTCCTCCTGCTCAGATGGAATCCAGTTTGCATCTTGAAGGGCCTCATCTGCTGCACAAAGTGCATAACTTATAAACCTTGCAATTGATTTACCATGCTGCAAAAAGACACACCACCCAAATATCAATTATTAACAACATCAAATTTACTAAAACAAATTTTCGACCAAGGATCTACTATTATTATCATCGCCTAGTACCTTAGAATTGAGCCATTGTGGCTCGTTGAATTCGCCTGGTTTAGTACCACAAGGTACAATAGCAGCCACTTTAGAAGTCAACTGATCAAAAGTATACAACTGAGTATCTTGATCAAATCCACTCATTTTCAAGTCTTGAATAGATAAAGCCCTAACTCCACTTTCCCCTTTTATTAAACGATTCCATGTAGTTTCAACTCCACAACCTAATGGTGTAACCATTCCTAAACCTAACAACAACCCAATATAAAACGCAATTATTTACTAAATTTTATTGCTCCAAAAACCAACTTTTACTATATTGTCGTTACATACAAATATCGAAAGTAAAAACTAATTTTGAAGTGAATGAAAGGAAATTACCAGTGATGACAACTCTTCTTTGAGGGAAAAATGGAGGTGGAATGAAGGGTTTACTTGAAGATGAGAACGAACGATGAATTTGGCGACATAATTGTGAGGACTTACACCACCAGCGTGTGTTCATGGCAGCTGGATAACTTTCTGGTTGGGGGTTTTTGCAGTATTCTTACCAGAATTGTAAAATTGTTAAAACCCCTGCTCTGTGAACCATAAACAAGCAAAATGACTACAAAACTTTGATAGAATAGATGTTCAAGTCACCGCATCGTCATTTCATTTTATATTTTTACAGAAGTTCGAAACCGCTATTTAATTGTTACAACAGTAAATTTTCGGAGTTTAGGTTACATCCTTTCCACATGAATAGCTGTTGAGTTTATAATTTACATGGTTTGTGGCGGAGTTATTCTGGTGCAATGGGTAGCCGCGGCTAAATATGACTTTTATATATCTATAAGTGTAAAAAAATTAATTTATTAGCATAGCATAAAAGCTGCACATAAAAAACGATTGTGATACTTATCACGTTACCCTAAGTCCCTAACCCTATATAAATCTAGTTAGACCCACTATTGAAAAAGCCCGGAAGCCCAACTCTCTCAAAGAAGTGTGTAACTGTGTATACGTTTATTTAATATATATATATATATATATATATATATATATATATAGTAATTGAAAGATAAAATAAACCTAATATAGATAAGATGTAGTTATCATCAATCGGCTACAAATATTGATCAAGAATTTGTATTTTTCAGTTATGGTATAACCTTTTGAAGACTCTTGGTGAGGATGATGTGAACTTCTCAAAAGAAGATGGTTTGGATTTGGTGGCTGTAAGTTCTGGCTATGTGATGACCTGTCCACTCTTACACCAACTGTCAACCTCACTTCTGAGCATCATGGGCTTGATAAAAATTGGTATTAACATCTTTAAGGATACATATATATAATGAATTTTTCAATTGCACACTGCATTTACCCATTTGCTGGTCTACTAACGTGCTAACAAGTGCAAACAAAAATAACTTGGAAAGGAAAGTAGGCAAATAGTGAACAGGTTCCTTTTCCATGCATATATAACGTTTTTTTTCGTAAACAATTTCGACAAGAATTTGCATGCAGTTTATAATAACATCAGGAGGGAAGTATTAAGATTGTTTTCATGTTAAATAAGCATGGGGAATTGGGCATGGCTCCTTTCACATAATAAAGTAAGTTTGGTGATCTTAATGTGGAATCGTATATATGTAGGTAAAGTATGTTTGGTGTTCATTGTATTCATGTGGAGATTGGAGGACGATGTGGGCTACTAATAGTTTATGGATTTATTTGTTTTTTAGGACACTGAATGTGTTTTTTCTATAAATTCAGAAAGAAATCGAGGTCCTTGACTCTTTAAGAGATTGGAACACAAGCAGAGTTGGCAAAATCGAATGTTTACTTGTCAATGGCTTTATTATGGGTTGTGTTCATCACAAATGGGTAAAATAAGAATATTAGCTGAAAGGGGGATGGGTTGAATGAGCAGGTCAAACGGCTTGAGAGTCTCCTAAAATCCTTCTAATACATCGTTTAATCTGTGATTTAGACCATTTTTGCAATAAAAATTTTAGGTAATTGCAGGACTTTTGTTGTTATGGGTATATGGACTCTGCCATTATGGATTTTGGTCCTATGGCAATTTCAACTGCGGTCAAGGCTTCTGTTCATGCAACAACATAGACTCTCGAGGGACTTACACCTTTTGGTCCTGCAGCAACATAGACTTTTGAGGGACTTACACCTTCCATTGCCTAACCAGCTAACCATTCATAGATAATGCATTGAACACTTTGAACATAATGAGGCTATATCTATATCTACAACTACAAATCAACTATTCTATACTGCTATTAATCACGTGCTTACGTTTAAAATATAAAAATGGACATAAAAGGGTTCACAAGCTAACTCAATTCATTTGATCCATTACCCAATCCGCCCAATTTGCTACGTAAAACTTTCCAAATGTTGGGACCAACCATGGCAAGGATATTTATATGCATCTAAGTTACTATGTCTTTATTTTGGTTCCATGCGTTTCTTTATATATCTAAACATTTATAGATATTTGTTATAAATCTTAGTTTATAATTGACCCACTTCATGTCACAGGTTGTCTGACACCGGAAATTGTAGACCGAGTTTAAGGAAGATGTGTAACCATTCTGTCCTTAGTTTATTTTCAAAATTGTAGTATGTTAGTTTATTTTCAAAATTGTAGTATGTTGAGTGTTAGTCTATGGACCAGCAGTGGCAAATAAGCCACTTTTTATGTAACTTGAAAACCACTTGCATTTGCATTATACGTATATAAAGTTCAAATCTGGATCCATAATTCGTAATGCCAAATGTAAAACTATCTGTTAAATCATAATCGCAAAGTTATCAAATAATGTTGGTAAAAAAAGAAGAAGAGAAAGCCATATATGTGTAGAGCAGCTGGTAGAGAGCCGGATCAAATTTTAATTTTAATTTAGCTTTTCTAATTGAGTTTTTAGTTTAAGCAAACACAGAGGTAGTAAAATAGGATTAGATTGTGGTAAAGCATGACTCCAATAAAATGAACTTTAAACGTGAACAATTATTTTATTGCTTTCACAAGAAAAATAAAGCCGTAACATGTAAAAAGTGTCCATTGAGAGTGTACATTGGGATTGAATTAATAAGTACGTGTCTTGAAACGCTATCAAATATTCCGTAACCTTTTTTCATCATGCTAGAGTGCTACACCACATACAAGCTATCGACTATCGGTTCAGATGTTAAAAGACAAAGAACAATATCGGTCATAACTCAATTCGAGAAATGGACAATGAACATCGTAAAAGAAAACGGTTTTCCCGGGGCACCGCCTGGGTATTACACTAGTTTACATGGTTTGTGGCGGAGTTATCCTGGTGCAATGGGTAGCCGCGGCAAAATATGACTTACATATGACTTTTATATATCTAAGTGTAAAAAAATTAACTTATTAGTATAGCATAAAAGCTGCACATAAAATACGATTGTGATACTTATCCAGTTACCCTAAGTCCCTAACCCTATATAAATCTAGTTAAACCCACTGTTGAAAAAGCCCGGAAGCCCAACTGTCGCACCCCCATAACACGTGGCAGCGTAAACATGAGGTGTCATGGGGGCGCCGACCAAATCAAATATCACAACACAATGATTAAAGCAAACGACCTCTATATGAGACGTTTGAAAACATTACATTACCATAATTCAAATGTTTACAAAATATCTGGAGTTCTCATAAACCGTTAAGAGATTTCTAATACATTACTGATTATACAAAATACAGCTAAATGCAATCTAATCTCTGGATGTTTGAAAACAATGCGACTCGAGCTAAGCTTTCCATAAGCTTCCTACTGCGGCGGGTTACCTGAGAAATACATACTAAAAGGTCAACATAAAGTTGGTGAGTTCATAGGTTTGTAAACAATCGTTTAGTTATGATCCGCAAGATTTCAAGTTGTATCATTCAAAAATGACAGTTAAAAGTATCGTTAGCCAACGATAAGTAAAAGTATTGCATAAAGCAATATAAGTATACCATTTGCAATGAGTCTCATAGTCGAGCTTAACGTTGTTTGCCTCCGGTAAGTGTACTAATCCGATACACTTCTAAATCACAAATAATATTGCATCCGTGGGTTGACTAGCGCGACTAGTCCGGATGGGGATTGTCAATCCCCGATAGTACTATCCAATAATATTCACGCATATATTAACGAACTATGATGGGTAGAGGGCTTTAATGGATTATTCAGGCCTCATGCAATCCGTACGAAAAGTTGTTTACAGTTACTTGTGATCATATAAGCAGTTGTATAAAACAATTATATGTATTCTCACCCCAGTTGAAAAAAAGTAAAAAGGGGCTATGAATCTCACCTCAGATTAGCAAGTAGCAAGCAAATATCAAATAAGCAAGCAAGCCGGTGTGCAACCTTCTAACGCCCTAAACGTATAAGGTTGTGTAACTAGATGTCTTATAAGACCATCTATGGCGATTGTATAAGTGGGGGTTAATGTCCAGTTAAGCCAATCGTGCAGGTGGAGGGTTAATGTCCACCTAGAGCTAGTTCATCAACTAGTATGTCCAAATAAGTTGTTCAAGTTCGATTATTAAAAACGTATACGACCCGTTGGTGAAAGTTTGTAATAATAATTCATTTAGACATTATTATTAAGTTTGTTTTGCTGTAAACTATTCATTAGTACATATCGTGTGTTGCAAACCGATTATTTTAGTTTGTATAAGTCTTAAACCGTAGGTCAAAGTTGGTCAAAGTTGGTCAAGACTGGTCAAACTGGTCAAACCAGGTCAAACCTGGTCGAACTGGTCAAACTGGTCAAACCTGGTCAAACCTAGCATCACTAGCAAAATGTAGCAACACTAGTAATTGTGGCATCACTAGGTTAGTGTCTCTACTTGAGACTTAGGATATTTTCAGAAAATGTAGCATCACTAGCAAAATGTAGCATCACTAGTAATTGTGGCATCACTAGGTTAGTGTCTCTACTTGAGACTTAGGATATTTTGTTCAAGTGTTCTAAGTGTCGGTTTCTAATTCGGGAAACTTTCTAAGTTTAGTTTTAGGTCCAAGTTACTAACTAAGTCATCCAAACCCATTTTTGTTACCACTTTCCAAAAATAGTATTTTTTGTCGTTTTTAGAAACTGAGCCGTTTTTGTTGACTTGGTCAAACCTACTCGGTTTGACCCGAAACTTTTACCCAACCCATATATCAGTTTAAAGAGTCCAAATAATTTGTCGGTTTGTGTCGGAGTCATCCAAAGTGTCGGTTTTAATTACACTTCTTAAAACTTCAAGATTCAACGTTTTCGGTTTATGTCGGGTCATTACGCCAACTGATTTCGCCTATTTCTAGTCCAAATCAAACCTCAAAACTTTTACCAACTGATCTACTAAGTGTCTAGACTAACATGTCAAATTTCCAGCATTTAACAAGTCCGTTTACATATTAAATAAATTCCGCGAAAGTTCCGAACACAATTCTCGAAAACTAACAGGTCAGTCCTATAAATCGGCTCGTAGAGAAAAATGAGTACGTTTATGGAAAAAGTGCAAAACACGAAAGTTGTATATCTTTTCGAGACGAAGATTTCAAAAAAAAAATGTGTCTTCTAACTCTCAATATTTGATTATATACGAATATTTTTGTAAACTGTCGATTTTTGGGCAGATTTCATGCATGTTAAAGTATGGTTTATAAAAATGATTTTTACACTTCTTTTTGGACATATTCATAATAGATGAACATTCTAACATCATAATCAGTAGTATTAAAGTAAAAATAAGGGAAAGTTTGATGATTCTTACAAAAGAATTGATGGAGAACAAAAGGAAGTGGAGGTGGTGATGATCTTGTGCTTTGCTCCTTCTTTGATCTTGATTAATGGTGGTGGTTGTGGTGGTTTTAGGTGGTGGTGAGAGGCTGAGTTTTCTCCAGCAAAAAGAGAGAGAATAGAGGGTTTTTGATAAGTGAAATGAAGAAAATGAAAGACTAATGCATGTAAGTTGAGTGGGGAAGTGATTAAAAGGAAAATCATTATATTACATGTAGTTTGAGTGGGGGTTTAGGATGGTGGCACATGGGGTGGAAGGGGGCCGGCCATGGGGGGCCCCACCCAAGGGTACTTTGGTCATTTTCTTGCCCCTAATTTAATTTGTTACGTTTTCGTTCGTTAACCCAATTGTTTAGACGTTTATATTTACTTTAAACGTTCAATACGCGTATTTAAATCACGAATTAAATTTCGATATTTTCACTTGAAATATTTAATATAGATACTTAAAAACACTTATAAAAATGTTCCGTTTATTTATCGGCCTCGATTTGCGCGTTAGTGGTACGGAGGTTTAATCGCGTAACGTTTTAAATAGACGTTTTTATTGACGAATCATAATACGATGTTTTCAATAATAATTTCATACAAAATAATATATTTTAATTTATAAATATATATATTTTGACTTTCGTTGGATTGTCGGGCGCGTTCCGCGCGTTTATGTTGCGTTTGAGACGTTTTAGCCAAAACGCCTAGGTTTTTCGTATATTATTTTAATAAAATAATAATATATGATAAATAACTTCTAATAATAGATTCAAGTTATTTATAGAAATGTTTTCACCAACGTCGTATAATTTGTCGGACTCCGTCCGGTTGTTTCGCACAATTTCACCAAATTGCGTAAACGTAATATAAATCAATTACGGGAGTGTATATTCACATAAATATACAAATAGTTACAAGTAATTACAAGTATTTAGCCTAATACTAAACTAAACACACGTAATTAGGATTTCTAGTAGGTTAATCAGTAACCCTAAATCGTCGGGTGTCACATTCTCCCCCTGTTAGGAGAATTTCGTCCCGAAATTAGTTTGTTGCCGCAGTGTGAGGGGTATCTAAAAATAGATGTGGGTGTTTCAGTCGCATTTGGTCTTCCCGCTCCCAAGTGAATTCAGGACCGCGCCTAGAATTCCACCGGACTTTAACGATGGGAATACGACTTTGTTTCAAGCGTTTGACCTCACGGTCCCTAATTTCTATCGGCTCCTCGATGAAATGGAGTTTATCATCTATGTGGATTTCGTCGAGCGGGATTACAAGCGTCTCATCAGACAGACATTTCTTCAAGTTAGAAATGTGGAATGTGTTGTGCACGCTACTGAGTTGGGGCGGTAGCTGCAGTCGATATGCCACCGGACCAATTCTTTCAAGAATTTCAAAAGGTCCGATGTACCTAGGGTTTAGTTTGCCGCGTTTGCCACAACGAATGACACCTTTCCAAGGTGACACTTTTAAGAGTACTCGGTCCCCAACCTGGAATTCGAGTGGTTTGCGTCTCACGTCAGCGTAACTCTTCTGACGATCACGTGCGGCTTTCAGCCGGTTTTGGATGGTCACGATTTTCTCGGTCGTTTCATGGATGATTTCAGGACCGGTGAGTTGGCTATCGCCGATTTCGTTCCAACAAATGGGTGATCGGCACTTTCTACCATAAAGTGCCTCGAAGGGTGCAGCACCAATGCTGGTGTGGTAACTGTTGTTGTAGGAGAACTCACACAAAGGTAGGTGGTTTTCCCCAGTTTTTGCCGAAGTCAACTACGCACGCGCGCATCATATCTTCTAAAGTTTGGATGGTTCGTTCACTCTGACCATCAGTTTGTGGGTGATAAGCGGTACTCATATCCAGACGAGTACCGAGAGCTTTCTGAAGTGTTTGCCAAAATCGAGAGGTGAAGCGGCTATCTCTATCGGAGATGATCAAGATGGGTATGCCGTGTCGTGCTACAACCTCTTTGATGTAGATGCGAGCCAAGCGCTCCATCTTATCGGTTTCCTTGATAGCTAGGAAATGGGCAGATTTCGTGAGACGATCAATGATCACCCAAATGGTATCGCAGCCTCTCGGTGTTTTCGGTAGTTTGGTGATGAAGTCCATGGTTATGTTTTCCCATTTCCATTGAGGTATTTCGGGTTGTTGTAGCAACCCGGAGGATTTCTGGTACTCGGCCTTAACCTTGGCGCAGGTTAAACATTTGCTAACATAAGTGGAGATGTCAGCTTTCATGTTGGGCCACCAATACCGTTGTCTGATGTCATGATACATTTTGTCAGAACCAGGATGTATGGAGTATCGAGATTTGTGAGATTCATCCATCACCAAATCTCGTAGGTTTCCAAAGTTTGGTAACCAGATTCGGTTAGAGAAGTGTCTGGTTCCGTCGGGTTTGATTTCAAATTGTTTTTCCATGTCGTGCAAGGCTTCGTTTTTGATGTTTTTCTCGTTGAGTGCTTCGAGTTGAGTGGAATGAATTTGAGAAATAAGATCGTTGTGGATGGTTAAACCGAGGGCTCGAACTCGAAGGGGTTTCGCTCGTTCTTTTCGACTTAGGGCCTTGGCGACAACGTTAGCCTTACCCGGGTGGTATCGGATTTCACAGTCGTAGTCACTAAGTAGCTCGACCCAACGACGTTGTCTCATGTTTAGGTCCTTCTGATCAAAGATATGTTGAAGGCTTTTGTGGTCAGTGAAGATAGTACATTTTGTACCATACAGGTAGTGTCTCCAGATTTTGAGTGCAAAAACTACAGCTCCCAATTCGAGGTCATGGGGGGGTGTAGTTCTTTTCGTGGATTTTCAGTTGTCGTGAGGCGTAGGCGATGACTTTTTCACGTTGCATTAACACACAACCTAGTCCTTGGTGTGAGGCGTCGCAGTAAACTACGAAATCATCGGTGCCTACAGAGTTTCTGTTTCAGAAGTTGGAAGGCTGACTCTTGTTTATCGGTCCAATCGAATTTCTTATCTTTCTGAGTCAGTGAGGTTAAAGGTAGGGCTATTTTGGAGAAGTTCTCAATGAATCGCCGGTAATACCCAGCAAGACCTAAGAATTGTCGTACCTCGGTTGGAGTAGTAGGTTCTTTCCAGCACTTGATGGCCTCGATCTTGGCTGGATCAACATGTATCCCTTGACTATCAACGACATGTCCTAGGAACTGTACTGTTCGCATCCAGAACTCACACTTGGAGAACTTGGCGTATAACTCCTCGTGTTTGAGTAATTCCAAGATAGTTTTCAGGTGTTGGCCATGTTCGGTTTCGTTGCGAGAGTAGATCAAGATGTCATCAATGAACACAATGACAAATTTATCTAGATATGGTTTGCACACCCGATTCATAAGGTCCATGAATACAGCCGGTGTGTTGGTTAAGCCAAAAGGCATCACTTAGAATTCGTAATGCCCGTAGCGAGTTCGAAAGGCGGTTTTTGGGATATCGGCGTCTCGAACGCGGAGTTGGTGATAACCAGACCGAAGGTCGATCTTCGAGTAAAAGCTCGAACCTTGAAGTTGGTCAAACAGGTCGTCGATTCTAGGAAGTGGGTATCGGTTTTTGATGGTAATGAGATCTATGGAGAAATGTTCGCTTGCGATGGTGTAAAATCAGTCAATAAATTTCTATGATAATAGTTTGTTTGGAACTATTAAGTCCGTTGGGAACTTGAGTTAATCAAAATATGTTGGGAAAAATCTGGTCGTCAATAAGACGTTGAAAATTTCTGTCTAGCCAATTTAATTGAACATTAGAAGTTGTAAATAGTTCCGGGTAGTTGTTTGGCGAAAATTCTTTGAAAACTTGAATTGGTAGAAATCTGTTGAAAAATCTGTTGAAAACTCTTGTTATTGTAAAGTGTTGAAAGTTTCAGTTGATCCTTATCGTGGTGTCTCCTTAAACGAAAGGGGGATAAAAGAATGAATGAGATCTTTGTATGAGAGCTAAGATTATCACATTCATGATTAAAAGTAATATGCGGCTTCACAGTACGACGATAAATCAATACAAGGTATTATGCTTTGTAACCAACAAGGCGCAAGGTTAATAGGTTGATAGCTTATAGAATTCAAAGTTTACAAAACATGTCGGGCATCGCTACATCCGGACGAATACATAAGTCTTATACAAAATGTGATGGGGTTTTATACACCCATCGATAGATTATCGAGCTAACACAAGCTACGTTCACCGTTGTTCGGGTCTACTTTTAATCTATTCTAGGTTCAGGTCATGTGGATAGTAACGTGCTTCGAGCATGTCACTGTATCGCGGGAGTGCAGAGTGGAGTAAGATATTGTCTATTGAGTGTTGGAACATCCATTTGATCTACGTTTTTGTTCTTTGCTCAAAATGAGTAGCCACTTCCTTCCAGTAGTGAATCCTATCCCTGATTCGGTCGGGAATAGACCTTTTCAGAATCCTCAATTCTTGCTCGTAGGTCTTGCACCTAAGTTTGAGCTCCCAATTGCGGCCATCTAATTCTTCGGCCTGATCTCGCACTCTTTCGTATTCCTCGATGCCAATCATTCCGAAATTGTGATGCTCGTTTTCCTCTATAGCGATTTCTTCCATTGGTGCTATTTCCTCATCGAGATATGTGTACTGAATCTGTTCTTCACAGATTTGGTCGTCATCTGACGAGTAGTCGTTCTTAGGGGAGTTTGCCATCTTTTTCGGGAGGGCGTTCTATTAAGACAATGAATCAACAACAAGAAGGTTTAGTCAATATCGTAGTTTCAAAGAGTAGCCACAAAAATGGCCGGGTAGTGTTCTCAAAGTAGTCAGTCATGACTATATTGTTGTTTCGAAATGAACAATTGCTTGGTGAAGGTGTTTGGTGAAGATAGTTGATAGTTGATAAATTCGTAGTTGCGGGTAGTCCTTGCAGTAGTGATTGGAATGTTCAAGTCATAGTTTGAAATAGTTTGAAGTAGTTTATGGATTTAGTCGTTGTGAGTATCCCTCGCAATACTAATACAGTGATGTTCGGAACAGACAAAGTCGCGAATCAAGTTATGAGTAAATCGTTTGACAAACGTGTCGAATTGGTGACCAAACATGATCAATGATCAAGTAGTAAGTCTCATGTTTGAAAGAATTGTTGACGTACAAGTCAAAGAGTGATCAATCATGATCAAGTGAAGAGTTAAGTGGATCGTGGAAATTCATGCAATTGTTCGAAAAGTCACTTCCATTACGTAGGTGTTGTGGTTGACCAAGTTCACCCGCGGACCCTTGTATGACAACGGGTTCTAGTGTTTGGAGTGTCAGTAGTAGTGGTAAGAGTAAGACAAGGTCTAGTTGGAGGTGGTGTGTCTGTCCTTCTAGTCGTGTGTAGCACGCGCGCTCCATGGGTCTATGATAAAAGTGAGAACGATGGGTGCGTAGTGAAGGAAGTAGGTGTAGTTCGTTTAGGTGACAAAGTATCGTACAATTTAAGTTCTATACGTGTTCCCGAGTGATTTAGTTGCGAGCGGGAAAAAGAAAGTGAAGTAGGTGTCACTCATTTGGGTGGCGAATCCTTTGGTGGATTCTCCTCAAGTGAGTCCTATTCGATTATATCGTTGCCGGATGCGGTTGGACGAGCGGGTACCGTGGAAATCTCCACAGTATTGAGTAAGGCTAGAGCCTCGTTTTCAGAGTTGGGTGACGTAGCTGTGGGAGTGGTTGCCGTGAATAGTGGCAAATAATTTCGTATATGTAAGGTTACATATAGAAATATAATAACCTAGCACATAAGCACGTATAAGGGTTAGTCCGGTTCTTGTAACACCCCCAAATTCGTCGGTTTTGTTTAGCGGAAGCATTGGTTTAAGTTGGGGGATGCCACATTTACACGGTACAAAGTACATGCATACATATCAGAGCGTATGATTACAACAGAACATATATATTAAGATGCCAAATGTAATCGTTACAATGTTTACGATTCATCGAATCGTATAAGTACAAAAGTAGTTAAGTTTACAAAAGTAGATTTCGTAAATATGACTAAAACAGCTTTAGTTATACTAAAGAAATCCATATGTTTCAAAAAGTTGGCATCCTAAGCTTCATGGGTCGCCTAGTTTCCATATGTGTAGGTGGTCCTTACATGCGCAGCTAATTCCCTGAAAAACATAGTAAAAGTCAACAACGAGGTTGAGTGAATTCACAGGTTTTATATTTGCAATAGTTGAATCAAGTTTGTAAGCACAGTTGATAAACCAAATACGTTCACAAATAAGTATTGCCATAATGGTTGAATAAGCGTTTAGTGGAATGTTATCCAAGTATAGTTCGGTTAGGATGTTACCCAAAACACAGTTTACGTGGGATGTTACCCAAATTACAGTTTACGTGGGATGTTACCCAAATTACAGTTTACGTGGGATGTTACCTGAAACGCCCTGAATTCAACTGTTTTTTTTTTATATATATAGTAAAGTCATTCATAATTTTGGTCCCATTTAACTTCTACATTTTATTCCATTTGAAATCCACGTTTGATTTATACATATTCAAATGAATACAACGATGACACATTATATCAAAATCATAATAGTTTGGGCGATTTATACAATGGTAATTCAAAACGACAATTCAATAGAATGAGAAACTTGTCTAATAACATTACAAGTTTCTATCCACGCTACCTTCTTGAATCCTTTCATCCAATTGGTTCAACAAAACCAAACACCTACAACATAAAACCACTGATACGAGTAAGCATATAGCTTAGTGAGTATACAAGCAATCAAATAAATAATTCACTAAAACAACCAACAAGATACAATTATCAAATAAACACTTATTTCCTTTAAATAAATCGTATTGAGCCACAATAGAGATTTCACCATATTTCGTACGGATTCATGATCCAATAGATACAAATAAGCATGGCACCAATCATATATGGATACCAAGCTTTATAGATACCAAGTAGTGCCAAGCACTTATTTCATGATATTCATTTATTTCGTAATAAGCAATCTCTACAATACTAAATCCATATATTCCACATAATTCACATAATCCTCCTAATTCACATAATTCTCCTGATTCACATAATTCTCTTAATTCACATAATACTATACTATTTCCAAATAACTCAACTACTAACAACAATCAACAAATATGGTTAATAACAAATATCAACTTAAGATTCAAGATACAATACAACATAAGGACCACCATAAGAAACAACTATAAAGGATAAACAATATTCCAAACGATTGTATGAACCTCTTGCTCGTAAGCAATCCGGAGCATACAATCATTATTCAAGTAATTCTCGTATCACTCACCTTTGTATTTTAAGGTAATTGTATGATTTCGCACTTGAATAGCTAATCCATCATTCTTGATCACCTAGCATATAATCTATGAATATAATAACACATTTAACAACTATACTTCAACATAATCAATACATTAATCTTATCAATCCATCACTCCTTTGGATTGATCATATTACCCATATTCCCTTATTTCATAATTCTCTTTATTTCATATCACAATTCAATATTCATCATTACTTATGCCTTAATCATATCTATGATTCAATTACTAATATTTCATTTTTAATCATCAATAACGATCACCATGATCATTTAAAACATAATCATAATCATCATTAATCCAATTGCTTAATTCTCTTGATTCAATACTTAAATTCTCATATTTATACTTCAATAACCATTTCTAAACACTAGTTAAGGTATGTTAATACCAAATCCTATTACTATGATCAAACTTTCTTGATTACAATCATATAATTCAATTAATTCATCAAAACCCACCAATTTAAGATGTATTAGCATCAATTCATCATTCTAAATACAAAACCCACTTGATTACTAACCTTATATTTCAATAATCCGTTATTTCATCAAAATCCATCAAAACCCCAAGAACACAATTCAAGATTCTTGATTTTTAATTCGTTCTAATGTTAATTCAATCACTAATAAGCTTTACTAAGTCCAATTCAACATATTTCAAGCTTAATTTCGTATTAAAATTCATTAATTCTTCATATAATTCGAAATCCCCATAAACCCTAATTTTAGAATTCAAAATAAATCAAGAATCATGATTACCTTAGGTTATGGATGATTAATCCTTGTTGAATTCGAGTTCCTAGCTTCGATTTCGGGTTTAAAATCGATTTCTTTGTTTAGGGTTTGATGTTCCTGTGATTTCCCCCTTCCTGAGGTTTCTGGATTTGTTGGAATGATAAACATGATATATGATACATACGTACGCATGTAATAGATATATGTGTATTTTAATTTTATTCCCCGTGATTATTATTGTCTGAAACTTTAAAACCGACTCACAGTTATTACTATTTTATTTCACCTAAAGTAAAAATAACTTAAAACATTTACTATTACTTTATTCACAATATTACTTTTGGATTTTGGGATGTTACATTACCCAAAATACAGTTTACGTGGGATGTTACCCAAAACACAGTTTAACGCACGGGTCATTCTCCCGTCCAACAAAACAGTTTACCGGTCGTTCTCCGGTCTGGATACGCACGGGTCGTTCTCCCGTCCAAACACTGCTGGTCGTTCTCCAGCGAAACACAGTACCGGTCGTTCTCCGGTCTAAAGACGCATGGGTCGTTCTCCCATCCAAAACGCACGGGTCGTTCTCCCGTCCAGTGGCCAGTCGTTCTCTGGCACTAAAATACGTTGCTGGTCGTTCTCCAGCGTTTACATAAAAAGTACCGGTCGTTCTCCGGTCTAACAATCAAGTTTTACCACGTTTACAGTATGAAAATGTTATTTCATAAATATCAGTTTAGTTGTAAATGTTCAATCGTACAAAGTACTCAAATCGTGCGAGTAAACAAGTATGATAAACAATCATATAAGCAAAAACAGTTATGGCAATCAGTAAAGCAGTTTGACTATGTTTTCCACCCCTGTTCAAAGCAGTTAAAACAGTAAAAGTAGGGGCTGTGAACTCACCTGTTGAGTTAAGTAACGTGCGAGTGCTAGCAAACCTAAGCCCAAGTATGGTCCAGAATCTCCTAACGCCCTAAACGTATGAGATTAAATAAGTACGTGGATGTCTAAGTTTGACCATCCATGGTAGTGTTCACGCAACTAAATTATGTCCAAAGTGTTTGTTTAACGTTTACGTTTGTATTTCGCAGTTGTGAAAATGTATACGACTCGTTGATACTAGTTTGAAATCATGATTTCAATAAAATAAGTTTGTTTGAAATGTCTGTACAGTTCGTATATCGTATCGTGTGTAAGTATTCGTTTCCGGTTAAGTTCGACACTTAGTGGAAAAATGATTCGCAAGTTGAGTTCTGCAAGTTGAGTTTCGCAAGTTGAGTTTCGCAAGGCGAGTTGAGTTCGCAAGGCGAGTTTCGCAAGGCGAGTTGAGTTTCGCAAGGCGAGTTGAGTTTCGCAAGGCGAGTTGAGTTCGCAAGGCGAGTTGAGTTTCGCAAGGCGAGTTGAGTTCGCAAGGCGAGTTTCGCAAGGCGAGTTTCGCGAGGCGAGTTGAGTTCGCAAGGCGAGTTTCGCGAGGCGAGTTTCGCGAGGCGAGTTGAGTTCGCAAGGCGAGTTTCGCAAGGCGAGTTGAGTTCGCAAGGCGAGTTTCGCAAGGCGAGTTGAGATTGAATCTCAACTCGCGAAACTCGCTGTTCGCGATTTTTATGCAAATTTCGATTTCTAAAACGTTTTTAATGGTGTTTTTGGACATAATCTTGTTAGGTGAACCTATAAACATGTAAATACAAGTATTTTAAGTAATCTTTCTTACCAATTTGAGGTGAATCCGAAAATTAGGTGAGTGATGAAGATGATGATGAAAATGGTGATTTTGAGCTTGAATCCTTGTGTAGATGATGATGATAACGAGTTGTTGTTGTTGTGTGTCCAATTTGTAGTTGTTTTTGTTGATTTTGTGATGAGTTTTAGAGAGAGAGAGAGAGTTTAGAGAGAGAGATGAGAGAATATGTGTGTTTTTGGTGGAGATGAAAGTGAAATGAAAATGGGGTTTGGGTGGGGGTTTGGGCAGATTTTTGAGAACCAAATGGGAGGAAATTTTGCCCCAATTTTGTGGTATTTAACCCGTGTTCGTGTACTCGAACGTTAAATGTTACAATATTTTAAATAATGAATTTTTAATTACGCATTTTATTATATTTTTAATTGAGACATTTTATAAAATTAATTTAGTTGAGTTCTAAATTTTTAAACTTTGTTTTGTTTCAGGGTATTAAATAAATGTTTTTCGTTACGAAATATTTGTAAATATTATCGACATAATATTTATTACACGTTAACGTTATTTAATAACTTTCGTTTTATTAAATAAATTTGTTCACCAACAGTCGTATATTTTTGTCGCGTTTGTTCCAATCGTTCTGCGCGCAATTATAAAAATTACGAATCGTATAATACTACGCGTACTAACTAGTTGGGCTTTGCTAGACTTATCTCTAAAATGTGTTGTGAATTCACTCAAGTAGGGAATTAGCCTATACATGCGTGTTAATTACGTTTATAATTTTATCGAAATCGCGGGGTGTTACATTCTCCCAATGTTAGAGAAATCTCATCCCGAGATTTAAATTTCAAGTCGGATCGCCCGCGGCGTATGTTCTTCGAAAAGTCGTTTTGTTAACAACAGTAGTAGTTTACGTGGCGTTCAAATGTTGCCATAAAAGTTCTAACAATAAATGTATACTCGCGGTATAGTTTGGTAAGCGGTGCGTTCGAAAAGTAGTCAATGTTTGGCAAGTATCAGGTTCGAATCGATATCCGAATAAGAAATGTTGAAACGTAGTTATAATTTACTAAGACGTACCATGTTAGATCAAGGATGTTCCGGCGCATCTCGAGCACGAATGATGTATGCGCGTCCAGGCGCATTTGGAACGTTGGCGTTGCGGTTGTTGTTGTTCTGATTGCTACGGTTGTTGTTGAGTTGTGGGCATTGGTTTCGGTAATGCCCCGGTTCACCGCACTCAAAGCACCCATTGTTTGTTCGCGGATTAGGGTTTGTTTTACAATTTTGGGCCAAGTGACCCCAGTTCCTGCAGTCTTGGCAGAAGGTGCATTCACCTGAATGGTGCTTCCCGCACTTGTCACACTTCGGTTTGTTGCCCAGGTAAGGTTTGGGTCCAGTGTTGGCGATTGCGGCGTAAGCTCGGGTGTTTCCCACGTTCCTGTTCTGTTGACCATGACAGTCGTTACCCTCGTTGTTCCATTTCCGTTTATTGTTCCCAGAGTCGCCCGTATCAGTACGGGTAGGTTCAGTCTTCCCTGCAGTAGCTTTCAATGTTCCGATCAGGACCGCGTCATCAGTCAAACTCTGAGCCAGATCCACTACGCTCCTAAAGGAAGTCGGTTTGGAGGACATCACCATGCCTCGGATCTGTGGGGCCAAGCCCTTGTTGTAACGCTCGATGCGTTTGCTTTCGGGTGTCACCATGTGGGGTACCAGGCGTGCAAGTTCCTGAAATCTTGTCGTGTATCCGGTGATGTCAGCACCGATCATCTGGATGTTCCAGAGTTCAGTCTCGAATTTCTGGATCTCGTTTGGAGAGCAAAACTCCTCCATCATCATCTGTTTCAAAGTCTCCCAGGTCATGGAGTAAGCAGCTGGGCGTCCAATAATCTGGACCTGAGCGTTCCACCAGGTCAACGCTTTGTCAGCTAGAGTACAGGTGGCGTATTTCACTATTTTGTCGGCGGCACAGTCGCTGATGTCTATCACCGATTCCATCTTCTCAATCCAGTGGACTAGGCCGATGGCCCCTTCAGTCCCGGTGAAGGTGCTGGGTTTGCAGGCTTAAAATGTTTTGTATGAACACCCCTGCTGGGTATTCGTTGGTGTCTCGCTATTAACGGGTGTGGCTCCACTGTTGTTCACCACGTTTTCACGGTTGCGACTGGCCTCGTATTGGGCGATTGCCTCGGCCACGCGTCGCTCGATGATTTGCTCGGTGGTTTCGACGACAGGAGGTGTATTTGTTTGGCGACTGTTGCGGGTCTTTCTTTGTTTAGGTGGCATGCTGACGTTCTGCGAGGATGGAAATGCAGAAGTCAATGCCAATGAAAGAGATGTGAAGGATATAAATTTCACATAATTCAGTTATCGAGTATTTAAGAAGAAATGACAAGATCCCCATCACGTTTCTCACGACTATGAAACACCCATATGTACTTAGTATAATATAATCACGTTGGCCAGGCGTCATTATATGATGCTAAATACATACTTCTTTACATCAATCGCTTAATACGATCAGGTTCATATGAGTTTTGAATGAAAGGGAACAGTTTCAGACCTAGTACGGTTCGACGAAGGAATCACGTGTATTGATGTGTCGTAACGACGTTAGACGTATGCAAATGTGTGTATGCATGTGCGTTCTAGCCAGGGCTATAGTCTAGGTCTCTAAGGTCTCTAAGTCACCTAAGAAATCTAGTTCGCTATAACCAATGGCTCTGATACCAATCTGTAACACCCCCAAATTCGTCGGTTTTGTTTAGCGGAAGCATTGGTTTAAGTTGGGGGATGCCACATTGACACGGTACAAAGTACATGCATACATATTAGAGCGTATGATTACAACAGAACATATATATTAAGATGCCAAATGTAATCGTTACAAAGTTTACGATTCATCGAATCGTATAAGTACAAAAGTAGTTAAGTTTACAAAAGTAGATTTCGTAAATATGACTAAAACAGCTTTAGTTATACTAAAGAAATCCATATGTTTCAAAAAGTTGGCATCCTAAGCTTCATGGGTCGCCTAGTTTCCATATGTGTAGGTGGTCCTTACATGCGCAGCTAATTCCCTGAAAAACATAGTAAAAGTCAACAACGAGGTTGAGTGAATTCACAGGTTTTATGTTTGCAATAGTTGAATCAAGTTTGTAAGCACAGTTGATAAACCAAATACGTTCACAAATAAGTATTGCCATAATGGTTGAATAAGCGTTTAGTGGAATGTTATCCAAGTATAGTTCGGTTGGGATGTTACCCAAAACACAGTTTACGTGGGATGTTACCCAAATTACAGTTTACGTGGGATGTTACCCAAAATACAGTTTACGTGGGATGTTACCCAAAACACAGTTTAACGCACGGGTCGTTCTCCCGTCCAACAAAACAGTTTACCGGTCGTTCTCCGGTCTGGATACGCACGGGTCGTTCTCCCGTCCAAACACTGCTGGTCGTTCTCCAGCGAAACACAGTACCGGTCGTTCTCCGGTCTAAAGACGCATGGGTCGTTCTCCCATCCAAAACGCACGGGTCGTTCTCCCGTCCAGTGGCCAGTCGTTCTCTGGCACTAAAATACGTTGCTGGTCGTTCTCCAGCGTTTACATAAAAAGTACCGGTCGTTCTCCGGTCTAACAATCAAGTTTTACCACGTTTACAGTATGAAAATGTTATTTCATAAATATCAGTTTAGTTGTAAATGTTCAATCGTACAAAGTACTCAAATCGTGCGAGTAAACAAGTATGATAAATAATCATATAAGCAAAAACAGTTATGGCAATCAGTAAAGCAGTTTGACTATGTTTTCACCCCTGTTCAAAGCAGTTAAAACAGTAAAAGTAGGGGCTGTGAACTCACCTGTTGAGTTAAGTAACGTGCGAGTGCTAGCAAACCTAAGCCCAAGTATGGTCCAGAATCTCCTAACGCCCTAAACGTATGAGATTAAATAAGTACGTGGATGTCTAAGTTTGACCATCCATGGTAGTGTTCACGCAACTAAATTATGTCCAAAGTGTTTGTTTAACGTTTACGTTTGTATTTCGCAGTTGTGAAAATGTATACGACTCGTTGGTACTAGTTTGAAATCATGATTTCAATAAAATAAGTTTGTTTGAAATGTCTGTACAGTTCGTATATCGTATCGTGTGTAACCGGTTAAGTTCGACACTTAGTGGAAAAATGATTCGCAAGTTGAGTTCTGCAAGTTGAGTTTCGCAAGGCGAGTTGAGTTTGCAAGGCGAGTTTCGCAAGGCGAGTTGAGTTTCGCAAGGCGAGTTGAGTTTCGCAAGGCGAGTTGAGTTCGCAAGGCGAGTTGAGTTTCGCAAGGCGAGTTGAGTTCGCAAGGCGAGTTTCGCGAGGCGAGTTTCGCGAGGCGAGTTTCGCGAGGCGAGTTTCGCGAGGCGAGTTTCGCGAGGCGAGTTGAGTTCGCAAGGCGAGTTGAGTTCGCAAGGCAAGTTTCGCAAGGCGAGTTGAGATTGAATCTCAACTCGCGAAACTCGCTGTTCGCGATTTTTATGCAAATTTCGATTTCTAAAACGTTTTTAATGGTGTTTTTGGACATAATCTTGTTAGGTGAACCTATAAACATGTAAATACAAGTATTTTAAGTAATCTTTCTTACCAATTTGAGGTGAATCCGAAAATTAGGTGAGTGATGAAGATGATGATGAAAATGGTGATTTTGAGCTTGAATCCTTGTGTAGATGATGATGATAACGAGTTGTTGTTGTTGTGTGTCCAATTTGTAGTTGTTTTTGTTGATTTTGTGATGAGTTTTAGAGAGAGAGAGAGAGTTTAGAGAGAGATGAGAGAATATGTGTGTTTTTGGTGGAGATGAAAGTGAAATGAAAATGGGGTTTGGGTGGGGGTTTGGGCAGATTTTTGAGAACCAAATGGGAGGAAATTTTGCCCCAATTTTGTGGTATTTAACCCGTGTTCGTGTACTCGAACGTTAAATGTTACAATATTTTAAATAATGAATTTTTAATTACGCATTTTATTATATTTTTAATTGAGACATTTTATAAAATTAATTTAGTTGAGTTCTAAATTTTTAAACTTTGTTTTGTTTCAGGGTATTAAATAAATGTTTTTCGTTACGAAATATTTGTAAATATTATCGACATAATATTTATTACACGTTAACGTTATTTAATAACTTTCGTTTTATTAAATAAATTTGTTCACCAACAGTCGTATATTTTTGTCGCGTTTGTTCCAATCGTTCTGCGCGCAATTATAAAAATTACGAATCGTATAATACTACGCGTACTAACTAGTTGGGCTTTGCTAGACTTATCTCTAAAATGTGTTGTGAATTCACTCAAGTAGGGAATTAGCCTATACATGCGTGTTAATTACGTTTATAATTTTATCGAAATCGCGGGGTGTTACAGTTCTATCCTCGGTTTATGTTACTACTGTACCCTCGTTCACTATAACCAATTCAGGTCTTGCATCGATTCTCCTTTAATTGTACATAGTTGATCAGGCTATGTTAAATTAAATTCAAATGATGCAATTGCTGAACCAATCATATCAAACAAGGAATACTAACCTAACGGTCATAGTCTAGGTCACTAATGCAATCCTAGTTCGCTATAACCTTAGGCTTTGATACCAATCTGTCGCACCCCCATAATACGTGGCAGCGGAAACATGAGGTGTCATGGGGGCGCCAACCAAATCAAATATCACAACACAAAGATTAAAGCAAACGACCTCTATATGAGACGTTTGAAAACATTACATTACCATAATTCAAATGTTTACAAAATATCTGGAGTTCGCATAAACCGTTAAGAGATTTCTAATACATTACTGATTATACAAAATACAGCTAAATGCAATCTAATCTCTGGATGTTTGAAAACAATGCGACTCGAGCTAAGCTTTCCTTAAGCTTCCTACTGCGGCGGGTTACCTGAGAAATACATACTAAAAGGTCAACATAAAGTTGGTGAGTTCATAGGTTTGTAAACAATCGTTTAGTTATGATCCGCAAGATTTCAAGTTGTATCATTCAAAAATGACAGATAAAAGTATCGTTAGCCAACGATAAGTAAAAGTATTGCATAAAGCAATATAAGTATACCATTTGCAATGAGTCTCATAGTCGAGCTTAACGTTGTTTGCCTCCGGTAAGTGTACTAATCCGATACACTTCTAAATCACAAATAATATTGCATCCGTGGGTTGACTAGCGCGACTAGTCCGGATGGGGATTGTCAATCCCCGATAGTACTATCCAATAATATTCATGCATATATTAACGAACTATGATGGGTAGAGGGCTTTAATGGATTATTCAGGCCTCATGCAATCCGTACGAAAAGTTGTTTACAGTTACTTGTGATCATATAAGCAGTTGTATAAAACAGTTGTATGTATTCTCTAACCCAGTTGAAAAAAAGTAAAAAGGGGCTATGAAACTCACCTCAGATTAGCAAGTAGCAAGCAAATATCAAATAAGCAAGCAAGCCGGTGTGCAACCTTCTAACGCCCTAAACGTATAAGGTTGTGTAACTAGATGTCTTATAAGACCATCCATGGCGATTGTATAAGTGGGGGTTAATGTCCAGTTAAGCCAATCGTGCAGGTGGAGGGTTAATGTCCACCTAGAGCTAGTTCATCAACTAGTATGTCAAAATAAGTTGTTCAAGTTCGATTATTAAAAACGTATACGATCCGTTGGTGAAAGTTTGTAATAATAATTCATTTAGACATTATTATTAAGTTTGTTTTGCTGTAAACTGTTCATTAGTACATATCGTGTGTTGCAAACTGATTATTTTAGTTTGTATAAGTCTTAAACCGTAGGTCAAAGTTGGTCAAGACTGGTCAAACCTGGTCGAACTGGTCAAACCTGGTCAAACTGGTCAAACCTAGCATCACTAGCAAAATGTAGCAACACTAGTAATTGTGGCATCACTAGGTTAGTGTCTCTACTTGAGACTTAGGATATTTTCAGAAAATGTAGCATCACTAGCAAAATGTAGCATCACTAGTAATTGTGGCATCACTAGGTTAGTGTCTCTACTTGAGACTTAGGATATTTTGTTCAAGTGTTCTAAGTGTCGGTTTCTAATTCGGAAAACTTTCTAAGTTTAGTTTTAGGTCCAAGTTACTAACTAAGTCATCCAAACCCATTTTTGTTACCACTTTCCAAAAATAGTATTTTTTGTCGTTTTTAGAAACCGAGCCGTTTTTGTTGACTTGGTCAAACCTACTCGGTTTGACCCGAAACTTTTACCCAACCCATATATCAGTTTAAAGAGTCCAAATAATTTGTCGGTTTGTGTCGGAGTCATCCAAAGTGTCGGTTTTAATTACACTTCTTAAAATTTCAAGATTCAACGTTTTCAGTTTATGTCGGGTCATTACGCCAACTGATTTCGCCTATTTCTAGTCCAAATCAAACCTCAAAACTTTTACCAACTGATCTACTAAGTGTCTAGACTAACATGTCAAATTTCCAGCATTTAACAAGTCCGTTTACATATTAAATAAATTCCGCGAAAGTTCCGAACACAATTCTCGAAAACTAACAGGTCAATCCTATAAATCGGCTCGTAGAGAAAAATGAGTACGTTTATGGAAAAAGTGAAAAACACGAAAGTTGTATATCTTTTCGAGACGAAGATTTCAAAAAAAAAAAGCGTCTTCTAACTCTCAATATTTGATTATATACGAATATTTTTGTAAACTGTCGATTTTTGGGCAGATTTCATGCATGTTAAAGTATGGTTTATAAAAATGATTTTTACACTTCTTTTTGGACATATTCATAATAGATGAACATTCTAACATCATAATCAGTAGTATTAAAGTAAAAATAAGGGAAAGTTTGATGATTCTTACAAAAGAATTGATGGAGAACAAAAGGAAGTGGAGGTGGTGATGATCTTGTGCTTTGCTCCTTCTTTGATCTTGATTAATGGTGGTGGTTGTGGTGGTTTTAGGTGGTGGTGAGAGGCTGAGTTTTCTCCAGCAAAAAGAGAGAGAATAGAGGGTTTTTGATAAGTGAAATGAAGAAAATGAAAGACTAATGCATGTAAGTTGAGTGGGGAAGTGATTAAAAGGAAAATCATTATATTACATGTAGTTTGAGTGGGGGTTTAGGATGGTGGCACATGGGGTGGAAGGGGGCCGGCCATGGGGGGCCCCACCCAAGGGTACTTTGGTCATTTTCTTGCCCCTAATTTAATTTGTTACGTTTTCGTTCGTTAACCCAATTGTTTAGACGTTTATATTTACTTTAAACGTTCAATACGCGTATTTAAATCACGAATTAAATTTCGATATTTTCACTTGAAATATTTAATATAGATACTTAAAAACACTTATAAAAATGTTCCGTTTATTTATCGGCCTCGATTTGCGCGTTAGTGGTACGGAGGTTTAATCGCGTAACGTTTTAAATAGACGTTTTTATTGACGAATCATAATACGATGTTTTCAATAATAATTTCATACAAAATAATATATTTTAATTTATAAATATATATATTTTGACTTTCGTTCGATTGTCGAGCGCGTTCCGCGCGTTTATGTTGCGTTTGAGAAGTTTTAGCCAAAACACCTAGGTTTTTCGTATATTATTTTAATAAAATAATAATATATGATAAATAACTTCTAAAAATAGATTCAAGTTATATATAGAAATGTTTTCACCAACGTCGTATAATTTGTCGGACTCCGTCCGGTTGTTTCGCACAATTTCACCAAATTGCGTAAGCGTAATATAAATCAATTACGGGAGTGTATATTCACATAAATATACAAATAGTTACAAGTAATTACAAGTATTTAGCCTAATACTAAACTAAACACACGTAATTAGGATTTCTAGTAGGTTAATCAGTAACCCTAAATCGTCGGGTGTCACACCAACTCTCTCAAAGAAGTGTGTAACTGTGTATATGTTTATTTAATATATATATATATATATATATATATATATATATAGATAAAATAAACCTAATATAGATAAGATATACAAAGGAACTTTGCACAGACTCAACTTCTTTATCCTTTTTTACTAAAACTTTTGCAAATTTCACCCGGAGCAACTCCAATGAGTGTTTATATGAAGTTTTTCCGGTAAAAAAAATCATTGAAAATGTAACAACAACAAAAATGAATTTGCCTTAGCAACAAAAAAAACGTCAGGTAATAATTTATGGGTGTTTCAGACGATGCTGTTAATCATCGCTACCAACTTATGGGTGAATGACGAGGGAAAATCTAGATTTTGGTTGATATTGTACATTTTGATGTAATTCTACATATTAAATGTAATCATACAAATTTTAACTTGTTTTAGTATAAATTTACTTAAAAATTTTGTGCTACCCCTTGTATTTATTTCTAGCTCCGCCTCTACCTGCTCCCTGCGTTCTTAGCTGATGATGTTTATCTAGCTGTTTTTGGCCCCTGGTATTTGAACAAGATGTTACTTTACCCCCTTAAATTAAATATATTCACATACTTATTGGAGATCTAGGGAGAATGAAATTATGAAACTTTAGTTTCAGACTTTCAATAAATAAATTATGAAATTAAAGTTTCAATAAATGCTCTTCATGTTTCAACTTGATACCACTTCATACTAAACATGTTACTTGCTTGTTTATTTTATTTATTACTATTTATTTTTATGAGACCACGTATAGCTTCTTGCATAATTAGTAATTTTGACTTTACATGCAGTCTTTATTTAGTCTATGATTTATGTAAGGCATACCACTTAATGTGTAATGGATAATGGGTGTTGTTAAGTGCAATACTCCAATGATAGGGTTGATTATATCTTGTCATGTTTACATGGTCCCTTCATCTACGTTCAGATAGAAAAGATTTTCCATAGCTAAGATAACAAACGATTATAATTAACAATAAATCCGAGGGTAATTACATATTTTACAAAACCAAAAGGACTCAAAGCCACAAATGATTAACAATGTTTATAACGTGACCGAATTGACGGCCCCATTGTTCTTAAAGGTTTCTGAATATGTATATACCACAAGCGCTTATATATTATACAATTTTAAACACTCAGTATCTCTGTACACGAGAAACATATGCTGATATGCAACAATCTGCAGCCAACTCGAGCTCTCTTTTCAACAAGAAAAATGGTCTAGAAAGCAATGCATGTCTCCAAAGAGGATTTAGCCAGCCACAACAAGCCTGGATCATTTCTCTTCAACACCAAGTAAGCTTCTGCTCTGCCAATCTCATCTTGAACAACATCTTCACAAAAACCAATCAAGAACAATATCTCCATTGCAGCTGCAACAGCATAATCATAAAACAAAGTTATAAACTGTAATCATTATGATACTATATATTAAGTTGATGGAAATGGTAATTAGAAATGAAGAAAGATGCTCACCATTGTAACTTGCTATGTTCTTCTGAATTACAGGGTTAGCCTGCAGATACATCAATCAGAAAATTATTAATAAATTCAGAAATGGAAATTTCAGTTTTTTTATATGACAACTCTTAACACAAACCTTGCGTAATTTCTTGAACTTCGTTTCATTAGGGTGTTCAATAACATTCTTGACTATCTTAACGAGAGTCTGAAAAACCAAGGCAGCCTCTGATGGACTAACTTCAGATTGCAAGGTCTCGATGGATTTTTTCAGACGATTACAAGCAATCACAACTGGATCTTGAATTCTCTGTAATTCTTCATCTTGCAGCATAGCATCATCAGGGTCAGGCTCGTTGATTTCCCTCTTAAGTTCAATTTCAGACCCACCAACAAAGGTTTCCGTAATATCTTCAGAAGTAACACTGTTTCGGGTCAATTCTTCACATGGTTCAGATTCCATAGATTTGCTGTCAATACTATCATCCGGGTCGGGCTCATTATTCTTGTTCAGTACTTCATGGTCATCAGGGTCAGGTTCATTAGTTTGTTTTTCACTAATGTCCATAGCATCTGGTTTTGTCGTGATCACATCCATAGAATTATCAGGATCAGGTTCATCATGTGTTTCAGATGTTGTTGATTGATTATTGGATGCAATCACTAAACGCTGGTAAGCAGCAGCGACTGAAGATGCTCGAGCATTAGCCAGTGAATTGGACGTTTGGTTTCCCCCAAGTTTATGAGAAAAACTACTGCTGCTACTATTACTACTACTATCAGCAACATGAAACTCGTATCCAAATTGTTGTGTCTTCTGGGACCCGCTTAAGGTGTGACCCGTGGATCTAGTCCAGTCCAGAGCAGCAGCCTCTTTATTAAGCTGCTCATAGTGATTTACAGGTTAATATAAAGGGTTCTGATTAACATTTTTTACAAAGAGAACAATATGGGTATGCTTGTCTAACCTGACTATCCAGAGCATAGAATTTCGCATCATGTTCAGAGAAAACCATATGAGCCTGAAGAAAAAACAAAGTGAGTTAATGATCCCTTATTTGATAGCTTGAGGTCGATCCATTTACTATTGAATGGTTCAATTCGGGGTTGTGTCTCATCTCCAACGGGTGAGTCGGGTTAAATGCATGAAAAAGAGGATATGGGTCGAATGAGTACACAGCACCCAGACTAACAATTTTTACCAACAAAATAATCCTTTGTGACAGCAAAAGAGCATTTGAATACTGGTTACAGAAAGAAAGGGAGTTTTGAATGATATTGGAACTTACAAGTTCATGCAGAAGGGTCTTCTTAATGCTCTGATATTTTCTGAAACCCTTGAGATCATCTGTTCGAAGACGCAAAGATATCTCCTCACCGTGATTCTATACCACCAAATTATAACCAAAGATGGAAGATTAATAACACGTATACAACGGAAACCAGATGTTTTGTTACCATGATTCGAAATGAACTTTACCTTGTTTAAACCAAGGATGCACACAGGACTTACACCAACGTAACCTTCTGGAGCCATCTCAGTCATGATTCCCACACGCCATTTATGCTTTACATAAACAAAAGAGACCACAATTAGAAACATAACTATAGAGCAGCCCTTTTTGTTTAAGATTTAATAAAACCGCAGTGTTTCTAAGTGCTAGCACTGGCAATACCTTATTCATGATAGCAACAATTCCTCGATCTGCAGCAAGCGTGTGCATAAGTCGCAGTGCCTCTGAAGCTGGAGGATTTAACTAGAAGACACATATGATCATGTCATATTCTTGAAAACATTGTTCTACAACAGTTTAGCATCAGAATAGTAACATATATTATCATGCCAATCCAGACAATAACTAATAAATACCTCGATCCCTGGAAGTTCAAGCGTTTTAAAACCACCAAAAACATAGTTTCCTTCAGGAAGCTTCAATGGTGCATCAAACCCGTTTGACATTCTTCTGATACGCTTCTCCTCTTCATCAAATCCTGCTATTCTCATGTCCATCTTTGCACTTTTTAAAACTTGATCAATCTCTTCTTTTGGCACACCCATCATTTGTATAGATTTTCCTTCAATGATGGAAGTTTCCTGCAAAGTGAGACGAGCATGCTCGTCCGAGAAAGGATACAACAATTTCGATGATTTCCGAGATTGAACAATAAGCTTTAAAGTATCTGCTTTCACTGCAGTCAGTTTCTGCAATTCGTGCCCAAATTCTTCAAGGGTGGCACCTAAATTCATACTAACTACATACTTCTTTCCTCTCCATGTAACCATTATTTCATGATCATTTCTTTCCTGCTCCATTTATACCTTCTGCAAGAAGAAACTAGCTATTACTAACAAAGAAACATGAAAAAAACCCAAAAGATATTCACCTTTCAACAAATCACCAGTTTACTAAAAAATTGAAATTCATTCAATCCAAAACAACCGATCAATAACTTAACTTTTAAAAGTCAAAATTTTGAAATCCAAAATTCAAACTATACTCACCATAAACTATCAAAGTAATGACTTGGGGCTCCAAATTGAGGTCTAAATTCGATTTTAATTTCATGTACCGATCAGTTACAAAATTAGGGTTTCGATCATTCTAAAAACATAAACCACAGTCTATACAGCAATAAGCAATAGAATTTCAGAATTTTCGACAACTATTGAAGGTGCTAACAGATACAAATAACGAATTTAACAACAATTAACCATATATATAGTTTGCATCCGAAAAACTTTGGGAGAACAAACAATAATCAGTAGATTACTTAAACGAAGAGAAAAATTACCTTAATTTGGTGTAGAATTACGATGAATCGTGTGAAATTTTAATACAAATTTGATTGTCGGCAGCTAAAATCAGGAGATATAAATTATGATTGTATTGTATGTATGTTTTTTATTGTGTGTGTGAAAGATGTATGTATAACTTGAAGAAGGGGGAAGGATGGGATGGCCGGATTGGTACGTACATGCTGACGTAAGCATAGGAGATGGTTCCAGATGGATTTGACTTTGAAATTGGTCAAGTTAAAAACCCAACGGTGGTTGACTTGTTTGAACGCGCCATACTTCGAGCACGTGACGTTGTGTGTTTAAAAAATTACATCACGAGTACAAAATATTTTTGTTTGGGCTCTAAGAGAGGCCCAACTCTAAACTATTGGACCCAAAACCCAAACCATACTCCTCTAAAAATTCAGTCTCGTCATTTATGTAAGATTTTGAACTAAATTTAAATTACAAAACTTTAAATCAAAATTTTTTTATTAATAGTTTTCTGGATTCTATTATCCACAAAGACGTGGTGGGCAGGTAGGTAGCTGACTCATACGATGAAAATGAGAGTATTCGTACATTATCAAAAATTATTTAGGGGGTGTTTGGATTAGCTTAAATAAGCACTTATCTGCTTATTTGCTTATTTTGACAGCAGATAAGCAGATTCAAACACTTTTCTGAAAACTGCTTATCTGCTTATTTACTAAGGAATAAGCACTTAAAAATAAGTAAGGGGTCACATACTTATTTTTTAAGCACATAAATGCTTATAAATAAGCTAATCCAAACACCCCCTTATACACCACTAACTATGTTTCATAGTGCTTTATATTATTACACTGTAAAGTATAAAATACAGTTAGTGAGTGTACAGAAAATTTTGATGGTTTAGAGATTATCACCTTATAAAGATTTATATAATGTATATTATTTTTGAATGACCAATATTGTAAATATAAATAAATTTTAAGGGCTGAAAATTTTGATGGTTTAGAGATTATCACCTATATTCTATGCTACTATTTTGTTGAAATTTTGTAATTGAAGGACCGACAAGAAAGTATACACACTACACATATACAAATGTGAAGATGCATTCAAGTACTTTGTACATGATCATCTTGCTTAACATGTTATTTCTGATAAGTGACGTCATGAGTGACATTATTTCTTAATTAAGTTGGTACTTATTAATCATTTTCGCCCAAAATTAAATACAAAGTTGTTGGGAATCTGGGATCTGAAATTGTAGGCATATATGTTGTTTATATTTATGGTGTAGGGAATGGTAGACAAAGGCTTTTAATAAAAATCCAGAACCGCCTTCAATATCTAGAACGAGCCTCCATTTTAGTTGAGATGGAAAACAATATGTAACACGTCACAACGTTATTATTATTATTATTATTATTATTATTATTATTATTATTATTATTATTATATTATTAATTATTATTATTATTATTATTATTATTATTATTTATTGTTGTTGCTGCTGCTGCTGTGCTGCTGCTGCTATAATCCACACAATCGTCAACGTAATATAAGTTTTTTTGTGATTATTAATTGTTATGACATACTCCGTAATAGACACGGAGCATTAATGCAACTCGATCTTCTTTATATGGTTGGTGAAACTAAAGTTAAAAAGGTGAAATACTCATTTGGGTGGTTATAATTGCAACAATAGATACTTTGTTTTGTGCAAATGATCACCAGCTCAGCTGGTTGTGATGCACGGGGTTTTACCCATAGGTCTCGGGTTCGAGTCCTGTGGTGGTTTTTCCTAGGTGAGGCAATATATGGGCTGGTAGTGGTGGCACGATGATACTCCATTACTGGCCCGCATGTGTTATTTGCCGTTTCCAAAAAAAGATACTTTGTTTTGTACTATTAAAGTCCAAAGCTTGATCGGGTAGTGCTACTAATAACCATAAATAGCGACGACAACCCATTTTCCGGCGACAATTAAATGTAATACTCCTAATTCCGAAGGACTACAAGTTAGTATATAACATACGTACGTACTGGAACACTAGATTTGGATATAGAAACATTCAAGTTCTTGAATAATTGGCAATTGCTTTTGTATCTGCAGGTATATATGCTTGTCTTTTTGTAACTATACAGTTGGACTAAAGATATACAGCATTTTCATGAAACAGTATTGCTTCCATCGATACTTTTTGTTTGACGACGACGAAAATATTATGTCGATTCGATTGTTAGATGCATGAAGTTCCCATTTGTAAAAAGTTCATGAAAATGTTATTGTAATTTAAGGAAATTCCATTTTTCCTTATACATTACCCCTAATATCAATTGGCAATCTATTATGAATAGTAACTATTTTGTCTTTTATAACATATTAAATTGTATATATATTTTGATCCTAAACATAGTATAATAAAATAATTGTAGTTTGATGGTAAAGAACTTTAGATTTGTTATAAGCTACATGAGTTCAGCCTGTATGGTGACATTGTTTTTTTCTCTTATTTTAAAAATTCATCTAAACTTTTTTGGAATTGTATAAAAGTGACTTAGAGAGTTTAACTTCATATCAATTATAAAAATAACTCTACTTACTATTATTACTTTATCATACTATTAGCTACAATAACTATATTTATTGTTATTATCTTTTAATATTTATTATTGAATTCTTATAAAGTGTATACGGTTTTATTTTCCGAACGAAGTATATTAACTATACTTACTTCTTATAAAGTGTATACGTTTTATGTTTTCGAAAGAATTAATATCTTACGTATATTTATGATTATATGATGACAAAGATAAAAATTATTCAATAAGTATGTTTGTACCACCACTTTATGTTATATTTTGTGTTTTCATTTGTATATTAAATATTTTTTCGATTAACTCCGATAGTAATATACATAAGTTAGAAAAGGACTCTGAGTGCAAATAAAGTACAAAACAGTACAAAACTACTACTCCGTATTAAATTAATTGTTATTACTTTTGCTACGATAACTACTATCAATGTTTCGTTGTTATTGTTATTATTATTTAAATTGTTATATCATTGGTATTCTATAATTTACTAATAATTTAGAATTACAATTAAAGTATGAGTTCATAATTTGTCTATTAAAGTTAAAAGAACCGAAGTGAAATTTAAGATTTCATTACTATGTAAAAAAAATATTTAGTTTTAAGATCCGTCGCAACGCGAGGGCAATAAAACTCTTGTTAACATCATTTTGAATGTTGTAATTCTCATACCTCACATTTCAATACCTTACAAGTTACAACATAAACATTATATTTATGCATGTACCAAATGAAAGTTTATTTGAAAAATACTTTAATGCATGTAAACGACAGTCTTAAGGGTACGTTACACTTTGAAAAAATATATTATATTATATAGCTAATGTTAGGAATTTGCAGCGGAAACATCCAACTAACAACAACCTATTGTTAGCAAAAATCAAACTCAAACAACGTTCGTGTAATTACGTTACACCCACAAACAATAAACGGATAATTAAACCAAGCAAACAAGATAAAACACAAACAATATGTACGAACACAAGAATTTAACGTGGTTATATCCAATCTTCATCTTGAAGATTGGTTTAGTCCACGGGACCAAACCAGTGAGTTTTTACTTTTACTTTCGCGTTACAAATACATAGGGTATCTTTATATAGGGAATATGTAACTTAACGAGCAAGAAAAACAGTTTTTTGCCGACAAGCACTTCGCGCTGCGACCAAGTTCCATCGCATTGCGAAGTTTTGTCTGTCTAACACAAGTCAAGATCTTGCTTCCACTTTGATTATTCTTCACATCCCAACATCTAAGTGATTTATGCTTCTTGTTAAATCGATATTTGAATGTTTCATTAGGTTCTGTAACTAGCTGAGCATAAAAATGTATACCTAATTGTTCATACAGTTTAACATGAATCATGTGAACAGCATTACATGGTCGTACGAAAATCAAAATAGAAATTAAAATTAAAATAAAATAAAGTAACACAAAAACAAAATAGCACCCACTACAAAAAAAGTGTTAATTCTTCACGCTTTTTTCTTCACACTTTTATAAAGTGTTAACTTATTTGCTAAGTTATTCACACTTATAAGTGTGTACAAAATGTTCACACTTTTAAGCGTGAAGAAAATTGAACTAATAACAATCTTTATTATAATGTTCACACTTATAAGTGTGAAAAAATTGAACAAAGTCCACACCTAAAAGCGTAAAGATTATTGCTAACACTCAATTTGTTCACGCTTCTTAAGCGTGAAGAATTTGGGTGTTAAGAAATTAATCTTCACGCTTTAAAGTGTTGCAAATCTAACATTTTTTCACGCTTGTAAGCGTCAACAGTGTGATATATATTATTATTAGTTCAATTTGTTCACACTTAAAAGCGTGAACATTTTGTACACACTTATAAGTGTGAATAACTTAGCAAATAAGTTAATACTTTATAAAAGCGTGAAGAAAAAAGCGTGAAGAATTGACACTTTTGTTGTACTCCGTTTCAACTTGTAATGAACGAGAGAAGAATGGGCCTTACCAATGGACGTGGTTGGTTGATGCGGCCCGATAAAGGTAACAAAATATTTGACATGTTAAGGTAAAAAATTTATTAAAAATTTGTGAACTACTCTACAAAATTTTATTTATTTTCTTAGAAAATTATAATAATTTATATTATTGACCAAAATATATCATTATCCACTTAAATACCTTTTGATTGGTTTAAATCGAAAATAAATAATCAGTTTAAGACATCTAGAAAAGAAAAAAAAACAATTGAGGCGAACGTAATAACATGTAAAACGTTTAAAATAACGTGTATTGAAATTATTCCCTCACATCGGTGTAATAAAAACATAGAAATGAAATAGTTGATATCGATTTCATCATATATCATATACTCCATATATATTTTCAACAAATGTTTATATAAAATCAATCAAATTGACAAAAGAATGTTACCCAAAACCTTATAAAACTTGATCTATTTTATACACACATTGTTACTTGAAATTTAGTAATTTACAAACAGATTAAACCACACAATTCTTATTTAACAACAAATTCTGATTTTGTAATAGGACAACATTATTTTCCACTTTGATGATACAATAAAAATAATTCCTCATTGGCCATTAATTAGTGTCTCAAAAATGCAATAAATATCATTTGTCATTTATTATCTTCAACAAACTCCTTGCCCTCCAACGCCAACCTCTTTCTTCTTATTTATATTCACATTTCTACTCTCACTCTTCTCTAAGCATTCTTCACTCCAAAATAATGAAGTTGTTCATCTTTTTTGCTTTGATCATCATACAAATCTATAACATTAAAGCCAAGATTCCGGCGGTGATCGTGTTCGGTGACTCATCAGTCGATGCAGGAAACAACAACCATTTACAAACGGTTTTAAAGAGCAATTTTCGGCCTTATGGTCGTGACTTTTATGGTGGAAAGGCGACCGGAAGATTCTCAAACGGACGTGTTCCGACTGATTTTATATCCGAGTCGTTTGGTTTACGACCGTTTGTGCCAGCTTACTTTGATCCTGCTTACAACATCTCGGATTTTGCTACGGGAGTTTGTTTCGCCTCTGCTGGGACCGGTTACGACAATGCCACGTCTGACGTGCTTGTAAGTTTTTCTTTCTGTAACCAAATAAAAAATGATTTGTACATCATCAAAATTAATTTTAATTTGCATACGACATTTTTGTTTTTGCTTTAAGTTGTCAAAAGTAAAATATTTGTTACGCAGGAATACCCTTTTTTATTTACTAATTTAGTTTAAAGTAAATGCTATAAATTAACAAATAATTACTATATCCTTGAAAGTAAATATACGGAGTAATAACTTGCTTTGTAGAGGTGTAAACAAATTAAATGCAATAACTTTTATCGAGTTAGCTAAGATATTAAATGTTTGGATGATATCACATGCATGTACATATTGGTTTTGGAATAAAATCAGCATTGATCGCTAACAGTACTATTATACAATTTTTAATTTTTAATTAATAAAGTTAATGCTTTGTGTAATCAATATATATCGTTATCTTAATTATTTAATTACAATTTATGTACGAGATTACTGAATGTATTAAATAGTGAAACACTAAATGCATGAGAAAGTAGATATATCTGACCATCATTAATAGATTAATAATTTAATAACGTGGTCAAGATGTAGAAAATTTTGAATGTATTTGCTTTTTTCCTTTTATAACAAAAACATACGGAGTATCATAATTTAACGTTAAGTTTCCCTTGACCATAGATATGAAACATTAATTTCTACCCAAAAAATGGATAAAAAAGTTCGAATGGAAATGATAGACAAGCGTATTGGTAATTACCAAATAATTTGGTGTAGTGTGATCTATCAATAATAACTGGTTAATTACCAAAGGTGATGTGTGAATTTTCATCAAGCAAACTAATTACGGAGTATATAATGTAAAGTTTGGGTGGTTTAAGAACGATCCAATTAACTTAAACGGTTTTGAAATTCTAAAAACAAAATTTAACACTTTGGAGATGAAATAAATCATCTATATGAAATTTCATTACTTCGATAGAATAATGGGTGCATCTAGCAACGTATAAACTCAATTATCGTCACCCGTAAATAAGGGGTAGTGATTTGTACACCACCAACTTTTAACCATACACCATTAGTTATGCTTTAAACTGTTGTACTGTACAATAGACTGATGCACATTAGTGGTGTATGACTAAAAGTTGGTGGTGTACAAATCATCACCCGTAAACAAGTTGAGTATGCATGTATCATAAAGTTTAAAAAAAATTTATCAAAATTTTAATATGGTATTGTCACATCACCACCACACTGATAACTATATGGGAGCGGATAAATACAACATCTAAATTGTTTCATACACCAAAAATATGCTTTTATATACTCTTACAGTAAGGTAAAACTGTTGTATTGTGTGATGCATAAAACAATTTTGATGTTGTATTCATCAACTCCCTAACTATATTGAATCTCATTTTATCCGGCGTAATCAAACAAAATTTTGAATCACCTCATATTTTTTAAACCTTCAAACAAAATAAAGAAGCATAAAAAACCTATTGCTCTTGAAACTCGTTCCAACACTTCATGCATGGTATTTATTACATTGAGATGATCATCACCTTAGAACCATATCAAGATCAGTTCACACCAGTGTGGTTGAATACCACTGCACGGTTCAAAAAGTTAGTCACACTATGCTTTAAATGTTTTCTTTTATTTATTTAGTTTATGGAGAAATATTTCATGCTATTGAACTACATGGATTAATGATGTTGTTAGCTTTAGTGGAGGGACTATTTGCATGTATATAGAAAAGTTGTGGAATCGAAAATGTAAAATATATAATTTTGTTCTAATACCTATTGGTCAACAACATATTTGTATTGTGTTGTCAACAACACCGATGATATCCCCCGTATTTACTTTTATATGAAGAGGGATGCAATTTTCATTTGCTTGTTATCAGTAGAAGTATAAATATTGCCAAAAAAATATGACACTAAAATTTGCCAAATGCAGTCAGTGATACCTCTGTGGAAAGAAGTGGAGTACTACAAGGAATACCAAAAGAAACTAAGAGCCCATTTAGGTGACCAAAAAGCCAACACCATTTTATCAGAAGCAGTCTACCTTATCAGCATGGGCACAAATGACTTCCTTGAGAACTATTATACCCTTCCAAACAGGAGAAACCAATACAATGTCAAACAATATCAAGATTATCTAGTCAAAATTGCCGAGTCGTTTGTCAAAGAGCTGTATAGCCTTGGTGCAAGAAAAGTTTCGCTCGGAGGGCTTCCTCCAATGGGTTGTTTGCCATTAGAACGAACCACGAGTTTTATGACTGGCAATGGAAATAAATGTAATGCCGACTATAATAAGGTGGCGTTAGCGTTTAATGGGAAGTTAAGTGGTTTGGTGAAGCGGTTAAATGGCGAGCTTTCGGGGAGCAAAATAGTCTTTTCAAATCCATATATGATTTTTCAGCAAATTGTTCGTAAACCGTCTGCTTACGGTAATGTTTCCCTCTCCTCCTCTACCCTTATTTGAATTTAAGTTACGAAAAGCATAAATTTTCTCTGAGGTGATAGCATAGGGGTGGAGCTACCTTTTAAGTAGGGGTAGCTCTCGTTACGAATCCATTCGGTAAAAAACTAGGACTCATTGGTCTCTGTTTGGTGCATAAATGCATTGGCGGGGGTACTAGGAGACTACCATGTGTATGTGACACATCAATTCTAATTAAATTACCATCATACTCATAAATATTGGACAAAAATTCATACATGTGATATCATATACTACATCATTAATTATTACGAATTAAAATCGTATGGAGGTGCATTTAATATTTTTGGTGACCAATCTATTCCACATATTGTGTCAAGTTAATTTATGTTACATTAAATTGACAAAGCCTTGCAGTGAAAAGTTTCCACAGTAACATATATCAGTAACTATATATCTTCCCAACTACATGCATTAACTTACAAGATAATAATAGTAAAATAAAGTATATTTTCATTTTAAGATTTTTATTACAAATTGTAGAAAATTGTAACAATTTGTTGATAATTGTATAGGCTTCGAGACCGCAGCAGTGGCATGTTGTTCAACGGGATTATTCGAGATGGGATATATGTGCGACCAATATAATCCGTTGACATGCTCTGATGCCAATAGATACGTATTTTGGGATTCTTTTCATCCTACTGAAAAGACGAATCGTATTATCTCCGAGCATTTGTTCAAAACCGTTCTTTCTAAACTATTGTCATAACTTATTTGAATTATATAAATGAAGCCAACTATAAAAAGAATATAAGGTTTTAAGGTATGGGTGCATGGTATGTTATATGATATATATCATTTGTTATTATTAAGATGATGTTATGTATGATGTACAAAGAGATTGTATGTTGTTGATTTCGAGTATTAGTGAATTGCTTCCTTTCTGGTCTATAAAACATTTTTTCTTATCTTTTTGGATAATTGGGTATTATTTGGGTTACGTTCTTTTTTATGGACTTGTATGTGGCCTAATTGCTGTGGCCGATTCACAGTTAATGATGTAATCCGTCTTCTTTTGCAAAAAAAGGTTCCTATATTTGAGATCAAAGGGGCAGATCGGCTTAAAGAATGACGCATTGACAAACAATCTCAGCCCCAGGACCGTCTTTGAAGGTGGGTGAGATGGTCGACCGCCCAGAGCCTCCGAATTATAGGGACCTCAAAATGTGTGTATTTGTATATGTGTGTGTGTGTGTGTATACATATGTATATCATTTAATAATTAGTTGCAAGAAGAAATTTTTGGTTTAATTGTTTCAAAGTTAATTGAGCAACAACAAAAAGAAAATAAGAAAAATGTTTTGTAGCTCGGTATTGGGCCTTATTTCGATTATTATTCATATTTTGCCCAGTGCATCCGAAAACTCAGAGATAGCCCTGCTCAGCCCTTGTATTTTTTGATCTACGATTACATCCTTCTCCTCTGAACTCAACCTAATCTCTTCAACAAATAAAACCATAATACTTACTGTAATAAAGTATTACAATCTTAGAATTTTTATAGCAAAACCATTTAAGTTTTAAAATGTTGTAGTGAATCAAAAAAAGAAATATTCAAGAGTAATTTACTTAAAGCTTAAAATTGTCATTCATTCTAAAGAGTAAAAAGTACATACAAGTTTACTAGTAAAATGTGTCTTCCCTAAAACATAGAAATCTTAGGCATTAATTCTAGATTCTTTCCTAGTTGGTTGTTGTACTTTGATCCTGTCACTGTCCCTTTTTAGATTTGAGTGATGTAAAGCTAATGGCATCCACAAAATTACGACATATATGTTCACTGGTTAGTTATTTATATATATGATGTCGACTTCCCAACCACCCATGCATCATGTTACAAATATCGGTTGTTAACGATTTGTAAAAAATATCTAGTATCATTGGGCATGTGAAGTTGTGAACAATATCAAGTTATCAACCATCTTTACAACAACCACGATCGATTAATAGCAAATTGATAGGGACACACAGTGACAGAAATCACAGAACTCTCATGTAAGAGCAGAAATTTTCATTTGGGCCTGGCCCAGTCCATCTAGGCGCAATCCTAAACAACCCCTAAATTTAAGAGAATTTTTTATTTGTTCAACTATTGGGGTTCATGTCTCAATTTTAGTTGCATGTTAGAAGCCTCACTTTTCACATATTGGGAATACAATGTAACAGGAAGCAACCCATTTTCGTAAACGAACATGGAACTAGTCTATCGTTGCACGTCAAATCGTCATTCTTTATACTCGTCCATCACTTTTTTATTTGACATGAGTTTTTCATACGGCGATCTCCATAACCTAACGAAGAAGCATAGTAATACCCGTAACACAAATAGAACATGTCATTGTTTGCTGATACAAACAAAAACATGTCACCACTCAATCAAATATGTGGAATGTCTTCTTACAAAATTCCAAACGCAACTCTTGACTTGTTCTAATACAAACTTTGGGTAAAAAACAAAGTTATGCGTAAATGATACGATTATTAGCTTCATAAACTCCACGCGCATGACTCGGTCTAATAAAGGAAATGATCGAATCCAATCGTATGACTCTAGCTTGTTGGATTCAAGTGAACTGTAATGTCAAAAGTGTCAAACTATGGATCAACATATGCTTTATCAACCGAAAGATGTCTTGTTAAGACATATAGTTGACTTACAATTAAGTTTAATCAACACTTAATAATTGGTATAACATATATGACATATATGCTTAAAAATCACAACCTCCATTAATTTAGTTTAGTGACATATTATGGCTCTATTGGTTATTACTTATTAAACAACTTGTTATTGTATTCTAGTAACATTGCTTTTGTCACTCATCTTTCCCATTAACAACTTGTTAAAATTTATTGTATGTATGTTTTCAATATTTTATATATGTTGTCCTACATTAAGACTATGATCATGGAATATTAATACATATATCCATCAAGTAATATGTTAAAATGCATATCTTAGATGTCGGGATGCAGCCAAATATGGGTAGTTATTGGTACGGGTCTATAAATATATTCAATATACAATGTGTAAACTTTTTATGTAAAAAGTTTCGTTTTTTGTTGATCGGGTCACCTAATTTTGAATCCGCCACTAGTTAGATACTACTCAAACTCTAAACTTATTTTTATGTATAAACATGTAAAAACTATAATAATGCGTTGCTAAAACAAGATTTAAATCTACATTTCTCGATATAAAATGAAATGAAATATTTGTTAGACGGCAAATAGATTAATTAATTATCAGCACAAGTCTAATCTAATCTTCTAACAAATATATACGTCCCTAGAAACACACTATTGAAAATATAAAAATATAAAAAATGGAACATCACAACTTATTTCTTTATTCCATTATTACCCTTAACTTTATAAGTATATAAACCTTTATTAATTTTCATTATATAAATCTTTCATATTCCATCACAATTATTCTAAACGACTCCACCAACGCCATTCACAAATGAGGAAACTTTACAACCACAATAAAGGCAAAATCCACCCGTCACCGCCGCCGTCCACCAACACCACCACCGACTACCTCTCTTTACTACCGTTCACAGTAGCTGTTCTTGCCGCCACCCTGCCACCGGAAGACAAAGAAGTTTTAGCATACCTTCTTTCATGTTCTCTAACCACCACCACCACCAACAACAAAGTTAATGATAAAAACATCTCCAAGAAAATTGGCGGCGGGGGTGGATGTCATCCGCCGGAATTCAACTGCAACTGTTTTTCATGTTACACTAGTTATTGGGTTCGTTGGGATGCTTCATTAAACAGACAACTGATTCATGAAATCATTGATGCTTATGAAGATGGATTGGTTTATAACAAGAAAAATGGAAAGAATAAGAAAGATAGAAAAAAGAACAAGATTTCTCCACACGCGCCACCCAGTGTTACAGAGGTAGTGTCTCACGCGCCGCCGCAAGTTGAGGAAAACAAGAGTAACATTAACGATAATGTTAATGATGATGGTTGTGATGATAAAGGATCAGTAAGAAAGTTTGTAAATTTCATTGGGGGAAGGATATGGGGTGTCTGGGGTATTTGAATTTTTTATATTTTGTCTTAATTTTAATTTTCTTGATAATCTTTTTTCTTTATAGATTTTGAAGAACAAGAAAACCAATTTTCCCATTTTTTGTAAAGTCAGAAATGGATTTTTTTTATTTAAATTTATATCACTGGCTTTGTGGTGAGCAAAATGATGTTTATAATTTGTTGTTCTTGGATTATATATAAAAATGGGAATGTATAAATGTATCTAAATAAATAAATTATTATTGGTTATCTTTATGATTTATTATCAGTAATAATTTGCTAACAAATGTTGTGATGTTGGATTGTGTTTAATTTTAACTTAGTGATTAGAAGATCCGTCAATTGCAAGATTAATTGAGTATTATTGTTGTTGTAATTAGAACATGAGTAATTAAACGAAACACATTATTAACCATGCATGTATAAATTTTGTCTATTTGACACGATCTTATCTATTTAGCCTTGTATTAAACGATTGTTATTTATTTTGACTAGCCATTTGCTATGATAAATCAATTAGATAGATAGATAATGTAATTTGATTAACACTTTACTTAGGAAAGTTGGTTTAATAGCTTGAATATCTAGAATGTTCCCAATTGAAATAAATTGTGTTATTCGCATGTCACGTTGAATATTTTATCCAGATTGATATTGATGGTGATTACATCCATACGTAATTTCAAATTGTATTTAAATTGTAGTAAAACATCAAACCAAGGAAGATCTTATCCGTTAACCGTAAAAGATGAACATTTTTACTAAGATGTACGCTCTCTAATACATCCTCACAAATATTCAACGCTTTTAATACTATAGACTAGGACAAAGTAACTAATGAGAACAACTTGTAATTCATGCTTTGCTGTTTATACTTTATACATTTGCACGATTGCTTTTGATCGAGATCATGGTTGGCATATGCCTTTTAAAGAAAAAGAAACATTTATTCAAAATCATTTTGTTTATATTTTATTAGCATCCAAATCCAAATTTAATCCGATTTTCTAAATAAGTCATATGGTATAATTGTTTTTTCCAAGTAATTAAAGATGATGGTTATCTATTTAATTAATGTAGAAAGTCAAAGTTGGTCGACGACTAGAACCGTCTAAGCTACGACAATCTGACATACAATTAGGAAGCCAAGACTTGACCTATTCCATCCGTATTTACTCCACTAAAGAGTCTAAAATGGGCAGTTGGACATAAGTTAAAAAGGATAGAAACTGAAAAAACGACCATCACTTTGTGAATATAAAGGTGCATTTAGTTATAGAAAAAAAAAAAAGAGAGTTTTTCAGAAAATTTTTCCAAGAAAAGTGGAAAACGCGTTCAAAATGAAGTTTTTTGAGAAAATTTTCCAAGAAAATGGAAAATCCACTTTTCCAAATTAAAACTTGGAGGTGGAAAACAACTCCTTCCCACTTTTCCAAATTTTCCTTTATAAACTTCCCCCTCTTTTCCAAATTTTCCAAGATATTACTAGTTTTCTAAAATCCACTTTTCCAACATTTTGAACGCGTTTTCTAAATTTTCAACACTTTTCTAGAAAACTATTTTCTTTAGAAAATTGTGGAAAATTTTCCACAACTAAACACACCGTAAGAAATAACCATCATATCAATCATTCTTATCTTAAGAAAACTAGCTTAATGACCCGTGAATACACGGGTTTGATAAAGGAATTATTTAAAAAAATGTTACATATGTTTTCTAAATATAAAAATAAATATAATATTTTAATAAATTTAATCAAATAAATTTTGTATTAGTACGTTTCTAATACATTATTTAGTAATGTATTAGAAGTTTCAATTAATTAGTACTTCGTATTAAGTTGTGTTAACATAGTAATATAAAAAGGCCAAATGCACATATAATTTGTCATCACATGATCATAAAAATAACACGTCTATTACAAACTTTTGTTCACACTCATCACTTTAATCAATAGAAATTGTGTTATTTGAAGCAACGACTAAAATGAAGACTAATAAATACTATCATCACTTACTGCATCAGTTTTAAATATACGTTGGCAAAACAAAAGGACTAATAGAAGGAAGATGAGATTAATGTAGTTAGATCTTTTGAGAGCATAAACTTTACAGTAAAAAAAGTACACAAAATAAAGCACAAATAGGATGGGTCAAATCGGTCGAGCCCGTGAAAATAGTTGAACCTTATATCCACACTAAACCAAATAACAATTGATATGCATGAAACAACTTTAGTCCATTTAAAGTAATAAGAACATAACAATCAAACAACCAAAAGGCACAAAAAGCCCGTTTCCACCTTTACACTTAGTAGGATTTAACTCCATATAGACACATAGTAAGCCTTTGATGTCATCTTCCAGTCACAAAAAGCCATCAATAACACAATCGGATAGAAAGGACCTTAAACTTAGATAATTTTCCAATGCAATTAACATAAACAAAGAGGGTATATAGCAACTTTTGGGTTATGTTATCTTGGCTCATGTCCATCATTGCTTGCTCATGTCCATCATTGCTTGCCGACTTTCTCAGCGAAAGGCAAAAAATTAACTAATGCCTACAATCAATAAAGGGCTTAATATGTCAGCTCCATTATAGTAGACAACATATAAAACTAAAATAAATTTAAACCATCTTGACAAAACTACATCTTGACTTGTGAAAATCAAATTAGACTTCATGCATACTCTATAACAGGGACTACATTGTACTTTTAAAAATCAACGTAAAATTTATAGATGTGAAAACTGATATAAAGGAGGTGTTCGGATGCATGTTTTAAAAGTCATTATGTAATACCGTAGAGAATGACATTAAATAGTCAATTACTCCGTATCATTATGAGATGGGATCATGAGAGTACATGAATTATGGAAAGTATGGAAGTATCAATGAGAGGGTGCCATTTGTACAAAGAGAATACAAAACCCATTTACCCCCTAACTTAAATATCTCACAAACGACAAATCAAAAAATTATGAAAATTGCACCATTAGATTCAGCGTTTGATCCTCTTCGATTTGCCGTCCACCAATGCATACTTTCGACGAATTTTTTTTTTCACGTTTTTTGATGGGTTTTATAATTTACTAACACATGTCTTAAAGTGTTGCGTTTATGGTTTAGGGTTTAGGGTTTGGGGTTTATGGGTTAGGGTTTAGGATTTGGGTTTTGGGGTTTCTCCCGAAACCCCAAAACCCAAACCCTAAACCCTAAACCCTAAACGCTTTATATAACTCTAAACCCTAAATCTTACTAAACCCTAAACCTTACTAAACCCTAAACCCTGAATCTACTAAACCCTAAACCCTAATAAATCCTAAATCCTAATCCCTAAACTCTATACTTAAATTAAATATTTAACCAAACATTAACACATGTGTTAGCAATTAGTAAAACCCACCAAAAAAAGGTGAAAAAAAAAATTCATCGAAAGTATGCCTTAATGGACGGCAAATCGAAGAGGATCAAACGTTGAATCTAATGGTGCAATTTTCATAATTTTTCGATTTGTCGTTTGTGAGATATTTAAGTTAGGGGGTAAATGGGTTTTTAACATGTGGGTATTCTCTTTGTACGCATGACACCCTTCCATTGGTACTTCCATTCTTTTCAAAATCCTTGTACTTTCCTAATCTTTTTTCTTATCATTATATAATAAAGTTTTTTGAAGTGCTTCTGTTGTTTAAATGTAATCGGAAATTCAAGTAGTTGAATGTTTCAGAATATTATAAAATTTATAGATAAAGTAACCAAAGTAAACATTTGTGAAAAAAAAAAAATGGTAGTGGACTCAATTTAGGTAGAGATGAGAGGGGTAAATAGGTGACTGTATTGTAAGTTTAAGAAATCAGTTTTGTTTTAGTGTGATATCTAAATAATGAGAGAGGTAGAAGCAGAATCTATTTAGCCATACTTTATTGCCTTTTCATTTTTTAACAGCAAAGGCACACACCCTTAGTACACCTATGTGCCAAATAGACCTGGTGACCATGGGTTCTTTGATCAAACATATGATAGACATTAAATAAAGACGAACGGTCAAAACATAACATAGAGAAGTAAAAACTTTACATACCTCATTATCAGCTAGATCAACTGATTTATTATAGCTCTCTGTCTACATTATCGGTTGTTTTACCAAGACTTATATACCAACATTGTCCCAAATATCATAAGCCACTATTAACCACGTAAATCGATTTCACTCCCTTTTATAAGTTTGGTTCGAAAACCCAATTCCCGTTGCCTGCAATAATTAAAAATGATATTATAATTACAGAAAACAAAACCTATACCCAAGATTAAAAGAAACGAAAGCATAAATGAAATAGCGATAGAAGTCAAGAATACTTTCTGACCCCATATCCTTTTTAAGCGTCCAAAGTATCACCATCCGTTCTATGCGGCATTTTATCGAACATGTGATATGCAGCAGTGCAGATGCAAAAGTCTCAAAATGCTTATAAAATATACACCATATTAAAACGCAATCAGCCAAAAAACAAATAATAAGACGAAAACGTTGATTATATACTCACCTTGAATTTCCATAAATCAAAATCGTTGGTATCATCGTCATCTTCATCCTTGCACATTCTTAGTATCATTTTTGGATCTTGTATTCTTAGTAGTTTCTTGCACATTCTTCCTTCCTTGGTTTACTTCGATCCTTCACAAGAAGAATTCATTACAAAATCAATAACAAACAGTTTATATCATTTGCAAATTCCATGTTCAATCATACTATCGTAGTACTATTATGTATTCTTAGTAGTTTCTTGCACATTCTTCCCCTTTAATCATCAACTCATGTAGCAACATCTTTTGTACTCAAATTTTAAGAACCTGGTGGACACAAGATACACAAAATGTGAGTAAAAATTTCAACATAAATTTTCATAGCAATATTGCAGGGACAGAAGGAAAAACATGTAAAATAGGGGCAATGTGCCCGATGGGTTAAGCTATGCAGTAACTATATACTCACATAGTCACATAATTAGAACCCTTAAAATTGTTTTTCTCAAACAAAGTATTTCAGTAACACAGCAGTTTTCATCATCAGATTACATATATCAAGTTTTTTATGAATAAAAACATGGACTTGTCATTATCGGCAAGTCATCCCAGCTACATTTTATGTGTACTACATAATTTTTTTTATCCGAATCCGCTTTTCCGAAAAGCATGACTACAAACACAAACCAAACACTTACAAAATCAAAATCACTCAAAAACAAAATCAAACCCCTACATGATATTTTCGTTGAGACATTTTATCAAATAGTTGGTGCTCATTAAGCAAAAATAAACTTCATCTCTATAACATTCATACATATAATGCTAAACAACAATAAAGAAAAGTTTAAAGCCTAACGCTAAACGCCAAACTAAAGAGAAAGTTTAGTAAGGTTAATTACCTGAAAGAAATTCGTGATGAAACTTCAAAAAGCTTGAAGAAATTTCTGTAGAGAATCATGGAGATGGAAGTGATGATGTAGGGAATTTTTTAATTGATGGAGATATATTAATTGGATGGAGAGCATTGTAAAGAATTTTGAATTCTTGATTGCAGAGCTGCTGGAGAAGAAGGCATGAGCAACTAATTCCAATAGAAGCATGATGCATGCAAGAAAACTAAATTAAGGCGGCTTGCATAAACCATACTTTAATTATTATTTGCTTAGGAACTCACAAAGTAAAACCTTTTAGACAGTTATATAATTACAAAAAATACAATTAAATATTTATCGGCCACAAGTTAGTTTCTTAATAATTCAAAATTAGGAGAAAAAAGCTTGAATATCATAGCGCCATGTCATCAAATTAATTGTCTAAGAATTTGTCAGCTTTATGACATCAACATAAACTCCCTTTTATTAGATAGATCAACATAAACTCCCTTTTATTAGATAGGAGAGATATTAAACATACGTATTCATAAAAGTTACTAATAGTGCTATATTTGCTATAGATATAGATATATAAAATTAGTTGTATACTTAAAAAAAAGTTTGAGTGGGAATCACAAGTAGAAGTAAGGTGTGTTAACGTTACAATTGTAACTGGTAGGTAAAGTTTATCTTTAAGTCGAAACCTGGAGATTATATTTTTATAATTGTTAGACAAATTAGATGGAACTTAAAGATGTTAATGTCGACGACTAAATGTGAAGTGTAGGCGGTAGTTGATTTTTTGATGTGTGTATATAATTTGTGTACTTGTTGAGTATATCTACAACCCTTATAATGGGTTTTCACTCTTGACCTTAAAAGAGATATCAAAAATTACAATAATACCCTCTCTTCATATGGCAATGGGTAAATATTTATGGCAACTTTTTAATAATTTGTTAATATCATTTTAGTATTATTTATATTGACTTTTATTGATAATTTATTGTTCTACCTACTTTATATCTACATTTCCTTTTTCAATAGCAATTGTCTGTTAACGAGTTTTTTTTATTTAATTAGAATAAATCAAAGAAATTTTGATTTTGATTTTGATTTAAATTATTCATAAGAAAATAAATATGCACATTAAAACTATCAAAATATCAGTTTACTCTACACTCATTTCATTTTTCAATTTTTAAAGGTAAAGAACGTACAATAATTCTCAAGTATAAATATTTTGAATAAATTATTTTAGCAACACTTAATTTGAGTGCTGCTAACTATATTTTCTAACCCTCAAAACTAGGTATGTAAGTTTCAAGATAAAACTGCTTCATATTTATATAATCATCATAATTTACATTATCCATCTGATTTCATGAATATCCATCGCATTGCGCGAAAAACTTACTATAATATTTTCATAATCCACTAGCTTATACACTTGTTTCATCGTCTTTACCATCATGTTTTAGTTCACAACTTAACACCCGAACAAGAAAAAGAAAGCATGCAACTATCATCAAGTTACCAGCTTGTACATTGTTGCATAATGCAATGTAACATCCTCTCCAATAGCCTGGTATTTTCTATTTTTATTTGCGTATTTAATTGTTTCAAATAGTTTTGCGATATAATTGTTTAATTGTGAAACTTGGTGAAATAGGTGTTAGGACTTATTGTGGATAATGAAATGTTGCCTGTTTTAATTTATTAAAGTTGACGGTATAATAAAATAAATTCCTCACATTTGATTTTTAGGCTCCAGACAATAGATTTAGGACGGGTATTAAAGACCCAAAATGATAAGTCGGTTAAAAAGGGGCCGACCCTTATTTGGTAATCACTTTACCAATTCTTTCTTGCTCTTCTTCATTTCCTTACCAACTTAAACCCTAAAATAAATACAAGCTTAGATCATCAAAGTATAAAGGAGATTGAACTTGTGAATTTGTAACTATAATCATCACCATCTTCTACTTCTCCTATTCATCATCTTCATCTCCATTTTTGAAGGTAAGTGGGGTTATTTCAAATGATAGAATTGATGATTAAGTAATTTAATGAAATTGTTATTGCAATTGTTAGATGATCACTTGTTATATATGATGATATGTGATGTTATTAAAGATGTTTGTAGCATTAGAATCGAGTTTGATGAGTTTGAATGTTAAAAATGGAGTTAAGGTCGTTCAGGTCTGTTCTTGAGCTGAAGAACAGATGAACGCGATCCCGGCTACGCTTCCGGATCGCGTTCCCTTGTTGAAAACGCCTTAGTTGAGTTTTTGGCCTGTGAAACGCGATCCAGGCCTATTATCCGGATCGCGTTTGATAGTGTTTTTCGGTGACAGAATTATTTCCTAAGGACAAACGCGATCCAGCTCCCCTTAGTCCGGATCGCGTTTGCATAGTTAATTTTGATGGAATTTGCAAATTTCACCTAAATGCATGTGTTTAGAAGGTGGTGTTTATAGTGGCACTTATTGAATACTATAGTGGCATTTTATAAAAATGCTCATTTTGATATTTACAAATTATGAAGCAAAGTACTAACTTATGTTGATTATTGATTCTCAGATCCTCCGAAAGATAAGTGATCTCTGGAATCAGAGATTTTGAAGACGAAGGTATTGGTGAGTGGATTCGAAACTCACCGTTTGGCTTAGTTGTAATCATTTGATTACGACGGGTAAACGTAGACTTGATTATTGAGTTGATTATTGGTTATTGTTGATCATATGCCTATATGTGCTTTGTGTGGCCTTCGGGCATTGTTGTTAATGAGGTCAACAAGTTGATGAACTGTTGGTTGGGCTAGTGGGTTGTTGTGTGAACGGTACAGGGACGTACTTCATTTGTTGTGTGTGCTGAACTGTACCTAAGTATGATAAACACTAGCTATCGGTCTCGTCCGTTATGGCCATACGGATATGTTTGGATAAGTGATCTTGGGGAGCCGCCCGGGTGCTAAGGTTATCCCCGGATCCACCGATCCTCATTAAGTTGTTGTTGACTGTTGTTGTTGCGAATACTTGTTGTAGTTAATTGGTTTAGCTAAGTTAAATGTTGAGTGTTGGATTTACTCACTTAGCTATGTGCTAATCCCTCGTTGTTGCTTCCTGCAGACTTTTGTTTTGAGCATGCGGGTGGGTAGCAGGAAGGTCAAACCTTGGAAGAATGGAATGTTTGAGATTCAAGCTACTCTGATTATTTTGTTGTAACTCAGTTTAGTTTATATAATACCCCGACATGCTAATCTTTTGAACAGTTTTTTTTTTTTTTAAGTGGTAGTAACTCAACCATCTAAACTGTTTGGTATTTTGGAAAATATGTAATGAAGCAATGTGTTTTATTTATCTTCGCTTCCGTATTTTATATAATAAGGATGAGGGGTGTTATAAATTGGTATCAGAGCATAGTTTTGGGATAATTGTTCATTGTTGAATGATCAATTCCAAAACCGGAGCGTGATATATCAAACATTCTTGGGTATGGGATTAGTATTGGTTGACGGTAGTTAGTATTTAGATGCTAACGATTAACAAAGTTCAAGTGTTGTGTTGAATTTCAGAAATGGCAGATAACGAACCACCGACCACCAACCCCAACAATGCCTCCAGGATTGTCGCACCTCAATTTGAGACTCCTACTCAGCAACAGGATCATAATGGTACTTCTCAACCAACCGGACAACAATCTAATCGAGAGGAGTATATTCATGAAATGGAAGACGAGTTGGTATTTCTTAGGGAATTTAAGAGGAAAGCTGAGGAAGCTGCGACTAGACAGTTATTTCAGCAAGCCCCAGCCTTTGGTTCTGGTTCGTCCTCTCAAACTGAAAAGAAGTGTTCATACAAGACGTTTATGGCTAGTCGACCACCGGAATTTCAGGGAAGTAAAAATCCTACAGTAACGTTGAATTGGCTTAGGGACATGGAACGCAAGTTTGATGTGACTTGTTGTGATGAGGAATTGAAAGTCAAGTATGCGGTTCAATGTATGAAGGATGATGCCATGGTTTGGTGGGATTCAATTACCGGTCATTTCACACAACAACAAAAGGAATCTATTAATTGGACTCAATTTCATCAGGCGGTTCGTAATCAATATTGTTCGGATTTTGACATTGCTAGGATTCGAAGAGAATTTGTGAATCTTCGATTAAAGGAGGACATGACTATTGATGAATTGATTACACAGTTTACAGATAAGCTTAGATTTGTGCAACAATGGGTTCCGGATGAGAAAACTCAAATTGAACAATTTGTGGATGCTTTACCGGATAACTACCGAACGGTTGTGAGATTAGCTAAGGATTTATCGCATGCTTTCAATCTTGCGAGGTCTGCCGATAGTGATTTGAGAGGTTTGAGATTATGGCAAGGAAAAGATACAAGTTTCTCTAAGGCAAGAACTGAATCGTCGGGTCGGAATAAATCTAAGTGGCAAGGGAATCGACAAGGTGGTAAGAAGTATGTTGGAAGAAGTAGTTCTTCGGGAAGTTATAATAGTTCAAACTGGTGTAGTTCGTGTAGATCTCGGCATGATGGTCCGTGTACGGATAAGACAAACAAATGTATGAAGTGTGGTGAATTGGGTCATGAGATAAAGAGTTGTCGTTATCCAAATTTCGTTTGTTGGACTTGTAAGAAGGAAGGACATAGGGTTGGTCAATGTCCGGAGGCAAGGTCGACGGGGTCGGGTTCGGTCGGGAGTTCGGGATCTTCCGGTCAGAAAAGAAAGAACCCTCCTCCAGCAACTAGTAGGGCTTTTCAGATGACGGTTGATGAGGCCGTGCGTACTGAAGATGTTATCACGGGTACATTTCTTATAAACTCTGTACCTGCACGTGTATTGTTTGATTCGGGTGCTAATTGTACTTTTATTTCTGTACAATTTTGTGATAAGTTGAAATTAACCCCTACAGTGATAACAAAGCCTATAGAAGTAGAAATAGTTAGTGGTAAGTTAGTTCCTGTTACCACCTCGGTGACTGGAGCTAATATTACTATTGATGATCACGTTTTTCCTATTTCCTTCTTGTTGATGCCAATCCCTAGTTTCGATGTAATAATTGGTATGGATTGGTTGAGTCAGAATAAGGCTAGTATTGATTGTCACCAGAAGTTGGTTAGGATCCCAATCTCCAATGAGTCATATGTTGTGGCTCGAGGAGAACGGGATGGTGTAGCTATTCCTTTGATTTCGTTGATGAAAGCTAGGAAATCATTATCAAAAGGTTGTGAGTCATACCTAGCCTATGTAGTTGATGCCAAATTAGAAAGGAAAACTGTTTCGGATGTTCCTGTTGTTTGTGAGTACCCCGATGTGTTTCCTGATGAGTTGCCTGGGTTACCGCCAGTTAGAGAAGTAGAATACAGAATTGATCTTGTTCTGGGTTCATCGCCGATTGCTAAAGCTCCCTATAGGTTAGCCCCTTCGTAGATTCGTGAAATGATGAATCAGATTCAGGAATTGTTGGATAGAGGTTTTATCAGGCCTAGTTCCTCGCCGTGGGGTGCACCAGTGTTGTTTGTGAAAAAGAAGGATGGGTCATTGCGGATGTGTATTGATTATAGGGAATTAAATAAGAGGACTGTTAAGAACAAATATCCCTTGCCCAGAATAGATGATTTGTTTGATCAGTTGCAGGGTTCGTCAGTGTATTCTAAAATTGATTTGAGGTCGGGTTATCATCAGGTCCGTGTTTGTGAACAAGATATACCTAAAACTGCTTTTCGTACTAGGTACGGTCATTATGAATTTCTGGTCATGCCGTTTGGTTTAACAAATGCACCAGCAGTATTTATGGATTTGATGAACCGTGTGTGTCGACCGTTTTTGGATCAATTTGTTATTGTTTTCATTGATGATATACTTATCTATTCGAAATCTGAAACCGAGCATGCCGCGCATTTGAGATTGGTTCTTGAAACATTGAGACGGGAACAGTTATATGCAAAGTTTTCCAAATGTGAATTCTGGATTCAAGAAGTTCAGTTTTTGGGCCATATAATTTGTCGAGATGGTGTGAAAGTGGATCCATCAAAGATTTCAGCTGTGATGAATTGGAATGCACCGAAATCTGTTTCTGAGATAAGGAGTTTCCTTGGATTAGCGGGATATTATCGGAAATTTATTAAGGATTTCTCTAAGATAGCCGGTCCGTTAACTAAGTTAACCCGTAAAGAGGAGAAGTATGTGTGGACTGATCAACAGGAGCAAGCTTTCCAGACATTGAAACAATTGTTGTGTCAGACATCGATTTTAGCATTACCAGAAGGTACTGATGATTTTGTGGTTTATTGCGACGCTTCATATTCGGGTTTGGGTTGTGTCTTAATGCAAAGGGATAGAGTTATCGCTTATGCTTCTCGACAGTTGAAACCACATGAGAAGAATTATCCTACGCATGATTTAGAACTCGCCGCAGTTGTATTTGCCCTTAAACTTTGGAGACATTACTTATATGGGACTCGATGTGTTGTGTGTACCGATCACAAGAGTTTGCAGTATGTGTTCTCCCAGAAAGAATTGAATATGCGACAAAGGCGGTGGTTAGAGTTAATCAAGGATTATGATTGTGAAATTAGATACCATCCGGGCAAAGCGAATGTGGTAGCCGATGCTTTGAGTCGAAAGAATACTCCCGATCGAGTTTTCTATTTGAAAGTGAATGTTTCCTCGGATTTGATTGATCAAATTAAAGTGGTACAACTTGAAGCTTTAAAAGATCAGAATCTGAAATCGGAAATCATGTTAAAACGCAAGGATGAATTAGTTGATGATTCAAGAGGATTAAAGACTTATCAGTCTCGTGTTTGGATTCCTTCCATTGGTGGTATTCGGGATTTAATTTTGAATGAAGCTCATAAGTCACGCATGTCCATTCATCCGGGTAGTACTCGAATGTATAATGACTTGAAACCGTTGTATTGGTGGCCAACGATGAAAACCGACATTGCAAAGTTTGTGGGATCGTGTCATATTTGTGCTCAGGTCAAAGCGGAACATCAAAAGCCGTATGGGTCGTTAAAACAGTTGGAAATACCTGAGTGGAAGTGGGATCACATAACCATGGATTTTGTGACTAAACTACCGCGTACTGTTCGAGGCAATGATATGATTTGGGTAATAGTGGATCGTTTGACCAAGAGTGCGCATTTTCTTGCTACGAGTGAGACGACATCGTTGACTAAACTTGCTCAATTGTATGTTAACGAAATTGTTTCTAGACATGGTATTCCTTTATCGATTTTGTCAGATAGAGATACTCGTTTTGCTTCTCGTTTTTGGCAAAGCCTACAACAAGAGTTGGGTACACGTGTAAACCTTAGCACAGCTTATCATCCTCAGACCGATGGTCAGTCAGAACGCACGATTCAAACTTTAGAGGATATGCTTCGTGCTTGTATTTTGGAATATGGGGGTTCATGGGATTCACATCTCCCATTAGTTGAATTTACTTACAACAATTCGTACCATTCTAGTATTGGGATGCCTCCTTATGAAATGTTGTATGGTCGTCGTTGTCGCACACCTATTTGTTGGTTAGAGGCAGGTGAGAAACAGTTTGCTGGACCCGACATTGTACAATTAACCACCGATAAGGTAGCGATTGCACGTGAGAAGTTGAAAGCCGCGAGAGATAGACAGAAAATGTATGCGGATCCTAAAAGACGACCGGTTGTATTTTCTGAAGGTGAATTAGTGTATCTTAAAGTTTCTCCGTGGAAAGGAGTGATTAGATTCGGAAAACGTGGAAAGTTGGCGCCTAGATATATTGGTCCATTCAAAATTCGACAAGTTGTAAATGATCAGTCAATGGCATTGGATCTTCCTCCAGAGCTCTCTGGTATTCATGATACGTTTAACGTATGCTATTTGAGGAAATGCAATGTAGAGGACCAGTCGCAAATTCTTCCGTTGAAAGATTTAAAGGTTGATCAAACTCAGAAGTTAGTAGAGGAACCAGTTGAAATTGTTGACCGAAAGATTACTAAACTTAGGAAGAAACAAATTCCTATGGTGTTAGTTAAATGGAGACATAGTTTAGGTTCCGACCTAACTTGGGAGACCGAAGAATCGATGAAATCCAGATATCCTGGATTGGTTGATAGGGCTGAGATTTCGGGGACGAAATCTCCTTAAGGAGGGGAGATTTGTAACATCCTCTCCAATAGCCTGGTATTTTCTATTTTTATTTGCGTATTTAATTGTTTCAAATAGTTTTGCGATATAATTGTTTAATTGTGAAACTTGGTGAAATAGGTGTTAGGACTTATTGTGGATAATGAAATGTTGCCTGTTTTAATTTATTAAAGTTGACGGTATAATAAAATAAATTCCTCACATTTGATTTTTAGGCTCCAGACAATAGATTTAGGACGGGTATTAAAGACCCAAAATGATAAGTCGGTTAAAAAGGGGCCGACCCTTATTTGGTAATCACTTTACCAATTCTTTCTTGCTCTTCTTCATTTCCTTACCAACTTAAACCCTAAAATAAATACAAGCTTAGATCATCAAAGTATAAAGGAGATTGAACTTGTGAATTTGTAACTATAATCATCACCATCTTCTACTTCTCCTATTCATCATCTTCATCTCCATTTTTGAAGGTAAGTGGGGTTATTTCAAATGATAGAATTGATGATTAAGTAATTTAATGAAATTGTTATTGCAATTGTTAGATGATCACTTGTTATATATGATGATATGTGATGTTATTAAAGATGTTTGTAGCATTAGAATCGAGTTTGATGAGTTTGAATGTTAAAAATGGAGTTAAGGTCGTTCAGGTCTGTTCTTGAGCTGAAGAACAGATGAACGCGATCCCGGCTACGCTTCCGGATCGCGTTCCCTTGTTGAAAACGCCTTAGTTGAGTTTTTGGCCTGTGAAACGCGATCCAGGCCTATTATCCGGATCGCGTTTGATAGTGTTTTTCGGTGACAGAATTATTTCCTAAGGACAAACGCGATCCAGCTCCCCTTAGTCCGGATCGCGTTTGCATAGTTAATTTTGATGGAATTTGCAAATTTCACCTAAATGCATGTGTTTAGAAGGTGGTGTTTATAGTGGCACTTATTGAATACTATAGTGGCATTTTATAAAAATGCTCATTTTGATATTTACAAATTATGAAGCAAAGTACTAACTTATGTTGATTATTGATTCTCAGATCCTCCGAAAGATAAGTGATCTCTGGAATCAGAGATTTTGAAGACGAAGGTATTGGTGAGTGGATTCGAAACTCACCGTTTGGCTTAGTTGTAATCATTTGATTACGACGGGTAAACGTAGACTTGATTATTGAGTTGATTATTGGTTATTGTTGATCATATGCCTATATGTGCTTTGTGTGGCCTTCGGGCATTGTTGTTAATGAGGTCAACAAGTTGATGAACTGTTGGTTGGGCTAGTGGGTTGTTGTGTGAACGGTACAGGGACGTACTTCATTTGTTGTGTGTGCTGAACTGTACCTAAGTATGATAAACACTAGCTATCGGTCTCGTCCGTTATGGCCATACGGATATGTTTGGATAAGTGATCTTGGGGAGCCGCCCGGGTGCTAAGGTTATCCCCGGATCCACCGATCCTCATTAAGTTGTTGTTGACTGTTGTTGTTGCGAATACTTGTTGTAGTTAATTGGTTTAGCTAAGTTAAATGTTGAGTGTTGGATTTACTCACTTAGCTATGTGCTAATCCCTCGTTGTTGCTTCCTGCAGACTTTTGTTTTGAGCATGCGGGTGGGTAGCAGGAAGGTCAAACCTTGGAAGAATGGAATGTTTGAGATTCAAGCTACTCTGATTATTTTGTTGTAACTCAGTTTAGTTTATATAATACCCCGACATGCTAATCTTTTGAACAGTTTTTTTTTTTTTTAAGTGGTAGTAACTCAACCATCTAAACTGTTTGGTATTTTGGAAAATATGTAATGAAGCAATGTGTTTTATTTATCTTCGCTTCCGTATTTTATATAATAAGGATGAGGGGTGTTATATGCAAACATAATGATAGTTTCAAATAAATGTTTTTCTTTTTCAAGAATTAATATCTAATCAATTGTTTAAAAGTATATACACTCAATTTGAAATAATACCTACATATTTGAAAAACTACACTGTAAAGCGCTGAAAAAATATAAAATTATAAGATCTGAATTACGACATCAACTTTTCTTTTTATAATAACGTACCGCCGCATTGCGCGGGTACAAGGCTAGTATTTATATAAGATCTTTTGCCTTTTTCAAAAAAAAAAAAAAAAGAGAGAGATGTTAATTGACATTAAATGGATTAATTTATAAACTAAGGGTTTATTTTTTAGAAGTACTTATAGTAGCATACTAGCATCTGTTTTTTTTTTTTAAATAAGCTCTTAAAATTTTGTATACCTAGAAATATTGTAAGTTTAAGCTTATTGAAAATAATAATTTTAAGCACATAAGTTTAATCTCTCAAAAGCTCGTGTGTGTTTGGCAAAATTAGATAGTTGTTGGAGCTGGAAGATTGTAGTTAGAACTTGTAACTGAAGTATATATTTAAAGTTGGAAACTAGAATGTATGTTTGTTATAAGTACGTATTTGTCAACTTAGCTATAGATCTTCTATCTTCTATCTATCTATCTATCTATCTATTATAACTAAAGTAGGAGACTCTCAGCCTATGTGGCAGGCTATTAATCCCTCTAAATCATCATTATTCTACTTGTCCATCACTAATAACAAAACACACCTCTCACATTACACCTCATTGTGTCCTACGTGTACATAGGACTCATAATCATGGTAACTGTGAAGTGATTAATGGTAATAAAATAATTGGTTGCCAATTTCAAACATAGATATTGTTATCGTAATATTACCAGAATCATGTTAGAATTAATCCAATGATTTTCCTTTCTTCCCATCCTTATCAAATCTTCTTCATCTCCAAAACCATTTTTATAGAATTACAATCCTTTTTCTTTAAACTTTGGATACACGTTGTGTTTAAAAGTTAGTTTTTAATTCTTCTCCTATGATCTACACTAAATTTACTTGTTCTCCTTCTTTTACGAATGAATAATAGTTTTCAAAATTCTATATTCCTCAAATGCATTATACAATCTTTTGGTCTCCCACTTTCAAAGTAATACTGTTGCATATGGTTTATTGATTTGGCTTTGTACTTTTGTAGTATAATGCATAGCATTTATAAGGCTGATAGTGACTTTCATTGTGTTAATATTTTAACTCTTTCATCATCACTTTGTGATTTTGATTCTTACTTCGTAGTGACATCTACCTATTACCATGTTGTAATCATGCATTTCGGTAAACCGCTAAACGTTGCATTTGTAGGCTTATTTTCTCGCAATGTTGTGTAGGATGATGCATAACGTACATTATGGGTGACTTTTGACGTACTTGATCCGTTCAAACCATTCGACATGTTACATTTTTAGCTACTATTTTTATTTTGCCCAGTGATGTTAGAGATTAAACAAAGCCCATATCGACCCGTTGATAACACTCCAAAATTGCATTTGTTAATAGATATTTATATTCTATTCAAAGCATGCTTACAGTTAAAATCCTGAAACTAAAAAGGTTCTACTAAGACCTTGAATTCTTGAAATAACATATAATTTTAGTTCGTTTTGCATCCTTAAATATAAGGTCTTGATTTGTATGTTTGGGTTTGTTCATATTGTTGTCGTGTTGTGTTTATTCAAATGCTATATATAACTTTTAAAGAATTAAGATAACTTACATCATAGTTTTGTCTATTTGGCAAATTTTTTATCATCTTGCAAACTCGGGAATCTCAATTTCGTTTATTTTGTAATTTGAGTACAAGTTTCATGGATAAGTAGATCAAGTTCGTCATTTTTTTTAAAAAAAAAAGGTTTATTAGTTTTAATCACACAACTTAATGATAATTTTGTATGTGGCTATAAGTTTAAGTTAACCTTTTTTTCTTTTCTAAACTTGATATTATAATTCAAACTATGTTAGTGTAGAATTTTGGTTAGTCTAATCTAAATATTAATAAAAGAAAACTTCTCCTAAAAAATCTAAATGCAAAATTGAACCCTATTAACCAATCAAAACCTTCAATTTCACCCCACCCTCAATTAACCAATAGAATGCCTTCATTCACCTAAAAAATCTAATATAATATAAAATTAATTAATCAAAAATTATAATAAAACCTTAAATACTAAAAATCTACGGAATATTAAATGTTCTATTTGAAAGAATATTAATAGATAGATTAAATAATAAATGTATTGCCGAAAAATCGTTCATATAAATAATATTCCTCTCCTGATAACGGCTCATATTACTTAATTAATTTTAATTAATTTTATTATTAACTATTAATATAAAGTTAATCTACCAAATACATACTTACGTATACAAAATTGAGTAATCATATATTATCACTTAGGTGTTAATCACCTCATGTGTTTACGTAATTTATTTCTTATATGTTACATTGTTATATTTCATGATAATTTCGGAAAATACATGAAGAGACGTCTACAATGCATTCATTTAAAATAACATGAAAGCAAATCACGTTACATAAGTATTCATTCTATCTTCCTATTTTTACAAAGCAAATAGTATAAGAGAGCTCTAATTAATTTCGTTCTTTTATTCCTTTCAATAATTTTGAAAAATATATGAAGAGAACTCCATAATACGTCCATTTAGGATAACATGATCATATTTCATATCATAGCGCGTAAGTCACGTTACATAAGTATTATTCGATCTTTCTATTTTTACAAATCAACGGTAGTAAAAAAGCACTAATTCAGTTTGTTCTTTTATTCCTTTTACATAAAAGAAAACTTCCTCCAAAAAATCTAAATGCAAAATTGAACCTTATTAGCCAATCAAAACTCTCAATTTCACCTCACCCTCAATTAACCAATGAAATGCTTTCATTCACGTAAAAAATCTAATGTAAAATAAAATTAATCAAAAATAATAATAAAACCATAAATATTAAAAATCTACGGAGTGTTTTTTTTTTTTTCCAAAAATATTCTATTTGAAAGAATATTAATAGATTAAATAATTTCTTGCCAAAAAATCATTCATATAAATTCATATTTAATTAAATTTAATGTCATGGGTTTGGTCTAACATTTAATTAAACGAATGCAGTTTTATTCCGCATCCGTATATATTCACGTGTTTTACATTCAAACAAACGAAAATTGTTTTATTTGACATATGTGTATATTTTAACGGGTTTGACATTCATATAAATGAAAGATAGTTTGATTCGACTTTGAGTATATACCGATTTTTAACATTGAAACTTAGTTTGATTAGACATCTGTGTGTATACATGGGTGAAAGAAAATTTTGTTAAGCAATTTTTACTCAAAATATGAATGCTATTTAACCAATCAAATGCTTAAATTTCACACATCTTTCTAATTAACCCATAAAATGCACTTAGATATGATCTTATAAAAAACTTCGCGTCTATACACGGGTTTACAATTCAAATAAATAAAAAATGATTTCATTCGACATCCATGTGTATATCTGGTTTGACATTTAAATAAGTAAAATAGAGTTTGATTTGCATCCGTACATGTTTTCACAAGGTTTTATGTAATATTAAAAATCATCTTATCAACATGTATGCGTTAAACACCCGTGTAAATGAAATATGTATACTAACTATAGTTATAACATTTACATTAGACAAGTCAATGTATATGTACGGCTTTAAATCTACATTAAATAGATATATAAATAAATGAAAACATCTATCAATGAATTTATTCAAGAATTAATTATAAATTATATTGTTACGTTAGCAAAATACACATAATGTACAAAAACAAATATTTCAATACATACAATCGTATAATTATACACATTTACAAGCACTTTAAAGAAGTAGTGACCAGTTTTTTTTTTAAATTATTTGCATAATGATTTAAGAATTCAAATACTTTACATCGCATGTATAGATGATCCAGAAAAATTAACCGGCTCGACCCTTCTCATTAATTAACTATTATTATTAATGCATTTTAGTCGTGTATAGTTTTAACTTTTAAATATAAAATGCAATTCAATTTTAACTATGTATTCTTATATATATTCGTTAATCAAATACTCTACAAGCACACAACTTAACCGTTAACATTTTTGTTACTTATTACATATAAAATGTTATCTATAAATTGACTAAATAATAAAAATTTTCATACAAGGTTCGTGTGTGCATGCGGGTTTAAAATCAAATAATATACAATATGTTTATTAACTAACAGTTAAATTTTAGCATCAACAATTGTTAATTTTCTCTTACACAACATCCCGTGTGAATACACACATTTAAATTTAAATAGTTTATAATTAAACAATTAAACCCTTGATGCTTATTTAATTAACGATTACCTTTTTCTATATCCCGTGTGCACACACGGGTCTATAATCTAGTTAACATAATATACAAAAACTTAAATACTTTTATTATACAATTGATCAAATTTTAGCCATATCCATAAATATTACTACCAAATTAAAGCAACATGACATAAAAACTAGGACACAAAAGAATAAAGTAAAACATTAGAATTTAGAATAAGCTCGCATGAATTTATATACCAATTGAGAAATACTTTGTTCACAAAATTTTTACAAAAAAGTCTTTACAAAATGATGTGTCGTAATCTCGTGAAGAGAGAGAAAGATGAAAGAGGAAAAAAGGTTTAATGTGATTGGATGATGGTATATACCACATCATTTTGTGAAAATATATTTGTAAGAATTATGTGAGTCTAGAATTTTTTACCATACAAAACTTTTTGTCCTCGACCTCGGGCTAAAAATAATGGCTACCAGTAATGTAACATCCTCTTCAGTGGCCTGGTATTTTTCTATCTAAATCGAATAATTAATTTTTTAGATAATTATTTGTTATAAATTGTGTTTATTGTGAAACTTGGTTAAATAGGTCTTAGGACTTATTGTGATCAATAAAATGTTGTTTGATTTAAAATATGAAAGTTGACGGTAATATAAAATAAATTTCTCGCATTTAGTGATTAAGTGCCAGACAATAGATTTAGAGCGGGTATAAAATACCCATTGTTTGGGGCCGGTTAAATAAAGGGCCGATCCCTTTATTGGGATCACTTTCCCAATTCTCTCTTTCAAACAAAACCTATAAACCCTAACTTAAATATATGATCAAATCATCAAATCAAGGTGTGATCTTCTACTAGCTATCATCATCATCATCATCTTCTTCTTCTATTCATCATCATCTCCATTTTAAGGTAATGAAGTTTATAAGTTCTTATGTTAGGTTTGATGAATAATTGATGGATTGATTTGATTTTGAGTTTATGTGATGTTTATTTGTGATATATGATGTTATGTGATGATTCTTAACTAGTTAGATGCATTAGAATCGAGTTTGATGAGCTTGAATTATGAAAATGGAATTTGTGTTCGTTCAGGTCTGTTCTTGAGCTGAAGAACAGATGAACGCGATCCCGGCTATGGTTCCGGATCGCGTTCCCATGTTATAAACGCCTTATTCGAGTTTTTGGCCTTTGAAACGCGATCCAGGCCAAGTATCCGGATCGCGTTTGCTAGTGTTATTCGGTCACAGAATTTTTGCTAAAGGACGAACGCGATCCAGCCTGAATAGTCAGGATCGCGTTTGCATGTTAAATTTTGATGGATTTTTATAAATTTCATATATGCATAGGTGTTTAGAGGTTGTGTTAATAGTGACATTTATTGGATGCTATTGTGGCATTTTATAATAATGCTCATTTTGATATTTACGAATTATGAGGCAAAGTACTAACTTATGTTGAATTATTGATTCTCAGATCCTCCGAAAGATAAGTGATCTCTGGAATCAGAGATTTTGAAGGCAAAGGTATCGGTGAGTGGATTCAGAGCTCACCATTTAATTTAGTTGTGATCATTTGATTGCAACGAATAAAAGTGTATATATTTTGTTGCTTAGTTGATATACCTTGTTGACTGTGAACCTATGTGCTATGTGTTTGGCCTTCGGGCATCAGTTGTTAACGAGGTCAACGAGTTGTTAAATGGTTGGTTGAACTAGGCAGGGGTTGAATGAATGATACAGATTCATACTTCATTTGTTGTGTGTATCGATTCTGTATTTGAGTTCAAATACCACTAGTTATCGGTCTCGTCCGTATGGCCATACGTATATGGTTGGGTAAGTGTTCTTGGGGAGCCACCCGGGCATTACGGTTATCCCCAGAGCCACCGATCCTCGTTAAGTTGTTGTTGATTTGTTGAATATCGTATTGCGGTTGTTTGAAGCAATTACATGATTATGCTAAGTTAGATGTTGTGTTATGAACTCACTCACTTAGCTTTGTGCTAATCCCTCGTATTTACTTTCTGCAGATTATATTTTGAATAGGTGAGTAGCAGAAAGTAGATGCTTTAGGAGCTGGGGAATGTTTTGACAGCTTGCTACTCTGATTATGTTTTGTAATTATTAATGCTAAGTTTTATATAATACCCCGTACTATGTGTTTGTTAATCATGTTTAACTTGACATGACTTAACTTATGATCGGTTTATGATTTTGTTCTAATGTATAGTAATTAAATATGTTTTAAATCTCTTCGCTTCCGTGTTTTCAATATAATAATATTATGTAAGAATGAGGGGTGTTATAAGTAACCAGCCTACCAATACCAACAGCCCAATATATTTATATACAAGAGTAAGGTTCAAATGAGTACACCAATTTTGAGTGAGAATGAGGGAACCAACAGATTTCTGCCATGTGTCACTTTATTCTCTCTCCTCCACACTTTATTCTCTCTCCTCCACATTTTTAAAAATTAAATATCTCACAAACGGTAAGTCGAAAAATCATGAAAATTGCACCATAAAATTCAGCGTTTTCTCCTCTTCGATTTGCCGTCCCTCAAGGCATACTTTTGACAACTTTTTTTTCTCATTTTTTGGTGGGTTTCACAAATTAGTAACACATGTGTTAGTGATTAGTTGTACATTTAATTTGTGGTTAAGGTTAGGGTTTAGGGTTAGGTTTAGGGTTTAGTAGGGTTTATGGTTTAGGGTTTATAAGGGTTTAGGGTTTAGAAGGGGTTCAAGGTTTAGGGTTTAGAAAGATTTAGGGTTTAGCGTTTTGTAAAGCGTTCAGGGGTTAGGGTTTGGGGTTTAGGGGTTAGGGTTTAGGGTTTAGGGTTTGAGGTTTGGGGTTTCAGGGAGAAACCCCAAACCCCAAACCCTAAACCCTAAACCCTAACCCATAAACCCCAAACCCTAAACCCTAAACGCAACACTTTAACACATGTGTTAGTAAATGTGAAACCCACCAAAAAAATGAAAAAAAAAAACTTTTCGAAAGTGTGTCTTGAGGGACGGCAAATCGAAGAGGAGAAAACGACGAATTTAATGGTGCAATTTTCATAATTTTTCGATTTGTCGTTTGTGAGATAATTGATGTTGGGGGTAAATGGGTTTTGTACATGTGAAACATTCTCTTTGTACACATGGCTTGATATCATTGGTTCCCTTATTCTCATACAAATTCCTATTCTCATTTGAACCCTACCCTTATATTTATATCTAAACTAAAAGCCCAATAGTATGGGCTCTGATTGTATTACTAGCATTTTTAATTTTGTACAATTTCACGATCTGCCAAGTGCCAAACAAACCAAACTATTTTCTGGCAAAAACACCTCCGGCGCACAATAGTAGCACCGCCGTGTGTTCCATCCAAAAAAATGGACGTACTGTTCAATTCAATTGACGTTCGTGATTTACTATCATCACACGATCTCGACGACTCATCACCGCTCTCCGCCCCCGATCTCCGTCTTCTAATCGACCGTCTTCAAGTCCGTTCACTCGACATTAAGTCCAAAGTTCAAAACTACATTCACTCTCACAACCACGACTTCCATGCCCTATTTTCTCACTGTTCCGATGCCGTCGTTAACTCCGAACAACTTTCCGATCAAGTATCTGACCTTATCAGTCTCTTATCATCAGATCAGAAACCGATTGATGTCGAGATCAAGGAAACGGTTGATGAAATTAGGTCTAAAACTATTGAATCGAAATTGAAGAAGGACACGTTAGGGTTAGTTAATGCAGTGCTGAAATTGAGTGATAGGTTGAGTGCTGTGGAGAGTGATTTGATCGCCGGAAATGTTGTTGAAGCTGCGGTGGCGGTTACGGAGTTGAAAGTGGCGTTACGTGTGGACGATTTTAACGATGATCGAGAGCCGATTGTGTTTGGTGTGTTACGAAAGAAATGGAGAAATTGCTTTGAACAGGTAGAATTTGGGATATGTATGCATAGAAGTATTAACTATTAAGTAACTGAAAATTTGTGATTGTGTTATAGTTTTAAAATGTTATATTAGATTATATTGTGTTAGGTAGATTTATTTGTAATTGTTGATGTTTATGACTATGTAGATACAAGAAGTGTTGGTTAAGTTTATCGAGAATGCGGTGAGATTCGATCAGGAGTCCAATGCGGTTTATGTAAAGAATACGGTGGCTATGAATGATATGCAAGGGGTTGAGCTATGTACTGTGTTGAAAGCAATGGATGTAAGTTTATAGCCTGCTTAGTTAATCTATTTTCTATCATATTATGTGAATCAGTTTTATAAATTATGTAATTTTTTGTTTGTAGGTGGTTGGTATTCTAGATTATGGACTTGCTAAAGTAGCAGACTTGATGACTAGGCACGTGATAGCTCCTGCAGTTCGATCTGGTTCTAATAATTTTTCTGTAGAAGAACAAAAACTAGATTCAAGAGATATAGATTATGTAGTATTGAGAATAACTTCACCATCAGATCCTCAGGTAATTCATCGAGAGCCACATGTTTTCCCTTTCATGCGCGCTTTATGCTTTCCATCCCGCATTGCTTCCATCGGTTCATATATTAACATAACGAGGTTCCAAGATGTGTTATAAGAATAACTTTTGTCAGTGTCTGTATGCTTATGTTCGCAGATTGAGAGCATGGATGCCGAGACTATTTATTCTGGAATTAGTGTTGTCATACAATATATATTCAATTATATATGCTTTAAAAACACTTCGTGGATGCAATTATTTGGAAGGTTGACATGGCCCCAGATGTCAGAATTAATTATTGCGAACTTCCTTTCCAAGGTTTGTTCCTTTCTACATATAAGTAATGAGCTATCAGAAGAATGACCTTATTGATACTGCATTCCATGTTACAAGCATATGCATGGAGCCCATTTAAAAAAGTTTTAAATGCAACCATGAGAGTTAGCAAAAAATAGTTGGCTTTCTCTCTGCACTGTCAGTCATCTTTATTAGTAAGCAATTGCAATATGGCAGTGTTCATTGATCCCTTTAACGGTTTAACCAATTCTTCGAGCAGAAATGTATGTTTTACTTAATTAATGATCTTTTTCTTCTTAATGTACTTGGTTGAGAGGAATGAGATCAAGAGCCCCACAATGCACAGGCTCACTTACTAACATACCATGTATGATCTCACCTTCAATGTTTGTGATGCCAGATTGTTCCTAACGATGCTTCCAAACTTGCTGACTTTCAAACAACAAGGCAACTAACGTCTGAGTTTGAGACATCACTTAAAGAAATTATGTTCATCTCCTCTGGCAAAGATGAAAGGTTGAGCAATTTCGCAGACAATGTTGAAGTTCACTTTGCAACAAGGAAGAAGGTTGAGATACTTGCAACAGCCAGGGATCTTCTTCTGCATTCAGATTTTAAACTTTCCAAGGTGAGGTTACTTCAATTGTTTGTACACTATCAAATGTCGATCATTCATTTTTGTTTTTTACATTTGCCCTTTCTGCTAAACAAAATGTTGCTACCCATGCACACACAATGGACATGGATGTGAACTGTTGGCCCTACCCAAAACCTGAGCATTCATGAATAAGACAAATACTTAGCACTGGTTTATTCGTTGCTGTTGTATAAATGGTGACTGAATGACAGTTCTTTCACAGGACTATTCAAGGAAAAGTGCAGAATGTAATAATGGTGGGATTGTAGACTTGCTTTTCTCGTCTGAGAGGTGTGTCATATCCGAAGCAGCTTCTCAGCTAATGGAAGTAGTGCATCAAACACTCAAGGTGGGTGATACCGTACAACTTGTTGAGCGATGCCAATTTATGTCTAAGCTTGATTTTTTTCTGAGAAAATATCATTTGGGACACTTGCTGGAAGGACATTGTCTTATATATCAAAAACATCCTAAGACGCATCGCATCCCATCCATGTTAATGTTACAGCTTCTTGATGTAATATATAAGCGATTACACTTCCCTTAAGCATATTGTTATATAAAATGTCTTCTGGCAGGATGTTTGCTTGTCATCTGTAACTGTGGCATTAGAGTTCTACCACGCTGCTAGGGATGCATTACTTCTGTATGAAGCTGTTATTCCTGTCAAGGTTAGTGTCTGAAGCCAATAGTCTTCATAGAGCATTGTATTCCTTGAAATGTGCAGGTTAACCTAATATCTAACTTTAGCTAAGCTAATACATTTGTCTTATAATCTCCCATTTTGCCATATGAAGCTAGAAAGGCAGCTGGATGGTATCAACCAGGTCGCTGTCCTAATCCATAATGATTGTCTATTCCTATCACAGGAGATTCTTGGCCTTGCATTTGAGGTATGGATCTCGCTTATTTCATCTTTTGGGCCAAGGTTTCTATGTATTATGGGCGTCAGTTTAGCATACAAGTTAAACGCTAATTTCTTGGAGTTATGGGCTTAACACCAAAATCATGAAATTTGTTAAACTTGCATTAGTTATCATTCCCGCTTCTTGAATAAGATGAGAAGTTGAGGAAATCGGTGCAATATAGACAGATATTGTCATCAATCAGAATTAATTGACTGAAAGTATATTCCCGGAATGGTTTATGATTAATATGACTTTATCTGTGATCACCTTGAGATATGTTCCACACTGCAACTGTATTCACACTTAGAAACTAGTGCGGCTATCGTTTTTATCTAAGCTTTGCCTAAATGACTCCTTTGTATCACTTTAGTGATGTGACTTTCAGAAGATGGTTAATTTATTCCGTGATGGAGGTGATTATGTGTTGTTTGACGGGGTTGTTTTTTGTGTCACACAATCAAATTTAGAAGGAGTTGATGGGAAGTTTTGTAAACCTATTGATGTTTGGATTTATCTAGGACATTCCTGTCAATTACGTTTAATCTTATGGAGAGCTAAACAATGGGTCTGTTAAAAAGATAAAAATAAAAAACAAGCGATGTAGATCTTGTATCAAGATAAATGATGTTTACTCAATTATTATGCTTATTACACCATGTACTTTATTTGCTTGTCGACTTTGATGATTATTTTTCCATGGTATAATTCCAGTATCAGTCCGACTTTCCTACTTCCATGAAGGGAGCCGTGTTTATTGATTTGGGTATAAGATACAAGTTGATGGCAGAAGAGATATTACAAAGACAAATACAGCTTGTCAAGCATAATCTAATGGAGGTAATTTTAATTACTTATAGTACACCTCTCGCCTCTCTTGCTTTGAACAGGTTTTAGGTAATGTTTAGTTAGATGATTATTACTGAAAAATGTCACCAGGCTATTGATGGTGCGGATGGATTTCAGAATACCCATCAACCAAAGCGAAATGAATCTGCAAAATTCAGTATTGATCAGGTAAAAATTAGTGGATCCTTTCTCATTCATACTTGACGTTTCACAATTGCTCTTCTCACATTTGAAAAAAGCCTACAGGTAGCTTTTATCCTTGAGAAAGTGCACATAATATGGGAGCCATTGTTGCTACCCTTGACTTACAAGGGAAGTATGTGCACAGTCTTGGAGGCTGTATGTTCTAGAATGACCAAAGACATACTCCAGTTAGATGACATTGCAGAAGAAGAAACATTACAGGTACATTTTGCAAAAAGTTTATTCTTGAGTGTTTTTATAGCTCATTTACATGTCTCTTTTCTCTAGCAGAAATACTTCTGGCAGTATATATAAACAATAACAAAATTTGGTCTGCTTTCTATCTTCTGTGACACCCTTTATTTGTATCCACTATAAAAGAATCATTTAGGTTAACTTTTTAAACTAAACGAATTCTACTTGCCACATCTGAAAAGGTAAATGTGGTCAAAGTTAGGGGCACGTAGTCGCCACCTCATCGTTTTGGCCAGGAAATCAATATTTTTGAAAGTTTTAGGTGTACTAAAGTTAATGAGAGTTGGAGCTTATTTGTGGGTACAAGTTAAGTGTGTTAACCCCGAATGAAAATCAGATGAATGTTGGTTTTCTCTGGAGGCAAGTAGCCCAAGAACACATTTACAAATTTGGGCTGATATATCGGTACTTTTGTTCAGATTCAAAGGCTAATTCATATGCTGCTAGAAAACCTTTCGTCTTTATTGGAATCTTTGGTTGCTATCAATCAAACAACAAAATCACCAGAGACATCATCACGCTCTATTGATGATCTCATACCATCACTCCCTCGACTACGAAAATTGGCAGGTAAAGCTTTGTTATTATGATATGTCATCATTTGCCAACAGCATTAAAATGATAAGTTTTATTGTCTTCTAGACTGTTTCTATTCAAGACACTTGCTGTATAATCTGTTTTCATCCACAACCAAGTGCATACAAAGCCATTAAATCATTCAGTGCTAAATCTTATATGTCTGTTTTATAAAACATTCTCTTTTACTCATCTATCGAAATCTCAACAGATATGTTGGACATGCCTCTGAAGTCAATTACTGCATCTTGGGAAAGTGGGGAGCTGGCCAACTGTGGTTATACCTCATCTGAGGTGCTATAATATATTAAATATTACTCTAAAGTTACTTTATTAAATGCGTTTTTATCTTATTGTTGTGTTGATGGTTGGTATCATTGCTGATGAGTAATCGTTACGCATAAATCTTGCAGGTGAAAGACTTCATCATTGCAATATTTACAGATTCACCCCTACGGAAAGAATGCTTGTGGAGAATTGAAAATATTAGGTTTTAGGAGAGTCGTAGTAACCTTTAGCTGCATAGAGCCATAGGCTGCCAGAAAATCGGCCCGAATTCAACTAGCAAATGAAAAATGTAGTTTTTTCTTTTTTCTTTTTCCAAATGTAAATAACTATATACCCCTCCTGTTGTATTACCAGTATAATTAAAGAAAAAGCTTTTCTGATCATACATCTATTCTCTTTTTGTCAGAGTTGATGATTCTTTTCTTTTGGTTGATTTGATTAATTGCCACAAGAACTTCCATATATGCGAGAAAATTGTTATTTTATCCAATTAGTTGAGAAAACTTAGCCTTTGATGAAGATCAATCGCTATCAAGGTCAGGTCCGAATGTCCGATTAAAAGGTGTTTGCTTGATTATAAAGATTTGAAGGAGTTACTTTCTTATGAAATTTGTAAAACACACTGAACAATAGACTTTAGTAGTTTAGTTATACTTATTTCAACTTTTGTGGGGGAAAGGAGATTTTGGCTTAGGTACATTATTTGTATATCAATTCTCTAAAATTATCTAAATGAATCAAACCTTTATTGCAAGGTTAAATAATAGTTCAAACAGATGAACCCTATCCAAAACTGAGATTAAGCAATGTACATATATGCTACGACTGATTTCATCTCATAATTCAAGCTGCATTTGCTTCTTGGGGATTATGCGCCATCGGAATTGGCCTTTCCACAGCTTCTGTTTCTTTGACCGCAGCATTTGACTTCCTTAATCGCATTATTGGACGCATTATTGGACGTTTTAGGAACTTCAATTGCCATCTTTTTGGTTTAACCTGCCCCAGCAACTTCATCTGTTCCCTTTTGAACTTGCGATTTGCATACCATCGACCCCCTCTCCAACCAAACCCGTACCTGCATATTCAAATGATGTTTTCATAATGGTGGAAACCAGAGGTGGCAATTTCAACCCAACTATATGCAACGAGACATTTCAGACTGTGTATGTTTGATAATGGGTCAACCAGTGAGCTAAAAAATACAAAAAGTTAAAAATGTGAACAGCTCGCACAGGTATTCAAAAGCTCACAACGTCCTGAACCGTTTCATTAATAAGATTATATTGTTATCTCAATGATACAGTTTTTCCAATCATATTTGTTACATCAACAATTTTAAAAGGGGGAAAAGGGCGAATACAGTGTTGGCAGATCGACTCAACCCGACCAGTTTGACTGGCACATAAAACTACCCATTTTGAAATGAACCCATTTTGACCTGTTAGCCAACCCACTAGACGAACCCATACATATTTAAATTCTTAAGCTACATGTCTGATTATAGGGAAAAGTAGTTAAAGGGGTTTCGACCAAGTTTACTTTGATTAGATCATTCAAGAATCTGATCTGATTTTCGTAGTTTAGCTGTATAACATGTGGTATGATTTGGAAACATGCAACAAATTAAAATTAATATGGAAAAAATTTTACAAACCCAACAACCAAAGAGACCCCGGCGGTGGCAATACAGGCTGCAGCATTTGAAGTTTCAGTGCCAACCAGCTTTTGAAATTCCTTACCTTCAAGATCATAATTTTTTCTCATCTGCAGGAAGGAAATACAAGAAAAATTAAAAAACATAAGGCTGATTCTAATTTCCAGATTAAGGTTCAAATAAGCAGACATAAAGAGTTGCAACAAGAAACTCGTTTTAAATGTAAACGTAAAACTGCGTAGCTATCCGTAACATTTTTATATTTTGATTCTTGAAGATGCAACAATCACCCCCTAAGAAATTTGCAGAAAGTCATTGTTGCAAAAATGTTTATACTGGAATGTTTATGGATGGTTTGCAAATATGACACACCTCCTCCTATTACCACTAAAAAACATTCCACATACAAGTACATTATAGAACCAAGATAAAATTTTACAATCTTGCCTATTAGAAGTAACATGATGCTTTAAAACATTCTAGGCAATAATACTAGGAACATTGATTCAGAAAATATATCAAAAGGCATAGATCTTGTATGAAGAAAAAAAGACTAACAGCATTCTCGATGGAATCAAGCCTTCGTTCTACTTTTGTTTCATGAAGGTGGCGTAATGTATAACCTGCGACATTGTCATCATATATCACTATTAAGAAATGCAATATTTTCATAATGATCTCATCTATTTCAGATTGTTTGTCAACTTAATACTCTATGTTTCCAGATGTTCATTCAATTTAGAACATATATGGAGCAAAGTAGCAAACAAATAATGCTTGCTAGATTGATATACAAAAACATGATGCTAAACAAAATTGCAAGTATAAACAACCAGAAACTACTCATATTATCAGTAACTACTCAAACCCGAAACCAAATAGGTTATATTATGGAAAAAATACACTTCTCCACTCATTACATAGATAACTAATTGTAGTATTTCATTACTTCCCACTGGGTGAGAGGTGCACCTAGCAGGAACGCAAGTGAATGAACCCCATTTTTAGCTGATTCAAATGCATAGAATAGATAGTCCACAGCAAATAGCTTAGAAATCAGAAATAACTAGTGAATTCTTTCTAAGCTCAAGACTGATATTATAATGATTTGTCCAATATATCAAATATTCAAAACCCTTATGAAAATTTTGTTATGAACAACTTAAATTAATATTTAAGTAAGGTAAACATACCAGCCCAAGCAGTGCCAACAGATGCAATAGAAGTTAGAATTGTGAAGACAACTTTATGTCTCTCAAATGTATCCTACAAAACAAAATCATCATACAATAAAGGTTTAAACATACAAAAACATAATTCAATATACATATGAGACCCTAATTACTGCATAATCACATCACAAATATTGTTTAAAAGAAAGTACCTTGGTTGATAAGAAAGTATCTTCAACTGCTGACCATGAATTTGAAACCTTTTTTCTGATCTGAGGAACTGAGAAATGCCTTATAATAGAGGAACCCCTCTTTAAACCCTGCATAATTGTCTACCCTACACAAAAAAGATTCAAACTTTATTGGATTTCAGTGGTTTTTAAAGCGAAATTATAAGATTTTAGGTTTTGGGCTTTGATCTTTATTCGTATTTGATATTTTGATTCCCCGGAAAAGAGGGTTGCGTATTTCCTGCTCTGTTTCTTTTTTCTTTTTCCTCTTATTATTTACTCCGTATTTACATTTTACTACTCGTTAGTCGTTAATACAGAATAAAAAAAATTGTGATGACACGCTGCAATTAATTTATAAGCATTTATATTGTTTTTAATATATTTTTGTCAACAAATAGGAGTATAATTTTTAACTTTTTTTCATTAGTGAATTGCAGAATGATTCATATCTCACTTAGTAATGATGATTTATCATTCCAAATTGTGGTTAACTTATTAGTTTTGAAATATATATAACACCCCATGTTTTACGACATATATTTTTTTTTTTTTCAACCTGGAAGCGTTATCACATTCAACAACCTTTACATATAATATAATATCAAAGGTTAGTTATTACACATACTATCATTAAGTTATTTTGTTACAAGCCCATAATCTAGTGGTGTTATTTATACAAACGTTTAACGCCAACCAAAAGTAATCAAGAGTGCCCAGCTTGTCAAACATTTCACCCAAAACCTCTCAACCGAGCATAATCAAACTTAACCTGCAAAAGTGAGGTGGGGGATTAGCACGAAGCTAAGTGAATAACGATTCCAAGAATCTAACTTAGCATAAACAATCAATTCACAACAATCAACTAATAGTAACAATCAAATTAGAGGATCGGTGGTTCTTGAGGTACCCTCAGCCCGCGGATGGCCCACCAAGAACACTTATAATCCACTGCAGGCCAATACAGAGATTTTACCGATAGTTCAATGCTATCTTTAATCAATATGGACGAATTCACAACGAATGTTCATCAATACCATAAAGATTAACCTATAGCAACTAAACCCAACCGAAATTGACCTCTATCATTCCAACCTATCATGGAATGAGTCACTAGCAATCAATCATTTAACCGCAATCAACTTATCAATAAATCAATAGTATCTATCTGCTTACAATTGATGTAACTAAATTGTTAACACCAATTTAAATTGTGAGAACCAGTCACTCACCTGTCTCGTTTCAAGCTCTACTCAAAGGTCTAATTTTATTGAGTCGTGGTCGGATCTGAAATACAAAAGAATTTCAAGTCAATTCTCATATTATATTTACATAACTTAATATCAACAATCAAACAGGTATTAAGTCATATAAACATATTACGCAAGCAAAATCACATTATTAAGCTTAAGTTTAAAATTTCTGTCCAGCCAAGGGAATCCGGCCGTATTCCTTAGAATCCGACCGTATTCATATGAATACGCCGTATTCCAATGAATACGCCCGTATTCCCCAGTCATCTCAGCTTCAATTTCAACCAGAACTCAATCTTAGGAATACGTTTGGGAATACACCCCGGGAATACGCCGTATTCCCTTGAATACGTACGGATTCAGGAGAATCCGACCGTATTCCCAGGTTTTCCAGACCTGCACATTTTACCATTTCCTGCACAATTCAACTACGAACCAAAATTCCTAAATCGACCAAACTGAGTTCTATACTTGAAATTTCATCAATATTTAGCCACAAGAACTTCTACTAACAACTTATAACAATGATTCAAGTACCAATTCATCACAATCCATCAAAATCACATATAACCTAATTCATCCATATTCAATCTAAAACTCAAGAAATCTATCAATTTCTTTATGTAATAATCATGAAATCAACTTAATAAAACTGAGAAATCATCATACAACTATTATTAGAGCTTTACAAACTCTAATTCACATCATTCAAGCAATTCATATACTTTCATCTTTTAGGTTAAACAAGAATTAAAACTCACCAAATAAAGAACAAGAAGATGATTATGTAGATGATGATGATGATGGCTTAACAAGAAGATTACAACTTTAATCTTGATCACTTTTCACTAGCAATTTGTGTAAGTTTTTAGGGAGAATTCTTAAAACCAAATAAAGAACAAGTGAAAGGAAAAAAGAATAGGTCGGCCCCTTTTCTTTCATTTGAACCGACTCACTTAATTCACAGTGCAATATTATACCCCTTTTTGACCTATTGTCTGGAACCTCAGTTTCAATTGCGATAAAATTATTTTATTTTACCGTCACCTAAGTTTATTTAAAACAAACTATATTTCACTAGTCACAATATTTCCTGAGGCTTATTTACCTACAAATTTCACAATCAAACACAAAATACAATTAAATATCACAATTAAATATAAAGAATTATCTGTTTCTCCTAGGCCCGATTTGGGGATGTTACAAATCTTCCCTCCTTAAGAAGATTTCGTCCCCGAAATCTCACTAGACTCAAACAAACTAGGATATCTAGTTCTCATATTCTCCTCCGTTTCCCATGTTAGATCTGCACCCAAGCTATGCTTCCATTTAACTAATACCATAGGAATTTCCTTTCTACGAAGCTTGGTCACTTTTCTATCTAAAAGCTCAACAGGTTCTTCCACCAATTTCTTACTTGGGTCAACTCTAAGAACTTGCAAAGGAAGGATTTGAGATTGATCCTCCACATTGCACTTTCTTAAATAACAGACATTAAACGTATCATGAATACCAGCTAATCCAGGAGGAAGTTCCAAAGAAACCGATTGGTCATTAGTTACTTGCCGAACTTTAAATGGACCAATATAACGAGGAGCTAACTTTTCACGCTTACCAAATCTAATAACACCCTTCCACGGAGAAACTATCAAATATACTAATTCACCTTCAACAAAAACAACGGGTCGTCTACGTGGGTCAGCATACTGTTTTTGCCTATCCCTAGCTGCTTTCAATTTCTCACGTGCAATCTTAACTTTATCAGCTGTAATCTGAACTATATCGGGACCCGCAAACTGCTTTTCTCCTGCCTCTAACCAACATGTAGGAGTTCGACAACGACGGCCATACAACATTTCGTACGGTGGCATACCAATACTAGAATGATAAGAGTTGTTATACGCAAACTCTATCAAATGTAAGTGTGAATCCCAAGAACCGCCATACTCAAGTACACAAGCTCTTAACATATCCTCTAGCGTTTGAATAGTACGTTCTGACTGTCCGTATGTCTGAGGATGGTAAGCTGTACTGAGATTAATTCGGGTACCTAACTCACGCTGCAAACTTTGCCAAAAGCCAGAAACAAATCGGGAATCTCGATCGGACACAATAGATAAAGGAATACCATGTCTTACAACAATCTCATTAATATACAAAAGAGATAACCGCGTCAAAGAAGCAGTTTCGCTGGTAGCAAGAAAATGGGCACTTTTAGTCAAACGATCTACAATAACCCAAATCATATTATTACCCTTCAAAGTACGAGGCAACTTAGTAACAAAATCCATAGTAATATGTTTCCACTTCCACTCAGGGATATCCAACTGTTTTAATGTTCCGTAAGGCTTCTGATGCTCTGCTTTTACTTGGGAACATATGTGACAAGTTTCAACCATTCTAGCAACATCGGTTTTCATCGTTGGCCACCAATATAATGGTTTCAGATCATTGTACATTTTCGTACTCCCTGGATGTACTGATAACCTCGATTTATGTGCCTCTGTTAATATCAAATCCCGAAGTCCCCCGATCAATGGAACCCAAACTCGAGACTGAAAAGTTTTCAACCCACGAGAATCATCAAGCAATAAATCTTTCCTTTTCAACAAAATCTCGGATTTCAAATTTTGATCTAATAACGCCTCTAACTGTGCAGCTTTCAACTGAAAAATCAAATCAGAAGATATTTCCAAGCGCATAAAGTAGACTCGATTAGAAGATACCTTTCGACTTAAAGCATCGGCTACTACATTAGCTTTACCTGGATGATATCGGATTTCACAATCATAATCCTTAATCAATTCCAACCATCGGCGCTGTCTCATATTAAGCTCTTTCTGAGAAAACATGAACTGGAGGCTTTTATGATCTGTACATACAATGCATTTGGTACCGTATAAATAATGTCTCCAGATTTTTAGCGCGAACACCACAGCTGCAAGCTCCAAATCGTGTGTAGGATAATTTCTTTCATGAGTTTTGAGCTGACGAGAAGCATATGCAATAACACGATCATGTTGCATTAAAACTGCACCCAACCCCGCATGCGAAGCATCACAATAAACCACGAAACCATCAGAACCATCAGGAAGTGCTAACACCGGAGCCTGACACACAACTGTTTAAGAGTCTGGAAAGAGGATTCTTGTTGATCACCCCACTGAAACTTAACATCTTTCCTAGTCAATCGGGTTAACGGGCCAGCAATCTTAGAAAAATCTTGAATAAATTTCCGATAATACCCAGCTAAACCAAGGAAACTTTTAATCTCAGAAGGGGATTTTGGAGCATTCCAATTCATAACAGCTTCTACTTTAGAAGGATCTACTTTAACTCCATCATTACAAATGATATGACCAAGAAATTGCACCTCTCGAAGCCAGAATTCACATTTAGAAAATTTAGCATAAAGGTGTTCTCTTTTCAGAATTTCCAGAATCAACCTCAAATGACGTTCATGTTCAAATTCAGACTTAGAATAAATAAATATATCGTCAATAAACACACTTACAAACTTGTCTAGAAAAGGTCGACATATTCGATTCATTAAGTCCATGAAAATAGCAGGGGCATTAGTCAATCCAAAAGGCATGACTAAAAACTCATAATGTCCGTACCTGGTGCGAAAAGCAGTTTTAGGAACATCTTCCTCACGTACTCGCACCTGGTGATAACCGGATCTCAAATCAATCTTAGAAAAATAAGATGATCCTTGCAACTGGTCAAAGAGTTCATCGATTCTGGGCAAAGGGTATTTATTTTTCACTGTTCTCTTATTAAGCTATCTATAATCGATACACATACGTAAAGTACCATCTTTCTTTTTCACAAACAAAACCGGAGCACCCCACGGGGAAGAACTCGGCCTTATAAACCCTTTATCTAACAGTTCCTGAATCTGACTCATCATTTCATGAATTTCAGCGGGAGCTAATCTGTAAGGAGACTTAGCTACAGGAGTCGAACCAGGAATCAAATCAATCTGACATTCTACTTCTCGTACAGGAGGCAAACCAGGCAATTCATCAGGGAACACCTCCGGGTATTCAGAAACCACCCGGATATCGGAAATGGATTTCTTTTCTAATTTAGTATCAACCGCATAACACAAATAAGAATCACAGCCCTTAACTAGAGATTTTCTAGCCTTCATCACAGAAATCAACGGAATGTTACCCTTTTCCCGTTCCCCTCGAGCCACGACGTGAGACTCATCAGAGACGGGAATTTTTATAATCTTTCTATGACAATCAATATTAGCTTTATTTAAGCTCAACCAATCCATACCGATAACCGCATCGAAACTCGGAATTGGCATTAACAGAAATGAAACCAAAAAGTTATGACCCTCTATTAGTATACTAGTTCCAGTTACCGATGTGGTAACAAGAACTACCTTACCATCAGCAATTTCAACTTCTAAAGGTTTCACAATCAAAGAGGGAATCAATTCCAGTCTATCACAGAATTTCACAGATATAAACGAGCAATTGGCACCAGAATCAAATAATAAGCGAGCTGGTACAGAATTTATGAGAAATGTACCCGTTATAACGTCTTCAGTAGTGACAGCTTCATCCACTGTCATTTGAAAAGCTCGACTAGCAGCTACTGGTGGAATTTTCCTCTTTTGGCTGGAGGATGAGGAACCCTTAGCCATACCCATTCTCTGTCTCTTAGCCTCTGTACAATCTCCAGCTCGATGCCCCTCTTTGTGACAATTCCAACACACGCTATTAGGAAACATACAATCCTTGGCGGCGTGCCCAAAAATTCCACATTTAACGCATCTTGATGTTTGGGGAGTACAAGGACCATTATGTCTAGCCCGACATTTGTTACAGTAATTACTATCCATTGGATTAAACCTCCGATTCTGCTGACTACCTTGCCCCTTTTGTTTACTAGATGAATCTCCTTTTTGTTTCTGTGAATACCTTTCTTTATTCATTAACCTTTTAGCTTGAATGTCACCATCCACCGAACGAGCATAATCGTATGCTTGTGAAAGAGAACCAGCTAATCTCACTGAAGTACGGTAATCTGGAGGTAAAGTCTTCACAAAATGGTCAATCTGAGTTCTATCAGTCGGAACCCACTGTCTCACAAATCGCAATTTATCAGAAAATTGCTTAATAAGCTCTTCAATCGATATTTGATCCGTCTTTTGTAAGTCGAGAAACTCTTGTCTGATACGCGATAAATTGTACTCTGAACAGAATTGTTTACAAACTTCAGCATGAAAGTCTGTCCATCTAATCATTTTGATTTGTTCCGATGTCAATGGAGCAGTTATAGCATCCCACCATGACATTGCTTGACCCTTTAACAGCTGAACCGCGTATGGTACTTTATCCTTTTCTTCACAATGACAAACTTCCAATTTTCGCTCCACATCACGTAACCAATCCAAAGTGTCAGTAGGATTAGTACTCCCAGAGAATGAAGAAGGATTGGTGGACATAAAAGTCTTAAGTGAACAACCCACTTTTAACTGCTGAAATGGAGGAATCGCATGTATCTGGTAATTAGGAAAACCGAAAGAAGAAAAAGGTACAGTAGTTTGATAACTATAACCTTGTTGCTGCTGCTGAGAAACAAAAGGTATAGATACTGGAATTCGCTCAGAATATACAACAGGAGGAGCAGTAGTTATAACATGCGGCTGATTAAGAATAGGCTGTCAAGAAGACCCAGCCTGTTTATTCTGTAATTCCAACACCCAACTCTCTAATCTCATAATATACTCTTGATCAGTTTCTGTTTCCACGCCTCTTGGATTAGATATTCCATTATGCTCCTGACTTTCTGGTGGTGGTGCAGTAATTTGAGAGGCATTGTTAAGAGTATGGACATGTTGCTCATTATCCGCCATATCTGAAATCACATCATATCTCAAAATTCGTTAATCATTAATAGTAGCAAACTAATTAAATTTCCCTTCCTAACTAATCCCCATGACATGAAATGTTTGACCAACGGGACTAAGTTTAGGTATGAACACCTAGAATGTTCATTCCCCTCAACTTACGCTCTGATACCAACTTATAACACCACATGTTTTACGACATTTTTTTTTTTTTTTAGACAACCTGGAAGCGTTATCCAATTCAACAACCTTTACATATAATATAATATCAAAGGTTAGTTATTACACATACTATCATTAAGTTATTTTGTTACAAGCCCATAATCTAGTGGTGTTATTTATACAAACGTTTAACGCCAACCAAAAGTAATCAAGAGTGCCCAGCTTGTCAAACATTTCACCCAAAACCTCTCAACCGAGCATAATCAAACTTAACCTGCAAAAGTGAGGTGGGGGATTAGCACGAAGCTAAGTGAATAACGATTCCAAGAATCTAACTTAGCATAAACAATCAATTCACAACAATCAACTAATAGTAACAATCAAATTAGAGGATCGGTGGTTCTTGAGGTACCCTCAGCCCGCGGATGGCCCACCAAGAACACTTATAATCCACTGCAGGCCAATACAGAGATTTTACCGATAGTTCAATGCTATCTTTAATCAATATGGACGAATTCACAACGAATGTTCATCAATACCATAAAGATTAACCTATAGCAACTAAACCCAACCGAAATTGACCTCTATCATTCCAACCTATCATGGAATGAGTCACTAGCAATCAATCATTTAACCGCAATCAACTTATCAATAAATCAATAGTATCTATCTGCTTACAATTGATGTAACTAAATTGTTAACACCAATTTAAATTGTGAGAACCAGTCACTCACCTGTCTCGTTTCAAGCTCTACTCAAAGGTCTAATTTTATTGAGTCGTGGTCGGATCTGAAATACAAAAGAATTTCAAGTCAATTCTCATATTATATTTACATAACTTAATATCAACAATCAAACAGGTATTAAGTCATATAAACATATTACGCAAGCAAAATCACATTATTAAGCTTAAGTTTAAAATTTCTGTCCAGCCAAGGGAATCCGGCCGTATTCCTTAGAATCCGACCGTATTCATATGAATACGCCGTATTCCAATGAATACGCCCGTATTCCCCAGTCATCTCAGCTTCAATTTCAACCAGAACTCAATCTTAGGAATACGTTTGGGAATACACCCCGGGAATACGCCGTATTCCCTTGAATACGTACGGATTCAGGAGAATCCGACCGTATTCCCAGGTTTTCCAGACCTGCACATTTTACCATTTCCTGCACAATTCAACTACGAACCAAAATTCCTAAATCGACCAAACTGAGTTCTATACTTGAAATTTCATCAATATTTAGCCACAAGAACTTCTACTAACAACTTATAACAATGATTCAAGTACCAATTCATCACAATCCATCAAAATCACATATAACCTAATTCATCCATATTCAATCTAAAACTCAAGAAATCTATCAATTTCTTTATGTAATAATCATGAAATCAACTTAATAAAACTGAGAAATCATCATACAACTATTATTTGAGCTTTACAAACTCTAATTCACATCATTCAATGTGACAACCGTCAATTTAGGACTATACTTTAGTGCCTAATTAAGTTTTAATACATGTAATTAGTTCTGTGTTAGGCTAATTAATGTATCAATTATTATATATATATTGTTGAATATATATCTACAATTATGCGGTTTGTTTAAATCGTACGAGTTTCGAATCGAATGTAATTTCGACACAATAAATACGGACGTTGGTGAACAATTTTATTAAGTAATGCAAATATTATTTAATAACGCAACTTTGTTTAGAATATTATTTGTTATAATATTTAGTATCCAAGTTTTATCGCACAATTAATATAAACGCGAATAAAATGTAATTGCGCAAACAAAACAAAACAAATTACCCTTTTATAATGAAATTATTAAATGTTTAGTAAAATGCTTCAACAAAAATACAGAATAATTATTCGTATTTTAAAACGTATATTAAAACATAGAAAATAAATATTTAACGTTCAAACGACGGAGTAAACGAACACCGCACGGAGCGAGAACGCGGGGCGAAAATGGGGACTTAACCTCCCACTCCCACCCCACTTTCTTTCATTTCCTTATTTCTTTCTCTCTCCCTCTTTCATTTTCTCTCAAGTTTCATCACAACCAAAATCAACAAAAACCGCAAAATAAACATACTAAACAACCTCGGATCTTTAAGCCCCTTTGGAAATAAACGACCACCTCGCGACGATCTACAATCCTACCTTTCCGGAATTTCATTTCGGCGATTTGTAAGTTTCCGACACAACTCCGAAAACTCTCGTTTTTAAGTTTTATAACTTGCTAGTTGTTTGTATAACCTTGTAATGTCCTAAAATGGGTTGGGTAAAAATATTATGCCGATCGATGGCCGGAAAACGCGTTTTTGGAGTTGAAACTCCGATCAGACCCCGTACGTCGCATTTGGCCTGGAGCAAATGCGACGCAGCGACCTACGTCGCACTATATCCCCAACGTCGCATATAGCGACGCAGCGACCTACGTCGCACTATATCCCCAACGTCGCACTTAGCGACGCAGACCCTTACGTCGCAGAAATCAACTACGTCGCCTATAGCGACGTCATGCCCAACGTCGCATTAAATTGCGAAAGTCGCACATAGCGACGTCATGCCCAACGTCGCAGTCCGGATCTGCGACGTAGCACCCTACGTCGCACAAAACAGAATCTTCAAATCTCAAAATTTTGAAGTCAAAGTTACTGTTCAAAAAAAAGTCAAATTTACTGTAGCAGTACTGTAGCAGTACTGTAGCAAAGTCAACATTTTAGAATTATTATTATTTCAACTAAATCACCAACGGGCCGTACACATTTTCAAATACACAATTGAATCAACTAAGTCATAGTAACTTAGATAATTCAATCAAACAAGTCGTTGTAACTTGTATCAACTTATTCCAAACAAGTCGTAGTAACTTGTAACAAAACAATCAACCAAATTGGGGTAATTTGGACATCAAGTTAAGCAAACAATTTCAATGGTAGTCTTTCGAGATACCGGTACAATTAATAACAATTCAAGTGTCGTGGACACATTCAGGTTTCAAGCCTTTGGACATCAATTCACCGCTAATTACTTCAAGTTTACTAAATTAAACACTTCAAGACTCAGGTGAGTTTCATAGCCCCATTTTCACTGCTTTACAACTAGGGGTGTGATATTACTACTCGGTTTTGTTTTACAAGTAGAACGCAAGTGCCAAACTTCAAATACTACATGAGTTTCAAGCTAATCAATTTAAAGTCCTCCATAAGCATAGTCGCTAATATTTTAGCGTGAATGTTAGTATATGATATCATATGGGATTGACAATCCTCATCCGGGTTAGCACGCACTAATCGGTCAAACGGATGTATTAGCATTTGGGAAGACGAGTGTTGATTAGGCACTCGTAGGAGGCACTCCAAGTTAGGTTTCCTTAATTGGGCCTGACAAATCAGTTAAGCTCAGACTATGTGCTCATGGACAGTATAACTTTTATTTTGCTTAATTGCATTTTAAATTCAATATAAATCTTGCGGTTCTGACAACTATACATTGACATACAAACCTGTGAGCTCACCAGCGTTTTCGCTGACCCATTTTAGTATTTATCACAGGTACCCAGCAGTAGTTTGGCTGCACAAGCAGGAATTATTAGCTCGAGTCAGCATACATACAACTAGAGATTGGACTGCATTATTATATTTTGTAAAAGTAATTATGCTATGTAATCTCTCAAATTTCAGGAATCGAGCTAATGTAACTATATTTTGATGTAAACATTTACTTTATCTATACAAGTTTAAAACGACGCATATAGTGGTCGTTCATTATATCTTGTGCTTTGTATATTGATTAGTGACACCCAAATCAAGCTTCCGCAAATCAGTAAATTTGGGGGTGTCACATTCAAGCAATTCATATACTTTCATCTTTTAGGTTAAACAAGAATTAAAACTCACCAAATAAAGAACAAGAAGATGATTATGCAGATGATGATGATGATGGCTTAACAAGAAGATTACAACTTTAATCTTGATCACTTTTCACTAGCAATTTGTGTAAGTTTTTAGGGAGAATTCTTAAAACCAAATAAAGAACAAGTGAAAGGGAAAAAGAATAGGTCGGCCCCTTTTCTTTCATTTGAACCGACTCACTTAATTCACAGTGCAATATTATACCCCTTTTTGACCTATTGTCTGGAACCTCAGTTTCAATTGCGATAAAATTATTTTATTTTACCGTCACCTAAGTTTATTTAAAACAAACTATATTTCACTAGTCACAATATTTCCTGAGGCTTATTTACCTACAAATTTCACAATCAAACACAAAATACAATTAAATATCACAATTAAATATAAAGAATTACCTGTTTCTCCTAGGCCCGATTTGGGGATGTTACAAATCTTCCCTCCTTAAGAAGATTTCGTCCCCGAAATCTCACTAGACTCAAACAAACTAGGATATCTAGTTCTCATATTCTCCTCCGTTTCCCATGTTAGATCTGCACCCAAGCTATGCTTCCATTTAACTAATACCATAGGAATTTCCTTTCTACGAAGCTTGGTCACTTTTCTATCTAAAAGCTCAACAGGTTCTTCCACCAATTTCTTACTTGGGTCAACTCTAAGAACTTGCAAAGGAAGGATTTGAGATTGATCCTCCACATTGCACTTTCTTAAATAACAGACATTAAACGTATCATGAATACCAGCTAATCCAGGAGGAAGTTCCAAAGAAACCGATTGGTCATTAGTTACTTGCCGAACTTTAAATGGACCAATATAACGAGGAGCTAACTTTTCACGCTTACCAAATCTAATAACACCCTTCCACGGAGAAACTGTCAAATATACTAATTCACCTTCAACAAAAACAACGGGTCGTCTACGTGGGTCAGCATACTGTTTTTGCCTATCCCTAGCTGCTTTCAATTTCTCACGTGCAATCTTAACTTTATCAGCTGTAATCTGAACTATATCGGGACCCGCAAACTGCTTTTCTCCTGCCTCTAACCAACATGTAGGAGTTCGACAACGACGGCCATACAACATTTCGTACGGTGGCATACCAATACTAGAATGATAAGAGTTGTTATACGCAAACTCTATCAAATGTAAGTGTGAATCCCAAGAACCGCCATACTCAAGTACACAAGCTCTTAACATATCCTCTAGCGTTTGAATAGTACGTTCTGACTGTCCGTCTGTCTGAGGATGGTAAGCTGTACTGAGATTAATTCGGGTACCTAACTCACGCTGCAAACTTTGCCAAAAGCCAGAAACAAATCGGGAATCTCGATCGGACACAATAGATAAAGGAATACCATGTCTTACAACAATCTCATTAATATACAAAAGAGATAACCGCGTCAAAGAAGCAGTTTCGCTGGTAGCAAGAAAATGGGCACTTTTAGTCAAACGATCTACAATAACCCAAATCATATTATTACCCTTCAAAGTACGAGGCAACTTAGTAACAAAATCCATAGTAATATGTTCCCACTTCCACTCAGGGATATCCAACTGTTTTAATGTTCCGTAAAGCTTCTGATGCTCTGCTTTTACTTGGGAACATATGTGACAAGTTTCAACCATTCTAGCAACATCGGTTTTCATCGTTGGCCACCAATATAATGGTTTCAGATCATTGTACATTTTCGTACTCCCTGGATGTACTGATAACCTCGATTTATGTGCCTCTGTTAATATCAAATCCCGAAGTCCCCCGATCAATGGAACCCAAACTCGAGACTGAAAAGTTTTCAACCCACGAGAATCATCAAGCAATAAATCTTTCCTTTTCAACAAAATCTCGGATTTCAAATTTTGATCTTATAACGCCTCTAACTGTGCAGCTTTCAACTGAAAAATCAAATCAGAAGATATTTCCAAGCGCATAAAGTAGACTCGATTAGAAGATACCTTTCGACTTAAAGCATCGGCTACTACATTAGCTTTACCTGGATGATATCGGATTTCACAATCATAATCCTTAATCAATTCCAACCATCGGCGCTGTCTCATATTAAGCTCTTTCTGAGAAAACATGAACTGGAGGCTTTTATGATCTGTACATACAATGCATTTGGTACCGTATAAATAATGTCTCCAGATTTTTAGCGCGAACACCACAGCTGCAAGCTCCAAATCGTGTGTAGGATAATTTCTTTCATGAGTTTTGAGCTGACGAGAAGCATATGCAATAACACGATCATGTTGCATTAAAACTGCACCCAACCCCGCATGCGAAGCATCACAATAAACCACGAAACCATCAGAACCATCAGGAAGTGCTAACACCGGAGCCTGACACACAACTGTTTAAGAGTCTGGAAAGAGGATTCTTGTTGATCACCCCACTGAAACTTAACATCTTTCCTAGTCAATCGGGTTAACGGGCCAGCAATCTTAGAAAAATCTTGAATAAATTTCCGATAATACCCAGCTAAACCAAGGAAACTTTTAATCTCAGAAGGGGATTTTGGAGCATTCCAATTCATAACAGCTTCTACTTTAGAAGGATCTACTTTAACTCCATCATTACAAATGATATGACCAAGAAATTGCACCTCTCGAAGCCAGAATTCACATTTAGAAAATTTAGCATAAAGGTGTTCTCTTTTCAGAATTTCCAGAATCAACCTCAAATGACGTTCATGTTCAAATTCAGACTTAGAATAAATCAATATATCGTCAATAAACACAATTACAAACTTGTCTAGAAAAGGTCGACATATTCGATTCATTAAGTCCATGAAAATAGCAGGGGCATTAGTCAATCCAAAAGGCATGACTAAAAACTCATAATGTCCGTACCTGGTGCGAAAAGCAGTTTTAGGAACATCTTCCTCACGTACTCGCACCTGGTGATAACCGGATCTCAAATCAATCTTAGAAAAATAAGATGATCCTTGCAACTGGTCAAAGAGTTCATCGATTCTGGGCAAAGGGTATTTATTTTTCACTGTTCTCTTATTAAGCTCTCTATAATCGATACACATACGTAAAGTACCATCTTTCTTTTTCACAAACAAAACCGGAGCACCCCACGGGGAAGAACTCGGCCTTATAAACCCTTTATCTAACAGTTCCTGAATCTGACTCATCATTTCACGAATTTCAGCGGGAGCTAATCTGTAAGGAGACTTAGCTACAGGAGTCGAACCAGGAATCAAATCAATCTGACATTCTACTTCTCGTACAGGAGGCAAACCAGGCAATTCATCAGGGAACACCTCCGGGTATTCAGAAACCACCCGGATATCGGAAATGGATTTCTTTTCTAATTTAGTATCAACCGCATAACACAAATAAGAATCACAGCCCTTAACTAGAGATTTTCTAGCATTCATCACAGAAATCAACGGAATGTTACCCTTTTCCCGTTCCCCTCGAGCCACGACGTGAGACTCATCAGAGACGGGAATTTTTATAATCTTTCTATGACAATCAATATTAGCTTTATTTAAGCTCAACCAATCCATACCGATAACCGCATCGAAACTCGGAATTGGCATTAACAGAAATGAAACCAAAAAGTTATGACCCTCTATTAGTATACTAGTTCCAGTTACCGATGTGGTAACAAGAACTACCTTACTATCAGCAATTTCAACTTCTAAAGGTTTCACAATCAAAGAGGGAATCAATTCCAGTCTATCACAGAATTTCACAGATATAAACGAGCAATTGGCACCAGAATCAAATAATACGCGAGCTGGTACAGAATTTATGAGAAATGTACCCGTTATAACGTCTTCAGTAGTGACAGCTTCATCCACTGTCATTTGAAAAGCTCGACTAGCAGCTACTGGTGGAATTTTCCTCTTTTGGCTGGAGGATGAGGAACCCTTAGCCATACCCATTCTCTGTCTCTTAGCCTCTGTACAATCTCCAGCTCGATGCCCCTCTTTGTGACAATTCCAACACACGCTATTAGGAAACATACAATCCTTGGCGGCGTGCCCAAAAATTCCACATTTAACGCATCTTGATGTTTGGGGAGTACAAGGACCATTATGTCTAGCCCGACATTTGTTACAGTAATTACTATCCATTGGATTAAACCTCCGATTCTGCTGACTACCTTGCCCCTTTTGTTTACTAGATGAATCTCCTTTTTGTTTCTGTGAATACCTTTCTTTATTCATTAACCTTTTAGCTTGAATGTCACCATCCACCGAACGAGCATAATCGTATGCTTGTGAAAGAGAACCAGCTAATCTCACTGAAGTACGGTAATCTGGAGGTAAAGTCTTCACAAAATGGTCAATCTGAGTTCTATCAGTCGGAACCCACTGTCTCACAAATCGCAATTTATCAGAAAATTGCTTAATAAGCTCTTCAATCGATATTTGATCCGTCTTTTGTAAGTCGAGAAACTCTTGTCTGATACGCGATAAATTGTACTCTGAACAGAATTGTTTACAAACTTCAGCATGAAAGTCTGTCCATCTAATCATTTTGATTTGTTCCGATGTCAATGGAGCAGTTATAGCATCCCACCATGACATTGCTTGACCCTTTAACAGCTGAACCGCGTATGGTACTTTATCCTTTTCTTCACAATGACAAACTTCCAATTTTCGCTCCACATCACGTAACCAATCCAAAGTGTCAGTAGGATTAGTACTCCCAGAGAATGAAGAAGGATTGGTGGACATAAAAGTCTTAAGTGAACAACCCACTTTTAACTGCTGAAATGGAGGAATCGCATGTATCTGGTAATTAGGAAAACCGGAAGAAGAAAAAGGTACAGTAGTTTGATAACTATAACCTTGTTGCTGCTGCTGAGAAACAAAAGGTATAGATACTGGAATTCGCTCAGAAGATACAACAGGAGGAGCAGTAGTTATAACATGCGGCTGATTAAGAATAGGCTGTCAAGAAGACCCAGCCTGTTCATTCTGTAATTCCAACACCCGACTCTCTAATCTCATAATATACTCTTGATCAGTTTCTGTTTCCACGCCTCTTGGATTAGATATTCCATTATGCTCCTGACTTTCTGGTGGTGGTGCAGTAATTTGAGAGGCATTGTTAAGAGTATGGACAGGTTGCTCATTATCCGCCATATCTGAAATCACATCATATCTCAAAATTCGTTAATCATTAATAGTAGCAAACTAATTAAATTTCCCTTCCTAACTAATCCCCATGACATGAAATGTTTGACCAACGGGACTAAGTTTAGGTATGAACACCTAGAATGTTCATTCCCCTCAACTTACGCTCTGATACCAACTTATAACACCACATGTTTTACGACATTTTTTTTTTTTTAGACAACCTGGAAGCGTTATCCAATTCAACAACCTTTACATATAATATAATATCAAAGGTTAGTTATTACACATACTATCATTAAGTTATTTTGTTACAAGCCCATAATCTAGTGGTGTTATTTATACAAACGTTTAACGCCAACCAAAAGTAATCAAGACTGCCCAGCTTGTCAAACATTTCACCCAAAACCTCTCAACCGAGCATAATCAAACTTAACCTGCAAAAGTGAGGTGGGGGATTAGCACGAAGCTAAGTGAATAACGATTCCAAGAATCTAACTTAGCATAAACAATCAATTCACAACAATCAACTAATAGTAACAATCAAATTAGAGGATCGGTGGTTCTTGAGGTACCCTCAGCCCGCGGATGGCCCACCAAGAACACTTATAATCCACTGCAGGCCAATACAGAGATTTTACCGATAGTTCAATGCTATCTTTAATCAATATGGACGAATTCACAACGAATGTTCATCAATACCATAAAGATTAACCTATAGCAACTAAACCCAACCGAAATTGACCTCTATCATTCCAACCTATCATGGAATGAGTCACTAGCAATCAATCATTTAACCGCAATCAACTTATCAATAAATCAATAATATCTATCTGCTTACAATTGATGTAACTAAATTGTTAACACCAATTTAAATTGTGAGAACCAGTCACTCACCTGTCTCGTTTCAAGCTCTACTCAAAGGTCTAATTTTATTGAGTCGTGGTCGGATCTGAAATACAAAAGAATTTCAAGTCAATTCTCATATTATATTTACATAACTTAATATCAACAATCAAACAGGTATTAAGTCATATAAACATATTACGCAAGCAAAATCACATTATTAAGCTTAAGTTTAAAATTTCTGTCCAGCCAAGGGAATCCGGCCGTATTCCTTAGAATCCGACCGTATTCATATGAATACGCCGTATTCCAATGAATACGCCCGTATTCCCCAGTCATCTCAGCTTCAATTTCAACCAGAACTCAATCTTAGGAATACGTTTGGGAATACACCCCGGGAATACGCCGTATTCCCTTGAATACGTACGGATTCAGGAGAATCCGACCGTATTCCCAGGTTTTCCAGACCTGCACATTTTACCATTTCCTGCACAATTCAACTACGAACCAAAATTCCTAAATCGACCAAACTGAGTTCTATACTTGAAATTTCATCAATATTTAGCCACAAGAACTTCTACTAACAACTTATAACAATGATTCAAGTACCAATTCATCACAATCCATCAAAATCACATATAACCTAATTCATCCATATTCAATCTAAAACTCAAGAAATCTATCAATTTCTTTATGTAATAATCATGAAATCAACTTAATAAAACTGAGAAATCATCATACAACTATTATTTGAGCTTTACAAACTCTAATTCACATCATTCAAGCAATTCATATACTTTCATCTTTTAGGTTAAACAAGAATTAAAACTCACCAAATAAAGAACAAGAAGATGATTATGCTGATGATGATGATGATGGCTTAACAAGAAGATTACAACTTTAATCTTGATCACTTTTCACTAGCAATTTGTGTAAGTTTTTAGGGAGAATTCTTAAAACCAAATAAAGAACAAGTGAAAGGGAAAAAGAATAGGTCGGCCCCTTTTCTTTCATTTGAACCGACTCACTTAATTCACAGTGCAATATTATACCCCTTTTTGACCTATTGTCTGGAACCTCAGTTTCAATTGCGATAAAATTATTTTATTTTACCGTCACCTAAGTTTATTTAAAACAAACTATATTTCACTAGTCACAATATTTTCCGAGGCTTATTTACCTACAAATTTCACAATCAAACACAAAATACAATTAAATATCACAATTAAATATAAAGAATTACCTGTTTCTCCTAGGCCCGATTTGGGGATGTTACAATATACATTTGTTCAATATCACATAAGTAATGATATAATTGCAAGCGATATAATTATCAAGTATAATAAACTTAATTAAGTTTCAATTTTAAAAAGAATAGACATCTAAAACCTCATTGTTATACTATATTTAGGATATGTACATATCCAAAATGATATATGATATAATAACATTATACATACATCGTATTATGCTTATAATGAATTTGTATTTATTGTTTTGATTATAATGTATAGCTAGACAATGTAAAAAATTGTGTAAAAATACTATAATTTGTCAAAATAGTCAAATAATTAGCATGTACATAATTAAAGTGTTTAGATTTTGGTCAACTCGTATGTTAATGTGTTAAAACATTATAAAAAAAGTTGAAGGGTTAAAATGAAAAAAATTTGAAAGTTTGAGGATTATACAATTAATTAAATAACGTTAATTATTTTCACGTTACCTATTCAACCGGTTACAGGTTACCAAAAGGGTAATTTTAAACGGTCAAACAAATTAAAGGGATTAAATTTTGGTCAAACTCTAAGTTAAGGTGTTAAAACGTTATAAAAAAAGTTGAGTGGTTAAAACGAAAAAAAGTTGAAAGTTTGAGGATTAAACCATTATTAACACGAAAAAATAAGCTACCAGAAGTAGCTTTTAAAAATAAACTCCTAGCTTATGAATTAAGAAATTACCTACCCCTTATAAATTATTTATCATATATTTTTCATGTCTTTTATGTCAAATCACAGCTTTAAGCTCTAGCTAGTTTATCAAACACTTTGTCACACCCCGTCTAAAGCGGAAACAATAGAATGCAACGCACGACTAGATCATAACACATTGATATAAAAGAAATTCACTAAATGAAATTCAACAAAATGTTATGATACCGCTTCATAACGTTACAAATACAATCGTTCACATAACCAAATCTCAAATGCACTTTAAAGTCTCGCTAAGCCACATTAGTCTCAGCTCTTGGATTACTAGCTTCACCTGAAAATAAAATGCTCTAAAACGTCAACACATGGTTTGTGAGTTCGTAGGTTTTTAAATAAACAATTTATCAAGTCATATTCGTTTTGTTAAAACACATGAGAGCAATGTATACAATGTATGATATAGCAACGTTCAAGATGTCACACGTTACCCACGTTACAAATAATCACACGTTCCAACATTCAAATAAGTTACACGTTCAATGTTACACAAACCAACATCAACATTCCGTTACATCCTACGTTTCTACGTTCCTACTTTTCTACTTTTCTACGTTTCATCGTTTCAAAGTAGTCTTACCTCAGAGGTAGGATCTCCCACATGTGCAAGACCACAACATTTCTATCATCGTTCCACACAAAATAACAACACACAAAAGCTACGCTCTATTCACGATATCGTTCCACACAATCAAACACTACACATTAAACTATACATGTATTTCATAGCAACTTATGTTCAAAGCAAGTTCAAAGATTGTTTCCACAACGATAAAATAGTTTAAAATATCTGAGCATTCTTTTCCCCCCCAAAACGTTAGAAATATAGATGAAAAAAGGGCCACGAAACTCACCCGAAAGCAAAGCAAACAACGTTCCCAAATATGTTCAAGTAAATCCGTTCGTTAATCTACAAACGTATATAAGTATATTGGTCGGTTACAATCTAGTTAAGTCATTAAGTTCTTCCATTGTATCCCATGATAATGTCCATTCATCTCTTTCAAGTCTCTCCCAAACGTAACTCATATACCATGTCTAGTATAAGCTCTCACGTAATAATTGTAACTTTTACTCTATATTGAATTACATTTTCTGTCCAGAATTTCATGTCACTTTACACATTTTAAACCATGACTAAACAAAATTATTAGACTCCTTAAATTTTACCACACACCCTTTAATGTATCAAGAACTTACAGTAATTTTCTCAAAATTTATTTCAATGTTTAACTATTCTTAAAAATTCTTCAAAATGAACTACTCACAACGAAAACATTTTCTAGCATCATAAACTTTTATAAAAATTAAAAATACATTTAAATCTTCAAAAATTACAATATTTTTATAGAAATTAGTTAACACTTCGAAGTTACTCCAGTAAAATTTTCAAATATTAATTCAATGTCCAACATACGTTTTCATAATCCGTAACACAACCAAAAAATGTAAACCGAAAATACAGACCTGACCTCTTATCTTATAAAAAATAATTTAACATATCAAAACTTATTATTTTTCCATGAAACCAACGCCACATGAAAATAGAATCTTTGTACTTAGTTTTAGACTCAAATTTTGTCCAAAACCATCATGTTATGATCAAGTTATGTCTCCCAAAACCCGACACATAATTCTGTCCAGATTAGGGTTTATGTTCAAATTCAATTCCTCGCATCTTAGCATGTCTAAATCGATTACATGATTACAAAGACTTAATCCAAAAAATATGACACTAATTTTACAGACCCTCACATGGTCACAACGATGGGATACCAATGGAATGATCCGAAAGAATAATAACACTATAGATCGAGTATACGTATAAAAGATCGAATTAAAATAGAGAATATACCAACAAACGAGTTCAACAATAAGATCCACTCCTTGAATATATAAGAATGATGTTTCGTGAGGATCCATACACATCATGCATAATGAATCCAAAGATGTGAGAGTTTAGAACATGAAAGCTTACCGAAAAACACGAATACGCGAGTTCTCGATCGAGAGAATGAATTGGGGATTGAAACTTTGAGTTCTTGGGTTTTAATTTTCGTAGATGATGCTTAGGGAGGGTTTAGAACTGACTGAAATTCGTTTAGTAGGGTTTTCCATTCGTTTTTGGGGTTAAAAACACGTTTATATACGGATCTAAAAGTTTCAGAAAATTCATAATACACTGCAGTAGTTTACAAAATAATCTTTATAAAATAATCTGGTTCGTTTCAGAGGCCGAAACCTTGATGATTTATGTAAAACATCGAGATCTACAACTTTTTAGTTTTGGTCGAAGCCTGAAAACGACTCTAAGTAGGTCAAAACGGCCTCTGAAGTCAACTGCGAAATTAAATCGGCATAAACTAAAGTTTTTCAGTTTTGGTTTTTATTTATAGTTTTAGGGTTGCTTGAGTTTGAATGGGTTTGGGTTTGGGTTTGGGAAAAGGGTTGGCCTGGCCAGATCCTCCAAGGGGGAATTTGGGTCGATTTTCTTTGGGCCAAACAAGAAGACACAAAAACTTGGTTCACACGGTCCAAAAATAATTGATACTGTTTGTTTGTTTTACGTTTTACTTCGTATCTCCTTCGTTACACGTCCGTTTGCGATGATTCTTTTTTGCGTCGGATTCGTTTTTCAAAAACGAAGACTTTGATGTAAAGAAATCCCTAAAATGAGTCTTAGCACAAAAATGAGTTTTTACGGTTTGAATTACGATTATGGTTTGGTGACGGTTGTCACACACTTATAAAACAATAAGCTACAGCTTCAAAAATAAACTTCACTTTAAACTTCCAGTTCTAGCCGCAAACTTATTTTACCAAACACACTTCTAAAGGATAAATTTCAATGTGAAATGATGCTAAAAGTAGGCTATTTTTAGCACGCATAAAAGCTTTGTACATTGAAGTTAATTGCTTTGTAATATATTTAAGAGATGGTATTTTGTACAATAAATTTTTATTCGTTAAACATAATTCTAAGAGCATCTTCAATGTATACACTAATTTATTGTAACAATTTGCACAATTTTAATGCAAACAATATTCTTTTAAATAGTTGTTTCAATGTGTTAGCATCAAATCTTGACACTAAATCTTTTTTAATTTATTTGAAATACACAATGCAGCAATATAGTATTATAACTTTATAAATTCATTTTGTATAAATGTAATAACAATAATTACAATTATAAATGAAAATCTTGTAAAAGAATTTTCTTAATTAATATGTTAGCAAACGTTATATTTATTAATTTTTATTGATCGTAAATTTATAGTCAATGCATCGTATTAATACATTTTAGAGAAAAGTATGTAAAATGTATTATACTTTTCACCTATTCCTATTTAAGGTACACAACTTTAAAATTTTTTAATTTAAGATATCAAACTTTCAATTTGTAATCAAGTTAGGGACGTAAATTTCACAAATGACGAGTTGTCACCGAATTTCTTCTTTATAAGTAATATATCTACTTAATCGATTGATATTCCTCGATCAAGTTTAAAAAATATTGAGTGAGGAGATAGAATTTAACAAAAACTCATCACCACTTTCGATATCACTTTTATACTCAATATTTTTTAGAATTGAACGAGGGTTATTAAGCTATTAAGTAGATATGTTATTTATAAAGAATAATTTCAGTGACAACTTGTCATTTGTGAAATTTGCATCCCTAACTCGATTACAAATTGAAGGTTCGATATCTTAAATTAAAAGATTTAAAGTTGTGTACCTTAAATATAAATAGGTGAAAAGTATAGTACATTTTTTACCTTTTCCAAACATTTTAATTATTATTTAGTGCAGATAGTGTTTAGTGTTGCACCAACTTTAGTGTTGAATACTATTTGGTAGTGTACTAAAATATTGCAATGTTTAGTGCAAACATTGAGGAATATTTTTTTGCACTATTTTAATGTAAAAAATTACAAATAGCAATAACATTGGAGATGCTTGGGATAGGTTTAGAAGGAAACAAAAAACATATTTTTTTTTGAAGCTTTTTAATTTGTTGTCATATAATTGAATATCTAGTTGACGCAAATCATAAGAGCACTTGAAGTGTTGGTACTGTATTGATGCTCAAAAGTTGAAGAGTAAGGGATATTGAGTTTACAATGTTCTCAAATTTTATTCAAGGCTTTTTAAGTTAATGTATGTTTGTGGGGAAAAAAATTAATAGCTGCTCCAGAATGCGTCAATGAGTGAGAGAACATCGTCGGACGGTGTTCTCGAGCTTGAACGACGACGGTGTCGGTACACTATGTATGCCCTGAGACGAAATAAGTAGCATCGAGTACTAATTAATAAGTGTGATCTAACGTTATGGACGGCCAGTTAGATGTTTAATGAGTAAAGATAAATTTAAAAAGAAAAAACACACACACAGACATTATACACACATTATGTGTTATAAGAAAACATATCTAAGTTTAATAATTAAAGAATTGTATGAAAATACGATATGTATGAAGAATCATTCGTGTGACACCTTGATTTAACAACAAATTTTTAGAATTTGATGTCTTAAAAGTTGGGTGATTTATCTCGTTACATTTTGGTAAGGTTATTTACACTTAATTAATTACTGTTTGAATGTTCAATCAGTAATTTTGGGTTGGTGTATGAACTATGAAGTGAAGTATCATTTCGAATTAAGCGAACTTTTGTTTTATTTCGTTGAGGGTTGGTGTATGAACTAATGTCATTTTAGTAGTACAATTATTTTACATAATACATATGTAGAAGTTAATTACTAAATAAGAGAAAGATAATGCAATTTTAAAGTTGCTTAAGGTAAACATGTTTCATTAGAATTTAGAAGAAAAAAAAACTATAACATAAGTTATAGACTGTAACAATGATAATAAGTATATCCATGTTGTATACTAGTGGTTAGTGGATCCGCCTATGATCACGTGTAGTTATGATTGACCCCCGTGATGAATGACGTCTGAATCTTATGTACATCCGTGGTAATGTCGATCACAGATTCACAGAATGATGTTGTTTGTGATCCTCGTTTTTTATTATTATGTTTAATATAGAAGTAGAATACCAGAGAGGCAGAGACAGTTATATACTTTAAGAATAATTGATGATTTATAGTTGTACATCGTAACAAATTTTGTGTCTCTTAATTTATTCCGAGTTGCTAAATTTTGATTGAATGTACAATTTTTTTATTCAAGTTTTTAGACTTTTGTTAACAAAATCTTTTATTCAAAAATAATGATATTAATAATTGTGCTCTTTATATCACATTTGAAACATGTTTAAAAAATCGTGTGATTTTGAGTTGAAATGAAAAGACAAGAAAATTACTTTATTTTGTGTTTTCGAATTGGAAAGAAGGGTCAATTCATAATGTGTTTTCGAATTGGAATGCACGAATCATGCTCTAATTACATTTCCGAGAGCTTTGGACACACTAAAAAGGGTATTTCGTTGGTGTGGGATTACTTTCCCAAATGTATCTTCGGTGGCAGAGTTAATCGAGTTTGGTTCCAATTGGGGAAGTTGCATAAAGAAAAGGAAGATCTTTATTGCCATTTTGCAATGTTCATTATGGTGCATTTGGATGGCGAGAAATGATATGGTTTTCAAAAACTTTCGGAAATCTTCTTTGGCAATCGTTAATGATATTACATCAACTTCTTTGTTATGGATCAAGAATATGAGCAATGTTTCTTGTAATTGGGTTGTTTGGAATCATGATCCTTTTTTGTAATTTTCTTAATTTACTCATGCCGCTCTTAGTTTCTTGCTAAGTTGCGGTTTTATTATTATAATAATATTTGCCGTTTCCAAAAAACTAGTATAAAACATGGGTCACCTGATCCACCTTGACTTTCAATTTTTTAGAAAGTATCAGATATTACATATGAGAACTAGGCTTTTATGATTATTTGGCCCAGAATAGCCCAAATAATTACATGTTGGTTCATGTGTAACCCAATTGTTGATCAGTAAAATCTGTAAAAATAATTACTAAATATACTATCAGCCGAAGTGGTCGGTGCCGTTTTGTGCTTTACCCCATGTCGTTTTCTACTGTTCACAAGGGGTATTTTCGTAAATTTTTTTTTTTTTTTTTTTTTTTTTTTTGCGGTTAACAACAACAAAGTTAGCTTCTGTCGACTTCATCATGCTACTTCTAAAAATTGAATATTGCAAATCGATAGATATATGCTAATGCGGTTTGGTAGTGGTAATGGAGCTTTGGTAGTGGTTGATGGCGGTTTGCTTGTGGTGGTGGCGGTGTCGTGGTCATGATGGTTTGGTGGCGGCGATTTGGTTGTGGTGGTGACGATGTGGTGGTGGTGGTGGTGGTGGTTGAAAATAATAGAAGTCTTATATATTTGTTGTTTATTAATTTTTTTACCGGTGAAACAGGCCAACGGTGGTGTCGGTGGAAGAAGATGTGGAGATTGAATTGTCGTGGTCGTCGGTAGTGGCCGTGGTTGCGGCGGAAGTGGTAGGGAAACGGCATAGTTTTGGGGGTTCAATATGAGAAAAGAGAGATTTGTGGTTTAACCATAACAAACGCCCGTCACCGCCACTTACCGTTGGTCACCGTCGGTCACCGCCACCACAAAACATTGCCGGAAAAATCAAAACGATGGCCTCTGAGGATATATAATCAAAGAACGTGAAATAGTTGTAAAAAATTGAAATTTTTGCTACTAACTTAGGTGTTGGCTTTAATCAAATGGAAAATAATAAATAAAATGTTGATGATATGGATGATTTTTGTTTGGTTTCTTTCTAAGGTTTATATTTAGATCTTGGTTTTTGATGAATGGAAGTTCATAGTGGTTATGTATGATTTTCATATTCTTTTTGTGTGTGAAGTGTTGAACTAAATGAAAGAATGGGAGAGATAGTACAACAGGTTTGATGTGGGTAATGTGAGGGGGAAAGAACATTTCTATTATAAAAAAAGTAAGAAAGATACCAATTATGGTTTTACAAAACCGGTGACCATTTTGATGGTTTTACTTTTACATTAGGAGGATCACTTATATTAAAATGAATTAAATAATCAGATCAAATATGTGTGAAAAAGGTTGGATGTGCCTTCCACGTTTTGGTATTTACACCATGTAGAGATGAGCAAAACAGTCTAAGACTAAAACTGGTTCTGAACCGGACTGGGACCGATCTTATAAAAACTGGACCGGGAAAAAGACTGGACTGGTCCTAGGACTGCCTGACAGTCCTAATTCAGTCCTACTTTTCAGTCAGAAGACTGGTTAAAAACTGGACTGAAATCAGTTTAAACTGGTTAAAGACTGAAACTGGTTTAAAACTGGGAAAAAGACTGAAATGTATTATAAGCTATTTATATTTATTTATTGTTTATTAACTTTTTTCTTTCATTATAAAATTTAAATTTAGGTCAAATTGTATTTGATACATTTTTATTTCTTTATTTATAAACTTTTATTTATTTCCACATCAACAATTTCAATTATATACATTTTAATTTAATCATACTTCACATTTATTGATTTTTTCTATTGGTTTTAAAATTTTATTGTAACTATTAACAAAATTATCGACCATGAAAAAAAAGACTGGAAATGACTGAAACTGGACTGGGACTGGACTGAAATTCTAAGAAAAACTGGCAAAACTGACAAAAAACTGGACTGAAACTGGACCAGTCCTAGAAAAGACTGGTTTTTAATTTTCTGTTAAAAAACTGAACTTTTTTGAACTGGACTGAAAACCAGTTTTATCTGGTCTTTGCTCATCTCTAACACCATGTACTAAAGTAGTAGAGTAGTTTACATCTGTCACTTATTTAACAGCATTTTTTTTTACATTTTTATGTTTCTACGTAGAATTCTCAGGTACTAAATTTATAATATGCATTTGAACTATTTTAGTCAACTGTAGTAGCTATTTTGAATTGGGAGTTGATAAGTATAACAAAAAAAATGATTCTTACACCACAGTGTACAATAGTTTCTGCATATAGTACAAGTACACCATTGCATTATTTTGATGTTTGAATCATTTTTGTTGTTGTATTTATCAGCTCCCTTTTGAATTTTGTATTTTAAGAGATGAAATTAGTTTTCTTGATATTTGAAAGACGATGCTCTAAATTTGAAAGACGATGCTCTAATCGTTATGCGGTGTCTTTCATCCAGATAATGAAACTTTTTACATATTTATTTATTTATTTACTTATTTATTGTTTATATAATAGGTATTATATGATACTTTTATATATTTAAAAAAATAAAGAGTTTGTTAACTGTATCATCAAAAATTATGATTAATTTTTCATGTGTAATAACATCCTTAACTTAAAGATCATCATTTATATTAATCTTATAGTTACTTTAAATTTAATAGAAAGAATAAGGACGGATAGGGAATTAAGTTTATACGGAGTGAATTTTTATTTGTTATTTACAAAAACTTTATAATAATATATGTAAGAATTGTGGTTAGCAAATATATCGATTCAATAGGTAACATTATAAGAATAACATTACATTGTTAGAGACAAATATATAATTTGTTTAACAAAACTATAAATTTTGGTGGCATTTTAAACATAAATGGTCATGGTCATTATTGAAAGTTGAAATAATGTGAAAATGTATCAATTATTAATGTGTTTGAGCCAAATATATTTAAGAGAAAACATAAACTTTTTTTCTCGGTGTGTCGTTGAGTGTTGAACGTGTTTTTTCAACACCCACTGGGACTCGAATTCCTGAATGTCCACTCCACGATTAATTAAATGTTTAGTCATCACTTTCATAATTACATAGTATAGCATAACTTTTACTGTCAACATACATGTATTGTACCAATCTAATCCCGCAGCGAAGCGCGGGTAAGCCACTTCCCTTGTTTATAAACAAAACCCGATGGTCTCCTGAGTACGGCTAACTCTCGGTTCTCTCTCACAGTTGGTTCTCGCTCCTCCGTGTCTTGGCTCTCAAATGCCAGCTTACCTCTCATTCTCTAATTTCTCTCTAAAATAGAAAACTAAAAGGTTTTCTTTGTCGTATAAAAACCTTGAATTTTGATATATTTATCATAGATTTCAGTAGGTTTTTCTTGATTTGTTTACCCGTAAGAGTTTTGATTGTATATCCCTAAATTGAAAAGTGTTTATTATGTTATAATTTTGATTATGTACTCTAAAATTGTTAAATGTATTGTTTCATTGTTAGATTTTTGGAATTTGTTGTATTGGACAATTTAGTTCATCTCCAATTGATGCTTATATAAAACAAATGTAATAGAAAACACAACATCTAAGATAACGAACACAACATCTAAGATAACGCAAAACAGAAGTATTGATGTCCGACCCGTATATATTTTGTCACCAAAATCAAGTTATTTGGTTAATGTTCTAGATCCGCCTCTGCACGTAATCAACATTACCACGGGTGTTCATATTTCTCTTATTTATCTATATTTAGAATTTATAATTTCCAAAGTAAGAATCTGCAACTTGATAGATATGTCGTTTTTAACAACTGAACCTGGTAGATATGTTTAAGATAACCTAACGTATTTTGTCTATCTTCTTCGCGAGTAGGTAAACATGTCAACATCATATTACACTAACGATCTTGTAAACCCTGCTAAACGCCGTTACCGATCCAGAACCAACAAATTAACGGATACATTCTACTCTGATTCAATCCATCAATTTAAACAAAGAAACGCGGTCAACAATGATAATGTTTCTTAGCTTCAACTAACAAATCACAAAAGCAATTGAGCTTTCGTCAACCGCGATTTCTCTGTTTAAATAAATGGAATTCAATCACCAAATAATACCACCATCATCATACACCTAAATATATAATTGACTCAAACAAAATAATAATGCCTCAGATAGTCGATCTGTGTCATCAATGTAATATCAGTCGGTAATTCCAACTTTTTTATTTATTCCTCATTGGCACAAAAAAAAAAGTAACAAAATGTAAAAATAAATTAATTGTAATCGCAAAAACCGGCTCTGTGAATGAACGGAAAAATCAGTACACAGGTTCCTATAAAATTGCGAAGCGCACAAAAGCTTAGTATCGGTTCAATCATAGCATCGGCATCGGTCAGTGCATTTTTTTTAGCTACCGTCGACGTGGCATCGAACCTTGATTTTTTAAAAATTTAAGGTTTATGAAAGTAGATGTGCAAATACTGTAAGTTAGAAGAAACCTCAGAGACCCGTTCCAAATCACACACACACAGTGGAACACGAACAACCACAAATCCCGACCAACAAACATAGAACTAAGATCATGTTGATGATCGGAGAACCAGTTTGTTGGTGGATGGGAACACGTGGCGCCGTGAAACACTGTTGTTTATATGTGTCATACGGCACTTCCTATCTTTTATGGGGATTTCTTCCTCACTGGAAACTTCTTTTATTTAAAAAAAAAAAATTAATTGAAAGTAATTTATTTACAACAAAAACAAGAAAATAGCAGAAGTAGAAGATGAAAGAAGAAACAGAAAATGATGAGATCGAATTTAATGTGAATTGTTATAAGTTGAATATATAGAGTGTCAAATTGCAAACCCTAGTTTTAGGTAAAGAGGTAGTCTGGCCCATCAAAGTTTTGTTTTTGGTTTACTTTTTTTTAGCCCACTTTTTGAGGTTAACTTTGGGCTAGTTATTGGGCCTTTAATATACATTCGGTCATGTCATTTTATTAAGGTAATAGCTTGGATTCCCGATTCGGTTTACATTTGACTTGATGAATCATGATTAAAGGTTAGGCTGGTTAGCAACACTTTTTTGGTATTTGACATCCTTTATGAGAAGTAGGAGATTAGAAACTTACTCTTTCACGAATTAAAACGACGATGTCAACTACCTTGTTTTTACTGTCATACGTTATTGGCTAACATTTTGTTATCAATCAAATACTATATGATATGAAAATGATAGACAAGTGAAACAATTAAATTTCTGAAATGGTGACTATTCAGTTGTTGGTAGGACTAATGTGATGTGTCTTGTGGAGTAAAAACTACGGAGTATTATTATTATTATATAATCATACAGAGTACAACATGATGGCACCATCCCATATGGTTACAATTATTTGATCTGTCTTTTAGCTCCCGTATACATTCAGCAGGAATCTTATAAATTTAACTAACCCTAACCAACATCAAGGATTCAAGTGACAGTTACTATGAGGCGACCAAATTATGGTAGATTTGTAAGGAACTTTAGTGATTCTATATAATGGTAAATTTGTGATAACTAGGTATTGGGTATGATTCTAATTACCTAAGTTACGAGATTTTGAAAATAAGTTAAACTTGAGGAAGAAGATAATTTGATGGACAAGATTTGCGTTGCCTATAGATATAGATTTGAGTTACGGTTAAAGTGAGGAAGTTGAAAGATAAATAAAGAGTTTTTGAGAGTCGTCTCACTCCGTCCCGTGTGGTGAGTCTCCGGCGATTCAGTAATGACGGCACAAAATCCGTATTGTAATTTACCGATTGAGAGTGGCGTGCGGATTTGTGAGCGTCTCCAAGAGTGTCGAGAGGAGCGTTCATTCTTGTAATATTGTTCAAAATATTGGAGTGTTAAGTAGCCTACATGTCATGTGGTTTTTACTATCTCTTGTGAGGTTTTCCACAAAAAACGTTTGGGTGTTTTTGTATTTTTTCTGTTTAGTGTGTGTTACTTATTGGCTTATACATGGTTGTGTGATCTATTGTGGTGGTGATCGGTCCCAGCGAGTGGTTCAAGAGCGGAGTCGATCCCAACAGTAGGGATTTTTTTGGCAAAAATTGAATTGATTATTATTATTATTATTATTATTATTATTATTATTATTATTATTATTATTATTATTATTATTATTATTGCTGCTGCTGCTGCTGTCTCTTTTGCTAGCTGCAGTTGCTGTTTGCGGTTGCTGGATGCTGATGAGACAGTCGATGCCGATTCCGATGCAGTTTTGATGTTGATGTTGCTGATGCTGATGCTATCGCTATTGCTTTTGTTGATGCTGTTACTGATGTTGGTGGCTGTTGATTGTAGTTTTATTTTTATTAGTTTATTTTGTTTTACTTCGTCCTACATTTTATTTGTACGTTTTTGAGTCTGCCGGATGTCTTTCTGGAAGCAGTCTCTCTACCCAAGGGTAGGGCCGTAGGGGTAAGGCTGTCTACATCTTACCTCCCCCATACCCCGTCCTCGGCGGGATTGGGTAGTGTTGTTGTTGTTGTTGTTGTTGAATTGAATCGAATATTTAGTTTTTTTAATGATAAAAAATGTTCGGTTTTGGTTTCTTGATTTCGGTTTCTTATCGGTTATTTTTCAATTTATAACCAAGTTTTACGTTATGAGCTAATTAAAATAATTGAGTTACAATATTGAACTAAAATATATTATGGAGTGTTTTGTAAATATATAAACTCGCTTAAATAAGCATAACTATAACTATGTCATATAAATCAATAGATTAATATACGTCAATAATTGTTTTCAAAAATTTAACTAAACATTTAGTCATGTATACAACGTATAGCAATTCAAAATTTTACCTAATAAAAATAAGTTACATACACAATTTTATTGTATAAAGAGTTCGTGGGTCGATAAACATCATTAGAAAACTGAATATAATCTATGAAATTGTGTAGTAAATTTGTAAATATAACATTAAAATATTTAATCATTAAGTAATTAAATATCGTTTCGATTATTACGATTTGATTTTTGGGTTAAATCCGAATCGAATTGAAATATTTCGATTATTATTATCAAGTAGACAAAGAATAAACGTTGATTTTCATTTCGGTCCAATTTTTTTGGGGATGATTATTTCGATTACGATTTTATATTTTCGATTTTTGTGGTCTCAAACAGAGGCTCAAAAATCTCAAGGACACACTGATTACTCCATAATTCCATATTGTTTTCCAATGATATTTTGATTCGTATCATAATGGTTGATGGTTTGCTAATGAAAGTTGTTCTCTTAACATGGAAATTAATTAAAAAAATTCTACGTCAAAAATAATAAATAATAGGAAATGGATTTTGATAAACAAACTATTAAGACATGCATATTTTACTTGTACATTTAATTTGAATTCAAAAGTTAGAGTAATTTCAAGAGGAGAGAGAGTGTTAGTTATGGTTTTGGTACAAGTAGATATGCATGTCTTAATGGTTTAAAGAAAGCTAGATATGCATGTCTTAATGGTTTAAAGAAAGCCCTAAGGGCTTTGTTTATCAAAACCCTAAATAATAAATATAGGTTTAAACATGTTTATCGCCACCATCATTTTTGAAGCGGGGTGTTGGCCGTTTGGCAGTTGCCCCCAAACACGATAAGATCAACAACTTTTACATAACACGATTGAGATTAAAATTACACGTGTCATAATTACATGTTCACCCTTTACATTATGACATGTTTTGCTACCAGACCCTTTATGTTTCTAAAGCTTCTACCAAGTACTAATTTTGGAGTATGAAAATTTACATCATGCAAAAAATACTTCTATAAGGCTGTGCTACCAAACCCTTTATAACACCCATCATTTACAATATCAATATAATGTTAGACACACGGAAGCGTAGGAATTTTAACCATATTTATATTTACACATACTATTAACTTACATCAAAAGTTTACAACTTTAAGTTACATCAAAGTGAAACTGTTTAAAACACAACATATGTCGGGGTATTATATAAAACAAACTGATTTAGTACAAAAGATCAGAGTAGCTTGCAGTCAAACTGTTCTTGCACCAAAAGCATCTCAATCCTGCTACTCATTAAACTACAAAGCTGCAGGAAAGAAAGATGAGGGATTAGCACATAGCTAAGTGAGAGAGTTCAACACCCAACATTCAACTTAGCATAACCATTAACTACAACAATCAACAACAACTTAATAATGAGGATCGGTGGTTCTGGAGATAACCATAATACCCGGGCGGCTCCCCAAGAACTCTTATCCAACCATATCCGTATGGCCATACGGACGAGACCGATAGCTAGTGGTTATCCTACTCAGATACAGTTCAATACACACAACATATGAAGCATATCCCTGTATCATTCACACGATAACCAACTAACCCAACCAACAGTTCATCAACTTGTCGACCTCATTGGCAACCAATATCCAAAGATCACACATAGCACATAGTGATAAAATCAACATTAATGATTAAACAACTCTATAATCATATCTAAAATTACTCGTTGTAATCAAATAATCACTACTAAATCAAATGGTGAGTTTGAATCCACTCACCGATACCTCAGAAGTCGCTACACTCAGCTTCTAATCACTGAGTCTTTGGTGTATCTGAAACATCACACAACAAACAAGTTAGTAACTTGTTTCTAACTAATAATAGTTAGCTTCACAATTCAAGTTACAATAAGTAACAATAATAACTATTTGTATTATATAACTCAGATTCACAAACTATCATAATCATCAAAATTTAACAGACAAACGCGATCCGGACTAGGCAGGGTGGGATCGCGTTCTTCAGTAGAAAAAATTCTGTAACCGAAAAACACTAGCAAATGCGATCCGGATATTTGGCCAGGATCGCGTTTCCAAGGCCAAATCCTGACTGGGACGTTTTATAACTAGTGAACGCGATCCGGACTCTAGGCTGGGATCGCGTTGAGCTACGTTTCAGCTCAAGTATAAACCTGCAAACACACAGCTCGAACCTAATACCATTTTTGGTCATTACAAACTCAGTTCTAAGGTTATAAACAACTGAAATAACACCACATATCATCATATTACAACAACTTAACATCCTTCAACTCAAACTACATCAATTTCATATTTGACCTAAACTAAGCTTGAGTTCATAAAAAAAAAATCAAATACTTACACTATGATGATAAGAATGATTGGAAGAAGAAGAAGATGAACTTGTAATCACACAATCACAGCCTTGATTCTTCTAATCTTGTTACTGCTTTCAACCTTTATTTCTCTTGAGTGTAGGTTTAGTGTTTAAGGAGTAAAAGTTCAACAAAATAACTGGAAATGGGGAAAAGAATAAAAGGAGGTCGGCTCTCCTTTAAACCGACTCAACATTGTGGGTATTTTATACCCGCTCTAAATCTATTGCCTGGAACCTAAAAATCAACTACGAGAAATTTATTTTATTATACCGTCAACTTTAATAGTTTAAAACAAGCAACATTTCACTAACCACAATAATTCCTGAGACCTATTTCACCAACTTTCACAATTAAACAATTATATCAAATAATTTCTAAAACAATTAAATACTCAATTTAAATAGAAAAATACCAGGCCACTGGAGAGGATGTTACACCCTTGATCATAACTCACAGGACAAAAATATATGTAATCAAGTATTTTGTAAGTTATGTACACTATTATTATAGTAACGGTATTAAATTATAATTAGCGAGCGAGATCTCGTGGGATACAGTATACATCAAGTCGAAATAAAATTATTTATATGATAAATTGATAATCAACACATCTTGTCGATACAAACTTACCACCCACACATATATAGTTCAAATCAAATAAACAAAATTCACCCGAATAATGAATCATGCTTCATTTTACATCTCTTGCACATTTTTTGATTCTCAACAGTCAATATATTATAAGCTGGTATATAAATTAAAATCACAACCAAGTGGAGTAAAATCTTTTAGCAAAATGATACAATAAAATTGAACTTTTAACAAATATTGATAAGGTGCAAACATTATATATTTTTTCCTCCATGTTCGTTAGTCATTACTAAATATGCTATTAGCAGAGGGTATCGATGTCGTTTTATTTGAGCCACCATGTCGTTTTCTACTGTTCATTAGGGTAGAATAGACTTTTTTAGGCGAAAATTTTAATAAATATATAAATACTTTATCAATTAAAAACCAAATGTAATTGTAGCCTAGATGGTTTTCAAAGCTTGGTCAAAGTTGGTGGTTTTTTTGGTTTTAGTGAACCGTACGACGTTCGAACCTTCTTCATCAACTTGCACTTTTTTTTCCATCTACCTATACTATTAAATAAATTACAAATCTTATAGTTTCAATGTTTGAGTATAATGTTTTTATTATAATAATTCATTTATTTTTAAACCATATAACTAACTAAAAATAACTAACTAAAAAGATATATAGTGAAAATCTTGAAATGAATGTTAAAATTTTTGTACTCTAAAATGTATTGAAGTGTTTTTCTTTCGAATAATGCTAAACACACCTAATTAGAAATACCAAAAAAGAGACATACTTCTTCTATTGATAAACTTTTTTCTCTCTCCTAATTTTATCCAATCAATATTTCACATCTTCCGATCACAGTTTTAGGTCTGTTTTTAAGCCTGGATAATTAGACATATCAATCATTTTGCTTTCCTATATGATGATATAAAGCTTATTTCATATTCATTATATTTTACATAATTTATTTCGGTAACTTGATAACAATTAATCATATCTAAAATATGATGTTTTATTATAGGGGTTAGTACGCGCAAATGTAACGAACTATGGTCTGACATTCATTGTATGTAACGAACTAATCGGAGCTCCATTGTATGTAACGAACTTGTAATTTCCTTACATTGTATGTATTTTAGCCAGATTAACGGTTCTAAGGGACGCCACGTGTCGGCTTATATAATCGACACGTGGAAAAAGTAAGGAAATTACAAAGTTCGTTACATACAATGTAAGGAAATACAAAGTTCGTTACATACAATGGAAACCCGATTAGTTCGTTACATACAATGAATGTCAGACCATAGTTCATTACATTTGCATGCACTAACCCCTTTATTATATATGCGATTTGACTAGAGTTGCAGGCTAAAATAAAATTTTCTTTTGTTATCGTGATGATTACATAAATAAAGATATGCAATGTTACCCACAGCGAAGCGCGGACCTTTTATCTCCTTGTTAGATACTAAAGTACAAACACAAAAGCAAAATTTTTATATAGATATTTTAACCCTTATGTAACTTTTAGGGAGATCCATACAGTCCGTAATAAACACAGGGGGAGTCGCGCACAATTTTCTTAAATAAGGGATTAATCTGGACAACCAGTCCATAGTACAAGGGGTTTCAAAAATCAAAAGCAAGATCTTATGATGGATACCATGGACATGAGTCACAGGGTATGATACCCCACACTTGACCCGCAAATCCAGCCCGAATTTATTCGGTGGGTATCTTTATTTATTTTTAGCATTAACACCGTTTATCCGTCGTCGACCTCAGACGGCGACGGCGCCAGGACTCTCAGTCATCCAACAGACCGCGTGTCAATTTACAATTTTAACCCTCATCTTTTACTTTATTACGAAAACAGCCATTGAACTTTCCCTTCTTCTCTTACGTATCGTTGACGCGATCCACCACATGAAATCTTAATCTCTAAGTTATTCGAATTCTCTTCTCGTTGTTTTATCACATAATTTTGATAGCGATTGAAAACACACAGTTAGCGTGTATTATTTATCAACATAAGCGTTACATGCTGTATTAATTAGTGATTGATCTGTTTGTTATGAAGTTCGGTAGTGTTACTGGCTTAATTAAGTATCTTCAGGTTTGAATTTAATTATTTTTTTTAACAATTATTACTCTAATGTTTTATTTATGCATGTATTTAATTTGATTAATTTTTATTTATATGAAACTTAATTTATTATTTGATTTTGTTAATTGTGATTTAGCAGGGATTAGAGCGTGGTTTACATGAAGAGATACTTTTATCCACTAACCAGTTTCCAAATCGGGTAAGTGATTTATTTATTGTTTTGTTTTTTCGATTAAATTCACTTGATTTAGTAATGTTCAGTTTTACATGAAATTTTGTTTAATTTTAGCATTTTACTCCATTTTTTTCAATATTATACATGGGTAATTCTAAATGCTTTGATAGTAGAAATAATAGAGGTTTTTGTGCAAATTGTATGTTCTGTTATTGTATAAAGTTCAATGTAGATATGATATGTTTATATATAAAAAATTTCATTGTTTTAGAAGTTAGACATATAAATAATTGAGAGATGTAGACATGTAGTTAATGCTCAGTGTAAGTCATGATTTTCTGCTTGAATTGATATCGATGAATTGTTGTGTATTTACAGGGATTTGCAGTCTTATCTTTCGGATCTTAGTCTTTACTTAGCACCTGACAGCAAGGAGTTTTATGTATTAGTGGATAATAGGCCATGGTTGGAAGATTTGGCCTCACGCCCTGCGCACTTATGGCAGCTCATGGTTACCAAGGTCTGGATCACTTTAACGATTATATGATGTTATAATGTATGTTAGGAGTTACAATTATGCTAAAGTTTCGTGCTTTTCTGTTATTATTATATTTTCAGTCAAGAATGTCTCCTTTTGCAAATACAAGAGGTCGGAAGGGGAAGAAAGAGGGTACGGAATTTGTCGACAAGAAGGTTCGTTCTAAGGGTTCAAGCCAGCCTCAAAACTTGAAAAAATGGTTTTCGGTGGTAGATGCTGCAACCTTGTCAAAAAAGCAGGCGATGCGTCCTGTAAAGAAACTCCGGAGTTCATTGCTCGCAAATAGCAAATTGCATAGAACATTGTATGGATTTATTGTCTTTAAAGTGGCATGGAAAGATGTTCGTGGTATCAATTACTTGAATGAGCTTCAGGTATGTTTCTTGCATTATTTAGTTATTCTTTTTGTATTGGCTTGATATTGATATCTGAATGGGGGTCTTTTGTGAGCAGACTGATACTTCTCTTGCAACAGAAGCTAAATACATGAAAAGATGGGAGTTTGATAGCATATCTCAAGCAGTGAAATGCATAAATACATGGTTTCCAGGGACAGCACATGAACGATATCTTTTAGAAGAGCACCTCAACTCTATGCTAGGTATGTACTTAGGTATTATTATTCAACCGTTTTAATATGATCTATAATCTAAATTCGATAGATATATATATAGCAGGAGAAGTTAAAGAGTTCCTCTGTGTTGATCTTTAAACATGTAGATTTTTATTCTTATGAAGGCATTTAAATCTAAAAATGTAGGATCAAATCGTATTAGGTTTATAAAAAACATACAAAGTTGACAATAATGTATTACATGTAAAGATACCCTAACTCATATGAAGCTTTAAACATCATACAGAAATTAGAAATAACTTGTATATTGCTTAGATAAGTCAATTTTACGTACTGGGGTCAGAAAACTGTTCAGTCGGACCTAATCAGTTGCAGGACAGGGTCTAACCAGTAAAGGTTAGATCGGTATGCAACTTCCGAGGTCAACCATGACTAGTACCTGACCTAAAAGAACCAGGATTTATGGGGCTGGTCCCTGGACTTGTCTCACCCTCAAAGCCCATTTGTGCATCTTTGCTAAGCTTCCGATTGATTCAAAGTTAGGTTTACCATTTTTGATTCACGATTCCTGCAGGAGAGGTGTTCCATGATGCTCCTGAAGAATTTCCAGACTGTCATAGTATGAATCATGATGAAGCAATCTCGAATGCTAGTGCACGGCAGGAGAATGAATCTCCCTACACTCCTCGTTGCAATCTTAGTGAAAAGCTTGAAACTTTAGAAGACGAAACAAGTATACCGCATACACCTCCTCCAAATGGGCCCTATAAGAGAAGAAAATTAATGAGTCCCGTAGGAATTAATCTCGAGATCAGTTATTATAGTGAGTTATCGTATGGTGAAAGTGTTTGCACACCAGTGGCATCCACTTATGCAAGTGATTGTGAGGAAACAGCTGAAGCCACCGAGTACAAGGATGTGTTGCTTTTGTTTCGGTTTGATGACCATGACCTCCCGTTTGAATTACAAGAAATAATAGTCTCTGATTTGCGATTACTTACTCTGCTAGAGGCTGGACTTCCATCATGGGTGATTTTCTGTCAATCATATCCTGTATTTTCTCATATTTATCGCCCGTGGATGTGCCCTCTAGCAAGAGCTCTATATGTGGTAATTTCCATTGTTACTGTTGTCATCGGTTTCTATGACCTGTACAAAAACGTTCCTGTTCTGAAGGCAACTGCTTCCCGTTTATGTGGGCCACTTTTTGATTGGATAGAAACGTGGGAGATGGTATCGAGGATCAAGTACTTGGGAACTATGTTGTTTTTGCATAATTCTGAGAAGGCGGTTATGTGGTTCTTGATGATGACACGCACTGTTCGATCATTTGTTTCTATTATCACACAGCCGTTAGCCGGGCCATTTCTGGATTTTCTTGAGGTTCTCTTTCCTGTTTGGAATTTATTCGTTGAGGGGGGACAGTATTTATTCTCTTTCATTTGGATTCTGATGGAAACTTCTTGGGACCTAGTTGAGAATGTTGTCGAAGTCGTGCTTATTCCCGTCGGATTCATCTTGTCGGTTATTTGGATGATTGGTAAATTACTCTACATTATGTAACATGTTGAAGGGGTTGTTTTTTCTTATGTATTTTGCTAATATCCTTTTTCTTATCAACTTGCAGTATCGACTATTATGTACCCTATTGTCTGGAGCCTTTGGGGAATACTGTATGCTCCAATAGGTCTCATTCTTGGTTTAGCCGATTTTGTTGGATTTGTCTTGAATTACCTGTACGCTTTAGTTGGTGACATATGGCTTATTGTGAGTGGCATCTTCAAGTTAGCTTCAAGTGCTGAGGCAACGGTGAACACTTATGAGGTTTCTATCTGGCGATCTCTTTGGAATGACCTCTTCTCGCAGGTAAATGGAACGTTAAACTTCTTCCTCTTTCATTTTCTTTAACCTATTTTATCTGGTCTCGTAGGCAGATCACATGCTTACAGAATTTTTCTTCTTATTCTAGGTTTTCCGTGCTGTTCGGAGTATTTTACATGGATTCGTTGCATTTTTTACCGCGTGCAATAGACATCGATTAAGGTTAGACTAATCTGATAGTTGTTGTAGTTTCAGCGACCCCTAAATAGTACCTAGATATTCGAATACTACATGAGATGATGCTGTAACTTTCAAATTTATGCATGTGCAGCATATATAATCATTTACGGGAGTTCATTCGGACACTTAATCAGCCGTCCCGGAGGTCACCACCTTTAAATTCTAGCCAGCATTTACAGAGATCTGGGAGTCAGATGCTGGTAAGTTGCTATAATTCAGCAGCAGTCCATCCATTCATACTACTATGATCAACTTGACTAGTTTTGTGGTAAGCGTGTCAGTTTCAGTTCATTTACTCATATGGGTCAAAATGTAAAAGTTAGCTAAAAGAGGAACAGTTCAAATGGGTTCAAATACGTTTAAATTGTAGAGGCCTACTAACCTAAACAAACAACAAAAAAATAAATAAAATAAAAACATTTATTGTGGCAATTATGTGTGTAATATGCAGTAAAAATGGACGACAAGTGTTTTTGATACAAATGCTGCCTGACCCGTACTAAAATGGGCTCATTTTGGCCCTTACCCATTGTTATTCCGTTGGTACTTGTATTCGAACAAGTGATCAAGAGTGTTAAGTTTTCCTTCAACTTTTTACAGGCAGAAGCTGGAGAACAAAAGGTACTGCCCAGGAGAAGTTTTAAACAGAGTTAACTCTTAATGTAGGACTATTTTGTTCATTTTTCATAGCAGCATATTCAGTATATAGATCGATCACTCGCTAACCGGCCCAGAATTGTATAGAAACGCGAGTTATATAATATGTCCATAGTAATAGGTAGATGTCTGTATTTCTACATGTATGTTCTTTCCTTTGTTTTTCTTCTGAATGCAAGCTGCTGTTGCTTTTGTATACAATCTAAATTTTGAGATGTAAATAACTCCTGGAAAATAGTATTCATGATGATGCCAGTAAACGGTTGAATGTGGAGGTTGTTTTTGAGTTGGATTACATTTTTACAGGTGCTTAATGGTTTTGGTATTTCTGCAGGTTTTGGTGGGCCTTGTTGCCTTATCTATTACTCTAGGGGTGTTCATCGGTTCGGTTTTCGGTTTCCTCGGTTTATTCTGTTCGGGTTGTTCGGTTTTGAAAATTTTTTGGGCAAAACCGAAAACCGAATTCGAATTCGGTTCGGTTTCGGTTAAAACCGAAAAAACCGAATTCCAACAAAAACCCGAAAAACTTAAAAAAAAAAAAACTGAAAACCGTACAAAAAAACCTAAAACCGAACATAAAAATCGAAAAACTAACAAAAAAACCCGAAAACCGAACCGAAAACCGAACCGAAAAACCGAAAAAATAATATTATTTTTTTGAATTCAGTTTTCGGTTAAACCGAATTCAAAATTTTTAAAACCGAAAACTAAATTCAAATTTGGTTTTCGGTTTTATCGATCCAAAAACCGTTTTCAAAATTCGGTTCGGTTTTTTTTCGATTTTTATTCGGTTCGGTTTTCGGGTTAAACGGTTTCAAACCAAATACTGAACACCCCTATATTACTCCGTATTATTGTTGTTGGGACAATATGGAGTATAATTATTTGCTTATCTAATATTCAAAAAATGTCAAGTGTCACTCATTATCTTAAAAGAAGTTCCATTTTGGCCGTAACAACAGTAACACCCTTGTGGATTAGCTCTTGTTCAGTGAGTATAGTTTGTTATAGTGAAAGTAAAAGTTTTTATATATGTTTTAAGGTAGTAGCATTTTACCAGCGTAATGGGGTAGTGGTATTTGTAAAAAGGAAAGTTGAAGTCGTTAATTTATATTTTTTTAGCGCTTTTCTAGTGTGGTTTAGTAATTTTAGTTGCGATCATATTGTGTGTATTGATATGTAAATGAAGTGTATTAATTCACAATTCTTTATCACTATAAGATTGTTTAGTACACATAATTTTTAAGCTAAGAGTATGACAATTCGTGAGATCACTTCCAACCGTGTCCAATCAGCGCCATGTCAGCACTCTTCGAGCACTTTTAAAACTGACACAAAAATGATACTACACTGCCAACAGTAAACATCACTTCACTTTTTTATGGATTACATTTACCAATATACTTTTATTTCTATACACTAAACAAATAAACAAAACAAAAAAAAATTGACGCCTGTTGTCAAACCGACAGCACCAAACCGACGCTCAATGTGACGCCATGATGCCAATGGCATCACTTTTGTCACTTGCTTCAGTGCAAACCGACGGAGGAACCGAAACAACCGTTGGTTGAGGTCTTAGAAAAAGTTTTTTACATCTTGGGCCTGACTATATGATTGTTTAGTACTCCGTGTACAACTTTTTAAGTGAAAACCGAAAATTTATACGAAATATAATCGAAAGAGTAGCAAATTTTACTTTAAGGTGACAGGTTCTACGCTTTGAGACATAAACGCGTTATCTAATGTCATCAAAGGATATATGTATTATATAGTTGTACATTTCACTATTAATTGGTTTCCATATTTTTTGTGTATGATAGCTTCTTGTAGATTGAGTCTTCAAATGCAATGTTTGTTGAACCACAAGTAACTTTAGTTAGAAATGACGATACCAAACATTTCGACTAGAATGTATGTCTACGTAACTATGCTCATATACTCCGTATCATAATTACAGAGTCAATGTAAATAATACTCGAAAGTAATGTACGGAGTAATAAAATCGACAACTACAAAAACTAAAAATTTACTCTGATTTCAATAAAAAGAACTAAAACTTTAATACAATCATAAACGAAGTTACTATCCACATTAACTTAAAACTATTCAATAAGTTTCCAATTTTTGGCAATTGGGATGATTGGATTTTAAATCCGTGTGGTGTAGCTCTTTTTTCTTTTATTTTTATGTGTGTGCATGTGTGGAGATATGCGTCTTAGATGTTTGTCGTTGGGATCTTCGTGTTCATATGGGTTTTTCTTGTAGTTTGGAATTATCTCTTGCTCGGAGATCTTTCTAACTTATCACTTGCTCAGTCTTATTTTCGGTTTTGAGCTTTTAATTTAGTTATAGCTGTCGAGAAAAACTTATAATCGAACGTCCTTGATCCAAAAATAAAATGTCAATCACATAACAAAAGTATATTCAAGACATATGTTCCACATTCACAAATCTTTATAAAACACACTACTTTAACAAAACATAGCATCCAACATGTTTAACCCAACCAACTTCACTGTAAAAAGGTTTATATACATTATCACTCTTTACATGATCCGACCACCTTGAATGCTAAATTGGTAATCTTTAGCACCTCCACTACAAAATACATGTCCACATCAGCATGATCTCACAAATCCAACGGCTCTGATTAATCACCCCTACCCATATTTACACTCTCATTGAGCCACTTCTACAACCATTTTTTTTCCCTCTTTCACTCCCTGTTTTCCTACCAAAAAAAATGTCACCACTCCTTTTATCCACCATTTCCATCTTCTTAACCGTTTTATCACTTGCAGGTTCACTTACATTCTTGACATTTTTACCATTTCATTATTTGTACATTTTTTCTCACAAAATGTCTTGTTTTTTTCTTCTTTGCAGATGGTGGTTCTATAGGCGTAAACTACGGTCGAATCGCTAACAATTTACCATCACCTACTAAAGTAGTCAACCTTCTAAAATCGCAAGGTATCAACCGGGTCAAAGTCTACGACACTGACCCGGTTGTACTCCGCTCATTAGCAGGATCGGAGATTAAAGTTACGGTGGACCTCCCTAATGGGCTCCTTCGTACGGCGGCCAAAAAACAATCATTTGCCACAAATTGGGTGGAACGGAATATAGTTTCGTACCACCCACACACCCAAATCAAAGGATATATGTATTATATAGTTGTACATTTCACTATTAATTGGTTTCCATATTTTTTGTGTATGATAGCTTCTTGTAGATTGAGTCTTCAAATGCAATGTTTGTTGAACCACAAGTAACTTTAGTTAGAAATGACGATACCAAACATTTCGACTAGAATGTATGTCTACGTAACTATGCTCATATACTCCGTATCATAATTACAGAGTCAATGTAAATAATACTCGAAAGTAATGTACGGAGTAATAAAATCGACAACTACAAAAACTAAAAATTTACTCTGATTTCAATAAAAAGAACTAAAACTTTAATACAATCATAAACGAAGTTACTATCCACATTAACTTAAAACTATTCAACAAGTTTCCGATTTTTGGTAACTGGGATCATTGGATTTCAAATCCGCACAGTGTAGGCTTTTTTCTTTTTTCTTTTGTGTGTGCGTGGAGATATCCATTTTTGATGTTTGTCATTGGGATCTTCGTGTTCATATGGGTTTTTCATGTAGTTCATCAGAATTATCCTCCTCGTTGGAAATCTTTCTATTGTATCATTTGCTCTGTCTTTTTTTCCAATTTTCAGCTTTTAATTTAGTTATGGCCGTTGAAAAAAATAAAATATCAATTACATAACAAAAGTATATTCAAGACGTATGTTCCACATTCATAAATCTTTATAAAAACACTCTACTTTAACAAAACATAGCATCCAACATGTTTAACCCAACCAACATCATTGTAAAAAGTTTTATACATTATCACTCTTTACATGATCCGACCACCTTGAATGCTAAATTGGTAATCTTTAGCACCACCACTACAAAATACATGTCCACGTCATCATCATCTCACAAATCCAACGGCCCTGATTAATCACCCCTACCCATATTTACACTCTCATAGTCTCATTGAGCCACTTCTACAACCATTTTTTCCCCCTCTTTCACTCCCTGTTTTCCTAGCAAAAATGTCACCACTCCTCTTATCCACCATTTCCATCTTCTCAACCATTTTCTCACTTGCAGGTTCACTTACATTCTTTACATTTTTACCATTTCATTATTTGTACATTTTTTCTAACAAAATGTCTTGTTTTCTTCTTCTTTGCAGATGGTGGTTCTATAGGCGTAAACTACGGTCGAATCGCTAACAATTTACCATCACCTACTAAAGTAGTCAATCTTCTAAAATCGCAAGGTATCAACCGGGTCAAAGTCTACGACACTGACCCGGTTGTACTCCGCTCATTAGCAGGATCGGAGATTAAAGTTACGGTGGACCTCCCTAATGGGCTCCTTCGTACGGCGGCCAAAAAACAATCATTTGCCACAAATTGGGTGGAACGGAATATAGTTTCGTACCACCCACACACCCAAATCGAAGCCATTGCCGTAGGCAATGAAGTCTTCGTAGACCCCGATCACACAACAAGCTTTTTAGTACCCGCAATGCGAAATTTACACAACGCACTTCAAAAATTTAATCTACATTCCGATATTAAAATATCGTCACCCGTGGCATTAAGCGCGTTACAAAACTCATACCCGTCATCATCCGGATCTTTCCGACCCGAGCTTATCGAACCCGTTTTCAAACCCATGTTTGAATTCTTACGTCAAACCGGGTCTTACCTTATGGTTAACGCGTACCCATTTTTCGCATACGAGTCAAACTCGGATGTTATCTCATTAGACTACGCCTTATTCCGTGAAAACCCGGGCGTAACCGACCCGGGTAACGGGTTACGTTACTTTAATCTACTTGATGCACAAATTGACGCGGTTTTCGCGGCAATGTCGGCAATGTCGTACGATGATATTCCGTTGGTTGTGACGGAAACCGGGTGGCCATCGAAAGGTGATGAAAATGAAATAGGAGCTAGCGTAGAAAACGCGGCTGCGTATAACGGTAATTTAGTTAAACGTATTTTAACCGGTTCGGGTACACCTCTCCGACCAAAAGCGGAACTAACGGTCTTTTTGTTCGCGCTCTTTAACGAGAACAGTAAAGACGGTCCATCGTCGGAGAGGAACTACGGGTTGTTCTATCCGAACCAAGAAAAAGTCTACAACATACCGTTTACACTCCAAGATTTGAAAGCGTATCGCGACAAACAGTCACCTGCCGCCGGCGGAGGGGATATGGGCGGCGGTCAGGTGAGGATTTCGAGTCCGGTAAACGGGACGGGTTCCGGGTCGGGTCGGACGTGGTGTGTGGCAAGTAATGTGGGGAAAGAAAGGCTGCAAATGGCGTTAGATTTTGCTTGTGGAGAAGGAGGTGCTGATTGCCGTCAGATTCAACCAGGGTCCACGTGTTACGATCCTAATACGTTGATGGCACACGCATCGTTTGCGTTTAATAGTTACTATGAAAAAACGGGACGTGCAGGAGGATCGTGTTATTTTGGTGGGGCTGCTCATATTGTTACACAGCCACCTAGTACGTATTTCTATCTTTATTTTTTTACATACTTAATTAGTTTGTTTATACATTTTCATATACAGTTTCAATTAGATGGATTATCTTAACATTTATTAATTAATTATATATAATATATAATAATTAGAGAGTTTTTAAGAGGGTAAGCTGGATATATTTGCTAATCTGTAATTGGTATAGTTTTGCATATATAGGAATAGGATAGGATGGTTCACCTGCAAGAGTTATGATATTTATAGGTTACATTAATTGTTATTTAATAAGAGGAACTTTCATATAAGGAGTAAAACTTGAAAAAGATATCAACTTAAAAAAAAAAAAAAAATTGTGTATAATTTGAAAGTTTTTAAACTACCCTTTGTAGATTCACCTATTTTGTTATTTTTATTTTAAAAAACGTCATGATAGATACGGTAAATAACATATGTTATTGTTTGTCAACTTTAAGAACATATGGAAGACCGTGAATGTCTTTGGAATTACTAGACTTTTCGGCCTCGGTGGTAATTTGACGGTGGGCCTTCTCTGACATGGTGCCATGGTGGTGGGATGGACCTTACAAGATGCTTTTCAAATTATGGGCCTATAGGGGATTATAGTTTCTCCCAATAAAAATGATGAATATCCAATTAATTAGTGATACTTTATTTTAGTTTTTTTTTTCTTTTTTAAATTAGTGATACTTCATTTTTTATTTTTATTTTGAAAGATAGTCACACCTTATTTTGATCCACCCATTTTAAGCAATGTGCAACCTTTACTTGAGTATTGGAATTGGATTTGGATGCATGTATTGTTACTATAATCCAAGAGATGGTAGTGATAAATTAGAAGGTGAAAAGTAGTCAAGATTTTGGACACAATTATCATATCTTTGAAATTAAAGATTAGGACCATAAAGAACAAATTAACCATTTGCTTTGTTTGCTTTTTTTACTTTTCTTTACTGATGTTGGAGTATTAATGATTGAAAGATTATTATAAATTTTTATATTAATAATTATTTTGCAGAATTTGGGAAATGTGAGTTCAACTAGAAAAGGTGAAGAAGGGGTTCAAGAGATGTTAGTATACATTGTAGATTCATCATAGCTTCTCTCATTCTAGTTTGACAGTATAATTGTAATGGATTATCTACTTAATCCATTTTGGGAATGGTTTATTTGATTATTATTATTAATATATATAGTTATTTTGAGCATATCAAGTTTGTATTTTGAAGAGGGCACCCCTTTTGAAAATGGTTATATGATCATTTATTAATGTTGTTAAACATCAAATACTATCACAGTATTGACACTTTTTGTATGGAAGTAGGAGTAGTATGTAGTTGGGATTAATAAATTGAATTGAAGATGATGGATGATACCTAGAAAAGCAGTGGAATTAAAGTTGGACCCATGACTAGTAGGCAGCTAAAGTTGTAGAGAAATGGTCAACTTGTTGCTGTTTAAAGTTGGAAATGATGTGATGTATGAATTTAATCTCATCAACCACCCGACTGATATGTGGTAAAATTAAATAAACTAACTGTTTTAGATAAATTAAAAGTTGCATAAATCTTTGAGTAGTACAGACAGTATGCTTTAAGATTTTTGCACTATGTAACAACTGTAATCTACTAAATCTTTCCTTTTTATCTTTACTTGAAATTATGTGGTGGATGGTTGATGAATATGTATGTACACATAAATAATAATACAGTCTGACACAAATATAGATACACGATAAAAATCTCACTCAAGGCAGAGATTCCCCTTGCCTCCCATGTACACTTTATTATTTATTGGTGTTGTCACCAAGTAACAATATGATTCAATAACACAGCCAACAGGTCATCTTTGGACTATTTGATGATGATAGTCTGGAGGGTATGAATTTTAACATTTTTTATGTGGTAAAAAAATTGTTTTCCTTATTTTTGGAGTATTCAATTTAAGAAACCACACATGTTAGTTATTGTAATGAGGCGTTTCAAAGGTATTATTACCTTAATATTCAGATCGAGCCTAAGCATACACTCACGCAAAGGCCTTGCGGATAAGCGGATTCATCCTGCCATTGCAACTTCCCACTCCCACACCATGTTTATACTCTAGTGGATTATTGAAACCCAAACAAATCCCTCTAGCAACTATCAATTGTGAGAAATTTTCGGATCAGTTTTCAAAACACTAGAAACGAATCAATGGAAAATCAATTTTAAACTCGAGCAAGCAGTGTTTCCTTTAAGTTCTTTTTCATAAAATGAATGATTACATTCATAGTAGTTTTTAGGTTTTTTCTATCTGAGTATCCTATATTGCGAAATCCTCCATTCTTGAGAAAGTATGTTACTTGTGTATTTTGTTGGTTTAATGATAGTTTAATTCTCAAAGTATCAACTTTTTCGTTTTAACCATCCAAGTTTTTTTCATATGATTTAATCATTCAAGTCCCATAAATTTTGTAGTTTAACCCCTTAAAAAATATTCACTATTTATACTTCAAAATTTAATAAAGTTTATTCTTTATACAATTTTGCCCTTTCGAGTTTGATAATGTGTAAAATAGTGACTAGCGAGGCCATTTTGTGTACCAGTGTAATTATCCCCCTTTTAAAAGGGTGATATTTCCACCAACAATTTTGATAGATCCACCAATAATGTGCAATACGGAGTTGTACTGTACAAATAAATAATCCAGAATGATAATAGATCTATCAAAAATGATGTTGCATTTATCGTAACCCCTTTTAAAAGCATATAAAGAAAGATGCTCAATGGACAAAATCAAACCATTTTGGTTAGTTTTATCATTTGTGGACTCATTTGAAAGATCAATAAAGTTCGATGAAATCATTCCCGTTGTATGTCTTATTAGTTCACATATCTTGGGCTAGTCCATTCTTTAAGTATGTCGGGTTTTTAACTTCTATAACCATAACTTGGGTTTTTAACTTCTATAACCATAACTTTTGTACTCAAAAATCATAACAAGATCTTGCTTTGGCCGAGCCAACATTCAATGTATTTTGGTTCTAGCTTGTGTGGTGGTAGACTCGGACCTCATGAATTAGTCGGGCAAAATTCGAACATCCCGATTAGCAAAAAAAATAAACAAAATTCAATGTATTTCTGGAGTTAGGAATCAATTTATCGGTAACTTTTAGATTTTATGACTTCCGAAGAAACTTTAATTAGTTCTTAAGTACTGAGAAAGTAACAAAAAAGACTTTAATATCCCATTAATCGGGTCTAAGCAGCCATTTATATGAATTTTATGTAAGTTGTTAACTAAACGACTTTTAAACAAAACTATGTAAACAAACAATGCCTTGTCATAGAAGTACATGAAACATAAATATGGATAATAGAAGCTGTGTAAGTTGATAACTAAAACATAACATCCAAAAATTCCTCAAAGGATTAACAAGCAGGACAACAAGCCACAAAAAAACAACTACCTGTTTACCAAAGATCTAGTTCATTCTTCGGATGAGCTCGTTGATAAAATCTTCACGATTTCCAGCATCACCGCCTTCAACATAGTGGTTCCTCTTTTTCTTCATCCCACCCAATGGTGCCTTCAGCTTAAATGGCCACAAAAAGTTGTTGGCTTCCTTAAAATGAGGACCAGCAGTCAAGATTTCGTGGATAAGATCTTCAACACAGATCAACCCAAATTTACCTAGAGCCTGTAATACCAATAGACATGTCGATTATAGTCACCTTGTTCTCAAAGGTGAAAAAAAGTAAATGGCAAATTGCATGTAAGAGAAACAAACTTTCAGCAACTTTCTATAATAAGAATGTATTTTCCAAATTATTGGCAAAGGGGCTATAACTAACAAGTAAAAGAATATAAACCAACTACATGCAATTCGCCCAAAAGTAAACCTCATAGTAATGTAAGAGAAAGCAAGAAAAAATACCTGTTCAACAATGGAATTATCGGTCAGAGGAATTCTTTGCTTGTTGAGCTTGCCATATCCCCTCTTGTAGATCAACTCTTTGACACTTTTCAAGTTGGGGTATCTGTACAGAAGATGTATTTAATTTACAATGTAATATGGTAGAGCAATTATGTATATTCCACTTGTAAAATAATCATACCCGTAAGTAACATATGGTTCCACCCTGTGCAGCATGTTCAATGTTGCTTTGTTGACTTTCAAGAAAACACCGTTAAAGATCTGTAAAAACAGATTCATAATGATCAAGACCATACTAGAAGAACAAGATAACCAACAAGAAATGAAAAACATCTTTACAGCCCTTTCAAAAATCTTTTCTCCATTGGAGTGTGTTAAAAAGAGAAATACAAAAGCACGTGAACCTCCATCGTGCTTATTAGTGTTATGAAGCTGATCTATAAATATTTCCAATTATTAACCAATTAAATATTATACCAAGTTCCTTTCATTAACTAGTATGAAGGATACAAGACTGCTTAGTAAAAACTTCACACCAATTGCCCAACTATCAAGATATATTCAGAAATAAACAAAAAACATTTAAACAAGAAGACATATAAATGACTTTGTGGCTTCAAGAATTACCTGTCTCAAACGTAAGAGCTGCAAAATCTTCTTTGACTTCGGGTCCATAGCATTAATACTGAGCATTGCAAACAAGATAAAATAAGAGCACAACACTGATATCATCTTTAAAGCAATAAGTTTGAAAACTACACAGCAGAAAAGCTATAAATGAAACTAAAGATAAGAAGATACTTACCCGCGGATACGAATGATAAACAACATCTTAGCTTCAGGATTCACATAGAATCCACCTTTCAACCGTGCTTCACGCTTAAGCTGAATTAGCTCCTTTTGCTGCATTTGCAAACAAAAACCACATAGGTCAGTGACCTAAACCACCAACTCACCTTAAAATATAAACTATCACGTTATAAAAATAAAATCTGCACAAACGCTCATACCTGATCTTCATACTCTTTGGTGTACTGTTTAGCCCTGTTGAAAATCAACTTCCTGTTAGCAGCATTCTTTTTCTTCAAAAGCTCACTATCTTGCTTCTTCGCCAACGCCCATTCCTCGTTTCTCTTTTGCTTCTTCAATACCGACTCAGGAACCAATTGTCCTGCCTTGGTAGCTTCAACCATTCCTTCACACTAATAAACACTAAACAAGTTAATCCACTATGACCTATAGACCTTACAGTCTTTATTACAGGTACAATAGAATAGTGCAGAACATACAACCAAAATTTATAAAACAAAGCAATACCGTAGTTTCTAGTGTCTTCTGATAAATATACAACCAAAATATTTCATAAAATCTCTAAGAAACGCAAATTTCAATACATTCCACACACAGAATTGCAGGATCATGAATTCAATGAACATTACACAACTTATAGGCCAAACATTTAGTTTAATGAACAATAATACATACCATTTAGATCAAAAATGAAATTCAAGATCCTACTAGAAATTTAGTAACCTAGATAATAACTTATATTTAAATTAACTAAACAAAAACACATTGTCATAATTTTCCGAAACGATTTAAGTTAAAATTAATGAGCTCGTGAACTAATAGGTATCATTGTACCGTATTAATATTATAATTCAATGAAACATTGCAGATAGGTACAGCTTTTTACTCTCTTTGCATATAATAGCTTGAATATATATGACGTTTAATGTTTATATAAGCTGAATCATAAGTGAAACATAGAACTAACGGTGTGATCAAACATGTATGAATTACAGATATAAAAAGGCGAGATTAGAAATATAAACTTACGTTGATAAAGTTAGGGTTTGTAAAAGATTGATGATAACGGTAAACGTCACCGGCGATTGATGAGCCGTCTGTTCAGTGTAAAGTATGGAGGTCTGAAAAGAAATGAGAATTAGGGTTTTGTAGGGTTAGCTGTTGCCTGTTGATAGTTTATAATTGGGCTAAAGTTTGGATATGTACAAATGGGCCTACATGTGCAAAGATAATTGACCCGTTTTTATGATTCAACACCTGAAAGCCTACACTCATGACCCAACCCAAGTTGACTATTATTAGTTTATCACCCACAAACTATTAATATGGGATTTATTGTTCCGTTATGTATTCATTCCATTTCTTCTTCAAATTTAAGATTATTTTGGAAATTGACCGCATACCCATATTACTACTCATTAAGTCATATCCCTAATCCCTAATTATTTATAAGTAATGGATTCGAAGTTTGAAGTGTCTTCGTTGAACTTGAATAATATAGCATTGGTTCTTGATGAGCGGCGGAACTTGAATATTTTTCTTGGGGTGCCAAGATTATGGTGTTTGTGGTTTGTTTAATTGAAGTAAGGTCGAGCACGTTTGATATGCATCTTTTGTCTAAATCTTTAGTTTGGCTCGCGACTAATTTTATATGCTCTTTTGTCTCACTTAATATACATATTTCAGGTTTGCCAAACATATGTTACTTATAGATGTTACCAACAACTTTCTAAATAACTTTTACGAATGTCCATGCAAGCCTGAAGGCCCGGAATAGTGAGTAGTTCAAATTTTTTTGGGGTCAAGCCCCACCCCTGCCCCAATAAAGCTACACCAATGTCCATGATGCTTATCATAAGATCTTCAATTTGAACAAAGTTATGATGATTGCATCGAGTGGTGGAGCTAGAAACTTCAAACCACATGTAACAAATGATAATTTGAAGCTCGCTTCACTTCGCAAATTATCGGATTTGGTCAAAAATAAAAAAGACGAACCCTGTAAACCATTTATTGTTATGTCTTAGACCAAAAGAGAAACTCTAAAATTTGAAACTAAAATAGCCCTATACAAACAAAAAAATCGAGTGTCGACATTTAAAAAACCAAAGGTTAGTACAGTCAAGACTTTACTTGGTGCCAAGTTGAATATTTAATCAACTTGTGAGCCGTGTATTCAAAGTTATAAACTTTATAGCATGCGAAATTTAGTTAGTGAGCCTATGAAGTAATTAAATGAACCTTAAAAAACAAAAATAATTGGGAGTAAAAGATATGTGATCTAGTAAGAAAATAATGCTTTACCACAGAGCGCTAAGGGTAATAAATAAGATAATAAAAGCTTTAAAAATAGATATGAATTAGTTGAAACAAAGATTCAAACTTGTGATGATTCGTATAACTATTTAGTGCACTAGCAGACTAAGCTAGGTGGTGATATGCGACTTAGCTCAGTTAGCTGGTGAGCAAGACTACTTAAAGAGACATGTAGCACTACTAATTAACCAATACATTTGGCAATTTGCATACTTAGTCGGCTAAAATCATGTGTAGCACTTGCACCCCTTAGCATTAGGTACATCTGCCCCTGATTGCATCAGTTATTTTTGTTGCTTTATATAAAATAATGTTTTGGAGTAAGAATGCCGCAATTTTAAGCAGTTGAGAAGACTTGAATGTATGGATGGTGCGATACAATGCACACACATCTCAGATCACATTGATCTTGCGTATGACACTATGACTGAACGATTATGGCAAAGATGCAAGCAAGGTTTTCTAGTCTTAGAGTAGAGGCTGATATAATCATAAAGAAAGTGATAGATGGTATGAAGATACATGGAATAAAATTTAATACTTCATCAGCAATATAAGTACTAATAAGAGACCAATTATTGGTTCCAAAAATACTAGGAATTAAGAAAAATGAACATTAAAATATAGTCTTTAGGGTCTCTTTGGTACATTGAGTTATAATGTAAGCACAAATATACTACGGAGTAGTATATAAGTTATTGCAGTTGAAATGCACTCATCTATAACATGGTATATTTGTTTATGCTAGAGTTTGGACCTCATTTCTTTTACAGTATTTTTTATTGTAGACCATATATAAATACTGCCATGTGAAAACCACATGCATTTATGCTAGCAACATGAAAAGACATAAAAATCCGAAAAGGGGGACAAATTAAGCAAAAGGGAATTTCCATGAATAAATTAAGGGAGTCATGTAATGTAATGGGCAAACCTTTTATCTCCTTGACTATGAAGGTGCAAGGGGATTTTGTTAGAGTAAAATCAACACTGCAAGCACCTAAAAGAAATCCGAAAGCAAGCACCAAGAGAAAGACCATATTGTTGTGTCCACATGTTATGCCAAGTTGTTCGTTTTTAGAAAATTTCATTGCCAAAAGCAATAATCTTTTTCTAAAAACATGTATGTCCCCATCGTTCAAAAACCAGATGCCCCCCAACAACAAGCAGGAGGCGTATTATTTTTTTAGAAAGGACACACAAGCAAGAGACGTATTGAAAGATCCCAGCAATTAGATAGGATTGAACATCTGAACTCTTTAGCGAATTGCTACATAATTGTCATCAATTAGATAGATTTACGTTAGGTGTTTGTAACGCAAACACAGACATAGTACTCCAAAGATCCCAGCAATCACAGTTTCAATTATTAGGCTTTGAGGAAAAAAACAAAAGATGCTTGTTCTCTGTACAAAACCACTACTAGATCTGGTATAAGGTAAGCAGTATCATCTACAGATAACTTGCATTGAGATATCAAAACAAAAAATGAGCATAACAGAATAACTCAATATGCTTCAATAATTTTCCGATCGGTTACATTAACAAATTTACTTAAGTCCTAACAGCGAGAACGACTATTTTCAGTAATCCTCAAGGAATGGGAAATATCATTCCTGAACTGCTAAACATATTCCGCAAAATGAAAGCCTATTCCAGTTTATTCCAACCTAACAAAAGGATGAAAATACACTTAAGCAATGGCGTGTTTTATCTCCTAGAACATGAGCATGGACATGGTGGTATGTCTTTAAATCCGGTGGCATCAAACAGCTCCATAAACCTTTGATCTGAAATTCGAGCCTTTGCAGCTGCAAACCTTTGGTACTCGTCAAAAATAGACGTCAGACACCATCTCTGAATTTTTCTCAAGCATCCCACTAGACAACCAGTTCGATGCTGCAGCAAGAGGTAGCAATGAGTGTTAATGACAGATTTATAATCACGGATAGTTAATGTGCATACATATTGATTAAAGAATATGGCATCATGTTTCATACCTTGCCTCTTTTGCAATGAATTAACAAGGGGTGATTTCTTACATCTGTTAATGAAACAGCGGATCATAATAAGAAAATGCCCAAACCGTGTAACCTACACTTGTGTATACAGTAACTAGTGATTGATTACATACCAAGAACAACTTTTAGCGCTTCACGAATTGTGTCTTCAGGAATATTGACAAAAGGTTCCTGCACAATAATGCCATGAAAAATGTCACATACATGGCCACATGGGACAATTACTTGATTGTTTCTTGTAATCGTCGTTGGAAATAAAAGTAGTTGCAATCCCACACTACATGTTTTTAAGCAGTTCATTTGCTTAGTAATTTCATCCTCAATTAGGAGATCCTTAGTAGTTAGTTGATATGCACCTTTCGGAATCTAATTTTTAGCCTCACAATGTAGTCCTCGAATACTTATGGTCCCAAGCAACTCTACAAGTTTTGTGCCATGAAGAAAGGAACATTGCCAGTTTGCCACATTAATAATAAAGAGAACATTACATTCGTACAACCAATATTTGACTATCCAATTCTGTCATTCAGTAACTAAAATAACTGTATCCGCTCTGATCTACTTCTATAATCCAATATCAACTACCAAACTGCATATAACTATTCACATATATGGTAGAAAGTAAAAAAAGGATTAAATAACTTTATGATCAACCGTTTCTAATAAGCGAATTCGAAAGCTTATAACTAGTATATCAACTTGAGAACAGAAGTACTAAAGATATGAACAATACTAGAGTATAGCAATAACATAACACTAATAGTAATATTTATAACAAACGAACACTACGTTAGCAATGAAAACATAATCAAACTAAATTCTATATCGGGTGATGATGATGATGATGATGATAATTTTTGAAAAATCTATACCTTAGTACCTTCAATTCCAAACTGAAACAAATGAATTCCATTAGTTTTCAGAAACTCCATGTTATGCTCCGGATACGGTTCCGGACACAAATATCTGCATAATTGATACATAATAAGCTAATTACGTACAAATACGGATGTTAATCGATAGCAGAAAATATAAATTAAATCAATTGGAATTGATTAACGATATGATTATATGATTGATACAGTATTAGTTAATTACGTTCGCAAACATTAACTTACACAATTGAGCGTAAACCTAGGGTTTTAAGAAACGAGAAATTGGCGGTATCTGGAAATCCAGAGCGATATATGCCGTTATCGACCATTGAGAAATTGAGTGGAGGTGAGTAGAGCTCTTCGCCAATGGAATCAAATTTATCAGTCGCCATAGTTGATAATTTGATCACGGAGTTAACGACTTCAATTGTCCGACACGTGTCACGCTCCTGTTGGTTGAGTTCTTGTTGGTCTAATTTCATTGTGAATTTAAATAAGTACAGAAGTTGCAGAGAGAAGAAGGGGAAGATGAGGGTTTATGGCGGTTATAAAAATATAGTTGCAGGAATGTGTTTTTATTTATAGGGTGTGGGGGTGGGAGAGGGTATGTGACACGTGTTGTATTGTGATTGGGTAGTCAATTCGGGTATAGAAAGTCATGGTCTTTTAAGTTTACGCAGTATTTCACCGGGTATAGAAAGTCACGGTCTTTTAAGTTACGCAGTATTTCACCTGGCAAATTAATAAATAAATAAAACTTGAATCGGGCTTGGAAGCGGGTTTATATTGAGCGGGTTTGGAGTATATTGGGACCCGGATTGATCTGGGCGGTTTGACGGGAACCCGTTTGTGATTTTAAAACCCGGATCTGTTAGCTAATATAGAGTAAACAAAAGGCCCAAATAACTGAGAAATCTTGGTCTCCAACCTTCATCTCAAATAGAGAGTTGGTGGTGGTGGCCTGTTGGGTGGCAGCATTGATGGCGGACTGGCGGTGGAGAAAAAATTCGGGCGAAGAGGAGGTGATCAAGACTTGTTAGAGCATCTACAATGAACAAAAGTTATGAAAAGCTTTTTTTGTTGCCACATCACTACTTTTATAAAAAAGCTTTTATGAAAAGCTTTGTTTCCAATGGTAAAAGCTTTGCAAAGCTTTTATTTTCAAAAATTACACTCACACATTTTCAAAAAAGTCTTTCATGCAAGACTTAGAAATCTCAAGCTTTTGTTAGAAAAAGCTTTTCACCCAATGAAGAAAAGCTTTAGAAAAGCTTTTTTATTCCAAAAAAGCTTTACATAAAGTCTTCATTGGAGATGCCCTTAATCGAGACTTCAGTTAACATGTGAATGTTTTGATAATTTTATCATCCTTATTACTGTATAATTTAGTGGATGGATGAACTAAATTGAATGGAATGCTTGATAATGAATATGGAGAGAAAATGAGAAACAAAAGACGAGGAGAGAGGCTGTGATAGTGGATAGAAGGGTGCTACTAATCCTACCAATTATTTATTTTTAAATTAACTTTATGTACTTTCTCTGTACTTTATTCCATCACTTTTACTTTTCATTATGTACTTTTCTGTACCTTTTCCTTTTTTTTATTAAAAAAATAATATGGGAAGTAAATTTAATGGTGTGGAAAGCATAAGCCGGAAAGAAAAGAGAGTAATTTAAATAATAAATCTATCAACTTTTCTTGCAGACTTGCAGTTTTGTATGGGGTTGAGTAATGATATCAAAACTATAAATAAATGGAACATAAAATGATATTTCATAACAAAATACATTAGAACATAAAGGGTGCGTTTAGTTGTGGAAAATTTTTCACGATTTTCCATCTCAAATTTTTTAAAATATGATAAGAGTTTTTGTTTTCTAGAAATGTGTTGAAAATTAAGAAAATATGTTCAAATGTTGATGTTTTTCCATTTTGGAAAAATGATGTTAAAGAGAAGGTTTTTGGAAAATTTTAGAAAAAAGGGAGGTGGGTACAAAGGAAAAATGTGGAAAACTTGAAATCATGGTTTTCCAACTTCAAGTTGTGGGATGGAAAAATGAGTATTCCATTTTCTTGGAAAACTTTTTCGGAAAATACCCATTTTGAACGCGTTTTCTAATTTTCCACTTTTCTTAGAAAAATTTTCTGGAAAAATGATACATTTTTCTTCAACTAAACGCACCCAAAATGTTCGATTTTCCACGATTAAAATGGTTAAATGTTACTACTACATTTTTCTAGTTTAGAACCCGCATGATTTGCGAGATAACACATTAATTTATACTATAAGAATATAATAAGTGTTTTATGTATGTGTAGTACTTAAAGTGAGTAAGAGGTATAAGAGTTATAAAATGTATTTAATTAAATGATAATTCATAAACAAAATACGACAAACTCACTATTTTATCTTGTTAATTTCCATCACAAATAACTCACTAGACGTACATTCAATCATAACATTAAGAAATTGAATTCTTAATACTTATATACACGCATTACAATTAAGGAATAATCATGAAGGATTTTAATTGTAACTAAAAAATGATGTGTATTGTAAATAGAGGAGGGCATTTTAATTGTAACTACAACCTACAACTATTTTAACAAACATATTAATTAAATAAATAAAGAGTTGTTTTATTATTATTGACCTCACCCTTTTTTCTTATAATTTTAATCTCAAATATAATATAGAAAACCCTTAACGATGTCATCAAAAAATCAATTAGCTAATAGAATTACTCAATTTATCAAATTAGCTAAAATTAAAGATACGATGACATCATAAATAATACTCCGTAGAAGCTTATTCATAATTATCCTACCATAAATCCTAAATACAATAAAATTCTTCTTTAGTATGTCATCAATTGATATTAGCCAAATCACAATTTTTTACTCCTTAATTTATTTTACAATTTATGCGTCAATGCTATATTGTTCACAATCAGCGAGTATTTTTCCATTTTTTTTACCTTTGGCTCTACGTAAACCTATAGCAATATATATATATATATATATATATATATATATATATATATATATATATATATATATATATACTAGTTTTCAGACCCGTCCGATGGACGGCTAACTGTTAATGATAATATATCTTGTGGATGGTAGCTGAAATGTTGTAATTAGTGTATAATTAGATGGAAAGTTATGTTAATATTGGCGTGATCATTGACAAGTAATATATTGAATGTATTAAGAAAGCAAATACTCCGTATTAAAAATTTTGAACAGCTTAGTAAGTACAAAGTTGTCAGCAACATAGTTTAAATAGGTAAAAGTATTTATAACGAAGATTAAATGTTGTAGTGCAAAGTAATTAAATTGCTATAATGTTTTACAAAGCTTGTATGACCTCTTTGAAGACCACATTTGTTGTGTGGTTTGTAATTTGTCCATCTTTGTCATATACCAATACTTTCAAACCGCTTCTGCTTGTCACTCGTGAGAATGCCAAATATATTTGGCCATGACTGAATACAGGCTTTTTTTATAAATAATCCGACGTTTGATAGAGACTGTCATTGCGAAACAAACCGATACTGGAAACTGCCTTCTTTTGAATTTGAATGGCAGTCTCATTTCCAATGGAGTCAAAGGCATTCTTGTAATCAACGTGATGTGCCCAATGTTGGTTCCTGAGACTTGAAGCCGAGTTCCATTACATAAGCCGGCAGTTTGATCAATATTTCTAAGAAGCATAATTGGTACATCCTTTTTAAGAACCAATTCATGTTCAGGTAGGCCCGATGCTTGAATCTCATTTAGAAAATCGGGTGTGTAAAGATCTTTGTTCAAATCTGGACCGAGATCAGATTGACAAATGGAGTCCGAACTGAGGTAAACTTTCTCTTATCCATTAAATAGTTCGAGCATACGATCATTATTGAGGTCTACGTACTCGTGTGTTGTGCCAGAATTGCGCGTTCTTGAAAGTATTGTGGGGAACACAAGTTAGCTGATATGTCTTCGTTTACAGCTTTTACTATTGAAAAGGTTGTTTCAAAACGACCATATATGCCGTCCACCGGGTCGAAAGTCAGCCAAAAGTACGGCTTCATCGGACGTCGGTTTCTCTTCAAAAAGTGTTTATTCCGAAAACTTGAATCTCTTGAAGCTGTAAAGAATACTGCCTAATTGCAACACAAAGCAATAATAATGATTACCGAGAACAATATGAAAAAAAAGCAGCTTGCAAAATGTTGTGATTTCTTTGTAAAAAATTCCAAAGTTTGCCTATAAAAGGGAACTCAAAATGATCTAAAACGTTAGGAAAGAAGTGGTAACACAATATGAAGACAAGTATGGAGGACAAGACTCAGACGAAGATAAAGCTGAAAACGCGAACAAAACTGAAGAATCGAGCTCGGATTAGACTACTTTAATTAAATTCTAGTGTTTTTATTTAATTATGGTAATGTTTCATTTTTAATTATTGTAATACTTTTTTTTATTTATCGTAATGTTTTTATTTTAATGAAATGTGTTTTATTTTAATTATTGTGTTTTAATAATTTAATTAATTAGTCAGTGGGTCCCTAGAAAAAATGAAGTGACGGAGTACCGACGACATGGCCTGTCAGTTTCTGTCAATTTTTGAAAAAACTGTAGTAGCGCATACGTAGGGTGTCAATTTTTATAAGTTTCTATCACGATTGGGTACGCTCTAATTAACGTTTGAAATCATCGACAACTTGTTTGAAAATGAAACATTGCATGCCTCGTCATGTATGATTAGGATGACACAAGTCTCTGGTCCTACCTCTCAAACGACTTTAATACTTTATCTAATAATTACTCCATATATCACAAATGTTGTGTCGCTTAATTAAATACGGAGTACTACGACTATATTAGGGGCCTCTATCTAAATTACTTAGTATGCATTTGAAACGTAATTACGTTGATTAAGATGTCTAAGTTAAATTTGTTTCTTTAGTTTTAAGTTTTTATAGTTATTTAAACAAGTATTAGATATTATATAAAACAATTAAAAGGTCTTTTGAGAACGGAAAGTGTCATGTGAAATTACTATTTCCTCCGTCTATTTCAAGTGTCTACATTATTATTTTGGGATGTTTCATTATAGGTGTCCACTTTGGTGTTAACTAATAAAAAACAACTTCAGTGGATATATATTATATTCGAATGATGAAAAGTGTAGTTGGTGAGATTTTCTAAAACTATGTACCCAATCAATAGGAGAGTAAATGATTTGTGGTCTAGAAGTATGTGATGAACCTTCTAATTGTTAACTAATGAAACCCCCTAAGGTATTTGTATTACATTGATCAACTATTTATAACATGTATGTAAACTCTAGATTTAATGGATCCTAACACATCTATACAATTGAGCTGGATCATGCTAATATAATAAATTAATAACTAACCTATACTCTAATATTAATATGATGAAGAATGCAGATTCAAGTCTCCTGTGAGACATTGTGTATATATATAGTATAGTATATTAGTATATATATGGGGTTATATAATATATGTGAATATATAGTCGTAGATTTGTCTCTTAACTAAGAAGAAAAGCAAAGAAGCTAAAAAGGATCAATTCATCAATAATAATAAGAAGAAAAAACCCGTATAAATAACTCTATCATTGCATGCCGTCGAAAATATTATTATATTTTATGCATGTGGCATTAGCTTTATATGACAATGTCTTATAATATCATCAATAATAATGCTTAGTAAAATAACAAAAAACCCAAATATATAACGCTAATTATTGCATGCCGTCAAAATTTTACATCAATTATATACATACATTACCTTTAGGTAAGAAGATCTTATAAGTCATCAATTTAATTTTAGTGAAAACTCCATAAACCATACATGTGGTTTACACACATTTTCACAGATCATACCCGAACTTTTTTTCAAGGTTTTCAATACAATAAGTTTCAAATTTACTCGTAAATGGTACCTCCGTCCAACTCCGTCTATTTTTGTCGTTAAGTTTTACCACGTGATTTGCACGTGGGTATCATTTACGAGCAATTTTGAAACTTTTGGGTATCATTTACGAGCAATTTTGAAACTTATTGTATTGAAAATAGACAGAATTGGTAAAACTTAACGACAAAAATAGACGGAGTTAGACGGAGGTACCATTTACGAGCAAATTTAAAACTTATTGTATCGAAAACCTGAAAAAAAAAAAGTTCGGGTATGATCTGTGAAAATGTGTGTAAACCACATGTATGGTTTATGGAATTTTCTCTTAATTATATAATTCAGTTTTATATGAAAACATTTAGTTAAATTATCTTATACTATATAGGTTAAACTATAATTTAGCCGGTAATGTTTGTTTCTATGTGTTTTGTAGGTTTAACTTGTAATGAGTCTTTTAGAATACATTATTTTATCTATATATATTGCTGGTTGATGTTGTATTAGCATAATTCATTGCCGATGATATTACGTAGTATATCTTAAGTATATATAATTCGAGGCATGCTAGGCTCACATGAATTTTACAAAATAATATTCGCACAATGATATGGACCAATCATTTAATGATAGAGAAACAAATTAGAGAAAAAACAAACAGTTTTGATTGGTTCATCTCCATGTCCATATCTTTACGTGAGTTTTTGTTTGTAAAATTTGTGTGAGTTTAGTATTTCTCATATAATACTCTATTCATTTATGTTAAATAGTGATGCAAAATGTGAAATTACTATATTACTCCTATCTAATTACTCCAAAATTTCAATGATTTCAATAATTTGATTACTTACTAATAATCTGTTACTACTAATACGTGTGTGTTTTTTGGTAACAACTAAATGGAGCTGAAGATTGTAGCTCGAGCTGGAGCTGAAGATTGTGACTGAAGCTTGGGTTGTGCCAAACACATCCTATATACAAATCAAATTCCACTATATTAACCCCTTATAAATAAAAACTCAACAAAACACACATAGGAATACTTCCGGTCTCTCTTCAATTTTACACTACCACTACTATTATTACACGGGGTCTATTAGTTTATTATTCGGATGATGATTTTATATCTTGTTACACACGTAATTACGAGAGTAGGATGTAGCCAACCTAGCAAAATTAAGTGGTAAACTTACAAGCAATTTCACATATTATGAACATTTTGGTATGAATTTAGAGATATAGTTGCATTTTGAGAGGAATGAGAGCAACGATTACACATTGTATTTTACGTAAATACAATGTTGTATATATGCAACGAATCTGAGCTGTTGATTAAAAACGACGACTTAAATCACATGTCATTTCTTTCCTTGGAAATACAGCTGACCTTCGGAATCTTAACCCATGTTTCCGTTTAAGAAGAATAATAAATGACGTTAATTTTTAAAAATCTATAAACCTTCGCGAAATACGTTTATGTTTTTCTTTTTGGGATTGCGTTTATGACTGATCTTCTATTGCAGGCATGGTTTTAAAAAATGGGGTTTTTAATTGACTCGGTAGAATTGCCGGGTTCGGTTCTACCGGTGGGTCCAATCCGATTCGCAGAAATTTGGTAAAATTCTGATATTTTTAGCATGAAAAGTGTAATAGATAGCTGATGAGTGGTACATTTCTTTAATTATTTTATTTTTTATATCCCTTCTTGTATGAAATTTACAATTAAAACTATGTGTGTGCCTCTATTGTTAAAGGCTCAAGATTAATTATCTCATGGACAAATGTGGGGTCAACTTTATATAAGTAACTCAAACAGTAAATAAAAGGACTTGTAAATTCATCAACGCTCGTAGTTGTTAGAGTTTTCATTGTCATAGATGTGAATATATATATTTTTTCTAGAACATAATGCGCCTGACAGGTTTTAAATTCCATGTGAGTTGTCTATACGTTTCATTCTCTTATCTTATCTATCTTTTGTACGTTGAACCTGTATATGAATATGATTAGTTTACTTTTTCTTTATCGCTTCTGCCGAAATAAATGCGACATAACGTACATCTAGAAAACAGTAATATTATAAAGTAACGTAAACCGTTTAATAACTACAAAGTCAAAGTTTAACAACCAAGACGAATTTAAATTTCATAATCAACAAAGGTTCAAATATCATGTTTGGAGACAACAATCCTTTTCTTAAAAGCAATCTTTGTTCGAAAATGTCAAACTACTCGTGAACGAAATTAAGACCGAAAACTTACCAATTTTTCACATAATAAAAGAAAACACATGATATGAAAGAGGCATCAAATTATTAAAAAGTGCTAAAAGTATTGACATGGGACGAAAATAAAAATAAAATAATGGGGAAAAGTGTTAGTTTTGTTGGATTATTGTTATTGTAGTCGATGATGAAAAGGGGATAAAAATAGGACATTCGAAGAATATGCTGTTTGAAGTGAGGGTGTAAATTGTCATTTCATGTAACTACGAGTGCTGCCCGCCACGCAATTCGGGTGGTACCCGTATTTCGATGACCAAGCACAAAAAGTGCTACTCAAAAAGAGAAGTATCCTATTTGAACAAAAAAATATACCATAAACATTAAAAAAAATATTAAAATCCATTCAATGATACTCCGTAGTAATAAAACCATGTGACGTGTAACAATCAGTAAAAAGCGAATATAAAAATGTTTGTAAATCAACCATTTACTACGAGTATAAAATTTTATTTTATTTACTTCCTCCGTCCTATAATAAGTGTCTCACTTACTATTTTGGGACGTCCCAAAATAAGTGTCCAGATTCCCTTTCAGCCAATCAGAAAAGACTTTAGTGGGTAAAGATGAGATGTTATTGGTAGATAGTGACTTTTCTTAAACTGTATGCATTTTTACATGAGACATTTATTTTAGGACGGAGAGAGTATATGTTTTCAAAAAAAGGAGGTATGGGTAAACCATAAAAAAGATGGTCCTACATCATATTCAAAAATTCCCACCCGCATGTTCAACCGAATCAACTCGCATAATCCAGGTCACCAGTGGGGGACGTGCATATTTTGTATCTAGGTTCTGCTACTCGGTACTCATACGGCCTAAATTTCTTTTTGGGAAAATTACATGTATGTCCACTTTAAACCTTGACATTACATGTAATCCACTAGTAACTTGAAGTTACATGTATATCCAAACGATAAATTCATCAAAACTAAACTTTCTAAATAAATGACTCATATATGAACAACTATATAATGATATACATAAGAATTATTACAATCAAAGACCTAAATGCACCTATAATCACATCTCTAATGGGGTCTGTATGTTTAAGGTGACGGTACCACTTTGGCAATGTCCAACTGGTTCTCGGTCTAATATAATACACATTACAATGAGAAAATCATACTTTGGATGATTAGATCATTATTTATAGCCAAAAACCTTAACAGAAGAACCAGACTAACTAGCCTACGTAATTCAAAATTTGAACCCACCTCGAAATTAGAGATTGAAAAACTATTATCATAATGCTTACTCCATACGTCAGAAGCACAACTAGATCTATACGTATATAATTAAGCAACTTGGTGGAAGCATGATATATTATTTTTATGTGAAATTTCATTATTGGCGTCATATAATTTTTTTAATGGAGAAGAAAGGGCAAAAATGTCATCTAATCAATAAATTACCATTTATTTAGGAGTTTATTCGGATTTACTTTCGATAATTTATTATTTAGATATATATGCAATTGCAAGTTTTGAGTGCATATATATGCATTTATAATGTTTAAACTTTAAAGTGGATACGTATGTAATTTTCCTTTTTCTTTTATATCATAAGTGAAATCTATACGAAAGCTTGCAACGTAAAAGTGATACTGTGATCAATAGCGACAACGTAAAAGTGATACATACTACAATTAATAGCTCGTAAGAGCTTCGATACAATGATACAAGTATATTCCTTTTCAGTTTATCAAGATTAAAATAGGTGTCACGTGTTAAACCACTCCCTATGGGAGCCATGGTCTCCGTTCTTCCAAAGCCGAGACTAAGGAACGACATAGGCAACAGCCTAGCGTCCTCTATCTTATCATGATGCGAGAGACGGAAAGTAACAGAAGAAAAGTGGGTCAGCTTAAATGACACGGAGTATTCGTTTTTAAACATATACGAGTAATAAAGTTATTATCGATAAATGTGTAGTCCAAAAAAGTTCATCTTATCAATTTTTAAAATCAGTGTTCAGTTCTTGGTCAGTTATTTTGTGGGTTATACTGACGTGACGGCTGACCGCTTAAATGACGGTCATATTTCAAAAAGTTTATTGCCTTAAATGGCTTAATAAATTTAGAAAATAGAATTATACCCACACTACGAATTGGCCCGAGGATGTGGAACCCAAGTGGGCAGTGGGCCTGCTGACTTTCAGAATTTAACATAAAGTAACATCTGTAACATCCGTAAATCGGACCTAATTGTTTTATATTATTTCCTGATTTTTAAAATAATATTTAATGTGTTTGGAAATAATATTGTTTGAAATAATTGAAAATAACTAGGAAATAAGTTTCAGGACTTATTGTGGTTAGTAAAATATTAAGTGATTTAAATTAATAAAGTTGACGGAAAAATAAAATGTTTGGACTCGCAAATGGTTTTCGGGTTCCAGACAATAAGTTGGGAAGGGGTATTAAATTATATCCGTAAAATTGAAGGTCGGTTTGGGAGCCGACCTCCTTTCTTTTTAATTAGCTTTCTTCTTTCATTTTGAAACAAAAACCACAAAATTGGAGAAATCAAAATAACACCTTGAACCAAATTGATGTAGTGTCTCTGATTCGAAGCTATCATCATCAAGTTATCATCAATATCATCATATTGTTCATCAAAGTGTAAGTATAGCCATTTTTATGAACTTAATTACATGATTAGGGTGAAGATGAATTGAATGAATTTTGAGAACTGGATGCTATAGACATGTATAACTGTTATATAACGATTATACGAAATTGATTGTAGTGTAAAATTGACCTGAAACCGGATTTAATGATTTTGGTGAATTGGTGTCGGGTTAGGGTTTGAGCAGGAAGAACAGGTCTGGGAACGAAGAGGATCGCGACGCGATTCTGTATATTTCGCGACGCGAAATAGGATAAATCGCGACGCGATTAGTTGGTTATAACGCGACGCGATTCATGGTTGGTTGCGACGCGATTCTGGGTTAAACACGGCGCGATTTGATCTAAAATCAGAAATTATTTTTATAACACCCGCCTATAAATACAAGGACATTTTTTTTTTTAAACATATCGGAAGCGCATGATTAATAGAAATCAGTAGATTGCATACATACATTTCAAATAGCAATCCACTTACATACAAACCTTTAAAACTAGATTATTCTAATCATTACACACATTAAGTTTAGGTGTTATAGAAATCCAAACATGTTGTTAAATCAATAAAGTAATATCCATTTCAGAGTAAGCTTGTCAAACATTTCATTCCATAAGTACTTCTTGCCCACCCACATACAAAAGTAAACCTGCAAGAAGTAATGAGGGGTTAGCACGAAGCTAAGTGAATAGATCCCAAGCTATCAATCTAACTCAGCTTAACACATGCCTACAGCCAAGCAATGCACAAGCAACATAGAAGGATCGGTGGTCCTTGAGGTACCCTCATGCCGCGGATGGTTCCCCAAGTAACGCTTAAAACCAACTGACGGCCAAATCAGAGGTTAAACCGATAGTTTGGTACTATTACTACACACGACGCAATTTCAGTGTCTAACACATGTACAAGGCACTTGCGAAGTCCTATTAATAGTATCCAAACCCAACACATTAGTTGACCCCCACCAAATCAAATTGTAACACCCTCCCCCAAAGCCCATCCTCAGATGCAAGCCCAGGAAGGAATGTTAATATAAGCCATTGGGCCAGGTCTGCAGCCCAATGCACCCCAACCACATCGCATGACATCTCATGCAGGTTGTTGGATTCGAACATGAATCCCTTTAATATCAAGTCTTTCCACTGGATTCGAACATGGTTATGTTCAATCCCAAATCTATATGATGTGTCAAGTCAAACATTCCAGGGATGGGGTTTAGTAATTGTATGAAAATGTGGTTATTGAATATGTACTAACCTATAACAAGTTCCAAGAGTGTTGTTTTGGATGCAGAGACGGAGGAACATGAGGAACCGTCTGGTATTCTCAATGATTCCTCAATACTCGTGGGCCTAGATGTGCCAGGTAATTTCTGATAAGCTTGATGAATTTTAATAAGCTTTGACTGTTTGCTTTACTATGATATGATTGTTAGTAAAGTAAATTGAATTATTGGTGAATAACGCTTGTTAATAAGTTGAAAAATGCAAGGTGTGATTATAGATCCTTGCTAGGGAATTATTTGATAAATGATAAACTAAATTGATGTGACTTGATATGATGAAATTAATGGGATGTTGGTATTCTCCATTAATAGGTTTCGAGTCGTGTTGTTATGTGAATTATAAGGAGTCTAGTTATGGGAATATGTATATTGACTTGGAAAAGTCAAAGTTGAATGTGGTTGTGTCAAACTTGATAATAACTATGTTACAAAGTGATGAATGTGACTAGATGTTTATGTGTTTAGCATTGATCATAATTGGGTTGAATTATGATCTTTGTATTGAAAGTGTTAAGATAGAAAGTCAAAGTGGTCAACGAGTCCAAATGTGTGTTGACAAGTTGTGAAAAGTTAAAGTGATTATGAATTTGGAAAATTTGTTGAAATTGATTTAAGAATGATGATTTTAATGTGGATTGGTGTTTTAGAGTTATAGCATAATACCAATATTGAAAATGGTTTTGTTTGACTTGGAATAGTCAACAAAGTGTGAATTGATTGTTTGAATAGTGGTTATATGGGTTGAAACCCAAATGGGTTGTTAAGGTACCCAAATGGGTCGGTTATTGGTCGAATGGTTAATATGCATGTGGGTTCAAAAATAATGAATGTTAAAGTGACTTTAAGTCATCAGTATAGTAACAAAGTGCGTGAAAGTGTTTTGGATAATCAATGTGGTTGTTTGGTTGAAATGCCCAATTGGACCCTAAACGGGTCAATGAGTCAAAACAGGATATAATGTGTATATATAGATGATGAATGTGCCCACACGTCATAATTATATATAGAAACATGTTGGCAAAGGGTGGAACCCTGAAAGTATGCCGTTTGGAATATAGAGTGTCAACGAAAATGGCTCAAATGGCCTAAAATTGGTTATACGTCCGTTTTCTCGTAAAACGTGTAAATTGAAAAAGTAGAAAAATGGAAAGTTGCATTTTGATTATATGAGGGTGCCTGCAAAATTTCAGAGTCTAACTCTTTACGGTTTAGGAGATATGCGCGTTTGAGTTTCGTATTTTTGCACTAAAAATTGCAGAATTGTTGCAGCAGGATGAATCCGGACGGATTCCTTGAATCCGTACGGATTCCCATGAATCCGGACGGATTCCTTGACCGGATTCCTTAAAAATGGTTCTGTCCCAAAACCTGGCCTTGAATACGGCGGATTCCCCGGAATCCAGGCGTATTCCCTTTAATCCGGGCGGATTCCCCAGAATCCGGCGGATTCCCCTCTTATTGAGACATTTCTTGTGTTATGTGTTATATTAAGTGAGTTTAATATGAAAGTTCGTAAAATTTCGACGTTCGACGTAACGTTGGACGTAGAAATTTCGTTAAGAAATTTCGGTGTCCGATTAAGATGAAATTTACATATCCACTCAAAAACGGGCCAACGGTCAAAGCTCATCGCCTTGCCATGAGCCCTGTCAGTTTTCGGCACTTCGGGGTCGTTTGGGGCCCGAAAAATCGCATTTTACTGTTTTTCGGACATTATTTCGGACTTTTAGCTTATGATTTGTATTGGGCTTTTGTTTCTTTGAGTCCAGGGATCATTCCTAGTACTAAATATAATGTAAAAAACTTGTTTTAAGAGGTTCACCCATTTTATTATGTATGAATAGTTTGTAAGCGGTTTAACTAACTGCATAGCATACCCGTAAGGGTATTGTTGATTGTTGCTTGTTAGGGTAAATAGATATTGATTATGTGAATCATGCTATATGAATTATTTGAAATACAATGAAGTATTTGAATCATGAAAAAAGAGGCATGGTTGAAATAAGTGTTTTAAGAGTTGAGGAAATAATTATATGAAATTACTCTTGTTTGATAACTGAACATGGAAAGTTTATTGTTAATCAACTTAGGAATTATATATTGATGAATATAGGTGGAATATGACATGACATTTTAATAAGGCACTTAGTGCTAAATGTTATATATAGTATTATATGTAATAACTAATGTACTAAATGATTGATATGAAATCCAGTGATAAAGGTGTTAAATTGACTTAGTTATGTTAAACTCTACACCTGTGTTAATGTAATAATAAGAACTTTATTGAACAATTGGAATTATTATGCCTACCTAATTATGTGAGTAGTTTCACATTCAAGTGATAAATGAAAATAGTAACAAGTTAATACTGGGTCATAAAGCTATTACAAAGTGTTACTATATGTGTAATAATTGTTGATTTCAACATTGTGTTATATGAGAGAGTAAAAGTTAATCACTTTAGAGATTAATGGTATGAAGTGGCCTGAGAATGAAGTGTGACTGACATAATATGACGACGTCTGGCCAACGTATTTATATTATGCCATTTCACATGGAGTTGTTGAGGCTATTGAGTACCCAATGAAGCTAAATGATTTTAAAATAACGGATGATATAGGTTGACCTGCGGTTATGAAATAGTTATTGATTGACTAAAAGTGAGGTAGTAGTAAACTACTAAAACTATTGATTAATGTGATATCATTATAAAGGAAGAATTTTGGACTGTTTCTATTACTTGTTAAAACGTATAAGTGGTTATTCGGTGATGATAATTAAAGCTTGGTAAAGACTACCATAGTTGGATAGCCTATTGTAGGGCAAAAGTAAAATAGTCAGGAAAATAAGAGTTTACTTGTTGGATTGATAGTCTTATTATAATTATGTGCGAATTACATATAATCTTTCGTATTTTTGCTTATCTAATGACTAGATAAAGTAGTAAATTGTAATTTGAAAAGTTATGTGATGAGAAAAGTTAAGTAGAGGTCGGCTAAATTGGATTAAATATGTGAATATTGTTGAAAAATGTGTTAATGATTAGCACATTTTGTTAATGTGGTACGTGTGCTAGTATAGCAAAGTACCCATTGAACGAGACTTAACATGTATCCAATATGAATTGGTGCTAAGTGATTGTGTAAGTACATGATTATGGTAGTAACCATAGGATTGGACCTATCTTTTGCTTATTAATATGTGTATTGTGGGTTCCATAACCACTGTCTTGTTATTGAAAAGGATACAATTCATGTATAAATTTTGAAGATCTAGCACGTTGCTAGTTCTGTTTGTGAAAGTATATCACTTTACCTAGTTAAGTGATTTACTTATGTTAAGTGATAACTTGTTTTAAAACGTTCATTGTGTATATGAAAAATAAGATTTGGATACATTATATGTGCTGAAATGAGAAATTGAAGCATGTACATTGGATATGTGCATGTGTAATTAGGTTGAAAACATATATCTTAAAATGGATTAAATGTATACATATTTTGTGTATGTGTGATTAGTGATTAAGATACGCATAGAGATGATATGCATATGTAATTTAAATTGTACAAATACCTTATGTGCATTTAGTGATAAATAATTATATAGTTAGGGAATTGGAAATAAAGTGTGAACCAAACTTCACACGAGGTAGGATGTGATTAAATTCCCTAGACTAATTAAGGATGATTAGATTTCGAGGACGAAATCTCTTTAAAGGGGAGAGATTTGTAACATCCTCAAATTGGGCCTAGGAGTAATAGGTATTTCCTGTAAATTTAAATGCGATTTAAATTTGTTATATGTATTGTGATAATTGAAAATAATAGGTCAAACAGTTATATGACTTTTTGTGAATAGTAAATTATTAACTGTTTTAAATTTATTTAGTTGACGGTAAAATAAAATTGTATTTCCCCGCAAATAGTTTTTAAGTTCCAGACAATAATAAATACGGGGAACGAAAACTAACACTTATATGGTATATTATATGTTTGGGTCGGTTTCATCTTCCACAAATACATACATATGTACGTATGAACAAATACACACACACATATGATCCTAAAACAAAAAACATGAAGAAATCATCCAAATTGGAGCTTCTAAACACGAATTCAAGCTTCCTTAATCATCACAAACAAGGTATGATCATGTGTTCTTGATTTTATAAACCCTAGAAATTGGGGGTTTTGGTGTTCTTGGTGATAATTCGAAATTAGAGTTTGATTATGTGATATTTATGTTAATTAAGCTTCAATAACATGTAATAATCATCCTAGCATCATCATAATCATGTTATATGTGTTAATTTCATGTTTGATATAACCCTAGAAATTGGGGGTTTTGAGTAGTTGATTAATTGGTATGATGTTCATGAAATAGAAGCTTGGAATGATGATAAAATTGTTAGTTGATGTTTAAATGATGATTATAATGTAAACCCTAAGTTAGAAATGAAGAAGGTGATAATATGATTTGATGAGTTCATGGGGTTTTGATGGGTTAATGGTATTAATCATAACTAAAGCTTGATATTAGTTGAAATGGTGTTAATATGTGTTATTAAGAGGATTAGTAGCTTTAATCTAACTTAATAGTGAATTACACAAGTTGTGTGAATTATAATTCAAGTGGAATTTGGTGAAAATATGATGATTAGGCGTTAATTATATTGATTGATAATAATAAGAGATTGTTATGACGTTGTTAGTAAAAGGTGAGTTGTATATGAAGTTGTTATCCATTGAGGCTAAGATGATCATGATAATGATCATGAGTGATTAATGAAATAATAGATGAGATAGATTGTGAAATTCTCAATATATGAGATTAATGACTTGATTATGTAATTGACCATATTTGAGGTGGATTAATGTAATGATGTGATTCCATGTTCATACTTTAATAGTAATGGTGAACTAATGATGTTAAATTGGTTATATTTAATCTTGGATTGAATTGTGTTGAATGATTATAAGTAGGTAATTATTTGATTGAGTTGTTTAGATTTTATTACAATTATGTGATGATATTTCACATTGAAACAAGTGACTAACTTGTGTTGTGTTATTGTATTCTCAGATGTGGAGAAGACTCAGTGACATTAGACTACTGAGTGGACGAATATGATTTTCGGTGAGTGGATCTTGGACTTTCTGTCTAAGTTAGTTGTAACAACATGGTTACAACGGGAAAACTTGGTTTATTGCAATGATTGCATTAATATTAGATTGGCATGTTGGCTAAATCTTTGATTGATTATTGGCGTCCATTGTGCTATGATAGTTGTGGACTATTTGATTTGGTGAGGGTCAACTAATGTGTTGGGTTTGGATACTATTACTAGGACTTCGCAAGTGCCTTGTACATGTGTTGGACACTGAAATTGCGTCGTGTGTAGTAATAGTACCAAACTATCGGTTTAACCTCTGATTTGGCCGTCAGTTGGTTTTAAGTGTTACTTGGGGAACCATCCGCGGCATGAGGGTACCTCAAGGACCACCGATCCTTCTATGTTGCTTGTGCATTGCTTGGTTATAGGCATGTGTTAAGCTGAGTTAGATTGATAGCTTGGGATCTATTCACTTAGCTTCGTGCTAACCCCTCATTACTTCTTGCAGGTTTACTTCTGTATGTGGGTGGGCAAGAAGTACATATGGAATGGAATGTTTGACAGGCTCACTCTGAAATGGATAATACGTTAATGATTTAACAACACATTGGGATTTCTATAACACCTAAACTTAATGTGTGTAATGATTAGAATAATCTAGTTTTAAAGGTTTGTATATAAGTGGATTGCTATTTGAAATGTATGTATGCAATCCACTGGTTTCTATTAATCATGCGCTTCCGATATGTTTAAAAAAAAAAAATGTCCTTGTATTTAGCGGGTGTTATACAAATAGTCCACAACTATCATAGTATGCGAACGTCAATAATCAATCAATGTTTAGCCAACATGCCAATATAATATTAATGCAATCATTGCAATAAACCAAGTTTACCCGTTGTAACCATGTTGTTACAACTAACTTAGACTGAAAGTCCAAGATCCACTCACCGACAATCATAGTCGTCCACTCAGTAGTCTAATGTCACTGAGTCTTCTCCACATCTGAGAATACAACAATAACACAAGTCAGTCACTTGTTTCAATGTGAAATATCATCACATAATTGTACTCAAAATCTAAACAACTCAATCAAATAATTACCTACTTATCATCATTCAACACAATTCAATCCAAGATTATAAATAATCAATTTAACATTACTAGTTCACCATCACTATCAAATTATGAACATAGAATCACATTATCACATAAATCCAACACTAGTTGTCACTAACCAACATGACTCTCTTAATTTCAATGATTAACAATCTCATATAATAACTCACCTTTTACTAATAACACTATAACAACCTCTTGTTATTATCAATCAAGGTGATTAACACCTAATCATCACACTTTTACAAATTCCAATTGAATTACCATTCAATTAACTTGGTTAATCCATTATTAGGTTAAATTAAAGCTACTAACCTTCTTACTAACACATATTAACATCATTTCAACTAATATCAATCTTTAGTTTATGATAATCACCATTAACCCATCAAAATCACCAAGTTACCTATAAACTCATGAACCCTAATTTAATACTACCACTTTAAGCATGAATCTTGTTACTTAACATCATTAACAAGTACAACAATCATCACTTTAACCAACTTAAGCCTCAAATTTCGGATTAAAGGCATTAATCTATCAAAATCATGATAAACCCTAAGAACCAACTTAAATTTACAAAGTTTAACTTGAATCTTGTTAGCAATCAACAATAGCAAGCTTAGTTAACAACAATATCACATAATCAAACCCTAATTTCGAATTATCACCAAGAACACCAAAAACCTCCAATTTCTAGGGTTCATGATTTGAAGAATTAAAGACTTACAAGATGAAAGGAAGGATTAGAAGATGATAATCTTCACACTAGAAGCTTGAATCCGAATTATGAAGCTGCAATTTTGATGATTTCTTCATGTTTTTGTTTTAGGATCATATGTGTGTGTGTATTTGTTCATACGTACATATGTATGTATTTGTGGAAGATAAAACCGACCCAAACATATAATATACCATATAAGTGTTAGTTTTCGTTCCCCGTATTTATTATTGTCTGGAACTTAAAAACCATTTGCGGGGAAATACAATTTTATTTTACCGTCAACTAAATAAATTTAAAACAAACAATATTCCACTAACCACAATATTTCCTGAGACTTATTGACCTATTAAATTTACAATCAAACACATATAACAAATTTAAATCGCATTTAAATTTACAGGAAATACTTATTACTCCTAGGCCCAATTTGAGGATGTTACAATTTTTTTTTGCAAATTTCAAAAGTGCATAAGTGTTTAGGTGTGTTTTTAGCGACGAAAAATTTGATAGGATTTTAGTAAACTTGGATTGGGCCGAAATTCGCATGGTCACTCGGAAACGGCCCAATGATCAAAGCTCTATTTTAAGAGCCTAGAAGGTTTTAGGCCATTCGGGGTCGTTTAGGGGTCGAAAATGGCATTTTTCTGTTTGTGGACTTCATTTCAGGACTTTCTGATTTCATTCCGAATTGGACTTTTGTTTTCTTAGACCTCAGGGATTACTTGCTTAAGTGAATATGTTATAATGATGATTTGGAACTAGATAATTGAGTAAATGATTATGATAAGTTGACTTGTTATAACTTGGTTAAAACCATTAGTTGTAAAGTAATACGATTTTACTTACAATCTGGTTTTGACTTGTATTTTGATATGGTGTATTGAGATATCGTGATATGTTATATAATTATAACATAAGTTCATTGTTGATTGATGAGTTACTGACTTGTGTATTTTGTTGTGATTCTCAGATTGAAAGAGAACTCAGTGACATTAGACTACTGAGTAGTGGATGACTGAGGTATTCGGTGAGTGGACTCGTTCTCTCAGTGTGATTTGGTTGTAACATAATTGGTTACAACAAGTGAACATAGTGTTATTGTGATTGTTGATTGTGATTGGTGACTGTTGAAATACACGTGTAATAAGTGATGTGTTGACTTTGAGCATTTTGTGATTCGGAGGTCAACTTGACTGATTAGTTGGACTGGGTTGCTACAGGTTAGTCAATGTGAGATTTGTAATTATGTGTTGAGAATGGAACACATATTGACTAAAGGTAGCAAACAGTTATCGGTAATACCACTGTATTGGCGTGCAGTTGGTTGTAAGTGTCGCTTGGTGCGTCTTCCGGGTCTGAGGGCGTCACAAGGACCACCGATCCTCTTGGTGATGTTGTGTCAGTGTCTATGTGATATTTGTGATAATCAGTATTGTTATGCTGAGTTGTACTGATAGTGACAGGTTGACTCACTTAGCTTTGTGTTAATCCCACTATTTACCCTTTACAGGTCTTGAGATGATTTGGGCTGGGCAAGGAATGGACTGAAGAATGTTTGACTACCAAGTGTTACTCTGATATCTGATGTTTATAAATCCGTGTTATTCTTGTTTTATATAACACCCGGATTGATAACTAAGTTTTAAATTATATGAACTTTTATGTTCTGATTGATTAAAGTTTTAATTTGGACAAACGCTTCCGATATATTGTATTTAAATATGTATAATATGAGGGGTGTTATAACATCGATCGGCATGCCTCAATTAAGAGAACATAAACTAATTTCGTTTCCTCAAATTGTAATATGTGACATGACTTAAGTTTTTTTTTTTTTTTTTTTGTATATTTATTTAATCTGAAAGGATAATATTAAACTTTTTGACAGTCTAAAAGTCAAATGTATAAGATAGGAATTTAGATAAATGTTTAGTGTATAAAACTGCGACGATAGCAATGGGACATGGCAACACTCTGACATGAGATACATTGCCATGGTAAGATCTTCGATTGTCGGCTTATGGCGGCAATGGCCTGATGATATGGTGCAAATGCTATGTTACGGTGATCAATATCAACAATTAAAAAATTGATTGTCTTTCATTTAACTTTTACGGTGTTAGAGTATATTAATTAAGCTTGTTATGTTCGAATGAAGAAATATCTATTTCATTATATTTATATTATAAATAAATACTAAAATCAAGTTTCGTTTGCCCTTCAAAAAGAACAACTTTTTGATTGGTTAGCAAACTAAATACATTGCGACTTTGTGTTTGATTAGTACTATCAATCATAGGGTAAACACTACACATATATGTCTATATAAAGCGTAATATATGAGTCGACAAAAATAATGTATGATGGCCGGGTCCACGTTCGGTTTTTGTGTGGGTTTACAATGTTTAGAGGCCAACATCGATAGTTGGGTAGAAAGCGTTGTTCGGTCTTTAGATTGAATTGTTGGCCAAAAATATATGGATAACAACAATGCCTTATCAAACATCCAAACTCCAAATTAAAAATTCTCAGATTTGCGCTCTAAAAGTATGTGATTTTAAACTTAATATAGATGTAAAATAGAATGATGAAAATGTTCAAAGAAAAACTAAAAAATAAAATTAGTAACACAATTGAGTTGTTTAAACATGATATGTAACACAAAATACTACTCCGTTCAAATATTACTCCGTAGATATGCATAAAGTAATTGTACTTCGATCAATGGACGGTCACGAGGTCATGACCAATATTTATGGAACTTTATTTTGCTATGTGTAATCGTGTACAACTATCATGTTTTAAATTTTAATTATCATTTTCATATCTTTATCAATTATCAGTTCTCACTTCGTACATATCATGTTTAAACAACTCTTCTCACTTCGTACATACCATGCTTTAACAACTCAATTGTGTTACCTATTTTCCTAACACTAAAAAAGTGAACTTATGTAAGTACTTTTTTAAAAAAAAATTCTTCTTTTTCTTTTTCCTGATCACTACGGTTTAGGGAAGCGTTTACTCGAGATGGCGTGTCACCAAAATATAATCAAACTTTCGAGAAAATGTCAAAGAATCGAAGAAAAAAAAAACATTCTTCAATGCTTGAAATTTTTTTACTTCAAGTAACGTGTAAAACTAAACCAACCCGAAGATATTTTGGCATGAATCCAATTGAAACGAAAAATAATTCGTTTTTCAACATGAAAAATTATATCGGAGATTCATAATTTTAAGATTGTGAACAAACCTTATGATTACTTATGTTTTTTTTCTTCACAAAATTTCACTCAAAGTTTAAAATATTTTTTTACCCTTATGTAAGCATTTATTTGTGCTCATATAGATATAGATTTAGATTATGGAAAGGAAAAAAAAGATAGAATAAGACTATCACATTTGATTTTAAAGATTTAGAAAAAAGAGAGAATAATACTATCACATTTAATAAAACTAATTAATTTAATGAATGGAAAGGACCGGAAAGGCGGAAACAGGTAGAAGAGGAAAATAGACTAAAAAAAGAAACTAAGCTCGAACTTGTGACTCTTTACCTAAGAAGTAGAGACCTAACCACTTGGTTATGGATGCAATTATACATAATATTTAATTAATACATCATATTTAATTATTATATATAAATTAACTCCTGAAAAACTTTGTGTGGGCATCGCACATATCGTAAAACCGCCACCGACTATAATCCATTACAAAGTTAAACATTAAATAAATTCTTATTCACAGCTGTGGTTCTCATTATCATTTCTTAAATATAAGTTGGGGTTAAGTTCAAATGAGAACCAACTAAAAGTTGAGAACCTTGAGAACCACTAGATTACATGCTTGTTCACATGTGATTAACTTCATTCACATGTGAACATTGATTTAGGTTAGATTGGTAAAGAAAAAAATTCGAAAATCACGTCTTAAAACACTTTTTACATGATTTGTTCACATTATCATCAAATGTGAACATATATTTGTTTTTTGTGTTTTTCGCTATAATTTCGGATTTTTTTAATTTTTTTTCTTTACAAATCTAACCTAAATCAATGTTCACATGTGAATGAAGTTAAATCACATGTGAACAAGCATGTAATGTAGTGGTTCTCAACTTTTAGTTGGTTCTCATATGAACCTCCACCTATATATATATATATATATATATATATATATATATATATATATATATATACGTATATATATATATATATATATATATACGTATATATACGTATACGTATATATACGTATATATACGTATATATACGTATATATATACATATATATACGTATATATACGTATATATACGTATATATACGTATACGTATATATATATATACGTATATATATATATACACGTATATATACGTATATGTATATATATATATATACGTATATATACGTATACATATATATACGTATATATATATGTATATCTATATACATATATATACGTATATATATATATATATATATATACGTATATATATATATATATATACGTATATATATATATATATATATCTATATATATATACGTATATATATATGTATATATATATACGTATATATATATGTATATATATATACATATATACGTATATATATATACATATATATACGTATATATATATGTATATCTACGTATATATACGTATATATATATAGATATACGTATATATATACGTATATATATATATATATATACGTATATATACGTAGATATACATATATATATACGTATATATATGTATATATATATACGTATATATATATATATATATATATATATATATATATATATATACGTATATATATATATACATATATATATGTATATATATATATTGATTATTTTGTATAAGAGGTAAAGTCTTTTCTGTTTGTTTTATAGAATATCCCTGGAAATAATCAAAAGAACCAATCTTATAAATATTACTAATCTTTTGTTTAGGTATACTCCAATCTTTCAAATTGTTTTCAATGTTTGAAATAGAAACTTTCATAGAATTTGTATGATCATGTTCTTCTTCGATTTCAGAAGTAGAACTACTTCTTTGATTTGATAGTAATCTTATGACTCTATTCATATTTAATTATTAACTACTCCGTATTTGATTTAAACTTTGTTTTCTGAAAACCTTAACTTATAATGTTGATTGAACATACCTTCTCCGGGAACACCCCCATATCGCTGTGGTACGGTCGTCTTACTGTCCGTCTGCGACTAATTCCAACCAGCTGATCGACAGGGCTTACCAACGCAGATGTATATTTTCTCAACATATATAAATTAATTTTTTCTTTCAACAATGATGAAATCAAACAATTCATAATTTTCATAAGAATATAATCCATAACTACTACCACCTCAAAAAAATGAGCTCATGGCTCTGATACCAAATGCGTACAGGACCATAATTTAACATATATATATATATATATATATATATATATATATATATATATATATATATATATATGGTAGTGATCAAGAGGGAAGTGTCTTTTTGGGGGGAAGCGTTAGTACGCATCAGGAAGCATATTACAATTATCAATCAAAACGTCAACAAAAAATTATTTTTATCGGTAAATAGTAATCAAAAGCGATGCTATAAAGAATATTTTAACGAATGAATTTCATTTTTAAGTCATAACATTAATTGATGAATATTTATTTAATTAATTGTTAAGATGCAGTGTGATGCATATTAACTAAGATGCATCGCGATGCATCATAAAACTTCACATTATTTGAAAAATATTTTTATTGTTAAGATGCATCACAATGCAGATTAACTAATATGCACCGCGATGCATCTTAACGGATTTGGATCAAATATTCATAAATCGATACTATAACTTGAAGAAAAAATTTATCAAGGAAGCTTAACATTTATAACATCGATTCTGATTAACATTACTAAATTCCAGTTTGCTTTTTTCGAGATTAGTATAGGTGAAGGTAATATGCTTCCTGATGCGTACTAACGCTTCCCCCTTCCCTTAAAAAATGGACTTCCCTCTGGATCATGCCACTATATATATATATATATATATATATATATATATATAGAACTAATGTATCTAATATAAAGAGTTCGGTTCAATTCGATTTTTCGATCGATTTTAGTGAGAAACCCAAAACCGAACCATATATCGGTTTTTTGAAAATCAAAAACCAAATCATTAGTAATATTACTTAATCAATTTCAAAGACATTAAGTGAGAAGAGAGAAATTAACAAAAACTTATCATCATTTTAAACATTAATTTCTCTCTTTTTACTCAATACTTTTAAAAAATTGATCGAGGGATACTAGTCGATTAAGTAGAAATGTTATTTATAAAGAAGAAATTCGGTGACAACTTGTCATTTGTGCAATTTTACAAAAAATGGGTCCCTAACTTAATTACAAATTGGAAGTTTAATACCTTAAACTGAAAAAAATAAAATTGTGTACCTTAAATGAAATTAGGTGAAAAGTATGGTACCTTTTTTTATACTTTTCCCTAATAAAAACGAAATAAACTTTGCTAAAAAATCTTTTGATTCTTGACTTTGGGTATTGTTGATTGATGCAAAGAAAAAAGTAGACTTACGTTGATTTTGGAAAAAATAAAATATACTACGTATTTGATTGTGGGTATTTTTGATTAATGCAATTGATTTAAGAAGAAGAAAAAACTTTGATTATGGGGTTCTTGATTTTAATTAAATGGTTTTATAAATTGACGCTGATTTATAAATATACACCTGATTTGGAAATTTTTGGTTGTTTTCTTGATTGTTCATCAATTTACGTGGCGTAACCCTCATTGTTTTGATTAGCTGGTTTAATTTCTTGATTGTTCTTGTAAGTGTTTTGATTTGTGTTACACTGTATTTTTTTAGCTGCAATGTACATATGATGATACCATTCGTACGTATATGTTGTTTTCTTTTTGATTAATGCTAGTTTAGGAACTGCAAAATTCACGGAATCGTCCATGAAAAATATCAAAGTCGCTTTATAAGGAACTGACACCAATAGCCCTATACACAAATACAAATTAATCATAACAAAACTTGATGCAATAGTAATGACTTATTGAACTCGAAATTGAAATCAAAATCTAAATCGTAAATTACCTAGTGGTTTATTGTATTCAAAACGTGTCTTTTTCAGAAATTCAGACTTTAGGTTACGGAGCGATTGAACGAATCAATTAGGGATATCAATTACATCTCTTTGAAATTGAATTGGAAATTAGAAATTGTAAAACGAATTCAAATAAGGCGATCATATATGAATTTAGGTCATTGGGTGATGGAATAAAGTCATGAATATCTTGAACTTAAAAAATTAACGTATTGAGATTTTTTTTTGGAAAAACAAATAAGGAAGTAGTTATTAAATTGAAGTTTTCCTACAACACTTGGAGGGTGCTCTACAATTAAGGATAAAAATATAAGGAATTATATTGTAAATACAAAAGAGTGTATATTGTAAATATGGAAAGGTGTATTACCTTTTTAACCACATACAAAATGGATAATATTTCTTTAGTTTATATTTCTTTTGTTATTCCTAGGTTATACGTAATTGATATGGTGTACTTGATAAATGAGTTTGATTTCTAGATAATACTTCAATTTTACTTTTGAGCAAAAACTTATTTGATCCTTTGTTTTGTTAAGTTTTCTACTTCGATATAAATCTCGTGTACATTTTAAGACAATTTGATACGGCTCAAGAAATCAGCTTTGATATGTAATTTCATCCCAAAAATGTTTGGTTATTAAGCAAGTATATTTTCAGCTTTGATACTACTCCTAGAGGTTTAATAACCTAAATCATCGAATATGAGTATCTTACTTTTTAATATACTTCAAAGATCTGAATGCAATGTTAAAAAAGAATACAAGTTTAAAAGTTTATTGATATTTTTATCCTAATAGCGATACATGTAAACAAGAGAACTAAGACAGAAATACCTTGAACATTTCTGGATTGTTCGAACTACAATATTGGGTTTGTTCGCCATGTCACATACATCTTATCTTATCTTATCTTAAATTATATATAAGAAACACCTTTATGATATCATCATTTTAATTAAGTTTCAATTTGTCAATTAAGCCCTTTAGTTTTAGTAAATTTTAAAATAAGATCCCTAACTTATTAAAAAATAAATTTTTTTGATCGACTACTCACTTACATATAAATTTTTTTTTAATTCATTAATTAAAACGTTATCAAAATCGATCTGCAATGTTTCTATTATTAATTTACCAAATAAGAATAAAATTACTTGAAAATGTTAATATAGACTTAATAATTAATTTTGTTTAAAAAGAAAAAAATGAACCTTATATCGGGTGAAACATAAAATAGAACATTTAACCATTTTAGTTGTGCACAATCGAACATTTTATATTATATTTTGATGTGAAATACGGAGTATCATTTTATGTTCTTATGATTTATCTTTTTGATGTTTACGGACTTTATTTTGTGAAACTTGCCTTAAAAAATAAAAACTATGTGGGTGTCCACTATGGTTAAAGTTCGAGATTAATTCACTCCTTGTACAATTATGGGGTCAACTTTGTATGTAAATAACTCAAACATTAACTAAAAGAACATGTTAATTCACTAGCTTTTGTAGTTGTTAGACCACTCCCATCAGTGACTGAAACTGACGAAGCCACGTCAACACCACGTCAACTTTTTCTCAAAACTGACTGAAACTGACTGACCACTCCCATCAGTAGTCCGCCACTTCAATTTCTGGAACCCGCTGACTAATTAATTAAAGGTGAAATGTGAGTTTTTTATAAAAATATATATATATATATATATATATATATATATATTTTTCAAAAAAAACGGCCACATGATTTGTTTTTTTTTTTTTAATAACTAACGGATATAAACAAAAAATAAAAATAAAAGCAATGGGCCCCACCCCTCACTCGTCCCCTCTCGTCGCCAAACCGAAGCAACCAAACCGACGAGGCAACCGACGGATCGGTGCCATCGCCGTCGGTCTCGTCGGTTGCAACCGATTGAAGCCGACCTCCACCGATGGAAGTGGTCTTAGAGTTTTCATTGTCATAGATGTGAATACGTAGTATAGTTTATAGAACATAACACGGCTGATAGGTGTTAAATTCCATGTGAGTTGTCTGTACGTTTCGTTCTCTTATCTTATCTTATCTCTTGTACGTTGAACCGTGTATATGATAATATTAATTTTACTTTTTCTTTATCGCTTGTGCTGAAAGAAATGCTAGATAACGTACATCTAGAAAACCACGTAAACCATTTAATAACTACAAAGTCAAAGCTTAACAACCAAGACGAATTTAAATTTCATGATCAACAAAGGTTCAAGTATCAAGTTTGGAGACAACAATCCTTTTCTTAAAAGCAAGGTTTGTTCGAAATGTCCAACTACTCGAGATTGAAATTAAGACCTAAAACTTACAAAGTTTCACATAAGAAGATAAAACACATGATATTAAAGTGTGGATACGTGACAAAAATAAAAGTGTTAGTTTGTTGGATTATTATTGTGCTTGATGAAAAGAGGATAAAAATAGGACATTCGAAGAATATGCTGTTTGAATTGAGGGTGTAAATTGTCATTTCATGCAACTACAAGTGCTGCCCGCCACGTAATTCGGGTGGTTCCCGTATTTATGTGACCAAGCACAAAAAGTGTAAATGAGAGGTATATTATTTAAGGATGGTAATATTTCTATCAAACTTGTTGATACCTCTGCCATATTTATGCATTGAAAGTTTGTACTGTACAAATTGGTACTGCACTGTAATGGTGGATTTATCAAAAACTTTGGTGGATTTATCATCACCCATTATTTAAACAGAAGGAAAATGATAAACATAGTTAAAGGTATTATGTCTAAGAAATGGATTTTAATAACGGGAGTTCTTGGGACATTCGTTAATACTTTCAAACATGCATTAAATATTGTATCATAATCATAAATAACTTTTTGACTTTCTTCAATTTATATTGACCCCCTGAATATTGATAAAGATACAAATCATTTATGTATGTTTAAAAGCCTTAACAAAAGCCCTAAGGACTTTCGTGATCAAAATTCGTAAGGGAATTCGGATACACATAAATTGTTTGTAGTCTGATAATAACCACTTATCCCATTAGTTTAACTTCTCCCGATCAATTTAATGTGCTAGCACTTTATGCATTAACTTAACTCTTAAACATAACACTTAGTGCTACATGTAGCAAAATTCTAAATAAAAAAATCTTAAAATTCATTAAATTAACATTACTCGTATAAAAATAAAAAAATCTTAAAATTCATTAAATTAAATTAAATAATAATAAAATCATGAGACATGTAATGTAACACTTACTAACACGAAAATAAATATCTAATACAGTTTATAAAATGTTTGTAAAATCACAATTTTTTATTTAATTTTATACATAAAAAAGCTTTAAACGGTACACGATAAAAAGAAGGGTGGTGATAAAATCACCACTCAGATTGATAAATCCATCACAAATATGAATAAACCAAGTTGTATTGTACAACCTGTTAATGCATATTTGTGGTAGATTTAATATAACTTGTTTATGCATATTTGTGGTGAATTTATCAATTTGAAAGGTATTAATATCAATTGCCTAAAAAGAAAAAGGTCATTTGAATGGAACCTCTCACCCTCGTATCATATTTCAATGGTTGTTCCCCCAACCCACAAAGAATATCAACGCCGAACAAATCACCTGTTTACAAATTACCCATCTGTGCTAAGGCATAGATTCAAACCCAAACCTGTCGATCACACATGTAGATCTTGACGTTTTCATTGGCAGTATCACTTGAACTATGCCCGATTGTCAATTGGTACTCAAAATAAGAAAAGATGGTCCCACATATTAATTAAAATACCCGCATGTTCAACCGAATCAACTCGCATAATTTAGGTCACAGGTGGGGTGCATAGCTTTGTATCTAGGAAAATAACTTCTGCTACTCGTACGACGTAAAATATTACCATAAAAATGAAATGTAAAAGTGTAACACCCCAAAATCTAAAAATATTATTGTGATAATTAAATTAGTAGTTGTTTTAAACTATTAAATATGTAAGAACAATAAAATAGTTAAAATCGCAAAATGATTTTTAGGTTCCAGACAATAGATCTAAAAGGGGACAAAAGTAGTACACTGATATAGATATGTATTTCTAATTACTTCTCATAAGTTCCACACAAAAACATAAAAATAAACAGAGTAAAACCTAGTATCGTCCCTGGGGTTTTTACGATGGAAATCAGGAACCAAAACCATCTCAATTTAACCATTTAATTCAGACTAGAAGCTGGAATCTTTATCATCTTCATGTTCCTAACCTATTAGTAAGTTTGATTTCTTCTTATTTAATTTAATAGTTTGAATTGAGGTGGGTTATGGATTTAGATATGAAATTGAGTTGGAAAGAGGATTTATTGATGTTTATTAGTTGTTATGAAGATATAGAAACACTGATTTTGATGTTTTGGGTATAAAACTCGAGCTGCTATGTTTAATCAGCAGGTATAGGGGCTGTGAACGAACCAGATCGCGACGCGATCCTTAAAGGTCGCGACGCGAAGTGTCTGGGATCGCGACGCGATCCTTAGTGGTTGCGACGCGATTGTCTGCTTATCAGAATCTTGTTTCTGTTTTAATCTAACTTAATTATGTTTTGAATACAAATCTATGAACAGAAGTGATAGATATGGTAATAGTGGTTTAATATCAGATTTTAAGTTGAGATTTGAGTGATTAATTACTTAAGTCATTTATGTTATTAAAGATGCTTAGTTTGATCAATTAGTTAAAGATTTAATCAATGTGAGAACTTGTTGGGATTAATTGTCACACCCCCAATTTCATGCTTTGCGGAAGCGATTGTTTTTGGGCGTGACTAATCAAATATCAAAACACCAAAGTACAAGCAAACGACTCTAAATGAGACGTTGTAGAAAATATATTACATTACATAAGTTTTCAAAAGTGGTACAAAGTTTAAGTCATAAGTTTGAAACATAGTAGTGAGTTCGCAAAATGATTTCAGAAGATTTTAATACATAACCATTATACAAAATATAATGCAAGAAAATCTTCATGTCTAAATGGATGCATGCGACTCGTGATAGCTAGCTTATCCTGTAGGCCAGTCCTACTGTTGATGAGCACCTGAGAATACAACACTAAAAGGTCAGCTATAAAGCTGGTGAATCTCACAGGTTTAACAAAAACATTGATGTGATCAATATGATTATCCGACGATAATAACCATTTATAAATGAATAGTGATTTAAGCAATTTACTCAAACAATGATTTTTAAACCAACGCAGGTTTTCTAAATGGTGATTTATCAATTAAGCTTCAAAACAATGATTTAACCATTTCCGGTTACTAAATAATGATTTGAACCAACGCAGGTTCCCTAAACAATAACGAAACCAACTAGGATGAAACCAACGCAGGTTTCGGAACATTGAACAAACCAACGCAGGTTTTTGAACAATATGAAATTAGACAATGATGAAACCAACGCAGGTTTCGTAACATTGAACAAACCATCGCAGGTCTTCGAACAATGTGCAATTAAACAATGATGAAACCAACGCAGGTTTCGCAACATGGAACAAACCAACGCAGGTTTCCGAACAATGTGAAATTTAACAATGCTAATCAGGACCAAAGAATGGTAGCCAAACAATGTAACTAATATAGTTAACCGAACTAAATAATCATTTAATTCCATGAGTTAATAATTAAATTAACTAATCAAATAACATATGATCACGAAAACATGTAAGCATTGTATCTCACCCCAATATTTAAAACAGTAAAAATGGGGCTGTGAGACTCACCTGTAGAGCGAGCAATCCTATTGTGCGTACGTATCCCAACAGTAATCTCCTAACGTCCTAAACACGCAAGATTGTATGTTTGTAAGTGTACGCGTAGTAGTTCGTTTGTTTAGTTGTTCATGTGGTTGATTACTTCTAAAGTATTTGTTACGTGTTACATTCGATGTTTCATAAAATACGCGGCCCTTTGATGGTGCTTCGGGATTATATTTTGAAAATATAATATTGTTTGTTTTGTATAAACTCCTTTCGTACATTTGTATACCGTGTCGTTTATCCTTATTTGAAAACGTATAAAGTTAATTACTTAGTTTGTAAAAAGGTACGACTCGTAGTCGTCAGGTTACAATTATATTTCAAAAATATAATTAAGTTTGTTTCATGTAAAAATGTTTATTTAAACGTATATTGTATCCATATAAATGTTTGTATTCGTTTTAGTTAACATTGAAATCAGAAAACTGGGCTGGGCCAGGTACCCGCCGGGTAGTCGAGGTACCCGCCGGGTAAAACGGTAATGGGTCGAATCCGCCGGATTTAAATCAATACGCCGGATTCAATGGATTTCGAGGGGAATCCGCCGGATTCACCCGAATCCGCCGGATTGGGCTCAAAGTTTGGGGAATACGCCGGATTCCCTTGAATCCGCCGTGTTCATGTTTTCTGGGTAGGAATCCGCCGGATTCATCATGAATCCGCCGGATTCACGTAACTGGTTCGACTCTGTACGCACAGAAAACATACAAAACCATTTCTAAATCCAAATTCCGCTTACAACAACTTAATACAAAGCTAATACATGTAATATAACATACTTAAACACGAAATTGAAGAGAAAAACGAATTGATTCCTTACAATTTTTGAAAACGAACGGATGTTGATGATGATGAAGATCACGATGGTGATGATGATGAAGTAGCTAGATGATGATGATGATTATGTTTATGTTGTTGTTGTTTGAAGATCAAAGCCGAGAGAGGGAGGGAGCAAGAGACCGAGAGAGAGTGATCAAAAATTGTGTTCGTGTGTGTGAAAATAATTGAGGTCGGGTTATTATAACCGGCCTCAATTATTGAGGTAGTTGGAAATTTTCGACCCGTGTTTGCGTACCCGATCGTTAATTAATATAATATTTTAAAATGATAATTTCCTAAAAATGTAATCGTATACGTTTTCAATCAAAGTATTTTGTAAAAATACTTTTAAAGAGATATAAAAATATATCTTTGTTTTACTCAAAATGTACGGATAGTTTTCTGTATCTAAAATGTATTTAAATTTCAAAGGGAGTACATAGTTATTATTCTCAATAATAATACTTTGTTTAAAACTGTTTTTCACCAAATCTTATTTTGGGTTTCTACGTTTTGTTTGGTTCGTGTATTTGCGATTATTAATTTATCGTTTCGGTTTATATATATACATATATATATATATATATAATACTTGAATGCTTAAGTGTTAACAAGTATGTAATACGTGATTTAAAAGTTTAAATTGGCCCCTAATTTTGGCCCTTTTTGACCGGGTGTCACATTAATAAACATATTATGATCAGATTGTAACTTTATGAGTTATGTCTAAAGAGATAGTTAAAGTATTACAAGGTTAAAGTTAATAACAACATTAGAAGTCTAGTTATGTAAATTATGATGATTGTGAGATACTAAATGTGTTGTTATGATATATATTATGTCATAGGTATTTCAAGAATCAAGAAGTGACAATTACAGACATTATGGTTAATTGCTTATTCGTCTAAAAAGGCAAAGGTGAGTATTATGAGGGTTAAATGGGTAATGGTTATGTAATCCATATTGCTTACGAGCAAGAGGCTTACATAATCTGATGAATGATTAATTGTGTATAATTAGGTTATAGATGGGAGTAAGATTTTATATAAATACATTGTTTATTATGGTGTGGCATACAGAAAATCGGTAAGTGTGGATATGAATGAATTCCATTATTTATATAATATAACTAGATGGATACGATGTGTTGTGCTATGATATAGCAGGTGGATAATTGATAAAACTGTTGAGATATAAGTTGTGTTGTGATTGTGGGTTAACAAGCAATGGTTGCGGCCATTGGTTTGTGTAAATTGCTAATTATATAATAGTTAACATGAGATAAAAATAAGGATCCTCAACAATAAATGAAAATGATTATGTGAATACGTGAATTGTGTGGATTGGGAATTGTAGACACTTCTAATGGACTTGTGTCGGGATTTGTTTCCATCACTTCCGCGCGGTGATTGGATAGTTCCTAATTAATGATATATAATGCGCGGTCATTAATTGGTGAACAAACTGTAAGACTAATTGGTAGTAATTAGCATGGTATGGGGCAGAGTCCAGAAAGGGTTTCTACGATTTCTCAATAATTATGTGTAATTGGTATTTATAATGTGGAAATATATAATTATGGTGTCCAGGATTGGCTGCAGGTCATGAGCTGGATGGTAATAATTTGGTGCGGGTAATGGTTGCGGCCATAGGCTCATGTGATAGCTAATATGATAATATTAGCACGGAATAAAGTTAAGGATCCATGGCATATAAGAAAAGAATGAAATAATATTGAATTATAATATTGTGTGATAAATTATTCCTTTAGCTGCTCATATGCTCACTAAGCGTTAACTTATTCTTTTCAGTTGTTTATTTTGTAGGTTGGGTTCGGTTGAACCATTATGCTTGAGCTTATGATTGTGGTTGTCAGAAGTTAACGTGGATTGGAGCTTGCTGTATGGTTAGACAATCTTCCCTTCTTTTAAACTATTGTAACGATGACACTTGTATAAGTCGCCCATTTTATATTATTTAAATCAAATGTTTAAATGAAAAGAAGTTGTGGTAAATTGTATGTGGTGGACTTTTAAAGTCGTCAAAATGTGGTAAATACTATAATATTACATTGGAACTAGAATGAAATTGAATAAAATATGTTTTAAAGTAAAGAAATAAATTGGGGCGTTTCAAAAAGAACTATCACAGATACAGTTATAAGCTGAACATAAAAACGAAAAGATCTTGTGATCAAACATGACAACCTACAGAGGCAGAGGTAGGAAATCTCAATAGAGGGGATGAAATTTTTTATTTTTTTTTTATAATTTTGTGGGGTGAAACTTTTTAAGTGTAATTAATATCTTGAATAATATATTTTTTACATCATTTACAATTTCTTGTGGGGGCGGCAGCGTATGCTACCCCTACCCTGTCTCCGCCCTAACAACGTACAAAAATATATTACGATCATTAATTTGTAACGAGGTTATAATCAAATAGGTGTTACGTGTTAAAATTAAAAAAAATAGGTGTTACGTGTTATTTCAATAAATAATGCATTGCCAATTTTCTTAAAAAATTGGCATAAATTTATAACAAAAAGGGTGTAATAATTAGAAAATAGAATGATACCCACCGTACGAGTTGGCCCGAAGCTGTCGAACCCAAGTGGGTAGTGGGCCTGCCGAATTTGGGAATCGAATTTGTGGGGGCGGCAGCGTATATACATGCCTAATTTCGTTTCCCATATATAATTTCGTAATTGTAATATATATGTGACTTACATACTTTGTATATTTATCATTTCTGAAGGCGTAATCGTATGTTCATTAAAACTTTACAAATAGTCTAAAAGTTCAATGATATGATTAATAGTATTTAGTGAGGTGATACTCAATATAAGATACATGGTAAATTGGTAATAATACCTTCAATTATGGCCGCAATGGCCGGATGATTGGCTATGATAACGATATTTATAAGAGTCCTTGTTAATAAGATAATTTAGTCATGTGTAAATTATTATTGTAGGTCAACTAACTTTAATTTAAGGCATTAATGGCTCAATGTAGGGGTGAGCGTGGTACCATACCGGTACCGAACCGGTACCGACCGGTTGGTACCGGTTTTTAATTTGAGGTTTGGGGTTTCGGGGCGAAACCCCAAACCTCAAACCCTAAACCCTAAACCCCAAACGCTTTACAAAACGCTAAACCCTAAATCTTTCTAAACCCTAAACCTTGAACCCCTTCTAAACCCTAAACCCTTATAAACCATAAACCATAAACCCTACTAAACCCTAAACCCTAACCTTAACCACAAATTAAATGTACAACTAATCACTAACACATGTGTTACTAATTTGTGAAACCCACCAAAAAATGAGAAAAAAAAGTTGTCAAAAGTATGCATTGAGGGACGGCAAATCGAAGAGGAGAAAACGCTGAATTTTATGGTGCAATTTTCATGATTTTTCGACTTACCGTTTGTGAGATATTTAATTTTTAAAAATGTGGAGGAGAGAGAATAAAGTGTGGAGGTTAGAGAATAAAGTGACACATGGCAGAAATCTGTTGGTTCCCTCATTCTCACTCAAAATTGGTGTACTCATTTGAACCTTACTCAATGAACTTATCATTAGCAAACAATCCAAAATGGCGAGCTTAGATAATAGATATGATGTCTCCCGACTCTCGTTTTAATGTTACTTTTAAGCTTATGTTCGAATACAAAAAGATATGTTTCTTCGCATTTTATTATCAAGTTTTGTTTGCCCTTCAAACGGGACAACATTTTTTTTTAAAACGGCAGAAATATATAAAATAAAAACTACTAGCAAGAAGCTAGTAGAGAAAGTATACAATTACAAATCTAGAAAACACACAAAATTATAAATTCTTGATTCTTCCCGGGACAACATTTGATTGGTTTGCAAACTTTGCGAATTCGCATCATGTATAGGTTAATCCCTATATATGTGTGTCTATATAAAGCGTAATATATGAGTCGACCAAAATAATGTATGATGGGTCCACGTTTGGTTTTTGTGTGGGTTTACAATGTTTAGAGGCCAACATCGATAGTTGGGTAGAAAGCCTTGTTCGGTCTTTAGATTGAATAGTTGGCCAAAAATATATGGATAACAACAATGCCTTATTAAACATCCAAACACCAATTTATCGTTTTCATTTTCAGATTTTTCCTACTCATTTACTTATGATGATGATAGGTTTGCTCTCCAAAAGTACGTGATTCAAGCGTGATATAGACGTTTAAAATGATGAATACATATAATGTAGCGTATTACAAAACGAACCCCTTCACAACCTGATACTCCATTTATTAGAACGATTCCTAACATGATAAATTAGGGATGTCGTTATTATTTTCAAATAATAGAAGCATAAGTATATAAACAAATAGTTATAATGGTATATGTATATATGTGTTTCAATAATCATGTATAGTTGTATACGTTAACAATACTGCATAAAAGCATAGTGAAGGAATAACATCGCAACACAAATTTTTTTCCCTTATTTCATTTCATGATGTTTGAAAATCCTGAAATATGTCTATTAAACAACAAAATTGTGTTACTAAAATATTATTTTCATTTTAGGTGTTCATTCTCCTAAGTCGTAGCACGAAAATCGTGAATTGACGTAAGCACCTCTTTTTTCCGATCACTAGATTTCGGGAGGCGTCAAATTGAGATTGCGTGTCACCAAAATTCAAACCTCGAGAAAATGTCATATAATTGAAGAATGATGATATATTATTATAGTTACAAAAGTCAATGTATTGAATTAAGGAACCCACCCACGTGTCACATTAGCCGTTCAAATTTGACTTCTAAAGTCATAATTTCCTATTTCATCAAGGGAGTGATAAATACAACAAAATATTTGATTCATACACCAAATTTATGCTTCAATCTGTTTGTACAGTGAGCTTTAAGGATTGTACAATTTGATGTAGGAATTAATTTGTTTGTTGTATCTATCAACTCCCGTTTCATTATATTTCCCTTCGTTGGAGTCTCCTTTTTTTATATATTTAACTTTTGAAATGTGATGAAGATTGAATTATTAATTTTTAGTATATGATATGCAGTAACAACTTTGTATTGTGTCTTTTGGTCATCTTAAGACTACATTATTATCTTTCATTTCTGTTAGCATTAATAATTGGCGTGGGTAAACTATAAAATGTTTTTACATCCCAACCATATGATTATGATCAATAATATTTGACCACAAACCGCTTCTAATGAAATATGGGACTAGACATCGTCTGTCCCTCGCGATTTCAACAATAGTGATTATGACCAAGCATCATTAAAGATAATTCGAAAAACATTATGCATACATCAATTGACTATATATATGCTCGTTCACACAAACGTGACATCTAACTAATGTTTCATTTGATATGACGCCATAGAAAGCGTTAGCTTTTGTGGGGAAATTTGTGTTGATATTTAATTTTCTATTTGAAGTCATTTTCCATATGATGCAATATATATCATCTAACTCATTTATCTATTTAAACTTAATTCTGATAAAATTTTGGCAGGGTTTGAGTGAAGTGATATGGGCTTGTCCTTTCGACTTTGAGTAGAAGTTTTTGATAGACCCATTTAATTTAATCCATAAGACATTGGATTAAGATGTAGGTCCAGTGGGCCATAGCCCAAATGATCTTGACAGGCTCCCGTGAGTCATCACCACATCTGTCCACATGATCTATAGATAATACGTGGCAAGTCTAATTTATGGGAACTTACCTACGATGCACCATCTATCTATCAAGCATGCCAGTATCAGGTCATGGCAATCAAAATATTTAACTTTCAAGATGAGTTAAGTCGGCCTATTTTTTATTTTGTGCCCGATTTTTTTAATTGATTTATTTTAGAAATATATATAACCGGATATAATTTTTAAAATCATATGTACTTTATTTATATAAAAAGCTATCAAATTATTATCATAGGGTGCTAAGTGTACTTATTTGAAAATTAACATAGGCCATTGATCATTAATTAGGGAGCCTAATCAAGGGTCAAGATTTGTTAACGGTATCCTCTTTTAATTATATAATAAATAAAAGATATTTTTAGTTTAATGTAGTTTCACAGCCTGATAGTTCCAATACTTAAATACAATATGAATTAATATTCCTAAATATATATATATATATATATATATAGAAGTTAAATGACAAAAGTAATATTAGTCAATTTAAATTGTGCATGCGTTGGAGTTGAAACTTCACAAAATATATCGTGTCTTTGATTGAGGTATCACGATGGAAAAGCGATCAACAATCCTAAAAGAATGTTACTTATTGTGGAAATAATGGAAAACAATTCCTTAAGTAAACGCAAAAAAGGCTTAATCGTTTTGTGTTTATTTTCGGCCATAAATCTCAAATACACTAACTCATCATTTGTCGTCATTGGAGAGCTATCAACTTCTGTGAACACTGTTTGTAGATCTCGAAGTTGCTAGCTTTATTCATTGTCGCACTTTCTACCGATTTCTTTCTAATATAAACAATTGGCACTACATTAAGGAATTACTTAGAGCAAACTAATTAAAAACGTTAATCAAGTGGTTAATTATCACAGTATTATTTCCTTTTGGTACTAATTTCACTTGTATTTGAGAGCTTCTAAGCTTTTAGTGTCTATGGGTGACCGAGGTAAGGAGATTGTCCTAACAACCGGCAACACGTCTCAGAGTAGAGTTAGTTTATGGTGGCTTACACTTAATATTAAAAAAAAAATTTCAAAGAGAATTTAAGTGAAGCGTAACAATTTTTTGGGAGAAATGAAAAAATTTTAACAGGAGCATAACTTATTTTTATTTTCTCAAAGACGAAAATATCTAACGAAAGCATATAAAAAGAGTAAAACGTCATGGCTACCATGAACCTAGTCGAAGTATGTCACAATGATAAGATAATTAATTAGATGAAGGAATTTATTGTTTATTAAAAAAAAAAATTAAAAAAGAACGGGTGAACTAATGCTTTAATAGGAGCATAATAACACAAATATATAGTTTATTTACTCTATAGACATATTCCTCAAAGCCCAATAATTTTCTATGAGTATCAATGTCTTATTGCAACTAATGAAGAAAAATAGAAGCCTATAACCTTTTTACCTGTATCACAATATGAAGATTTAATGTTATTTGTGTGATGTGATTGGCAGGGGATATTAAATATAGTATATTTATATAGGAGTTTGTAATCCACACTTGATGTCATTAATGGATGGCTTTGGTTAATTGCACGTTGATTGGCTATTGAGCTATCTAGTCTTTATTGGCACATATCCGTTTGTAAAATGTTTGAGGATACATGATTACTAAGCTTTTCAAACTTTATATTGGCAAATTTTTTGTTTCAACTTAAATAAAGAGTTTAATTGATGAGGTTTTTGTAATATAAATGATGTTATAGAGATTATCTAAATGACACAATTGAAAAATGAAAGGATCGACTATTGAGTTAATTTATAGAATTAATTGGAAGGATTTACTAGCATTACTCAAAAAGTCGAACATTAATAGAATATATCAATTGTAGTTATAGTATAACATGATTTGAGAGGTATAATGAATTCAAAATTTTGACTATATTCAAACGGTTGATTAACCACTTGAACTTTGTGAACTTCATAGTGTTATTACAAACTTAATCCTACCATTCTTTAACATTTATACTCATTAATTCATTATTTATTGTTTCCTAGGACTCAAAAATTATAGTATAGTAGATAGATAGATAGTAGATATCTTGTACTATTAAGTATTAAAAGTAGAAATAGAAAAATGGATAAAAGAAGTGTTTGTGGTTCAACATGACCTAACCCGGTTTGGCCCCACAAAATTACCCTTTAAGACCCAAACCCATTTTGACCCATTACCCAACCTTCCATTTTTACACCTCTCATTATCAAGCAATAATAAAATGTAAACAAAGACTGGAAATAATACCTGGAGATTTCCCACCATCGATTGGCTGAGATTCTTCAAAGAACACGCATTGCTTTGGTTCACGGATTCTACGTTGCTCGTTACATCCGTTGCAGAAGCCCATACTTCACATTTTTTTATCACAACCGATAACTTTAGAATTAGTAGACTTCGAACCCTCTCCCCCATTTTTTACGAACTTCCAAAACCACTGAAACTTTCTAGACATGAGTATCCTCTCTTTTAAATTCGATCCCGAATTCCCTATAGAAGAATCTTGATTCTCCACTTCCTTCGAAGATACATTTTCCTGAACATCAGAACCCGTCTTGGGCTCGTTTTCACCGATTTCCTGGATTTCACTACAAGAAGGCGTGGACTCTAGCTCAGTCTCTGTTTCAATTTTGGGGTCGGCTTGGCTTTCATCAACTAATAAATTTGAAGCTACACTACTTTGTTCAGTATCGTTTTAATGATCATTATCATTTTGACCTCCTGTGGGGCTTGATGGATCTGAGGACTACTATGGACGGGATGGGCCGGTTACAATGGTGGTGACCCATACTCTGCCAACATTGACTCATCAATGGCAGTTCTCAACACCAACATTTGTGCAGCCACCAGCCTACTCGTTACTCGTTTGTACCTGGCTCAACGTCATTTTTTTCGGTAAACCATCCGTTTAAACTTGGGCCTTTTTTGGCATATTGGGTTTCTTTTCCATGGATGTTGCTAAAACTGACCCATTTTGGCATATTGGACTTCCGTAACACTGACCATGAAAACAAATTCATATAAATACCATCCTGCCAATTTGAGTTTCTCACCTGCATTCACTTGTAAAACTCTATCGTCGTACACCGCTGCTATTCAATGTCGTCTCTATACTTGTAGAGGCCATGAGCAAAGTTATTGTGTTACGGAGATGAGACTCTATAACTAGATGTCAAGTAAGATAAAGGTTCGATGAAAATGATTCATAGTGATCCGATTTTCAAATAATTTATTTATTTCTCTGATACTTATTTATATCTCTAATACTAATTGTCCCCAATTGCCAGTTCTTAACTCTTTTAGTTAAACTCTAATATGTCAATTCAATTTTTTCAATTTTAGACCATTCAATCGACCTATATATTTGTTTAAATATATTTAGTCTAAATCTAGTTATTAACAAAAGTTCTCTTCAAAATAAAAGAGATGTCAATCTGTTATGTAATCATATATATATATATATATATATATATATATATATATATATATATATATATATATATATATATATATATATATATATATATATATATTAGACGTATCACATTACTTGGGAAACTTTTTGGAGGCTCTTGAAATTTAGAGGCCCTGTACGGTCGACCACCTCGCCCACCCTCAAAAACGGCGCTGCTACTATTGAGGTATTCATGTTCCTTATTTTGTTAAATGGTGCCAGTAACCGTTGATGATTCTTTTTAAGTTCTTCGTGATTTTGTCGCTAATTACCAGTTTTAATTAGGTTAAGTCGACGTTATTTGTTCTGTATATGATCGTATTTAGGTTAATTTAAGTAATTGTAACTGTTACTGAGTGTTGCTGCTGCTGTGATCGCATTCATGATTTCGTACATGACAATCGGTGGTTCACTTTAGCTTAATTGAGCTTATAATTTTGTACATGATCGTATTTTGGTTAATTTGATTAATTGTAACTGTTACTGAGTGTTGCTGCTATGATAGCAATCATGATTTTGTAACTGTTACTAATTAAAAACGTTAAGCAAGTGGTTATCATAGTATTATTTCCTTTTGGTACTAATTTAACTTGTATTTGAGAGCTTCTAAGCTTTTAGTGTAACATCCGCCCTAAAGATCTAAGGGTATTCTGGTAATTTCTTAGTTTTAAATTGTTATTTAATATGTTAGGAAAATTTGTGCTCAATTTGAATAATTGTGACTAATAAATTATTATTTGTTTTAACTTTATATAGTTAACGGTAAAATAAAATTGTTGGAATCGTAAATTGTTCTTAGGTTTCAGTCAATAGGTTTTGAAAGGGACTGTTTTAAGTGGATACGGAGTCGGGTAAAAAGTTGGGCCGACTTATTTATAAACCTTCCTAAAAAGGAAAGTACTTCACTTTCTTTGAAAACCAAAACCTAAGAACAAGAACCTTGAACTACAAAATTTAAATCAAGTTGAGAGCTGTGATTTGATCTTGTTTCTTCATCAAACTCATCATCATCATCTTGTTAATTTTAAAGAGGTAAGTTATGTGATTTCTTGTTACATATATATATGAACTAGATTTACAAAATTGAAGTGATAAATGATGTTAAAAGTTGTTATATGATGCTATAAATGGTAATTGCAATTGTTGCTGAAGTATTGTGTGTTAGAAACTGAGTTTGGTGCTTGTTATGTGAAAATCGGATCTGGGTTTTAGCCTGGTTCAAAGTCGCTGGAAGAAGGGTACTACCCGGCGGGTTGAACCCGTACCCGGCGGGTAGTGTGACTAAACCGGGAACCCGGCTGGTAAACGGGTAAACCGGCGGCTTCTCGAGCCTTTAAAACGCAATATAGTTCTGTCACCACCCAAATTAAATTACCCGGATGATTTGCAGGTTACCCGGCTGTTTGTGATCACTACCCGGCGGGTAGTAAGGGTACCCGGCGGGTACTAGCTGGTTTCCAGGATTTTTTATTTTCAACATTTGATGATTCTTGTTAGCTTTAATATTGGTGTTACAAATGTAGTATGCATAATTAAATGATGTAATACTAAATTGTACTCGACAATTGGTATACTTACTGTTATCGGGTTAATGATACATTTTGAAATAAGTTATACATTTATGGAATGAATTACTAATTTGTGATTATGTTGTGTTTTCAGATCAACCAAAGACTCAGTAACATAAGACTTATGAGTTTGGATCCTGAGATATTCAGGTGAGTGGACTTGTGACTCTCAGTGTAAGTTGGTGTAACATATTTGGTTACTACGAGTAAATATGGTTATGATGTTTATAGACTGTTAATCTGAATTGATACACGTGTTTATATGATACATGGCCTTAGGGCATTATGCTATGTGGAGGTCAACTATGGTTGGACTTGGTTGCTATAGGTTAGTCAACATAGGAATTATGAACATTTGTTGTGAAAGGATTCTATGTTGATTGAAGATAGCAATGAGTTATCGGTAAAACCACTGCGTGGCCTGTAGTTGGTTATAAGTGTTGCTTGGAGGACCACCGCGGCAACGAGGGTTCCTCAAGGACCACCGATCCTCTGAGATGATTATGTGTTTATGATTAATTATTGTAAACAGATTTGTTAAGCTGAGTTAGACTGTTAATTGCTTGTCTATTCACTTAGCTTCGTGCTAATCCCACCACTCTACTTCTTGCAGGTTATGTTTAATATGTTTTGGGCAAGAAGGTTGGAATTAGAAGAATGTTTGACGATGATGTACTCTGATAATGTTTTAAAACCTATGTTGTGTTATGTTTTGAAAGATCATATAACGCCCAGTTTCTGTATAAAGTTTAGAACCAGTTAACTTTTATTATGTATGGATTATGTTATGTAAATTAATAATATAGGGATATACGCTTCTGATATTTATAAAAAAAAAAAAAATTTGCTTCGAATGAGGGGTGTTATATTTAGTGTCCATGGGTGACCGAGGTAAGGAGATTGTCCTAACAACCGGAAACACAACGTCTCAGAGTAGAGTTAGTTTATGGTGGCTTACACTTAATATGAATTAATTGGAAGGATTTACTAGCATTACTCAAAAAGTCGAACATTAATAGAACATATCAATTGCAGTTATAGTATAACATGATTTGAGAGGTATAATGAATTCAAAATTTTGACTATATTCAAACGGTTGATTAACCACTTGAACTTTGTGAACTTCATTGTGTTATTACAAACTTAATCCTACCATTCTTTAACATTTATACTCATTAATTCATTATTTATGGTTTCCTAGGACTCAAAATTTATAGTATAGTAGATAGATAGATAGATAGATAGTAGATATCTTGTACTATTAAGTATTAAAAGTAGAAATAGAAAAATGGATAAAAAAAGTGTTTGTAATTCAACATGACCTAACCCGGTTTGGCCTCACGAAATTACCCGTTAAGACCCAATTCCATTTTGACCCATTACCCAACCTTCCATTTTTACACCTCTCATTATCAAGCAATGATAAAATGTAAACAAAGACTGGAAATAATACCTGGAGATTTCCCACCATCGATTGGCCGGGATTCTTCAAAGAACACGCATTGCTTTGGTTCACGGATTCTACATTGCTCGTTACATCCGTTGCAGAAGCCCATACTTCACATTTTTTATCACAACCGATAACAGAAGAATTAGTAGACTTCGAACCCTCACCCCCATTTTTTACGAACTTCCAAAACCACTTAAACTTTCTAGACATGAGTATCCTCTCTTTTAAATTCGACCCCGACTTCCCTATGGAAGAATCTTGATTCTCCACTTCCTTCAAAGATACATTTTCCTGAACATCAGAAACCGTGTTGGGCTCGTTTTCACCGATTTCCTGGATATCACTACAAGAAGGCTTGGACTCTAGCTCAGTCTCTGTTTCAATTTCGGGGTCGGTTTCGTTTTCATCAACTAATAAATTTGAAGCTACACTACCTTGTTCAGTAACGTTTTCATGATCATTATCATTTTGACCTCCTGTGAGGCTTGATGGATTTGAGAAAATAGACGAGTTCTCTTCACTGCCACCATTTCCACTCACGTGTTTTTCATTCTTGGTTTCTTCTTTGAAGCCAAGTTGTCGGGATAAATCATCCAGCAGCTTTCTCCTTACTTGTGGTCTAGAAGGGCCTGTTTTTTCACGATGCACTTTTGAAGAAAAAGGGTCAGATTCCGTTCGCAACAACCGTAACTTCACTTTCTCTGACCAACCTTTAGGTTAACTCTGACTTTGTTTCTGTGGGTTCGTTTGCTTTGGTTCTTCTTTTGTATGCAAAACCCTCCATTTCTCTTCCCAATAGCTATCACGCACCAAATTTATAGGGCTTCCTGAAGCAGCTGCATCTGACGACAGACTGTGATTTCTTGGGCCCGGTAATGCGGGCTGCTCGTGGACCCCATCACTATGGATACCGGGTTGGGCCGATCTCATAGCGTGAATACCAACGGTCACTAAAGAACTGGCTTTCTTTAACAGTTTCCCCAAATTCACATCCTGAGGAAAGTTCAATAATCTTTGGAGGCAAGAAACGGCGGCTTCAGTGGCAAGAATCGATGATCAAATATAAAGAATCATTGAAACTGCAAGGGACGAAATAAATGCCCCTCGCGAAGAATTAAGAACACAGTACGTTATTTCAGGGTCATTTTCGGTAACCCCATCTATTGTAGCATTGTCAAATGAGAAAATTTCATCCCAAATTACCAAAAGGTCCTCCAAAGCAAACTCACGCCCAAACAGAACCCGTAACCAACTATAACACCCCTCATTCCATAGTAATAATATTATAGATAATACGGAAGCGAAGATAAATAAAATGCCATAATTTGTTACATATTCTCCGAAAATACCAAAAACAGTTTAGATGTTTAAGACACATCAACTTAATACTTGTTCAAAAGATTAGCATGACGGGGTATTATATAAACTAAACTGAGCTGTTACAAAAATAATCAGAGTAGCTTGAATATCAAACATTCCATGCATCCAAGGTTTGAACTTCCTGCTACCCACCCGCATGCATAAACAAAAGTCTGCAGGAAGTAACAACGAGGGATTAGCACATAGCTAAGTGAGTAAATCCAACACTCAACATTTAACTTAGCTAAACCAATTAACTACAACAAGTATACGCAACCACAACAAGCAACAACAACATAATGAGGATCGGCGGATCCGGGGATAACCTTAGTACCCGGGCGGCTCCCCAAGATCACTTATCCAAACATATCCGTATGGCCATCACGGACGAGACCGATAGCTAGTGTTCGTTATACTTAGGTACAGTTCAGCACACACAACAAATGAAGTACATCCCCGTACCATTCACACAACAACACACTAGCCCAACCAACAGTTCATCAACTCGTTGACCTCATTAACAACAATGCCCGAAGGCCACACAAGGCATATATAGGCATATGAACAACAATACAACTAATCAACTCAATAATCAAGTCTACGTTTACCCGTCGTAATCAAATGATTACAACTAAGCCAAACGGTGAGTTTTGAATCCACTCACCAATACCTTCGTCCTCAACTACTCAGATTCTCGGGGCAACTTTGTCTTTCAAAGGATCTGAGATTCATCACCAATAAAAAGTTAGTAATCGAAATCGCCCAAATATAACTTATAAAAGTTCAACACATTTGGAACTCATTAATATAAACATCGAGATTACTAGCTACTAACTATGCATATTCAATCATAATGCATCATTTAATTATCATATAATAACAATTGGAAGGTGTTTTAACAACTAACATAAAATGCCCTGGAACAGCCAGAAGCCGCCGGCTGGGCTCACTTAGCCGCCGGCTAAACCCACCAAGCCGCCGGCTTCCGCGTCCAGCCGCCGGTTCCCAACCCTGGGACGCCGGCTCTAAGGCATTTTGAGCAACCAGAAATAAAACGAGTTTTAAAGCTATTTTTACCCGCCGGCTAGGGTCTTTGACCCGTCGGCCTTAGGCATTTAGCCGCCGGCTAGGCTTCTTAGCCGCCGGCTTCCCTACCTTTAAACAGAACCCGCCGGCTTGTCTCATCAAGCCGCCGGCTTCTCATGCAGATCAAGAACAGCAGCAGCAGCTATGAATTTTAGCACGAACCAAAAACTACCAAAATCTCAATTTCGAACCAATTATGCAACAAACTCAATTTCTAAGCTAACAACAACTTCATACAACATCTATATAACATTATTCAACCACAATAACATCCAAATAACCAAAATTTACACCCAAAATCCCCAAACCCCTTCATATTATCAAACTAACTTAAATCTTAACTCAAAACTTGAATTCGATGCATATAACTAGTTACCATTCATCACCTATCATCATATATAACAACAATCACTATATAAACTTACAAAGATCATTCAAATTCATCAATTTCTTTTTCTAGCAAACATTTGAAATAAACTTCATTACCTTTAAAATAGAGATGATGATGAATAGAAGAAGAAGGAGGTGATGATAGTTACAATTTCACAAGTTCAATCCACTTTTTACTTTGATGATTTCACTTGATTTTTACTAATTAGGGTTTATGTGTTTTTGGTTCTCAAAGGAAAAGAGGAAAAGAAATGAGAATTGGTAAAGTGGTAAAGTGATAAAAAGGGTTAGGTCGGTCCCCATATAAACCGGCCTACAGCATTGGGTATTTAATACTCGCTCTAAATCTATTGTCTGACACTTAAATATCGATTGCGAGAAATTTATTTTATTGTACCGTCAACTTTAATAAATTAATCCAAGCGACATTTTATTAACCACAATAAGTCCTAAGACCTATTTCACCAATTTTCACAAATACGCAATTTATAGCAAATAAAATATAAAACAATTAAATACTAAATTTAAATAGAAAAATACCAGGCTACCGGAGAGGATGTTACAAATCTCCCCTCCTTAAGGAGATTTCGTCCCCGAAATCTCAGCCCTATCCAACAATCCAGGATATCTGGATTTTATCGACTCCTCAGTCTCCCAAGTTAGGTTGGAACCTAAACTATGTCTCCATTTTACTAACACCATAGGAATTTGTTTCTTCCTAAGTTTGGTAATCTTTCGGTCTACAATTTCAACTGGTTCTTCTACTAACTTCTGGGTTTGATCAACCTTTAAATCTTGCAATGGAAGAATTTGTGACTGATCCTCGATATTACACTTTCTCAAGTAACATACATTAAACGTGTCATGAATACCAGAGAGTTCTGGAGGAAGATCTAATGCCATTGACTGATCGTTTACAACTTGACGAATCTTGAATGGACCAATGTACCGCGGCGCTAACTTTCCACGTTTTCCGAATCTAATCACACCTTTCCATGGAGAAACTTTAAGATATACTAATTCACCTTCGGTAAACACAACCGGTCGTCTTTTAGGATCAGCATACTGTTTCTGTCTATCTCTTGCTGCTTTCAACTTCTCACGTGCAATAGCTACTTTATCAGCAGTTATTTGTACAATATCGGGCCCAGCAAACTGTTTCTCACCTGCCTCTAACCAACATGTGGGGGTACGACAACGACGACCATACAACATTTCATACGGAGGCATCCCAATACTTGAATGGTACGAATTGTTATAAGTAAACTCAACCAATGGGAGATGTGAATCCCATGAACCTCCATATTCCAAAATACAAGCACGAAGCATATCCTCTAAAGTTTGAATCGTACGTTCTGACTGACCGTCTGTCTGAGGATGATAAGCTGTGCTAAGATTGACACGTGTACCCAACTCTTGTTGTAGACTTTGCCAAAAACGAGAAGCAAAACGAGTATCTCTATCCGACACAATCGATAAAGGAATACCATGTCTGGAAACGATTTCGTTAACATACAATTGAGCAAGTTTAGTCAACGAAGCGGTCTCACTCGTAGCAAGAAAATGCGCGCTCTTAGTCAATCGATCCACTATAACCCAAATCATATCATTGCCTCGAGCAGTACGCGGTAACTTAGTCACAAAATCCATAGTTATGTGATCCCATTTCCACTCAGGTATTTCCAACTGTTTTAACGACCCATACGGCTTTTGATGTTCCGCCTTGACCTGAGCACAAATATGACAAGATCCCACAAACTTTGCAATGTCGGTTTTCATCGTTGGCCACCAATACAACGGTTTCAAATCATTATACATTCGAGTACTACCCGGATGAATAGACATTCGTGACTTATGAGTTTCATTCAAAATCAAATTTCGAATACCACCAATGGAAGGAATCCAAACACGAGACTGATAAGTCTTTAATTTCCTTGAATCATCAACTAACTCATCCTTGCGTTTTATCATGATTTCGGATTTCAGCATCTGGTCTTTCAATGCCTCAAGTTGTACAGCTTTAATTTGATCAATCAAATCCGAGGAAACATTCACTTTTAAATAGAAAGCTCGATCAGGAGTATTCTTTCGACTTAGAGCATCGGCAACCACATTAGCTTTTCCCGGATGATATCTAATTTCGCAGTCATAATCTTTTATCAATTCCAACCATCGTCTCTGTCGCATATTCAATTCTTTCTGAGAGAACACATACTGTAAACTCTTGTGATCGGTACAAACAACACATCGAGTCCCATATAAGTAATGTCTCCAAAGTTTTAGGGCAAATACCACTGCTGCGAGTTCTAAATCATGCGTAGGATAATTCTTCTCATGTGGTTTCAACTGTCGAGAAGCATAAGCGATAACTCTATCCCTTTGCATTAAGACACAACCCAAACCCGAATATGAAGCGTCGCAATAAACCACAAAATCATCAGTACCTTCTGGTAATGCTAAAATCGGTGTTTGACATAACAATTGTTTCAATGTCTGAAAAGCTTGCTCCTGTTGATCAGTCCACACATACTTCTCATCTTTACGGGTTAGTTTGGTTAACGGACCTGCTATCTTATAAAAGTCTTTGATAAATTTCCGATAATATCCCGCTAACCCAAGAAAACTCCTTATCTCAGAAACAGATTTCGGCGCCTTCCAATTCATCACAGCTGTAACCTTTGATGGATCCACTTTCACACCATCTCGACAAATTATATGACCCAAAAACTGAACTTCTCGAATCCAGAATTCACATTTGGAAAACTTTGCATACAACTGTTCCCGTCTCAATGTTTCAAGAACCAATCTCAAATGCATAGCATGCTCATTTTCAGATTTCGAATAAATAAGTATATCATCAATGAAAACAATCACAAATTGATCCAAGAATGGTCGACACACCCGATTCATCAAATCCATAAATACCGCTGGTGCATTCGTTAAACCAAAAGGCATAACCAGAAATTCATAATGCCCATACCGGGTTCGGAAAGCAGTTTTAGGTATATCTTCATCACGAACACGGACTTGATGATAACCCGACCTCAAATCAATCTTAGAATATACCGAAGAACCCTGTAACTGATCAAATAAGTCATCTATTCTCGGAAGAGGGTACTTATTCTTTACCGTTCTCTTGTTCAACTCTCTATAATCAATACACATGCGCAACGACCCGTCTTTCTTTTTCACGAATAACACTGGTGCACCCCACGGCGAGGAACTAGGTCTGATAAAACCTTTATCCAACAACTCCTGAATCTGATTCATCATTTCACGGATCTCAGAAGGACCTAACCTATAAGGAGCTTTAGCAATCGGCGACGAGCCCGGAACAAGATCAATTCTGTATTCTACTTCCCTAACTGGCGGTAACCCAGGCAATTCATCGGGAAACACTTCAGGGTACTCACAAACAACAGGAACGTCCGAAACAGTTTTCCTTTCTAATTTGGCATCGACTACATAGGCTAGGTATGACTCGCAACCTTTTGACAATGACTTCCTAGCTTTCATCAGCGAAATCAAAGGAATATCTACACCATCCCGTTCTCCTCGAGCCACAACATATGACCCTTCGGAGATTGGGATCCTAACCAACTTCTGGTGACAATCAATACTAGCCTTATTCTGACTCAACCAATCCATACCAATTATTACATCGAAACTAGGGATTGGCATCAACAAGAAGGAAATAGGAAAAACATGCTCATCAATAGTAATATTAGCTCCAGTCACCGAGGTGGTAACAGGAACTAACTTACCACTAACTATTTCTACTTCTATAGGCTTTGCTATCACAGTAGGGGCTAATTTCAACTTATCACAAAATTGCACAGAAATGAAAGTACAATTAGCACCCGAATCAAACAATACACGTGCAGGTACAGAGTTTATAAGAAATGTACCGGTGATAACATCTTCAGTACGCACGGCCTCATCAACCGTCATCTGAAAGGCCCTACTAGTTGCTGGAGGAGGGTTCTTTCTTTTCTGACCGGAAGATCCCGAACTCCCGACCGAACCCGACCCCGTCGACCTTGCCTCCGGACATTGACCAACCCTATGTCCTTCCTTCTTACAAGTCCAACAAACAAAATTTGGATACCGGTAACTTTTTATCTCATGACCCAATTCACCACACTTCATACATTTGTTTGTCTTAGCCGTACACGGACCATCATGCCGAGACCTACACGAACTACACCAGTTGGAGCTATTAAAACTTCCCGAAGAACTACTTCTTCCAACAAATTTCTTACCACCGTGCCGATTCCCTTGCCATTTGGATTTATTCTTACCCGACGATTCAGTTCTTGCCTTAGAGAAACTTGTATCCCTTCCTTGCCATAATCGCAAGCCTCTCAAATCACTATCGGCAGACCGCGCGAGGTTAAAAGCATGCGATAAGTCTTTAGCCAATCTCACAACCGTACGGTAGTTATCCGGTAAGGCATCCACAAACTGTTCTATCTGGGTCTTCTCATCAGGAACCCATTGTTGCACGAACCTAAGCTTATCAGTAAACTGCGTAATCAATTCATCAATAGTCATGTCATCCTTTAATCGAAGATTCACAAACTCTCTTCGAATCCTAGCAATATCAAAATCCGAACAGTATTGGTTACGAACCGCCTGATGAAATTGAGTCCAATTAAAAAATTCCTTTTGTTGTTGCGGCAAGTGTCCGGTAACAGAATCCCACCAAACCATCGCATCATCCTTCATGCATTGAACCGCATATTTGACTTTAAGTTCCTCATCACAGCAAGTCACATCAAATTTGCGTTCCATATCCCTAAGCCAATTCAAAGTTACCGTAGGATTTTTACTTCCTTGAAATTCCGGTGGTCGACTAGCCATAAAAGTCTTGTATGAACACTTCTTTTCTGATTGAGAGGATGAACCAGAACCAAAGACTGGGGCTTGCTGAAATAACTGTCTAGTCGCAGCTTCCTCAGCTTTCCTCTTGAATTCCCTAAGGAATACCAACTCGTCTTCCATCTCATGAATATACTCATCTCGGTTAGATTGTTGTCCGGTTGGTTGAGAAGTACCATTATGATCATGTTGCTCGGTATGAGTCCCGAATTGAGGAGTGACGATCCGGGAGGCATTGTTGGGGTTGGTGGTCGGTGGTTCGTTATCTGCCATTTCTGAAATTCAACACAACACTTGAACATTTGTTAATCGTTAGTATCTAAATACTAACTACCATCAACCAATACTAATCCCATTCCCAAGAATGTTTGATATATCACGCTCGAGTTTTGGGATTGATCATTCAACAATGAACAATTATCCCAAAACTATGCTCTGATACCAACTTATAACACCCCTCATTCCATAGTAATAATATTATAGATAATACGGAAGCGAAGATAAATAAAATGCCATAATTTGTTACATATTCTCCAAAAATACCAAAAACAGTTTAGATGTTTAAGACACATCAACTTAATACTTGTTCAAAAGATTAGCATGACGGGGTATTATATAAGCTAAACTGAGCTGTTACAAAAATAATCAGAGTAGCTTGAATATCAAACATTCCATGCATCCAAGGTTTGAACTTCCTGCTACCCACCCGCATGCATAAACAAAAGTCTGCAGGAAGTAACAACGAGGGATTAGCACATAGCTAAGTGAGTAAATCCAACACTCAACATTTAACTTAGCTAAACCAATTAACTACAACAAGTATACGCAACCACAACAAGCAACAACAACATAATGAGGATCGGCGGATCCGGGGATAACCTTAGTACCCGGGCGGCTCCCCAAGATCACTTATCCAAACATATCCGTATGGCCATAACGGACGAGACCGATAGCTAGTGTTCGTTATACTTAGGTACAGTTCAGCACACACAACAAATGAAGTACATCCCCGTACCATTCACACAACAACACACTAGCCCAACCAACAGTTCATCAACTCGTTGACCTCATTAACAACAATGCCCGAAGGCCACACAAGGCATATATAGGCATATGAACAACAATACAACTAATCAACTCAATAATCAAGTCTACGTTTACCCGTCGTAATCAAATGATTACAACTAAGCCAAACGGTGAGTTTTGAATCCACTCACCAATACCTTCGTCCTCAACTACTCAGATTCTCGGGGCAACTTTGTCTTTCAAAGGATCTGAGATTCATCACCAATAAAAAGTTAGTAATCGAAATCGCCCAAATATAACTTATAAAAGTTCAACACATTTGGAACTCATTAATATAAACATCGAGATTACTAGCTACTAACCATGCATATTCAATCATAATGCATCATTTAATTATCATATAATAACAATTGGAAGGTGTTTTAACAACTAACATAAAATGCCCTGGAACAGCCAGAAGCCGCCGGCTGGGCTCACTTAGCCGCCGTCTAAACCCACTAAGCCGCCGGCTTCCGCGTCCAGCCGCCGGTTCCCAACCCTGGGACGCCGGCTCTAAGGCATTTTGAGCAACCAGAAATAAAACGAGTTTTAAAGCTATTTTTACCCGCCGGCTAGGGTCTTTGACCCGTCGGCCTTAGGCATTTAGCCGCCGGCTAGGCTTCTTAGCCGCCGGCTTCCCTACCTTTAAACAGAACCCGCCGGCTTGTCTCATCAAGCCGCCGGCTTCTCATGCAGATCAAGAACAGCAGCAGCAGCTATGAATTTTAGCACGAACCAAAAACTACCAAAATCTCAATTTCGAACCAATTATGCAACAAACTCAATTTCTAAGCTAACAACAACTTCATACAACATCTATATAACATTATTCAACCACAATAACATCCAAATAACCAAAATTTACACCCAAAATCCCCAAACCCCTTCATATTATCAAACTAACTTAAATCTTAACTCAAAACTTGAATTCGATGCATATAACTAGTTACCATTCATCCCCTATCATCATATATAACAACAATCACTATATAAACTTACAAAGATCATTCAAATTCATCAATTTCTTTTTCTAGCAAACATTTGAAATAAACTTCATTACCTTTAAAATAGAGATGATGATGAATAGAAGAAGAAGGAGGTGATGATAGTTACAATTTCACAAGTTCAATCCACTTTTTACTTTGATGATTTCACTTGATTTTTACTAATTAGGGTTTATGTGTTTTTGGTTCTCAAAGGAAAAGAGGAAAAGAAATGAGAACTGGTAAAGTGGTAAAGTGATAAAAAGGGTTAGGTCGGTCCCCATATAAACCGACCTACAGCATTGGGTATTTAATACCCGCTCTAAATCTATTGTCTGACACTTAAATATCGATTGCGAGAAATTTATTTTATTGTACCGTCAACTTTAATAAATTAATCCAAGCGACATTTTATTAACCACAATAAGTCCTAAGACCTATTTCACCAATTTTCACAAATACGCAATTTATAGCAAATAAAATATAAAACAATTAAATACTAAATTTAAATAGAAAAATACCAGGCTACCGGAGAGGATGTTACACCAACGAAGTGCAAAATACCGAGGTTCAACTCCTAGCTCAATAAAATGAGTGTAAAGAGACGAATCAACATCAGCGAGTAAATTGTATAATTCACAAGATGCTTCTATTACAGGTGGCAAACCATTTTGTGGCCCATTTAAAGGACACGGGGAGAAAAAGCTTGCCATTGAGACCGAACCACCTGACCCATCCAATAAAAAGTGATCTAATTAAGGTTTGTTTATTCTTGGTAGGTTGATGTGGAAGAAGACCACTCCAATAACTATATTCTTCGTGGTAGCTTTAATGCCATTGTTAGATCCACCACCAGGTGCATTATTATTCAATTTTTGCTCTTCTAGGCTTCTTCCTGCAATGGTCTGGAGCTTTAGCTCTTGGGTAAGCAATTCCATATAGTCAACTCAGCTACAAAATTTTAAATTGAATATTTGTGTTTCTCCAGAGCAACGTCGGCTACATCACACGTGGTATTAGGACAATTCAAGACTTGTATGATCCTTCTCTTGCTCTTCAGTTCACATACGGGTTATACAAGCATTTGTGGAGCTTTTGTAGCAATATGTGGGATGTTAGTATGCACAACACTTAACGTAAAGTAAACTAGGGATATGAGTAACCAGCTGCTTCCCAAGCAAACATCATCAAATCAGAAACCTAGAATAGTGGAAGACCAAAATGACGTTAATAGTATATCATTAGATGAGTTATTTTAGGACGTCAATGTGTAAAGTGTGAGAGTGAATTCATTTATTTTCATCAAATCCAAAAACGTAACTAGAAGATAAAGATTCCAAACTTTGCAAATGGGTTCAAAGTCAATGGATACCTCTTCCTGGTCTTCATATAGTTACTTGCACTATTAATTTTCTAGTTATAATTAAGGCAACAATTATTTGTACAATATTTTGACTATTTCCTGGGCGAAAAACAACTAATGTAAGGCCCATAAAAGGATTAAATAACAAGTTATCGTTCAAAAAATTAATCATTAAAATGAGACCGTACAATATGATTCAAGCTTACATCAATAAATCATTAATCAACAATAACAATAACCTTCTAAACACTAACAGGTAAAGCAACTAAGGATGCAAGATAGTGATACAAAGTGGGTCCTTGGACCCATGTTAATTTCAAGTACATACGCCCCTGGTCGAGTAACGAGTCGGGTCGAGTATTTATATAACATCAAATTTATATTAAAAATACTATTTAAATTCGATTCTCATCTACTACGATGAACAGGGGCGTACCTAGTAAGGGGCAAGTGGGGTCATGGGCCCCTATGGCCCAATAAATTTTAAGCTATATACATATGTATTTTGGGCCATGCCCTCATTTCAGAAAAAATTAAACCCCCAATGCATCAACTAAATCCTAGTTCTTGTATAATTCTCTAATATATGGCCCAACTATTAGCCTACTAGCCACTAGCCAGCTCCTCATATGGTGTTTCAGTTACGTTTATGATTCACATTTTAAATCTGGTTAAATCTCTCAAAAAACTTAAAAGGATTTATAAAAGTCGGACTACCTTCGATGTATAATTTCTAACTCGTGTTGTTACGTTTGCCTTTGTGTCATAATTGCCACACCTTTGTTTTTTTTTTAAGTTAAAGTTCAACATCTCCTATATTATCATAGTTATTCTTTATTTTTTCTTTTAACCCATTGTTTATTGTGTACCTTTTATAATTAAGATAATGTCAGTTGATAGTTATAACCTATTGTTAGTTATAGTGGTCTGCACTTTTAATATATGAATATTTGATTGTGAATTTGTTGTTAAGTTATTGTAGCTAAGTAGTGTTATAAGTTGATAATTTCTTTTTTAATTAGTTGAAACTGATTGGTTACTCTAATTGTATGCTATCTTGTATTGTAGGTCATATGTTCTTTATGCAATTTTTTGTACTATTTATGTGTTGTTTTGGTGCAACTTTTAAGTTAGTTATATGCTGTTTTACTACAATTTTATTTAGAGAAGATTACAAAACATGGGTCCCCTGTCAAACTAAACTACTATATGTTTTACTACATATTTTTAATTCCTATAAATGGACGATCTTCGAAAATAAGCCGGTTGAGTTGGAGTTTCTAACATTGTTTTTGATATCTATGGAACATTATAAATACTTCCCTTTTTTAGTATCTCAAATTTTATTTGGCGTTTGAATAGTGAACCAATAATTTCTTTCAATTCAACCATAAATTTTACGTTTATCAACAATATGGTGAACTATTTAATAACTATGTGGTCTTCAAATGTCACATAAAATTGGGAATTAATTATATCACGTAATGCTTTTAAGAAGTAAACATGACATACATGATATAAATAAAAAATAGTAAGGTATTTGTATGTTATAGGATAAAATATGTGAGAAATTGTTGTATTTTCTATTTCTAGCTAAGAAAACTTTGATAATATTCATATAAAGTTATAAACTAAGATCAATAGAATGTAGATCTTCAAGTCTATAATTGATCAATAGCTTGACTCATTTAATAGTTTTGTGCGTAGTATTATATAAGTAAAATATTGAAGATGATCTTCTTGAAGAACACTTGTTTTGGTTGATTTTAAGAATTTTTCTATCAAAACACAATAAGTAGCAAACTATTAAAGTTGACATACTATATTACAACGGAATGGTTAACATTTGATTTATTCAAGATTTAGAAAATAGATTATGCGTATTATATCGAACAATTTTGTCGAATTTGTATAGAAAATAGTGATTATACAGAATCGATAAGTTCTCATATTTGAAGTTCGCTTTAGGCCTTATTGGATCTTGAGTCGCTCCTGCATATATTTCATTATTAATTGACTGATTGATTCTAGGTTTTCTTTGTTTAATTGAATAGTGTAAATTGATTTAAGAAAAAAGTAATCTTGCTAAATATAAGTTGATTTTGGAAAAGATAATTAATATGTCATCAACTAATTGATTGTGTGTATTATATTCTTGATCAAGGCAATTGGTTTTAGAAAAAAAAAAAAAAAAAAAAAACTTTGATCGTGGGTATTCTTGGTTAATGCATTTGCTTTATTAAAAAAATAATCTTTGATTGTGGGTTTCTTGATATCGTTTAATGGGTTGGTATTTAAGATCATTTTATTGTTTATTGATGATGATGATTTGGAAATTTATGGTTGTTGGTTAAAAAGATCTTGATTGCTCATTGATTAATACATGGTAAGTTAATTGATTTTATACAAGAATAATAATTTTGCTACATTTACTTTGATTTGCTTTATTGTTTCATGATTTGTTTCTAAATATAAGACGAATATAATAACTATAGTTATAGTTATAGTTAAAGTAAAATACTCTAATTCTTCAATAACTTGAGATCCGTCTTTTTCTTTTGACAGGTTGATAGTTTGATACTACAGCCCCCAAAACTCTCACTTCTTGATAGACATCTTAGGATCACACTCACTGTCAAAAGGTGGAGGACGATTGTTACATCGATGTATGCGTGTATGTTCCTTCAAGGAACTACAAATGTTATGAGAATAGTCTACCTTTAAAGAGAAACCGGTCCATTAAGTGTTGACCTTACTGCTGTAGCAACATTCTGTTCAAGTGAGTGTAGAGTGTTAAGCTCGTTAGACGAGTTCTTAATGATCAAGAACACCGAAGACTTGTGTGTTTGAAACATGCTAACGGGTCATAGATCGTACCTTCCAAAAGTACCAAAAATGGACAACCAAAGCATGTTCACTATCCTCTACGATCACAGTAAGCTAGAAAGGAGACGATACAAAATCCTGTGTTTCTCGCCTAAAAAGTTACCCAAAAAACCTGTAAGTGTGAGGTGTGATATGTTAACAATTAAAAACCAGTTCAAAGATGACGGAAAACCAACGCATAATCTAGGGTGGGGGAACGTTGAGCTCCCACACGTCGCCGATTTGAGTCTGTATCTAAAGGATTTTGCGTGTACTCGTTCAAGGAGTATATATTGGAATATTAGGAGTCTTGAGTTCTTGGTGAAATTCGATGTTTTGACTCCAGACGTGTACACGATTGCTACTACTGACTTCCGGGGATATTATAGCTGGTCTAGGTATATATTCGAAGACAGAGTTCGTATCTAGCTAGCTTTCACAAATCAAGAATTCATGAAAATTGTGTTGCTTGATCGGGAAGAGGAAACATGGACAGAATTGAAGACTCTTTGAACTCCTGAGAATTGGGAGAGAAGTGAAAGGCGTAGTGATCTTGGGCCATTTCCTGTATCAAGTGTGTTAATGAGAAGATACATTGTGTATAAAAGAGGCGAATCACTTCACCAGTTTGACCATAATAATGGGGAAAGTAGAATTTTGGAGGGGTTCTACGAAGGAAGTGCAACCAAGGGGGTTGTCCAATCATATTCTTTTACCGGATATTAGTTTATTTGCATTTGTGGTCATTGGTGTCAATGGAAGAATCATATTCAGGTGGCGGGTCTTATACTTATGCTCTCAAATTTCAGCTATTAATTATTAACTATTTTAGTCAAACTCTAACACGTCAATATAAGTTTTCAATTTTGGACCATTCAGTCGACCTGTATATTTGTTTAAATGTATATTTAGTCTAAATCTAGTTACTGTTGGGTTTTCTATTCCCTAACCAGATTATTATACACGCAGCGGAACAACAAAACTTTAAATAATCTAAGGCAATTAGGAAACTAAAACCCTAAGGGATATTTGACTTTAACAACATAGTACAATGAATAAATTAGACAAGGAGAATATAAGGAAAATACTAACCTTAAGAGAAAACCTATTTCTCGCGCGCAGACCGACGATCAGAGCTTCGTTACTTGGAGGCAAGTACCCAAAGTAGAATACCTCTAATGCTTCACACCCAAAAACCCAATAGAAAGTCGAATTTTCGAAAACCCTTGAAAATTCGTATCAAATCCGTATGTTTATGAAGGTATAGGATGCCCCTATTTATAGTTGTGGAAGAAACCCTTGAGTTTGCTGAATTCGACATCCAACCGGTGGTTGGACCTTCCAACCGGCGGTTGGAGTTGTTTGACTTATACTCCATGTCAGGGCCGTCTTTGAGGGTGGGCGAAGTGATCGACCGCCCAGGGCCTCTAAATTTCAAGGGCCTCTAATTTTTTTTCCAAGTAATGTGATATGTAATATATATGATGATTACATAAGAGATTGACACCTCTTTTATTTTGAACTAAGAGATCTTTGTTAATTGGTAACTAGATTTAGACTAAATATATATTTGAACAAATATTTAGGTCGACTGAATGGTCCAAAATTGAAAACTTATATTGACGTGTTAGACTTTGACTAAAAGAGTTAATAACTAACAACTGGGATATGAGAGAATAAGTATCAGAGAAATAAATAAATTATTTGAAAATCGGATCCTTAAAAATCAGTTTCATCGAACATTTATCTTACTTGACATCTAGTTATAGGGTCTCATTTCCGTAACACGACAACTTTGTCCAGGGCCTCTAAAAGTTCAGAGACGGCCCTGCTCCAAGTCTGCGAATTCCACCGCCTCTGAAACCCTAATCCCAACCGGCGGTTGGACCTTCCAACCGGCGGTTGGATCCAGTTTCTGGAATCTTCCGCTTTATTTAATTACTTTTAATTTCTAATTAATAAACTATTATTAATTTAATTAAACAATTAAATACAATATTAATACTATTAATATTATCCTTCATCTTTCCCTTGACTGTTTATTGAGGGCAACCCAAAAAGGACTTTACCATTAATGATAGTCTCACCAATTAGTTATGATATTGAACACTATTTCAACAGTCTCCCACTTGGACAATTCATCAACTACTATTGGTCTCAAGGCTATCTCACATTAACTATGTAAAGTGTGCATCCAAGCAACTGTCGAACTCTGATCTCATCTTTGAGTTAGTCCTTTAGATAACTGTAACATCCTCCCCCTGAGCCCACTGGGCTCACGCGGTCCACAGCTGGGCCTGAGGAGCAATGTCAGGTCTGCAGCCCAATACACCCCAACCACATCACCTGAGGAATTCACCTCCCAGGTAGGTTGTTGGATTCGAACTTGAATCCCTTTAATACTAAGTCTTACCACTTAGTATCACCAATTGAGCTGCAAAAAAAGTGCACTTTTTATGTAACACCCTCCCCCTGAGCCCACTGGGCTCACGCGGTCCACAGCTGGGCCTGAGGAGCAATGTAAATATAAACCCACTGGGCCAGGTCTGCAGCCCAATGCACCCCAACCACATCACCTATGGATTTCACCAATAGGTAGGTTGTTGAGTCTCGAACCTGAGACCCCTTTAATACTAAGTCTTACCACTTAGTATCACCAATTGAGCTGCAGCTCAATTGGTGATACTAAGTGGTAAGACTTAGTATTAAAGGGGTCTCAGGTTCGAGACTCAACAACCTACCTATGGGTGAAATCCATAGGTGATGTGGTTGGGGTGCATTGGGCTGCAGACCTGGCCCAGTGGGTTTATATTAACATTGCTCCTCAGGCCCAGCTGTGGACCGCGTGAGCCCAGTGGGCTCAGGGGGAGGGTGTTACAATAACTGATCAACCATTCCTTTGTTTCACGATATCTTATGAACCGAGACATGGATTATAATCAATCTCAAGATTCATATATGTTTTTCGATATCTGATTATATTGACTATATGAGACTACTGAACTATCACTTTAGTCTCGGCCGAGCCTAGCACTTTTTAAGTCAATCTTTAATCATCAGATGGCCCATGATATCTCTTTTCCATTTTAGGCAAAAGGAACAAATAAATTTCGACTACATAGCACTAGTCAACTCATCATATCATACCTAGCATACCCTTTATAACTGGCATTTACGCACAGCGTTTGAATAGACTAAAGTATAACAGACTCGAAGAACTAGTTACTCATGTATCTCCATTTTAAGAATAGAAGATATTATCATCTTAAAATCACTCGTGATTTAATTCATGATGTGATCTCTTTAAGTGCGGGTTTCTCCTATACTTAAATCTCCATTAAGTACCCATGAGTGTTGCAGCAATCTCCATGCCATGTCTAATCTCCATAGACATCTACTAACACTCATGACAGTCTTAATTCACCACATACTTCCTATAGTGTGATCGACTGGGGAGGTTTGAGTAAGAATTTATTACTCTGGAAGTGGTGTCTAAACATGCAAAACTGAAACACAATGACAAACAATAGTAAATGGTAGAACTCCTTCCCATTAAAAATCTCCATTATTAATCACCAAGTCTATTACAGTTTCTATCATTGTTTATAATGTTTCAAATTCAAACTAATAACTAAAACTTTACATTATTTCTTAAACCTATGCTCCTAGCATGTTCATCGTGTTTGAACTTTCCTAGTGGCTTTGTGAATGGATCAGCTGGATTATCCTCTGATCTTATGCTCTTCACAATTACATGTCCTTCTTCGAATTTACTTTGAACAAAATGGTATTTCCTTTCAATGTGCTTTGACTTTCCGTGATCCTTGGGTTCTTTAGTCAAGGCAACCGCACTTTCGTTATCACAGAATATAGCAATAGGATCTTGTACCGTTGGAACAACTCCAAGATCTCCAATGAAATTTCTCATCCAGATAGCTTCCTTTGCTGCTTCACTAGCCGCAATGTACTCAGACTCACATATAGAGTCTGCTACCGTATCTTGCTTAGAACTTTTCCATGTCACCGCTCCCCCATTCAGTAGGAATACCCAACCAGACTGTGATCGACAATCATCTCTGTCTGTTTGGAAACTAGCATCACTATAACCCATTACTCTAAGTTCTTCTTCTCCACCATAAACCAAGAACCAGTCTTTAGTATTTCTCAAATACTTAAGAATATTCTTTACAGCTGTCCAATAACCTTCACCAGGATTCTGCTGATGTCGACTCACTAAGCTCAAAGCAAATGAGACATCAGGTCTTGTACATGTCATGGCATACATGATCGATCCTATGGCCGAAGCATATGGGATTCGACTCATTCTGTCCAATTCTTGTTCAGACTTTGGACATAAATCCTTACTGATCTTAATGCCATGATTCAAGGGTAAGTTCCCTTTCTTAGAATTCTCCATATTGAATCTTTTCAATATTTTATCTATGTACGTATCCTGGCTAAGTCCTATGAGACGTTTTGACCTATCTCTATAAATCTTTATACCAAGGATATATGCTGCATCTCCAAGATCTTTCATAGCGAAACACTTTCCCAACCATTTCTTTACACCTTGTAAAGTTGGGATATCATTTCCTATGAGCAGTATATCATCCACATACAATACTAAGAATACTACAATACTCCCACTGAACTTGACATATATACAGGACTCATCTTCACTTCTAGAAAATCCAAACTCTGTGACCTTTTCGTGGAAGCAGAGATTCCAGCTACGAGAGGCTTGTTTAAGTCCATAAATGACCTTTTCAAGCTTACACACTCTGTTAGGATAATTTTCATTTTCAAAACCTTCCGGTTGTGTCATTAACACATCCTTTGTCAGTTTCCCGTTAAGGAAAGCGGTTTTGACATCCATCTGCCAAATTTCATAGTCATGAAATGCAGCTATGGCTAGCATAATCCTAATTGACTTAATCTTAGCTACTGGTGAGAAGGTTTCCTCATAATCAATCCCATAGGTTTGAGTATAGCCCTTTGCTACCAACCTAGCTTTATAAGTGTGCACTTTCCCATCCATGTCTGTCTTCTTCTTGAAGATCCACTTACAACCCACCGTCTTAAGACCGGGTGTAGTGTCAACCAAATTCCAAACTTGATTGTCATACATGGACTGAATTTCGCTTTTCATAGCTTCCTTCCATTTAGCAGCCTCAGGGCCTGCCATCGCTTCCTTGTAGTTAGCAGGCTCATCTAATTCACCCAGTGTACTATCACTTATCTTATCCTCTTCTTCTATTTGGTAACCATAATAGAACTCAGGAGGATTGCTAACTCTACAAGATCTACGAACGGGTAAGGATATGTCTTCAGGTTCAACAGGTGTCTCCACCTCTTGTTGAACTTCAGTGTTTATTATAGGTTCTTCATCGGTAGATTCTTGAATTTCTTCAAGATCAATTTTACTCCCACTGTCCTCTATAGATATCATTTCTCTCTCAAGGAACACTCCTCTTCGAGCTACAAAGACCACATTATCCTTGGGTCTGTAGAATAAATATCCAAATGACTCTTGTGGATAACCGACGAAAAGACACTTTTCAGATCTGGAGTCTAGTTTCTCCTGAGTTTCCCGTCTAACGTAAACTTCACAACCCCAGATTTTGATGTGACCAAGAGAAGGTTTCTTTCCCTTCCACATTTCATAAGGTGTCTTTGAAACTTTCTTAGTGGGTATTTGATTTAAGATATGGGCGGCTGTTTCTAATGCATAACCCCAGAAACTTATTGGAAGTGTTGCTCGACTCATCATAGATTGAACCATGTCTAACAAAGTTCTGTTTCTCCTCTCAGCAACACCATTAAGCTGCGGTGTTCTAGGAGGAGTCAATTGTGAAACTATTCCACAGTCTCTAAGATGATCGAGAAACTCGATACTAAGGTACTCTCCTCCCCTATCGGATCGGAGAACCTTTATCTTTCTGCCCAGTTGATTCTCTACTTCGTTTTGATATCTTTTAAATACCTCAAAAGTATCTGACTTATGTTTGATCAGATAAACATGTCCAAATCTACTGAAGTCATCCGTAAATGTGACATAGTATCTATTTCCATCTTTTGTAGCACATCGGAATGGTCCACATACATCTGTATGTACCAAGTCCAATAATCCTTCACCTCTTTCACACGATCCAGTGAATGGTGATTTGGTCATCTTGTCTAATAAACAAGATTTGCATACATCATCCGATTTGAGGTCGAATGATTCCAACACTCCATCCTTTTGGAGTTGGGCGATGCGTTTCTTGTTTATGTTCCCTAGACGATAATGCCACGACTTGGATTTATCAATTTCATTAGACGAATCAACATTTAAAATAACATTGCTAACACATTCAACATTTTCATATATGCCTTTGTAAGGAGAAGCTTTAAAAATAAAACAATCATTTAAATGAACCAAAATATCTCCATTTTCATTATCAAAAGAAAAATGATAACCATCTTTATACAAAGCATAAAATGAAATAATGTTTCTAGTCATTTCTGACGAATAATAGCAATTATTTAAATCTATCCTAACTCCAGAATTCAGCATGAGCTCAAATCTTCCAATCTTCGTCACAGGTACAATTCTCTTGTTTCCCATAATTAGGTTGAGCTCTCCATACTTCACACTTCTACTTTCCTTTAGTCCCTACAATACATTGCAAATGTGATTACCACACCCTGTATCCAGAACCCATGAACTAGAAGTTGTAGTATTATGGAGTTCGATCATGAACATACCTGAGTGAATACTCTTCTCGACCTTTCCATCTTCAAGGTCTTTCAGGTACTTTGGGCAGTTACGCCTCCAATGCCCCTTAGTGTTGCAGTAGAAGCACACTGCTTCCTTAGGGTCACTAACATGTGCAATCTCAGAATCTGTCATTTTCTTTGACCTACGAACGGACTTTCCATAAGCAGTCTTCCTTTTCCAATTTGAATTTGACATTTTCCTTTTCTTTGCACTTTGACCAACAGTCAACACAGAGGCTGCTGAGCCAGAGGACACATCATCCTTTTTGATTCCTTGCTCAGCAGTTTGCAGTAAATTGTGGAGTTCCATTATTGAGCCTTCTCTCTCATTCATATTCATTTGGTATGACATTACAAACTGATTGTAGACAGCTGGCAAACTGGATAGAATTATGGCGATGGAAAACTCTGTGTCAAATACCATGTTCAATGACTCCAACCTATCAAAGTACCCTTTCATCTCTAAGACAAAAGCACAGATAGAAACTCCAGGTTTGGGCTTGCAAGCCATGAGGGATTTCACCAAATCAAGGCGCTCATTGCTTGCCTTAGCCTGAAACATTTCTTTCAGCTGTTGGTTCATTTCATAAGCCCATGTGTTTTCAAAAGTCTTTTGCAGTTCAGGGCTCATGGAAGATGCCATGATATAAGACACTTTATTCGCGTCATCATAATGTTTCCGGTGTACCTCAATCTCCTCTTGGGTTGATTCTTCATCAATTATGGGAATCTACTCATCGAGAACATATTCCATGTTCTCGTACCTCAAGGTAAACCTTAGGTTACGCATCCAGTCCATATAATTTGGACCGGTCAGTCTTTCCCTCCCAAGAACTGAGAGTAGTGAGAAGTTCGAGTTATGTGCGGGATTGGGGACGGGAGGATTTGCACCATTTATATTAGCCATCTATGAGATAAAACAGTTTTAGTTGGTTTAAATATTCCTTAATTATTTACCCAATTTTCTAAATTAAGGCTAGGATCCATATTTTCAGTTTTATGAAAAAGGGTCGCCGTAATCATATAACTAAAATACCATTATCTATTTCATTTCTATGAAACTCCTAGATCTTTGAGATTCATTGATTTCTATCAATGGCATGTTAATCTCGGTTATGCACATCTACTATTCATGACTGGTATGCCGAGGATCATGAACAAGATGGTGAATTAACCATGCAAACCCTGCGTGATACCCGGCTCGAGTACGCTCGAGAATCGCGAGTCTCAATCACCTCTCATTATGTCCTCATATTAATGTGCCGGTAAACCACACACGCTTCATTAACTGTTCATACGAGAGATGTGCGGATTTCATGGGTTAGCATACTATTCATCATTTTCCTATAGCTAAAACGGGATTTTGGTTTACTATTTTAAGTCTACTTTTAATCTTGACATCATCCTATCAAAAGTCCTCGGTAACTCCATCGAACGCACAAAGAAGCGGAGAAGCAGGTCAGCGCGAAGCCTATTAAAAACCTGACTTCTTTAGGGAAGCAAAACGACCCGCCTTATACCTCTCTTATAGTTTGTTCCTCATGGGTGAGCCGATTTATCAATTGACTGACGATGTATTTAGACTTTAATTATACATATATATAAATTATATTATACATATAATCTCTCTTGAAGTTTAGGGTTCTATTTTAAACCTTTTAAAATTAGTGGTCAGTTTTAAACAATTTAAAATTATCAATATCTAAACTGTAAATACATATTACCTATTTAGATAATTCTCTTTCCAATTTATCTTTACCTACATACTATTGCAGATAATTTCATGCTACTATTTGTTAAGCTATGGCTCTGATACCACTGTTGGGTTTTCTATTCCCTAACCAGATTATTATACACGCAGCGGAACAACAAAACTTTAAATAATCTAAGGCAATTAGGAAACTAAAACCCTAAGGGATCTTTGACTTTAACAACATAGTACAATGAATAAATTAGACAAGGAGAATATAAGGAAAATACTAACCTTAAGAGAAAACCTATTTCTCGCGCGCAGACCGACGAGCAGAGCTTCGTTACTTGGAGGCAAGTACCCAAAGTAGAATAACTATAATGCTTCACACCCAAAAACCCAAGAGAAAGTCGAATTTTCGAAAACCCTTGAAAATTCGTATCAAATTCGTATGTTTATGAAGGTATAGGATGCCCCTATTTATAGTTGTGGAAGAAACCTTTGAGTTTGCTGAATTCGACATCCAACCGGCGGTTGGACGTTCCAACCGGCGGTTGGAGTTGTTTGACTTATACTCCAAGTCTGCGAATTTCACCGCCTCTGAAACCCTAATCCCAACCGGCGGTTGGACCTTCCAACCGGCGGTTGGATCCAGTTTCTGGAATCTTCCGCTTTATTTAATTACTTTTAATTTCTAATTAATAAACTATTATTAATTTAATTAAACAATTAAATACAATATTAATACTATTAATATTATCCTTTATCTTTCCCTTGACTGTTTATTGAGAGCAACTCAAAAAGGACTTTACCATTAATGATAGTCTCACCAATTAGTTATGATATTGGACACTATTCCAACAGTTACTAACAAAGATCTCTTACTTCAAAATAAAAGAGGTGTCAATCTCTTCTATTACATTTTCTTTTTCCCGCCCGTCGGGATACCCCAATTCACTTCAACAATTCCTTCTTCTTTTTTTTTTTTTTCTTTTTTTCTTTTTTGAGACAAGATGAATGCTGATCAATAGGTATGAACTTATCAATTTACTGTTCGTTAATTTAATACTTTGATTTTGAATAAAGATTCTTTATTTTTTATGATTAATAATTGTGGGTATTTAATTTTTATGATTGAATTGAATTATTTAGGGTTTTATTACGGTAATCGAATTGATGATCAGTAATAATAATAACGTAGTTGACTTAAGGAAATCAACTTTCTTTAGATTCTTAATTGCTGAACGAATTGGTTAATGAATGCAATATAATCATGTTTGTTGATTTCATTAAATGAGTTTTTATTACTAAAGATGATGATCTGTAAGTATACGTTTGTTGTTTTGGGTAATTTTTGGGTGTTGCTTGATTGTTCATGAGTTAATTTTATCACCATCATTATTAACTACGATAATTGATTTAATAATTTCAACATCTGTTTGATTTATATAAATAATGTATCTTGAAAGCATAATCTAATTTCAATGAACTCACCTCTTCAATATGTAGAAGTTGGAATTTAAAATCAACCGAAAGAAAGAAAACAAAATTCATCACAATCTGGAAGGAACGAAAAAAAAAGGACACATCACAATCTGATATTCTGATCATGATTTCCGGAGTATCAATAAAATAATAAAAAAATTGAGTTAACAAATGTTTGTTAATAATGAGATGAAGTGAAATGGGATAGAGGATCAAAATATAAAAGGGTAATATTGGCATTACAAAATAGTTTGTGTACCATTAAAATTGTGTGAATTATAAATGGAAACAAATAATCAATAATCTATTTTTAAAATGTGCCTTGGGTGTACAGGATAGAAATTCCCATCTTATTTTATGATTGAATTAACTAATTTTGGGTTTTATTACTGTGATTGAATTGATGATCAGTCATAATAGTAATGTAGTTGACTTAACGATATAAACTTGCTTTATCTTATGTTGATTCTTAATTGTTGAATGAATTGGTTAATAAATACAATTATGTTTCTTGAGTTTTTATTACTAAAGATGATGATCCGTAAGTAAGTATACGTTTGTTGATTTGGATAATTTTTGGTGGTTGATTGTTCATGAGTTGATACTATCACCATCATTATTAACTATGATAATTGCTTTAATAATTTCTTATCGGTGGTATTAGATCGATTTGTATTACAGTATATTAATCGATTAGTTATTTTGGATAGTTTTTGGTTGTTTCTTTAATTTCTTGACTGTCACGTAATTTATAGTGTGTTTTTTTTACAGAGACGACTTATAGCAGCAGCAACTAAAACTAAACTCGAGGATTGCGATTGTTGCTCTAATATAATCACTCGGGTTCCTCATCCCGACAGACATTTGACACTAACCCACCTGACCAGAGGGTGGAAGAAGAGGGTAATAAAATACTATGCTACTTTAATGCTTAATGGAACAGCAAATCGTATCGATAAGGTGTACTTGTCTCGTGTTGACCATGAACTGAAATCTGACCATAAATTGAGAGTGGACAGCATCGTGGCTGAGAACTTCAGGGGAACCAACGTCTTGTGCTGTCTAGATGAGTACGGTTTAATGAAGGATACTGTAATGGGTTTGTTTGTTTGTTTGGAACCAAAAAAACAATGAAAAATCAAAAATCCCGTAGGTGGTGCATCAAGAACATGAGAGAAGCGTTTTCACATTCCTTTGTGATGATAATGAGGGTAGAAAAATGTATAAAATAGTAATACTTAACTACATGTATAAACTTCAATGTTAGAGAATGAATCACATGAACTTAAAAACATAATATATTCACACAGTTATGTATTACCTCACTAAAACGATCAACAACCTTTTGAATTTGCATATCCAATATTGTGTTAAAAATCTCAACTTCAAAATGATACTGATTAGTGATTTTGGTCCTGCTTTTTCTTGGAGCAACATAATTATATCATTTTTACAATCGAAAGATCATATTTTTGAAAAAAAAGAATACACTTTTTTGAAAAATAATCTAAACACTGTTTTCTAAACTCTTGCACTGCTCGTTTTGTTCCTCTTATGAAAGAAGTCGCTTGCATAATTGTTACGCATACCTCAGTAATTTGATAAATCTTTTCTTTTTAGAACGGGGACACAATTCCATCAAAAAATAGTTGGTTCAGGTATATATAGCAAATAATCATACTTAACTACATGTACAAACTTCAATGTTTTTTTGTATTTACAAATTCAATTAGTTCGTTTACCTTATTTAGGTTAAAGATAAATTACTCTAATAATCCAGGATTCCAGGTCACAAGTGGGGTACGTGCATATTTGTATCTACGAAAATAAATTCTACTATTGATACGGTTGAAAATATTACCACAAAAATGAAATACAAATGAAATTTCGCAAATAATCTATCCGTATGCATATTTTGCATTATGCATATAAATTAGAGGTTTTGATAACGAAAGCTCTCAGGGCTTTCATTAGACATGCATTAAAACGTGTACATTTACCAAAATTCAGGGGTCAAAATAAATTTAAGGTTACACATAGAGTTAGTTATGGTTAAAGTAAAGATTTTAATGCATGTTCGAAAGTCTTAATAAGGGCTTTTGTTAACAAATTTCGTTAATTAAGATAAAATGAAAATATCTTATGATCAATAACGATAGCGTAAAAACAATATATTATGAATTTACGATCAATAATTCGTAAGGAGGTTGTAATCAAGTATTTTATTTTGCACTTTATTAAGAATAAAATAGGTGTTACATGTTATTTCAAGAAATCCATTGCCAACTTTTTTGTAAAGTTGGCATTTTTAATGAAAATAGTTAATTGCATGGTTGGTCCCTGTGAGTAACATACTATGTCCCTATACTTTATTTTTTGCATGGTCAGTTCAAAAAGCTAAAAGTTGTTGCATATTAGGTCCCTATCCAACCGAAATGACTGAACCACCACACTACAAATACTCCGTGGTTAGTATTTGTCCAGGCTCCTTTAATTCTTGCATATGCAGATGCCCTAGCTATCCAATATTAATTTTAATTTATTCATAAAAATTAAATTGTTGTATTCAACATGTAACATTCGTTCGTCAGTGTTTACTTAGTATAGATGTGAATTCAGAATAGATATGACTATATGAGCTTATGTTTATCTGTATTATTATAAGATAAATGTAATTTTTTAATCAATTAAAAAATGTATAATAATAAATGTGATTAATGTAAAATGAATAAAAAATTAAGTAAAGGGTAATTTAGTCATTTAAGTTGGTCAAGGGACCGAACACGTAATAACTTTCGACCTTTTGGACTGCCCATGCAAAATGTAAAGTATAAGGACAAGATGTGTTACTATGTGTAAACCACATGGACCAACCATGCAATTAACTCTAATGAAAAAAAGAAGAAGTGTAAATTAGTACAAAAATAGAATTATACCCACCGTACGAGTTGGCCCGAGGCCGTCGAACTCAAGTGGGCAGTGTGGGCCTGCCGAATTTGGGAATCAGCATAAAGTAACGTCGACTGGTATGCCTCAATTGAAACAAGATAAACTAATTTCGTTTCCCATCTATAATATCGTATTTTTGTAATATATGACTTACATTTTTTATATTTTTATTATTTCTGTAGGCGTGTTTATTACTTATTAGTTTAGTGTTTAGTGATTCTACCTGCGACAACAAGAGGCAACACTCAACATGAGATACATAGGGGCTGTTTACTTTTTTTCCTATTAAGTGCTGTTTACATATGATGTCTGTCTGGATAAATATGTCTGTTTATAACAAGTGTTGTTTATGTAAATGTTATTTTTGTTTTGACCAAAATGATGAACTTAAATGATATAAAGTTTGAATAAAAAATGACGTGTTCAAATTCTATCGGAGAAAAAATAATGAAAAAAATGTACATTTATCATTAGGGTGATGATAAATCCAACAATGATTTTGATAAATCCACCAAAAGTGTGTAAGACTGGTTTGTACAGTACAAGCTTTTATTGCATACGGATGGTGGATTTATCAAAATGGTGGGTGGAAATATCACTAGCCTTATCATTAAGTGCCTCTTTTTGGTAAGGGCTTCATTTTTCCTCATATTTCAGAAACAGACATTCCTTTCAGATTAAGTGAAAAAGAAACAACAATTTATCTGTCTGGATTAAGAAGTGTCTGGAAACAGACCATTAAGTGGAAAATAAACATGCCCATAGTAAGACCTTTGATTACGGCAGCAATGGCCAAATGATAGGCTTCAAATGCAAAATTAGAGGGATCAATATAAACACTAAGAAAGTTGGCTCTAATAACGATCGACATTCATAAGATATATATCATTAATAAGACAATTAGACACGCACAAATTATTATTGTACTTTAACCAACATTCAAAAGGTCAACTATTATTTCTGAGAGACGGTGACGGTGGGTTTGTTTTGGTCTGGAAACAAATATGAATGGATGTCTGAACTCTGAAATCATAATGACAATTTTAAGAGTTGTCGTTATCAATTTATGAATAAAAAAGATATGCTTGTTTACATTTTATAATCAAGTTTTGTTTGCCCTTCAAACAGGACAACATTTGATTGGTTAACGAGCTTTGTGAATTCGCATTTATATAGTATGGATCATAATGTGTGTCTATATAAAGCGTAATATATATGAGTCGACCAAAATAATGTATGATGGGTCCACGTTTGGTTTTTGTATGGGTTTACAATGTTTAGAGGCCAACATCCGTAGTTGGGTAGAAAGCGTTGTTCGGCCTTTAGGTTAAATTGTTGGCCAAAAATATAATGGTAAACGACAATGCCTTATTAAACATCCAAACACCAAAAACTGTATCGTTTTCATTTTCAGGTTTTTCCTCCTCATTTACTCATGATGATGATAGGTTTCCTCTGTAAAAGTACGTGATTCAAGCGTAATATAGACGTATAGAATGATGAATATAATGTACCGTATTACAAAACGAACCCCTTCACAACTTGATGCTCGATTTATTAGATCAATCCCTATCGTAGAGGAATGTCGTTATTATTTTCTTATAATAGAAATATATATATATATGTATAAATAAGCCGTAAGTGTTTCAATAATCATGTATACGTCAACTTTAATATACTAACATAAAACCATAGTGAACACATTAATATATATCATGATGTTTGAAGATCCTTAAGCAGTTAAACATGTTTATTAAACAACGAAATTGTGTTACTAAAATATTATTTTTATTTTAGGTATTCATTCTCCTAATACGAAAATCTTGAATTGACGTAAGCACTCTTTTTTTTTTCCTTTTCGATGACTAATATTTAGGGAGGCATCAATTTGAGATTGCGTGTCACCAAAATTCAAACCTTCGAGATAATAATGTCAATAATTGAAAGAATGATGTAGTTACAAAAGTCGATGTATTGAACTATACGGAACCCGCCCACGTGTCACATTATCCGTTCAAAATTGACTTCCAAAGTCATAATTTCTTTCTTTGATTATTTCACTTTCTTGTAGTCTATTTTTGATATTTACTACTCCCTCCGTCCCATTTAAAATGTCCACAATATTATTTTGGGATTTCCCATTATAAGTGTCCACTTTGATATTTAACCAATAAAAAAAGACTTTATTGGGTGGATTTAATATTTGATTGGTGAAAAGTGTAGTTAGTGGAGAATTTTAAAACTATATTTTAAATGGGACGGAGGGAGTATATTATTTTGAAATGTGACGAAAAATATATATACTTACTAATCTTTAGTACTTAATATGCCGTAACACTTTGTATTGTGTCTTTGAGAGTCATCTTAAGAGTGCATTTTATATATTATTTCTGTTAATATTAATAGTTGAAGTGGGTAAACTATCTAATGGTTTGTTTTTTTTTTGCCTAGCAAAGAAAGATTTTACAGAACCAAAACAAGAAAAGAAGGCTCCAAGCAGAGCCTATACAAACCGAAAATTACAAAGAAAAACCAAAAAACCTAGAAAATAAAGCCACGATTACATCACATAGAGTCCAAACTTCTTGGGTCAATTATCCATTTATCCCGGCATGAATTCGGCATTTACATCCCGACCATTTGATTCTGATGAATATTCGTCAACAAAGCTCTTCTAATAACACAATAAATGGAAAGAAAATATGGGATTTTTGACAAAGTTGACATCGACTAGCTCTTGCGATTTTCGACAAAAGTGATCATGACCATTATCTTGAAACATAATTCGAAAAACATTATGACATATTTCAATTGACTCGATATGCTTGTTCACACAGACGTGACCTCTAACTAACAGTTCATTTGATATGACGCTGCAGCAAAACCGTTCGTTTTTTTGGAAAATTTGTGCTAATATTTTATTTTTCCATCAAAAGTTATCTTCCATATAATGTTGAAATATCCTGTCGGAATTGTTTTGATAATATATGATACAGTAAATTTAATAGAAATCATCATCATCATCATCATCATCATTAATATATTTAGGTTTAAGTATTCTAAAAGCTTTAGTTTGATTTGTAGTTTTTACGTTAAGATAATTTTTGGCAGGTTTTGAGTGTAGTGATATGGGCTTGTCTTTTCTGCTAGGAGTAGATGTCATTGAAAGATCCATTTAATTTTAATCCATAAAACATTAGATAAAAGACGTAGGTCCAGTGGGCCATAGCCCATATGATCCAGACAATGGCATTATGGCTCTCGTGAGTCATCACCACACCTGTCCACATGATCTATAAGACTATAATCATATATTAGCAACTACTAAACACTAAGGGCATGTTTGGATGGAGGGTTTTGATGGATGGAAAATGGGAATGAGTGGATTAATAGAAAGTGTTTGGTTTAGGGTTGGCATCGGACAATTTGAGAATGAAACCCTCGAAATGAGGGTTTTTTAAAGCCACTATGTTGGTGAGTTTGAAATTAATACCATACTCATTCTCAGTCCATCTATCCTGCTATCAATCTCATTCTTATAGTGATTACTTTACGCAAACTAAATGCACCCTAACATTATTGACGCCTATTCAAGTTTCACAAATCATTGTACTCACCACGAGTCATTAATTTATAAGTTACTAGGGACCTTAATCATCCCACACCCTTCATTATGCTTCAACTATATATCCTATGATGATGATGATCCTAATCTTTGATTATATTAATCTCATTGCCTAAAAGGTTTGTAACACTCCAAAGCTCAAAGTCGTAGGATGACCTAATGATTTCAGACCACGACTTTAAAACCATGATAAGAACTATTAATAGGGCACAACCTTAGGCTTGTAAGGTATTCGAATTTTACTTATCGTACCAATTTCTAAAGATCCGACGTCATCAAGCCCACAAGCATCCAAAATCGATACCCGATGAGATGCATGAGCCTCTCACTAATCACACATCGAGGGGTTATTGCTGGGTTACAATTTATTCGTCCGTACTATATTTGACTATTTGTTATTGTTTCAAAATATTTAACTTAAGCTAGGGAGTTCTTTTAAAGATTTGTCACTTTTTATAAGAGAAAATTCCATAAACGGTACCTGTACTTTACACACATTTTCACCATTCATACCCAAACTTTTTTTGTCACTTTATCGATACAATAACTTTCAAAATGCTCGTAATTGATACCCCCGTCTACTTCCGTCTAATTGTTGTCGTTAAGTTTTATCATGTGACATGCACGTGAGGGTATTTTCGTCTTTTCATCTCTCCCCTTTCTCTTTTATCCCTTTCTTCCCTCATTATAAACACACACGTTCATAATTTGGATGCCCTAGTTATTGAATTCGAAAAAACCCTAGATCGACTAATGGTTTATTGTGATAAATGTGGTGCGGGTTCAACAATTCGCACATCTCGTTCCTCCATGAACCCAGGACGTCGATATTATTGCTGCAACAGAAAGGTAAGTTCGTTCTCAATTGAATTTGGTACGAGTTTTTTGTAAAATTCGATATGGATTACTTAATTGATATCAAAATTGATTCCATCACGTTAATAATTTGATTCCATCACGTTCATGATTTGATTCCATCACATTCATAATTTGTTTCCATCAGAAGCAAAATCGGTTAATTGGTTTCTTTTTTGTGTTTTTGCTAGGGTGCAAATTGTGGCTTTATTGACTGGTGTGACATTGGTCAAAGGGATGTACCGGATGTTATACCTGGATTGCTGAGAATGATGAATGATCTTCAAGATGATGTTAAAAGACATGAAGCTGAAGCAAGAAGATACAAACTAGCATTAGCACTAACCTGGGCATTAATTTTTGTTTACTTTTTTTACTGAAGCAAGTATGTTCAATTAGTGATGACTGTTGTATCTCATCGGATTGTATGTATCTGACTTATGTTATGAATGTATGGTTGAATTAGGTTGAGAAAGTTATTGCAACCACCTATTTTGTTAACTGAATCAATACACAATGCAGCAAAACTGAGTTGGTAGATGAAGTGTAAATGCAATTGAAAAAGATAGATAAAAGTAGGCATTAAATGCTGCAAGCTACATTAAACAACCACAAGTTCCACAAGTTTACAAACCTAAACATGCAACATAAGACTATGCAACAAATGCATAGACTATGGAAGATATTACCAGGTCAACCACAAGATATTACCAAAACACAACATAAGTCTATGCAACAAATGCAGATTACCTAAACATGCCACCCAAAACACAACATAAGTCTATGCAATGCAGTTTAGCTAAAACAGACCACCAAAATAAGAAATATCCAAATACATAAGTTCAGAGACAACTACTACACTTCCATTAGTCTTCTACATAGGTGCTTTCCCTTTACCAGATGTGTTTGTTTTCTTCACAACAGTCTTTGATGGGGCTTTTGATTTTCTTTTTCTCCCTGCACGACTACCACCAGGTTTAGGAGCAGGTTGAGAAGCAGATTGAGAAGCAGGTTGTGTAGCCTGTTGGGAAGCAGGTTGTGTAGCAGGTTGAGAGCTACTTCCAGCATTAGATTGAGTAGTTTCTTTGCATCCCCTTGAGTTGTGACCTCTTCCTTTGCAGTTGGAACATGTTGTGGTTCCTCCAGCCCTAGATAACTTGCCTAAATTCACCATTTTCCGACTCAATTCTTCTGCACTTGGTCTCCTATTCTTTTTCGGTCTGCCAATCTGCACACGAATCTTTGGTGGGACTATGGTCAAGGGAGATGGAGATTTAGGCCACAAAGGCATACCATTCACTGGCCCAACCTTGAATCCGTACATTGTTTTCCATGTAGTTAACCAGTAACATCGATGCACATAGGATTCTGGAATGCCCACTTCATTCCCATTCAAGGCCATGTCCCACATAGCAGCCACTGCGTGTTTGCATGGCATCCCTGTAAGCTCCCATTTTCTGCAAGTGCAAGTCCTTTCATTCATGTCCACAACATATTGATCATCTGATTTCCCAGTACATTGATAACGGTTACCACCATTCCAAATGGCCTTGCAACATGATAATATAAGTCAACTAATCAGTAACTAATCAATTAATGCAAAGCATAAAAGTCCACAAATATTACAAGTAAATTAATCAGTAAATTAATCAATTAACAAGTCAACAAGTAAGAAGTCAATGAAGAAATACCAGTAAATTAATCAGTATAGTCAATAGAAAAGTCATAAAATTACCTTTACTTGACTTGCATTTTTCTTGATGATGTTAAACAAAGTGGTTGCATTAGGTGTCAATGGACCATCATGTTTCTCAATTTGTTGCTGTACTAGCACAATTCTCTTCATGAGGTACTCCCTTATGAAATCCAAGCAAGTTATTACAGGCTTGTCCCTTCCATCCACTAGTCGTCTATTGAAGACTTCACACATGTTATTGAGAAGCATGTCACAATGAGCTCTTCCTGCAAAACACATTAGGACATAAATGAATGTAAAAACAGTTTCAAGAGTAGTAACATACAACAGAAAGTGAACACATACAAATGCATACCAGTAAAATGTGATCTTGCCCAATGAACTGCTGGAATGTCTTTCAACCAAACATATGCTGCATTGTCAACAGCTCTCAGAGCATTCATGTTACTGTCAAAGTGATTTACAGTGGTAGCTGATGCACAATTCCACAAATGCTTCTTATACAAATCCCCTCTAAAGCTACTCCTCATGTTTTCATAGATGTGTCTAAGGCAGAATCTGTGTTCTGCACAGGGGAATAGCTTTGCAATGGCTGGAATAACACCCTAAACAAGACATATTGTATGATTTACTTGCACATATTTGAAGTAACATTGAATAACAATAAACACCAAGAATGAAACATACCTTTTGCCTATCACTGATGAATGTGAAGTTAGACATGGTATGCAACTCAAGATCATCTCCAAGACAGGTAAGAAACCAGGTCCATGAGTCAGTGTTTTCTGATTCCACAATGCCATAGGCCACTGGATATGTTCCATTATTTGGATCTATGCCCACGGCTGTCAAGATCTGCCCTGGAAAGGACCCTTTCATGTGACACCCATCAAGACCCAACAAGTCTCTGCCACCTACTCTAAATCCCCTTTTAAGAGCACCTAAACATACATAAATCCTCTTAAACTGCACTTGCTTTGAAGAAGGATTAGTTGCTTGCTCAAATTCCAGTTTCACTGTAGTATCAGGGTTGGTTTTTTGCAACTCCAATATATAGTTTCTTAACAATGGATACTGTGAAATATAGTCTCCTTGTACCTTTGCCTTTGCTATTTTTTTTGCCCTATAGATCTTCTGCCTTGAAATATCTATTTCATATTTCTTTTGAAGTTGATCTCTTATTGCTTTGGCTGGAACTTCTGCATCTGGAGTGATTTGATTTTCAACATCCTTTGAAAGAAAACCATCAGTGCATTTTTTCACTTCTCTGGTTTGTAGGCACCTGTGCAAAGCTTGGTATGTTTTTACCATCCATGTCTCTTCTTTACTGCATTTGGAGACATGAAGAACCCAAGGACATGAAATGGAATCTTGCACAACTTTTCTAGACCCGCTATCATTTGTTTGGTGAAAGGATTTATCATGTTGGGACCCACAGGTCCTTTTCCCAGTTTTCTCAACCTCTTTCCCAGATTTTTTTATTTTTTTCCCATTGTTTTCCCCCTCTTTCCCAGTTTTTTTTTAACTTTCCCACCCTTTTTTGGGGACCCAGTAGCTTCTATAATACTGGCCTTAGTCCACTTACTCTGCACTGGAACAAATTCGACCTCAGGCCCAACAGATTTAGGCCCACCAGATTTATGCCCACCACCACTTGGCCCACTATTATTTGGATTAGAAGTCTTAGGCCCACCAGTCCTAAAAATTGGAATATTACCTCTGCATATGGTCCTCAGTCTTCTTTCATCATTATATATGAAATGCAATTGTCTCCTAGTCTCCACTGCATGCAATACCACCATTTCTTTGACTTCTGCTTTACTTGCAAAACTTTGCCCAACATAGAAATTGACTGTAGTATCAATGTTGGTTTGTTGTTCTCTTTGCTCACTAGCTAGCCGCCTCAACACACTCCTTCTGGCTGCACAAACATCATCATCTGACCCACTTTCAAAGGTTTCTAAGTCTATAGGTTGTTCATCTAGAGGAGACATATTCACCTCCGAATTGTTTGTTTCATTTACAGGTGCCTCATTGCAACCAATCCACTCAACATCCTTGTCTATCAACAAGTTAAAGGTACTCATATCCACCTCAACCTCATTTATTATGTTCTCCTCATCCACAATGAACTCACTGAAATCACTATCACTGCAACCATCTTGTGAATCTTCATCTACTTCAGACCTATCACCATTGCCATCTCCATCAACTTCAGACCCATTACCACTGCCACCACCATCTACTTCAGACCCATTATATCTGCCACCACCATCTAATTCAGACCTATCACCGTTGCCATCTCCAGCCAGTTTAGACCTATCACCATTACCATTGCCATCTCTATCTATGTCTGACCTATTAACTGGATTGTATACAAGTGTACTCAAAAAACTCCAACACTGCTCAATGTACAACTCAATAACTTTGAACCTAGACACATACCTCACCAAACATCTCACATCTTCATCGCTATTAAGAGGTTGAATAACAAAATCTAAACTACTACTGGGATCTTTAAAGTGGTACCACATAGGTTGGTCATCTACATAACCTAAATCCTTAATCATGTCATCTACTTCGAGTACACTAAATAATCGATCATATCAACATAGTTAACCTTACCTCCATTGTAGCTCAATGTCGGATTTTTTGTGAACACACCCCCATGATGAATTTTGAGTGAGAAAAAATTAGGGCTTGCACCTGTGGAAAGTTTAATAAACGTAAATACATCACTTATTAGGATTATTCACACATTCAATCGAATAATAGCAGCATAAATGTGAAAATGTGCATTATTTCGCGTTCATGGATTACACAAAATTTAACAATAAACTCACTATAATAATCGCGTTCATCGATGATTTCGTCGTCACTTCGAACGCGCCAAACTGAAAGAACCATACTGAGATGTACCGGAATTTGCTTCACGAAATTAAACCCTAATGTTTATCGATTTATTGTATACGGAGCATTTTTTTGATTACGAATTTTGAGTAACAGGTGATATGGAAGAGTGTACGAGGGAAGAAAGGGATAAAAGAGAAAGGGGAGAGATGAAAAGACGAAAATACCCTCACGTGCATGTCACATGATAAAACTTAACGACAACAATTAGACGGAAGTAGACGGGGGTATCAATTACGAGCATTTTGAAAGTTATTGTATCGATAAAGTGACAAAAAAAGTTTGGGTATGAACGGTGAAAATGTGTGTAAAGTACAGGTACCGTTTATGGAATTTTCTCCTTTTTATAATGTATAGAATAGAATGATAATGTTGTGGTGTGACATAACACCAAAAAGATAACGTTGATGATTATGACATATGTACTATGAAATTGAACCATCAATCCATCATCAAGTGTACAAACCAGAAACAGACAAATTCAGCATATTTTTGGGGATCTGATTCTGTTTATTTTGCAAGCCATGAACACGTACACCAAATTAGTACTACTTCAGACGTCAAATCCAAATTATCTTAAGGCTTATTTTACGAATTACCTAACATCTTCTAAAAAGTTAAGAGTCAGTTAACACAATCAACTATATTAGTAAGCGGGTACGCGCTAATTTGAAACTATAAATCATTTATAGTTATGAGAAAATGAATTTCTAAACTCGCCATCCTTGTTACGTTTAAAGTATGTGCCTACATGTATCGATAACTCGATAAGTTTAATTGATATATAGTTTGAAATAAAAGGAAAATCATTAACCAAGATCGAATCAAATGATACTTAATTAACAAGCAAAATAGTAGTTAGAATATACGTACATGAAGATGAAGAAGGTGGCATTGAATGAGGAAGGGGCATATGAGATTGACATGACATAAGCAATAAATAAATATTAAATAGGAAGATGCATGGATTGCATGAAATGGGAAACTGCAAAGAGAGGGACAAATTGGAGACTCAAAAATGGATAGACATATCATGTGGCACAGGCTCATTTGGACTTTTAATTTGCCCTATTTTATTTTCTTCTAAACTTTGTTTATGTCTAATCCCTTCTTAATTAAGAAATACAGATATACATACATATATCACTATTCACTAGGTTCAATATGTCCTCGCGATAATAGTATATTCGTAGGGAACACATATACATCATAAAGGCGGAGGTTATAATTTCAATGCCCAATCCTCATATTCCAATAACCGCATGTTACGCGATTTACCTTCTTTATATTGACCGTGAGACCGGAAGAGAGGGCCACCACATGGTTGATTACCCTTTTTTATCACTAGGTTCAACATGATTCGTAAACATAATGCATATCAATTACTTAGGGTTATAAGGATTGTTGAATTTAGAATTAGGGGTGTTCATGAACGGTTAACCAGGAACAGGTTAACCGAAAATTAGGTTCACCAATTTCTTGAACCTAAACCGATAATCGGTTAATCGATTTTTCGGTTCGGTTAATCGGTTAACCCATTAACCGTTTATTAATCAATACATATTCTAATAAGTAATTAATAACGCACAAATACACAGTCATTAATAAGTGTTCACTATGTTTATAATATTTTGATAATAAAAGTATCAAATGATAAGCATTTTACTCTTTATAGTTGTGTATTTATGTTATACGTATATTAATCGTTTGAATAAAATTAGAACTAAGTAACAACAGTTAGCATATTATGACAAAATTAAGCTAGTAAACTGTATTAAAATGAAAGAACAAGAAATATAGATGAATTTATCAAAATACAAGTGTAAATATCTATATATAAATATAATATATATACATAGATTTAAAACTACATATAAGCTTTTCGGTTTTTTCGGTTAACCGTTTATCATGTCTATCCCAGATTCATGAACCGAAACCGAAAAAATTTCAGTTCGGTTGACCGAAACCGAAAAATCAAAAAATTTCGGTTCAGTTAATATATATTCGGTTTGAATCAACCGGTTTTCAAATCGGTTTTCGAATCGATTTTCCGATTTCGGAATATTTTGAACACCCCTAATTTTGATAGTAGTATTATTTTACTAACAAGACAAGATATCTACTTATAGGGCAAAGTGAAGATGAAGAACCAAGTTGTGAGTTGGAACATTAAATGAGTTAATATGAGTTGGTATGATAATTGGTTAAGAAAAGGGTAGTCAATGGGGCAATCAGAATTTTGTCAGCAAACGATAGAATGCACCTCTCTATATTTTCCTTTTACCCCCATTGTCAGTTTTGTTTTCTGTATAGCAATCGAGTGCCAAAGGACATTATTTTACAATGGACCACTTTTTTCATTATATTTATTTGAATTTTTTAAAACGGGTGATAATTCGTAGCAGTCGTACACCATTAAATATTTTCTCCAATGTGCTTTACATTTTGGGCTTATTGTTTGTAAATGTATCGAAATTGTCCCGAAATGCTTTTGTATGCATCCATCTTTCCAAAGTTCTATTGTATGTATCAAAGTTACTAATCACTCCTATTGTATGTATCAAAGTTACTAATCACTTCTATTGTATGTATCAAAGTTACTAATCAATAGGAGTGATTAGTAACCTTGATACATACAATAGGAGTGATTAGTAACTTTGATACATACAATAGAATTTTGGAAAGATGGATGCATACAAAAGCATTTCGGGACAAGTTCGATACATTTACAAACAATTAGCCCTTACATTTTTATATAGTACAACACCATAAAACACGGTTGGTGGTGTACGAAAAATTATTAGTGGAATACGAATCACACAAATTTTAAAATGTGGTGATGATATGTATACCATCATTTTTTTTTCCGTGCACCACAGACTGTAATTTATAGTATTATACTGTATAACACAATAAAACATAATTAATGGTTTAAAAAATTGATGTATAAATCACTCACTCACTTTTTAAAATAGTCTAATCAGTAAATCAAAATAAAAAGAATCTTTTTTTTAATTAAATTAAGAAAATTGAACATGTCATCTTGAGGCTCTCATAAAGTTACGGTTTTTTTTTCACATGTATGAATTTTTGTACATGTTCCATAGGCATTGGTGTCACAAGTATTTAGTTTGTGAATGTTATCTTCGTTTGTATTGATTTGCTGCTGCTTCTTCATCTTCTTCTTTACATCGATTATTATTTTGAGCAAGGTTATTTATTTCGCTAGGTGAAGAGTTTTCGGTCTGGACCTAGTAGCGAGTACTCGACCTAGACGGGGAGTACTCGGATTGACTTTTTTTTTTACATTTAGTTGAAATTTTTCAAAATTATATGTTTAAATATAGATTAGAGAGTGAAGATTCTTGATGAAAAATATTAAATAGTGAGACCTAAGGAAAATAAATTGGACCAAACATTTAATTTGATTAAAAACTCTAATTTTAAAAAATGTTAAAAAGTTGACGAAGTTTGACTATGTAACACCCCCAAATTTGATGATTTGCGAAAGCTTGATTTGGGTGTTACTAATCAATAACAAAGCACAAGGATAAATAGCAAACGACTCTATATGCGTCGTTTTAACAAAATATATTGATAATAGGAATGTTTACAACATTTAAAGCTTTACATAGCTCGAGTTTAAATAAAATGAGATTTCAGTACATAAGTACTTGTACAAAATATACTAATGCAAGAAAATCTCAATCGTCTGTATGCTGACTCGAGCTAAAGTCCTGAAGCAGAAACATCCTACTGTTGGGTACCTGCGATATATGCTAAAAGGTCAGCTATAAAGCTGGTGAGCTCACATGTTTGAAATCAAGTAATATCGTATGAACCGCAAGATTTAAATAATGAATTGCATCCAGCAATTAAATAGTGAATTGCATCCATCAATTAAATAGTGAATTGCATCCAGCAATTAAATAATGAATTGCATCCAGCAATTAAATGATAATCATCGTGTATACAGCCATGAGCACATAGTTGAGCTTAACTCGAGGGCCGGGTCCCCTATAGAGAATTCCGGGCGAGGTGCCTCCACGAATGCCTAATCCACATTCGTCTTCCCAAATATTAGTACGTCCGTTTACCCGGTTAGTGCTTGCTAACCCGGACGAGGAGGGTCAATCCTATATGGTACCATATACTAATATTCACGCTACAACGTATTAACAACTATGCTGACGGAGGACTTTAAAATGATTAGTTTCGAAAAACTCATGTAGTATATGAAAAGTTGGTACTTGCGTCCACATGTTAAAAGTTGAGCAATATATCACACCCCTGAGTAAAACAGTAAAAGAGGGGCTATGAGACTCACCTGAGTCGTTGAGTTTATGAAAATAAACTGAGAATGATTAGCCGAGAATCGAAGTCCAAAGACTTGTAACCTGAGGGTGTCCACGACACGCGATGGTTATAATTATGATTGGGTATCTCAACAGATCACCCTGGTAGTTGTTCGTTCAACTATAATGTCCAAATTTCCACTATTTGGTTGATAAGTTTAAGTATTTGAAAAGTGTACGGCCCGTTGGTGACGGATTTGTAATAATAATCTCAACTATTATTATTTTGATTTCGTGTCGTTTTTCTTGAAAAATGTGTTTTGATTGTGTTTTAGAAGCCGTTACGAAATCTAAGTACGGGGGTCCGGGGGCAGCGCCCCTGGTAGCGGGGTCCAAGGGGCGGCAGCCCCTGGCGGGGTCCAAGGGGCAGAGCCCCTGGCTGGGGTCGAGCTGCCAGGTCAGCTTGGAAAATTTTTATTTCTACTATATTGCTTTAAGGAAAAACGCATCTGGATCTGAATTTGGGTAAAATCGAGTGATAAATTTCGAGTCTCGACACTTAGTAAAAATCTGTGTTTTTGAGGTTCTGGTTTGTGCGACGTTGGGTGCAACGTCGCAGGTAGGACTGCGACGTTGAGTATGACGTCGCTAAAGGCGACGTTTCGCAATTTAATGCGACGTAGGGTGCTGCGTCGCTAATGCGACGTAGGTGATTTCTGCGACGTAGGGGCTTACGTCGCTAAGTGCGACGTGGCGAGGTATTGGCGACGTTAAGGCTGACGTCGCTATATGCGACGTCGCAATTTAATGCGACGTTGTGACTGACGTCGCACTATGCGACGTCACGAGGGGTTTTGCGACGTAGAGGCTGACGTCGCATAAATTCTGGGCCAAATGCGACGTAGCGGTCTGTTGGCCGGAAAATGTGTCGAAAATGAGTTTTTCGGTTTCCGTTCGGTCCAAAACTTTTACCCAACCCTTATAGGGACATTATAAGTTGTTACAAACTACTAACAAGTGAAAACATTTAAAAACGAGAGGTTTCGGGATTTGTCGGAAACTTACAAAGTGTCGGATGAGAAATCCGAAAAGATAGGATGATAGATCGTGTCGCGGTGGTCGTGAATCTCTAAAAATCTTGAAGATCCGAAGTCGTTTGATATGTTTATTTTGCGATTTAGTGCGTTTTTAGGAGGTGGTGTGGTTGGTGAGATAGAGAGAAAAAGGAGAGTGAGAGAGAGAAAGAAAAGAAATAAATGAAAGAAAGAAGGTGGGATTGGGAGGTTAAGCTCCCAATTTCGCCCCGCGTTTCCGCTCCGTGCGGTGTTCGTTTGCTCCGTCGTTTAAACGTTAATTAATTATTTTTCATATTAATTGGTACATTTTAAATACAAATTATTACGCGATATTTTATTTAATTATTTTACAAATAAGTTTACATTTGAGTTATAAAGGTAAGTTGGTTTATTTAGTTTGCGCGTTTTACATTTTAAAGTGTGTAACTTTCTGATTGTACGATACGAATAAATACGAAATATTATTATAATAATATTTTTGACATAACAACGTTATACAATAAAATTTGTCACCAACGTCCATATAAAATTGAATCGAAATACATTCGATTTAAATTGCGTACGATTTAATCAAACCGCATATTCGTATATATTCAACAATATATATATAATTCGATACATTAATTAGCCTAACCAGGAACTAATTACATGTATTAACATTCGATTAGGCACTAATCTCTAGTCCTAATTTGGCGGGTGTTACAGACTAGTAATCCCGAGTTTGACCGATTTTTAATGAGTTTGATCGACTTTTTCCGAGTTTTTTGCGTTGACCAAAGTTGGTGGAATTTTCAGTCCTAAGTAGACCTGTTCGCCTCAGACTAGGGGTGTTCATGGACGGTTAATCGGAGTCTCGGTTCGCCATATTCCTGAACCTCAACCAAAATCGAAAAATTCGATTAATCGGGAATCGGTTAACCGATTTTTCGGTTCGGTTAATCGGTTAACCAAATTAACCGTTTATAAATTAATACTTATTTAAAAAGTAATTAATAACACATAAATATACATTCATTAATTAGTGTTCACTATAGAGTAAATTCCAAAAATCATACCTGTGGTTTACACATATTTTCACAAATCATACCCGCACTTTTGTTTTCATGTTTTTGATACAATAAGTTTCAAGTTTGCTCATAGATGGTACCTTCGTCACAATCCGTTAATTTTCACCGTTATGTGTGTAAACCATAGGTATCATTTACGAGCAATTTTGAAACTTATGGGTACCATTTACGAGCAAACTTGAAACTTATTGTATTGAAAATAGACGGAATTGGTAAAACTTAACGACAAAAATAGACGGAGTTGGAAGGAGGTACCATTTACGAGCAAACTTGAAACTTATTCTACCGAAAACCTGAAAAAAAAGTTCGGGTATGATATGTGAAAATGTGTGTAAACCACAGGTATGGTTTATGGAATTTTCTCTTCACTATATTTAAAATATTCTGATTATAAAAATATCATACGATAACCATTTTACTCTTTATGATTGTGTAATAGCGTTATACATACGTTGTTCGTTCGAATATAATTAGAACTAAGTAGTGATAATTATCATATTAGGCCAATATTAAGTTAGTAAATTACATTAAAATGAGTTGAAAAGAAATATAAATGATTAATTCAAGATACAAGTGTAAATATCCATATATAAATATAACATATACAATGTATATATATACATTAAATACTTTCATATAAAATTTTCGGTTTATTCGGTTAACCGTTTTTCATGTCTATTCCAAAATCATGAATCGAAACCGAAACCGAAAAACCTAAAAAAAACCGGTTTGGTTAACCGAAACCAAAAACGGAAAAAAAAATCGGATCGGTTAACCAAAATTCGGTTCAATTCAACCGGTTTTCAATTCTATTTTCCGATTTCGGAATATTTTGAACAACCCTACCTCAGACCACTTCCAAATCACGAGTACTCACTATGTACTGGGTGGGCCGAGTTTTACAACCATAATTTTGAGTTTGAAAATAAAGTCTTTTTGAGTTAAAAAGGAATGGAAGGGTTTTGAAGATAAAGTCAAAGCTAAAAATTTGGTGGTACCATATTCTCAAAAACCAAGAAAACAAACTCTCATTATGCTTCCTGTCCCTGTCCTTATATGTAGAAAATGACACCTCAATAACCTCTTTTATTACATACAACCAATTATACCCAACCCCTTTTAACCTCCCACCTCAACCCCCTCTATATATACTACTACACATTATTACTTTAAGTTCCACCCATCATATCATTCATGCATCTACCACATGGATGCTCAACCTAATTCAACCCTAAACACCCTCTTCTTCAACCCGTACACTATTTGGGTGCTAGCCATGGCTAATAACCCACTTTTGTTTCTCATACTCCTAAACATTCTTACTCATTATGATCACCATATGGTGCAACATAGAACCTATTGATAACAATTTTGGCGGTACCCCTCCTGAGCTTATTCTTCTTATACCTTCTTCCTTTGTCTCTCAACTTCATAAAGGTTGTTCGAGTTTTCTTGACCTTGCAAGCCCGTGAATGTCAATTACACGGTTCAAGAAACTCGTTATCAGCAACTCTCATGTGAAGTGGTGCAATTTCTACTAATCTTGATATCCCTCCTGAGCTACATATACATTTATATGTACAACAGTACAAGTAGATAATGTATATATAAGCTAGTGAATCTATTTTTTCTGTTTTATTGTACATGTATTTTTATATTTTGTTTCATGTAACAATTCCTTCATTTCCTAGTTATATATAATAATGTTCCTTTAGGGACAAACTTTGCATGAACCATGTAAACACATTCCATTCCATCAAAATATTAAGAGTATATGTTATCAATTACATATAAATCTTAACATCTGAAGACAATTGTATATTTTTTGGTACATATAACATATATGGTGTATGTAATATATGAATTATGATCCTCCATAGAGCTTCTAAGTTTAACCATCCGTGATTGCATGATACAATCATTTACTTATGGTCATGCAATATATAGTACCTTTGATAAGAAAGTGATCAAACTCACATATATTAACATATTATGACGATTTGTAATTTGTCACACAAAGTGTAACTTTGTTAGATTATATATGTGCATGCTTTCTCATGAGTCATGACAAAGAAAAAGGGTTGCCATGTAAAAAGGTAGATGAAAGTTTGTATTATTTTTTTAATATTTATGATTAAAAGAAGAAAAAAAACCCTTAAATAAGGTACACTATGTTAGCATCAAATCTTGAGCAATCAGACCCAAAATTACCGATTTAAGAAAGGGTCAGGGTCCTAAAAAAAGTAGATATAAAAAGATGGATGTTAGGGGTCAGGACTCAGGGCTCAGTTCACAATGCCTACTAATATAAAGAAAAACAGAAGACACAAAGTCTTGTAATACTATGTTGTTTCTGCATGTGTGCCTTTGGATTTCTTTCAAGGACAATAACAAAAAGTATAAATTCATGCGTGTTGATATTTACAACATTTTTTTTATTCATACAACATTTTTTTTATTTATACAACAAAAACATGCATCGCAGTGTTGTACAGTACTACATCTGAATGCATAAGATATGGTGTATGAATCAAGTTGTTTGTTGTATTTATCACCATCCTAAATTTATTGACCAATTTAATTTAATTTCACACATACCTTGTTTTTACTCGTACTTTTTACCTTTGAGACACACCGTCTTTATTTCCTGCACAGATCAAAAGGGACCAATAGACAGTTTCTACAATTTGTATTTCATGAAAATGAACTAATACACCCTTTAATTTCACGTACCACTTTTATTGCATGAAAATGAGGAAAGACAATTTTTTGTAGATGTATGAATTAATGTTTATTGCATGGACATGAAAACAAGACAGCTGTATATGTTTAATTGTTGATGTATGTATACCTTTTTATTTAATGATCGTACATGAAAAAGGTACAATTTTGAGTCGATGTACAACAACCAATTCCAATCTAGTGCTGTTATATTAAGTTAGTATCGTTCAACCTGATTGTATTGATGGGCTAGGGTGTTTGGTTTACATTTCTGTGTATTCTATAAATATGTATCGATGTAATACCAAATATCTATCGGGTTTTTAATATCCAACATACCGTAATTTTTAGGATCGATTAAAAGATGAAGATTTGAAGATCAATCATGCAAGCAGTTTATCAATACTTTCAAGTTTAATAGACTTTTAACTAAGGATGCTTGTCCAACTTCATTATATGTTTTCATCATCTTCCATCTTTTATTATGGCTAAATTTAGTGTTGATTAATTATGTTAGAGGACACAATAGGACACAATTTATGAATGCTGAAGTATTGGGCTTTCAGGGATCCAATTACGGCCCATATCCGGCTCAAATATCTGTATTTCAATGGATTTACAATTTTGACTGTGATTATAGGAATTTTGTGTAATTTGATACGTATTCACATATAAATGTAGTTTATCTTAAATAACATTAATATCAGGTGAAATTTGCGCGTAGTAATGTTCATTAGTTTTTTTTTTTTTTTTTCCTTTTCTTTTTATGGGTCATATGATCATAAATGTCATTTTTTACTACTAATAAAATAATTGGCAGCAAATCAGACACACACAAATAGAGTTGGGCTGTTACTTCAGAAAAAGGATGTTGGGCCAACTTATTATTTTGGTCCATATACCGTTGCTAAGCATAAATTTAAGATAATTTTTTATGAGTAGTCGTTGAAGGTAGGGGTGAACAAAAACCAGGTTATGCCAAACCCGACCCGACCCTAAACCCAAATCGGGTCCTAGTCAACGAGAAAGAAACCGGTTCGTTGACCAACCCGACCCGACCCAACCCGGGTTTTTGACCGATTTCCGGGTTTTTTTTCCAGGTTTTCAATCGGGTTTTTGACTTGTTTTCCAACCCGACCCGGTTTGAACCTGGGTTCAACCCGATTTTGAAGGCAAAAAACCCAACCCGGGTCCCTACCCGCCGGGTACTCAAAAAACCCGAACCGGGTTTGCACTACAACAGGAAGGACCTACAGCGACGGAAAAATATGTCGCAAATCTGTCACTGTAGGCCTGTTGCGACGATTTTGCGACCGAAATTGTCTGAGAGTATAAAACGCGTGGCAAATATCACTTGCGACGACAATTGCTACAGATATGAAAATTTGCGTCGGATATTGGCCGTAGCATAACCGTGAGAAAGTGAACTTTTAAAACTCATAGAAGTCATAAATTAGCGACTGTATTACGACAGTAATTTGCGACAGTTTGATGTGGCAAATAACAGCGACAGACTTTTTAAACTTATAAAAGTCAAAAACTAGCGACTGTATTGCAACAGTAATTTGCGACAGTTTTATGTGGCAATACAAAGCGACAGACTTGTGACAGACTAATTAGCGACAGATTTGTTGAATCACACATTCTGAGGATGTTTTTTGCGACAAAGCTAATCAACTTTGTGACAGAATACTTGTTAATGTTTGTTGTAGCAGTCCCATCGCATAATATGCAAAATTTTATAAAGCAAAATCATAATAATGCTTTTTTCCTGTTTCCCTTCCTGGTTTCCAATTATATACTCAAATCTCAAATTTTTAATCCACAAATTCAGCCCAATATATATAAATATAACCACTAAAGTGGAGTTTCAAAAATACAGATCATCCTAACAACAATAAAAGTTACCGTATCGCAGTTTACAGTTTAAACAATGTTTACGATACGCTACTTTTAGCACCTAACCTATTACATCAGTTGGTTAGAAGGGCTCGAAGGGCCTTGGGGAATTGAGGAATTCACAAAAATACAAGTTACCGTATGGTGGTTTGAAGTCAAACAATGTTTACCGACACGATACTTTAAATTCCTAACCTTTACAACAATTTAGAGATTAGAAGACCCCGGAGGGCCAGGAGGGCCTTGTGGAAATCGTGCAAACAGTTGGGCAAGCTTCTCATTTGTGTCCTTTTGAAAATCAGCAAGTTCTTGTGCTAACCTTTCTCGCTCACGCCTTTCTACATCTCTTTCCTGTGTAAGTTCCTCCACAGTCCTTGTCAATTCTTCAACCTACAAATATAATCATAAACACTTGTATTCAATTAACACACATATAGGTGTTATTTGGGTGAATATTTTTGGAATATTTGGCTAGTCAAAAATATATGTTGATACAAATGTCAATTGCATGTATTCAGTCCTTTATTTATAAAACCATGCATATACATTTACAGATATAAACACAGACAATTATATACACACATTTTACAATATTCACATGCAAACAACCATCTAAACTTATATACAAGAGTATATTCTTACAAGCACACACTTTTAATTATCAGTTTAAGTACATATAAGAAAGCAAATATCAAACAGACCTGCATCTCAGCCGGGTGTGAATACTGAGAACTAGAGGCATCCGGCTTTGAAGGAACTCCCGTTAGCACAAAAACGGGATCAGCTGCGTCACTTGACCCATATAAAGTCCCCTTCTTCCATCCACCGGCAGCTATTACCCACAATTCTTGGTCATGATATGGGTGATTGGCAAGATCCTCCCCGTACTTATCGATCATCAACCTTTGATAAGTTTCCTATGATGAATAGAACAAAAAAACCTATAATATACTCACAACATACAAAATAGCATCTAAAGGACACAAAAACAACACCAAAAACATGATTTATGCATCAAAAAATAGCATACAAACTATACGATAATTCTACTTAAAAAGCAGCAGCAAAACGAATTGAAAGCTGCTATAAACAGCAAGCAAAACAACAACAATCAACATTAATCAATACACAATTTAGCTTAAGTTTTAACTATATTAAAAATTGCATGAAATAAGAGTATTAAAACTTAAAATGTTCTGTAAACAGTAATAATACATCAACAAACACAACAAAAATAAGCAAGAAACAATATCAATCAAATAAGTAATTTATCATGAGTTAGCTTTATACAAAAACAGTATTATTACATAGCTTACATACACCAAAAACTGCATAAAAGGGTATAATAGATAACAAGGAAACGTAAATATAAAATGCAAAATGAAGTTTCAATACACTAAATTGATTGTGAAGAGCTGAAAAAACTTACAACATGTGTACGAGCCCTTTCATCAACCCACACGAGTTCATCAGCTTGAGAGTTGCCCTCACCAGACCCACTAGCCCCAGACCCTCCTGCACCCGACCCACCAGCACCTGACCCGCCAGCACCTGACCCGCCAGCACCCGACCCGCCAGCATCAGAACCACTCGCCCTCAACACATACTCAAATGGCCTTGAACCTTTCTTTGTATGTGTTTGAGTAAAGAACTCTGAAGACCTTAGAGAACGTCCCAGAAGATTTTGCTACAAAATCAAATTCAATAGATGCTAAAATATTAAAATTAGGTTATTGATTATATATAATACAAATAGAGAATTAAATGTTGTTACCAGATTAGTTCGAGTACTATTATAGCTCCGTGAACCGCAAGTATGATGTCCACCTACTAATTTTGCCCGGTTCCTTTTGTTTTGATTTGACAATTTTTTCCAAGCATCAGTATTCCAACGTTGCACCAATGGCACCCAATATTCTTGTCTCAACCAACTTGGGTTATGAGGAAGGATAAGAGCATAATCTTCCCCGACTTCACGACCTTTATCCCTCCTCACATCTCTTATTGCACCTTCGCGAGCTCTCCTTAGCATGTTACGAAATCTTTTTCGTATTTGAAGTTCCCAACGTTTTCGAATTTGAACTTCAAGCTCACTACGCCATTGGAAGTGACCCTACATATTAATCACATGTTAAAAGCCATTATTTGAGTAATGAAACTGTGATAAAGTTAGTTGATTCAATAAAAGTTGTTTTAAAAAAAACAATACTTGGTTTATAATTTTATCTCGTTAAGTACAAACCACAAACCAGAAACAGTAAGTATAAACCAGAAACAGTAAGTACAAACCTGAAAACGGCCCCACATTCGTTCACGGTTGGTTTCAGGGATATCAGCCCAGTTTCTCCAAGGACCACGATACGTGCTTTTGACTGTGCTTGTGATCGCGCGGCTACATTCTTTTTGATGGCTAAATCTACATTTAGAAACAAATAAACACAATTATGGAATTGTAAAGCAAAAGATAGATATAAGCTCGATTTGAACAAGGACATACTCATCTCCGTTTAACCAGATCAGTGTGCGATTAGATCAGTGGCCAATTGACCGGGTCGGGTTTTCGGGTTTGACTTCGTGTAGGGTAAAAAACCCGGTTTTTTTGAACACCACTAGTTGAAGGACTAAAGGATGATTAAAAACCAATTTCGATTGTCAATATATATATATATATATATATATGTATATATATAGTGGAGGGTTCAAATGAGAACCACCAAGACATTGAGAACTCAAGAAAACCACTTAAATATGTGATTGTTCACATATGATAATGTTATAATATTTACAAAAATGTTAATAATAATCAATAAAACCTTGAAAACCAAATAATTATGTGTTAAAACTTATATACACTTATAATTTACTTTTGGTGTTTGTTTGTGATTGATAAATATGGGCGTGTATAACGTAATTGTACCTCAATTGATATTTAAAAGCGTCAACCAAAATTCAAGAGGACATTGAGTTTTTATCAATAAAGTACAAATCATGATTCATGTGCTAAGGCGTTGTTGACAACTCTTACATTGTGTATAACATAATTGTACCTCAATTGATATTTATAAGGAAGTTTGATTTATGAATGAATTAAAATTACAATTTCTTTAATGAATTACAATTTCATCATAGATATTACGTGAACCAAACGTAATATCTATTTTCATATTTTTGTTGCAAAAATACATGATTTTTGTTTTTTTATAAAACTGTAACGAATCTACGTGGCTAATGAATGTATCGAATGGATCCCACTGCTTTATCAAAATATTAGATTAGATTAGATTGCCCATGTTTCTTTTTATGGTTGAACTTGAAGTTTTGAAATACTTTTTATATTCAGTAAGTTGGGTCAAAGATTAGACACGTTTTAGCATGTTATTGGTTAGAAGTTTGACTAAATCTTACAAAAAGGCCCCACCCCAACTGCCATATATTTTTGTGATTTGGTTCGGTCATAAATGAGTTCGGGGTAACGAACGCCTCAATTGTGTACGGCCATAAGTTTTGACTATCCGCGTAATTCACCATTACTACTAATTTAATTAATTTCTAAGAAGTTTTAAGAATCTGCTAATTACATACCTAAATGACTAACAACTATGGCTGTTCACAGTTCGGATAAAACCGGATTATCCAATTGGATAATTCGGATCGGACCATATGGTTTGGATAATTGGATTTTTGGATCGGCTTGGATCAAAACCAAACTTATTATTTTGGATCACGGATTGGTTTTGGTTTGTAAATTACAAACCGGATTATCCAATAAAACCAAATAACTGATAAATATATAATTTTCAAACATTATATATATATAGATGAATATGCAAAATAGTTTACTAAATAATTAATATTCTATAAATATTCAAATATAATAGGTAGTTTATAGTTTACAAAATTGTTTACTTATATATAGGTAATTTATAGTTTCGTTTTGCATTTTACTATTATATTACACACACATGTATATGTACTGTGAGGTGCAAATGAGAACCATCTATTTTGTATAAGGGTAAATATATTTTGTCGGCATTGTACCCCTCTGTTTGTTGCGAGTTGAGCAACCTACCCCTAAAACTCTCAATTATGCAACAAACCGGTTATTTATGTGCTACAATCTTTGCAAACTATGTTTTTACCTGTTACAACCTACAAAATGATGACTTGGCAACCACATCATGTGGCCTAAAAAATGACACGTAATTAATTTTACCGGTTCTCCCGGTAACCTGTTACCATATTGCCGATATCGATACAACATTAACCAGTTTACTGCAGACAATGAGAGTTTTATATTTAACATATTTTATTATAATATCTAACATATTTTTAGTAGATATTAAATATATTTATGTATGTGTTTGGATATCCAAAAACCAAACCGATCCATCCAAATAATAATTCGGATGGATTGGTTCGGTTTTTGAATTTTTTTGGACGGATTGGATTTACATTTTTGAAACCATAATCCATTTGGATTCGTGTATACGGATCGGTTTTGAACCGATCCATCCATTTGAACACCCCTACTAACAACCAACTTTTTACCGTGGTTACTGGTTAGTAATCGTAAAAATCAACTTAATGACTTATTTGTTATTCGCGTAACTTATGACTGATTGGCGACTTTTGATGATTGACGATTTTCCTGGTGGAAATGAAAATGTTAATCATATCCCGTGAAATTATGTTTAGCAAAAATTTATAGTTGAATGGTTCAGATAAGTAGATATTAAATACTCCGTATTAGATTTTGTACGCTAATACAAATACACTTGTTTAAGTTGTTTACCCAAATAACATAGGGATACTTGTAGGTTGCAACCTTTTGTTAGGTTCTATAACATTATCATTATATCCCGAAGATTTGGACACACAACAAATTTCATAATATTTTTAGCGTATCTCTTTAACCGTCATGTGATTACATATTTAGCTCGATCATATTGACCCTAAGATAAGTTATTGCAGACTACCAATAACCGATTATCCTTTCATAACATTATCACCATTAGTTCTAACTTCACCCCATAAATCCATAATGATACTAAATTTTATAATGCTTCATGAGGATCTTACCACATCGTGATGGCAGTTAACAATGCACATGAAAACGTTATTAGTAATAGTACTATCATAAATAAGATTAAGGTTCAAATGAGTACATCAATTTTGAGTGAGAATGAGGGAACCAACAGATTTATGTCATGTGTCACTTTATTCTCTCTCCTCCACATTTTTTAAAATTAAATATCTCACAAACGGTAAGTCGAAAAATCATGAAAATTGCACTATAAAATTCAGCGTTTTCTCCTCTTCGATTTGCCGTCCCTCAAGGCATACTTTCGACAACTTTTTTTTCTTCATTTTTTGGTGGGTTTTAGAAATTAGTAACACGTGTGTTAGTGATTGGTTATACATTTAATTTGTGGTTGATGTTAGGGTTTAGGGTTAGGGTTTAGTAGGGTTTAGGGTTTAGTAGGGTTTAAGGTTTAGGGTTTAGTATGATTTAGGGTTCACAGTTTTGTAAAGCGTTTACGGTTTGGGGTTTAGGGGTTAGGGTTTAGGGTTTGAGGTTTGGGGTTTCGGGGGAAACCCCAAACCTCAAACCCTAAACCCTAACCCCTAAACCCCAAACCGTAAACGCAACACTGTAACACATGTGTTAGTAAATGTGAAACCCACCTAAAAAATGAAAAAAAAAAAAAAATTTCGTCGAAAGTATGCTTTGAGGGACGACAAATCGAAGAGGAGAAAATGCTGAATTTAATGGTGCAATTTTCATAATTTTTGGATTTGTCGTTTGTGAGATAATTGATGTTGGGGGTAAATGGGTTTTTGTACATGTAGAACATTCTCTTTGTACACATGGCTTGATATCATTGGCTCCCTCATTCTCACCCAAATTTCTGTTCAAATTCTCATTTTAACCCTACCCTCATAAATAAATGTAAAATGTATTAACGATACGAAAAAACAAATACTGGTAATGACTAATGAGAGGTAAAAAATTATCAATCACGTTGACATGACCTGGCTTTAACAACGAGTCACACATGTTTTAGCCACCACAACCTTTAAAATCACCTAATTCATAAAATAATCCCAACCAAAACAATTTTATTAATAAACAAAATCATTCAAAGACAAAAAATACAAGAAATTCCTTTTTTCTACCAATTTATCTTATTATAGTTAATCAAAATCAAATTACTAAAAGCCCTTTTTATTCGTGGAACCGCTTCCTCGATTCCAGGGACAGTTTTGTCAATTGCTAGTCGACAATATTTCAGTATTTACGTGAAAACAAACTTTTACTTAATTACACCAAAATCTCATGATCCGAGAAATCCAAATTTTTAAAATTACAAATAAAAAAAGATTTTCTACAGAGAGAGAGAGAGAGGAGAGAGAAAGTTACCAAAAAAGAATTCTTTGAAAGAAAAAAAACAGAATATTTTACTCAGATTTTTCATTCATGACAATTTATATATAAATTCATTCATAAACTAAGCGTGCTGTTATTCAATTGTATTTAATTCCCTGTTTCTTGTTTAATCGCACACAATCATCATCAAAGTTTCATAGTATTTTTAGGGTTTTGATCATACACATATATTTGGTATGCCGGACATTAATCTGCCTGTTCATAACATTGAAGGTACCATATATGCATTGCTATCTTTTTAATTATTATTATGCTTAAATTTGAAGCAACCTGAATTTTAATTTTTATGTTTAGATGATTATTTGATTGATTCAATTTTGTTGCTCTGTTTTACTCTGTTTTTTTTTTTTTTTTCAAATATGTTTAGTTTGAAAGTTAATATATGATCATAGAAGATACTTGAATTATGTTAAAGTGGTAAACTTATTTTTGTGTTTGATTCATAAATTGATATCTGGGGTTGTAGAAGGTATAGAAAGATTGAGAATCCAAGAAGATGAAAAAGAGGATGTAACAGGTTCGAAGGGCTATCCGGATCGTCCTGGTGAACCCGATTGTGTCTATTATCTGAGAACTGGAATGTGTGCTTATGGTGATAATTGTAGGTATAATCATCCAACCTTCAATGGGCAGGTACAAAAATATTAAGTTTTTTAGTTACATGTTTTCGTTAGTTTGTTTCTTGATGTATTATACTTATAGAGAACAATATGCATATGTATGTATATGATATTATTTGTTTGACAATTTATAGGATACTAACAAGTATGTATATGACCTTCCTGAAAGAATTGGCGAGCCAGATTGCGTTGTAAGTTTGAGATCTTTTAATTGGAAGTTTCACTGAATAGGAACGAATTTTAGGGGGTGTTTGGGGGGGCTTATTTTCTAGCTTATTGCTTATTGCTTATAAGCAAATAAGCTAGAAAATCTTGGCTTATTTCTATCTCTTGAATCTCCCCTCACAAATAAGCAAATAAGCTAAGGCAATAAGCTTATCCAAACATTAAAACATAAGCTTATTGTGTAAAAATAAGCAAATAAGCTAATAAGCAACAAAAATAAGCCCCTCCAAACACCCTCTTATTTGTTTTGCATGGTTTGTGATTCTTAATGATCAATTTTCAGTATTTCCTCAAAACGGGCACTTGCAAGTACGGGTCAACCTGCAAATATAATCATCCGAAGGATAGGCATGGTGCTGATCCTATCGTGTTGAACATGATTGGGCTACCTATGCGAATGGTACAATTTTCTTTGCTAAACTGTTGTTACATTAGGAAGTTTACTATTCGGGCTTTATTAAAGAATGTATGATGATGTTTCTAGGGAGAGAGATCGTGTTCTCATTATTTAAGAACTGGAATGTGTAAATATGGCGTTAGTTGCAAGTTCAATCATCCACAGCCAACAGTTGATGGGTCGAACGAACCTTATTTTGGACCTTTGTCGTATGCACCTCCATGGCCATATCCAAATCCGCAAACTTACATGCCAATTGTTCTCCCATCATCTAGTACAACTCAAGGGTGGAGCCCTTACAATGTAAGTAGCCATTTACTATATTTGTTAGTAGTAGTGGACTAGTAGAGCCAGAAATTATACAAAATAGAGGTTCTTTTTTCCTAGTAGTCATATATTTTCTTTTAAAGAGTGGAGGCCAGAGTTTTTTTTAAATTATATTAGTGTTGCTATCTCTAGGGGAATATGAGCCAGGTACTCTCCACCAATGGTTTGACATCTGTTGACCATGTCTATCCATCAACATCAACTGCTCAACTACCTGAGAGGCTTGGTGAACCAGAATGTCGTTATTTCATGTACACAGGAACCTGTAAGTATGGATCAGATTGCAAGTACCATCACCCAAGGGAAAAGATGGTTCAACCGAGTGCTAGTTTCCTGAGCCCATTTGGGCTTCCTTTAAGACCCGTAAGTTATACTCCAATATTCCATTAAAACAACGGGCCTAAAAAATTATGCTTTGGAAAGTAACTCTTTGATTGTCATAATGCAGGGGCAATCTGTTTGTTCGTATTATAGTCTATATGGAATGTGCAAATACGGGTCGGATTGTAAATACGATCACCCTATGGTGGTGTTTCCGTACAATTATAACCCGGGGTTGACAAGTCTACCAATGGTTAACCCCTTTTTTCTCTCATATGGTACAACGGATTCACCTACAGTCCATTCATCAGAGTCTTCAACCAATGGAAAGTTATGTACAGATGATTCTTCTGCTGAACATGTCGGATCTTCTCATTCATCGTCACAGAATCAATCTGATTGAAGTTGGATCATTTTGTTATTTTTATTCTGTTTTGTTACTTGCTGTTGTCAAAACAGATACCGGTGATTGATGCAACTTTTAATGAGGTTATTTTTGGTTGTGAATAAAAGCAAAACGCTAAACTTTATCAGTGTTGTTTATGTTTTTGTGTTTCATATGAACTGATTATGTTCAATTTGTTGTTGTGATTGATATACGAATTTATCCATAGAACCAAATTAACCAAAATTTGGTTCAAACTAATTTTGCAGTTTGAAGAGTCATGTGAACAACATATATTTGTTTATTGAAGTCAATGGGGTTACTGGTTAGTCTCAATAGTTTGGTCCTCATAACTGGGATAATGACAACTTCAATGCAAGTCCAAAATATACACACTATGAGACGCACAAAATCCTCGTCCAAGTTGTAAATAAAGAGGCGAATATTTAGGTCAAAGTTTTTGTTTTTTCTATTTGTTTTAACAAGCTTGTAAGCCGCTCTATAGTGACCCATCCACAAATACAATTGTAGCACGCACGTAGGAGGAATCTAATCACAAGATGTCATGGTCATGGTTTTTGGATACCTTCTGTCGCATAGAGAATTGTAACTTCAGAGTTTTGACCATACATGTGATTTTAGGTGGTAATCTCAACCCACTAATATACAAATGACTAAATGAGTCAATTTTGTTTATGTTAGCACCTGTTAGTCAAAAAGGTTAAGTGCAATGATCAAACTAGAAAAGGGGTTAAACTAGTTGGAAGTTTTAAGAGTATTCTAATGTCATAAAACCTCACAAATCGCCTCAACGGAAAAGGTGTAATTCGTTTCGTAATCATATTTTGATTTATTTATTTATTTTTCAAAGAAATGAATAATGTGTTTGCACTTGAATCTGCTCTTGAAATTCCCCTTATAAAAACTAATGGGATTCTTGTAGATCACATCAATATCATAAATTATGACAGAATATTAGCATGTATGTATAGATAAAAAAAATGATGCAATTGTTTGTTGACATAACAAAAGAAGACGAAAATCGTAGAATCGTTCACTTTCTTTCGGTGGAAAAGATGTGCTGTTTGTGGTGAGGGGAGGTGAACCTCTAGGATCCCCTTTTATATAATGACAGATGCATTTTTGCATACCCGAAATGGTTGCCATATAAAGCTCCTGTAAAAAGCTTTCAAGAATGGATTCTTTATGTTTATTGGGAGCTTCTAAAGTATTCTTCCAAAACATTATCACGCCTAGCTACCATATGAATATTTGATTGTGACATTCACATCAATTCGACATAGAATATATGAGCCAAGGTAAATAACGACCGAAGTTTTGGACACATTCTTTATAATCTTTCGGGAGTTGACAATTTGAGGTTTATCGAGATAACTAACAGCTATTAGTGCTATTACTCCCTCCTGGCTGTTAAAATATCAGGTTGTTCTTAAAAAATATGACTACTGGAAACAGATATTTAGTATTGAAAATGGTCCCAAATAATTTTTTTTTAACCAGTAATGTGTTTAAATTTCAAGCAGAAATATGTTGGGCCAAGAAGTTTAAAAAAATAGTTGGATAAAGAAATTCGTTATCTGAGCTAATGTGTAAGATGGTGAAAATAAGAGTTCAGTGTATGCTGTATGTCCATGAGATGGTGGGGAGCCCAACATCAACATATATTAGACCCAATCATTATATTGCAACCAACAATTAACTATTTTTAAGATATAAGATAGGGTAGGGTTCAAATGAGAATAGGAATTTGAGTGAGAATGAGGGAACCAATGATATCAAGCCATGTGTACAAAGAGAATGTTCCACATGTACAAAACCCATTTACCCCAACATCAATTATCTCACAAACGACAAATTCAAAAATTATGAAAATTGCACCATTAAATTCAGCGTTTTCTCCTCTTCGATTTGCTGTCCCTCAATGCATACTTTCGACGAATTTTTTTTTTTTTCATTTTTTTGGTGGGTTTCGCATTTACTAACACATGTGTTACAGTGTTGCGTTTAGGGTTTAGGGTTTGGACGCTTTACAAAACTCTAAACCCTAAATCATACTAAACCCTAAACCTTAAACCCTACTAAACCCTAAACCCTACTAAACCCTAACCCTTACCCTAAACCCTAACATTAACCACAAATTAAATGTATAACCAATCATTAACACATGTGTTACTAATTTGTAAAACCCACCAAAAAATGGAAGGTAAAAAAAAAGTTGTCGAAAGTATGCCTTGAGGGACGGCAAATCGAAGAGGAGAAAACGCTGAATTTTATGGTGCAATTTTCATGATTTTTTGGCTTACCGTTTGTGAGATATTTAATTTTAAAAATTGTGGAGGAGAGAGAATAAAGTGACACATGGCATAAATCTATCGGTTCCCTCATTCTCACTCAAAATTGATGTACTCATTTGAACCTTACTCTTTTAAGATAAAGCTATCAAAAATACAAATCACACATAAAGATGAACATTCCAAAATTCAACTGGAACATAAATATATGGTTTACAACTCTACATTAATAAAAAAACTGATATAACAACCAAGATGGATCAGTGTTTCCACCTAGCTAGTTATAAAGATCAATCATCCATTAATCCAAAGTAGAGGATAACTATTGACCAACAAAAATTAATGTAATATACTAAACGTCTTCTATTCATAAAACTCTCTAGACACCTGAATCGTCAACTCGACGTACTTCTCTGTGTGTTAACTTCACTTGGCGAGTTGGCAATGTAGGAATGATATTCGATGATTTCTATAATTTTCACCGGATTTTGGTATATACGCAACAAAAAAATCATACACTTGGGTGGCCTCCATAATTAATCAAAATATGTTTAATTTTTGGGTCGCTTCCACATATATTATTATCCCTTTGTTTTTTGTTTATCTAATTTGAAGTTTTTTTTTCTTTCTGTCACTTTTCAAACCGAAGTTAGTTGTTGATTTAATTTAATTTAGGATAGTACACAGAAAATAGAATTTGAACAGAATGTATTGTTAGATCCATTTTTTTGAAAGCATAATGGGGTAAGTGCACGAAAATGTAATGAACTATGCTCTGACATTCATTGTATGTAACGAACTATTCTGACATTCATTGTATGCAACGAACTTGCTAATTTTCTCCATTGTATGTAACGAACTAGTATTTTCCTTGATTTTTCCAAGTGTTGATTATGTAGGGCGACATGTAGCGTTCTTAGGACCGTTGATTTGCCCAAAATACAAGTTCGTTTCATTCAATGAAGGAAATTAGAAGTTCGTTACATACAATGAATGTCAGAGCATAGTTCATTACATTTTTACGTACTTACCCCAAGCATAATATATGCATGCATGGAGTACGTCAATTTCACACCCAATTAATTCCTTCCAAGGCCCAACAATATTAATTGACCTCCCAAATTTTAGCCCATCTACATCTATAGTTCTACCGTCTACGATATGAAGGCCATTTAATTATGGATTTTGATAAACAATGCTTTTAGAGTAATGTTTAACACTATTATAAATAAATCTAAATATTAAATAACTAGCAATATTACCATAATAAAATGGAATTTGTGAATTATATTTAGTAAGAGACATTATGATTCACTATAAATACGGAATGTTTAAACTTCATTATATGTTTTGGTGTAATTTTAGTAGTGTTAAACATTGCCTTAAGGGTATTGTTTATCAAAATCCTTGAAATTTGTGTTACATCTGTGTTTTAGTAGTTTCACTTTTTCAACTTATCAAACCTAGATATTTGCTGTTAACTAATCTAGTAGATTCGCTAACACACTACTGTCTCAAATATCCTCTACACAAAAATGTGTTTTGGTTGGAGAAAATAATGGATAATTTTTCTAAAAAAGAAAAAAATTTATATAATTAGAAAACGTGTTCAAAATAAGTATTTTTCAAAAAAGTTTTAATAAAATAGAAAAGTCACTTTTGCATGTTAAGAGATGTAAAAATAACTTTTTTACTTTTCTAAATACTTTCAAAACCCTTCAAACTAAAAGATTTTTTCAAAATAGAAACTGCAACAATATTTAAACACATTTTATAGATTTTCAACAATTTTTCAGAAAATTAAAAATGTTTTATTTTTTAGAAAGTTAGAGATGAAAAATTTTCAACAACTAAACACAACCAACTAACACGATTACTAAATTTGTTTACACCTACACAAATTATTACTCGTATTGAATATAAAGTTAGAATACACGATTGCATGTATAGTTTGAGTATAGTTGGACCACCTTACGTCCTATCAAAAATCATTGAATGTGACGGTATATATATAGCAATGATTATATTTTTTATAGTTAAAAAAATGTGTTTTCTTTGTATTTAAGTATATATGTATATATAGAATTAACGTAAATGTGCGTGGACAAGTAGAGGATTGTGGTGCACCTAACATTAACTTCATATATAGCATGCTCCACTCCATGAGCAATCATCAATTACTCAACGGGCTTCATCCCTCGTGTAGGTCACCCCTGATTCAACCTAACTACCTTAATTCATTGTTAGATTACAGCATGCAACAAGTATTATTTAATCAAATAATATTATATTATAAGTATGCTATTGATAATGATAATTAAAAGTTATGTTACAAGTTAAACATAAGTCGTTTCACAACTCAAATACGCAGGGTCGGAGCCAGGATATCCAAGTAGAGAGAGCAAAATTTTTTATTTATTTTTATTTCTTTTATAGTTTAGTGTGGACAAAAATTTTAAAGTTTCATTAATACCTTACAAAAATTTTTGTAATTAAAAAATTCTTGTGGGGGCGGCTGCATACGCTGCCCCCGCCCTGTCTCCGCCCCTGCAAATACGTGTTTTGGCACTTGGAATGTAGTATTGTAGTGTTACAAGTTAAACAAAACTTCAATGTATCAATTATAATTCTGATTAAATAACAATTTGGTATTTGAAACTCTTTGTAGTTATTTGAATTTGGGGATAAATACAGAGGAAAATACGATGAAAGCATTGGAGGTTTAAAGGATTACTACACATCGGTCAGCGGGTACAAAAACGAACTACTCTGGGCCGCGATGTGGTTGTATGAAGCAACGGACAACCAATGTTACTTGAGTTACGTGATCGATAATGCTGATTTATTCGGTGGCATTGGGTGGTCCATGACCGAATTCAGTTGGGATGTTAAATATGCCGGTATTCAAGTGCTTGCATCTCAGGTACGTACAATTACAACACGATCGATCATATACTAGCTTATCGTGCAATCACTCGCTCGCACATGAAAACTTGTGTGTTGTTGATTTAGATTTGGATGTGAGCGTGTTGTCCTGTTAGACTCACCAAAATTGGAATGTTTTTTAATGTGACAACTTAACAAAGGTCAGTTCGTTTGAAATCTTACATCTAAAATCTAAGTATTGTTATTATATCTAACAAAGTCCATAACTTTTACATAGTAAAACCAAGCAATAAATGTGGATTGCAAGACCACTCTCAATGGTGACTAAAACTGACTGAAACCGACTGAGTCACGTTGCCATCAGTGACCCATTACTTCTATTTTTGGGTCTCACATTACCAATTTACCTTTAATATTATACACATGCGAAAAAAAATAAAAATAAAAATAACGAGCGTCGGATAACCGACTTGCGAAACTGACAAGGCGAACTGACGCAACCGTGCCATCGGCATCAGTTTAAACTGACGAGAACCGACTATGATCGATAGGAGTGGTCTAAATGGAGTAAAGAGGGTATGTCTTATGAGAGCTGTACGTAAATAGTACTCCTCCGTTCCATTTAAAATGTCCACATTACTATTTTGGGATGTCCCATAACAAATGTCCACTTTAATATTTAACCAATCTATAAAGACTTTAGTAGGTGTATTCCATATATGATTGGTAAAAAGTGTAGTTTGTGGAGAATCCTAAAATTACGTACAAAGTTAAAGTGGACATTTAAAATGAGAGGAATGGAGTACAAAATTGTGGGGGTCATATTTGAACCACATGGTGATGATGCTTTTATTTTATGATTGCCAAGTGTCAAACAACTGGTGTTCAATTTTTAACATACCTTTTTCATCATTACCATTTTCTTTCTTATCTATTTATTTTTACTTTTTTTGCATGATATTTGTGAATATGGAAATATTATGGTCTAAGATGTTTAAGAAAACATTATTATAGTGTAATTTTAGATATTGTTCTTTGGTCCCAAGTTACACCATTTAAATGAATGGTGAAGCACATTTCTATGAAACTAAGCATTAAGAGTAAATTGCACGGATGGTCCTTGTGCTTTACACACATTTTCACTGTTGGTCCATATACTTTGTTTGTTGTAGTGGCGGTTCAAAAATGTCAAGGTTGTTGTACTTTCGGTCCCTCATTCAAATGCAATGTCTAAAATACCCTTTTCTTATTTTTTATTCATTTTTTAATTACTAATTCACTTTTCAATTTTTATATAATAAATAAAATATAATTATCACTTCTCTTCCCTGCAACTCCTTCATCTTTGTTAACCCTAACCTTATTTTGTTCAACACACTAAAAATTAACCTTATTTTGTTCAACACACTAAAAATAACGATCACAAAAGCCACTCAACCACTAACCTAATATTTCGGCACCAATCACTCGAACATTGTTCATAATCAGCAACCATCAACACACTAAAAACTATTAACCAAAAGTGAAGGATATAATACTGGTACAATACACTATAACAATAAACATTATATGAGTAGATACTTGTGCAGGATCGAGGTAACATATTCACCTACGGTTCAGTCACAAGATTGGTTGTGAAGCATCATTATTAGATTATTACACACCAGTTGAGCCATTTTCCACTTTGAAATAAATTACAGGTTCTTAGTATGCAGATCAAGGATTACCCAATGATTCAATGCACATTTCTTTGTTATGATTTATGTTCAGTTATTCAAAAATATTCATCGGTCTTTTTACAATGTTAAAAGCCTCGGTCTACTCGTTGATGTAGTGACTTCCTAACAAATCTCTATATTCCAATTTCATAGTAAGTTCCGTTCCGTTTAAGGAACCCATAAATAACATCTAATGTTTTAAGCAATGACGGTAATGTCGGCTAAGTTCCATAATAAGTTAGCTTTCTGACATTTATCAATAGATGTATATAATAAACAAATTCGTACTGCGTGTGTGAAATAATTTGGACAAATATCCAACTTGTGTGGCTATTAAGTGACCACCAAATTATCTAGTCATCAACTACTCATATCTACTCTTAACCATATAATTGGAATATCTTGCTAGATATGTAAGATATGGAAGATACGAAAGAATATTAGATATGCAAGATATGAGAGAATATAAGATATGCAGGATATGTAGAAGATATGGAGAAGATATGGAGAATATTTGCTCAAGTTGTTAGATGCTTAATATCCACATATGTATCCTTATTACTAGTATAAATAGGGGTCTTGCTCATTGTTGTAAGTATCTATCACAAGCTAGTAAGAAGCATAAATAAGTGAGAGTCTTGTTTGTGTAATATAAGTGTCGTTTGTGAGCAATAAAAGTTTGCATTATATTGAGTGTATTCTTTTCGATATTTAACAATTGGTATCAGAGCTAGATTTCCGAGTATGCTCTGTGGTCGCATAGTAATATGATCTTCCACATCAGAAAGGGACCTTTGTTTTGAAGCTAATCGTTATTTTGATTTTTCAAGAGCTCGTGATCAAGGATCGCGGTACATCGAGGTGCTGCCACTACACAGTCTAGGACTGTAGAGTTCATTGGTCGGGGACCAATTTCTTAAAGGTTATTAATAACCAAGTTATCATGGCGGACATGTCTACCTCAGTCAGTACTATTGAAAAATTAAATAATAACAATTATAGCACATGGTGCACTCGAATGCAATTCTATTTGCTTGGCCAAGATCTCTGGGAGATCGTTGGAGGAGGTGAAACAACACCGCCAACTAGCGAAGATGATCAAAAGGGTTGGAAAGTGAGAGCTGGAAAAGCAATGTACGATTTATCGATATCCGTGGAGGATGATCTACTTCAACGCATCAAGGATGCAAAGACACCGAAGCAAGCGTGGGATAATCTTGTGGGATTATTTGCACGAACAAATGATGCCAAACTCCAACAACTCGAGAATGAGTTATTGTCGATCTCCCAACAAGAAATGACCATAGGTCAATTTTTCACAAAAGTGAAATTCTTGAGTCAAGAGATCTCAAAACAGGATCCTCAAAACCAGATTACTGAAACTAGAATCAGGCGAATTATAGTCCATGGGTTACGACCAGAGTTTAATGCTCTTGTCATCGCAACCCGTGGATGGTCAAAAGAACCAACGTTAAATGAGCTAGAAAATGTGCTAGCAAATCAAGAGGCTTTGGACAAACAAATGTCAAAACCCTTAATAAAAGAAGAAGAGAAAGCTATGTTCAGTAATAAAAGAGGCAAGGATCCACAAGTGCCAAGATCAAGAAGCGGATCAAATTCAAAACAAAATAACTGGCAAAACGTCAACAAGGAAGGAGTTGGCAACAAAAGGGAGCTCACCACAACCATGATCACACAGATGACAAGTCACATCGACGTAAAAATAACTTGTGCTACAATTGTGGCAAAGGAGGTCATTTTGCTCGAGACTGTCGATTAAAGAGAACAGAAGGAAATGTGGCAACATCCTCTCACACAAGAGCTGAAAGTGAAGATGAATGGGACTTTCAAGCTTCGTGTGCCATTGTGGGGACAACAATGGTAAAATGCATTGAGGATGTCTCATCAAAGGAAGATCAAGCATATGTCTCTATGAGCGATACATATGTAAATTATAAATATGATTGGATTGTTGATTCCGGTTGCTCTAACCACATGACGGGAGATAAAAAGAAACTCCAAAGTATGTCAGAGTATAAAGGAGAGCGAGTTGTTGTCATTGCAAATGACTCAAGGCTACCTATCACTCATGTTGGAAGAACTTCAGTGGTGCCCCGATATAATTCCAAACAAGTGCAGTTAGAGAATGTCTTCCATGTCCCTGGGATGAAAAAGAACTTATTATCTGTATCACAGTTAACAACATCAGGAAATTATGTTGTATTTGGACCAGATGATGTTAAAGTTTATCGAAGCTTAAAGGTGACTAGCAAGCCACTAATGGAGGGACGAAGACTAGAATCAGTCTACGTAATGTCAGCTCAGACAGCTTATGTAGACAAGACAAAGAAAAATGAAACCGTTGATATATGGCACGCACGGTTGGGACACGTGAATTATCACAAGTTAAAGGCGATGATGAATAAGTCTCAAATCAAAGGTCTTCCACAGCTTGATGTTCGAGAAGACACAATTTGCGCAGGATGTCAGTATGGGAAAGCGCACCAGCTGCCATATGAAGATTCTGAGTACAGGTCAAAGGCGCCTCATGAATTGATTCATTCAGATGTGTTTGGACCAGTGAAACAACCATCAATAAGTGGTTTTCGATACATGATCACGTTCATCGATGACTTTTCAAGATATGTGTGGGTATTTTTTGTGAAGGAGAAATCAGAGGCGTTGAGCAAATTCAAAGAGTTTAAAGAAGTTGTAGAAAAAGAAGTTGATCACAAGATCCAATGTCTTCGTACCGATAATGGAGGAGAGTACACTTCACATGAATTTTCAAAGTATCTCCAAGAATGTAAAATACGTCGGCAATTAACTTGCCCAAATACTCCACAACAAAATGGAGTAGCAAAAAGGAAGAACAGACACTTAGCAGAGACATGCAGAAGCATGCTACATGCAAAGAATGTTCAACCGCGTTTCTGGGCAGAATGCATGAAGACTGCTGCACATGTGATCAATAGGATCCCACAAGCACCACTTGGATCCATTTCACCTTATGAGAAGTTATGGAACTCAAAGCCAACTGTCAGTCACTTTCGAGTGTTTGGTTGCGTATGTTATGTATTTGTGCCTGATAATTTGCGTAACAAGTTTGATAAAAAGGCAATAAGGTGTATCTTTGTGGGGTACGACAATCAAAGAAAAGGGTGGAAATGTTGTGATCCAACAAATGGAAAGTGCTACACTTCAAGAAATGTTATCTTTGATGAAGCTTCGTCATGGTGGTCTTCTCAGACAATAGTTCTTCCAGACTCTAAAGAATTTGAAGAAAAGCTGCAAGAAAAATTTGAGCAAGAAGAGGTCATGTGTGACAACCGTCAATTTAGGACTATAGTTTAGTGCCTAATCAAGTTTTAATACATGTAATTAGTTCTGTGTTAGGCTAATTAATGTATCAATTATTATATATATTGTTGAATATATATCTACAATTATGCGGTTTGTTTAAATCGTACGAGCTTCAAATCGAATAGAATTCGATTACAATAAATACGGACGTTGGTGAACAATTTTATTAAGTAATACAAACATTATTCAATAACTCAATTTTATTAGGAATATTATTTATTGTAATATTTCGTAGTCAATTCGTATTGCACAAATAACATATATATAATTAAAATACAAACGCGCAAACAAATATAACGAATTTCATTTTAAATATCATAAATAGATAATTGGTAAAATTTTACAATAAAACATTTTATTATAATTTATAATTTAAAATGTATCTTTAAATAACTAAAATAAATATTTAACGCTAAATGACGGAGAAAACGAACACCACGCGGAGCACGGGACGGAGACTGCGAGGTGAGGCTTTCACCTACACCCCACCTCTCCTTCATTCTTCTTTCATTTTCATTCTCCAAAAACACACACACACCAAAAACACTCTCACCAAATTCATACAAAATTTCGGAATCATCAAATCCGACAACAAAACTTACATTTTCGGAACCACCATCAAGTGAAGAACAAGATTAACAAAAGCTCTACCATCATTTTCGGCCTCCATCTTCTTCGATTTGCATTTGTAAGGAAATTTCTAAAAACTTAGATTTATTTAGTTTTATGTAATATTTTGATGTTTTGATGTTTACACAACTTATATATGTCCATTACAAAGATTAGAACACAGTTTTATAGCTTAAAAACGAGTTTAAATTGAGTTTTGGCCGGAAAAATCGCGAACAGCCGGACTTTCTGGGCTGGTGTTCATCCATGCGACATAAGCCTTGTGTCGCATGTTGTGTCGTATTTTGCCCTTTATGTCGCACCTTGTGTCGTATAAATCCTTTAGTGTCGTAACTCATGCGACACAATATTGTGTCGCACTCTATGTCGCAAATTATGTCGTATTTCTATACGACACAACCACTATGTCGCTATTAAATTAGCATTTCGTATTCGATGCGACACAGTCCCTGTGTCGTATCCTTGTGTCGCATGACGTCTGCGACACAACCATTGTGTCGCATGTCAAATCTTTGTGTCGCATGTTGTGTCGCAAAACACAGAAAAACCAGAATTTTGAAGTCAAAGTTACTGTTCAAAAAAAAAGTCAAATTTACTGTAGCAGTACTGTAGCAGTACTGTAGCAAAGTCAACATTTTAGAATTATTATTATTTCAACTAAATCACCAACGGGCCGTACACGTTTTCAAAACATACTTCAAAATCAAACAAGTCGTTGTAACTTGTGTCAATTCAATCAAACAAGTCGTAGTAACTTGTAACTATACAATCAACCAAATCGGGGTAATTTGGACAATAAGTTCGACAAACAATTCAAATGGTAGTCTTTCGAGATACCAATACAATTAATAACAATTCAAGTGTCGTGGACACATTCAGGTTTCAAGTCTTTGGACACCAACACACTGCTAATTACTTCAAGTTTAATTGCTTAACATTCCAAGACTCAGGTGAGTTTCATAGCCCCATTTTCACTGCTTTACAACTAGGGGTGTGATATTAATACTCGATTTTGTTTTACAAGTAGAACGCAAGTGCCAAACTTCAAATACTACATGAGTTTCAAGCTAATCAATTTAAAGCCCTCCATAAGCATAGTCTCTAGTATTTTATAGCGTGAATGTTAGTATATGATATCATATGGGATTGACAATCCTCATCCGGGTTAGCACGCACTAATCGGTCAAACGGATGTATTAGCATTTGGGAAGACGAGTGTTGATTAGGCACTCGTAGGAGGCATTTCAAGTTAGGTTTCCTTAAGTGGGCCTGACAAATCAAGTTAAGCTCAGACTATGTGCTCATGGACAGTATAACTTTTATTTTGCTTAATTGCATTTTAAATTCAATATAAATCTTGCGGTTCTGACAACTATATATTGACATGCAAACCTGTGAGCTCACCAGCGTTTTCGCTGACCCATTTTAGTATTTATCACAGGTACCCAGCAGTAGTTTGGCTGCACAAGCAGGAATTATTAGCTCGAGTCAGCATACATACAACTAGAGATTGGACTGCATTATTATATTTTGTAAAAGTAATTATGCTATGTAATCTCTCAATTTCAGGAACCGAGCTAATGTAACTATATTTTGATGTAAACATTTACTTTATCTATACAAGTTTAAAACGACGCATATAGTGGTCGTTCATTATATCTTATGTGCTTTGTATATTGATTAGTGACACCCAAATCAAGCTTCCGCAAATCATTAAATTTGGGGGTGTCACAGATTGGTATCAGAGCCTAAGGTTATAGTGAACTAGGTTGCATTTAGTGGGCCTAGACTATGACCGTTAGGCAGTATTCCTTATTAGTTATGACTAGTTCAGGGATTACATCATACGACTTTAATTTAACATAGCCTGATCAACTATGTACAATTAAAGAAAGATGATGTGAAATCTGAAAGAGTCATGTTGAACAGGAATGCATTAGTTGACTCTGACCTCGAGAGAAACGGGACTCAAAACACGTCTGTGCTAGACACTCAATAGGTTATTATGTGATATACATATATATATATACATGAATAGACCTCATTACAACTTTAGGCTATATTATATTATATGATTATAGGCCTCTTTCTTTCAAACGTTTTGTCTCGAAATGACAAACACACCACTAGTTCATCATACTCGGACTAGTATCTTATTTCATTTCCTTGTTCTTTCTTACTCAGCATCATGCCTCCACGTCGTCAAATTACCCTTAGCGAAGCTGAGATCGCGGGAATAATTGCCCGCAGTGTGACTGAAGCCTTGGCTACCCGAACACCACCTGGTAGTGAGGACACCGCAACCAATACTCCACCACCCAAACCCTGCTCCTATAAGGATTTCCTTAGCTGTAAACCACTATACTTCAAGGGCACGGAAGGTGCCATTGGTTTGATCCGTTGGATTGAGCGCATGGAATCTGTTTTCAGTCTCTGCGACTGCACTGAGAACAACAAAGTCAAATTCGCTGCTTACACCTTTCAGGAAGGTGCACTCACGTGGTGGAAAACCCACGCAAACTCCGTAGGCCTTGAGGTTGCGAACCGACTTCCTTGGGCTGAACTGAAAAAGAAACTGACAGAAAAATACTGTCCTGAAGAGGAATTACACAGGCTGGAGGAAGAATTCTGGCACCTGGAGGTGCAGGGAAATGATGTTGCTGAATATACCACCAAGTTTCAGCAGTTTGCCTTATTATGCCCGGGTTTGGTCGAACCAGAAAGTAAGGGCATTAAGAAATACATTCGTGGACTTCCCGAGAACATTCAGGGAAACGTCGCCTCATCCAAACCAACTACTACGGAAAGTGCCATTCGATTGGCCCACGAACTCATGGCTCTAGTTGTCAGCCGTGAGACCTCCAACACCTCATCCTCCAACAACAACAAACGCAAATCCACTGAACACCACCACAACTCAAACAAGAAAAACAACGCTATCCAAGTCTACACCACCAACTCTGAATCCAACCGCAGCTACACCGGGGACAGACCTTATTGTCCCAAGTGTAACTATCACCACTTTGGTCAGTGCGGTACTCCTTGCAACAACTGCAGGAGGTACGGGCATTCGACTAAGGATTGCCGAGCCCCCAAATCCAACAACAACCCCTCTGACAGAAATAACCGACAACCTAAGTCCTGTTATGAATGTGGAAACCCAGGACACTTCAGGGATTCTTGCCCAAAACTGAAGAATAAGGGCAACAACAACAACAACCACCGCAACAACAACAACGCCAAAAGTAGCGCCTTCGTGATCAACTCAGGGGACGCCCGTCAGGACCCGAATGTGGTCACGGGTATGTTCCTCCTCAACAATTTAACTGCTTCCATACTGTTTGATACTGGTGCCGATAGGAGTTTTATTTCCGATGAATTTTGCCCTCTACTTGACATTACACCTGTTGCTTTAGACGTTAAGTACACCGTAGAGCTAGCAAATGGCAAATTGATAGAAACCAATAGTGTGATACCTAATTGCACCTTAAATCTAGCCGACGAAACCTTCTCCATAGATCTTATGCCTGTTGAGATAGGAAGTTTCGATGTCATTGTGGGCATGGACTGGTTATCCAAGCATCGCGCCGAAATCATTTGCCATGACAAAATTGTTCGCATACCTCTCACTGTCGGTAGAACCCTAGTCATACAGGGGGAGACCGGAGGGACGAGGCTTAACATCATATCTTGTCTTAAAACCCGAAAATTTCTGAGAAAGGGTTATCCAGCAATCCTCGCGCACATCATGGAGAAAAAGTCGGAGGAGAAGCGACTTGAGGATGTTCCAATTGTTCGAGACTTTCCAGAAGTCTTTCCTGAAGAACTACCTGGTCTACCACCACCAAGACAGGTTGAGTTCTCAATCGATCTTGTACCAGGTGCTGCACCGGTGGCCCGAGCACCATACCGTTTAGCTCCATCCGAACTTCAGGAGCTGTCCACCCAGTTACAGGAACTCCTGGAACGAGGATTCATCAGGCCGAGTTCTTCACCTTGGGGAGCTCCGGTCCTATTTGTCAAGAAGAAAGACGGTTCTTTTCGAATGTGTATCGACTATCGAGAGTTGAACAAGTTAACTGTCAAGAACCGGTATCCACTCCCTCGAATCGATGATTTGTTCGACCAACTTCAAGGGTCGAGTTGTTATTCAAAGATTGATCTCCGATCCGGTTATCACCAATTGCGTGTTCATGATGCCGATATTCCAAAAACCGCTTTCAGAACCCGTTACGGGCATTACGAATTCCAAGTGATGCCATTTGGCCTAACCAATGCACCGGCTGTATTCATGGACCTTATGAATCGGGTGTGTAAACCTTACCTTGATAAGTTTGTCATTGTCTTTATCGATGACATACTCATATATTCACGAAACAAAGAAGATCATGCGCAACACCTCAGAACCATCCTTGAACTACTTAAACACGAGGAGCTCTATGCCAAGTTCTCTAAGTGTGAGTTCTGGATCAAAACCGTTCAATTCCTTGGTCACGTGATTGACAGTCAGGGGATTCACGTTGACCCGTCAAAAATCGAGGCTATCAAAGATTGGCAATCGCCAACCACTCCGACCGAAGTACGGCAGTTTCTAGGACTGGCCGGATACTATCGACGATTCATTGAAAATTTCTCCAAGATAGCCATACCACTCACGACGCTGACCCAGAAAGACAAAAAGTTTGACTGGACTGATAAACAAGAATCGGCATTCCAACTCTTAAAACAAAAGCTTTGCAGTGCTCCTATCCTCTCATTACCCGAAGGCATCGATGACTTCGTGGTAAACTGCGATGCTTCACATCAAGGTCTCGGTTGTGTGCTTATGCAACGAGACAAAGTCATAGCTTATGCTTCCCGACAGCTCAAGATTCATGAAAAGAATTACACCACCCACGACCTCGAGCTAGGAGCTGTCGTTTTTGCCCTCAAAATCTGGAGACATTACCTTTATGGTACCAGGTGTACAATCTTTACCGACCATAAAAGCCTTCAACACATATTCGATCAGAAGGATCTCAACATGAGGCAACGTCGATGGGTCGAGTTGCTTACCGATTACGACTGCGAACTCAAATATCATCCAGGCAAAGCAAATGTTGTTGCTGACGCCCTCAGTCGAAAAGAGCGAGTGAAACCACTTCGGGTTCGAGCCCTCAGTATGACCATTCACAACAATTTAAACATTCAAATTCTCACTGCTCAACTCGAAGCCTTAAAACCCGAAAATGTCAAAGATGAAGCCTTGCGGGGCATGGATAAACAATTCGAAATCAGACCTAACGGGATTAGGTATTTCTCAAACCGAATCTGGTTGCCTAAATATGGGAACCTACGAGACTTGGTGATGGATGAAGCTCACAAGTCTAAATATTCTATCCACCCGGGGTCCGATAAAATGTACCACGGTATCAAGGACTTCTACTGGTGGCCGAACATGAAATCTGAAATCGCCACCTATGTCAGCAAGTGCCTTACTTGCTCCAAAGTCAAAATCGAATATCAAAAACCTTCTGGTTTACTTCAACAACCCAGTCTTCCTGAATGGAAATGGGAACAAATTGCCATGGACTTCATAACCAAGCTACCCAAATCCTCGAACGGTTGCGATTCCATTTGGGTGATCGTGGATCGTCTCACAAAATCTGCTCACTTCCTAGCAATCAAGGAATCTGACAAAATGGAACGCCTCACCAACATTTATCTGAAGGAAATCGTGACCAAACACGGTGTTCCAATCTCAATTATCTCCGATAGGGATAGTCGTTTCACTTCACAATTTTGGCAATCACTTCAAAAATCCCTGGGTACTCGACTGGATATGAGTACCGCATACCATCCTCAAACCGACGGTCAAAGTGAACGAACCATTCAAACACTTGAAGACATGCTACGGGCCTGCGTAGTAGACTTCGGTGTAAACTGGGAAAAACATCTACCATTGTGCGAGTTCTCGTACAACAACAGTTATCATACCAGCATCAAAGCTGCACCCTTCGAGGCACTGTACGGTCGTAAGTGCCGGTCACCTATCTGTTGGACCGAAGTTGGGGACAGCCAACTCACGGGTCCAGAAATCATTCACGAGACGACCGAGAGAATCGTAGAAATTCAAAACAAACTCAAAGCCGCGCGTGATCGTCAGAAAAGTTATGCTGATGTGAGACGCAAGCCACTCGAGTTCCAGGTTGGGGATCGAGTTCTACTCAAAGTATCGCCTTGGAAAGGCGTAATCCGGTTTGGCAAACGAGGGAAGTTAAATCCCAGATACATTGGACCGTTCGAGATCCTCGAAAGGATTGGTCCAGTGGCTTATCGATTGCAGCTGCCATCTGAACTCAGCAGCGTGCATCCCACATTTCATGTTTCAAATCTGAAGAAGTGTCTGTCTGATGAGACACTTATCATTCCACTTGATGAAATTCGAGTTGACGAGAAACTTCACTTTGTTGAGGAACCCGCCGAGATCATGGACCGTGAGGTCAAACAACTTAAACAAAGTCGTATTCCCATCGTCAAAGTTAGGTGGAATTCACGGCGCGGTCCGGAATTCACCTGGGAACGGGAAGACCAAATGCGACTCAAGTACCCTCAACTCTTCACTGATTCAACGTCAAACACAACTTCAACATAAATTTCGGGACGAAATTCTTCTAACAGGGGGAGAATGTGACAACCGTCAATTTAGGACTATAGTTTAGTGCCTAATCAAGTTTTAATACATGTAATTAGTTCTGTGTTAGGCTAATTAATGTATCAATTATTATATATATTGTTGAATATATATCTACAATTATGCGGTTTGTTTAAATCGTACGAGCTTCAAATCGAATAGAATTCGATTACAATAAATACGGACGTTGGTGAACAATTTTATTAAGTAATACAAACATTATTCAATAACTCAATTTTATTAGGAATATTATTTATTGTAATATTTCGTAGTCAATTCGTATTGCACAAATAACATATATATAATTAAAATACAAACGCGCAAACAAATATAACGAATTTCATTTTAAATATCATAAATAGATAATTGGTAAAATTTTACAATAAAACATTTTATTATAATTTATAATTTAAAATGTATCTTTAAATAACTAAAATAAATATTTAACGCTAAATGACGGAGAAAACGAACACCACGCGGAGCACGGGACGGAGACTGCGAGGTGAGGCTTTCACCTACACCCCACCTCTCCTTCATTCTTCTTTCATTTTCATTCTCCAAAAACACACACACACCAAAAACACTCTCACCAAATTCATACAAAATTTCGGAATCATCAAATCCGACAACAAAACTTACATTTTCGGAACCACCATCAAGTGAAGAACAAGATTAACAAAAGCTCTACCATCATTTTCGGCCTCCATCTTCTTCGATTTGCATTTGTAAGGAAATTTCTAAAAACTTAGATTTATTTAGTTTTATGTAATATTTTGATGTTTTGATGTTTACACAACTTATATATGTCCATTACAAAGATTAGAACACAGTTTTATAGCTTAAAAACGAGTTTAAATTGAGTTTTGGCCGGAAAAATCGCGAACAGCCGGACTTTCTGGGCTGGTGTTCATCCATGCGACATAAGCCTTGTGTCGCATGTTGTGTCGTATTTTGCCCTTTATGTCGCACCTTGTGTCGTATAAATCCTTTAGTGTCGTAACTCATGCGACACAATATTGTGTCGCACTCTATGTCGCAAATTATGTCGTATTTCTATACGACACAACCACTATGTCGCTATTAAATTAGCATTTCGTATTCGATGCGACACAGTCCCTGTGTCGTATCCTTGTGTCGCATGACGTCTGCGACACAACCATTGTGTCGCATGTCAAATCTTTGTGTCGCATGTTGTGTCGCAAAACACAGAAAAACCAGAATTTTGAAGTCAAAGTTACTGTTCAAAAAAAAAGTCAAATTTACTGTAGCAGTACTGTAGCAAAGTCAACATTTTAGAATTATTATTATTTCAACTAAATCACCAACGGGCCGTACACGTTTTCAAAACATACTTCAAAATCAAACAAGTCGTTGTAACTTGTGTCAATTCAATCAAACAAGTCGTAGTAACTTGTAACTATACAATCAACCAAATCGGGGTAATTTGGACAATAAGTTCGACAAACAATTCAAATGGTAGTCTTTCGAGATACCAATACAATTAATAACAATTCAAGTGTCGTGGACACATTCAGGTTTCAAGTCTTTGGACACCAACACACTGCTAATTACTTCAAGTTTAATTGCTTAACATTCCAAGACTCAGGTGAGTTTCATAGCCCCATTTTCACTGCTTTACAACTAGGGGTGTGATATTAATACTCGATTTTGTTTTACAAGTAGAACGCAAGTGCCAAACTTCAAATACTACATGAGTTTCAAGCTAATCAATTTAAAGCCCTCCATAAGCATAGTCTCTAGTATTTTATAGCGTGAATGTTAGTATATGATATCATATGGGATTGACAATCCTCATCCGGGTTAGCACGCACTAATCGGTCAAACGGATGTATTAGCATTTGGGAAGACGAGTGTTGATTAGGCACTCGTAGGAGGCATTTCAAGTTAGGTTTCCTTAAGTGGGCCTGACAAATCAAGTTAAGCTCAGACTATGTGCTCATGGACAGTATAACTTTTATTTTGCTTAATTGCATTTTAAATTCAATATAAATCTTGCGGTTCTGACAACTATATATTGACATGCAAACCTGTGAGCTCACCAGCGTTTTCGTTGACCCATTTTAGTATTTATCACAGGTACCCAGCAGTAGTTTGGCTGCACAAGCAGGAATTATTAGCTCGAGTCAGCATACATACAACTAGAGATTGGACTGCATTATTATATTTTGTAAAAGTAATTATGCTATGTAATCTCTCAATTTCAGGAACCGAGCTAATGTAACTATATTTTGATGTAAACATTTACTTTATCTATACAAGTTTAAAACGACGCATATAGTGGTCGTTCATTATATCTTATGTGCTTTGTATATTGATTAGTGACACCCAAATCAAGCTTCCGCAAATCATTAAATTTGGGGGTGTCACATCATGGAAGAAAGAACTCAAGATAAGGATCTTGAGAAAGAGTTGACTAGTGAAAGATCACCAGAGAAAAATAAGTCAGCATGGCGCACAGGTTTGTATCAAGAAAACCGAGAAGATGTACAATCAAGCCAACTCGATGAAGAAACTCAAGAAGAAAATGAACAAGTACCTTATGGGCCACACTTATGGAGATCAAAAAGGATCAAGAAGAAAAACCCAAAATACGCTAATGCTGCAATCGTTAAGGATGACGATGAAAAAGAACCGACAAATTTTGAAGAAGCATTTTCGAATAAAGAGTGGAGAAAGGCCATGAAGGAAGAGATAGATGTTTTGAAGCAAAACGAGACTTGGGAGTTGGTTCCAAAACCAAAAGGTGTGAAGCCAGTAACATGTAAATGGATTTACAAAGTCAAGCGGCATCCAGATGGTTCAATCGAGAGATTTAAAGCTCGATTGGTGGCTCGTGGCTTCTCACAAACATACGGATTGGATTATGAGGAGACATTCAGTCCGGTTGCAAAGATTACTACAGTTAGAGTTCTTATGGCCCTAGCAACTAATAAGAATTGGAAGCTTTGGCAGATGGATGTAAAGAATGCATTCTTACATGGAGAACTCGATCGAGAAATATACATGGAACAACCCCAAGGGTTTGAGAGCAGGGCTCATCCAAACCACATCTGCAAGTTGAAAAAGGCACTTTATGGACTAAAGCAGGCACCTCGAGCATGGTATGGAAAGATAGCAGAATTCCTCGTCGAAAATAGTTATACAATGACGCCATCAGACTCAAGTTTGTTTGTGAAAGTTCGAGATGGTAAATTGGCAATTGTCTTGGTTTATGTTGATGATCTTATTATCACAGGTGATGACCATGAAGAGATATCTCATATCAAGGCCAATTTATCTGTGCGGTTTCAAATGAAAGCTTTAGAAGAACTAAAGCATTTTCTCGGTCTTGAAGTTGAATATACAAAAGATGGGTTATTCATGTGTCAACACAAGTATGCCAAGGATCTTCTAGAAAAGTTTGGGATGCTAGAATGCAAGCCCATGTCAATTCCAGTAGAGATGCATACACGACTATGTTCAACAGAAGGGAGAGATTTAGAAGATGCTACAATGTACAGACAGCTTGTCGGAAGTCTGATTTATCTTACCATCACGAGGCCAGACATTTCATATGCAGTGGGAATGATAAGTCGATTTATGCAGAATCCAAAGAAGCCGCATTTGGAAGCTGTCCGGAGAATTATTCGATACATAAAAGAAACCATTGACTATGGAATTCTTTACAAGAAAGAAGAAAAATGCGAGATAGTTGGATTTGTTGATGCGGATTATGCTGGAGATCAAGATACAAGGCGATCAACTACAGGGTATGTGTTCAGCCTTGGATCGGGACCAATTTCTTGGTGCAGTAAAAGGCAACCAACGGTGTCCCTATCCAGTACTGAGTCAGAATATAGAGCAGCTTCAACGGCAGCACAAGAATGCACATGGATATTGCAATTGCTAAAGGACCTTCACCAACCAATTAATTATTCAGTGCGGTTATATTGCGATAATATGTCGGCAATACATTTGGCTGAAAATCCAGTGTTTCATGCAAGGACTAAGCATGTGGAGGTACATTACTATTTCTTGCGTGAGAAGGTCTTACGTGAAGAAATCAAAATGATGCACATTGGTACCCAGGATCAAGTTGCAGATATATTCACCAAAGGTCTCAGTTGCACAAAGTTTGAAGGTTTTAGAAAACAGCTTAGCATGGTCAGTAGACGAGTCTTGAATGAGAGTAGTTGTTGAAAGGGAGTGTGAAATAATTTGGACAAATATCCAACTTGTGTGGCTATTAAGTGACCACCAAATTATCTAGTCATCAACTACTCATATCTACTCTTAACCATATAATTGGAATATCTTGCTAGATATGTAAGATATGGAAGATACGGAAGAATATTAGATATGCAAGATATGAGAGAATATAAGATATGCAGGATATGTAGAAGATATGGAGAAGATATGGAGAATATTTGCTCAAGTTGTTAGATGCTTAATATCCACATATGTATCCTTATTACTAGTATAAATAGGGGTCTTGCTCATTGTTGTAAGTATCCATCACAAGCTAGTAAGAAGCATAAATAAGTGAGAGTCTTGTTTGTGTAATATAAGTGTTGTTTGTGAGCAATAAAAGTTTGCATTATATTGAGTGTATTCTTTTCGATATTTAACAGCGTGCACACAAACCTGGACGCTAAATGCTAATTTATTCATGCATATGATTAATGTGGCCGTGATTATTTACAGAGTTCAGGTATCAATTAACAAGTTAGGATGGTTATTTATTACTTAAAATCAATTATTACACCATTAATAATAACTTTACTTGGCATCAGGTATAGGAAATTAAGAATACATAACCAAACTTAATGTTATCATCACAAGTAACAAGTATTATTCAAGGCAGAATGTATCCAAGTCCTGTGTATGTGAAAAATCGTTCTGTATCATGAGAGAGGATATTACCTTAATGCAGAATCAGACTTTTTGAGGATAAGGACATGCAAGTCTGACAAAAAAATAAAATAAATGTTTCACTTGTTTAGTCATGTCTACACAAGCTGGATGAAACTTCAACCAAAAGGCTGTGTGAGTTTAGAGACTGATATAATCATATACACTTGCAAAGTAAACCCAAAATTCGAAGCATGAAGACGAATCAGAAAGTTAGAGACTGATATGATCATATGTGCTTGATGTTAGGGGTGTTCAAAAATATCCGTATCCGAATCCGAAATCCGAATATCCGATCCGAAATTATCCGAAAGTTCGGATACCCAAAATTTCGGATATCTGAATTTTCGGATTCGGATTCGGATACCATATTTCAGAAATTTCGGATATCCGAACTATCCGAAATTAAGTATACTTTTTATATTGTTGTTATCTACTTATCTAGTTATCTATGCTCCCAAGTTAGTAAAATGTTTGTGAACGAAACCCAAATAAGGCCCAACTAAGCCTAAATTCACCTTTCAATTTTAAGAGTATAAGGCCCAAATAAGTCTCCTTCTTGAGTTCTTGATATCAAAATCGTTGAATTGCCGACCTCCTTGAAATCCAAATCTCAATCACGTCGTCGTTACCTTTACTTGTAACACCCAGTTCTCGGGTCTAGTAGTATTTAATATTTTCTGACTGTGAATTATTATTAAGTGTGTCAGAAAATAGGTGTGCTGTATTATTTGAAATAAATAGTGATAATAGTTGAATAATTTATTGTGACTAATAAATTATTAATTGTTTTAATTTAATTTAGTTGACGGTAAAATAAAATGATGTTTCCCCGTAAATGGTTTTTTAGTTCCAGACAATAAAAAGTACGGGGAATGAAATTAAACACTTCCAGTGTACTACCAAAATATTAAGTCGGTTGTTTCTTTACATATATCCTTACATACATACATACATACGATCATATATACATACATACATACAAGGAAACATCAAACCCTAAATCTATGAGGAATCACCAAATTGAAGATCTCAAACACGAATTCAAGCTTCAAAAACACATGGATTATCTTCCTCTAGTTCATTTAATCATGAGGTAAGTCTCAATTGCTTGAAATATGAAAACCTAAAATTGGGGTTTTGGTGTTCTTGATTGAAATCCGAAATTAGGGTTTCAAATAGTTGAATTGATATGAGTTAAGCTTTAATAACATGTATTAATCATTCCATCATCATCATAAACATGTTATAAGTATTGATTCTTGATTTTCATGTAAACCTAGAAATGGGTTTTGAGCACTTGATGGAATTAGGATGATTTATATGGAATTAAAGCTTGTAGTTATGAGTAGAATTGTTAGTTAGTGCTTAAATTGTGATTATAATCTAAGCCCTAACTTGAAATTGTAGAATTTGATTAAATGTTCATAAAGTGTTCTTGGAAAATTGATGATTGTGATGAATTGATGGGTTATTTGAGGAACTTGATATTAGTTGTGATTAAGAACACTTAATTAATAATCAAAGGGGTAAAGTTAGCACTTATGTGGATAAGAGTTTATGAAACCTTGTGTTGGGGTTTTGAATGAATTAATGATATTTGATGATAATAACATTGTTGAAGGTGTAACCATGTTAATTGTGATGGTAAAAGTTGATTAAATGAGGTTGTGAATTAATGAGCATAAACTTGATAAGTAATTGTGAATTATGTTGTTAATATGTTAATTGTAATATTGGAATAATGTTGTACATATTTTGAGACAAGTAACTAACTTGTATCATTCTACTGTATTGTCAGATGTGCAGAAGGCTCAGTGATATTAGACTACTGAGTGGATGCCTGAGGTGGTCGGTGAGTGGATCTCTAATCCTCAGTATAACTTGGTTGTAACAAGTTTGGTTACAACAAGTAACATATTATTACTATTATAGTTGCCATGATGATTATTAGAGTTAGTAATAATATGGTTGATATAATAATGTTGACCTGATGAATATGTGATTTGTTGTTTATGTGATCACTGGACTTGTTGTTGGCCTTCGGGCATCAGTTGTTAATGAGGTCAACGAGTTGTTGAACTGTTGGTTGGGCTAGTCGGTTATTCAAGGTTTAACACACCTCCTGTGTTAGTTGAGAATAACCACTAGCTATCGGTCTCGTCCGTTATGGCCATACGGATATGGTTGGGTAAGTGTTCTTGGGGAGCCTCCCGGGTATTATGGTTATCCCCAGAGCCACCGATGCCTCATTATGAAGTCCGTTGCTTGTTGAATAGTTGCTTTGATGATAAGTTGACCAGTTGAACAGTTGCCCTGTTGCTTTGCTAAATGGTGGTATTGTCTACTTTGTTGGTTATGTGTTAATTGTTGTATGCAAAGTTGTTGAGCTAAGTTAGCCTGTTGATTAGTTATCTGCTCACTTAGCGTTATGCTAATCCCCCACATTATCCCTTCTTGCAGGTTTTGCATATAATTTGGGTGGGCAAGAAGTTGGACTAGAAGGAATGTTTGACTACGAGGCTCTACTCTGATAGTTGATTTGTATAAAATAATGTTTCATCATGTTTTTAAATAACACCTCGGTTGAAGAAATTATAGTTTTGAAAAGGTTGAATTTTATATGTTGATACAATGAAGTAAATTATTACTATCTATTTGGACTTACGCTTCCGATTTACTAGATTTAAATGATAACAAATGAGGGGTGTTATATTACTTCTTTCTCATCGAATTGTTTTATTGCTAAATATATTACTCCGTATATGCTCATCTGCTGTAACCCGTAAGTATCCCACATATATACATAACCCAATCTTTGTTTGTGTAAGTCGATTATATCTATAGAATTATTGGCTAATATTTTGTTATTTTCAAGTTCTAATTTCTCAATCTTTTCATTATACTCAACTGTAGACTCTCGATCTCATATTTTTTCGAATATTTCGGATTATCCGTTATCCGTATCCGAAATTTCGGATATCCGAACTTCGGATATCCAAAATTTCGGATACGGATACCATAATTTACTATCCGAATTTTCGGATATCCGATTTTGAACAGCCCTACTTGATGTTGCTGCCAACGTATATAACATCGTCTCCCCTTTGACTGGATTCATTTCATAGTGTGTAAGCGTGATATTCGAATCATATGTTTGACCAAGATCCCACTACAAGAAAAAAGGGCTTTTGTGACAAGTTGAATTTCGTCACAAAAGGCCAAAAAATGTCACTTAGGTACTTTAGTGACGAAATTTAATTTGTCACTATAGGTGCTTCACAAATTTTATATAGAGACAAAATTTGTTAATCATCACTAATTTATGACAAAAAGTAATTCGTCACTATACTTGTGACAACATAAATTGTTACAAAGTTTTGTCACTATATATAAGAAGTCGTCACTAATCATGTTAAAGTAAATCACCTTAACATCAGTTTGTGACGAAATATCTCCATCACTACTGAAAATTAGTCACGAGTTTTCAAGTCACTAGCGACATGATATGCTAAGCATAAATTCTCAATATCACATTATCACCGAAACCTATTTTGCAATTATATTAGAACCTAATGAATTGAGACAATTGACGTACAAAATATGGATCTCATTAACATAATGCAAGCTGTATCAACCAACAGGGTTGTAAAAATCTGGATTAATCCCCGATTAATCGGATTTTGTGTGTATCCCGATTGGATTAGGCCTAATCCCTCACAAAAAATGGTCAACTCCGGTCAACGCCGGTCCAAGGGTCAACATCGGGAGTAATCGCTCGAATCTGGATTAATCGGTCAAAGTTTGACTTAATTGGTCAACATCAGTCAAAGTCAATGTTAGTCAACAATTTAATTTGAGTTAAAATTAGGGTTTTTAGTCCATTCTCTGGGCCACAATTTTTACTAACTGATACGCTCGCTCCCACACTCCTTCAGACCTTCCGTTTATGTTTATATTTATGATTCTCATCTAAATTTAGACATATACTTTTGAAATTTATTTAAAAAAGTAAAAAAAGTCCAATCCGATTAATCCCCGATTTGGTCGATTAATCCCTACAAGGTCGCGACCGATTAATCCCCGATTAGCGATTTTTACAACCTTGTCAACCAATAAACAACACCAAAGTTGATATATCCACAACTAAACCATGTCTTGCCTTCCAAAAATAAAGAATTTGACAACAAAGAACCCATATGACACCCTCACTTCAACATGTACCGTGTATTTATCCTATCCATGAACACGCTAAAAACCATCAGTTTCCAAAATGATCTAAATGCAACATCTTTTCCTTGTAAAATTCAGGCCTCTGCACCTGCATATATGAATGATCAATATCAGCATAATTAACAAACAAATTATGACTTGGACATAGACCACAACTCTACTGACTTAGCTTTATAAGAAGGGAGTTGTCATATTTAACATGATGATATTCTACCCATATCTATTTTATTTATATGTTCTCCATATAAGCAATGTCAATTAAAAAAAAATACTCATTATCAAAGACCCTATGATGTGGCTGTTTTTTAGATAGCATAAGGTAGCATGAACCTAAACTACTCTCCAAAGATTAATAAAAAAATAACTATGAACATTATGGTCAATCCCTGACACTCATAATGTCCCTTTTAAGACAAATGACCCTGAATAAGGGACATTAGAGGCAAGAATCTGACCCATATACACCTATAAATTGTTCATAAAATGATGATTAATAAAGAATCAAGTTTAATAAGTAATTATGTTTCATTATAAGGTTAAACAATTTAATTACTTATTTTGTTTCATTTTTAGATAAGAGGTTAAACATTCTGATTACTTATTAAATTTCATAACTTCATCTTTTGTTTTATTGAACTTCCGGATCTCACCTTATTTTTCGGTGTCTTTTTCTTCAGTTGTTGAAGTCTTGGGTTCTCCCATCACTCTATAGAAAACATAAAGTATCAACTCCTAAAGTACACTACTACTAACGGGTTATGACATCTATCACCAGTAATCACTGATCAAGGTTATGATCCAATCCAACCCAGGTATGAAAGGGTCACCACTCTGTTGCAGCCAGGGTTCACCTTCTTCTCTAGACTCCCACGCAACACTATGTTGTATACTCGAAAACCCACACGTTTTTGGGTAAATTGACAAAATCGGCATCGAACTGCCACACTTTGTTGCAAGTAAGCAACAAACCCAAAGTATTACTCCGGTACGCAACATACCGGTTGGTTTCGGGTTCGTATCCAGCAAACTAAGATTTTACCGTTTGAACGTTGGATTTATATCGTTCGGAGTTAGGGCTTCAATTTCATGGGTTGTGGGCATCGCGGACATAATTATAGGTCGTCGGCAGCATCATGTCGGATCGGCAAAGGGCTGCCGTCGTCATCAGTTGGGCCGCCGGCGTCATCGGAGTTTGCTGCCGAAAATATTGAAGGTCAAGATCTGTGTTTCTATTTATCCGGTCAACCGGTATGTTGCGTACCGGAGTAATACTTTGGGTTTGTTGCTTACTTACAACAAAATGTGGCAGTTCGATGCCGATTTTGTCAATTTACCCCATTTAAAATACAAATAAAAAATAGGTTTAAATAAAGGGTTACCGGGTGAGCCGATAACCGGTTACCATGTTGCTTACCCGAACCCGAAACAACCAGTATGTTGCGTACCGGAGTAATACTTTGGGTTTGTTTCTTACTTGCAACAAAGTGTGGCAGTTCGATGCCGATTTTGTCAATTTACCCCACGTTTTTTAATTCCTAGCGCTACAGTTGTCCCCTCGACTAACAAAAAATCAATGGTTACTATCACGAGATGTTGCTGAAAGTTTTGGGTCTCAAGCATACAGAAGTAGTGGAGGCTGAGAGTGAAAAGGTCCTTAATGATATCGGAGTGCCTTAGAGGGTTTTTATATATCTATTCGTTCTAATAATCAGTTCATATTTATACACCCCAAAACGATATATATATATATATATATATATATATATATATATATATATATATATATATATATATATATATATATATATATATATATATATAATTGAAGTTTAATTTATTAAAACAAGAATATGCATCAGAATGAGGCCTTTGCTTTCACAAAACACTTGCAAAATCGATACAATTGCTATGGCATTTACGATGAGCAATAAACCATATGATTTGTATTCAAAAATATTAAGATTTTATTTATGACAACAACAAATGTACATGACAAAGTAATTACTATAATGAATGTTTGTATATGTAACCTCAAGGAAGAAAAGGGTTATGCAAAGGGTAGGCCTCTTTCTGTCTTCGGTAAGGCCTGAAAAAGAAAAAGAAAATAAAATTCAAATCGTCGTCAAATTTACTTCATGGGTAGCAAATGTACGAATAAACATTGATAAAGGTAAAGTAATTCACCTAGTGGCACTGGATCGACCAAATACAACATTTCCTAAATCAATGAATAAAAACGAGATATGAATCAATGCACGGTTTTTACTTCTCACCACTCTTGAATAGGTGTCTCTTGTTGAATATGTACCTGTCGTAAGATTCAGCACTTATTAATTTACCACCTATATATATGGACATAAACCTGCAAAAATAAAACTTGTCCATATTTGCGAGAAATAAGTTTGTGCATATCAAATTCAAAAAAAAAAAAAAAGAATTATACATGATAATAATGATATAGAGGAAGAAGCCTTAAGTTCACTAGTTATTAAGCTTATAACTAGTATTTCAGTAAGCTATAAATCTAACAACGACTAACAATAATTAGGAACTAGATAGCTGTAACAGTATACAATTCACAATTAGCTTGAAATCAGTACATACTGAAATCAGTTACAGTAGTATTTCAGCTTAGATTTTGTTTTTTTATATGTGGCACACAATGATTGGTCATCTTATACACGATCGTAGAATTTGCACGATATATTCGCACTCCAAAGTTTCTTTATCAAGAGTTACTAAAAGGCAATGAAGATGTATATCAATTACTCAATTAGAGCAAATAACCAGTTCCACTGAACAAGAGTAGACATCCAAACTTATGATCCTACTTGTCATCAACATTTGACTATCCCCTATAACAGAATAATCAAAATACCTGTAGAACAAATGCAGAATATGACAATGAGAGAGCACCAATAACTATGGCTTCAACTGCAATCCTTTTAAGACATAAATCAATGACCACACATATCAAAAGAAACTACTGTTATAGTGATATTTCAATCATATGGGATAAATAAACATAATAATCACTCCTTCACAGCACATTAACCACTTTTTAACTGTCCATTTCGGCTAGCTTATTACGAGAATGATTCCTCCTAAGCTCATTTAGTTAAGTAAACTAAATTCTACCATCAATTAAACCACAAACTATCATCTAACACAGTAGCTAGCACTCTCTTTAATTGATATAAGCAATTTCATCACGGAACTGAATAAATTAACACAATACGTCACTTCATCAATAACAAAATCTGATAATAGAATTTCGTACTGACAAATTACACAACATTCTACCTGGTTTCTACAAATAATATCATCAGTAAATATGAATAAAACTATATATATATATATATATATATATATATATATATATATATATATATATATGAGTGATGATTACGTAAAACAAATATGAAAACAGTAAGACTATAAACGAATTCAATATACATAAGTACCTGATGAATGTCATTGTAATTAAACTCTTAAGCGAAGAAATAATCGATTTCTAGGTCGACGATTAAAGCTAAGTCTCAGTGTTCGTGAATTTCAAATGCTGTTTAGAATTGAGTGATGAACGATGAACGAAGGGCAGAATGAATCAGTGATTGGGTTCGCAATTCTTCTTTGCCCTAAAAGTGACGTCGGGTCGAATTAAGTGATGTCGGGTTAAATGGATCCCCACTTTTTTTAAAAATGATCCGAAGTAATTTGGGCTTGTAAAGTGACGATTTATAATCTCATTTCGGAATGGATCGATATTGATTATTTTCCTTTCAATGGGGAAGGATATAAATTTCTTGGGATATGTTGTAGTTATACGTTAGTGTAACTGAAATGTAACTATATTCGTACATTGTTATCTCCTCACTCCATCCCATTTAAAATGTCCACATTACTTTTTTTGGATGTCCCATTATGAGTGTCAACTATGATATTTAACCAATCAAAAAAGATTTTAGTGGGTAGATTTAATATCTGACGGTGAAAAGTGTAGTTAATGGAGAATCCTAAAATTACGTGCAAAGTCAAAGTATTTTAAATGGGACGGAGGTAATACTACGTATAATCCATTTTACTACTTTATTTTTAGAAATCTTGAAATTTTGGATTCAACATTTATAAATTTAAAATGTTTAATTTTCATATTGTATTAACTTCATCCCTTTCATAACCCTATCAGTTTTTTATTCTTAACCCGACCCTTTTTTATTCCGAATATTTAACTCTATACAATAAATTATTGTTATTGATTCATCATCAGACATAATACATCAAATAATAATAAACACAATAATAGACAACTACAGCTCAGTTATAATATATTATACTCCGCTATTTTTTGTCTCTAATTTAAATCAAATGTGTTTGATAAATAATTCATTGATCAGTTAGTGACAACCACTAATTCCGTCACTAATTAGTGTCAACGTGACTTTGTCATCACTAACACTGTGTTCTCAAGTTGTATTTTGAGAGGAAAGGAATGGGATTGGAAGGAAAGCTGAAAAAAGTGGTGTTCTCAAGTTTTTGTTTTGGATGGAATTGAATGGAAGAGAAAGGGAAGAGAATCAAGATTCTGAGTTAAACTCATCCGCTCAAAAGTGGGCGGAAGCAGACGGAAGGAAAAGCCAAAAGTCTCAAATGTTTTGCAATGACCAAAATGCCCCTTTAATGATTGAAGTGGATATAGAATAAAAAATAATTGACAGAGTATATATTAGAAGGGCATAATTGGAAAACTGCCATTATTGAAAACATAAATAACTGTAGATTCCTTTATTTTCTTCCTAAACTCAAGAACACAATCAGATAGAATACCCTTCCTTTTCTTCCATTCTTTTCTTTTCCCTTGTGTTCATTTCTTTTCCATTCTTTCTAAAATAAAACTAGAGAACACAGCGTAAGATAAGTATATAGTGACAATATATAAACTCATCACTAAATTTCCATCACTAAAGCCTATTTTTTTTGTAGTGTCCCCTACACGTAAACAAGCCTTATTTTAGATTGTTGTGTGTCACAAAGCACAACATACAATTCCTACGAGACTATAACATACCAATGATTCCAAAAGTTTAAGGCACATAAAGGCTGATTTCTGGAGGGGTAACAAACCAAAATGTTCTTGTAGTATTACCAATCCCGACTTCATAATAATACGTTGTATTGGACTGTTACCTATTGTTAATTAATGTTAACACAACAACTATAAGAATTATAATATGCAAATGTGCATAAAAGTATAGATAGGAAGTTGAAACTTGGCACCTTGTAAGTTTTCAAGGGTGCAATGATGGATGTAATTAACCAGAGGTTAAATTGTAAGAGTAGTACTTGTAGGTGGAGATTTGACCTGTGGCTTGATCCTTTTAGGTGTGATCTTGAGGCCAATAAACAACTGTGATTGAACCCGGTTCATGAACCCTGACCCATGACACTATCATTGCTTTTTCCACATGATCTCTTTGTGTTATATGAACCATTTGTAATGTGCAAAAAAAAAGAAAGAAAAAAACCGTGTCACAAACTTAGGTCACACTAGCATATGTTGTTTTTTAAGAGCATTATAAAGTATACACTTTGCGTGATATTTATTTATTAGTTTGTTTTTTATTTTTACATGGCATAAGATTAATACACACGCTTATACCAATGTATAATAATATTTACATAACTTTTCACTTTTGATAGATACATTAAAACGGTGCAATTCAATAAGAAGTTGTCATGTACATATAAAACGATGGCACAATTTTAATATATTTACCAAAATTGTTGGTGTACATATCACTACTCATTTATTTATGTTTAATTTGTTGTAACACTGAAAATGATAGCAGATAATTATAATAATTATTGCACATTTTTTTAATTTTTATTTTTTTTTAAATTTCGAGAACACAATTTAATGCAATATTGGAGGGTCAAAATTGGGATATCATCATCAAATAATATATGACGGACGACGTCAAGAAGGCCATAAGATTTTCGAATTTTTTCTACACGAAATACTCTATGTTGTATGTGGGCATCAATCAAAATCATGTATGTTTTCTTAAAATATATTGTTGTATAAGATAAAGCTCATTAAATACATTAAAACTTTCCAATTATAATATAAAATACATTAATTAAACTCTTTAATATCCATTTTTATATGCATATTAATTACCAAATTTGTTATCTATGGAAAATAAAACTTCAATAAGTGTTCCTTAACTTGTGCTCTTAGGGCATTTATTAGATTTTCCCATAACATGGGCCACGTTAATATTTTGGATAGTAAACTTATTTTACTCGCCTAAATATTAGCCCATTAGGTTATCATCTTTCGTCTTCTTTCCTTTTTGAAGAAAACACATCACCTCTGTTTCTTCCCTCCTTCCGACCATAAATGGCACAACAACCGGAACCAAATATAGATTATGATTTAGCCAACGGCAACTACAGTGACTTTATTGCGAGAGTTGCGCATTTTGTATCTTAAAATTCAACCGAACACTTTCTGAGTTTGAATAACAAACTGTATTTTACAGTAACCCTAAGAGGAGATGAATCTTTAGAAGATTGTTTGATGTTATGGATGAAGAGGCACGACTTGTATCTAACAGGTTTCAGTCCTATATTAGATGCGGATCTAATTCTAAGACGGCTGTACCGGTTCGAAGATCATAATGATTTTGGTGGATCGAGCAATGCTTTGGGTAATCATGTAGATACAATTAATCTGTATGTTGGATCCTATGGTGCTCTTGTGTCACCTCAACCAAGGGAACTAGGGTTACGTTGTCAGGAATTTACTCTAGACTACAACAAGTTCCTGTTAGCGGTAAACATGCTAATTCGAATGGCTAGAGTCCAACAGTAAAGAAGACTGACTTTAAGAAGTCTTTGCTAAGAGTTTTTGTTGCAGTATCAGAAGCAGCTAGATTCAATGTAATTTTTCACGCAATTGATAACTCGATAACAAGAGGGAGTAGTATCATATCAGGCAGGGCCGTCTCTAAACTTTTAGAGGCCCTGGGCAAAGTTATCGTATTACGAAAATGAGACCCTATAACTAGATGTTAAGTAAGATAAAGGTTCGATGAAACTGAACGATACGATTTTCAAATAATTTATTTATTTCTCTATTTATTTCTCTAATACTTATTTATTTCTTATTCTCTCAAATCTTAGTTGTTATTTATTAACTCTTTTAGTCAAACTCTAATACGTCAATACAAGTTTTCAGTTTTGGACCATTAAGTCGACCTATATCTGTTTAAATATATATTTAGTCTAAATCTCGTTACTAACAAATATTTCTTACTTCAAAATAAAAGAGACGTCAATATCTTATGTAATCATCATATATATTACACATATCACATTAATTGAGAAAAAATTTGGAAGCCCTCGAAATTTAGAAGCCTGGGCGGTCGACCACCTCATCAACCCTCAAAGACGGCCCTGATATCAGGACTAACTGTACGGCATCTTATTCTTCATTGGAGTAAGATCAGTGAGCAAGCTAAGCTATGTGCAGATGAACACATATTCGTTCAACTTTTTGATATGAGCGACGAAGAGATGGAGCCTTTGGATACGTACTTGTACACAAACACACGTAGCGACGTGAACCATATGAGCAGGATTTGGGGAAGTCCAAAACTATGTCGGGTGATCTTGAGGCTTTTATGTGGGCATCCACATCCACGATTGTTGTAAGTTATTTTCCGTCTTTACCATTTGACCCTCGCTTGATGTAAGTTAATTATAATATTTTATGGATCGTTTAGCAGCTTACCATGAGGTCTTGCTTTGAACACGGCTTGGAGCTTTTGGATATAGTTTAACGGATTCTAACTAACGGGATTCTATTATTGAAAGTTGAATTAGAGAATATAATCATGGTTAACTGTTAATGCATTATGAAATACGTATGGATTTTGATATTTTACTTTAGTCTTTTGGAGAATGTTGTAAGAGGTATGTTGTTGAATGAGACGTTGTTGAATATTTTATGATGAGAAAGAAACGTTGTTGAAATTTTGTGAATGGACTGCTAAAAACAGAATAATTACATTCGTATATAATTTGCAAACTAGGCAATTTTTGCAGTTTTACAATGGGAAGGTACTTGGTGCACCATTATTCAGGTTGTTGTTTTTAACTGGAGGTTTATTATTACATGGAAGAAGATCGATCGATCTTGTTTCTCTACCTATATGTAACACCCCAATTTTTGTAAGAGTATATATATATTTTTAAATATGTAAGTATTATTTATTAAATGCAAGAGTTAAAATAGTTGTTAAATACTTGGTGTTAAGTTTAACATGTTTGAGTTAGATAGTTAGTTAATTAGTTAAGTTATGTTGAGAAACTAGAAGGGTTAAATATGACAAGTTAGGAAAGTTGGGGGATGAAAAGTGAAAATACTTTAATTAAATAATCTCTACATGAAAAATGAAAAATCTGGAACAAAAGTGGAATGTGTAGTGTGTATGTGTGTCGTTTTTATGAGGAGAGAAAGGAGGAGGAAGAACAACAAAGGATTTCACCAAATTGGAGCCTTAATCCTTGTGTTTTCAAGCTTCTAATACAATTTCTATCATTCTTAAGGTAAGTAATATCCCCTAGTACCTTCAATTTATAGTTTTGTTGAGTTATGTATAAACCCTAAAATGGGTATTAAGAAATATGATGATATTTTGAAGTAATGATGTTAGATGATGATTGTTAGATGCAAAAGAGTTTGTGTAAGTGCTAAATAAAGAGTTTCATTGTAGTTTTGAAGTTTGATGATGTGGGTAAATTAACTAAGTTTTGTTGATGAGATTGATGATGGAAAAATTTTGTGTTATTGAATTATTGAAGATAAATTATAACTAACTAGATATGTGCATGTTTGAATTCATGAAATCAGAAGTTTGATTAGTTTGTCTAAGAGTTTTATATCATGAAAGTAATATCCATGAGTTTGATTATGGAAATGACGGTGATGAATTTGTATTATAATGTGATTTCCATCCAAATGAAAGTTAACTACCTAAATACATTGTTAAAGAATCCATGAGAAAAGTGGAGAATTGTGAGATAAGGTTTTATTGGATTAGAACGAGAAGTTGTATTCTTGAGTTAAAATGTTAGAGTTTGAGAAAATGAGATGTCTTGAAGTAGTAGTTTGATACAAGAGTTTGATTGTTCATAATTGCCACATTGAGAAGTTAATATAGAACTAATTGAGTTGTTAGTAACTTGTATGTTTAATGTGGTGACCATTGAGCTATATTGAGAATTTGCTAAAGTCTTTATGTTCATCCATTCTTAATTGGCGAAGGTAAGTAATAGTTAACTTAAAATTGTAGTATGTGGTAAGAAAGTTAATTTGTAAATCTTGTGTAAGAAAGGTGTGCGAGCACACATTTGTACAGTTGTAAGAATGTTAAGGGTGTGCGAGTACATCATCCGTACGATATGTAAGGATGTTAAACATGATAATGAGGCTTGAAAAATCTCGTTGATCATGTCTTAATATCATGGTAAGGTTCCTTCGAGAAGGAACAAGGTAACGGAAAGATGAGGATCCTCAATTGTAAGATGATAAGTTAATGGAGAAAGGTTATGTAATAGGTGGTTTACACGAGTGTGAACACTTATTGGTAAGTGGTAGATAGAACACACGAGTGTGTTCTATAATCGGTAGTAAGTTGTTATATGTATATGTTTAACTCGTAGTAGTTTGTAGTTGTATGTTATGTTTTCTATTACTTACTAAGCAAGTTGTGCTTATCTCGTTGTTGTTGTATGATTTTGTAGGTAAAGTAAGCTAAGGGTCCATATGGGCGAAAGAGACGAGGATTTGCTTGCGGTGGACTTACTAAAGAGTTAGTAAGTTGAATCCCTTGTTTTGTAGAAATCATGCTCTTGATATGTTAAGAAAGTCCCTTTTTAATTGACGGAATATAATTGGGTATAATTTGGTAGTTTTGTATCTCTTGACCCGTTTGTAGAATATTGATATAAAAAGGGTATTGTTATATGTCGGGTCAAATGCAAATGGTAATGATTTGTGAAGTATGTCAAGTGTTGAGAATGTTGTAGTTTGAATGTGTACCAAATGATATTTGGTTTGAGTTAGAAAAGTGATCAATATGGTTAAAACCCATAATGGGTTGTTTTGGGGGGTTCAAATGGGTCGCCAAGTGAATTACATGTAGAAATGTATAAAAATGTAGAAGTTATTGCATTGTGACCAACTTTCATGTCAAGGTATGTATATGTATGTATTTGCAAAAGTCCAGGTTTTAAAGAGTTTGTTTGAGTTGCATTGTGGCACGAAAAGTGGTCAAAAATGTTAGTATTCTTTAAAATTGTTAGTATTCTTTATAAATGTTATTATTCTTTAAAACTGTTAGTATTCTTTATAAATGTTAGTATTCTTTAAAAATGTTAGTATTCTTGATAAATGTTAGTAATCTTTATAAATGTTAGTATTCTTTATAAATCGATAGTATTTAAAAAAAAAAATCGGGGCGTTACACTATACTTTTTTGACTGAATTCTATAGCCTTGTTCTGTTATTTGAAACTGACATGACAAGTTCACATTCTCTGAATGATCCTCTATGCGATGCAGAATCTTGGAGACAAAGCTAGATGGCCGAAAAAGAATGAAAGAAGCACTTGGTGGAAAGATAAATCCAAATGGTGTGCCTTCCATGAGGACTTTGGCCATATAACTGAAGATTGACTCGTTTGAGAGAAAGCACAATCCGAAGCGAGCCATTCAAGACTAAATGGGTGGAAATTGCTACCTCTTGCTTTAACATATAATTTGATTAGTTGGTTTCTTATTAAAGATATGGGTTATACATTCTTTTTAGTTTGAATGTTTTTTCTTTTGGAACACAGGAACTTTTACTGCTGAGCATCGTCCAATTGTGGAATTCGCTACACTAAAGATTATCTTAGATGGGTAGGTTGGGTGGGTCGGGTAACGGCTTAAAACAGTCAATCGCTCAATAGGGCTCGATATGGGTTGGGTTGACCCGTAATACTTTTATTTTCTCCGTTTCGAAAAATGTATACAAGGTGATGCAAATTATTTTGCTGCCCATCTTTTTTTCTTCTTCTAAAGATAGCATAAATGTTTGTATCTCAATTTATATTTATTGGAGAGATTGATTAGCATACCCAATCAGTTATGCATAAGTTTTGCCAAGTTATAACTGAGTCTACATTTGATTAGCCAATAAATCATTAGGTTTATTATTTAATTACCTTATTACCCTTACTAATGCAAACACACGGGTATTTCCAAATCTGATATTTCATTGTATCGCTCCTTCATCCAATCCAATCCAATCCAATCCAATCGATCGGAAACTTCCCTGCGCTTCAATTTAAAATTTCAGAAATAACGATACCCCTTGAAAATCACCATCTACTTTTTCCAGATCCGATATAGATCACGAATTCGTAAGTTTTGCTATTCTAATTTTGCCTATCGTTTACTTGTAGGGTTTAACGATTCGAATTTTTTAATAGTCAAAATCAATATCTATTTTTGCTCAATTAAACGATTCTGGAGGGTTTAATCTATATGAATGCTGTGTTCGAAGAATGAATTGTCTGATATGGTAGTTCTTTTCTTATAATGACTACATTCTGTTAATCTATTTTTATATTTTCTTAGACAATTGTGTACGTCATACTTGACCATTTGTGTAACTTTGAATTTGCAGAAATTTGGAATTTAAGAATTATTCAGGCACTATGTTTGTAATTATATCTATAATGTAATTGGATGAATGTTACATTGGCCTTTTTGAAGATATGATTTAAAAAACATTATAAAGGTAGACTGTTGTTTTCGCCTCCATTTTATTCCCTGGTTGTTTATATATAGCTATCTTATGTATAGATTCAAAATCGTCTTCTTTGACTATGGAGCATAGTGAAACAGTTGCTGCTCAAACATAATATGTTTAAAGTAGCATATCTTCAGTACCAATCAAAGATTTATCTTGGACAAACATGCTACGTTTAACGAAAGATCCAGTCTAAAAACTATATTGATGTGCTTTTCACATTGTACATTCTTAGAGGCTTTTGACATGGTTAATTGGTTAATTTGTACAGGTACGTAGCTCAGGGGAGGGCAATACCGTAATCTTTAATGATGCAACACGTCAATTAGTTACTTATCAGGTCTTGGTCAAGCATTGGACTCGTCCTAGGTATTGACTAATTGTTGTTTAAATTACATGTATAGCTATATTAGTATTATAGTCAATGAACAGCAGAGGTTCTGATTCCTAATAGTATTACTCTTAGGTGTTGATCAAGACATGTTTAGAATAAATGTAGTGTGTATCATTGTGATTAAATGATTAATTGGTCTATATTGTCCGCCTTAATGCAGTGAAAAGGTTGGAGCTTTCATGTACATTCGGTTCAATATACGTAACAAAAGGGTTTAAGACACCCATTTGTCGTTTTTGTTATTGAAACTTACTTCTGTGATCAGGTATGCATGGTTCCCGCAATGCTGATATATTACGCGATTATTTTAAAATTTGAGGCAGGTAAATTCATTCTTTGTTTATTGTATTTATGTGTTGTGTGTACGCTCATTGACATATCTGATGTTCTTGGATATCATAGAGTAGTCGTCCTTGATTTCTCTTGGCTGTTCATGTGTTATGTTTGTGTGTACACGCATTGACATATCTGTTGTTGTATCAAAAGACCCATGGGTGGGTTGAGTAACGGGTCAGAATGATTGAAACATACGAATGTGACCCTTCATTGGCTTAGCCTTCGAAAATTAGCCTATTGTAGATAATAATATAATTTTAGTAAACAAGAGCTAAATTACATTATGATTATGACAACTTATAACTGAACAACTATTGTTCGTTATACAATCTTTGAATCAGATCTCTTTTGGTAGTTGAAATCTAACTGTGTATATACTTTAACACTTCATAATATCTGCAACTCTTTAAATCGTGTGATTAGTATGTATGGCACAGTTGCTTGTAGGTTACAGAGATTTGCACCTGTCATAACTTGAGTTTCCATGAGCTGCAAGCATGACAACTTATAAGATGATGCTGTACGTTCAAATCTTTTGTACTAATGTAAAAACTTATTTTTTTTGTTCATTTGTAGAGGGACGATCTGTTGCAGTGGCTACCGTCGTTTCAGCCAAAGGAGTGCTTCCTTCTCTATCTTCTTTTGGGCATGATTTACATTTAAAAGACTTTGTGAGTGTTATTCTCTATTGCTATATAATATTTGCAAAGTTAAAATGATATTTGCGTATACATTCAATAGTGTTTACGATTTTGTGATATGTATTTATGTTAAGAATATAGATACGTTGATATGCAGAATATAAGAGGAGCTTCAGTCAAGGTTGGTGGCAAACTAAAGAGTTGCATGGTAACCTTAATGGTCAGTAGCAAGTAGAGCTGCATTTTGGCACCAACATCATGAGGTACATTATTTAGTATGTAACAAATGTCTAAAATACATTTTACTATGACAAAGTAGTGAGACTATCTGATCATAATCAATGTGATGCATCTTACATAAATTGAGAACTGAATGTATGAGGTAACCTGCTCAACAATCTAACAGTGTAGTGTATTTTTATATATTTATAATCCTCATTTTTTGCGGCCATTCAGCTTACCGTATTATGGTATATTTAAATTGGACTATATATATGAACTTACCTGTTTGATCCGTCATGGTAAACAAAATCTGAACAACCAATTCGTAAGTTTGCTGCTAGCTTAGTAACTCGCTAGGACATGATGCCTTATGAGCATCACATCCCAGGTTAGAATTTCACTAGGAATTTCAAGTTCTCAACTCTTTAGGGATCCTGTGCCAGCCTAAAGGCGTAAACTCTTACCGGTCACGAGTGAAAGTTTTGAAATGGTTAGTTTCTTATGTGGTTAAATTGGATCAGGTTGATTTCATGGAAACAATTTTTGGTATTTCACCAAAACTTTTCTTATAGATGATTAATTCTGATTGTTATCATTTCTTGATGGAATTAAAATCCTTAAGGAACCAGTTACTTACAAAAATTTGGCTTTGAATTCAGATAAGTAATTTATTTTTGCATTACTAGGTTTTGTAGGATGAAGCAAAATAGTTATCAATGTTTTTCGTAAGTGTTCGGGTGGCAGAATGGGCGGGTTAGTGTGATAAACAATTTGGTGTGTAAGATATTGTCATTTAACTTATACTATATCTGATTATTTACATGGTCTGTATTTGGAGTATATTTCATGAAAATAACTATGTCGATCAAGAAGTTACTCATGCCAACGGGTCATGGGAGAACATTAACCACAATCACAATCCGTGACTCATAGTCATGCTCCTGATTCATATGTTCTTCGAGATATAATACCTCTTGCACCTATCGGATAGCATGATAATGCTATCAAGGTACCATCTCCCTCACGCTTTGTAGCCAATAGGAGATATTATGAATTTTAATGTATCGTGAATATTAAACTTCACAGCAATATGAGATATTGAAGATAGATTTTATGCTTTATGCCTTGAAGATATTGGGGTTATGTACGAGGATCCGCATGTCCAAGTACTATAAGGTTATAGTTTAATTCTAAAGGTAACATACCACTTTAGGATTTTTCTCATTAAATTGGGTTTCGAATCGGTATTAAAGCATATTCACGAGCTTCTAAAGGCAGTGATTCGACTCACTTGACCCAGTTCAAGCTTGTGATTCTACCTCCATCCCATCAGACGTTGAAAAACTTAAGTATATATTTTTCGTTGAACCTTGACGTATTTTTACTTTTAGTAAATGCAGTGGCAATCCAAAAGATGAACCTGGTGCAATCGTGTGTAGACTTCAGCAATTGTTTCTACATTTTGTGTCAATATTGCCATCTCATATTTTATTTTTGTTTACAACCCCATTTGTCCTAATCCTCCTTTTTTCGTCGTCTGCCATGTTAATGTTGTTCTCTGATTGTAGCCTACAATATGTATTCACTTTTATCATCTTTATAGCCAACTTTTTGTTTGTCTTGATTAATATGATTATTTTTTCTGTAATTTTAGACCATATCCCCCCCTCCCTTTGTTTATGACGGTTAATAATGTGTTGGAGCTCTTAGAATCGATGGCCCCCTTTGTTGTTTCACAAATAATGTAGTATCTATGTTGCAGGATCTGCTTCTGGATTGTGCAGAGGTTTTTGTTGGTACATAAACCTTGGTTATACCTTCTAACCAAGGTGGGAAATGGGCGGGTTGTGTAGTGAGTACCAATGAATCTGGTTTGAGGATGTGACTAAGTTTAGGTTAACTAATACAATTGGGTTGTCAAGTTCATAATGCTTGGAAGCTTCTAACGGAAATGGGCCTAAATTCGTAAATTTTAGATTGTTCAGAGGTTTCTGTGGTTACATAAGACTTTTGATGAAAATGGTCTATTTTAGTTATTATTAATAATAAAATATGCGGTTATGGAGCTCACTAATTACGGTTAGGCTACAACTAATCTGTTCTTATTTATACTTTGGAAATAAATTTATTCTCTTTATGTGTGTGTAAATCATCAATTTGGCACCATTAGCTATATTTGCAGCCTTCCATGTCTAAAGAGTCTGATTTTTAAGTTATTGATTTCAGTTTTGCAGTTGTTTAACATAGGTTATTTGTGCTCAATATTATGTCATATATGTTCAGATGGTCCCCTTCCGAAAATTGTTCATCATTTTGCTATGATAATTAAATAAATTGTCAGAATGGAAAATCCTAAGTCTGGCAGGTAGGGTACAAGTTCATAAATTGCTAATTAGCAGTCTTTGAAGAAATGTGCATTCGTTGGGTTGGCCTGTAACATTTCTTGGGTAAAGTTAGTAAGTAGTTTTATATAAAATTGGGATGTCATATATGTTTACATAAATCTTAACCTTTCAATAATAATATGTTTTTTAACAAAAGATTTAGGTCAGTAGTACACTTTTGACAAGTTATAAGTTGTTTTTAAAAAACAGTTATGTTACATTTGACTGTAAATTGTGAGTTCTAAGCAGTGATTGTGTCTACAGCTTGCACGACAATATGTGGGATGATGGGAACTCACTTGGTACTAAAGAGGTGCACAATTATTTAACTCTAGTCATGTACAATCGCCGCAACAAGTTTCATCCATAATGGAATTCACTTACTCCTGGTGGGTCACAAATGGCCAGTAAAGCTTTAGGTACCACTCTTCTATTTTTTTCCGTATGGTAATGTGTAAATCTCCATAAGAAGTCATCTTTCTGTAAATGGCACAAGACAACATTTCATTCCATTTCATTTGTTATTGATGTGCAGGTTAGCATGATTGGTGTACATTTCCAGGACGATCATGTTACTACTGGATTTGGTAATCATCTTGCTCGGCCAATTCTTCGTGAGGAATGGAGGGAGGACCTCACTTTTGAGGAGTGTCAAGTTATTGAAGAAATACATGTGTAACCTTCTATACCATGAAAGGTCAGCTGTCAACAAGCTTCAGGTGAGTCTCTTCACTTGAAATGAGTGGTTGTCAGTAAAGTTTACGATTCTCTAAAGGTGGAACATGACTGGGTTGGGTACCAGTCAAAAGTTCAAACATAGCCCTCATAGACATCTTTAATCATTTGGGATTTTGACTGGTCACACATGGTAAAAAGCATCACTATGTCTTTTAGAATTTTTCTATCTTCATCTCTTATGAAGTTGAATGGAAATATAATTGACAGTGGTTACAGTGAGATATATTTGATATATTAAAGATTTAAAATTTAAAATATATTTTATTTTTAGTATTTACAAATGGATTGACCCAACGGATCATGACTCATGTGAATGAATCACTTCTTTAAATTTCCAGTGGATAACATAGATGGATAAGATTGCGTGTTCTTTGTTTTACGACCCTCTGAATGAGCTACACATTTTTTTACATTACTGAGTGATTATTTTGACTCCATACTTGAAACTACATATAGCAAAGATTTCAGAGGAAGGCTTGACCATCTCCTAGCCATACGGCCTCGATATGAATCAGTTCTTTCAGCTTTCAATGAACGCCTTGTGCCAATATAGAAAGAAGAGCCTAGAAGAGATCACTTGGTAGTACTAAACTTTCTTTTCTTTTAATGTATATAAATGGAGTTATTGCTACAAGAACATGGATGTGATATTTGCTTCTTTTTAATAAGATGAAATTGCTCTACAAGAAGACAATTTATGGGTAAGAAAGAACATAACAAAGTTTTCGCAGGTGTTGAATGAGTTAATATTTTAAATGCTAATTGAAGACTTGATAAGCAGATAACTAATTAAATTAAGTAATATATGTATGCACTATATTTTATACAACATAATTTTTTAAAGTGAATTTATTTTGTTATAATACGTTTTATTAGCTCGCAAATTTTGCGGGTTATGATCTAGTTTTATATATAAATTAGATAATTAATTATGTTCTCTCTATGATATTAAAGTTAATTATATTAATAATATGATAAATTTGTGAATTTTTTTCCCTATCTTATATATTATTCTTCCAGCTTTACTGACATTGTTAACTAGTAAATGCAGATGGCAATGCAAAAGTTCACCACGAAAATAGTTCATATGATGAAGAATGAAATTATTCGAGTCTCAAGGTGGCCCAATCATCCTTTCTCAGGTGACTTTCGTATTCTTGCGAGATTTGTTTTTTAGATATCAAGGTCTCATTCGTGTATGACACCTTTCACTAATAATAAGGTATCTCTTTTTATATACAACTAGATCATAACCCGCGAATTCGCGGACTACTACATGATTTTAATACCAAATTTATACTATAATTTTATTTTATTACACAATTTTTAAGTTGACATATTTATGAGATTGACATTGTAATCGAAACATATGTACGTTTTCTAAGTTAATAATAGTATCTTTCGTATCTTTCTAAGAATGAAATTATTCGAGTCTCAAGGTGGCCCAATCATCCTTTCTCAGGTGACTTTCGTATTTTTGCGAGATTTGTTTTTTGCGAGATTTGTTTTTTCACTAATAATAAGGTATCTCTTTTTATATACAACTAGATCATAACCCGCGAATTCGCGGACTACTACATGATTTTAATACCAAATTTATACTATAATTTTATTTTATTACACAATTTTTAAGTTGACATATTTATGAGATTGACATTGTAATCGAAACATATGTACGTTTTCTAAGTTAATAATAGTATCTTTCGTATCTTTCTAAGAATGAAATTATTCGAGTCTCAAGGTGGCCCAATCATCCTTTCTCAGGTGACTTTCGTATTTTTGCGAGATTTGTTTTTTGCGAGATTTGTTTTTTCACTAATAATAAGGTATCTCTTTTTATATACAACTAGATCATAACCCGCGAATTCGCGGACTACTACATGATTTTAATACCAAATTTATACTATAATTTTATTTTATTACACAATTTTTAAGTTGACATATTTATGAGATTGACATTGTAATCGAAACATATGTACGTTTTCTAAGTTAATAATAGTATCTTACATACTTTAGATGTCATTACATATTTTAGATGTCAAAAGATAATAAAATAATGTTGATGTATAGTATTAGTAATGGCATCGTTTGACTAATCATATAGTATTCAAATGGAAAAGAACATACAAACTGATTTATCGGAAGTGAAATTGGTTAAAGGTTCAAACGACTTCTCTATTCAAGACTATTTACATGTAAAACACCACCGGACCACATATTTACTCAATTTCTTGCAGTCGAGATCTTTGAAAGAACAATACAAATGATTCATCTCAATCCACCACAAACTATCAATAATCTCTGCCATTGAGTACACATGAAGGACTTTCAAGTTCCAGTTGTTATTAATACGTTATTTAGACCCTTTTTGGTTTACTGCTACATCATTAACAGAGCATATAGGCGTTAAAGCAACTCAGAAAATGGTATATAGGTAGCAACTTTAGCCCAATAGAAGTCTACTAAATGATTCGAATGAAACATTTCCATCTACTAAAAAAAGCTATTCAACCATTTCACATAAAATCAAGATTTAAGATATAAAGTGTCTTCGGCTCACACATAATATAAAGGAGCAAGAAACCAACTTAGTGTAAAGTAGTAGGAATAGATAGCCTATCATCACTAATACAGCAATATTAACAGCGCTTATAATTACAGTTTTTGTAAAGACCAGCCGCTGGTAATACCATTTTTATAGCAAGTAAAGAACATATCACCGTTTGAACAAAGTTAGGTTGACTTTAATCTATATTAGAAGTGAAACTGTAGAGCCAAAAGGTTTTCAAAATGAGAGAAAATTCGAGCAACACTTAAATCAGGGTTGACATTGCAATTATTTGTTGCAGGAATGGTCACCATCAATGACCTCGAAAGAAAAGGAAACATCATATAAAGATAAAGATTTCTCTAATAGAAGTCACTAGTGTTTTCCTAATAGAATGTGTTGTAACCTTCCGGTCTATAGCTCTTTCCAGTTTGTGTCATTTCATCTAATCACAAGCTGTCAAAAAGAAGATTTCTCTGTAAGAATATTTAACATGAAATCATTTTTAATTATGTTAAATTCGAAAAATAAAAAAAGCTACCCTCTATTTTGAAAAACGAGCATACACATTAATATAAGCATCACTTGTCGAGCCATACACACCACTTGTCAAGCCCCACCAATAATTACCAAAAAAAAATTTAAATAAGTGTTAAAAGAAAGACACCATACGAACCTCGGAGCTAAACCAAGTACATAAAATTCCATAAATCTATCCAGTCACCACTGAAGCAACTTCCAGCTTCAAGCAGTCAATTGCTTCAAACATCAGTAGAACCTTACGACTTGAAATGCTTACTTTGCTTCATGACTAATTCCCTTTTAAATTTCATAATCAAATTAAACTTATTTGGTTCGTGGTTTTGAACCAAAACCGTCATAACCGAACTGGTACCGAAACGGACCAGAACCGCAATTACATGGTTCGGTTCGTGGTCCTTAATTTTTCATTAATTGGTTCGTGGTTCGGTTCGGTTCGGTTTTGGTCCGGTTTGGGGTGCGGTTCTTGAATCATGTACACCCCTACCCACATTTGCATTTTAAGTATGATAAGTGCACTATTGGTTTTTCAAATTCTTCTAATATATACACCTGTACTGGTATACAAAGTGGAAAGGGAAACATGCTTACCTTAAAATTCTTCATTTTCTCACTGCAGTTTAAATTTGTTTCAAAAAATGATGTGTGGACTGAAAGAGTCGATTTTCTTATAGTAGAAGTCATGGTCTACTATTTTAAGAAGCTACACTCTAAAAAAGAATCCATAAAAGCTCTACCAATGTATCCAAATTAACAGATAATGTGGGATGAATGCCTTGTCCCTAGCATCAAATACTCAGAGAAGGTCGTCTGTCACTTACAATATTGCATCATTAGTTCTTAGTGTTTAAAGCTTTGCATGTCTGGCAATTCTACAAACATCTCTGGTTTTGCAGTTTCAAATTTTACCTTGATAAGCTGCAAAATCATAAAAAGAAAAATAAAAGAACACAAATCTGAGCAAGCGTGACATTTTTATCAATTGGAGCCTGCATCGCAGCTCTCGTTAGTCACTTGGTACCTTCTCATCCATTCACAAACTTTAAACAAACAGTTTAGAGATCGAAGTACTCTTTAGCTGTATGAAAGTCAAAAGCCAATAAGAGACGTGACATAAATGATTTCATATACTATGGCTCCAAAACATTTTAATAATTCTTTTTCATTCTTTGCATAATAATGCAGATATCAAATCCTAATAGATAATGTGGGATGAATGCCTTGTCCCTAGCATCAAATACTCAGAGAAGGTTGTCTGTCACTTACAATATTGCATCATTAGTTCTTAGTGTTTAAAGCTTTGCATGTCTGGCACTTCTACAAACATCTCTGGTTTTGCAGTTTCAAATTTTACCTTGATAAGCTGCAAAATCATAAAAAGAAAAATAAAAGAACATTGGAATATAAATTCACGTGATCATAATAAAACTATCAAGGGTTACAAAAAAATAGTGAAAACACAAATCATTTGTTACCAATATACTCTTAATAAACCAAGAAAATTAGATTGAATCATGAAATTTGGCACCTAAGAAAACATAAAAGAAAATTAAAAGAAAAAGTAAAAACTCATAATTCAAGTGTGGTGCCACCCAATCTTGACCCGCTTGACCAATAATTAGAGGTACTCATCTTGACCCACTACACAACCGTATTGTTTATCCATCACTATTATCGTATAACAATGTATAATATTGAACCAGAGACAACATCTATCACCTAATGCTCTTGTAAAGAAGATAAATACGTATATGTAAAGGATGTTTAGATTTGCAGCAACTACCTATTGTCAAGGTAATCCAATCAATTCCAAGTTCTCCAAAAGCATAATGTACCTATTTCCACAAGTTAGTATATCTTATCAGTTATGTCAATCAAAAAAATTTCCAAGCTATGGATCAGTTAAGCAAATTATTAATGATAACAAAGCATGACTGCCGAAATTACTTGCTATTTTCATTAAAAAAAACTAAGCATGAATACTAACAACGTTACTTCATAGGAAATGCGTTGACATTTAGGAAATTCAGTATTCAATTCGTTGCCCCTTAAATTGCGTAATGACCTAAGTGAAGTTTTGATTAAAATCAAGTAGTTCTTGATATCATGTTGCTCTTTCTCATTCACAATTGGGAGACTGTGATAAGTTTTCAACTCGTATAAGCTGTCAACCTACAAAACCCACAATACAAAGTCAAAAACCAGACAACATGATGACAAAAGAGTGAACCTAACCGTACAAGCTGTCAACCTACAAAACCCACAATACAAAGTCAAAAAACTGGTGAATAACATGATAGAGAAGTAAAGAACAATCGGGATGTTAATACCACCACCAGCAATGAAATTCATGCCTGCAAAGATCAAAATATATTGTAAAGTTATGCAAGAGCTGATTTATATCGTGGGTCAGACATAAAAGATCAGGTTAAATGCATTATGTAGCTAAAACAAACAAACCTTGTCCATTCTCCTTGTCCAACTTCAGTCCAACATGTTACTGCTGCGTACGTCATAGGGTCCAACCGTTGCCTGATTCAAAAAAAAAAAATCCAATTATCAAACTAACATTCTGCAAGCAAAACTTCATACACAAAAGGCTTGTAACTATCAAGAACTATGGATCATATATCAAAGGCTATGTGAGTACCAAAAATTTCTGGGATAGTCAGAACACACAGCATGTGCATACATGTACATTTGTACATGAATATCAACACTCACGCAAATAGACAAACAATTAATAGGTGAGACTAAGAAAACTCCCAATATAAACAACTAAACACTGGTAAACATCAATGTCCGTTTTGTATGTGTGAACTAAAAGGTGAGACTAGGAAAGGGTTAATTTTACCTGACGATCGATGAGGATCATATCCATGGACGCGATTTGATTCGGCGTGTTCTTGTAACTTTGTTTCCACAGCAGAAGAACTTTGACTCAGATCCTCCATTCGTCACTTTCATTCGTGATAAGATTCAACGGAGTGAATACATCATCGGCAGCCATTGATTGCTGTACTATACGAACGGTTTCGCAACAATAGATCGAAATCAGACTTCTGCGTGTATAGGGTTCGATTAGACGACATGTAAGTAATCGTTTTTATACTCTGATTATAAATCGATCTATTTTAAGCAATAGATATGCGAAATCAAACTTGGAGGGAGAGTGATTGTGTGTAGATGATTGAAGATCCTTCAATCAATTGTGATCACTTTGAATCACATAAAGCGATATGACGGAAAAAGAACGTAAGGGGCCGTCGGATTTGTTATACAGAGGAAAGGTCTGAGTGTGGTTTACATATTTACTAAATTAACAATTAATAATAATTAATAATTAATAATTAATAATTAAAATAAATATGGCTGTTTTTTATCGTGTACCATGTGACTCGTTTTCATCTTTCCTTTTTTACTCAGTTGCCTTATTTGCATTCATACGTTTCTGTATATTTCTGTAAGTTAATTAATTTCAAATTTCAAATCTTAATTTGATTACTATGAGTTGTCAATTATTAGTAATTAGGTAATAGGTAATAAAGGAGGTTAGGGGCAATATTGTAATTAAGTACTACATGACCTTAATTATTTGCAAATCTCAAAACTAATCAAAGATCAATGGTCATTATTGATTGATCTTTGCCATCCAAAGGCTCATATTAGAGCATAGAATTTGATTAGCATTTGGTGTTTGCTAATCAGCCCCTAATTTAATAGTTAAGAAGGAAGAAGGATGATTTAGGAATTTTTGAAAGCACACTTGGGTGACTATCAACCCGTTTGACCGATTTTCTCTTAAGCTAACTTTTTATACTTTATTCAATTGACTTGTTAGAGATCAAACATAACCTTAATCGGCCGTTGAAATTGTCACTAAACCAGCATCGCATACTGTTATGACAATTGCCAAAGATTTGTGCTTTGTTGAATTATGTGACATAAATACTTGCAATGGGTTTTATTGCTATTATTCTTTCTCCAAATAACAAAGAGACCAAACCTACGTTGTGGGCCGAGGCTTGGACTGGCAGGTACGTTGTACTTTGTACTTTTATTGATTGTCATAGTCAAATTTCAAAATTTGCAGTTCTGGATTTTTTTTATGAATATGTTTATGTTTCTGGAGAAATTAAAACCAGATAAAAGTACAACGATTGTGAATCTATAAAGAACCGGCGTCGCATTCTAAAGTAATAAAGAATAATTGTAAATTTAATCAATTGTCGTTTGACTTCTAAATTCAATGTTAATTACAACGCTTCCAAACAGTATGGAATCTTGTTACTCATTTGCAATCTATTGGTTAAAAGTTCTCAGATTTTGGTGGACCTGTAACATTTGGCCTTTGCTGTTGCACGGTTTGTTCAAAAGGGAGGCTCGTTCACAAACTATTACATGGTTAGGTTGTCTTTTTATCAGCAAAGTAGGAGCCATGTTAGAGTTCCTTAACTAACTAAATTCTTTTCTTATTTTAAATAGTATCATGGAGGAACGAACTTTGGAAGAACATCCGGAGGCCCGTTCATCACTACCAGCTACGACTATGATGCTCCTATAGATGAATATGGTAGTAAAATGACACCAGTCACTTTTTATATTTAGATAAACGACTTTAGATTTCATTATAGTTTTTAATTACAAGTACAAATTTCACGTAGCGTTCTAAAATGATCTTCTTTGTAGACTTGCTCAGGCAACCTAAATATGATCACCTAAAGGAGCTTCATAAAGCTATCAAATTAAGTGAGCGAGCTATCCTTTCAGCTGATCCCAAATTCATTTCCTTAGGAACCTATGAACAGGTTTGTAAAATAACAACTTCCCCACCCGCCTATGAGCAAATATATCATTCAACTTTCTTGCATATATATGCTACTAGCTATCTAGCAGCATATCAGTTATGTGCTGCCAAGACAAATTTTTTCTAAATTAAAGAGTAAATTCCATAAGTGGTTCCTATGGTTGATATTGATTTACGAAAACAGTCCCTATACTTTTTTCTCAACGTTTTCGGTCCAATAACTTTGGATTTGCTCGCAAATGGTCCCTTAACTTTGAATTTTTGCTCACAAATGGTCCTCCATCTAACTTTGGATGTGCTCGCAAATGGTTCCGTACGGGACCATTTGCGAGCAAATCCAAAGTTATTGGACCGAAAACGTTGAAAAAAAAGTATATTGACTATTTTCGTAAATCAATGTCAACCACAAGGACCATTTATGGAATTTACTCAAAAAGAAATAATATTTTTACCCTTCAGCTTTATTACATATACACAGTTGCCCTGATGCAGGGAATGCACGCCTCCAGCTCCTCTGGCTTAGCCGCTGGTTCTTCGGTTAACATGTGACGTCAAATGTTTATGACGATTCGAGATAATTGAAGGGTTAAATATGACAATTTATTGTTGTCATAATCTATCTTTTTATATTTAGTAATTATTATGTTTTAATTAGGATATCTTTTACATTTTGGAAATGATTGTTTTCTTTTCCTTTAAGTTTGGTTTAGGTTTAGATGTGACACCCGTCAATTTAGGACTATAATTTAGTGCCTAATCAAGTTTTAATACATGTAATTAGTTCTGGGTTAGGCTAATTAATGTATCAATTATTATATATATTGTTGAATATATATCTACAATTATGCGATTTGTTTAAATCGTACGAGCTTCAAATCGAATGAATTTCGATACAATAAATACGGACGTTGGTGAACAATTGATTTAAGTAATACAAGGATTCTTAATAACATTATTGTACTTAAAAATATTATGTCAATAATATGTAGTATTCAAGTTTTTATCACCCAATTAATATAAACGCGATTAAAAGTATAAACGCGCAAACAAAACGAAACAAATTACTTTTCATAACGTAAATTCTAAGTAATTGGTGAAATACTTCAACAAAATAATTGGATAATCATTCGTGATTCAAAACGTAAAACTTAGCTTATAAAATAAATATTTAACAGTAAACGATCGGGAAAACGAACACCACGCGGGACGGGAAGACGGAGACTGAAAGTGGGTATTTAAATCCCATTTCCACCTCCATTCCTTTCATTTCATTTCTTTCTCTTCTCTCTCTTCTCATTTTCTCTCTAATTTGCAAATCACCACACCATCACAAATTCACAAAATAAACACGTTAAACGACCTCGGATCTTCAAGACGCTTTGGAATAAAAGACTCACCTCTTCACGATCTACAATCCTATCTTTCCGGAATTTCATTTCGGCGATTTGTAAGTTTCCGACACAACTCCGAAAACTCTCGTTTTTAAGTTTTATAACTTGCTAGTTGTTTGTATAACCTTGTAATGTCCTTAAATGGGTTGGGTAAGAATATTAGATCGATCGATGGCCGGAAAACGCGTTTTTAAGGTTAAAACTCCGATCAGACCCCGTACGTCGCATTTGGCCTGGAGCAAATGCGACGCAGCGACTTACGTCGCACTATATCCCCAACGTCGCATATAGCGACGCAGCCTATTACGTCGCATTGAATTGCGACGTCGCACTTAGCGACGCAAACCCTTACGTCGCAGAAATCAACTACGTCGCCTATAGCGACGCCACGTACAACGTCGCATTAAATTGCGAAAGTCGCACATAGCGACGCCATGCTCAACGTCGCAGTCAGGACCTGCGACGTCGCATCCAACGTCGCACAGACCAGAAAACACAGATTTTCACTAAGTGTCGAGACCCTACATTTTATCACTTGATTTCACCCAATTTCAAGTCCAGATGCGTTTTTCACCAAAGCAATATAGTAGAAATAAAAATTTTCCAAGCTGACCTGGCAGCTCGACCCCAGCCAGGGGCTCTGCCCCTTGGACCCTGCCAGGGGCTGCCGCCCCTTGGACCCCGCTAACCAGGGGCGCTGCCCCCGGACCCCCCGTACTTAGATTCCGTAAGCACATTTTTACACCAAATGTCGAGCTTATACAACTTCAAATGCTTATGCAATACGACTTTTAGAACATAATGGGACTTATACTTCAAGTGTGACACTTCAAAAACAAGACGATAACAACAACACTTTTATTCCAACTAATCACCAACGTGCCGTACGCGTTTTCAAAATACAATTCAACTAAGTTATTGTAACTTGGAACAATTCAATCAAACAAGTTTTCGTTGTAACTTGTAACTATACAAACAACCAAATCGGGGTAATTTGGACATTAAGTTAAACAAACAATTCAATGGTAGTCTTTCGAGATACCGGTACAATTAATAACAATTCAAGTGTCGTGGACACATTCAGGTTTCAAGTCTTTGGACACCAACTCACAGCTAATTACTCCAAGTTTATTAAATTAAACACTTCAAGACTCAGGTGAGTTTCATGGCCCAATTTTCACTACTTTTACTAGGGGTGTGATATTACTACTTCATTTTGTTTTACAAGTAGAACGCAAGTGACAAACTTCAAATACTACATGAGTTTCAAGCTAATCAATTTAAAGTCCTCCATAGCATAGTCTCTAGTATTTATAGCGTGAATGTTAGTATATGATATCATATGGGATTGACAATCCTCATCCGGGTTAGCACGCACTAACCGGTCAAACGGATGTATTAGCATTTGGGAAGACGAGTGTGGATTAGACACTCGTAGGAGGCATTTCAAGTTAGGTTTCCTTAATTGGGCCTGACAAATCAAGTTAAGCTCAGACTATGTGCTCATGGATTGTATAACTTTTATTTTGCTTAATAGCATTTTAAATTAAATATAAATCTTGCGGTTCTGACAACTATACATTGACATACAAACCTGTGAGCTCACCAGCGTTTTCGCTGACCCATTTTAGTATTTATCACAGGTACCCCGCAGTAGGTTGGCTGCACAAGCAGGGATTATTAGCTCGAGTCAGCATACATACAACTAGAGATTTGATTGCATTATTATATTTTGTAAAAGTAATTATGCCATGTAATCTCTCAATTTCAGGAACCGAGCTAATGTAACATTGTTTTGATGTGAACGTTTACTTTATTAATACAAGTTTAAAACGACGCATATAGTGGTCGTTCATTATTATCTTATGTACTTTGTATATTGATTAGTGACACCCAAATCGAGCTTCCGCAAATCAATCAAATTTGGGGGTGTCACAGATTGGTATCAGAGCCTAAGGTTATAGTGAACTAGGTTGCATTTAGTGGGCCTAGACTATGACCGTTAGGCAGTATTCCCTATTAGGTATAACCAGTTCAGAGATTACAGCATACGAATTTAATTTAACATAGCCTGATCAACTATGTACAATTAAATAAAGATGATGTAAGATCTGAAGGAAGTTATGGCTGAACAGGATACACTAGTTGACTCTGACCTCGAGAGAAACGGGACTCAAAACATGTCTGTGCTAGACACTCAATAGGTTATTAGGTGATATACATATATATACATAAATAGACCTCGCTTACGATCTTAGGCTATATTATATTATATGAATATAGGCCTCATTATTTCTAACATTTTGTCTCAGAATGGCAAACACACCACCCAACTCATCTCGTTCTCATCCGTATGATTCACAAAGTTCAAGGGTAGCTAGGAGGAACCCCAGGTTGCCTCGAGCGGGCCCATACCCCAATCAATTCACCCTAACAGATTTGGCCGCTAGGCTACACCGTCACGATCAACAACTGCGTGACATGGACATCGAGTTGCAAGAGACCCGGGAGAACTGGACCCTCACCCTAATGGGGCAAGTTGCTCAGGTCTCTGAGGACCATGTAAACACTGTCAACAATATGGAAGTTCTCGAAAATCGAGTGGGTGAAACCATCGAGACCATGGAGATCGTCCACAATCAAGTGACTGACAATCACAACGAAATCACTATCTTGCGATCAAGGTTGACTCAGTGCTAGACACGCCTGAGGGAAACCGAGGAGGCACTCAGAATGGTTAGCCGACTTGCAGAGTCCGTTGACCGTCTCACTGCCTTAATGCCACAACTCAACCTTCGACAGAATTAGCTTAGGCTGAATCTGCACTTCATAACGCTTTCGTAGAACTAATGTAAATTGACCGGATGAAACAATTCCTGGAACTTTTGGCACAATATCTAAGTTTGTAACTTTTGAATTCTCAAACTCGAAATTGTCTGTAATCGTTAAACAACGTAGTATCAATTGACAATTTCTTTCGATTTAAATCTATATTATGAAACTATTACACTTGTGATGTGTACATTATCGCTTTAATACATACATCTATCACAATTATCATTATGGTACAATTTCTTACGTACCTATTGTTTCTTTTCTTGAAGAATCATGCCACCGAAGAAAAAGAGTTACAGTGAAGCCGAACTCGCTGCTGCCGTTAATCGGGCCGTAGCCGACGCCTTGGCCGCTCGGGATCCAATCCGAACGTCCGAGGAAACAGCCGATACCACCGCCACCACTCATACTGTCAAGCCTTGTTCCTACAAGGACTTTCTCAGCTGTAAACCCTTATATTTCAAGGGCACGGAAGGTGCCATTGGCCTGATCCGTTGGATTGAGCGTATGGAATCCGTTTTCAGTCTCTGCGACTACACTGAAAACAACAAAGTCAAATTCGCTGCTTACACCTTTCAGGAAGGTGCACTCACGTGGTGGAAAACCCACGCCAACTCTGTAGGCCTTGAGGTTGCAAATCGACTTCCTTGGGCCGAACTGAAAAAGAAGCTGACAGAAAAATACTGTCCTGAAGAAGAACTGCACAGACTGGAGGAGGAATTCTGGCACCTGACGGTGCAGGGAAATGATGTTGCTGATTATACCACAAAATTTCAGCAGTTTGCTTTACTATGCCCAGGCTTGGTTGAACCGGAAAGTAAGGGCATTAAGAGATACATTCGCGGACTCCCTGAGAACATCCAGGGAAATGTCGCCTCATCCAAACCAACCACCACTGAAAGTGCCATTCGTTTAGCCCACGAACTCATGGCCCTAGTTGTCAGCCGTGGGACTTCCAACACTTCATCCTCTAACAGCAACAAACGCAAATCCACTGAACACCACCACAACTCAAACAAGAAAAACAACGCCATCCAAGTCTACAACACCACCTCTGAACCCACCCGCAGCTACACCGGGGATAGACCTTACTGTCCCAAGTGTAACTATCACCACTTTGGTCAGTGTAATACCCCTTGCAACAACTGCAGGAGGTACGGACATTCGACTAAGGATTGCCGAGCCCCCAGATCCAACAACAACTCCTCGGACAAAAATGCCCGACAACCTAAGTCCTGCTATGAATGTGGAAATCCAGGACACTTTAGGGATACGTGCCCGAAATTGAAGAATAAGGGCAACAACAACAACAACAACAACAGCTGCAACAACAACAACGTCAAAAGTAGCGCCTTCGTGATCAACTCAGGGGACGCCCGTTAGGACCCGAATGTGGTCACGGGTATGTTCCTCCTCAACAATTTAACTGCTTCTATTCTGTTTGATACTGGTGCCTATAGAAGTTTTATTTCCGATGAATTTTGCCCTCTACTTGACATCACACCTGTTGCTTTAGACGTTAAGTACACAGTAGAGCTAGCAAATGGCAAATTGATAGAAACCGATAGTGTGATACCTAATTGCACTTTAAACCTAGCCGACGAAATCTTCTCCATAGATCTTATGCCAATCGAGATAGGGAGTTTCGATGTCATCGTAGGCATGGACTGGCTATCCAAACATCGCACCGAAATCATTTGCTATGACAAAATTGTTCGCATACCTCTCGCCGTCGGTAGAACCTTGGTCATACAGGGGGAGACCGGTGGGACGAGGCTTAACCTCATATCTTGCCTAAAAACCCAAAAATTTCTGAGAAAGGGTTATCCAGCAATCCTAGCGCACATCATGGAGAAAAAGCCGAAGGAGAAGCGACTTGAGGATGTTCCAATTGTTCGAGACTTTCCAGAAGTCTTTCCCGAAGAACTACCTGGTCTACCACCACCAAGACAGGTTGAGTTCTCAATCGATCTTGTACCAGGTGCTGCGCCTGTGGCCCGATCACCATACCGTTTAGCTCCGTCCGAACTTCAGGAGTTGTCCACCCAATTACAGGAACTCCCGGAACGAGGATTTATCAGGCCGAGTTCTTCACCTTGGGGAGCTCCGGTCCTATTTGTCAAGAAGAAAGACGGTTCTTTTCGAATGTGTATCGACTACCGAGAGTTGAACAAGTTAACTGTCAAGAACCGGTATCCACTCCCTCGGATCGATGACCTGTTCGACCAACTTCAAGGGTCGAGTTGTTATTCAAAGATTGATCTCCGATCCGGTTATCACCAATTGCGTGTTCGCGATGCCGACATTCCAAAAACCGCTTTCAGAACTCGTTATGGGCATTACGAATTTCAAGTGATGCCATTCGGCCTAACCAACGCACCGGCTGTATTCATGGACCTTATGAATCGGGTGTGTAAACCTTACCTTGACAAGTTTGTCATTGTCTTCATCGATGACATCCTCATATATTCACGAAGCGAAGAAGAACACGCGCAACACCTCAAAACCATCCTTGAACTACTTAGACACGAGGAGCTTTACGCCAAATTCTCTAAGTGTGAGTTCTGGATTCAAACCGTTCAATTCCTTGGTCACGTGATCGACAGTCAGGGAATTCACGTTGACCCGTCAAAGATCGAGGCTATTAAAGACTGGCAATCGCCAACCACTCCGACCGAAGTACGGCAGTTTTTGGGACTGGCCGGGTACTACCGACGATTCATTGAAAATTTCTCCAAGATAGCCTTACCCCTTACGACTCTGACCCAGAAAGACAAAAAGTTTGACTGGACTGATAAACAAGAGACGGCATTCCAACTCTTGAAACAAAAGCTTTGCAGTGCTCCCATTCTATCATTACCCGAAGGCACCGATGACTTCGTGGTATACTGCGATGCTTCTCATCAAGGTCTCGGTTGCGTGCTTATGCAACGAGACAAAGTCATAGCTTATGCTTCACGACAGCTCAAGATTCATGAAAAGAATTACACCACCCACGACCTCGAATTAGGAGCCGTCGTTTTCGCCCTCAAAATCTGGAGACATTACCTCTACGGCACTAGGTGCACAATCTTTACAGACCACAAAAGTCTCCAACACATATTCGATCAGAAGGATCTCAACATGAGGCAACGTCGATGGGTCGAGTTGCTTACCGATTACGACTGCGAACTCAAATACCATCCAGGCAAAGCAAATGTTGTTGCTGATGCCCTCAGTCGAAAAGAGCGAGTGAAACCACTTCGAGTCCGAGCCCTCAGTATGACCATTCACAACAATTTAAACATTCAAATTCTTGCTGCTCAACTCGAAGCCTTGAAACCCGAAAATGTCAAAGATGAAGCCTTGCGGGGAATGGACAAACAATTCGAAATCAAACCTAACGGGATTAGGTATTTCTCAAACCGAATCTGGTTGCCTAGATTTGGGAACCTACGAGACTTGGTGATGGATGAAGCTCACAAGTCCAAATATTCTATCCATCCGGGGTCCGACAAGATGTACCACGGTATCAAGGACTTCTATTGGTGGCCGAACATGAAAGCTGAAATCGCCACCTATGTCAGCAAGTGCCTTACTTGCTCCAAAGTCAAAATCGAATATCAAAAACCTTCTGGTTTACTTCAACAACCCAGTCTTCCTGAATGGAAATGGGAACAAATTGCCATGGACTTCATAACTAAACTACCCAAATCCTCGAGCGGTTGCGATACCATTTGGGCGATCGTGGATCGTCTCACAAAGTCTGCTTACTTCCTGGCAATCAAGGAATCCGACAAAATGGAACGCCTCACCAGAATTTACCTGAAGGAAATCGTGACCAAACACGGTGTTCCAATCTCATTTATCTCCGATAGAGATAGTCGTTTCACTTCACAATTTTGGCAAACACTTCAGAAATCCCTGGGTACTCGACTTGATATGAGTACCGCATATCATCCTCAAACCGATGGCCAAAGTGAACGAACAATTCAAACACTAGAAGACATGCTACGGGCCTGCGTAGTAGACTTCGGTGTAAACTGGGAAAAACACCTACCATTGTGCGAGTTCTCGTACAACAACAGTTATCATACCAGCATTAAAGCTGCACCATTCGAGGCACTGTACGGTCGTAAGTGCCGGTCACCTATCTGTTGGACCGAAGTTGGGGATAGCCAACTCACAGGTCCAGAAATCATTCACGAGACGACCGAGAGAATCGTCGAAATTCAAAACAAACTCAAAGCCGCGCGTGATCGTCAGAAAAGTTATGCTGACGTGAGACGCAAACCACTCGAGTTCCAGATTGGGGACCGAGTATTAATCAAAGTTTCACCTTGGAAAGGTGTCATTCGATTTGGCAAACGGGGTAAATTGAACCCAAGATACATTGGACCGTTTGAGATCCTTGAGAGGATAGGTCCGGTGGCATACCGATTACAACTGCCCGCTGAGCTTAGCAGTGTGCACCCCACTTTTCATGTTTCAAATCTGAAGAAGTGTCTGTCTGATGAGACACTTATCATTCCACTCGATGAAATTCGAGTTGACAAGAAACTTCACTTTGTTGAGGAACCCGCCGAAATCATGGACCGTGAGGTCAAACAACTTAAACAAAGTCGTATTCCCATTGTTAAAGTTAGGTGGAATTCGCGGCGCGGTCCGGAATTTACCTGGGAACGAGAAGACCAAATGCGACTCAAGTATCCTCAACTCTTTACTGATTCAACATCAAACACGACTTCAACATAAATTTTGGGACGAAATTCTTCTAACAGGGGGAGAATGTGACACCCGTCAATTTAGGACTATAATTTAGTGCCTAATCAAGTTTTAATACATGTAATTAGTTCTGGGTTAGGCTAATTAATGTATCAATTATTATATATATTGTTGAATATATATCTACAATTATGCGATTTGTTTAAATCGTACGAGCTTCAAATCGAATGAATTTCGATACAATAAATACGGACGTTGGTGAACAATTGATTTAAGTAATACAAGGATTCTTAATAACATTATTGTACTTAAAAATATTATGTCAATAATATGTAGTATTCAAGTTTTTATCACCCAATTAATATAAACGCGATTAAAAGTATAAACGCGCAAACAAAACGAAACAAATTACTTTTCATAACGTAAATTCTAAGTAATTGGTGAAATACTTCAACAAAATAATTGGATAATCATTCGTGATTCAAAACGTAAAACTTAGCTTATAAAATAAATATTTAACAGTAAACGATCGGGAAAACGAACACCACGCGGGACGGGAAGACGGAGACTGAAAGTGGGTATTTAAATCCCATTTCCACCTCCATTCCTTTCATTTCATTTCTTTCTCTTCTCTCTCTTCTCATTTTCTCTCTAATTTGCAAATCACCACACCATCACAAATTCACAAAATAAACACGTTAAACGACCTCGGATCTTCAAGACGCTTTGGAATAAAAGACTCACCTCTTCACGATCTACAATCCTATCTTTCCGGAATTTCATTTCGGCGATTTGTAAGTTTCCGACACAACTCCGAAAACTCTCGTTTTTAAGTTTTATAACTTGCTAGTTGTTTGTATAACCTTGTAATGTCCTTAAATGGGTTGGGTAAGAATATTAGATCGATCGATGGCCGGAAAACGCGTTTTTAAGGTTAAAACTCCGATCAGACCCCGTACGTCGCATTTGGCCTGGAGCAAATGCGACGCAGCGACTTACGTCGCACTATATCCCCAACGTCGCATATAGCGACGCAGCCTATTACGTCGCATTGAATTGCGACGTCGCACTTAGCGACGCAAACCCTTACGTCGTAGAAATCAACTACGTCGCCTATAGCGACGCCACGTACAACGTCGCATTAAATTGCGAAAGTCGCACATAGCGACGCCATGCTCAACGTCGCAGTCAGGACCTGCGACGTCGCATCCAACGTCGCACAGACCAGAAAACACAGATTTTCACTAAGTGTCGAGACCCTACATTTTATCACTTGATTTCACCCAATTTCAAGTCCAGATGCGTTTTTCACCAAAGCAATATAGTAGAAATAAAAATTTTCCAAGCTGACCTGGCAGCTCGACCCCAGCCAGGGGCTCTGCCCCTTGGACCCTGCCAGGGGCTGCTGTAACATCCTCGAAATGGACCTAGTCGTTTTGTATTATTTCTTGATTTAGATATGTATTTAAATGTGTTTGGAAATAATATGGTTTGAAATAGTGAAATAATTGGAATTGGAGCCGAATATTCCAATGTGATAAGTGAAATATTAATTGTTGTAAATTAATATAGTTGACGGTGCAATAAAATGTTTGGACTCGCAAATGGTTTTCGGGTTCCAGACAATAGATTAAGATGGGGTATTAAATTATACCCGTATAATGAAGGCGGTTTGATGAGACCGACTTATATATTACTTTCCATTTTAGGAAAGTTTCATAAGAAACTTCAAGAATCACCCAAACTCTTAGAAATCCAAATCAAAAACTTGAAATCCGAAATTGGAGCTGTGATTGATTCTAGTTTCATTGTGATCATCATATCAATTCAGTGTTCTTCAATTTGAGGTAAATTTGAGTTTTAAATCAATTGATTTAAATTGATGAATTGAAAGAAATTGATGTTAGAAACATGTTATAAGTGATATATGATGATTTCCTGAAGTTATTTGAGGTTTATAACCATTAGAAATTGAGTTTGGTGTGATTTGGATATAAATTCGCGACTTAGGGTTTGAACAGATCGCACAGTTGCTGGGACGACGAGGGAATCCGGTCGGATTCAATTTAATCCGGCGGATTCAGATAAATCAGGGAATCCGGTCGGATTCAAAGGAATCCGGCGGATTCAAATGCTAAAAACCGGATCCTATGTTTTGCAAATTTCAAAAGTGCATAAGTGTTTAATAGCACTTTAGAGACCTCTTTTTTGTAACAAAATTTCATTAACACGGATTGAGCTGAAATTCGCATGTCCACTCGAAAACGACCCAATGATCAAAGCTATATACTATAGCCTAGTCAGTTTTTGGCCATTCGGGGTCGTTTAGGGGTCGAAAATGGCATTTTACTGTTTTTGAATCTTATTTCGGGACTTTTGATTATGTTCCGAATTGGACCTTTGTTTGCTGTGATCGTAGGGATCACCTGATACATGTAATTATGTTATGATTGTGTAACGATATTAATTACCTGTGTGTTATCAGTTGAGACAAGTTATTAACTTATTGTTTATTGATTGTATTCTCAGATGTGGAGAAGGCTCAGTAATATTAGACTTCTGAGCTTGCGCCTGAGGTAGTCGGTGAGTGGATCTGTAACCTCAGTGTGATTTAGTTGTAATGATTTGATTTACAACAAGTAATTTATAGTATTACTTTGATATGATACATCTGTAGAGATATCTTGCCATGATAGTTTAATTAGTTACTTGGCTGATTGTGCTAGTATGTAAGATTTTGAGGTCAACTTGATTTGATGGTTGGACTTGTTGTTGTTGTAGACGACAGGAGATCTCGGAAACTTGAAATGTTGGTTTAGAGATCTAGGTCGTGTGTGATTGACAACAAGTTATCGGTAGTTCTGTATGGGCCAATACAGATGATTGATAAGAGTTCCTTGAGTACCAAACCGGTATTAGGGTGTCTCAGGGACCACCGATCCTCATGATGTTGCGTGTATGACATTGATTTGATGTTGAGTGATTGATTGATTTTCTGTTTATTGTTATTTGATGTAAACAGATTGTTATGCTAGGTTGGACTGTTGCTTATAGTTTCATTCACTTAGCTTTATGCTAACCCCACCACAGTTCTTCCTGCAGGTTAAAATAGATGGGACATAATGGGTAGGAGGTTGTTGGACTGGATGGAATGTTTGACAGGCTTTTACTCTGATGTAAATTTTATAACTGTAAAAGTGTTTTGAAGCATTAACACCCAGTTGTTGAAATGTCATGTGATTGGCTTTGAAAAAGTTTATTGACATTTTGAGTACATTGATAGAAATGTTTTAATATATACGCTTCCGTGTCACCAATATTATATGATTGTTTATAATTTATGAGGGGTGTTATAAGTTGGTATCAGAGCAATAGTTTGGGTGAATTGGACATGATAGAATGTTCAATCCTAAACTTTGATTGAGTTGAGTCAAACATTCCAGTAGGTGTGGGTTTAGTTGATTAGTTGATTGCATGAGAAAGTAGTTAGTTGAATATGTACTAACCCATAACAAGTTGTGAAGCTGTTGTTTGATTGCAGAGACGGAGGGACATGAGTATCTGATTGGTATATTTCATGTTTCCTCAACACTCGTGGGCTTAAGATTGCCAGGTAATCTTCGATAAGCCTGTGTTAATTTAAATTAACTTGAATTGTTTACTCGGTTATATTGAGTAAGCTTTGTTGTAAAGTTAATTGAGTCAGACTGATATGATTCCCCAGTTTTGAGTCAACAAATGATTGCTATATGTTGACATGAGGATAGAAGTATTGAATGAGATGTTCATTGTTGTGGTTATTTCTGATTGAATTGAGAATGCAAAAATGTGTCTAAGCAAGTAGAAAAGAGTTGATTAAGGTTTTAGCAAGATTGATGTTGGAACCCAAGGAGTGTCTTTATTGGTGAGACGAGATAATTGATAGTATTATACTAGTAGAGTGATCACAAGGTGTGATTTCAATCCATGTTAAGGAATGTTGTGTCATTTTAATTGATAATGACTGCTATTTGAGAAAATATGTGTTTATGTGACTACATGATATGTTTTGATTGTAGTTAAACAATTAATCTAAACCAAGACTGATAGGTTTATGAGAAATACAGCTTATAAGAAGGCTAAATTGATTTGGGAAATGATAGATCTTTCCAGTCAGTTGTAAATTAATAAATGAAATGTTTTCTAGTAACATGATTGAGTAGGCTTGTTCTAACATTGATGCTTGATAGTAGCATATGTCAAAATGATGATAGTTAATTAAGATGTGTCCTGAAGTTTGTAGTAAATAGGGACATTGAAATGTGATTAGTATTGAAACTATGATGATAGGTTATCATATGATTGAGGTTTCAGATAAGTAGATATACTGAGTAATTCAGTAGTTGAAAAGAAATTGTATGAGATAGTTTGCATATGTAAGGTTAAATATGTAAGTAGTAAGCTGATTTTGAGTATGTATCAGCTATTAGAAACTATTAAATAGAAGGTGATTGATTTGAAATCATGAAGTATTTAATACGTATGAAATGAGAGTAGATCACATTGATAAGTATAATGTAGAGTAGCCTGAGAATGGATTGTGAAGAACATAATCTTGCAACGCCTGATCACCGTTGTTATATTATGTTGTGTCACATGAACTTGTTGAGGTTACTTAGTATAAAAGAAATGTAATGTGATTTTGGAAAATGGAGCATGATGGTATGCTAAGTTGTTTAATAATTGTTTTGACAAGAAAACAATCAGTTGATAGGACTATAACTTTTAGACTGTAAAAGTGACAGTGTAAATGATAGTTGTCATTGATACAGGTTTTGATGATAAACCTAGTTGACAAATTTGATTTTTGCTGAATGAGTAATTGTGATTGATTTTGATAGATTACTTGTAGATGAATTTAATAGTGTTTAAAGGGGGTCACTATTTTGTAAATGGCTTGTATGGAGCCAAAGATTGATGTAGATTGACCTTGTCCTTGTGAGGGATTGATAAGATTATTAAATGTAATAATTTAAAATATATGTTTGAAAGTAAACATACAATATGAAATGGTTTGTTGTAAGTTAATATTGATAGTATGTTAACTTTGGAAGTCAAACCATGAATAGAAAATGGTGTATAAAATTTATTGCTTGTGATTGGTTTGAGGTTGGGTCAAACTTGAGAAAAGCAATTAGAGAATTTTATTGATTAACTGATTGAAATTAAAGTTGTCAAGTAGTCAACTGTGTGTTGAAATAGTCTAACATAGATAGAAATGTTATGATTGTGTGGAATGTGATTAAATTCCTAAATTGATTTAAGTTTGTGAAACTTGATAAATTACTTAAAGCTAGTATTAAGTAATTGAAATATTGTTAAGTGTAATTGAGTATTCAGTTAGGTAATATTTGATATTTGAACTGAATATGTGTTAGGAATTATGCAGACGTAAAGTCATTGTTTGGTATGACAGTTATAATTTGTTGAAAGGTGAAAATTAAGTCACATTGATTAGAGTTGTGATAAGATAATCTTACCAGTGTGTGAGGCTTGCGATGATAGTCTAGATCTGGGTAAGAATGTGAGATGAGAATTAATTGAAAGTTATTATTAATAGTTGCATAGGTTGATTTGTACCTCATGATGAGTTATTTAAGTATTGAAAGAATTGAATGGATTCTTTAGTTATTTGTTGATTATATACAAATGGAGTAAGTGATAAAGTGGTAAAGTGGGATTAGATCCAAATAAGAAATGATATGAAAGTATATCAGGAGGTAAATCGTGTTAAAGGTTTAGTTGATCCTGGTTTGATAAATTGAGGAATATGAATTGGAAAGTTGTTCATATTTTGAGAAATTAGGTATGTGTGTATAGTTGAATGTGTTGAAGTAAAGGAAACCTTGAAATTAGTAGGTGATGATTGTTTTCAGTAAACTTTTCTTGTAAAGTTTAGATTGAACTGTTTAAGTTATATATGAGTTTATAAGTATATAGTGAAACATAGAGTTGTTGATTTGTAACTGTTCCATGTCCTGTGGTATGGATATATGATGATTAGTAGTAATATGAAGGCTTGATAAAGACTTGAACAGTCTGAATGGCCTATTATATAGAATTAAATGGAATTGAGATGTACGTGTCCATTTTAGAAAGTTACTTGAAATTGTGCCATAAGTTATGTGGAAGTCAGTTAAATGTGATTAACTTGAAGTAGATTTTGTTAATAATGTGTTGGAAAGTAGCACATTGTGATATTGTGATGCTTGATCTGTAGTATCATAATATGTTAATTAAGGTTGACCTAGTTGCTATATTGATGGAATATAGTACTAAGTGATTGTGTGATTATAGTTGTATACTTCTAATTGCTTGTGATTAGGAAGTTGATATAATTAAGCAGTAGTTTAAGATTTAAGAATGTGAATTGAATTATCTGGTTGCTAAGATAAGATTCTGGATGTCTTACCAGTTTAAGTAATATATGAATTCTAACTTGATGGTTAATTAGATTTTGAAAATAAATAGTAAGTATTGATAGGTGTACTGAAATGTATAATCATCAGTGTTGTGATTATTGATTGGACAATTGTTGTTGTTGACAATTGATAGGTTGTAATGAAATGAATTGCAAATGGAAATAAGTCAATGTAGAGATTGGTTAAATGTAGGTAATATTTGATTGTGGTACTTTTGTTGATTGAGCAACGTACTTGTTGATTGTAGTTTTACCTACAGAGTGTGACCTCTGCTTTGCTTATTAAGGTAATATGAATCTGGATTACTTTTAAGAAAAGGATTTCATATAGTTGTAGTGATATGTGAACATTATATGTTGTTCAAAAGAATAGGTATGAAACTTTTGGATGAAAAGTTGACCTAGTTTTGAATCTCTGACAGTAGAGGTGTGAGATTGTTATCTGTATATGAGACTGATTGTGAGTCATAGCTGAAATTAAATTTCAGTGTGGATACGTGTATGGTGGTTTTAGAACCACTGTAGTTGTGGTATTGTTGCTGCTGTTTTATTGTTAACAGTGATGAACAGTGAGAATAGGTTAAAGATTTTAGCATGTTGCTAATTTCTGGTTGTGTAGACCTAGTAAGTGATGTTAGGTTTCACTTATTGTTGTTGGTTAAAATGATTGGGTGCTTTAAACTTTTATCTGATTGGTGATAAAGGAATTAGATAGATGATTGGTTCCTATGAGATGTTGGATGGATGCACTGTATGTGTGCGTAGGAAAAGACAGAAGCATGTACAATTGGATATGTGCATGTGGAAAGAATTCAAATAGTCTAAGTATAGTTGTAAGTTGCTATTGCGGATCAATGTATGATAAGATGAATGTGATTATATCACATTAGTCAGATTGATTGAGGTTAGATTTCGGGGCGAAATCTCTTTAAGGGGGGAAGAGTTGTAACATCCTCGAAATGGACCTAGTCGTTTTGTATTATTTCTTGATTTAGATATGTATTTAAATGTGTTTGGAAATAATATGGTTTGAAATAGTGAAATAATTGGAATTGGAGCCGAATATTCCAATGTGATAAGTGAAATATTAATTGTTGTAAATTAATATAGTTGACGGTGCAATAAAATGTTTGGACTCGCAAATGGTTTTCGGGTTCCAGACAATAGATTAAGATGGGGTATTAAATTATACCCGTATAATGAAGGCGGTTTGATGAGACCGACTTATATATTACTTTCCATTTTAGGAAAGTTTCATAAGAAACTTCAAGAATCACCCAAACTCTTAGAAATCCAAATCAAAAACTTGAAATCCGAAATTGGAGCTGTGATTGATTCTAGTTTCATTGTGATCATCATATCAATTCAGTGTTCTTCAATTTGAGGTAAATTTGAGTTTTAAATCAATTGATTTAAATTGATGAATTGAAAGAAATTGATGTTAGAAACATGTTATAAGTGATATATGATGATTTCCTGAAGTTATTTGAGGTTTATAACCATTAGAAATTGAGTTTGGTGTGATTTGGATATAAATTCGCGACTTAGGGTTTGAACAGATCGCACAGTTGCTGGGACGACGAGGGAATCCGGTCGGATTCAATTTAATCCGGCGGATTCAGATAAATCAGGGAATCCGGTCGGATTCAAAGGAATCCGGCGGATTCAAATGCTAAAAACCGGATCCTATGTTTTGCAAATTTCAAAAGTGCATAAGTGTTTAATAGCACTTTAGAGACCTCTTTTTTGTAACAAAATTTCATTAACACGGATTGAGCTGAAATTCGCATGTCCACTCGAAAACGACCCAATGATCAAAGCTATATACTATAGCCTAGTCAGTTTTTGGCCATTCGGGGTCGTTTAGGGGTCGAAAATGGCATTTTACTGTTTTTGAATCTTATTTCGGGACTTTTGATTATGTTCCGAATTGGACCTTTGTTTGCTGTGATCGTAGGGATCACCTGATACATGTAATTATGTTATGATTGTGTAACGATATTAATTACCTGTGTGTTATCAGTTGAGACAAGTTATTAACTTATTGTTTATTGATTGTATTCTCAGATGTGGAGAAGGCTCAGTAATATTAGACTTCTGAGCTTGCGCCTGAGGTAGTCGGTGAGTGGATCTGTAACCTCAGTGTGATTTAGTTGTAATGATTTGATTTACAACAAGTAATTTATAGTATTACTTTGATATGATACATCTGTAGAGATATCTTGCCATGATAGTTTAATTAGTTACTTGGCTGATTGTGCTAGTATGTAAGATTTTGAGGTCAACTTGATTTGATGGTTGGACTTGTTGTTGTTGTAGACGACAGGAGATCTCGGAAACTTGAAATGTTGGTTTAGAGATCTAGGTCGTGTGTGATTGACAACAAGTTATCGGTAGTTCTGTATGGGCCAATACAGATGATTGATAAGAGTTCCTTGAGTACCAAACCGGTATTAGGGTGTCTCAGGGACCACCGATCCTCATGATGTTGCGTGTATGACATTGATTTGATGTTGAGTGATTGATTGATTTTCTGTTTATTGTTATTTGATGTAAACAGATTGTTATGCTAGGTTGGACTGTTGCTTATAGTTTCATTCACTTAGCTTTATGCTAACCCCACCACAGTTCTTCCTGCAGGTTAAAATAGATGGGACATAATGGGTAGGAGGTTGTTGGACTGGATGGAATGTTTGACAGGCTTTTACTCTGATGTAAATTTTATAACTGTAAAAGTGTTTTGAAGCATTAACACCCAGTTGTTGAAATGTCATGTGATTGGCTTTGAAAAAGTTTATTGACATTTTGAGTACATTGATAGAAATGTTTTAATATATACGCTTCCGTGTCACCAATATTATATGATTGTTTATAATTTATGAGGGGTGTTATAGCTGCCGCCCCTTGGACCCCGCTAACCAGGGGCGCTGCCCCCGGACCCCCCGTACTTAGATTCCGTAAGCACATTTTTACACCAAATGTCGAGCTTATACAACTTCAAATGCTTATGCAATACGACTTTTAGAACATAATGGGACTTATACTTCAAGTGTGACACTTCAAAAACAAGACGATAACAACAACACTTTTATTCCAACTAATCACCAACGTGCCGTACGCGTTTTCAAAATACAATTCAACTAAGTTATTGTAACTTGGAACAATTCAATCAAACAAGTTTTCGTTGTAACTTGTAACTATACAAACAACCAAATCGGGGTAATTTGGACATTAAGTTAAACAAACAATTCAATGGTAGTCTTTCGAGATACCGGTACAATTAATAACAATTCAAGTGTCGTGGACACATTCAGGTTTCAAGTCTTTGGACACCAACTCACAGCTAATTACTCCAAGTTTATTAAATTAAACACTTCAAGACTCAGGTGAGTTTCATGGCCCCATTTTCACTACTTTTACTAGGGGTGTGATATTACTACTTCATTTTGTTTTACAAGTAGAACGCAAGTGACAAACTTCAAATACTACATGAGTTTCAAGCTAATCAATTTAAAGTCCTCCATAGCATAGTCTCTAGTATTTATAGCGTGAATGTTAGTATATGATATCATATGGGATTGACAATCCTCATCCGGGTTAGCACGCACTAACCGGTCAAACGGATGTATTAGCATTTGGGAAGACGAGTGTGGATTAGACACTCGTAGGAGGCATTTCAAGTTAGGTTTCCTTAATTGGGCCTGACAAATCAAGTTAAGCTCAGACTATGTGCTCATGGATTGTATAACTTTTATTTTGCTTAATTGCATTTTAAATTAAATATAAATCTTGCGGTTCTGACAACTATACATTGACATACAAACCTGTGAGCTCACCAGCGTTTTCGCTGACCCATTTTAGTATTTATCACAGGTACCCCGCAGTAGGTTGGCTGCACAAGCAGGGATTATTAGCTCGAGTCAGCATACATACAACTAGAGATTTGATTGCATTATTATATTTTGTAAAAGTAATTATGCCATGTAATCTCTCAATTTCAGGAACCGAGCTAATGTAACATTGTTTTGATGTGAACGTTTACTTTATTAATACAAGTTTAAAACGACGCATATAGTGGTCGTTCATTATTATCTTATGTACTTTGTATATTGATTAGTGACACCCAAATCGAGTTTCCACAAATCAATCAAATTTGGGGGTGTCACATTAGAACTGTTATATAAGCTTTTGAATTGTATTTGAATTTTAGTTAGTTAATAATGAGTTATTGAAAAAGAGAGTGATTCTCGAGAAGTCCCGTTTTAGGGCACCTTATTTAGGGTTTGTTGAATTTCCGTTCGTTGTTTATTGTGTGATTTCTTCGATTCATAAACACCCCGTCATCATTTGGTATCAGAGCATAGGTTCGGAAGAAGAAATTGCACAACCAAAAGAAGCCAATCGAAGAAAACGAAAAATCCGTCCAAATTCGTCATACTCTGCGCAGCTGCGACAGAATCAACGCCACGCAAATTCGTCATACCCTAAATAAGGTGCCCTAAAACGGGACTTCTCGAGAATCACTCTCTTTTTCAATAACTCATTATTAACTAACTAAAATTCTAATACAATTCAAAAGCTTATATAACAGTTCTAAACCTAAACCAAACTTAAAGGAAAAGAAAACAATCATTTCCAAAATATAAAAGATATCCTAATTAAAACATAATAATTACTAAATATAAAAAGATAGATTATGACAACAATAAATTGTCATATTTAACCCTTCAATTATCTCGAATCGTCATAGACATTTGACGTCACATGTTAACCGAAGAACCAGCGGCTAAGCCAGAGGAGCTGGAGGCGTGCATTCCCTGCATCATGCCCCTTACTTACATTTGTAAAATTCGTCTCATGTACAGATCTTCTGACTCAACTACCGGTTTTAAAGACAGATGTGTTTTCTTCTTGAACCGGAGGTTGTGCTGCATTTATAGCCAATTACCATATCAACGATTCTGCAACAGTCAGGTTTGGAGTCCTACTTGCAGTGTAAAAATATATATATATTTTTTAATGTTTTTAATCAAGTCTTTAAGGAATGCATACCCTATGAAAAGATGGTGAACACCCTACACCTTATTTTTATTCTAATATTGTCAATTAATCCATCCATCCCATTTTATTGTCCACTAGACTATTTATGTTTGTCCCAAAAAATTATCTCTTGCAAAAAAATTCCTATTAAAAATCAATAAACTATCTAATTTACCATCATTTATTACTCTTATAATCATTTATTTCATTAAAATTTTCAGTAAACCTTGTCTTGAATATAAGATCAAAATTGATATTAATCAAACCTATCTTAAATCCAACAAAATTTTCTATTGGACAATAAAACTGGGACGGAAGGAGTAATGCAATCTATCACTTAACTCAATGTAAAATAAACAAGGTATCAACAAATTCTCTCCGGGATAAAACTAATTATAGTATAAAAGTTAATGTTAGAAGAAGAAATGACTCGAGCTCTGTTTTTTTTTATTTCTTCTAGGAAGAAGATGGTGACTTACATGTACTAGATGATAAATGAAGTAATCTTTTACTTTAACTGCTATAACTTGATTATAACAAAAATGATATTTAAGAATGAGTTTCATCTTTATAAAAAGTTGAGTTGTTTACGAATGAGTTTTACGTTTTTTTTCAAAGAAGTCTAAATATATAATTTTCAATAAGTTATATACAAATATATCATGTAATATATTTCAAAACTAGAACTGTGAACTCAAATAAAATTTTAAAGTTTTAAGTTGCAGCTACATCGGAGTTGATTTTAGGTTGGTTCTATTCAATCAAAAAATGATCTAGTTCGGTATTGATTTACCAGGTAAAAAAAAAACCCGAAACCAGACTCAAAATACACCTCTTCTCAAAAAATTCCGCTCACGCTATTCAGTGCATACCCACCCTCGCATTTCTAGATCCGCCACTGGTCACACTCTACTACCATGGTCCATCAGCATTCTTCCTGATTGCAAAAACGCGGTGTTTGATACCGCTCTGGCTAGTACAACAGAATGATACTGCATTAGTCATTAGGATCTAAATCCGACACCTGAACACTATTATTGGGTATTCAGGTTGGATCCAAGACATCTTTAGTTGATATGCTGCTAACAAATGTGAATAGACTTCCATGGCAAACTTTTAGTGAAGACGTTTCGTCTGCTGATATTGATTCAAAGATGATAAATTCTGGTCGGTTGGATCATTTGAGTGTAACTAGAGACACAAGTGACTACCTTTGGTATACTACTAGGTGAGAAAAGTGGTACATTCTGCATCAGAACTTGAACATACTAAGTAGAACGTGTTACTTATGATCTTGTATATGTTTTCCAGTGTTGCGATAAACCCATCAGAGTTACATGGGGATGGCGATTCTAATACAACTGTGAATTCCGAAGGCCATGCTTTACATCTTTTCATCAACGGCGCTCTAGCAGGTACAACTCTGATATGAAAAGTGTATAACTCACGCTCGTAATGTTGTTTACTTATTTTTATTTGTACATGACCTTATCAGGTTCGGCATATGGATATGAAGAAAATAGGAAGGTTTCATTCACAGGAAACGCCAATCCTCGGGCTGGAATGAACAAGGTTCAACTGCTTAGTGTTGTGGTTGGGTTACAAGTGAGTCATCTAAGTCCATTTATCAGCTTTGATTGATTTACCTAGATCTAAACATGGTCTTTTTTTTTTCTTTTTCTTTTTTGTGATTACAACAGGCCACATTTTGAGCTATGGAAAACGGGAGTTTTGGGAACAGTTGTGTTGCATGGTGTAGGTCATGTATCAAGGGATATATCCCATCAGAAATGGTCATATCAAGTCTGTAAAATTTGAAAGTTAGCCTGTTTGGCCTTAAATTGCCACTTTGTATTCTTTTTAGAATGGAGGGGTTAAATTTGTCTTCTATTTCTCCATGTGTTTGAAACAGGTTGGCCTGAAAAGCGAATCCAGAAACTTAGCGTTACCGATGGAAGTTTTTTCTGTAGAGTGGACAGAAGCGTCCTTAGTTGGACAACAACATAGGCCAACATGGTACAAGGTACGGGTTTTGTCTGACTTCTCGGTTCATTTTTAGCTGCTTCTTCAAAATGAAAATAAGGTCTATATGTGACCAAAATGGGTGGTCGGGTAATGGGTCACAACGGGTTAGGTTGAAAGGGGTCATTTTTTACTTCAAGCCAGGGCAGTTAAAAGTTTTGATGGCTTTCAAATAAGAAAGCAGCTCATGATAAGGAAGTAGAGAAGACGAAAAAGGAAGAGATTGACCATCGCGATCTCTACTTAGCTAAGGTTGGCGCCAATCATAATGGCATCATACTTTTTATTACTTATTTAATTACTGTAAGGTTTTAATTAGAATCTGGCACGTATCTTAGGTTTCCCTAACATGTTCTGAACCGTTATGCAACCTGCACAAACGTTTGAGCTACATAATTCGGTATCTAAGTTCCACCACAAAAATTCATGCCTGACAAATAATGCTGTATTTGTTTTTATATGAAGGTCTTATTCTTGAGGGTACTCCGGCTGCTGAAGGTGTTTCAGATAGCGACATGTTGAAGTGCCGATCGTAAGTATATTAAAAGAAACTCTGGCCTGTAAAAAAGAAATTATTAGAGAAAATGAGCATCAGAATCTGAAAAGTAGGTCAAGACTTTATCCCTTGAAGATAAAGTATTAGAATCCTCATATGTTACACTATTACAGCCTTACAGCGTTTCTACAAGTAATATGGATATACGTTTTTGAAAAACCACATGGCTTTGTTGTGTCTCTAGCATTGACAAACTAGAGGGTAGCTATTTTTATCCAATCTTACTTATAAATGGGTCAATTCGAGTTACGTTCTCTCTCATAAGAATCAAATGGGTAAATAAAAAGGCATTCGGTCAGATGAGTTGAACAGGTAAAAAATTATCCGAAATGTATTCAAATACACAAAAGCAGCATAAATTGCTTTAGTAAAGAAGTTATGGATTATTTCTGTAGTAACTTGGTTTTGTAATCCTATTTCTGACATCAATTAATTAGAAAAGCATGAAGGACAAAAGAAGTGTTTCTGGGTCGGTCCAACCCGACCCAACCTAATTGTAATTTTTCATTGGATTCCTGCTAATATTGATGATCTTCAGCTTCTTTTGCTGACCTTGCTCTTTCTTTTGGGAAATATGAATGCAGGTTGGAGCAGAAGAAGGCAACTAAGCTTCAGTCCCCAAATTTCCATGTTTCAAGGACGAGACTCATCATGTACAATGTACCCAAGTCAATGAATGGAAAACAACTTAAAAAGCTATGCTTAGATGCAGCTACATCTCGTGCTACAAAACAAAAGCCTATGATTCGACAGGTAACTTTAAGTATCTGTAAATTTCTGGGTTTCTATTTTGCCAGTGCCTTTTCTTATTTCTAATGCTTTGTGTAGATTAAGCTGTTGAAGGATTCTAACAAAGGAAAAGAAGTCTTAAAAACTCATTCTCGTGAGGTTGCTTTTATCGAGTTCACAGAGCATCAGCATGCACTTGTGGTTCTTAGAGTTCTTAATAACAATCCTTGTACGTTTTTCGTAACATATTTAGTCTTCTTGGTGGTCAAGCATACCGTGCATCATCACTGTAGAGGTAGCAAGATTGGTGGGTTGGGTAGGTTGAGTAATGGGTCAAAAGATTGAAACAAGTCATTTTCCTTGTATATTATCTATGGGTAACAAATGTGTTGTTTATGATTACAAGACAATATTATTGATTATGAACTCAGTTTAAAACGATTCTTGAGGTTGTCCTGATTAAAAACAGACTTTGGGAGATTTTCAACATGTTTCCCCCCTTTCGCTTTTAGCTAATTATTTAATTTGACTCGTTTGAGAAAAAGCACAATCCGAAGCCAGCCATTCAGGACTAAATGGGTGGAAATTGCTACCTCTAGCATTAACATACAATATGATTAGTTGGTTTGTTATTGAAGATATGGGTTATACATCCTTTATAATCTGAGTTTTTTTTTTGGAACACAGGAACTTTTACTGCTGAGCATCGTCCAATTGTGGAATTCGCTCTTGATAATGTTCAAACATTGAGGCAGCGGAACGATAAGATTGAAGCTCAGCAACAAGGATATGGTAATGATGCAGAAAACACGGGCAAGAAAGCTGATTTTCACAAAGCAGTAGAAAACGCAAAACCCAAGGTACTTTCCAAGAAAATAAGAATTGTATCACGGAAACTGAAGGCAACCCCGCTACAAAAAAGATTACAGGCTCCAAAAAACCTTTAGAGGTCCAACAAGAAGGAAAAAGACTGAAGGGCCGAAGTGCAGCCACTGACGGAATCACTTCAAATACAGCCCGACCCTTTTATATAATGACAGATGCATTTTTGCATACCCGAAATGGTTGCGATCTAAAGCTCCTGTAAAAAGCTTTCAAGAATGGATTATTTATGTTTATTGGGAACTTCTAAAGTATTCTTACAAAACATTATCGACATAGAATATATGAGCCAAGGTAAATAACAACCGAAGTTTTGGACACATTCTATATAATCTTTCGGGAGTTGACAATTTGAGGTTTATCGAGATAACTTGCAGCTATTAGTGCTATTAAAATATCAGGTTTTTCTTAAAAGTTTTGACTAAAATATTTACCAGAAATGTGTTGGGCCAATAACTTTTATTTTGGATAAAGAAGTTCATTATCTGAGCTAATGTGTAAGATGGTGAAAATAAGAGTTCAGTGTAAGTCCATGGGATGATGGGGAGCCCAACCTCAACATATATTAGACCCAATAATTATATTGCAACCAGCAATTAACTACTACGTATTTTTAAGATATAGCTATCAAATCACACATAAAGATGAACATTCCAAAATTCAACTGGAACATAAATATATGGTTTACAACTCTACATTAATAAAAAAACTGATATAACAACCAAGATGGATCAGTGTTTCCACCTAGCTAGTTATAAAGATCAATCATCCATTAATCCAAAGTAGAGGATAACTATTGACCAACAAAAATTAATGTAATATACTAAACGTCTTCTATTCATAAAACTCTCTAGACACCTGAATCGTCAACTCGACGTACTTCTCTGTGTGTTAACTTCACTTGGCGAGTTGGCAATGTAGGAATGATATTCGATGATTTCTATAATTTTCACCGGATTTTGGTATATACGCAACAAAAAAATCATACACTTGGGTGGCCTCCATAATTAATCAAAATATGTTTAATTTTTGGGTCGCTTCCACATATATTATTATCCCTTTGTTTTTTGTTTATCTAATTTGAAGTTTTTTTTTCTTTCTGTCACTTTTCAAACCGAAGTTTGTTGTTGACTTGTTGATTTAATTTACACAGAAAATAGAATTCCTTCCAAGGCCCAACAATATTAATTGATCTCCCAAATTTTAGCCCATCTACATCTATAGTTCTACATTCTACAATATGGAGAGTCGAGACCATTTAATTATTTGCTTTATATATTAATTAAAAAAAAAAAAAGTAAAACTTATTGACTAACTTTCTAAATGTTGTAGCACATTATTTGAAATTTGTGTTACATATGTGGTTTAGTAGTTTCACTTTTTCAACTTATTAAACTTATATATTTGTTGTTAGCTAGCTAATCTAGTAAATTCGCAAAAACTCTACTTAAATATCCTACACAAAAACGTGTTTTAGTTGAAGAAAAAATGGAGAATTTTTCTATAAAAGTATATTAGAAAACGTGTTTAAAATAGGTTTTTTTCAGAAAAGTTTTCGACAATGAAAAAAAGCCACTTTTACATGTTATAACTAGGAGATGAAAATAAGAATTTTCTCTAAACCTTTCAAACTAAACTAGTTTTCCACGATAAAAACTTCAATGAGTAATATTTTTTCAAAATTTCAACAATTTTCTAGAAAATACATTTTTTTAAAAAGTTAGAAATAGCAAATTGTGAAAACTTTTCATACAACTAAACACAACCGATAAAAACACGATTGCTAAATTTGTTTACACCTACACGATTGCATGTATAGTTTGACTGTTTGAGTATACTTGGACCACGCCTTACGTCCTATCAAAAGTCATTGAATGTGACATGGTATATATATAGCAATATTTATATTTTATAGTTAAAAAAATGTGTTTTCTTTGTATTTAAGTATATATATTCCATATATAGAATTAACGTAAATAAATGCGTGGGCAAAGTAGAGGAGTCTTGGTGCACCTAACATATATCAACTTCATATATAGCATGCTCCACTCCCTGAGCGATCATCAATTACTAAATGGGCTTCTGCCCTCGTGTAGGTCACCCCTAATTCAACCTACCTACCTTACTTAATTCATTACTACTCCGTATATTGCAACATGCAACAAGTATTTATTTATTTAATCAATAATATAATAAGTATGTTGTTGATAATGATAATTAAAATGTTATGTTACAAAGTCGTTTCACAACTCAAATACGTGTTTTGGCACGTGTGTTGGAATGTAGTATATATATATATTGTAGTACGTGTTGTCAAATTATATGAAAATGTTAACATGCAATTGTAGTATGCCCACGTGAAGTGAAAATTAACGGGCCACAAAGATGATATTATGATGTGATATTTTGCGGTGCAAAATGAACCGTTAACAAGGGAATTTTGAAACATGTTAAAGGTGTACACGTACGTACATACATTTCTTTCTATTTGGATCTAATGATCTTCAACATACATCTTGTGTTTAATTTGCATGGAAATTTTTGATGTGTAATTCTCTTAGAAGCAAAGTGTGTAGTAACGTTCCTTTGTATATCATCGAGTTGGTACAATTGATGGAACAAGATCGATCTCAATTCGTATGACAACACCATATGAAGAGTGTTCTTGTTACGCAAAATAACTATGTCTATTGATAAGAAGTGTAACTGAGTACTTGCGGTTGGGTAATTCATGCGTGATAATCGTTGGGAGAGCATATATAGCTTTAAGCCTTTAACACCAAGGCCCATTGGAAGCTTTTGCACTCAATCTTTGATATTTTTTTATTTAATCAAGATGAGATGTTATTGTTGACTATGAAGTTAATGTGTGCAAGTCATACACTCTTACATACCGGATTGTGCAGGGTCCGATGAGTTTCCATCCCTTGAGTGAACGTACAACAATGTGTGCATGTCTTGTTGATAAAAATAGAGCAAGTTTAACATACGTAATTGAAGAAGAAAAAGTAAAAAGTAAAAGCAGAAATTTGGTTATTTTGGGAGTTGGGGTTTGGACTTTTGACCATTTGTTGTCGGCGGGAAGAAAGAGATGGCCCACCGGACCTGTTCCGTATTTACACGAACAGGAGAGACCCAAAAATCTGAACAAATCTCACCGATACTTGTCCCACTGCTACTACTACTACGTCCCACTGCTATATAATTTCGCCACCGACGAAATTATATAAACAATAATATAACTCAATTAAGTACACAACGTTTTTTATATTATAATTATTAGATTAAATAAATATATCAGTTAATTACACGCGCAATGAACAAATAACTAATGTGCAAAACGTTGTAGTGGTCGATGATGCTGATGACTTACAATATATGAGAAAGATACTAACAGTTGGTGGAGGGCGGTGAGCCGGTGATGGTTAGAAATGTTGAGCTACATGTGACGTTTTATCATCGGTGGTTAATTATACTTGTTCAATATTTTTGTTACTTTAAGTTGATTATATAACATTGAAATTTTAAATGTGTGTATAAAGATTAATTTTATGTTATCTTCCATGATTTAATCTCTCTTTCTGTCTTTTTTTTTTGTCTAAAGAATATAATAATAATAATATAATTTATTTCAACAATTATTCAATTAATTATAAAGTTAATTGTTTGATACCTCACACGTGCCAATTTAATTGTCCACTATTGAAATGCACACAGTTTTAGAATAATATATTGATTAATGTGTCAACCAATAATATTCAATATATACCCACTAAAACCCTTTTTGATTGATTAAAATCTAAAGTGGACAATAATTTTGGGATATTCCAAAATAAAATAGTGGACAATTGAATTCAGACGAAAGGAGTATAAAAAAAGAAAGTAAGTATAAGCGTATGATATTATGTTGATAATTGATTTTTCTCCATATATATCTAGTCAATTAGTAAATGATTTATCAGTAGAGATTTATGAAATAAGAAAATATATTTTTTTTTGGAAAGGCAGTATTGGGCTCAGCGACATATTGCCTCTTCATATACCCATCACCAATTCCAGGGGAAACCCGAATATTTCGAGAGAAAACCCCTGTCTCCATCCCGGAGAGCATTTTGCTCACATCCGGGTTCGAACCCATGACCATAAGATCATGGTGAAACACCTTGTGCCACTTGAACTGGAAAATATATAATTTACTTTGTGTGTTATCAATTTCCATGTATAATAATCAATAGAGTAAATTCCATAAATGGTCCCTGTGATTTACATTGATTTATAAAAACAGTCCATGTACTCTTTTTTCAACGTTTTCGTTCCAATAACTTTGGTTTTGCTCGCAAATGGTCCCTTAGGGACCATTTGCTAGCAAAACCAAAGTTAGACGGAGGGACCATTTGCGAGCAAAAATCCAAAATTAAGGGACCATTTGCGAGAAAATTCAAAGTTATTGGACCGAAAACGTTGAAAAAAGAGTACAGAGATTGTTTTCGTAAATCATCGTAAACTACAGGGACCATTTATGGAATTTACTCTAATCAATAATAAAGGGTATAATTATAGACATTTTGCATCTTTAAAATCTTAAGTTTTTAAATAAAATGAAAATCATTTATAATAGAGTATAAATATAATGATTCAATTACAATAACATAGGAAGAGAAAAAGTCAATTATATAGAAACAAAGTCTTAATTTCTGTTTCATTCATGTGAAAAGATTACTTGTAATTGATGATGGATCAAGTCGATCGTTATCACAATATAATGTCATTTTCATCCCATGAAATGACAATCCATAATGATGTTAACAAACAAAATTAATTAAACTAATATTACAAAATTTAAGGTTTTACGACTTCGAGTAATCTTACAATTAGTGATCGAGATGATATTATTAGTATTTTATTATTCCAAGAGTTTAACATTAATAATGTGATCACGTCATACATCAAAAAGTGGCTATCGGCAGTCAGCTACCCGAAGCAATCAAGATAAAGCTTCTAAGTCTGCTCAGAGAGAATGTAGATGTGTTTGCTTGGACCCCTGCCGATATGACAGGAGTTCCAAGGAGAATCACCTTCACGGAACCTAATGGGGAGAGAAAAGAGTTAATCACAGAGCACCATCTGAATGTACACCTAAATAAAACCCCTGTTCAACAGAAAAAGAGGCACCTGGCACCTGAGCGGAGCAAAGAGGCCTGTGAACAAGTGAGAGACCTTGTGGCTGCAGGTATACTTAAAGAGGTACAATACCAGACATGGATAGCCAACCCAGTAACGGTCAAAAAGTCAGACGGTGGGTGGAGGATGTGTGTGGATTACACAGACTTAAACAAGGCATGTCCGAAAGATTGTTATCATCTACCCGCAATTGACTGGAAGGTAGAATCCCTCTCTGGATTTAGAATAAAGTGCTTTCTAGATGCATACAAGGGATACCACCAGATCCAGATGGCAGAAAAAGACGAAGATAAGACGGCTTTCCACACTGATATGGGTATATTCTGTTACCGAAAAATGCCATTCGGTCTGAAGAATGCAGGGGCAACATACCAACGGCTGGTAGATAAGGCATTCCAGGGGCAAATCGGTAGAAACCTCGAAGCTTATGTTGATGACATGGTCATTAAGAGCTACAACGAAGATGATATGATAAATGATATCAAGGAAACCTTCTCAAATCTTAGAAGAATCAATATGAAATTGAACCCTAAGAAATGCACGTTTGGGGTGGAGGAAGGACAATTCCTGGGACATCTCATCACTGCGCAAGGAATAAGACCCAACCCAACCAAGATACAAGCAATCAGAGATATGGAATCTCCGAAAACGTTAAGGGATGTCCAATGCTTAAATGGAAGATTGGCGGCACTCAGTCGATTCCTGTCAAAGGCAGCCGAAAGATCACTACCTTTCTTCAAAACATTGAAAGACTGCACCAACAAGAAAGATTTCTCCTGGCCACAGGAGGCTGAAGGCGCATTTCAAGAAATGAAAAACCTATTGGCAGAATTACCTACCCTCGTCGCCCCAATGGCCGGAGAAAATTTGTTTATGTATCTCTCAGCAGCCAGCGAGGCTGTTAGCGCGGTACTCTTGGCTGAAAGAAAGAAGATCCAGGTCCCAGTATATTTCATCAGTAGAGCCTTGCATGGACCGGAAGTTAATTATCCGCCAATGGAAAAACTTGTCCTGGCATTGGTTCACGCAGCTAGGCGTTTAAGAAGATACTTCCAGGGGCATCAAATCATAGTGATAACTGACCAACCTTTACGACAGGTGCTATCAAAACCAGAAAAATCGGGGAGACTCGCAAAGTGGGCAATCGAGCTAGGAGAACATGATGTTCTTTTCCAACCACGTATCTCTGTAAAAGGGCAGGTACTGGCAGACTTCATAGCAGAAATAAGCACCAGCCAAGTTACAATCGAAGCAGGATCTCAAAAGCAAAATACAAAGTCTCCACCAGAAGAAGAATTCTGGGCCCTCCATACAGACGGAGCTTCAAGCTTGGAAGGCGCCGGAGCAGGGTTAATCCTGACAAACCCCGACAAAAAGGAATTCACTTATGCCTTGAGGTTCGAATTCCCAACCTCAAATAATGAAGCAGAATATGAAGCCCTTCTGGCAGGATTAAACTTGGCCATACAGATGAAGGTTAAAAATTTAAAGGCATATGTAGACTCACAACTGGTGGCAAAGCAAGTCCAAGGCGAATTTGAAGCAAAAGACAGCAAGATGATCAAGTATCTACAAAAAGTAAAACAAAGCGTCAAGAACTTCAATGAGTTCCAAATCGAGCATGTTCGTAGAAACCAAAACAAGAAGGCAGATGCACTAAGTAAATTGGCATCCATGCAGTTTGCACACCTGACAAAAGAGGTACTGGTAGAGGTATTGCATCAAAGCTCCGTGGAAGGAGGTAAGGAGGTACGATGCATACGGGAGGAAGAGAACTCTTGGATGAAACCACTGATAGAATACATCTGTCATGGAATCCTACCAGAGGATAGGCAGGAGGCCAGAAAAATACAGGCCAAGTCACCTTGTTACACATTTCATGATGGCATACTATATAAAAGGGCATATCTCCAGCCATGGCTAAGGTGTGTAGGCCCGGAGGAGGCAAAAAGGGTAGTACATGAAGTGCATGAAGGATCGTGTGGAATTCACTCCGGGCACAGGACTGTGGTGATAAAAATAAAAAACCTAGGCTACTTCTGGCCTACCATGTACCAAGATGTAAAGAGAGAATTGCAAGGGTGTGAATCTTGCCAGATCCATTCCTCTATACCAAGACAACCCAAGCACGATTTAATACCAGTCACATCTGCCTGGCCATTCCTAAAATGGGGAATCGACATAGTAGGTCCCTTCCCACAAGCTCCAGGCAAAGTCAAGTTTCTCCTTGTGGCTGTTGATTATTTTACTAAATGGGTGGAGGCTAAACCTCTGGCCACGATTACGGGAAAGCACGTGGTAAATTTCGTGTGGGATAACATAGTATGTAGATTTGGGGTACCCAAGGAGATTGTGAGTGACAACGGGAAACAATTCGCCGAGAACCCTTTCAGAAGTTGGTGTGAGGGGCTTCACATACAACAATCATTCACGTCCGTCTACCACCCACAGGCCAACGGACAAGTCGAGGTCATGAACAGAGAAATTGTCAAAGGAATAAAAACGAGACTCGGTAAATATCAATCCGGATGGGTGGATGAGTTACCAAATGTGCTGTGGGCACTACGAACCACACTAAAAAGAAGCAATGGGGAGACTCCATTCAGTCTTACCTATGGGACAGAAGCATTACTCCCGGCAGAGATAAGCGTACCATCCCATCGATACCTTCACTCAACTGAAAAAAGCAATGACTAAAACCTTAGGGAAAACTTGGACCTCCTGGAGGAAAGAAGAGAAATTGATGCAATAAGAGAAGCTGGGTATAAGAAGCAGATGGAGAAATACTACAACCAGAAAGTCCGCAAAACTTCCTTCAAAGTAGGAGATTATGTGCTCCGAAATAACGAGGCAAGCAAGGCAGAAAATCATGGAAAGTTAGGTCAAAATTGGGAAGGCCCATACAAGGTGGTAGAGGCACACAGAAATGGGTCCTACAAGCTCCAGACCGCAGGTGGCAAAGTTTTGGATCGGACTTGGCACGCCTCCAACCTGAAGAAGTATTATGTTTAGATACTTTGATGCACCAATTCACTTACTGACACGTGTTTTGTCATGTAGAAGATGGTTAGAAAGTTTTGCTGACTTTAAATGAGAAAGTATTATGTTTAGATACTCAGACGCGCTAAATCATTTACTGGCACGTATTTTGTCATGTAAAAGTTGTGTAGAAAGTTTTGTTAACTTTAATAGAAAGGAAAGGTTTCTTATGTTTTCAAAGGAATAAACTTGTGCAACTACATACTGTTTAATACAGCAATGATAAAGCCCAAAAGAAATCGGGGCAACCACACTTTTGGAAACCCCAAGCACTGTATATGGGATAGCAACCCACAATAGGGATTGAAATATAGTTCAATCAAAAATATGCCACACTATAGGCATATAAGTCCGGACCAAGGTCACAAAATCCACACTAACGGATAATGATAACCTCAAGAAATTGTTTTCTTAGAATATATGACATGTACGCATTTGGTCTAAATATAAACCGTACACAGAGCAAGTCTCATAAACGATTTGGCTGGAAAATCTAAAATGCCTGATTACATCGACATTAAAAGGATATAAGCCAAAACAAAAACAAAAGTCATACTGTTATGGATAAAGGCATCCAGCCATACAAAAGCAATAGTTATATTGTTATGGATAAAGGCATCCAACCATACAAAAGCAATAGTTATATTGTTATGGATAAAGGCATCCAGCCATACACACATACTGTCTGCTCCGAACATTCAAAACCATTTAAGGGCAACCAGACAAATACACATCACAAGAACTTCAAACATCACCAGGGGTGGCAGGAGCTTGGTCGGGCTGAACCTTGAGAAGATCGTCAATAGGGAGATGAGCAGAGTCGAGTAGCTTCTGAAGAAACGGGAATTGTGCATCATTCAAAGCAGATACAGCTAGGTCATAATCTAACCTGGCTTGAGGATCATACTCCGGTAACTCCTCCATGTTCAAGCCATCAATCGGATACTTTGAGGTAAAAGTTGATAACATCTCCTGCCCAGATTTCCTCCCAGAACACGACAAAGCATGGGTAACTGGATTCCAGAATTCTTCACTATTGGTCAAGCCTTCAGAGAAACGTGTTAAAGCTTTTCTAACGCTATCAGCCCGGATCAACTCTGAGTTGGCAAGTTGTTCTTCTGCCTGGATCCTCCTCCCTTCTGATGCAGTAACCTTACCTTCAAGCTCAGATATCCTATCAATAGAAGACTTAACTTGGCCCTCGATATGCGCAAGTTGACCCTTCAGACCTGCTATCTCTTTGTCCTTCTCAGAAATAGTGGAAGCATTGGCAATCAAGCTTGATTTTTGCCTCTCCAGCTCTGACCGCATGTTATTTGACTCCTTGGTAAGAGCCTCCATCTTTTGCCTAAAGGTCACCATCGTGCTCTCAGAAGAGGCCTGCCTAACCTTCATCAAGGCCTTCGAAACACAATTACCATAGAAAGACATCTCCACGTTAGCCCTATCCAAACCTTCGATCATCTCCGCAAAAGTCAACTTGCCACCTTGAAACTGCAAACTGGGGGGAAGAGCATGGGAAAGAAATTCCCGCCTAGATCTAGCACTATCAAGAGTGCTATCAACAAAAAGGTTCCAGCCAGGTATGTAAACTTCCCTAGTACCCAAAGTTCTAACCTCGGCATTATCTTCAAAAACGGTAGAAAGTACATGATCCATATCAGTGAAAAAATTCCCAAACAAATCATCCCCGGAAGGAGAGTAAGGCATACTAAAAGACGAGACACCAAAAGAAGAATAATCAAGAGTACCTTTCTCCGGACCAGATGTGGTAGGAGCTTTGCCTTTGGAAGACTTAGAAACAAAACCAAACTTAGGAGAAGAAGGCGGAGTAACCTGATCATCGACTACCATCAACACCTCCTTCTGAGTAGCATTTTCAATCTTCGAGCTCCCGGTTCGTTCATCAGCCGCATCTGACACATCAAGCAGGTTAAAATCTACACCTTTTGATCTCTTTGACTTTCTGGTTCTACCACCGACTGGTCTCTTTCCTTTACGCTTCAAACCGACAGCACCATCAACGATATTCTCTGCTTCAGGATTAGAACTAATAGGCTCTGGTGAATCATCTCTGATTGGAACTCCACTCTGACCCACCTTTGACCCTTCTCCAGCCATGTCAAGAGTCTCACCTCCTGCCACAGAAGAACGAGTAACCCTAGCCGGAAGAATGCCATCAGGTTTAGGCGAAGCACTTTTGGAACCATATTGCAGGGCCTTCTTATTGCTAGAATTCAATACGTCCAACAGCTTCATCTCTGAAAACAAAAAAGAAAAAAGAAATTAAGAACCTACAATCAGCCAACATAATACACAAACACAAAGCAAGACACTCACCCTCCCCATCATCCATAACCACGGGTACAGAATCCTTATCCGCCCAGACATTACTCATGCCAAGAAGAACAAGAATTTCTTCCTCAAAGGCATCAACATGAATACAACAATTAGAGTCAAGATAAGTACGGATAGCAATCTCTTCTTGGGTCAACTTAGGCGGGTCACTATAAGTTTCATCATCCCTTTTCCAATCCAAAACCTCCCTATGCGCTACGGGAATCAGGCTAGTACTCAACCAAACGAAATTCTTTTTCCAGTCCTTTAAACTGTCACGAATACCAAGTAAAATCTTACGGGCCGATGGTCTCTTTTCAATAGAAAAATACCCGCTATATGACCTACCCAGACAAAAGTAGTGCCTAAACAGGTTTACAGAAGGGATTTTTTCATGAACCTTGCACGCCATCTCAAAACCGGTTATCTTAATAGCACCCAAAGGAACCAATTGTGAAATATGCAAATCGTAATATTTAAGAACAGAAAGGAAAAAATCAGACAACGGAAGACGGACATTGGCGACAGAAAAAGTTTTGGTATATAAACCAAAGTAACCCTCGGGTGGATCGGTAATCACATCATCGGAATCAGGAAGTACCGGCATGCCGGACCCCAAACCATACAATTTACAAATCCGGTTAAAATTATTCCGACGAAGGCCACACGCCACTTTAGTAATAGCACATTCGTCAGACATCTTTTAAACTCAATAAATCAAGCAAGCAGAAGAAAGAAGAAGGATCGGAAGAACTAACCTGATTAAAAAGTTCACCGGAATAGAAATCGAAGTGGAAGAGAAGATAGAGAGAAACTAGGGTTTTTTGAAATTCGAAATTGGGGAAAATAACAATAAAAGGGGGAAATGATCTTTAAAAAAAAAACTGCTCCTTCTCTCTCCACGGACACGTGTCGCAACGGGATTGAATACGTGTAGCCGCCATGATGGCAGTTATTAAAAAGAAGCCGAAAAACTGTCAAAATCAAATCAGAAATGACGTACGACCTGCACGCCCCGAGTCTTTTTGCGCCCGGATGTTCTTTGTACCTAGAAAAATAAATTGGAATCATTTGCCAAGAGTCTAGTAACGTCTAGCTTAAAATTCATCTATCCCCTACTAGACTGGGGGGACTTAATGGTGTTACCACCGTTTTCCTCTAGGCAAGCCTGCCATGAGGATAAAAAACAAACATTAAATAGCGTAAAACATATGCCCAGTGGTATATGTTACCATAATTGAATCCGCTAGCAAAATATGTTACACCCATATGCCTGGAGGTACGCATTTAAAGACCTACGGGCGCAGCGTATCCTCGAGGGGACCACAAAGGATATTCCTAAGATCGAGATGAACGATCAAGATCAGACTCAATGATGGCCCACACCTGATGGACGGCATCCACCAAATATAGGATTACTTGGAGAAGAAGAATGACAAGTATAAATAGTAACTCATCTTCTTCATTAAGGGGTTATCTTCTACACTTCAAAAAGATTCATCACCTATTTCCTTAAAATCATTTAAATCACAGTCATGAGATCTGATTCTCACGCCGGAGGTGAATTACAGGGGTCCTCCCTGTATTTCACTTAACATAGCGTGTTATTGTTTTGCAGGTCTCTCTGGTCAGAAGTCTTTTCTAAATTAGAATTGGGGAATCTTTAGCTTGTGTGAGCTGATCGCACAAACAATTGTTAATTAGGTCACGTACGTTTGTTTTTAGGTATAACTTTTTCAACAATTTTGTACCAAGAGTATGAATATACACACTAGCTACTATACAAAATGATCTCTTATTTATTTATTTGTTATTTTGGGTAATCTACCGACTGGTATATGTTGGTGTTACGAATGTCTGAGAGTATAATAATAACAATGTGATATCTTATGGTGTTATGTTATGCTTGTCTTTAGATATAAATTTTGTGTTAAAGTTTTAAAAAGTAGTAATATGCGTGAACGAATGTCACACCTTTAACGCAATAAAATTGGTTTGGTTGTTGTTTAATTTGTTTATAAAATAGACAACTTAATTCACGTACGTTAAAGGTTTTAATTAACCATGATAAAAATACACGATGGGATATTCTTCAAAACGGACATATATATATATATATATATATATATATATATATATATATATAGGGGAAGGATCAAGAGGGAAGCTCTTAAATTGGGGGAAGGAGGGAAGTAAACCACAACCACTTATTTTCTCACATCTTCTATAATACCCATTTTCTCAATTTTTGCATAAAATCCAAAATTAAAGCATGTAGTTCAATGATTTTTCAATCAAAAACATTGTAAATCTTCGAATCCATCAAACACATTCATACACATCTTCAATTCGTCATAATTCCGATTCATCCAAAATTATGAATTTGGTGTAACTTTTGAGTTTTTGAGAAAATTTTGATTTGGTGATGAAAACAATAGAATTAAACGAATTTCTTTGTAAAAAAACATATAAACGAGTAATTAATCGAATTATAGTCGTCATTACAATCGAATTTCACAAACTCAAAAAATTCCCAGAACGTTAACATTCATCTGAAAAGCATGTTATCAAAATTACAACTTCATAGTTCTAAACATTCATTTATGATGAATATGAACGTATATATGCTATTACACACAATTGAATGTGATAACATAACATTCATTAGTGTATAATAATGTATATCAGTTACATTCATCGTAAATGAATGTTATTATTATCATTGTGTATAATACCATGCATGTATTATTTAATATGCATTGTAAATGAATGTTAAAGTGTTCATCATTGTCAATAACACATATAAGCTAACATTCATCATCAGTGAATCTTAAAAATTAAAAAAAAAAGTAAGATATTAACTTTTTTAAAGATGAATCTTAACTAATATATATTATTATACAGTACTGAATGTTAAATTATGATATTCATTGATATAAATAACATATACTCCCTCCGTCCCATTTCTATTGTCCATTATTTCCATTTTGGGGTGTACCAAATTAATTGTCCACTTCCATAAATAGAAAGTTTAAGGATATAAAGTTCTTTTTTACCCCTAATGTATATATATAAGACAAAAAAATAGGTAAAAAGTAGAGGGTAAAACTGTCATTTTATCAAAAAGTAAGAGAGAGATAGTTATATTTTCTTAAACTGCGTGTCTTTTTGTCTGGTGACAATAAAATTGGGACGGAGGGAGTATAAGTTAATATTCATGATAAATGAATGTTTTTGTATATTAAATTGTAATTTGATTAACATGCTTTTGAAATGCATGTTAACGTACTGGGAGGTGATTTCAAGTTATTTACAATAATGCCACCGCGTTGACTTTTGAGTTGACCAGAATGTGTGGCTGAGAATAGCTTCCCTCCTTCCCCCATTTTTTTACTTCCCTATTGATCTTCTCCATATATATATATATATATATATATATATATATATATATATATATATATATCAAAATATCAAGTGTACTTCAAAATCGAACTAAATAATGACATTGACCGACAGAATATACCAAAACCATCAGTCCACCACTATATATGAATACGATACACATGTGACATGTATTATACATTTTTTACTTCTTGGAAAGGCGATACAATTTATCATACATATAACACACTCTTATTGTATATTGTACTAAAAGCCCAATAATGTTACCTAGGTTATACTACTTACCTCCATCTCAATTAAAGTTTCCATGTCACTAGATTAAATTGTTCTAAAATAAGTGTTCATTATAATACCTAACGTCCTAACCCCTATTACAAAAAACTATATATTAAATGATAATGATAAAATTTGATTGAATAATAGTAATAGTTTAGAAAGATTGTACATTATAATTTTATAAGTTGAAACTTTGAGTTAGGATTACCTACATTACCTAAAGCATGCATTTATGTCCAACTAATTACATACATGCGCCTTTTAAAACTCTCATCGAATCACGTACTCCCCCAAAACGGTAACAATACTAATTACCTTTTAAATTTAAAACATTTCATCTTTTTCCCCACTTTATAAAATCAACACCACCACCACACATTCCATTCGCTCCAAATTTCATACAAACTTATTTTCCAATTCTTCGTAATTTTTTTATTAAAGATCGAACAACAACAAGAAGATGATAACGATGAACAACAACAAGACACCATTATCAATTTCTTTACACAATTCTTGCTTCATTCTATCTTTCTTCACCATATTCATTTTCACCAGATCACATAATTACGCTGATGCTCTTACTAAATCTTTACTTTACTTCGAAGCGCAACGTTCCGGCCGTCTTCCGTACAACCAACGTGTCACATGGCGCGATAATTCCGGTCTCACCGACGGCCTTGAACAAGGCGTATGTGATATTTCACGACATACACTACTTTCGTCAACATTGTATATTAACACGTACTTTTGTGTAAGATTTTGATTAATTATTTCGCTAATTTGTACAAATGATTAAATAGGTTGACTTGGTCGGAGGATATTACGATGCTGGGGACCACGTCAAGTTCGGTTTACCTATGGCATTCACCGTTACAATGTTGTCGTGGAGTTTAATCGAATACGGTGAGTACATTGCACGTGCCGGTGAGTTGGAACATGCAGTTGAGGCTATCAAATGGGGGACTGATTATTTCATCAAAGCTCATACCAGTCCTAATGTGTTATGGGCTGAGGTAAATTATATGTTATATTATTGTTATTTGTATTTTTTTGTAATGTGCAAGTAATTTGTGCTAATTGATAACGTGACAGGTGGGTGATGGAGATACGGATCACTACTGTTGGCAAAGACCGGAGGATATGACAACATCGAGACAAGCGTATAAGATTGACGAGGATAATCCAGGCTCGGATATTGCTGGAGAGACTGCGGCCGCTATGGCCGTGGCCTCTATTGTGTTCAAGAAAACGAACCCGCATTACTCTCATTTGTTGTTGCATCATGCCCAACAGGTACACTTATTTACGTTAATTGTACTCAATTAACGTATATTTGAATAAAAGAGCATTTACATGGACATTTTGGGTGTACGGGTGTGAAAATAACGATTTGGTATTTTATTCATTATTTTGTAGTTATTTGAATTTGGGGATAAATACAGAGGAAAATACGATGAAAGCATTGGAGTGGTGAAGAATTACTACACATCAGTGAGCGGATACAAAGACGAGCTACTCTGGGCTGCGATGTGGTTGTATAAAGCAACGGACAACCAACGTTACTTGAGTTATGTGATCGATAATGCTGATGTATTCGGTGGCATTGGATGGTCCATAACCGAATTCAGTTGGGATGTTAAATATGCTGGTATTCAAGTGCTTGCATCTCAGGTACGTACGATTATAGCGATCGATCATATACTTATCGTGCAATCACTCGATCGCTCACGCATTAAAACTTGTGTGTGGTTGCTGATTTTGATTTGAATGTGAATTGAAAGTGTTGTCCTGTTAGACTCACCAAAATTGGAATGTTTTATTAATGGGACAACAAAAGTCAGTTCGTTTAAAATCATACATTCAAAGGTTATATCTAACAAAGTCCATAACTTTTTACATAATGATATCTAAGTATTGCATGTGTTAATTATTTATTATTGCATGTGCATATCTATACAGGGATTTTTAATTTATTTCAAATATTATTTTAAAAGAAATAATAAGTTCACATAATTTTATTTAAATGTTCAATTTTCAAATATATAGGCGTGCGCCTCATATATAACATCTAGTATATATTAAACCTGTGTATATACATGGGGTGTTAATTGTTTAATTAAAATACTACAAATGTTTTAATTTTAACTTTACTAAAGTAGATGAACCTAATTGATTAATTAAATTTGATTTTAATTGATAATGTCATCAAGGTGATTCTTATATTATATTTATAGAGAAAAGTTCAATTGAGACCATTTATTTTGTGTGAGAATGGGGAACCAACCACAATATGTCATGTGTCACTTTTTTCTCTCTCATTCACGTTTTTAAAAATTAAATATCTCACAAACGACAAGTCGAAAAATCATGAAAATTGCACCATATTTTTCAGCGTTTTATCCTCTTCGATTTGCCGTTCATCAAGGCATACTTCCGACAAACTTTTTTTTTCATTTTTTTGGTGGGTTTTACATATTAGTAACACATGTGTTACTGATTGATTATACATTTGATTTAGGGTTTAGGGTTAGGGTTTAGAGTTAGGGTTTAGCAGGGTTTAGTGTTAGGGTTTAGCAGGGTTTAGGGTTTAGTATGATTTAGGGTTTAGAGTTTTATAAAGCGTTTAGGGTTTAGGGTTTGGGGTTTAGGGGTTAGGGGTTAGGGTTGGGAGTTTGGGGTTTCGTGTTAGTAATGTGAAACCCACTAAAAATAATGAAAAAAAAAACTCGTCGAAAGTATGCCTTAATAGACGACAAATCGAAGAGGATCAAACGCTGAATCTAATGGTGCAATTTTCATAATTTTTCGATTTGTCGTTTGTGAGATATTTAACTTAAGGGGTAAATGGGTTTTGTATTCTCTTTGTACACATGGCACCATATCATTGGTTCCTCTATTCTCACACAAATTTTTAGTCTCATTTGAACGTTACCCGATATTTATAAGATAAGATAGTAATAAATTCATTCAAACGAGAGATAAAGAGTACTTATTTGAATATAGTCACTTTAATTTAGTAGGATTCTTTACATTAAATATAATAAGTGACATAATCATTATGAGATTGAATTTTTGTGAGATATGATGTGATAATAATACAACTAACAGAAAGTCTGAAACATGATTTGGTTGATTGTAATTTCGAATCGTAATAATTATGAATGGTTAATGTTCTTTATTAATCATCTGTTCCAGTCATAAGGTCCATTTAAAAATGCATACGATTTTAGAAATGTTGATTAACTATATTTTTCAATTGAATTTACCCACAAAAAATTATTTTAGTTGGTTAAAAGAAGAAACGAATCAATATTTAAGGATAATAAAAAATACAAATAATGGCACTTATATTGGGCACAAATGTAGTCATTGATATCTAGTTTAAAATTTTAAAACCGAGCAATAAATGTGGGTCGTAAATGGAGTAAAGAGGGTATGGGTGTCTTTGGTAATCTTATTGGAGCTTACAAGAGCTTAAATTTATTTTCTCTATAAGCTCTAGTTTCTAGCATTGTTTGGTACACAAAAAATTAAGAGCTTATTGAAAAAATAAGCTAAAAAAAAACTACTGGAAGTAGCTTATGAAAATAAGCTCCTATCTTATTAAATGAGAAATTATATAAATACCCTTTATATACTTATTTATCATTTATTTTCTTGTCCATTTATGTAATAAGTTGAAGTAAACATAAGGATGATTTTTGATGATTTGAATTTTGGTCGACTTGATGGACATGGTGAAATTGTGAAAATGGAAATGTTATGAGTAAGTATTGTTATAATTTGATAAATAATATGGTCTAAGATGTTAAATACATGTTAGTGTAATATCAGAAATTTGTTCTTTGGTCCTAAGTTGCGGATCACTCGCTTTGTGCTCGTTTGCCGCTTCCTACTTTTTAGATTGCCTTTAGGACTGTGAGAGGTGGATGAAGCTCAGTATTGAAGTCGATGAGTTTAAATTTGACCTTCAACTCATGTTTATTTAAAATTTCAAATATATATGAGAGGTGTGAGTAGGGGCGGAGTTAGAAGGGGGCATGGGGGCAGTCGCTCCCCCTAAAAATGGAAAAAATAAAATTTTTAAAGTTACTATTGACAGTTTTGGAGTTTTGTCCTCCAAAATGATAGAAAAAAGAAAAAGAAATTTTTTTTGCCTCCTATACGAAATATCCTAGCTCCGCCTCTGGGTGGGAGCACAAGTTTAAATTATTTGCCTCCTAAATGGAGTTTATGGATTTTGGTTTTTAAATAATATAATCGAAAAAAAAAATACAAAAAAACTAAAATGTTAATAATAATAAGTAGAGGTGGACCCTTAAACGGACAAACCCATATGTTATGCAGTCTTTGTGGGAATTATTGCTTCCTTTTATTTCCCTCCATTATAGGACTATGATATGATTTTAACATACTTTACACAGATATATATGATGATGATTATCAACTTTATTTTATTTTGAATGTTATACAGATTGTTTACCATTTTTCACTTTAGAAAACTTTATTGTGCAGTTGCTTGTCGACGAAAAGCACACGAAGCACAACGACCTACTACAACAATACCAATCGAAAGCCGAGTACTACATTTGTTCATGCCTAAACAAAAACAACGGTACCAATCACAATGTCGACTTTACCCCTGGTGGCCTTATATACATTAGAAAATGGAACAACATGCAATATGTTTCGTCAGGGGCATTTTTGACAATGTTATACTCAGATTTACTCCAAAAATCGAATCGAAAATCGCTCAAATGTCACGAAGGAGAGGTGACTCCACAAGAGCTTTTTGAATTTTCAAAATCTCAAGTGGATTATATTTTGGGCTCTAATCCATTGAACATGAGCTATCTAGTGGGCTTTGGCCCAAAGTTCCCTACAAGGGTACACCATAGAGGTGCATCAATTGTGTCCTATAGAGTGAACAAAGGGTTCATTGGGTGCACACAGGGTTATGACAATTGGTATGGGTCTCGTGAACCCAACCCAAACGTCGTCGTTGGGGCGTTGGTTGGTGGGCCCAACCATAACGACGAGTTCAACGATAGAAGAGGGAATTACATGCAAACAGAAGCGTGTACGTATAATACCGCACCGCTTGTTGGGATTTTTGCAAAACTTGATTATTCGAAGAATGAGGTTTTGCATGCATCCTACTAAGTAAAAGCTTATACAATGAATCATGTATAGTAATTTTAGTAGTGAGTGAGTTATTTTAGCGGCTTAAGTTTTAAGGCAGCCCAAAATTGTGTTTTCTTGATACGAAAATTGTATGAATTAAACTTATAAGCGTTTATCCATTATATTATGTATGCGTAGATTAAAATTAAAAGATTGTTATTTTCATTCACTATCATCACATGTGATTAGATTCAATATGGATCATCTCTATTAGTTTCATGATTATCAATGTTTAAGAGATTTTTAATACTGTAATAATCTTGGTCGGTTGGAAGTTGTTTTAATTTATCTTTCAAATTGTACAAATAAACACATAAATTTAAGTTAGCTCTTTTTACCGGCAACCTAACTTTAGCAAATTAGCCTGCCGTATAAGATTTATAAAACCAATTACCTCCTTTATTAAAGACTTGATTGATTTTTATAGTGATTAGTAATCGGTATTACAATGAAAAAGGAATTGATAAATACAACAACGATATTGTTTCCTACAACATACTCTACAACAGTTAAAGCGTACTGTACAAGTACACAGAAGGATAATTTTGGTGTATGAAACAATCTTGGTGCTGTATTTATAGCACCCAATGAAAATGTTGCTACAATAGTCTAATCACATACATAATAAAATCTTTATTTTGTCAATTAATACAGTGGGTTTTCTCTTTTTCTTAGATTCTACTTTTCTAATTATTGATATTGATATTTGATATTCTTTTTGTCGTCAGGTACACGTAGTTGCTATTTCTCTGTTTACGATTTCAGTTTAAACTCAATATTAGAGTATTAAACATATTTTAGATATATTTTTAGAGTAAGGTTCAAATGAGTACACCAATTTTGAGTGAGAATGAGGGAACCAACACATTTCTGTCATGTGTCACTTTATTCTCTCTCCTCCACACTTTATTCACTCTCCTCCACATTTTTAAAAATTAAATATCTCACAAACGGTAAGTCGAAAAATCATGAAAATTGCACCATAAAATTCAGCGTTTTCTCCTCTTCGATTTGTCGTTCCTCAAGGCATACTTTTGACAACTTTTTTTTTCCTCATTTTTTAGTGGGTTTCACAAATTAGTAACACATGTGTTAGTGATTAGTTGTACATTTAATTTGTGGTTAAGGTTAGGGTTTAGGGTTAGGTTTAGGGTTTAGTAGGGTTTATGGTTTAGGGTTTATAAGGGTTTAGGGTTTAGAAGGGGTTCAAGATTTAGGGTTTAGAAATATTTAGGGTTTAGCGTTTTGTAAAGCGTTTAGGGTTTAGAATTTTGGGGTTTAGGGTTTAGGGTTTGAGGTTTGGGGTTTCGGGGAGAAACCCCAAACCTCAAACCCTAAACCCTAACCCCTAACCCCTAAACCCCTAAACCCCAAACCCTAAACGCAACACTTTAACACATGTGTTAGTAAATGTGAAACCCACCAAAAAAATGAAAAAAAAAAAAAAAACTTTTCGAAAGTATGTCTTGAGGGACGGCAAATCGAAGAGGAGAAAACGACGAATTTAATGGTGCAATTTTCATAATTTTTCGATTTGTCGTTTGTGAGATAATTGATGTTGGGGGTAAATGGGTTTTGTACATGTGGAACATTCTCTTTGTACACATGGCTTGATATCATTGGTTTCCTCATTCTCACTCAAATTCCTATTATCATTTGAACCCTACCCTATATTTTTATTATTATATATCTTGATGATGTCGATGATATTAATAATAATAATGATTGATATTATAACTAAAGTTATTATCTTTTAAGAATTGATTATTAATAATTATATCCAACTGATTAGTACAATTATTACAATTACAATCATTGTAAGTTCAAACAAAACTCAAAGATAATCGCCAGTCGACTAAACATTTAAATTAACATAAATAAATAAAATCTTTACAAGACTTAAAGTAATTCTTAAGTATCTACTTAACAAAATCTAATGTCATTTACTTTTACGAAGACAGTGAAATTGATTGAACGGAGACCTTTATCAAGATGATATACTTAAATATAAGATATTACTCGTTCTTGTTATGAGTAGTAATTTTTCCATTTTGATTAAATTGCGTATTTTCATAGATATCGTTTTTCTTGTTTTTGGAGAAGCAAATGTTTCTATTTACAACAAAATCACTACTATGAATGATTATTAAGAATACAAATGATCTACACGTTTTTGTTAGAGTTGCTTATATTGCACCTTGTTTTTTCCAACAAAAACACTACCCAAGAAGTTGCTTCTCAAGTTGCTTATCTATGTTTAAACCGACTTCTTTTCTTTTTCTTTTTTGTGGCTGTAATAGGCATATGATAACGTATATGCTTCAATGTGTGCTAAGAGTTCACCAAGTAAAGAGTACATCTACGGAACTACCACAAAGTGACTATGACAACTCAACAACTCGACAAGATAACCATACGAATCAAGGATAAATCGGTATTGGATAAGAGGAATGGCGACTTGTCTTATACTTGTCTAATCGACAAACGTGAAAATCACTTTATTGCACATGTAAATAAAAGCGTAGTATGGCTACAAGTTAGTATAAGATGGTTTAATCCAACTTAACTAAGGAGCAGAATCAAGTGAAACCATTCACAATATATTTTAATTAATTAGCAGATACCAAAACTCATACAGTTTAAGGTCGGTTTTCAGTAGAGGTGGCAATTTAGACCCATTTGTTATTTATAGGTCAACTTGGTTAATATTTATGAGGGAATGGGTTTGTTGGGTCTCCTCCATTTTTTAGGATGGGTCTAAATGGTTATTTAATATAACCTCCAATTGTATAACAATTAACCGATGGGTCTAGCGGGTAATTTTTTTTTTTTTTCACCTCATTTCATTTTTTTCATTTTTCACTAAAAAAAAAAAAGTTTGGTGGAAACCCGATAAATCAACCCGACTCAAGACCCATTTGACCCGGACCCGTTTAGACCCATCCTCCTAAATGACCCATCTAAACCCGGACCCATTTAGACCCAAACCCATCTAGACCTGTGACCCGACCCGACCCATTCATTTTGCCACTTATCTAGACCTGTGACCCGACCCGACCCATTCATTTTGCCACTTATAGTTTTCAGTGTTGTTATTAGCAAGTGGGTTCAATATAGTAAGGTTTAGACTCGAACCACACATAATATTCGGTTCAAATTCAGTTTTCAATTTCATTATGTGTGATTACAATTTTCCTGCAGCCTCTATGGACCAAAAGAATAAAAAGATCGAAAACATTGATAAAGCCAAACCTTATTCTAATAAGGACCACAAGTTATGCAAATAACCATTAGAACGATCAACGATGCCCTTAGTCTGACATCAAACCATATTTAATGTTAAGCTGCTCGTTCAATGACAATAAAACGTCGAATATCCAAGATTAACATCTGGGACTAAAAAAGCAGCCTAAGAAATTACAAAGAGTTGACCTGCTTACTCTGCTTAAGTTGGCACGTGGACATAGGTAGCGTCAAAACGATACTAATCTCATGTTTGTAATGTGTCAAAACAATAGAGGTGCAAAATGGTTATGGGTAGCTGGTCCCAGTAATAGAGATTGGATCCAAATTTGCAATGTAGCGGGTCCAACAATGTACAGCTTCTATTAGGTGTTATCAGAATCACCACAGAAACAAATTTAATCATAAACCACAAGAAGGGAAAGGACAAACTACCAATTAATCCAAACCAATCGTTTAATGAACTCAAATACCTACCACTTACTTCAATTAAGATCTGAGTCAGCAAACTCGCTGAGACTGAATATTAATAAAAATCTTATACAAACTTAGATTAGATACCCAGGTGAAATAAACACAAAACGTATACATTTCAAGATACTTTTCGATAGTATGTGTGTTGATGTTACTGATTTCTAAAGAACCTCAAACAGGATTCTCCACCTGAGATTTGGGAAACTACTTTTCTTAGAATCTTTATTATCCTACTTTTCCCCTACCTTCTTTTTACTTTTGTCCTACAAATTTCTTCTATATTAAAGAAATCTTAACCATCATCACTGATTAATCTCTCAATCTCTCAACACACATATACACACTCCAAAAATGGTAACTATTCTCCTCAACAACTTCCTCTCATTATCAGTTGTTCTTTATATTCTCAGGTTCTTATCATTCATATGCTTTGACTTGATTATAAACTTCTTACCAGGTTATGGCTGTTTCAAAAGGTGACAAAGATGCTGCTGCTTCTGTGGATCATAAAGGAAACCCTGTTGACAACTCGAAAACTGGTGGCTGGCTTGCTGCTGGGCTCATCTTAGGTACTTATCAATGTTGTTTTTATTTACACTAAAATAAATGAAACGGTTGTTCTTACAGCTTATCTGTGATGAAATGATATATACAAAAATGTTAAAATTTTGTAGGAACCGAGCTGTCTGAAAGAATAGTCGTGATGGGAATATCGATGAATTTGGTGACATATCTGACCAGAGAATTGCATCTTTCTTCACCAAAATCTGCAAACACGGTGACAAACTTCATGGGGGCTCTCAACATTCTAGCCCTATTCGGAGGATTCTTAGCAGATGCTAAACTTGGTCGTTATCTAACCATTGCTATCTTCGCATCTATATGCGCTATGGTAAGCATCACATCTTTTAGTGTTCTTTCATTGTACCCAAGTAACCCATTTTTGGTAAAGATTAGATTCTAACTATTTTTAGGGCAGTCAAATATACTGAAATAAAAAACTGCGCTATAAGATTATCAATGAAACTACTTTAGCCAAGATTTAGGTAGAATTAGGAGCTTTCACATTTCTTCCTATTCTCATAGCAACTAACATATTCGGTCAATTAGGTTGTCTCTTTTTTCTTCCCTTTTGCCTTAATAGTAAAGTACAGGGTTAACTTCATGGTATACAGACCAAATATGACATTGATAATATAGCTGCCCCACAATTTTTCTAGCTACGTACAGCACTGAACTTTGTAATATAAGTCTCCATGTTAAACGGAATTGGTTACCCAAATTAGCAAAACTAAAATTTAAAATGACGATACACGGCAAAAAAGTAAATGGCTACCCAAATTAGCAACTCAAAAAGGTGATTGTAGATTTTATACCATAGAATTAACCCTATAAGAAATCATGATTCAAAGTATCTCTAAGTTTTTGACTGCTGAATCAGGGAGTGACACTATTGACTATAGATACAAGTCTCCCAAACATGAAGCCACCTCATTGTGAAGACCCAGGGAGAGAAAATTGCGAAGAAGCCACTGGAAGTCAACTAGCAATGCTTTACGTGGCTCTATATACCATAGCATTAGGCGGCGGCGGCATAAAGTCAAATGTTTCAGGATTCGGGTCTGATCAATTTGACACTTCTGATCCTAAAGAAGAGAAAGCAATGGTCTACTTTTTTAATAGGTTCTACTTCTGCATCAGTCTCGGGTCTCTGTTTGCAGTAACGGTATTGGTGTATATACAAGATAAAGTAGGCAGAGGATTGGGGTACGGAATATCAGCTGGGACTATGATAATAGCTGTTATTGTGTTACTTGGTGGGACAACTTTGTATCGGTACAAGAAACCCCAAGGGAGCCCACTAACGGTTATATGGAGAGTGATATTTTTGGCGATAAAGAATAGGAATCTACCATACCCTGAAAGCCCAGCCTCCTTGAATGACTTTAGCAACTCAAAAGTTCCACACACGACGAAGTTCAGGTATATAATGTAGCCTATATATGGTACCTTAGTATGTGTTAATGTGGCGTACTGTGCATTTAAAGTTTTTTACATACCCCTAAAGATAAGAAAACAAGAAACCAAAAAGAAAGAAAGCTGATGAGTTTGACAGAAAAACAAGGAACATGAAGTTATCTATGTACCAAAAGGATTTCAAAACAAACAGAAAATTAAAATGAAAAGATAACTAAATATTTCTGTTAGCAGAAATTTGTTTGATCATCCAAAAACTGGGGGTGCAAACTTTAGCCCCTTCTAAATTTTGTTAATCTGGTTTAAATTTTATCTCAAATGGTTCAAATAAAAAAAACCTTACCTTAAATGGAAACCGGTTGAACAGGTACAGAGTTACAAGTAGCCAATAGTCATAACTAACACAACGATTATTTAAATAATTCTTCTTTAGATACTATTAAAAATTAAAAATGGGCAGGGAAGTGTTGGCAGGTCAATCCAATAGCCCTGACCAGTACTAAATATGACAAGCTTTACCACGAACTCATTTTGACAGTGACCAGGCACGCCCATTTTGCCAACTCTATCAACAGCTATAAAGCAAGAAACCAAGAAAAAGCAACTAAGATGCACAACTGAATGTTTAGCTCGATTTCTCAAAATGACCCACCCTCTTATATCAAAATGCAGAAGACAATACTTTCATCCATGCACAGTAACATCACAGAATTGTTACAACAATTTAACTGGATATAACATTTCTTTCAATGCAATTAAATGGTGTTCTAAGATGTTATCTTGATATTATATACTATTTCTTGGAAAGCAACTGAATACCATTCTATTCTAAACAATTGTTGACACAGGCCACTTGACAAGGCTGCAGTACTAGATGACTATGCAGCTTCAGACGAAAACAGAAGCAATCCATGGATAGTTTCAACAGTAACACAAGTAGAAGAGGTAAAAATGGTTATAAGTCTCATCCCTATTTGGTCAACATGTATCCTCTTCTGGACAGTCTACTCTCAAATGAATACGTTCACCATTGAGCAAGCCACTCTTATGAACCGAAAGGTTGGCCGCTTTCAGATACCCGCAGGATCCTTTTCGGTTTTCCTCTTCTTATCAATTCTCCTATTTACCTCTCTTAACGAACGGGTCATTGTTCCTATTGCTCGAAAGATAACTCATGATCCAAAAGGACTCAGGAGTCTTCAAAGAGTTGGCATTGGTCTTATCCTCTCCGTGATAGGAATGGTTGCTTCTGCTCTCGTTGAAAAGAAGAGACGAGAAATGCACCAAAATGAAATGATGGACATTTCTGCATTCTGGCTCTTCCCTCAATTTTTTTTGGTGGGTGCGGGTGAAGCCTTTGCGTACGTGGGCCAGCTTGAATTTTTCATTAGAGAAGCACCTGAGAGAATGAAATCAATGAGCACAGGGCTATTCTTGAGTACTTTAGCCATGGGGTACTTTATGAGTAGTGTACTAGTGTCGTTGACTGACATGGCAACTAACGGGAGTTGGCTTACAAACAATTTGAATATGGGTAAATTGGAGAATTTCTATTGGCTACTTGCGATTCTGGGAGTGATAAACTTTATGGTATTTCTAATTTTAGCATCGAGACATCCGTATAAAGTGCAGAACTATAAAGGTCAGGATAAAGAAATTGAGAATTGGAATACTGAAATGGTTGATGACATAGAGGTGAAGAAGGCAGCCGTTGGAGGGAAGGAAGAAGCTTAGTACAAACTATTAATCCACACAATTTAATATATTTTGGTGCTAGATGTTTGATGTTACTTTTTGTTGTTTTTTTATGCTTTGTAAAAAAATAGGCATATGTGAGGTGTCAAAACATTCTCTTTCTTTGTAATTTCCAATCCCGCAAGCATTCCTAAATATGCAAAATACTCCTACAACGTTCATTGGACTAACTTAGACCACTAACTGGACCAACTTTATTCTATTAATATTCTAAAAGCAAATGTGGGGAATATTAAGTTGCGCCTATGAATCTCTGTTACATTTTCATAATTAAATATACACTGAGGATGAACTATTTTGACAAATTCAGAAGTACACAAGGATATGGATACTGCAACATTAATTCCACATTAGCACAATTTGCACCACAAATGTCTGCCCAAGAACATCAACAGCTCATATTACTAAAAAATAGCATTTCATGACACTGCAAAAATGTTAATGTGATCACCTTCCTTGGAATAGGGAAGGTATTAATAGAGAACAGCTTATCTTTTTAATAGAGCATATAAAAAATAATCCAAAAGGAAAACATATTATTTCACTTCTAGACGTAGACTCACATAGGTGAATACTGAATCAGGACTCAAGCCTTGGTAAAGATAGCATGAACATGTCTATAACTATAACAGTACAAATCTAAGCAGATTTCCTCGATATTATGCATAACTCAGCTAAATTGGATGACTTGAAATTCTTATCAACTACAAAATATCAGTGCTTTTTCAGAATAGAAACCTGGGCTGCCCTTCCCACATAAGCTCTAAATGCGCCTCGGATATCCAAAAGATCCAAAAGAAATCCTAAAAACAAAGAAACAGTGAAAATCAAAAAAGGGTATGGCTGAGCACAAGAACACATAATAAGAATGTGACACAAGCCCACAAGAGATACGACCGATTACTAAAGGTGGCACGATGGATGCATTTGGGTAATGGGTCGATACAGTTTCAGGTTTAAAATGGTCAGGTTTAGTATGGATCAGGTTGGTTGAAGCACAGGCCCTTTTTTGTCCATTATTTAAATATTTGACATAATTAGAACGCTACCTACAATGAAAAAACATGAATATTACAGTAATACTCTATTATCTTTGTACAAAATGATTTAGGAGGTTGTAAGCAATAAAAGTAGACTTTGGGGAGCTTTCTTGACCCAGCTGACCCGTTTCCCTTTTAGATAAATTAGATTATTAGAATACTCGACCCAATTGAAATAAAACACAACCCAAATCAACCCATTCATGACTATAAGGCTCAAATTTGCCACCTTTACAGGTAATCCACATTTACAACACCCGCTAATATCCAAAAACCAATGCACTTACATAATAACAAAGTTTTAGGCAGCTTGTTGCGACGAATCGCTGGCTGGAGGAGGAGGAAGATGGCTGACAACCAAAGGTGGACGGATTGCACGATGCTTTAATTCCTTTTCTTTACGTGCCTTAAACATTTCTTCAGTTTCAATCACAACCAATCTTTTAACCTGTGTAAACCGTCAACAGAATCAATGATTAATCTACTAAACACAATACAAACTACCCGTTAATCAAAAATGAAAACTTTGAGAACCTGCTGAAGCATTCCTCTAACAGTAGGAGTATTCCATCGCATAACAGTTCGATTACACTTTCCTAAACGTAAGGCTTCAAGAGTTCGCCTATGAAGTCTCCTGGTTCCTGGTATTCCTCTAACTAAAGTTATGTATAAGTTTGGACTCCAGGCTATTGGCACACATGCTTTGTATGCCTTGTAAGCATTCATCTTTTAGTATTCTGACACCTAAATCACATAAAAAGGGCTTAATATAAGGGTTTTATAATTTATGATCGGAGAAAACATTTTGACAAAAAGTTGGTGAGCATAAGATAATAAACCAATTAACTATAAGCAGAAGCTGAAATATTAATAACACAGTGAGGGAATAATTAAACCTAGATATGCAATTAGAAATAAAATATATAAAGGAAATTGCGCAGTTGAAGTGAAACAAACGGAATGAAGCCGACAACAGGAGATAGAAAGAACCTGAGAGATATGAGAATTGAGCCGCCGCCGACGATCGGAATAATTATGGTCTGCCTGGTTAATTAAGTTAGGGCTATTCTATTGCACTGAAGGGGTGCGGCTCCGGAATTGTTTTTTATTTTCATTTTTATTTATTCATATTTATATATCTATATCTGTATCTATATCTATATCTATACTAATAATAATAAATAATAAATAATAATATATCTCAATCTCTATACATATAAAACATTTTGGTTATCTCAATCTCTATCTCTATACATATAAAGTATTTTACTTATGATCTTAAAATTATACTCAAATAGAATAAATGACTAAATTTCCCCTATAATCTTAAATATAATATCAGAAGCGGGGTTATGTCATCCAATTTCAAAATTGAAGTTCAATTAAATAATCAGAATTCAGTATATTATTTTACTAGACTTTAAACTCGTGTATACACACGGACCGTTAATTTTAGATACAAAATTTCGTATTTAGTATCTTGTTTCTAATAATAAAGTGCGTAAGTTAATATGTATATTAAGTATTTAGTTGGATTCATGATAATATTGCTTTATGTAAATGAATTTATATAAGTAGATATTAAAAAAAATAAAGAGTAAATTATACCGATCATCCATGTGCTTTGCACAAAATTACACCGATAGTCCTTATCTCTTGAAAATTACATCGATCATCCCTGAATGATACCAAAATGCACGGAGGTAGTCCCTCCCATTAACGATGGTTAAAAAAATCTGTTAAGTGTGTCACATGACTTGCATATGAGGGTACATAAGTCTTCATGTCGAGCTTTAAAATACGGTAGTTTGGTTGATTTTGAAACAAATTTAGTGAAAAAAAATAATTATTTTAAGTCTATATTAACCTTTTCAAATAATTTTATTCCTACTCGGTGAATTAAATTTCTTTTTATATGTAAGTAGGTAGTTGTTTAAAAAAAATCCCTTTAAGTTAGGGATCTAATCTAAAATTTACTAAATAAAAAGGATTTAATTGACAAATTAAAATTTAATTAGAATGATGATATCATAATGATGTTTCCTATATATAATTTATTTAAGATTATTATTTAATTATTATTTAATTAATTATATTAAAACAAATAAACGAATTAAACTCAAGTCCTTTGTCATTTACGACAACTAATTCTACTAAAAATTCAGTGTCTACTATTTTATTACTAGACTCTATACCCGTGTATTACACGGGGTTGGTCGAAAACAAATAGATTTTAAAAGTTGTTGATATGAAGGATTAAATCTAATCAACGCATCATCAAATCAAATTGTGATATGATAATAGTCCTAATATATTACGAATACCTATTGTGATATGATAATAGTCCTAATGTATTACGAATACCTATTTGGATAAAGTTATCATCCCTCTTATATATTAAAAGAGGCACTGATTAGGCAAATCATTTTTGAATAAGCTTTGTTGTTTATCCCTAAGCGTCATTATGATTAGCAAATAAATCACTAGATTTATTAGTTAATTACCCTCTTACCCTTCCTTAATACAAAACACGGTATCTACAGAGAAAACCCCGCAGCCTATGATTCTAAATTCAAACTCTCAGAGGTAACGAGATCTGCTCTTCAAAAATCAAAAAACCCCCATCCATCAGAGGAAACAATTTGGCTTTCTTCGTTCAATTGCATCTTCACAATTTCAATTTCCATCTACGATTAAGATCAGAGGTAACTTCTAATCAATTTCTCCATTGAAGGTTTTTGATTCTATCTCAGTTTCTATTCAATATTGATTTCGATTGACTATCGATCTTTACTTGGTTTTTATTCATATTTGATATCAATTCCAAAGATTTGATGATTTTACCTTTAGGTGTATTCATTTACTTGAACTTCCTTAACCCTAATTTTAATGCTGTTACTGTGATTATAAAAATTAGGGTTTGGTGTTTAATCCATAAGTCATCTATGATATTGTTTGAACTCTTGGAAATTGATAATAAAACCTAGGTTAGTTGATTCGATTTCAAGGCTCTAATGGGTTGTAGAGTTATGATTTTTGGGCATATAGTTGTATGAATGCATCTGTTGGTGGAATCTTAAAGTTGTTACTTATATTTTCTTGATTTTCTATAATGGTAACTTGGATGTTATTCTAACGAGTTGTTGATTGGGGAGTAAAACGGATAGGAAGGGAATCAATGGAACGGGTTATAAATGCTTGGTTAATTACAACAAAAAATGCTGGTATCATTAAAATGTGACCTGCAGATGCTTTAGATAACGCGGTAGTATCATAAGTTAATGTCAATGGTGGTAGATTATTTGCAAAATGGTCATCTTGCTAAATGCCAATACTAAGGTGTTAGTCGGTGCACCTAACCCAACTCATATGTGTATCAATTTTGTTCTGCATTTCTTGACCTACATCCACTACCTCTAAAATCAGCCTTACATGATATGTAAATGTTGTTATTATACTGTTAACTGTATCACTGTTGTTTGAATTTTGTTCATTTTCACATGTGGTTAATAGTTTAGGTATCATTTCAAAGCTGCAAAGGAATTCCTCTTATCATTGTCCTTTTGCATGTGCATACAATAAGCGTTATGTGTCATATGTCGTGTATATATAGAACATGTTGCTGGGTAGGTACTCATTGAATTACATTTGTAACTTGGCTGCAAACATACAACGTTATTCTTATGATACAAATAGACTTTCAGAGGTTAATCAAAAGGTATTCATTTACCAATCCGAGTGCATGATCTTAATCGTGCTGGCATTGATGTGTCAATTAAATTATCTAACCTGAGGTCTGAACTCACCGACTCTGGTTCATCTGCAATTGTTATCTCTATGCTTGATGAAGTTTCATGGCTACTGAATCTGGTATTGCTTTTAACTTTTGTAGATTTCTACGAGGTCTTATTTTTTTTCTCTATTATAAGATCTGTTTTTGATTTGACATTGCTTTTGTGCTAATATAAAACATGTATGCAAAGAGGAAATGATGTTCCACATTTTCCTGTTATGTATGCATAGTTGATAGTGGAGATTTGGGATTTGGGTCTTGTTTTATCTCGTATGGGATCAACACGTAAAATAAGAAGGATAAGCTTATAAGTAAACGGTCAAAGAGGTTGGTTAAACGGGTTGAAAGTTACCCAAAGTGTTTTTTTTTTTCAATATCTAAAATCTTTTAATCCATGTTACTCGGAAAACAAGTTTGTTGTTGAAAGAATATAATAATTGTGATTAAAGACATGCTAATTGTTTTTTAGAATCAAATCCGACCAGACCAGTACAAAGTACTCATTTACTCATTTTGACATGCTAACCATCCCACCCAACCTGGCCATTATTCCACCTCGCTGATTATACTTGATCTTCTGGAGTATTGTATGTTAAGCTTTGTAATATGATGCTATTTTTACATGACCATTCTATCACCTTCAGTTTAGCTGCTCGAGGGGGCCACCTTTGGTTTTACACAGCATCAGTTAATGCTGCTATTGCAAGCACTTATGCTTCCGCATGTGATAAGTATTTAGAAAGCGTTGGTAGTAAAAGCAAAGGGAAGAACTTATCTGGTGTTCCAAGTGCATTGTGTAAGAGCTCTACTTATGGTCACTAGCTAAAGCAGTGAAAAATCATGCGGAGTTAGATGGAATGTGGAATTCTCATCTAAGGTAATTATAACATATCATTATTGAATTGGAAACGTATGGCTATTCTCTAAATTTATAAATCATAATGCACACAACTTAATTTTTTATAAAATTGATAATTCTCTGAGAGTTGTATAGAGGATGGTTCACTGTTCCATTTACGTAATGGCTTTTGATGATAATTGGTATCATGGATGCTGTTCCTCTTGCTGAGTTTTGGTCATGGCTGGAGGAGGAAATAAACAAGAATGTGGTACTTACAGAAGTAGAAGTTGCAGACAAACTTCTCGAATTTCGTGCATGTCAAACTGGTTTTGTTGATACTAGCTTCGTACTATAAGTAGTATGCTTCTTATTTTCATACTTAACGTCTTCTCAAGTCTACTCCTTTTGTGTGTGTGTGTGTGTACTTTTTATATATACATTATTCCCTTCTGATAAGCTAGGACTCCTGATAAGCATTATCTTGGTAGAAATTTCATGAATAACGAATTGTTGTTTTGAACTCACAAAGTCACAGGTTCTGGTGCAAATGGTGCTATTATACATTACAGAGCAGAACCTGAAAGCTGTAGCGTTGTGATATAACTCGGACTGTACATTTTGGTCAACCTTCTGAACGACAAATAGAATGCTTTACAGTTTTCTTCAGGTGCTAACTTCGTGTTTCTTATTTTAGAACCCTTCCAACTATTTATGGTAGTTGTCATTTAGTTACTTGATCTGTCTGATGCTGATGTTAGCAGCGGCGTTGGTTTTTATGTATGTCTAGCTGAGATTGAAGTTGAGGATTATGAGAGGGAAGAGACTGAAGATATGGAAGTTGATCAAGATCATCATGACGAAGAGGATGGGGAAGAAGATGGTATGAATTTTGTGTAATTTATATATTTTACACTTCAATTTATAACTTTTGTGCAATTATATGTCATGTTATGCTTTATTGAGCTTTTTTGTATAATTTTGCTGAAGTGTTTTTATGTTCATTGTAGTATTGTACTATTAGTTTCATGTTTTTATGATCGATAATGGCATATCAGTTGTTGGGCAAGCAACAACAACTCTTATATAAATAATTTGTTTGTTCTTCTATATTTTGTGCCTTTAGAGATTCACATAGTTGTTGCAATTGGGGTCATTTGCAGTATGGTCTCAACAATAAATTAATCTATTGATAATTAAACTTTTTATATTAAACTGATATTATGAGGTTTTGTGTTTGTATTATTAGTTTCTTTGCTGAGGTTTGCTACTGGAGATGGGATAGCCATGGCATATCAACCTCAAGCTGTAATTATAAACATGGAGTAAGAATTCTGAATTATTTCATACAGGTGGCATTTTGGACCTATTTAGATATTAAGGGTCAATTTGGGTAAATGTTTGATAACAAATGGGTCAAACAGGTTAAGTTTTTTTAAGTGTATTATAAATACATACAAACATGTAAAATAGGCCAAGTGTTGCAGACTTGTAGATATAATTTTGGTGGATTTCTAACATTACGTTTTCTTATATTACTCAACTTGCGGGATGGATATGAGATGCTCTGCCATGGTGTCGACACTATGAATACCATAACACGCAAGGTGATAATCACATTCATATTCAAATGAATATATTAGAGCTGAAAAATCAAATGACTTTAGCTAAAACTGAAACGGGTCAAAAGAGTTTGCTGGCATTTCAAGTATATTTATAATGCTTAAGGCCTCCTAAATTTATAAATGTTATAAAAGAGAAGTATACTGAGATTTTCATAGCAGTCTTTATTATATCTATAAATGCTTACATAAATGACCAGAAAGACATATCGAGTTCTAACAAGTCATTCTATTAATTATACTTGTGGATGAGTGATTCTAAATTCTAACAAATATATGTGTGGTGTGCATGGTTCTTGGATGTGTATCTTGTGTCACATCTAGAGGTGGCAATATGAGTGGACTGGTTTAGGGGTCAAAATGGGTTCGGGTTAATTTTGTAATGTTGAAATGAGTTTTTATTTTCTTCTTTTGCCCATTATAACAAATAGAGCATTATGTTGTGATTACAAAATCAATATTGCTATAGTGATACTTTATCTATTAGAAATTCATATTGTCTCAACTGATCTTATAGGGTGACAAAATGGGTAGGTCATCGGAAAATTGATGAGACGTTATATCTCTGGCTTTGACAAACTGTAAGGTTTATATCAATTATATATCTACTATTTAGTGTTTAATAATGAAAGTGCATATTGGACCTATTTAGCGCCTGACTCATGGCTTCACGAACTTAGACGTTTATATAGAGTTAATTTTCATAAATTCTCAAAAAGAGGTTATGGATATGTGTTTTTATATTTTGTAAACCAATCGCGTATAACTAAAATAAAATCTAATTGATGATTTCAAAATTTTGCAAGTCTTGATTATTTTTGGCTTTTGAAGTATAAGATAAAGGTTTTTGATAAAAGCACTTTACTTTCATGAAAATTTAGGCTAAAGTTGTAAATACTTGTGCAAGTAGTTAACGTTAACTTGAGGTGTTATATTTCTTCTTTAGGACACATTATGAAGGTTGAAAGGTTTCTCTACCGCCAAATTTAAAAGGTGAAAGCATTGATCAAAACGGTCGACTTAAACTGGGATTATGGGTGAGTTACCCAAAGTCAATAGGTACTAATCGAGTGGGTCTAAATGGGTTATACATTGATCTGAGGTTCATAGCAGCATGGGTGTCTGGAAGTGCTTGGGATTGATCTTGGAGTAAATTTCGTAGTTCATAATTAGTAATAGAAACTGAGATGGTGTGTGGTGGTTGTAGTATGTTGGTGTCAACATACACTACTTTAGATCATAACCTAATGTATTTGTATCGAAGATAATTGTGCTAGATTACCAACTAATTTTTTGAATTATGAATGTGTATTTGTTCAATTGGCATGGTTATCTGCTTAAAACTATATTGGATTGCAATTGTAACAAAAGACAAAATGGTGGAAAGAAGATGGCTTTATTTAGTTGCTACCTCAGCTAATCAATACACAAATGCAGATGTTGTCTTTACCACGATAATTGGTGTACTCATGGAAAAACCTCAGTGGCTAAAAGCATTATATGTGTTTCACGGAGCAATTGTTTTTATTATTTTTGGATATCCAACAAAGCAATGGAAATAGATAATTATCAACAAGGTAGCCATGACCTTATGTGGAAGATGAGTAGATGCATAAATGATAGACCTGGCCAATATTTAAAATTAATTAAGGTGAAAGAGAAAGTTGAAATACAAGATATATCATCTATTGTTGTAAAAAGAATTGTTACTAGCACAACCTTTGACAAAAAATTTTATACTTAAAACATTATAATACATTTGACTTTCATAATTTATATTAAAATTAAAATAATCAAAAGCAGTAACATATTTACAACTTAAACTAAAATAAAAGTTACAATCAAATGGTAAATCAACATACTTGATTGTGAAACCTTATGTTTAAAATACATTTAACAAAACAAATAAACAACTCTTACTTAATAAAAACAAATTCTACAAAATTAAATGCACTAGCCCGCGTTTCAGAAGACGAGGGTTGTATGTGGTGACTATGAGTAGACTTGTGATTTTACTTACTTTAATTGTAAATGATTAAATGCACAAATGTTACATATGTACCTGACAAAAAATAAACACTAATTATTAATCACCCGAATACACTTGCTTAAAACTTCAATCCTCCAAAAATCTAAATGTACCCATTGGAAAAATTTGCAATAAGAAGGATCACATTTGTCGCACCCTCATAACACGTGGCAGCGGAAACATGAGGTGTCACGGGGGCGCCGACCATATCAAATATCACAACACAAAGATTAAAGCAAACGACCTCTATATGAGACGTTTGAAAATATTACATTACCATAATTCAAATGTTTGCAAAATATCCGGAGTTCGCATAAACCGTTAGAGATTTCTAATACATAAATGTTGATATAAAATATCGTAATGCAATCTAATCTCTTGTTGTTTGTGAAAAACATGCGACTCGAACTAATGTTTTCCAAAAGCATCCTATTGCCTTGTTTCCTGTGGGAAGTCCTACAGCGTCGGTGAACCTGAGAAATACATGCTAAAAGGTCAACATAAAGTTGGTGAGTTCATAGGTTTACGCAGTTAAAATCATAGTATGAACCACAAGATTTCATAGTTATCAAAGTAGCACGAATGCCAAAGTAAATCGTAGTATACTATTGCCATGAGCTCATAGTCCGAAGCTTAACCGTAGTTGTTTACCCCCAGTGAGTATGTAACCAGTACACTCGGCTGTACGAAATATTATGCATCCGTATAGTGGTTAGAGCGACTAACCCGGATGGCGGATTGTCAGGTCCCGATAGATCTATCCATAATGTTCGCGCTTAGTATTAACGTACTATGATATTTGTTAGGGGCCATCGTAGTTTGGTTTAGTTACTCATGCAATTAGTATAAGAGTTTTCGTTACTTGCGTTCATATGTAAAACAGTTTATAAAACAGAGCATGTATTCTCACCCCAAAGTAAAAAGCAGTAAAAAGTGGGGCTATGAAACTCACCTGAGTTTAGCAACAGCTAGCAAATAATCAAATGAGCAAGCAATGAGTGTCCCAAAGTGTAACCTTCTAACATCCTAAACGTATAAGGTTGTATGTAAGTAGATGTCTTAAAAGACCATCTATGTAAGTGGAGGGTTAATGTCCACTTAAATCAACAATGTAGGTGGAGGGTTAATGTCCACCTAAGGCTAGTTCACTCAACTAGTATGTTCAATGTGTTTGTTCAAGTATGTTTATTTATCGAAAATATGTACGACCCGTTGGTGAAAGTTTGTAATAATAATTCGTTTAGACATTATTATTAAGTTTGTTTTGTTGTATACTATTCATTAGTACATATCGTGTGTTGCTAACAGATTATTTAGTTCGTAAAAACCTTAAATCGTAGGTAAAAGTTGGTCAACTCGTTGGTCAAAGTTGGTCAAACCTGGTCAAACCTTAGCAATACTTCCCAATTTATGATTTAGTGTATTCGGTCCTAGTGTTCTAAGTGTCGGTTTTTCGTTTGGGAGTGTTCTCAAGTCTCGTTTTAGGCCCAAGTTACTAAATATGTCACCAAACCCGTTTTGTTACCATTCTTTCCAAAAATAGTAAGTTTCCAAAAATAGAAAGTTTGACGTTTTCGAAACCAAACCCCATTTTCGTTGACTTGGTCAAACCTACTCGGTTTGACCCGAATCTTTTTCCCAAACCTTATATTTGTTCACGGACCATAAAAAGTTAGTTTGTCCATTTATAGCAAGTCCACAAGTGTCGGTTTTTATAAGTTAATAAAAATCAGTCCACATTTGGTATTTTTCAGAAAATACATCTCCTTGTCGAATTTTTCTTAAAATCTACAGTCCATAATCAATTCCAAAAAAATTACCAGATGTTCCCCTATATGTTATCTACTTTCAGTAATTTTTACAGGAACTTTAGAGAAGTCTAAGTATTTTTAATAATTACTTTTCTATTCTAAGTTCAGATTTGGACACATGCATACAATCATCGTTTCTGGGAAAAATATACAAGGAATCAGTAAAAGTGGTCAACACAAAAGTTATAGCCAATGAAATGTGTGAAATTTGGGCGGTAGTTTCAGGTCATTTGGAGATGTGTAGATCGAGATATGACCAAAATACTAAGGGTAAAGTTTCTGGATTTCTGGAACAGATTGTCTATGTGTTTTGATACAAATTATTAAAAATACCAATCCAACTCATAAAAATATGAGGTTTGCGGGGTTGGAAAGCTTACTTCTTAAACTTAATTTTTGACTATAAAAACGTCCATTTTCATGAAGAAATGAGTGAGTTATAGTTTGGTACATTTCGTGTAAGATTCTGGACAGAAGCTGAAACATGAATTTTTATGAAGGTAAAGTTAAGAAAAACGATTTTTATGTCATATTTTGTTATAATACTTGTGAGTGAACTTTTAGATCATGTTAATAAGTACACAAGAATGGTAAGAAGATATCCTTACAAATAAATATGATGAAGGAATGAAGGAGATGTTCTTGAGCTTATTATTGTTACAAAAGTTAGGTATTTTGTTGATGGTTGATGGTGGCCTTTTGGTGGTTTATGATGGTGATGTGGTGGTTTATTGTGGTGGTTTAAGTGGTGGAAAGTCTGAGTTTTTCTCAGAAAATAGAGAGAGAGTTGAGAGAGTTTTGGAAGTGTAGAGAGAAGGTGAAAGTGAATAATGATTTAGTTCTTGCATGTAGGTGGAGTAAGATGGAAGAAGGAAATGAAATGATGGGTTTGCATGAGAAATGAGAGGGGAGGGAAGGTGGTGGCCTATAACCAGCCAAGAGAGGGCCCAAGGGGCAGAGTTTTTGTTCCAATTTTCACTCCACAGTTCGTTCTCCGTGCGGTGTTCGTTTCCTCGTTCGTTTCGACTTTTATTTAGACGTTAAATGTTTTATACGCGCGTTTTAGATAACGATTTAAATCTTAATATTTTTGATTAAAGTATTTATTAGATACTTGAAAACATTTATAAAAATGTTCCGTTAATCTATCGGCCTCGATTTACGTGCACGTTTTACGGAGGTTTAATCGCGTAGCGTTTTAAATAGACGTTTTTCATTGACGAATTATTATACGATGTTTTCAGTAATACTTTCATACCAAATAATATATTTTAAATTATAAAAATATATTTTGACTTTCGTTCGATTGTCGGGCGCGTTCCGCGCGTTTCTGTTGCGTTTGAGACGTTTTAGCCAAAACGCCTAGATTTTTCGTATATTATTTTAATAAAATAATAAATAATGATAAATAACTTCTAAAAATAGATTTAAGTTATTTATAGAAAGTTTTTCACCAACGTCGTATAATTAGGCGGACTCCGTCCGGTTGTTTTGCGCTATTTCATCAAATTGCGTAAGCGTAATTACAACTAATTACGTAAGCGTATATTCACAAAATATACAAGTAGTTACAAGCAATTACAAGTATTTAGCCTAATTCTAAACTAAACACACGTAATTAGGGTTTCAAGTAGGATTATCAGTAACCCTAAATCGTCGGAAGCTCACAACATTATTTACAACCAAGGTTTACAACACAAATACACACCGGTATGTTCATGTATACATGTTTAAAAAGACAATGTCATTTTCTTAACAATGACAATTTCACACTTAAACATTCTAGATATAATTTTTATAATATAATATACAAAAATATGTATCATCCCACGAAGCAATAGGTTATAAGCTTTACCTTATATAAATTATAATATAATATAAACGTCGTATAACATTTTTAGAGGCACCATGTTTCATCAACCAAACAAGTGAGTCAAACCAATGTTATTATAGTTCCTCATTTTCTCTGTTTTCATCCCACCTGCCAATAATAAAGTATAACGTAGTAGTAATAGTAAATTTTCTTATCAAGTCAAATGATCATACATGTAGCTCATTTCAAAAATTATGATGTTAACTTATCTAACTTAAACATAGCATTAATAAGTAGTTACTCCATTTTTAGTATCAAACGTGTCATGCGTAATGCATTTTGCTATATTGTAACATTTTTTTTATATAAATACAAATTCAACGTCATTTAAGTAATATATACATTATAACGTTATTCAACATAGATATTAATTACACTATAAATTTTGATTAAAAAACATGAATTAGCCCGCAAATCTTGCGGGTTATGATCTAGTAATTATTATTTTTATATAATAAATAATTAATGATTTATTATGTCAATAAATCTTATAATTTAGCTAATTGAACAAAATTAAGTAATTCTATTGGTTGATTAGATTTTTGATGACATCATCAACCGAATCTTATATATAAGTTAAGATTATTATTTGATTTGATTTTTTAATTTTAATAAATTCCAAAAGAATGGTTTTCGTTTAAAGTTAAAAAGAATGCAAAACTAAGACTAATTAAGTAAATGTTCAACTAATAACTATGATGAAAGATATTTGTTAGCCACAACTTTACACTTATAAAGGACTCAAACTTCTTATCTTAAACCAATGTGGGACGGGTTATTACAATAAGTGAAATTGAGATCAATAAGTATAACACCCCAAAATCCAAAAGTGATATTGTGAATAAAGTAATAATAAATGTTTTAAGTTATTTTTACTCTAGGTGAAATAAAATAGTAATAACTGTGAGTCGGTTTTAAAGTTCCAGACAATGATAATCACGGGGAATAAAATTAAAACACATGTATATCTAATATACATATGTACGTATCATTTATCCTTTTCATTTAAAAGTTCCAGAGATATCACGAGAGGAAGAAATCGTGAAACCCTAAACCCTAAACTGAAATCAATTCAAAAACATGAAATCAAAGCTAGGGAACTCGAATTCAACAAGGATTAAGCATCTCTAACACAAGGTAATCATGATTCTCTTTTAAATTCGAATTCAAACTTAGGGTTCATGGGGATTTCGAATTATATGAAGAATTAATGAATTTTAATACGAAATTAAGCTTGAAATATATTGAATTGGACTTAGTAAAGCTTATTAGTGATTGAATTAACACTAGAACGAATAAAAAAATCAAGAATCTTGAATTGTGTTCTTGGGGTTTTGATGGATTTTGATGAAATATTGGATTATTGAAATATAAGGTTAGTAATCAAGAGGGTTATGTATTTAGAATGATGAATTGATGTTATTACATCTTAAATTGTTGGGTTTTGATGAATAAATTGAATTATATGATTGTAATCAAAAAAGTTTGATCATAGTAATGGGATTTGGTATTAACATACCTTAATTGATGTTTAAAAAGGTTATTGGAATATGATTAATAGATATTGAAGTATTGAATCAAGAGAATTAAGCAATATAATTAACTATGATTATGAGAATGATTATGATTAAGTGAATTAAAGTAATAATCAAAATGGAATACAAGTAATCAAGTTATGTATATGATTATACAAGTAATGAAATAGTGAAATGATGAAGATTATGAAAGGAGAGATCATGAATTAGAAATAATCAATCCAAAAGAGGTGATGGATTGATGATCGTATTAGTTGATTTTGATGATTATGTGTTATTGTATTGATAGGTTGTATGTTAGTGATCAAGAATGGTGGCCTTGCTATTCGAGTGTGAAATCATACATGTACCTTAAAAGGCAAAGGTGAGTGATACGAGAATTACTTGAATAATGATTGTATGCTCCGGATTGCTTACGAGCAAGAGGTTCATACAATCGTTTGGAATATTGTTTATCCTTTATAGTTGTTTCTTATGGTGGTTCTTATGTTGTATTGTATCTTGAATCTTAAGTTGATATTTGTTATTAACCATATTTGTTGATTGTTGTTAGTAGTTGAGTTATTTGGAAATAGTATAGTATTATGTGAATTAGGAGAATTATGTGAATTAGGAGGATTATGTGAATTATGTGGAATATATGGATTTAGTATTGTAGAGATTGCTTATTACGAAATAAATAAATATCACGAAATAAGTGCTTGGCACTACTTGGTATCTATAAAGCTTGGTATCCATATATGATTGGTGCCATGCTTATTTGTATCTATTGGATCATGAATCCGTACGAAATATGGTGAAATCTCTATTGTGGCTCAATACGATTTATTTAAAGGAAATAAGTATTTATTTGATAATTGTATCTTGTTGGTTGTTTTAGTGAATTATTTATTTGATTGCTTATATACTCACTAAGCTATATGCTTACTCGTATCAGTGGTTTTATGTTGTAGGTGTTTGGTTTTGTTGAACCAATTGGATGAAAGGATTCAAGAAGGTAGCGTGGATAGAAACTTGTAATGTTATTAGACAAGTTTCTCATTCTATTGATGTAACACCCCAGAATTCGAGGTATTATTTTAGTGTATCCAGAAATATACATCTTATGAAATAATATTAACGAAATAAAAAGATATTATATAAAACGCAATCGAATTCTTCAGTTCTATACTGTAAATTAAATAAAAGAAGGGGATTAATATGTAATATACGTATGTATCTCATATGTTCTAAAATTCTCCAGACTTTTGACCGTGAGGAACAAAAATCGCCAGAGTCATCACCATCATCAATCTTTCTATATCATTTCAATTCAAGCTTCAGAAATCTTTGATTCTTCATCTTAAACATCATCTCCATCATCATCTCTACCCTTTGTAAGTGATTTCTTTATAAATTATAACTTAGGGTTTAGGTGATTAATGGGTTTTGGTGAATTTCATAAAATTGGAGGGAATTATAGTATGGAATTGAATTAGTTGGTGACCTCTAGCATGATTATCACTATTAGAGATCATCTTAACTTATGAAAATAATGAAATCATTGTAGGGTTTATGATGAAATTTTGGGGTTTTGCTAAAACCCTCTTGAATTTAGTTTACTAGTATAATGAATAGTTAATTATGATGATGGGTGTATAAATAGGTTATGCTAATAAGAAATCAATTAGTTGAGAGCTTTGATTAGTGAATTACTTAGACTAATCAAAGTGGGGGAGAATGAATTATGATTCACTAATTAGTTGTTATGAATTTTAGAATCTAAATATATCCTTATGAATTATGAATAGGTGATTAAAGAGCTTGGAATAATTTGTATCATTTTGGCTTGAAATCTTCAATCGAATATTAAGGTGAGTACATTGTGGATCAATTAGGTGAAGGTTATGTGATTTTGGACTGCTTACGAGCAAGAGATTTCACATAACCATGTTATTGTTATTATTGTTGTGTTTATGTAATTGAATGATAAAATGGAGATCTATGATCACGAAATAATAACAAATACGAAATATGTGCTTTGCACAATTGTATCTTATGGGCCGCGGATCCAATTGGTATCTATTACTATCTATGTTTATTATTTGATAGTCTAAAGTCTTGTATGTGATTGAATTGCTTAATTGATTTCCTATGTATTCACTAAGCATTTTATGCTTACTCCGTATCATTTAAATGTATTATAGGTAATATTTCTCAAAGAAAGGATAAGGAAATCAAGAAAGAGTAGCGTGGATTGGTTTGCAAGCTTGTAAGTGCAAGCTCTCTCTTTTGGTATCGTTTTGATGAAACTTGTGTAATACGCCCCAACACCTCTTTTGGAATAATTGAAGTAATGGACAGGAATATGTTTTGTAATAGTTGACTTCTAAAGTCAATAACTAGTGTAAATTATGCAGTAAAGAGGGAATAGAAGTGTTAGTCTGTTAAAAAGGGTTGAATGTGTTGTGGGTGTCAAAATGGGTCACTTTTAACCCATACGTGTATAATAACTTGACCAAGGTTATGAAAGTTTGGTCATTTGTTTTAAGTGTAATTTAGCATTTTAGGGAAGTGGTGAAAGTTGCAAGAGTCACTAGTGTATAAATTGTATCTTGAAGTGTTCACTAAAAGTGCCAAAATGGGCGAAAACGAGTTATACGCCCAAATGTTGTGTCTTTGTGAAAAATGAAAAAGTACAAAAAGGGAAACCTTTAGTTTAGTCATTTGAAGATATCTGCAAAGTTTTAGAATCAAATTCGTTACGGTTTATGAGTTACGATTGATTGAAATCTGTCAAAATTTGAATTAAAGTCTGAACTGGAAATAAACTAGTAAACGCGATCCGGCTAGAAGCCCGGGATCGCGTTCTGCTTTGAAAAATCACCAACTTCGGTTTTTGAACTAATAAACGCGATCCAACTAAGGTGTCAGGATCGCGTTCGTCAGTGTAATTTCGTCACAGAACGTTTTTGAACTTAAAAACGCGATCCGGCTAGTTGTTCTGGGATTGCGTTCGTGCGTGAGAGATTGGTATCCAGTTTATTTTACAACCCTGGAAGAAAATTGTATTAAAATTATTAAGATACTAATTGAGACAACATAATTTGAATTATTAAGAAGTAATGGGACCTAAATGTATTCGCTAAAAAAAAAAAAAAAAAAAAAAAAATTTCTTGGCGTTTCAAGTTGGTATCAGAGCGATAGTTTAAGAGAATTACGTAATCCACCTTAGGATTGCATAATCTTAAACTATTTCGAATCTATGATTATGTTGATAATTGTATTGTGATAGAATCTTGTTTTGTGAATTGATGTGGAACCTTAAGAATGATTGTTGCCTTGCTTAAATACGTTCAAGAGGAGTGAATAGAAGTGTGTAATTAGTATAATATGTCTACGTCTGGCCAACGCAGTTGTATTATACTAGTGCACATGGGTGATTCAATACCTTTGAATGTAATATGGCTTTGGTGAATGATTGTTCTTGATGGTTTATATAGGATATCTTTAACTTGTATTACTATATAGAATTTGGAATATATTAATTAAATTGTTAATCCTTGTAGTAAATGGAATCAATAAATCAAGGTGATCAAAATCCTCAGGGAAATTCTCCTCAACATGAAGAGAATGCAGGTGATAGAAGTTTAAACCCTGAGGATGAAGCAGGGATTAGGCAAATTATCGGGCAAACCCTTAAAGAATTCGGCCCAACTGTAATCTCTGAAGTAGATAATATTGTGACTTCTAAAGTCAATCAAGTATTAACTGATAAGTTAAAAGAATTTGAACAACAACACCCTATTCTAATGAATCCTTTAGTAGCCACAGGACTCTTGACTGCTCAAGAGTCGGCAGAAAGCTATGATTTCAAAAAGTTTTCCGGTTGTAAACCGCCTGAATTTGAAGGTGAATTGAATCCTGTTGCTAGTCTTAGGTGGTTAAGTAGAATGGAGGAAACGTTTCTGTTATCTAAATGTCCTGATAATTTGAGAGTGTTGTTTGCTGCTCACCAACTCAAAGGTGATGCTCACGAATGGTGGAATTCAAAGAATGACACCTATGGATTTGAAGCAGCATCTCAGTTTTCTTTGGACAAGTTTAAAGAATTATTTAAAAGTGAATTTTCACCACCAGCTGAACTAGAAAAGTTAAAGGGAGAATTTCTTGCGATTAATCAAGGAAGGATGTCTGTAGCTGAATATTCCAAATCCTTCCATGAAAAATCTCGTTTCTGTCCAGAGTACACTTCTAATGAGAAGTTGTTGACTGATCATTTCTATCGTCACTTGAATCTTGAAATCTGTGAATCTATTGATCAGTCATTTTATAAAGATATTCCAACGATATTGAATCGAGCCTTAGTAAGAGAAAAAGATCTACTAGCTAAGCGTGCTGAATATGCTAGTAAAAGAAAAGCTGAGCAATCTGCTCCATCTCAATCATCATCGTTTAAGAAAACCAGAACTGATTCGAAATCACCATCACAACAATCCTCACAAAAATCTCAATCACAACAACAGTTTTCTCAACCCCGTACTCGTGAATGGCCATTATGCGATAAATGTGGAAAAAGACATCTTGGGGATTGTAAATGTTTCAAGTGTGGGAGGCTTGGACACATGGCACCGGATTGCCCTAGTCCTTTCCGTTTATGTTACACCTGTTTCAAAAGTGATCATATTCAGGCGGATTGTCCCGTTAAGAAAGAAGAGCAGAGAAAGCAACAACAAAGAAAAGATTCTGAGAAGAAAGGGACAACTGCCGGATCGGGGGCCAAACCCCGTGCTTTTCAAATTACAGCGGAGGAGGCTAAGGAATCACATGATGTGGTGACAGGTACCTTTAAAATAAATTCTATACCTGCCCATGTTTTGTTTGATTCTGGGGCTTCCAGATCTTTTGTATCACTTTCGTTTTGTAAATGTTTAAATATTTCTGTATCTAAACTTGATCATCCCTTAGAAGTTGAAATAGCTGATAATAAGCTAGTAATAGTTTCTGATGTGTATAAGGGGTGTATCATCGAAATAGGAAGTGCAAAATTTAATGTTGATCTAATCCCAATGCAAATGGGGGAGTTCAACATAGTAATAGGAATGGATTGGTTAGGACGAAATAAATGTGTAATCAATTGTCATGAAAAAGTTATTTTCCTGAAAGCACCTAGCGGACAGGATATAACTGTTTATGGCGAACGTATCCATCGAACTATTCCTGTATGCACGTATGCACGAGCTAAAAGATTGTTATCACATGGGTGTCGAGCCTTTTTGGCACACGTGATTGATAACTCTAAATCTGTTGCTGTTCTTTCTGATATCCCTGTTGTCAATGAATTCCCGGATGTATTTCCTGATGAACTCCCTGGTCTTCCACCTGATCGACAAGTTGAATTTAGAATTGATTTAATTCCTGGAGTTGTTCCAATTACTAAAACCCCATATCGGTTAGCTCCGACCGAAATGCAAGAGATGATGAATCAACTGCAGGAACTCCTTGATAAAGGTTTTATTCGTCCTAGCAGTTCGCCTTGGGGAGCTCCAGTGTTATTTGTTAAAAAGAAAGATGGATCTTTAAGGATGTGTATCGATTATCGGGAATTAAACAAAGTGACCATTAAGAATCGTTATCCTTTACCTCGAATTGATGACTTATTTGATCAACTGCAAGGTGCCAGTTTCTTCTCAAAAATTGATCTTCGGTCTGGTTACCATCAGTTGAAAGTAAAGGAAGAAGATATTTCTAAAACCGCTTTTCGAACTCGTTATGGTCACTATGAATTCGTTGTCATGCCATTTGGTTTAACCAATGCTCCAGCTGCATTTATGGACTTGATGAATCGTGTATGTCGTCCTATGCTGGATAAATTTGTGATTGTTTTTATTGATGACATTCTCATTTACTCTAAAGGTGAGAGTGATCATTCAATTCATCTAAGGCAAGTGCTTGAAATGCTTCGACGTGAAAAGCTTTACGCTAAATTTTCCAAATGTGAATTCTGGTTGCGTGAAGTCCAGTTTCTTGGACATGTGATTAATGTCCATGGTATTCAAGTTGATCCATCTAAAGTTGCCGCAGTGCTTAAGTGGGATCCTCCTTCGAGCCCCACTGAGGTCAGAAGTTTTCTTGGTCTTGCGGGTTACTATCGTCGTTTCATTCAAGATTTTTCTAAGATTGCTACCCCATTGACTCAATTGACTCGAAAGAGTGTATCTTGGAAATGGGGTGAAGAACAATTTAAAGCATTTCAATTGTTGAAAGAAAAGCTCAGTCAGGCTCCTATCCTTGTGTTACCGGAAGGTAATGAGGATATGGTGGTTTATTGTGATGTTTCTAAGCTTGGCTTGGGCTGTGTATTAATGCAACGTGGGAAGGTTATAGCTTATGCTTCGCGTCAACTTAAATCTCATGAACAAAACTATCCTACTCACGATCTTGAATTAGCAGCTATGGTCTTTGCATTGAAGATTTGGCGACATTATCTATATGGAGTCAAGTCTACCATTTATACTGACCACAAAAGCTTGAAATATTTCTTTGATCAGCGAGATTTGAATAACAGACAAAGAAGGTGGCTTGATCTGGTCAAAGATTACGATTGTGACATTCTTTACCACCCTGGTAAGGCTAATGTCGTTGCGGATGCTCTTAGCCGAAAAGCTATTCATTATATTCTTTCAGTGAAATCTCTTAGCATGATTGTGTTTCCTCAACTGCTTGATTCTATAAAAACTGCTCAAATTGATGCATTATCTTCTAATGACCTGAAAAAAGCAACGCTTAAAGGGTCAACTTTCTGAATTAATTGAAGATTCTCGAGGGCTGAGAACTCGTTATGGTAGAATCTGGATACCGGTAATGAGTGATGTGAAGAAATTGTTATTGGATGAAGCTCATAAATCGAAATATTCTGTTCATCCAGGTGCCACCAAAATGTATCGTGATCTGAAATGTGATTATTGGTGGCCTGGTATGAAACGTGATATCATTAAATACGTCCAAAATTGTCTCACTTGTCTTCAAGTAAAAGCTGAGCATCAACAACCATATGGAAAACTCCAACCTTTGGATATTCCAATATGGAAATGGGAACACATCACCATGGATTTTGTTACAAAGCTGCCGAGAACTCCTCGCCAGCATGATGCCATTTGGGTGATTGTAGACCGATTAACAAAAAGTGCTCTTTTCATACCTATCAAGGAAGCATCATCCTCTGAAGTATTAGCAGAAATCTATATTCGTGAAGTTGTTGCTCGCCATGGAGTACCAGTTTCTATTGTTTCTGATAGGGATACTCATTTTACCTCTCGATTCTGGAAGAAATTTCAAGAAGATTTGGATACTCAACTACATATTAGTACGGCTTTTCATCCCCAAACGGATGGACAAAGTGAACGTACTATTCAAACTCTAGAAGATATGCTGCGAGCATGTGTCATTGACTTTGGTGGTAGCTGGGATTCTCATCTCCCATTGGTGGAATTTTCATATAACAATAGTTATCATTCTTCTATAAAAATGCCACCATATCAAATGCTTTATGGTCGAAAGTGTCGTACTCCCATTTGTTAGGGAGAAGTCGGTCAACGTGAGCTAGGCAGTACTGATGTAGTTCAAATGACTACTGAAAAGATTGATCAAATCCGTGAAAGGCTAAAAATGGCTCAAGACCGACTGAAATCTTATGCTGATAAACGCAGACGACCAATTGAATTCCAAGTGAGTGATAAAGTGATGTTAAAAGTTTCTCCTTGGAAAGGTATCATTCGATTTCGGAAAAGAGGAAAACTAAGTCCAAGATATATTGGACCTTTTGAAATACTTGATCGTGTTGGTCGTGTAGCTTATCGGTTACAATTACCGGATGAGCTTGGCGGTATTCATGATACATTCCACGTATCACAGCTTCGAAAATGTCTTGTAGATGAAGCTTCATACGTGCCTCTTTCAGAAATCCAAATAAATAATAAGTTGAATTATATAGAAGAACCTGTTCAGATTCTTGACCAAAAGATTAAACAATTAAGAAATAAAACGGTTTCTATCGTCAAGGTGCAATGGCAACATAGGAAAGGTTCTGAGTTTACTTGGGAACCTGAAGAATGGATGATGATATATTATCCTGCTGTATATCAAGAATGGTTCGTGAGGACACGAACAGAATAAGTGGGGGAGACTTGTAACACCCCAGAATTCGAGGTATTATTTTAGTGTATCCAGAAATATACATCTTATGAAATAATATTAACGAAATAAAAAGATATTATATAAAACGCAATCGAATTCTTCAGTTCTATACTGTAAATTAAATAAAAGAAGGGGATTAATATGTAATATACGTATGTATCTCATATGTTCTAAAATTCTCCAGACTTTTGACCGTGAGGAACAAAAATCGCCAGAGTCATCACCATCATCAATCTTTCTATATCATTTCAATTCAAGCTTCAGAAATCTTTGATTCTTCATCTTAAACATCATCTCCATCATCATCTCTACCCTTTGTAAGTGATTTCTTTATAAATTATAACTTAGGGTTTAGGTGATTAATGGGTTTTGGTGAATTTCATAAAATTGGAGGGAATTATAGTATGGAATTGAATTAGTTGGTGACCTCTAGCATGATTATCACTATTAGAGATCATCTTAACTTATGAAAATAATGAAATCATTGTAGGGTTTATGATGAAATTTTGGGGTTTTGCTAAAACCCTCTTGAATTTAGTTTACTAGTATAATGAATAGTTAATTATGATGATGGGTGTATAAATAGGTTATGCTAATAAGAAATCAATTAGTTGAGAGCTTTGATTAGTGAATTACTTAGACTAATCAAAGTGGGGGAGAATGAATTATGATTCACTAATTATTTGTTATGAATTTTAGAATCTAAATATATCCTTATGAATTATGAATAGGTGATTAAAGAGCTTGGAATAATTTGTATCATTTTGGCTTGAAATCTTCAATCGAATATTAAGGTGAGTACATTGTGGATCAATTAGGTGAAGGTTATGTGATTTTGGACTGCTTACGAGCAAGAGATTTCACATAACCATGTTATTGTTATTATTGTTGTGTTAATGTAATTGAATGATAAAATGGAGATCTATGATCATGAAATAATAACAAATACGAAATATGTGCTTTGCACAATTGTATCTTATGGGCCGCGGATCCAATTGGTATCTATTACTATCTATGTTTATTATTTGATAGTCTAAAGTCTTGTATGTGATTGAATTGCTTAATTGATTTCCTATGTATTCACTAAGCATTTTATGCTTACTCCGTATCATTTAAATGTATTATAGGTAATATTTCTCAAAGAAAGGATAAGGAAATCAAGAAAGAGTAGCGTGGATTGGTTTGCAAGCTTGTAAGTGCAAGCTCTCTCTTTTGGTATCGTTTTGATGAAACTTGTGTAATACGCCCCAACACCTCTTTTGGAATAATTGAAGTAATGGACAGGAATATGTTTTGTAATAGTTGACTTCTAAAGTCAATAACTAGTGTAAATTATGCAGTAAAGAGGGAATAGAAGTGTTAGTCTGTTAAAAAGGGTTGAATGTGTTGTGGGTGTCAAAATGGGTCACTTTTAACCCATATGTGTATAATAACTTGACCAAGGTTATGAAAGTTTGGTCATTTGTTTTAAGTGTAATTTAGCATTTTAGGGAAGTGGTGAAAGTTGCAAGAGTCACTAGTGTATAAATTGTATCTTGAAGTGTTCACTAAAAGTGCCAAAATGGGCGAAAACGAGTTATACGCCCAAATGTTGTGTCTTTGTGAAAAATGCAAAAGTACAAAAAGGGAAACCTTTAGTTTAGTCATTTGAAGATATCTGCAAAGTTTTAGAATCAAATTCGTTACGGTTTATGAGTTACGATTGATTGAAATCTGTCAAAATTTGAATTAAAGTCTGAACTGGAAATAAACTAGTAAACGCGATCCGGCTAGAAGCCCGGGATCGCGTTCTGCTTTGAAAAATCACCAACTTCGGTTTTTGAACTAATAAACGCGATCCAACTAAGGTGTCAGGATCGCGTTCGTCAGTGTAATTTCGTCACAGAACGTTTTTGAACTTAAAAACGCAATCCGGCTAGTTGTTCTGGGATCGCGTTCGTGCGTGAGAAATTGGTATCCAGTTTATTTTACAACCCTGGAAGAAAATTGTATTAAAATTATTAAGATACTAACTGAGACAACATAATTTGAATTATTAAGAAGTAATGGGACCTAAATGTATTCGCTAAAAAAAAAAAAAAAAAAAAAAAAAATTTCTGGGCGTTTCAACGAAATGCCTTAAGAATATGGTTCGCGAAGCATCTGGCTTACCGGTAATCTCCCAGTCCCGCCAGAAAATTTTTTTTTTTTTTTTTTTAGCGAATACATTTAGGTCCCATTACTTCTTAATAATTCAAATTATGTTGTCTCAATTAGTATCTTAATAATTTTAATACAATTTTCTTCCAGGGTTGTAAAATAAACTGGATACCAATTTCTCACGCACGAACGCGATCCCAGAACAACTAGCCGGATCACGTTTTTAAGTTCAAAAACGTTCTGTGACGAAATTACACTGACGAACGCGATCCTGACACCTTAGTTGGATCGCGTTTATTAGTTCAAAAATCGAAGTTGGTGATTTTTCAAAGCAGAACGCGATCCCGGGCTTCTAGCCGGATCGCGTTTACTAGTTTATTTCCAGTTCAGACTTTAATTCAAATTTTGACAGATTTCAATCAATCGTAACTCATAAACCGTAACGAATTTGATTCTAAAACTTTGCAGATATCTTCAAATTACTAAACTAAAGGTTTCCCTTTTTGTACTTTTTCATTTTTCACAAAGACACAACATTTGGGCGTATAACTCGTTTTCGCCCATTTTGGCACTTTTAGTGAACACTTCAAGATACAATTTATACACTAGTGACTCTTGCAACTTTCACCACTTCCCTAAAATGCTAAATTAAACTTAAAACAAATGACCAAACTTTCATAACCTTGGTCAAGTTATTATACACGTATGGGTTAAAAGTGACCCATTTTGACACCCACAACACATTCAACCCTTTTTAACAGACTAACACTTCTATTCACTCTTTACTACATAATTTACACTAGTTATTGACTTTAGAAGTCAACTATTACAAAACATATTCCTGTCCATTACTTCAATTATTCCAAAAGAGGTGTTGGGGCGTATTACACAAGTTTCATCAAAACGATACCAAAAGAGAGAGCTTGCACTTACAAGCTTGCAAACCAATCCACGCTACTCTTTCTTGATTTCCTTATCCTTTCTTTGAGAAATATTACCTATAATACATTTAAATGATACGGAGTAAGCATAAAATGCTTAGTGAATACATAGGAAATCAATTAAGCAATTCAATCACATACAAGACTTTAGACTATCAAATAATAAACATAGATAGTAATAGATACCAATTGGATCCGCGGCCCATAAGATACAATTGTGCAAAGCACATATTTCGTATTTGTTATTATTTCGTGATCATAGATCTCCATTTTATCATTCAATTACATAAACACAACAATAATAACAATAACATGGTTATGTGAAATCTCTTGCTCGTAAGCAGTCCAAAATCACATAACCTTCACCTAATTGATCCACAATGTACTCACCTTAATATTCGATTGAAGATTTCAAGCCAAAATGATACAAATTATTCCAAGCTCTTTAATCACCTATTCATAATTCATAAGGATATATTTAGATTCTAAAATTCATAACAACTAATTAGTGAATCATAATTCATTCTCCCCCACTTTGATTAGTCTAAGTAATTCACTAATCAAAGCTCTCAACTAATTAATTTCTTATTAGCATAACCTATTTATACACCCATCATCATAATTAACTATTCATTATACTAGTAAACTAAATTCAAGAGGGTTTTAGCAAAACCCCAAAATTTCATCATAAACCCTACAATGATTTCATCATTTTCATAAGTTAAGATGATCTCTAATAGTGATAATCATGCTAGAGGTCACCAACTAATTCAATTCCATACTATAATTCCCTCCAATTTGATGAAATTCACCAAAACCCATTAATCACCTAAACCCTAAGTTATAATTTATAAAGAAATCACTTACAAAGGGTAGAGATGATGATGGAGATGATGTTTAAGATGAAGAATCAAAGATTTCTGAAGCTTGAATTGAAATGATATAGAAAGATTGATGATTTTGATGACTCTGGCGATTTTTGTTCCTCACGGTCAAAAGTCTGGAGAATTTTAGAACATATGAGATACATACGTATATTACATATTAATCCCCTTCTTTTATTTAATTTACAGTATAGAACTGAAGAATTCGATTGCGTTTTATATAATATCTTTTTATTTCGTTAATATTATTTCATAAGATGTATATTTCTGGATACACTAAAATAATACCTCGAATTCTGGGGTGTTACAAGTCTCCCCCACTTATTCTGTTCGTGTCTTCACGAACCATTCTTGATATACAGCAGGATAATATATCATCATCCATTCTTCAGGTTCCCAAGTAAACTCAGAACCTTTCCTATGTTGCCATTGCACCTTGACGATAGAAACCGTTTTATTTCTTAATTGTTTAATCTTTTGGTCAAGAATCTGAACAGGTTCTTCTATATAATTCAACTTATTATTTATTTGGATTTCTGAAAGAGGCACGTATGAAGCTTCATCTACAAGACATTTTCGAAGCTGTGATACGTGGAATGTATCATGAATACCGCCAAGCTCATCCGGTAATTGTAACCGATAAGCTACACGACCAACACGATCAAGTATTTCAAAAGGTCCAATATATCTTGGACTTAGTTTTCCTCTTTTCCGAAATCGAATGATACACTTTCTCCCATTGGTGGAATTTTCATATAACAATAAACTTGAAACGCCCTGAATTCAACAGTTTTTTTATTTTATTTTAGTAAAGTCATTGATAATTTTGGTCCCATTTAATTTCTACATTTTATTCCATTTGAAATCCACGTTTGATTTATACATATTCAAATGAATACAATGATGACACATTATATCAAAATCATAATAGTTTGGGCGATTTATACAATGGTAATTCAAAACGACAATTCAATAGAATGAGAAACTTGTCTAATAACATTACAAGTTTCTATCCACGCTACCTTATTGAATCCTTTCATCCAATTGGTTCAACAAAACCAAACACCTACAACATAAAACCACTGATACGAGTAAGCATATAGCTTAGTGAGTATACAAACAACTAAATAAATAATTCACCAACAAGATATAATTCATTAATAGCTACTTATTTCTTTTAAATAGAAACTATTGAACAACAATAAAGATTATGCAATATTTCGTATGGATTCATGATCCAATAGATACAAGTAAGCATGGCACCAATCCCATATGGATACCAAGCTTAATAGATACTAAATAGTGCCAAGCACTTATTTCGTGATATTCATTTATTTCGTAATAAGCAATCTCTACAATACTAAATCCATATATTCCATATAATTCTCATAATCCTCCTAATTCACATCATTCTCCTAATACACATAATTCTCCTAATTCACATAATGCTACAATTTCACATAATCCACATACTTCAATAATTCACATAATACTATACTATTTCCAAATAACCCAACTACTAACAAAAATCAACAACTATGGTCAACAACCAATATTTCTTAAGATACGAAACATGATACAATATAGAAACACATATAAGATACAGTTATAAGAAACAAACAATAAACAGAACTAGAAGGGACAAACAATATTCCAAACGATTGTATGAATCTCTTGCTCGTAAGCAATCTGAAACATACAATCATTATTCAAATAGTCCTTGTATCACTCACCTTTGCCTTTTAGGGTACATGTATGATTTCACACTCGAATAGCAAAGCCACCATTCTTGATCACTTAACATACAACCTATCAATACAATAACACATGATCATCAAAATCAACTAATACAATCATCAATCCATCACCTCTTTTGGATTGATTATTTCTAATTCATGATCTCTCCTTTCATAATCTTCATCATTTCACTATTTCATTACTTGTATAATCATATACATAACTTGATTACTTGTATTCCATTTTGATTATTACTTTAATTCACTTAATCATAATCATTCTCATAATCATAGTTAATCATATTGCTTAATTCTCTTGATTCAATACTTCAATATCTATTAATCATATTCCAATAACCTTTTTAAAATACCAATTAAGGTGTATTAACACCAATTCATCATAATTAACTATTCATTATACTAGTAAACTAAATTCAAGAGGGTTTTAGCAAAACCCCAAAATTTCATCATAAACCCTACAATGATTTCATTATTTTCATAAGTTAAGATGATCTCTAATAGTGATAATCATGCTAGAGGTCACCAACTAATTCAATTCCATACTATAATTCCCTCCAATTTGATGAAATTCACCAAAACCCATTAATCACCTAAACCCTAAGTTATAATTTATAAAGAAATCACTTACAAAGGGTAGAGATGATGATGGAGATGATGTTTAAGATGAAGAATCAAAGATTTCTGAAGCTTGAATTGAAATGATATAGAAAGATTGATGATGGTGATGACTCTGGCGATTTTTGTTCCTCACGGTCAAAAGTATGGAGAATTTTAGAACATATGAGATACATACGTATATTACATATTAATCCCCTTCTTTTATTTAATTTACAGTATAGAACTGAAGAATTCGATTGCGTTTTATATAATATCTTTTTATTTCTTTAATATTATTTCATAAGATGTATATTTCTGGATACACTAAAATAATACCTCGAATTCTGGGGTGTTACAAGTCTCCCCCACTTATTCTGTTCGTGTCCTCACGAACCATTCTTGATATACAGCAGGATAATATATCATCATCCATTCTTCAGGTTCCCAAGTAAACTCAGAACCTTTCCTTTGTTGCCATTGCACCTTGACGATAGAAACCGTTTTATTTCTTAATTGTTTAATCTTTTCAGTAGTCATTTGAACTACATCAGTACTGCCTAGCTCACGTTGACCGACTTCTCCCCAACAAATGGGAGTACGACACTTTCGACCATAAAGCATTTGAAATTCCAAATCCTATTTTAACCAATCATGAAATTGGTTAATTACTATTTTCGCTACTTCACGTTGACCGACTAGGCTAATTACTATTTTAACCAATCATGAAATTCCAAATCCTATTACATAAGGTTCTAGACCTCATTAAACGTTCTATTATTAATTCTACACATATTAACCATCAAATATTTCGCTACAGGGAATCATATCAATTCAAGCAATCAATTCTATTACTACTCATAATTAAGATAACAATTCAAATAATTCATATAGGTTTAAGCTTAGGCAATCCTATTGTGGATTACCTAATTCTCTTAAACCATCGCTCTGATACCAACTTGAAACGCCCTGAATTCAACAGTTTTTTTTTTTTTTTTTTTTTTAGTAAAGTCATTGATAATTTTGGTCCCATTTAATTTCTACATTTTATTCCATTTGAAATCCACGTTTGATTTATACATATTCAAATGAATACAATGATGACACATTATATCAAAATCATAATAGTTTGGGCAATTTATACAATGGTAATTCAAAACGACAATTCAATAGAATGAGAAACTTGTCTAATAACATTACAAGTTTCTATCCACGCTACCTTATTGAATCCTTTCATCCAATTGGTTCAACAAAACCAAACACCTACAACATAAAACCACTGATACGAGTAAGCATATAGCTTAGTGAGTATACAAACAACATAAAACCACTGATACGAGTAAGCATATAGCTTAGGGTTTATGTGAATTAAGACTTCTAATCTTCAATTGAGTTGTTCTAAGGTAAGAATCATCACTTAAATCCCTCTAATTACTTAATTAAAAGTTAGGGTTTAATCAATTTAAACCCTAGGTTGTTAGAATTTGATGGGTAAGTGAGAAATCATGTTAATTAAGGCTTCATACATGCTATTGAGTTAGAAAGATTATAAAATTCATCTTAGTTATGTTAATAAAACTATGATCATATTGTAATTGGGTAATTAGTTGTTTATGTGTATGTATGATCACCATAGAATGATATTCTTGGTGAATTTTAATGATGATGGTAAGGAAGAATGTTACTTACCCATTTGAATATGATTATAGAGTAAGGGTTATGAAACTTATGTGAGAATTTTAGGTGTTATGTGAGTTAGCACCTAAGTTATGTTTAAGAAGTAAGAATAAGTCATTTAAATGTGTAGTTGATATGTGTTATGTGATTATGTGAATAGGTGATCAAGTGTGCAAGAATTCAAGTAATTGTTTGAGCTAATCGCAAGGTAAGTACATGGATATGTGGAGCCAAGGAATGAATTATCATTTGCTTGGCGGTATCCAAGTAATGACTATGTCATTAGCTTGGTTTAATGTCAATTTGTATGAATTGGCATGTTAGATGTTATGGATCCTTAACTTGTGGCAGATTTTATGTTAGAATTCCATTACTTACTAAGCTTTTATGCTTACACGTTATGTTTAACATGTTACAGGAAGTTCAAGTAAGATAAAGGAAGAAACGGGAAAGAGGCCCATGGGAAGCTAGTGGTGGAGCTCATTGCTTTGTTGGTAATGAGTTTCAAATTCTTTATGATCATGCTCTAGATACAATTACACCCCTTTGTAAGGTTAATGGTACATGGGTTATGTTTTGGGAAAAATGGTTTAGTCTCACTTGTGATGGCAAGTCATGTTTTGTTGTAGTCAAAGTGAAACTTGAGTGAGACTTGTATGTTTAATGGTTGGAAGTATGTTTAATAACTATTCTCTTTCAAGAAATGATATAAGGTCATGTTTTGTGAAAATGTTGAATTAAAAGTGTTAGTCATGGTAGTCATAGTCAAATGTCAATATAAATAAGTTAGTTTGACTTTATTGAGTCAATTGAGTGAAAAGTGATAAGAAAGTGGAGTTATTATGGTCAAAGACCCAACCGGGTCATTTTGGTGCCCAAATGGGTCACCAATGGGCTTACATGTCAAAGTGGGTTAGACATGATGAAAGTCAAATGTTTTGATGTTAATAAGTTCCATTGTTGATGTTGGAAAAGTGTTAAAATAATGGAAGTCACAAGCGTAATGGTTTAGGAGTTGATATGTCAAGATTTTGAGTCGAAAATGGACTAAAACTCGTCTACGGGTCAAATCTTGATAAAATGTAAATTTTGAAAAAGTGGAAATAAGGAAATGTTTATATGGCTATAGTGAACGTGTGTGCAAAATTTCAGGTCCTAACTCCTAACGAGTAAAAAGTTATGCACATTTGAAATTTGTTAAAAAGTTGACTTTTGCTGACTTCCAATTTGTGCTTGGCTACGCGATCCCAGAAATATTTCTGGATCGCGTATGATAGTGTATTTTTGAATCAGAATGTTTTTCAAGTGCTTACTCGATCCGACTTCTTTCCGGGATCGCGTATCATAGTAGAAACTGGATATTTTGGTTTTTAAAAGCCCATTTTAGCTATGATACTTTATTATAGGTCAAGTATATAAATGGAGTAGTTGTGGGACATTTCCAAAAAGCGTTAAAAAAAATGGTCATGTTTTCGGGGTGTTTCAAAAAGTCATAAAATCGTTTGAAAAAAATCCTCACGTATTCTCGAACAATTCAAATTATGACATTAATTGAGCTCAGAGAACAAGAAAACATGCATCATAGCCTAAACTTACAATCATCATATCAAAAGAATTCATGAATAAATTAAAATATAATTGTTAAAGAATTCAAATAATAATAATAATAATAATTATTATTATATATTATTATTATTATTATTATTAATTATTATTATTATATATTATTATTATTGTTATTATTATTATTATTATTATTATTATTATAATAATAATAACAATAATAATAATATATAATAATAATAATTAATAATAATAATAATAATAATAATAATAATTATTATTATTATTATTATTATTATTATTATTATTATGTATGAATGAAAACACAAAATATTATTATTATTATTATTATGTATGAATGAAAACACAAAATAGGATAATAATAATAATAATAATAATAATAATAATAATAATAATTATTATTATTATTATTATTATTATTATTATTATTATTATTATTATTATTATTATTATTATTATTATCCTATTTTGTGTTTTCATTCATACAGGTTTGTCGAAGGTCACTCTGGAAGCAGTCTCCCTACCTTTGGGTATAAATATGACTGTCTACATCTTACCTCTCCCATACCCCGCCCTCGACGGGATTGGGTAGTGTTGTTGTTGTGTAATATTGATTGAACTAAGACAATAAGCAAACATGCATCATAACCTAAACTTACAATCATCATATCAAAAGAATTCATGAAAAATTATAATATAATTGTTTCTATCAAAATCCTTACCATATACAAAATCTATCAAGCTCTGTTGGTCTTCCATTATTTATATTTTCATACAAAATGATAAAATTTATATCATACACATTATCTGCGTAATTATAAAAATAAAATAGGCATTCAATGGTCCGTGTATATACACGAGTTTGAGGGCTTGTAACTATCTCTATACATATAAAGCATTTTGCTTATGATCTTAAAATTATACTCCGTTGAGTCACTGGTCGCTGACCAACTCAATGACAACTAACTCAATGAAGGAAATGATTAAGTCAAAGTTGCTGTTGCTGAAGTTGTACTCCCTGGTTGCTGTCGTGCTACTTAAAGAAAACTGATATACTGAGGAAGATTAAAACTCAACTTGATGTGTCGCTGACTTCAAGTCTAGCAGCGAGAGTTTTACTTCTTCAAATAAAGGCAAAAGTCACTGCCCTAATAAAAGCTAGTTACTGAAGATATATAGTTCAAGACATTCTACAAGAGCATGATAGCTCGCAGTGAATGAGGAGGATTATTACATCTTCAGTGACTATATCAATAAAGTTTCTTCACAAGTACAAGTCGCTCTTCATGTGTACGTCAGCAAGTGTTTCTCGTACTTAAAATATCTGAAGAGTTATGTGGCAGCAAGTGATTGGTTTTAAGGAAGAAGAGATATTTGCGGTAACAGAATTGGGACCCACAGAATGTCGGTTAATCAGTGATCAAGCCAATCAAGTAGCTACACGTGTCATTCCATGATCCTATTTTATAGGAGATATTTACGGGATACTTGTAGTATATATCGAGTAGTACGTTGTACTTAGAAACTTGCCGTTGTGTACGTGTTAATCACTTGTCTGTCAGTGAGTAATCTGTCTAAGCACGTACCAGCGATCATCGAGTGAGCAGTTAGCGTGTTTGTCCACTAATGTTCATCTCTTGTAATAATTAGCTTAAGTGTTTAGATTAGCTTAGGCTAGTCTATTCCGCAATCAACACTCAGTGAGTTTTGTTATCAATAAAATTCACAATTAAGCTATTATTACGTGTTTGTTCTTTAAAGTTATTATTATACTCTGTTTGTGATAAGTTAATTAAAAACTTGATAAATCAACTTAGATAAAATTGAAAAAGTTTTTAATTGTATTCAACCCCCCTTCTACAATTAAACTTTACTTATTGAGATTCCAAATCACTAAGCAATAGTGATTCAGGGACTATCATACTCAACTAGAGTAAATGACTAAATTGCCCCTATAATAACTATATTAGGCAAGCAATGAAATTAGAATAGTCAACTAATTAATCTTATATAAGGAAAATATCAAAAAATAAAAATCATTGATGATTCTAAGTAGCATTATAATTTGAATTTCAAAGTAGTATATATCCTAACAAAAACTCACAAAAAGTCTTAACGGTTTCTTTTAAAATAACAATTAAGTAGATCTTACATTCATGTTATAACACAAAAGCTACGGTTTTACTCTGTCAAATAAAAGATTATATAACCTTCGATTAAATTCAATTTATTGGTAATGTATTAAAACTAAATGGAATACATATCACGCTACTTTGCGTAGGTATTCTGCTAGTAATATATAAAGCATCTCAGTAATTTAATTATAGAAATTCTTAAAATTAAAACTCAACATTTTTATATTTAGTTATCTAATTATCATTCTCATTTTACAATATAACCCCATCATTTTCACATATTTTTCATTTTTCACTAACTGTATCCCGAATCACAAACTTTACATACGCATAAACTAGAGTTATCAACTCACAATCACAGTTAATCCAAACACATTAAAGTACTAAACTCCACTGCATTGCGCGAGTAATACGCTAGAGAGAGAAGTAACTAGGTGAAAAGAGAAGTGAAAATGAGATGTAAATTGTGTCTTGAATGTTGTTGATGGTGTCCCACATATATAGGGAAAGCTTGTTGACCGTATTTGACTTCCAAAAACCAAGTCGTATGTGTAAGACCGTATCAAGCAACCATTTTTAAACAAATGTTGTTTGGACCAGAGTGTATACGGCCTGGACCAGACCATATGCTGTTTTCGCTCTAACTTCTTTGTTACTCGTCCATTTTAGCTGATTCTCACGGCATCATCTTCGTAATTTCTTGAAGTTTAAGGATCAAAGATAACTTCTCCTATTGGTCTGAGTCAGGTTTGCGAGTCGTTGGCCTTTATGTGCGCGGTTGTAATTTGTTTCATCGTTTTGGCTCTAAAATCTTCGTTATAACTCCGTTATCGTTGATTCTTCTTGCATTGTCTTCGTAATCACCTAATTAACAAAATAACACAAATAACTATAACTATAATATTTGAAGTAAAATGTTAATTATTTGATCATAATGGCATAGATAACGTGAGTAAAAACGTGACTTTTTACGCATTATCAGTGCCCAAATAATTTTAACATTTCTATCTTTTATAGAACTCAAACGTTGTTTTTTTTATCATAAAAGGACAGAAATATTTGTTAAAAATTTCATGGTGCCGACATTTATACGCGTTTAGATTTAGTTCCCAACATCCTAATTATTAAACTTCTTGATTTGTAACACTGTATTCGTTAAGATCATAAATTTGATCAACTTTTAAAATTAGTATCACCCATCAAGATCATATTATTTTGTGCAAAATATAACAATAAAAAATGAAAAAGTTGTACGAATGAATTTCAGTGAGTAAGCTAAGCATGCCCTTTTGGCAATATAATTAAAGTCATCAATGATCTATGTGTAATTTGTTTATTAATATTTAATAGGATTAATTAAAATTCTATTTAATATTTAAATCAATAAAAATGGAAAGCCACGTGATAGTCATAGAATTTGGTAAATATATTGTTTAATGCAGTTTTTCTAAATTTTTCATTTGTATTTTATGAATCACAAGCAATGTACAATTAAGTGTACTATTTTTGCCAACTTTGTTGAGACTTTGATGCCTATCTATCTAAGCAAGATACTCGAACTCATTGTCTTCTCATTGTACAATTTTGAAAAATTAGTGATTACCTTGGTAGTTGGTACTTTTCATTGTCCTCATACTATTTTCACATATCTTTTCGTGTCAAGATGCATAATATACTTACTTAGAAAATATTGTTGTATTTTGATGACTTTTCTATCTCTAATGCTCTTCGTGGAATGTAATTCTTTTGCAATGAAAAAATCAATGAAATGCAGAGCTACATTAAAATGTAAAATGGTTTGAAGGTATTGCGTCCACTGATAGGGAACTATTCTATCTAATGTGTCATTATCATGTGTTTATCTCGAGGTGTTTGGTAGGATTAAATTTGAACATACTTGATTCTTTTTCTTAGCTCCCTATAAATCGAAATCTTCCACTAGGATTCGTGAATAGTGTAATCTACAATTTGATAGAAATTAGAGAGAATTTTGTAAATGGGAAAACTATAAAGGATAATAGTGAAAGGAAATTGGTAAAAAGAGAATGATTACCTTAAAATTTTAAAGAGAATATTATATCTCATGGTTTTATGATAAAATGATGATAAGTGGTCCAATTTATCATGATAAAATGAAGTTTTAGTTTGGCATTGAATTTAAGGAGTAATGGCTATTGGGTTCTTTTGACTTGTTATATGGCTATTTTCGTTTGATTAATTACAATATTAGACATGTTTGTGAAAAACCATGGTAATAGTTCAAACTTCAAACAAATAATAAAGCCTAAAGGTCCAAAAGAGCCACCTAAGGATTGCACATATGTTGTGTTGCAACAAAATTTCAATTTACGCTGCATTTAGTTTGCTGTATTTTTTTGATGGAATTGGAATTTATTAAAGAATTAGAATTTCATGGAATGTGAATTCCTTTGAACGAGGGATTTTGATGACATATAACTCAATTCATTTGTGAACCAAAAATGTTTGTAGAATTGGATTGAGATTACAATTCTATCGAATTCCGTTGAATTCAACTAACCAAACATAATATAATGTTTACGTTGTTTAGCACTTAAATACCACGCATGAGACGTCAATTGGTTCATTGAAGAGCATATTTGTTCTCTGGTACGATCACTCTAATAAAATTAAAATTAATATTTATAATACAAATGTATGTGAAATACCATCAAAATAGTGAGTTGCCCTTCAAACATGAAATTACATTTCAATTCTAACATATATAATAAAAACAATTTTTTTTAATAATAACCTTCTTTTCTTATATACGTTTCCTCAAACTCATACTCAATTTTAATCACATTTAAGAACCAAATACCACCATGCTTATAGTAAGAAATATTATATACACGCTACACAAACTTATATAGGTGCATCAAAGTTGTTTTGAAAAAATAATTGTATGGAATAGATAAGAATATGTTGTGTGAATCTAAATCTGAAACGCTTATTAAATATTTTTGACTTAAACTTAGCAAAAGGAAGATGGAAAATACCCAACATGCCCCTTAGATTAAAGTCGACCGAGAAGTTTAATAACATAACTTTTTTGACATATCTCAATAGAAAGAAACAACACCTTCCAGTAAATATATACCACGTACGCAAGCTGGCATATCCTTGTAAGTACATAATGTACTAGTCAAACCAAATTCTTTCTATTTGGAAACAATCTTGCTGAATTTATTTTACCTAAAAATAGACTCTAACCATTTGGGAACAATCTTCTTAAAAGATAAATATTGTACACACTCGAAGAAAGCAGTGTCAAAATCTACACTCTTGCACATAACCATATATCTCACTACAAATTCAGAGATTATTAAGATACTTTCATTTTTGTTACAATATTGATAACAAACTAATTTTATTACAATGTACAGATAACAAATGCTACATATTAGCAATGTACTTTACATATGTATTTCAAGTTAGATAATATACATATGAATCACGTTACCTATATCGACACATTTTTATACTATTCATTACCTACATTTGTAATAAGATTATTTTATTACTATACCCATATTGGAACGCATGTGAAAGTACGCTACTAATATATGACTTTAACCCATATAAAAATGAAAGTCAAATTAAACCACATATCTCACTACATATTATTGGTGTGAACTCATTTGGATAGTGATATTTGAAGTATAATTTTTATCCAAAAGAAAAATATTGATTTTAGAACCAAAAACGTACCGGTCTTGATTTCAGTATTGAATACCCTTTTATAGAATAAAATAACTTATATGCCAATTCAGGTTATCTTATATCTCTAACGCGTGGAACCATATGATTTAGCTTAAACTGAAACATGTCAAATTAGCTTAAACATTTCAAAAGAAAACCTCTACATCTATTATTTCAACAAATGAGATTAAATTTAAAATTAATACTAAAACAAACCATAAATAATTCTAATAGTAAAGTTGACCATAAATATTTGGCACCTATTTCGATCGGTGCAAAAATTTGTGTTTTAACCTATGACCTAAGTACCTAACCCGCCCCTTTGGAACCTTTACCAGATTCACATATCCTACTATTTATATAACGTGTACATATACAATAAAAGATCATTATGCAGGTTTCTTCTCTGTAGTTCTGGTCCCAATCTTTGCGCAAGTCTAAAAATCATTGAGTGAGCGTTTTAATACAACTTTGTGGTTCACATGACAAAAAGTCAAACATTTCGAGAGTATAAATAGACTAGTACCTTGACTTGTCTTCATCTAATTGTAGACCAATTTTGATCTTTTCTGATAATACAACTACCTTTAAGTGAGAAAGTAATGCATCATAGCCTTTTTGACAATTTTAAAGTAGTTCCAAACTGATTAAGGATCGCATCTATTGATTTCCTCCATCTCGGATTATTGAACTATTTCTAAACAATTAAATAGTGAACATTGTTAGTACAGGTCCGTATTTTCTCTTCTGGATCAGAGCATATATGTGACCCTTCACCATAGATATGAACAACAACTTTTTTTGGACAGGAATATTTGGTAACCCATGGTAAACATTAGAGAAGCCAAAAACTATACAATAAGAAATATGGTTGGCAATTTGATGCACGTGAAGGTCGTCCATACTGAAATAAAATGTTACAACTTTAGCAAAATCATGGTAGCAACAATCATTTACACAATTAATCCTGAAAACCCTAATTTTAATTCAAATTAAAAACCAAAATCACAATACCTTGTGGTGATGATGAAAAAATTGAAAATCATGATATCAACAAACTAAAAGCGTCATGTATAGTTTTAAAATTGCAATACCAATTTCGATTCACGTTTGGCTTGTGAAGTTGATTCATTAAACGGAATCTTCAAAATCTTCAAGAGAGGGGCGTTATTTGCTGAATGAAATATGATCAATTGCACGCGTCATGTATGTTTGATGAAACGACAATAAAAATATGTAGAAGGTACATTGTTGATATGTACCTGACGAAAATGAAGTTAGATGAAGAATCCGTTTAATGTTCAACCTTAATCGTATTTCAATCCTAAGGGAAAGAATCATGGAAATAAATCAAAATCAGTAGAAGGAATAAAAATTATTTACATAATATATTCTATAAACCCTAATTTCAGTTTAAATCAAAAACAATAATCTCAATACCTTGTGGTGATAGATGAGAAATTGATCGAGGGAATGAAATTCAAATCGATTCTAATATTTAACCACAATTATCTCATACAAAGTTGGAGAATAGAGACGCGTGATGTGGACAAAAAGGTCGAGATAGTATTTGATATATTTCTTCGTCACGTAGACTGCTACGTATACTGAGATTGCAATGGAGAAAATAAAAGGAAAAAATGGGAGAGTAGGAAAGTTTTGAAAATTAAATCGGTTATGGTAACTATCGTTTCTGTTACAAATTTGAATCTCGAATTTATTGCGTTTAATTTTTTCAGGACAATTAATTAATTGATTTATTTAAATTATTAAATGGGTTAATGGCGCAGATCGACAACGAACATTCCCTTTTTTGTTGAGTTAGGGTATGAACCCAATTTATTATATAGGTCGGTAACGAACTTTCAAATTATGTTTCGAGTTAGGTAACGAAATTTTTTTTTCGTATAACACGAAAGTTCGTTACCTAACTCGAAACATAAGTCGAAAGTTCGTGTCCAATATATGTTTCGAGTTAGGTAACAAACTTTCGAATTATGTTTCGAGTTAGGTAACAAACTTCCAAATTACGTTTCGAGTTAGGTAACGAACTTTTCGAGTTACGTAAAAAAAAGTTTGTTACCTAACTCGAACTTTTTTTTGAAAGTTCGTTACCGATCTGTATAATAAATTGGGTTCATACTCTAACTCGACAAAAAAAAAGTTCGTTGCCGATCTGTGCCATTTACCCTTATTAAATTAGAATTAAATAAGGTTAATTTAGTAATTAAGTGATAATGAGGGTTATTTTTTGGCAAATCAAGGAAGTAATCTTTGATCAATGGACCTAATTTAATTTATTTTGTCATCCAGTGATCTAGATTAGCCCATAGAAAACGATTTGCTTTTTGATTATTCTAATATGGGCATATTTTAATAGATAAAGAGATATAACAGGGAAGGGATGAAACCCCTCTTTATAGTCACATAATTCATTTTACAATAGGTTCTAGGTTTTACCCGTAATTTTTGTGCTCAACGATTTATTGTCTTACATATATTTTAAAGGAGGAGATATATACCTGATATTAAATTAAATAATTTTCAAGTATATTTATATCCTTTTTGGTGATTTGGATTATAAAGTTTGTTACCATGTTGGTTCATCAATCGATTTTCTGGTCATCTGGACCTGTAAGCAATTTGATAATTTGTTCTAAGTCGTTTGTCGGTAATGGATTTTAGGTTTTTCGAGTTTGTTTTACCTTGATGAAAAAATGATATCATTCTGATTTGGAAGATGGGGCAATGAACTCGAAAATTGATTCCGTATTTTGTGACATAACTGTTGACTACGGATTTGTATGTGCCCGAAGTTATGATCCGAAAATGTTGAATATTACGGTTGTGACATCTTACTCGCTGTTTGTTGATTTTTTTCCTAATACTTATTATCCGATTTTTCTAGCAGTAGTAAGATGTCATAATGATTTATTTGGTCTTACTTTTTTGTTGATATGAGTAAAGCTTGTGTTTGGATCGGTACCTGGTTTGTTTCCATATCTACACGTGAGAATTGACACCCAACATAAGAAAACAAGCGTTTCTATTGTGAAGAGCATAAATGGGTCGTAATTGTTACTTTATACCATGATTTTCACAAGTGATAGTTTACCATTGCCGGTCTTTCTTTGTGCATGTTAAGCTAACCATTGATTCATGAAGTAACAAAGTTTGATTATCATATCTATATCAATTTGGGTATGCTCTCATATACGCATCTCGAGTATGCTCTCAAATACGCGTCTCAACTGGGTATGTACAGACAAAATCAACATCTCTTATGTTTGTGATTAGTATTTAACTCAGGTGCCCAAATTATTTATTTCAAGAATTGTATAAATGCGACGGCATATCACTGGCGTTGTATGATTTGTTCATTAGAAAGAATGAGCAAAAATGTCATTTAATTAATGAATTAGTAATTAGTTAGGAGTTTATTAGAAATTAGTTAATTAGTTATAATAAGTTTTGGATATATATGTAATTTAAAATTTTGATTGGATATACTCATATACGGGTGCAATTTTTAAGTTGAAAGTGGATTTGTATGTAAATTTTCCATAAAATCTAAATCCAATGCCTTTTCTAAAAAAAAAAAAAAAAAAAAAAAAAAAAATCTAAATCCAATAACTACGGATATCCAATTCCGGCCCATACGGGGTGAACCCGGGCCCATCGTTTAGCATATATATACATAAACGATCCATCGTATCATACGCTCCGTATAAACTCACAGCGGTCAATAGTTGCACTCTCACGCAAGAAACCAAACCATAATATGGAAGAAGATACACCGGCAACAAACCCTCACCATGAATTGATCACCGCATTCTCAGAAATCACTTCCGCTTCAAAAGAAGAAGCCACTTTCTTCCTCGAATCACACAATTACGATCTCGATTCCGCCGTTTCCACCTTCTTCGAAACCTCCACCGTTGCCGCCGGAGAACACGCTCCGGTACCTAACCGGAACCCTAACCTTTCTGATGATATCCAAATATCTCCTTCTTCGTCTCCGTCTCGTTCCCGATCAGCTTCTCCACCGCCTTCGCTAGGGTTACAACAATTGGCCGGTGGAAATCCCTACAATTTAAGATCGAGAAACAGTGGTGCGGATAAGAAGGCGTCTGGTAGTAGGTCAACACGGTCAACGGGACGGATACGGACGTTTGCCGATCTGAATCAACCTGGTGATGAATCCAGAAGTGATTCGGATGAACCTAATGAGTATTACACTGGTGGTGAAAAAAGGTACTGTAATATTATTACTCCGTATAATGTAGGGTTTATTCTATTTCTCAATTCTTGTTTATTATTTTATTTTAATTATAGATTTGATTGGTTGATTTGTTTATCAAAATAAACAGAATGAATCTTATATTGACGATGATGATTATATTTATTGTTTATATAGATTAATGCATGATGTTCTATATAGCGTTTAGATATTTTGAGATTGATTAGAATTGCTATTAAGTGCAGTTACGTTTCCAAGATTATTGAGTAGGACTGAAGAAAAGAATATTCTTTCATTAGCCTGTAAAAATACCTAAACTATTATAAAACAATAGTAGAATTTATCGAATGGATTAGTGTGCTTCATAATATGTCTATATACTTTGTAAACTCTTGCTTATGTTTATATCTGAGTTTGTGGTCTCGATCAATCAGATTTTTGCTTTTATAAAGGCATACGAAATCTACTATCTGGATACATCATCCAATGCCAGAGGTTATAATGTGTCTCTAGCTTATATGTTTTTAATCATGCTATCATTGATGATCAGTACCAGGCCCGTCCCTTGGATTTCATTGGCCCTGTGCCGTAATTTTAAATTGGGCCCCTTATTCAAGCTTTTAATTAGATTTTGTGTTGGTGCAAAGTATTATGTTAATTGATAATTAGCATGTAAAAAAGACATAATGACATAATGACTGTAAGATTAGCATGTAAAAAAGAATAACACAAGCCGGACTCGAACCCAAGACATTGTATTCAAAAAACATGGACTTGTCCAGAGTACTACAAGACTATTACGTTGGTACTTTGTTTCTTATAATAAATATATAATAGCATATTAATATTTTAGGCCCCTCAAAAAATTGGGCCCTGTGCTGTGGCCCAGGTTGAAAACCCCTAGGGCCGGGCCTGATCAGTACAATTTGCTAATGTGAATATCATAGATTTAGAATTTCAGGTACCAAATCTTAATGTACAGAACGCTTCATATGCATATCTTATGATCATGCAACTATGCAAGATTAACACAAGGTGTTTTATTTTTGTTTTAAACACTTTCGTGTTTGATAAAAGTAGATTATTGAGTTTGACCTAAGAAACTTATATTCTTTTATTAATTTAAAACATAGGTAAAGTGTATGTTTTCTCTCAATTAATATCAGCTGATCTCTGTTTTAGTAACTTTTACTGTTCTTTACTAGAGTGTATTTATTTCTCTTTCAAAACTTGGGCTTGCTTTCCATTATCTGGGAATATTGTGTGAACGTAGGTATTTTGTCAGTTGTTATAGAAGGTTAACTCAGCTTGACATGAAAAAGATAAATTTGAATACGTTATGGAGTTTGTTCAGAAAAAAAAAAGAATAGGTAATGGAGATTTACACCGTTACCTTGTGCTAGTGTCCTCCTTAGTTTGTTTATTGCCATGCTAATGTTGTACGGTGTATATAGTTAGATTTGAGTGTGTATGCCAATGAAATGAGATTCAACAAGGCTCTGGCTTAATATTATACGGAGTATTATATATTGCTTTAATAATGCACACAATTTTAAGGGTTTGATGTTAAGTTTATGTTAATGCTAATCTTTTTAAGCACACAAGGTATTCACGTTGTGTTTTTGTTTGGGAGTTTTTCAAGTATTGGCAAATGCAACATATGCACAACATTTTAAGTACAACTCTCTTTATTGAATAATAATAGATTGCTCCTTTCGGCATTATTTTGCTGGTGGTCAAATACATGAAGCGGCAGTGCGAACATGACATCCATGATCCATTATAACATTGTAAAAGCAATTTGACATTTATCTATGATTGCAGTGGAATGCTCGTGCAGGATCCAACAAGGGTGAATGATGTGGAATCACTGTTTAACCAAGCTAGACAAGCAGGGGCAGATGAAGGAACTCTTGATCAACTTCAGCCATCTTCAAGCTCAAGAAGCTTTACTGGAAGAGGAAGACTACTATGTGGAGAGACACCACCTGCTGCTCCCCAACAAACTGAACCTGAGGTTAACACACATACCATCACTTTCTGGACCAATGGCTTCACAGTAAATGATGGTCCTTTGAGGAGGCTGGATGATCCTCAAAATGCATCTTTTTTGGAGGTAGAATTTTCAGTTCTTAACCCTAGTTTGATCAACAAACAATAACACATAAAAATAAATCAAGTAGGTTTTATTGATGTTCAAGAGCTCTGTCTGCTCTCTATTGATAAGAAGTTGTCTTTTTTACTTACTTTATCCCATTCAAAAATAAAGAACTTTCTTTCATCAAATCAAGTTCAGCATAAAAGAAATCGCACTTATTATCTGTATGTATAGATTTGCCTGACTCTAGTTTGTATTATACTAAAACTGTGAATCATAATATATCTGACACATTTAATTTCGTTGATGCTACCATCAAAGTTTTAAATAATGAGTAAAGTAATTATTTGAGTTAAAGTTGGTTCCTCCTAAGTTAATAATTAATAATTTGATGTGGTTTGTTTGAAGCTACCTGAAGTAGATTTTGATCAAGGTTGGTTCCTTTTATGTAATCAGCCTCATAAGAGTTAAAATGGTCATCCTTACTTGCATCACCATTAACAAGTTATATTGTTGGTAAATCAAAATGGTTTGATTCTGGATTAATTACTAATTAATTTAACATACTTGGTGATGCAGAGCATAAGGAAGTCTGAGTGTCCAGAAGAACTCAAGCCTGCTAAAGGAAGAGCTCCTGCCCATGTTAGTCTTGTGAGGAAGCTGGAGGAATACCCTGTAAGTGTTTTTCTTGCCTCTAGTTATGTCTTAGAGAATTTGTAAATCGTAATCTGAATAGATTTGTTCGTTAGTAAATTGGTTGACTTTTGTAAATTCTGCTCATTCATACATGCATACACATATGTGCAGGTCCAGAAACAACGTCCTGTTGCCTTTGTGGGAGTGGGTAGAACCTTAGGCACTTCCACCTCTTCAGAGGACACCATAGTCGCCCCTTTGGCCCCTGCAAATGCTGCCCCAACTCCATCTATGGGCCTAGTTGTGGATGACACTTTACCATCTACTTCTATTCAATTGAGATTGGCTGATGGGACCCGTATGGTTTCACGCTTTAATTTCCATCACACGATAAGCAATATCCGTTCATTCATTGATGCATCGAGGCCTGGAGGGACCAGGGCTTATCAGCTACTAACAATGGGATTCCCTCCGAAGCAGCTTAACGATTTGAATCAGACAATTGAAGAAGCTGGGTTAGCCAATTCGGTTGTAATCCAGAAACTTTAATAAGTTTCACCAAATTTGTACTTTAAATTTACTAGTGTTTCTTGCTTGTTTCAACAATAGATCCACACATAGATGGAGTGAACTATAGGGTTCTTTTGACTCTACCTGGTTTGAACGATTGGGTTCTATTGACTCTTGTTATTGGATGGTTACTTCACAATAGTAGGGTTCACTTCTAAGGTCTAAGTCTATATTTTAGTCGTATTTATGTATATCATTATCTGAAATGTCCGGTTAAATATATATAAAAATAATTATAATTGAAATATTATAGACACATCGGGTGTTTTTGGATGATAAGCTTTTAAAGCTTAAGCTTATATTTTTTCATAAGCTATAGCTACAAGCTTTGTTTGGTAATTAAAGTTTATAGAATATTAAGCCCTTGAGAATTAAGTTACTCTAGCTAGCTTTTAAAATAAGCTACAAGCTTATAGAATGTAAAATTACACAAATACCCCTCTCTAGTATCTACATGTATTTCTATGCTTTACTTTTTTGTTCTTTTATGTTTATTTCAAATTCAGTTACTTTACAAAACACTTCTAAAAAAATATATAAAAGCTCTACCTTCCGGCTTACACCAAACACACCCTTACTTGTATTACTTAGGAATTTAGATAGAAGAATTTCTATTTTTATTTTGAAGAATTAAAAGCAAATGTATAAAATTAATTAATATGAAACAAAATGTTTGACCGTTGAATATTAAAAGATCTTTTTAATATCATTTCTTTATTAGAAAACCTAAAACATATTTAAGAGATTTGACAAAGTAACTTTAGTGTCTATCATTTTCTCTTTTCAATTAATACATATATTATCCAATACCTATATATAGAATGCAATAAAGTAAGATGTAATAATAATTATAAAAAAATAAAACCTCACATATTAATTTAAAAGCATATAATATATGGGTTAAGTGTTTGTAAATTTATATAACTATGCGTTGACTTCTTTAGTGTGTACGTAACTAAATTGACCTCCATTGTATGTACGAAACTATTTATTGTCGTACATTGTATGTATTTTGGTGACGTGTTATCAAATATAAGGTGACAAGTGGCATCTTTACCAGTTGACAAGTCACCAAAATACATACAATGTACGACAATAAATAGTTTCGTACATACAATGGAGGTCAATTTAGTTACGTACACACTAAAGAAGTCAACGCATAGTTACATACATTTACAAATAGTTAACCCATAATATAATTCATTCAATGTCACGCATTAAATTCTATTTCCCATTATATTAAATCAAGAACTCATCTTCTACCTTAAACACCTTCGTCACAAATCACAACATGCATATACCTAGGGTTTCTGCTTAATTTCTCTTTAATTCAACAATCTCTCACAATTTTCTTCGTTCCGACATTTTCTTCATCCTTTCAAGCTTCAATTTCATAAAAATTTCAAACATTTTTTCTTCCTTAATTTAGTGTCAATCAGTGTAGAATCAACTGAGGATTCAATGGCTTCCTACACCATCCCAGGCACCGACATAATTGTTAGACGTACGTATGTGTATATATATACGGAGTAAATACTATATCTTTACATATATTATTACTGTATTAATTTATTCTTGGTCATAAAGGATACTTACTAATATTCTAGCTTTTATTGTTGTAGTTGTTTTTATTAGTATCATTAAGTATATAAAAATAATAATAATAATAATAATAATATTTGTTATTAGAATTAATATTATTAGTCTTTTGGTTTGTATCGGATCGACTTGTTATATATTACAGGGGGCGATTGCGTGTTAATGAGGCCACCTGAACCGGTAATCCCCTTATACGTGGCTCGAGCGCATAAAATTCAGGTGGATCAAAGCAACACGATGGTTAGAGTTCAGTGGTATTACCGGCCCGAGGATGCAGAGGGCGGTCAAAGATCGTTTCATGGCGAAAAGGAACTGTTTCTATCCAACCATTACGATTTGCAGAACGCGAATACGATCATAGGAAAGTGCACTGTACATTCCTTACAGAAGTATACCGAACTCGAAAATGCAGGCACAGAGGATTACTTCTGTCGATTTCGATACAAAGCTGCTACTACTAAACTGTTGACCCCTCAGCGCGTTCCTGTGTAAGCACTTTTTTTTTTCGAACTACTTATTTTTAATTTTTTTGTATGTACCCTCTTTTAATCATTGTTGATTGACGACTAAGCTATAATATTTCAGTAATTAAGAGTTATTAATTTGGTTTTTTTTTGGTCGCACAGGTTCTGTAAGTGTGAGATGCCACACAATCCTGATCATACTATGGTGCAATGTGACATATGCTTGGATTGGTATTTAACTATTTTTATTTATACATATCTCTCTTAATTACTCTGTAATTAGTATTAGTATTAGTATTAGTATTATTATAAAAATAATAATAATAAAATAATTGGATGTAAAAAACAATGGTTAATTTCCATGGCTACATAGACATGTAGCTAGTAGCTACATGCATGTAGGCTACGTGATAGTTTAGATATGGTTGCTATAATAAGAAATTTGTTTGACTAGTACGTACGTACGGAAGTTTCATGTACCTACAGTTAGGGCTGCAAACGAGTCGAGCTTTTATCGAGCAACTCGAGCTCGGCTCGAGCTTGAGCTTGATCGAGTCGAGCTTTTATCGAGTTCGAGCCCGATCTCGAGCTTAAAAATCAAGCTTGAAATATCTATCGAGCCGAGCTCGAGCTTTTAAGAGCTCGGCTCGAGATGTTATCGAGCTTTTCGAGCCTTTATTAATATCTATATTTGTATATACATATATATGTATTTTTGATATGTAAATGATATTATTATTATACTTTGAAATTGTAAAACAATTTTACATAGTTTTTAACATGTTTTCACGATTTATTTTAATTTTATATATACTTGAAATGATTTTTGTTATTGATTTTTAATTTTCAATAAATACTCCCTCCGTCCCGTATCTATTGTCCACTATTCCTTTTTTGGATGTCCCAATTTAATTGTCCACTTCCATAAATGGAAAAGAATAATGAGATAAAGTTCATTTATACCCCTAATTTATATATGTTAAGACAAAAAGGTATGTAAAAAGTAAAGGGTAAAATTGTCTTGTTACCAAAAAGTAAGAGAGATAGTGATGTTTTTCTTAAACTGCGTGTTTTTTGTCTGGGGACAATAAAATTGGGACGGAGGGAGTATAAAATAAGATTGAATATTAAAAGTTATTTTTATATAAAATTTTGAGCTTTTCGAGCCGAGCTCGAGCCATTCTAAAACATTTTCGAGCCGAGCTCGAACCTGCATCGTGAAAGCTCGTCGAGCTATCGAGCCGAGCTCGAGCTTACCCTAAATGAGTCGAGCCGAGCTCGAGCCCTGTCGAGCTCGAGCTCGGCTCGACTCGGTTACAGCCCTACCTACAGTACGTCCTACCTATTACAGTAAGTATTTAACAAATAACAAATTACTACTAATTACTCGTAATAAAATTTTCCGATTTATTTATATTAAATTAAATTAATTGAATTTGTAGGTTTCATCCTTGGTGTGTGGGCATGACAATTGAAGAGGCGAAAAACTTGGGGGGGTTCTATTGCTCAGCTGACTGCATCTCTTATCTTAATGAATCATGATCATGATGATAATGATCGATCACATGCATATATATATATATATATATATATATATATATATATATATATATATTATATATATATGGCCGAACAACAAGAGCATATAATTAATATGAATTTATATTTATATGCATGTGTTTGGAATTAATGATCGTAGTACAAGTTTGGACCCCAATAAAACAAAAATTTGTTAAGCGATGGAGTTTGGAACTTTTATTTATATGTATACAGTGAGTACCGAACAATATATATTGTTAAATTTACTGCAAAACATTATCTGTTTTTGTGAAATCTTTTGAATATGTAGACCGACAATTAATTAATTTCTATGTTACGCGTACAAAACCTACAAATTTAGTACTGTATTATACATAACAAAAGCAGCAATATAATGAAGTACGCAACTTAATATAACCTGATAATCAATTAAGAAGTTGTCACCTCATTTGTTTTGTTAAAATGACGGACGGTAGATATGTATCATGCATGAATTAATCGATCAATTATATATAATTTCTATTTGAGCCGATTTGTGGTGCTCGCTAGGTTTCAGTGTCTTTCAACGGTGAGATGCATGGTTTAATTGCGACTCTTTTACTTAATTTCTAGGGTGCTCATTTGTTTTGGTTTAGCACTAGTTTAGTGTTTTCTTGTCGATACGGACCATACCATTCATTAACTAATATATTCATATAGATATGATATTGCATATATAGTTTTATACTATCTCCGTCCTAAAATTATTGTCTAGTTTTGACTTTCTGAAGTCTTTCTTTTTCAACTTTGACCTTAAATATTTTTGTTTGTGTTATATAATACGTGATGAAAATTATCCCAATTAATATACATTTAAAACCCAATCCATTCATATATTTTAAATCAAGTATTATACAACACAAATAAAAATATTTAATATCAAAGTTGAAAAAGAAAGACTTCAATAAGTCAAAACTGGACAATAATTTTGGGACGAATGTATTAAAATAATACTCCGTATATTATTATACTAAAACTATTGTAATTGTAATACGAAATATATTTTATTATAATATGCAATATGATTTATATTTATAATGATCTAATTATTATTATCTAATATATATAATAATAATAATTAATATCTGAAAATAACTAAATATTTTGTACATTAAAATATATGTAAACATCATACAAAATATATATTATATGATACAATAGAATTACATCACTTTATGTATGTACATTATATGCTTATACAAACAACGAATATATGTATATATATTTTTTAAATATTTTTTTTGAAAGGCAAGGAAGAATAATATATTAATAACGAAGTACTCTAGCAAGCCGCTAGAGGCAAAACAACAATTACAATCTTATAGAGCAAGCCGAGCTTGGGTTACAAACCCCATCAAACCAATTAAGTTTAATTTTCATACTTCTATTTGTGATCCATATAAACGAGAACATTTTCACTTCGTCCCTCAATAAGTTGACTCTCGAAATATAAATTTAATATATATATATATATATATATATATATATATATATATATATATATATATATAAACTATTCTTTTTATGAAACTTTTACATATATATATCTTTTAAAATATTAAAAAATAATTAAATACTACACGTATCATGTAGTACTAGTGTAATATTTACTAAGAACGTGACTAGGGTCCATTAAATCAAAGGGGTTAAAAACTTAAATTGGTAATTGAGTACATAATTGTTCAGTATTTCATTTTAGAATGTTCTAAAATTATTATCCACTTTTAATTTCAACCACTCAAATAAGGATTTTAGTGGGTAGATATTAAATCCTATTGGTGAATACAGTAATCAATATACTTTTCAACAACTGTGTGCATTTCAGTAGTGAACATTTAAATTAAAACGGATGGAGTATGAAAGTAAATATATGGTGTATATATTTAGATTAACAAGGTATTAATTTCTATCATTTAGTACAACTTTATTATTATAAATAATAATAAATAATAATACCTATATATGTTATGGTCATAAAGACATACACATAATATTATTACATCCTATTGTATTTATATTTTTATTTGTTATATAATGTAATAATAATAAATAAAAGTAAACACGATATCTTATGCAATTAATTCCATTTCCCTATCTCTGCCTATATATATCTCCCTTTTCACACACTTTCTTCACCATCATTTTTCTCTTAATCTAAAAGCTAGAGCTTGTTCTTTTTTCTCTTGATTTATTTCTTTTTGTTAATTTCCCAAATTTTATTTTCATCAATTCCACCATTTTCTTTCACATTTCAAGTTCAATTTTTTTTTTTCCAATGATATTTTACCGTTTAATTTAGCATTATTATATTATTGATCATTCTACTCAACTAAATATTTCAATGGCGAAGACAAGAAGCAGAAGGAGAGATTTATTTTAAATATATACGCTATTATTAGCGGCACCAGAGAAATCGTCAAACGTACGTATATCATTTATATATTTGTTCATCATAATTTTATATTTGCAAATGTAATTTATATGTGTTTGTGTAGTTAGATATACATTTTCATTCTATGTTAGACGCGTCGATTAATTCTTAGAAACTTAATGTGACAGACTGACAATGATTTTCATGTGACAGGTGGCGATTTGTACTGTTTCCACGTGCGACCTGCAAAGTAAGCTACAACATTTTAATCCTTTGTCTCTGAAACATATGCAGGTACTTCTACAAGTTTCTCTCTAGCTAGTTTCTTGCTAGTTGCGAGCTTAATAAAACTTTGCCGTACATCGTGATCAACCTATAGATCGATGTGATAAAAAGGTATATTTTGTTGAATATTTTTTATTAACTTGTTAACCACAACTTTTGCATATAATTAGGGGTTAACTGTTTGTAAATGCATATAACTATGCGTTGACTTCTTTAGTGTGTACACAACTATATTGACCACCATTGTGTGTATATATCTTTTATTTTTCGCCATTGTATGTATGAGACGGGCTATATCAAGTTGGTGCTTATGTGTAACCGGTTATTTTTTTTTATCTTATTTTGCTGACTCCACGTAATTATGTCAACTTTTAGAAAACAAATACGTAGTATCATTTTTATTTCTTTTAATTTGAAAAAAAAAAAAAAAAAATGTCATAACATAACCGTCATCATTCATCACCAGTTCATCTACAACAATCCATGGTTAAATTGAAAACAGCAGATTCAACCAACAACATAATCCCCAAATCATTATCACAACAACAAATCCATATTCAAACATTTCTTATTCACCCCAAATCATAAACCCATAAATCCTTAAAACCTTAGAAACTCTAAATCAGTCCGTCGATGGCAACACCAGATCGTCCGTGTCGAAATCACCATCGACCTTCGATATTAACCTTCTTCGTTTCCAACCATATTTGCAGGTTTCCGACCACCGGAAAATCCATCGGCGACCCGGTTTCTTTTCTAGCGAGTTCTAAAAAAAAAGAAGCCTGGATTTGACCACGTTTGCTCATGATTTGTTCCGGCAACCATCAAGGCCGAAATTCCGTATCTGAGTCGTTTCCTCACGATTTGCTCCGGCAACCACTATAGTACATCACGATTCGTTTCTTCCAGATCTGAGTTACCACGTTGCTCACGATTTGTTCATGTATATATATATGACGGTTTTGATTTTGTAATAAGTTTTGCATAGTCTTGGTAATTAAAATCCATGAATGATTTTGAAAATTAATTTACAAGAAGAAGGGATGAAGATGAGAACGAACTTCCAGTGGGTGAGGTTTTTTGGACTTGGGTTGGTGATGTACTATTGGTTATGCATTTTGTACAATTCATACATATTTAATACATATAATCTAGTCAGAATATACACGTAGATGTCAACTATCAACATTAATTGTGTGGCATTACCACGTCATATTTTATAATACATAAAAATACATAAATTCGAAAGGTTACCGGCTAAGGTTTCTATAGGTAACCTTACACACTCAATGGCGAAAAACAATAGTTATATACATACAATGGTGGTCAATATAGTTGTGTACACACTAAAGAAGTCAACGCATAGTTATATACATTTACAAACACTTAACCCTATAATTAGATCATTGGTTTGTGTAGTGTTTGTTTTCCGTGGTCAAATCTAGTAGTATAGATACGACATCATTACCATAATAAAATTGTTGCTGGTAATGCATGAGAAAAACTGGTGATAAGAGCTTGAGCCTTTGATATGATACTTCGTGCTTTTTATACGAAACATAAATCTATACATGTTTTAATATGTGTTATGTCCTAGTTAAAGTTTAACAGCTATGTTACTACTTATTAGTGGTATTACTTGGTGAGTTTGAGTTTGTTATTAATAAACAACCTTATTATTATTTTGTAGGTTACATATATCATGCGTCAATCTGATCGACAGTACTTGAAGATCGATGTAGAAAAACTAGAGAAGTTTTTATGTTCTAAGTGCGTTTTGATCGGATGATGATGACGATGATGATCATGATGTGAATGACTCCGATGATGAGGATCGATGATAATTATGATAATGATCAAGATGAGGAGGTTTCAGATGATGGGGATGATGAAGAGCAATATATAAGAGATGGTGTCATGCTGAACTTTACATCCTTAGATATACATAACATATAGCATCATGATCAATAATTGATGATGAGAGATTCCTCTTGTTAGTAAATAATGTTTGATTTCGGGTGGCAAGAGATTTCGAGGTCTTTCTCTTGTTTCCACATTTTCTACTCAATTCACTTTTGCCAGCATTGAAGAGCAAATGTGGAAACAGGAGATAGCCTTTGAGGTTTCATGCCACTCAAAATCAAACGCTTATTATTGAAAAGAGGATTATTTTATCGTAGATGATTGATTATGCGGTTGTTATGGAGTTAAGGTTGAATCATTCATTATGACATCAACTTCTCCTCCTCATTTTCATCATCTCAATCCTCGTCATCATGATCAATATCATAATATCATCATCCTCCTCGTCGTAGTCATCCACATCATCCTCATCATCATCTTCGTTGTCGTTGTAATTATTACCTCCCTTTGGTGTTTTGGTACGTTCGACATATTGTTTAATTATCAATGGACCTAGATCCTAATAGCTGAGGAACAAAACAAGGAATATATCCACTCGAATATGGGCTCGCGTATGGTTTGTTAGTTGACGAGGTAATTGTTAGAAAATATTTTAAAAGAAAATATTTATCAACTAATTAATAATCTAAAATTACTATTACTCATTTAACACCCAACGTTTATTACGGTTAATGCAAATGAAGTTTCATTTGTGTCTCATTTAACTCTTTTAAATTATATTATTATTGCTTTCAATTCACTTAAATATGTTTTAAATCATTTGATTAATATGATTGATTAAGTTTTAAATGTGCTTTGCATTTTTATGCCTATATAAAGGCTACATGCATTTGGAGGTGTACATGTGAAAAATAACAAATGTTATTATATATAATCATAATCCATTTCCTCTTTAACCCGTAAAACACTATAAGTAAATCACCAATTTATTTTGCTACATATTTATATATTTTCAAGAGCATTAGGTGTTCTCGGTTCGGGGATCTTTCGCTGCACACGAATGATTTAACGGATTGTCGTATATTGGGAGAGAGATACATTTAAATAAAACTACCCGGTGCAGTGGGGCGTTTTCTCTCTAAGGATAGCGCGTTTTGCGTGCTTCGACCTAAGCATTTCTCAACTCTTCCTATATATCTTTTACTATCAAATTCGTTAATATTTACTTATATTGTTATATTGGTTAATAGAAATACTGCTACCCACTTTTATATTAAAAATGTTTATTTTTGAACTATATTTCTAACAGTAATAAGTTTCCAAAGGCGATGAAGTAGTTGTTTCAAGATGATGTGATGTAAAATTGATTCTCACGAGATCAAACTAAAAATATTTGTGTGGTTGTACTGTTGTACATATTAAGTAGCTTCGGCGTAAGATATGTTTTTAAATTACTGGTCTAAAAAAAGTGATTATTTTGTACTTAGTTTGTATGTTGATGGTGTCACTTCTGCTATTTTATATAGAATCTCAATCGCACAAATTTAATTTTGCGGTGTTTCTTACGAACTTGTGTACTTCATTAATGTTCTTGTGGATTAGAGTCTGGAAAAAAATAAGACAAGGGCATAAATGTAATTGTCATAAACCTTTCGTGTATGAATGAAAATACTCCTTGTATAAATCATCTCCCTTTGATTTACTTGTGATTTATTGTGAATTACTCTTGTATCTTGCATGGGTGATGATCCTTACACCACCAAAAATTATCCATACACCACTAACTGTGCTTTACAGTGTTGTGCATTAAAACACCCTAAAGCATATTTAGTGATGTATGGATAATATTTGGTGGTGTAAGGATCACTCCCCATCTTGCATATTGCTAGATTTTTTTTTTCAAATAGATATTCTCCATGGTTAAAAAACTATACTATAAAGCTAGTAATACGTAATCCAAACCATTTGCATCAAAAGTTAATCACTTAAGAAAAGAGACAAGACAAATTACCTTTATATCCTCCTACGTACAATATTTAATGAATATAGTACAATCACTTAAAACGATTAACTATTATTTCTTTGCAACCGTCATATATTCAATTTTAAATTTATTATCTAAGTTACATATTTGTAACCTTATATTTGTATAACTTTTAATTGTTAAAATAATGGGAGACAATTTGAGTCTTGTCGGGTTAGCGAGTCAAAAATTAATTCTCAAGCGAAACTCGAATTATTTTTATAACGAGTTGATGAGTCTAAAGTAATTATATCGGACATGATCCAAGTAACTCTTATGTAAACGGGTTGATCGATATGATAGGTTTGGGTTTGATTTCAACTTATTGATTTATTTGGATCAATTAAGTGGGTTAAAATTTGCAAGTTAATTGTTTCGAGTTGATATTATTATCTTTAAAAAAAAAAAAATTACAGCTTCACCAGAATATTCACTTGATATTAACTAGAAAATAAATTCACTTCAAGGTTTCAGCTTAGCAAGTTGATAGGTAGAAAATCCTAACTTTAATCACTGTATTTTTCAGGGAAATTAATCGAAATGCCACTTTTTCGGAACGTATTTTTCGTTTTGCCACTTTTTTTAAAAAATTGCGGATTTACCCCCCCCCCCCCCCCCCCCCCCCCCCCCCCGCCCCGGTCGCCGGTCTCATCATGCGACCTGCGACCCGTTACCTGCGACCCACGACCGAATGGGTTACCGAGTAAAAGACAAGCCCAAGCAGCGTAACGACTCGTTCACAGATCGCAGGTCGCACCAGGCGACCTGCGACCCGAGATCGGCGACCTGCGACCCGCAACTCTTGTTCACTAGTCGTAACTCTTGTTCACTGGTCGTAATTCTTGGTCACTAGTCGTAAGTTATCAGTTTCAGATTTTTCAATTTCAGAATTTTCAGATAAGATTTTCTGACATTTTTCAGATTTTTTCAAGATAAGATTTTTCAAGATAAGTTTTTTCAGATTTTCTAGATAAGATTTTCTGACATTTTTAAGATTTTTTGTACTTTTTGGATAATGATCTGGATAACTTCCATTTTATCAATATCAGATTTTTGTAGTTTCAATACTTTTCATTTTAACATCCATCTCTGCAATCACTCTCAAATTCTCACACTCCTCTCATCATCCTTTTAACATATCATTCTTCAGATACAAATTTTCACCCACTCAGGTAGTATTGCGTTTTTTGATGGACAAGTTTAAAGTTTTTATATGTTTTGGGGGTCGTTTTGAATATGTTAACAACATGCCAATGTATTTGCCAATAGAATGTAGTAGAGTGCCGTTAAAACTTCCAGTGGCACCAGAGAAGCCCATGACGTGCAGAGTTTTGTTGAAAAACGTATTAAGAAAGATAGGTCTACCACTTGATTCACCTGTTTGTCTAAAATATATGGAAGGTCAATATGTTGTTGATATAAATGATGATATTGATGATTTTGGTGATTTTCTGTGCCATGCAATTAACAATGCTCCGATAGAAATTTACATTGTTGATCTTGTACGAAATATTTCTGGTAAGGGTAGCAATCAACCTAGTAGTAGTAGTTCTGGTTTTCAACCACAGAACCAACAACAGACTACTGAATACTACCAACAAGCTCAATATCAGTCATTTCAACAACCCTTTCAACAACCTCAATATCAGCCATTTCAACAGCCCTTTCAACAACCACAATATCAGCAATTTCAACAGCCCGTTCAACAATTTCCGTTTCCTTATCAACCACAATATCAATTTCATTATCATGCTCCTCCACAAAATACAGTTTTCCATCCAACAGAACACCCGATGAACCCTTCATTTAGGGTAGTTGAAGAGACCCAAGATAATTATAAATTTGATTCAGATGTTCAATATGATCAATCTCATTCAAATTACTATGTGGAGGAGCCAGATCCAGATCCTCATCCTCATGACTATGATCATTATGATGAGGAAAATGTCAATCCACCAAAGGATCATGACCATCCATTTTGTAATCACATTGTTGAAGATGATGAGGATGATGAGGGTGATGAGGAGGATGAGCTTGATCCAAGAGATATGTACGACAACCCAATACCAGTAAAATCAGCCGAACCTGATATATTCTGGAATATACCAACGCCGTCAGGAGAGGAAGAAAAAGAAGTTCCTAAACGGCCAGATGCAATGTATGAGAAATCTTGTCGGATTCGAGAGGGCCAAACATTCGTAAGTAAAGAGGAATTTCTGCTTCAATTGCATACCAAGTGTCTAGAAGAGGGTTTTCAGATTAAACCAACACAGTCAGACAAAAAAAGGTACAGAGCAAAATGTATTTTGCCTGATTGTGATTGGAAGATAAGCGCAGCGTGTATTCGATATTGTGACAACTTTCAAGTAAGGAAGTTACGTGACGCGCACACATGTTCTCGCACCCAAATCTTGGCAAATAGTCGTCATGCAACCAAGAAAGTGCTTGGTAACCTTTTGAAGGAGGCGATGACTTTGGAAGGTCGTGTATACAGAGGCAAAGAGATCAAACTTGATATGACTGAACGGTTTAAAATCAACCTTACATACAACCAAGCATGGAAAGCAAAGTGTTATGTTATAGAGCTGTTGAGAGATAGTCCCGCTGAATCATTTAAGAAACTTCCCATTTATCTGCACAACCTAAAACTACATAACTCGGGGAGCACTACGAATCTCCGTACAGACGACGAGGATAAATTTGTAATGTGTTACATGTCCATCGGAGCAGCTGTAAGTAATTATTATTACTCAATGACATACGTACATTATTATATAATTTACAATTATTATTTTCTGAATTTGCAGATACGTTCATTTGTCAACCATACACGCCCAATAATAATCGTAGATGGGGCACATTTGAAGGGTGGGTACTTGGGTACTAACTTAATTGCTGTGGCGATGGACGGTAATAATGGCATCTTGCCACTGGCTTATGGCATTGGTGCGGGAGAGACGACCGACTTGTGGACTTGGTTCTTGGGAAACTTACGTGACGCGCTTGAATCTGCCGGTGGGGTTGACAACCTCACATTCATCTCTGATAGGTCTGCAGCAATTGCGGCCGGTATTTCAGATGTATTCCCAGAGGCATTTCATGCCCTCTGTAGCCGTCATTTGTTAATGAACCTGAAAAGCAAATCTGCAAAAGTCAAGCACTTTGAATGGCATTACTGGAAAATGTGTAAGGCCTACCGAAAGTCGGATTTCGATGAACATTTTGATGTCATTTCTAGACATTTACCAACTTCAGCTAATGTTCTTAGAGAGGTGGGGAAAGAAAGATGGTCAAGGCATCATTAAACAAAGACACGATATGTTTACCTCACGACTAATAGTGCAGAATCCATTAACGCCATGACCAAGCATGCAAGAAAACTCCCGGTGACAATGTTACTGGAGTTTTTTAGATCTTCAGTACAACAATGGTATTTCAAACATCGAAACACTGCCGCGGCCGTTAAAACACCTGTCACGCCATATGCCGAACACAAAATTGGTAAGAGGGTTGACAAATCACTTAGCTGGAAGGTCAACCCATCCACAAACATGATATGTGAGGTGGTGGATCGGCAAAAGAATGGAACAGTCAACTTGGAAGCAAGAACCTGCACTTGTAAGCAATGGCAACTCTCTGGTTTACCTTGCGGACACGTAGCGGCAGTGATCCGTCACTTTAAAATGGACAATGTCAGCTGTTTTGCGGAGAGGTATTTCACCACGGAAACATATCGGGCAACCTACAGTGAGGCTATAAATCCAACACCTCATCCTTCAGAATGGGAAGATCCAGGTAATCTGCAGACTTGCTTGCCGCCGGTACTTGTGAAGAGGCTATCTGGCCGCCCACCTGGCCGTGCTCGTATTCCTTCGAAAGGAGAGGAGAAACGGGAATACAAAAATGTATGTAGCAGGTGCAAGGAACGCGGTCATAGTCGAGTTAACTGTACGGCTCCTTACGATAGAACCGATGAGCCAACCCGATCAAGAACCACCGCAAGATCAAACTCAAGGTCCAAATCAAGATCCAAATCAAGATCGAAGAAAGTAAGTTATTAAATTTATTCATATTAACACATAAAATTTACATTGTGTTATTAATACAATCGTCATTACTTGACTTGCAGCAGACGTCCACAAAATCAACGAAAAGCAAGTTCGAGGAGGATGGAGGAGAGCAATCCCAGGCGACTCAAACTTATCCGAGTGTACATTTGAGTCAACCTTGAGTCACATTTGGATTTGTTGTGATGAAAAAAACTATGTTTGCATTATTGTGTTGTATTTGAAAAAAACTATGTTATGTACTTGTTAGCAATGTTATCTATGTTTGCATTATTGTGTTGTATTTGATTAACTTACTTTGTTTGAACATTACTAAACCTATCATTACATAATGATTATAAATCATATAATTACATTAACAACACAACATAACTGGCCAACTATCCACTTTATTGAAAGAAAGAGACGAATTACAAGATTTAACCAATAACTAATCGAATAAACGCCTAGCGGCAGAAGAGCCGGTAATAACCTTAGACATTGCAAACGGCATTGTTGGATCAGAATTCGAGAAATGTGACAGATCTTTGCGGGTAACATACACCTCAATTTCTCTATATATTTTGGCATAGTCAGTAATCTTCTTGAGTTGTTCGACATCATCTGTTATCAATTCTAAACCATTATCTAAGTCTTTTTCATGCTCTTTAAAGTAAAAATACCACTTCGGTGGAGGCACGTAACCGAGCTCGTTCAAAGCCGTTTCCAAAAGTTTGGTTGAAAATTCATCGGCCTCAACGCAGTCAAGAAACGTCAATGAACCTTGAGTGTACATTCTGTAAGCGCCCTGAAAATGTCCGGCGTGACGGAAAGCAACACTAAACATCCAGGGTACTTGTGCGTATATTATCTCAGTTGATGGTTCTTCATTTGGAGATCGAAAATACCAAAAATGTTCATCCAAAACCATTTTCAGAAAACTAATGACGAAGATATATGAAAAAGTTGAGAATGTGGTGAGAATGTGAAGTGTTGATAATTCTATCTTACAGTTACACTATTTATAAATAAATAGAAAGGAAAATCTTATCCAAAAAGATAAGATATCTTATCTCAAAAATAGAAAAAGTTATAAAAAAACTTATCAAAAAAGTACAAAAAATCCAGAAAATCTTAACAAAATGTCAGAAAAATCTTATCTGAAAAATCTTATCTTGAAAATTTTGAAAATTGTATTTTACGACTAGTGAACAAGACTTACGACTAGTGACAAAGATTTACGACTAGTGACCAAGAATTCCGACTAGTGACCAAGACTTACGGCTAGTGACAAGACCCCTCGATGTCGTTCACATACGGGTCGCAGGTCGCCTGGTGCGACCTGCGATCGGTGAACGAGTCGTTACGCGGCTTGGGCTTGTCTTTTACTCGGTAACCCATTCGGTCGTGGGTCGCAGGTAACGGGTCGCAGGTCGCATGATGCGACTGGCGACCGGGGGGGGGGGGGGGGGGGGGGGGGGGGTAAATCCGTAATTTTTTTAAAAAAGTGGCAAAACGAAAAATACGTTCCGAAAAAGTGGCATTTCGATTAATTTCCCTATTTTTCATGTCATTTTCAAATCGATTTTCCATTCATGGATGACATTTTGTTGAACATAAAAATTAAAGTATGTAAATCTCTAGTATCCGATACATTGCGCGAGTAATATTTTATTATAACATAATTTATGTACACGTGAATTAATATAATATGATATAAAGTTATTATAATTTTTTTTGAAAGGCAACAAATTTATAAATAAAATAAAACTAGCAAAAAGCTAGTAATTACAACGATCATAAATGATAACTCCGACCAAAGACTCTACACAACTACTCTCAATTCCAACAATCATGAGTCCACGAACCCAACAACAATGAACCTAAAAGATAATTTTGATCAACAATCCAAATACCTATTGATGTACACTTAATTCCAAGAGGACCTTTTTTGAAAGGCAACACCTATTAATAATTGCTCTATTTTTTTTATAAAGTTATTGTAATTACTTAATATAATGTTATATATCCTAAAATTGCATCTTGCAGAATGTTTTGTATGCAATATATAATTGTAACATATGATACATGTACATTTTGTACGTTACACTGTATTATTATAGGGTTTATTGTTTTGTTATGTGTGAATTTTTTGACTTGTTACTATAGTATACGCCGAACTTTTCAACCACCAATTGTATGATGTAAACTTTCTAAAACTTTTTATTGTATGCATTTAACTTCTATCGTATATGTAGAACTTACAAAAATGGGTAATTTATGCAGCCAAAAACACGCAAAAGACATACAGTACATGTTTTAGAAAGTTAACCTCACAGAGAAGATGGTTCAAAAGCCGATAACATACAATAGTAACAAGTTCAAGTTTGAACGTATGACGAAACAATAATCCCTATTTTATAAAGTAAAAATTATGTACACATTAATTATATGATTTTATTTATAAAATAAGATATATGATACAATATAATTACTACATATGATATATTGATATGTGATATAATATAGCTACGTCACTTTATATATTACTAGCAATTTACCCGCGCTATGCAGCAGTATAAATTTTTTTTTACTTGGGGTATTTTATATTCAATTATACGTTGTCATTTAGTAAAAACTAGAAAAACATAGTGATATATCATTTTCTTACTTTATTATATACATTCTTATAATTTAGAGTTGGATTTTCAGCCGATTAGTCCACGAACTTAAAATCCGTCAACCATTTTTGTTTTTGGGTCGGATTTGAGTTACGTTAAGGTTTGCTTCTACGGGTAGATCGATCAACTAGTAAAATAGTTTTATTTTTTTGAAGAAAATGACCCAACTCATTAACCTGTTTGCCCCGTTTACCTAAATGGGTTATACAAATCGTTTCGCGTTGAATATTTTTTATTTCCCAACCCCTTTATTATATCAGTTTGAACTTAAGACTACCAAATGACCAAACTATTTTATAGTAGTAATATATTTGACTTTTATGATTACTTTAAGGAAAATTATCTAAAATAGAAATGAAGTATCGACTAATTTTATATTATAGAAACGAACTATCAAAAGTATCAGTAGTAGAAATGAACTATCATTCTATCAGTATGGTGGTATATTCGCCATCATTTTTCCGAATTTCGAGGTACAATATTGCTAAAAATATGATGAAAATGATAGTTGATCTATTATTGATAATATTGATAGTTGATTTCTAGAATTTTAGATATGTCAATATTTCATTTCTTTTTTTGATACCTTGCCCTTACTTAAATGTAAGTGACAAAAAGTGTTCTAATATTAAATAAAATACTTAAAAGGGTAGTTAAAAAATAATTATAATATTTATTTATTAAAATTTAATATAAGTTTTCTACTTCATATATATTAGCATTAAGTTCGCTATAATTTATAAGAAAATACTTATATTAGCTTTTTATAGACATATATATATCATAACAATTGTAACCGACATCTTAATATACATTCATATGTTATGTTAGTTACATTAGTTATAATTTTAAGTTACATATTTCTGAAACTGAAATTAATTAATTACAACATATTATAGTTTATAATTAATTGCATTGATTTAAGTATTTAAATGTATATTGATTGTAGACATATTAATGAAGTGGAGGGTAAAATAGTAAATTACTATTTCTCCTTAAAACTTTGTCTCAAATATTTTATATAGTAGTATAGATATAGATATAGATATCTTATCTATATCTTATAAATATAATATCATAAACACCTTTATGATGTTATAATAATAATATAGTTTCAATGTGTCTATTAAGTCCTATTATTTTGTAAATTTTAAAAATAAAATCCCAAACTTATTAAAAAAGTACTATTTTTTATCAACCACCCACTTACGTATAATGTGACAACGGTCACCACACCGTAATCGTAATTCAAACCGTAAAAACTCATTTTTGTGCTAAGACTCACTTCAGGGATTTCTTTACATCAAAGTCTTCGTTTTTGAAAAACAAATCCAACACAAAAAGAATCATCGCAATCGGATGTGTAACGAAAAAGATACAAGACCAAATGTAAATGCGTAATTATTTGAAACTATAAGAATTATTAAGAATACGCGAATACATAGATAATTTGGGCTCGTTTATTTTAAGCCTTATGGCCCGAGTTAAGTTTTGTGTCTTCCCTTTTTGGTGGCCCTAAAATCGACCCAAGCCCCTTTGGTGAATCCCTTTTAGGCCGGCTCGAACCCCTCAAAGAAGCCCAAACCCATTACCCTTAATCCCTAAATTAATATAACCCTTTTTGGAAAAATAATAGGATCATTCCTGTGATTTTTTTTCCCTGAACATCGACTAAAAAAAAAGGGAGAGAAAGAGAAGAAGAAAACCCTAACAAATCGAGATCAATTATTGTTTACGTGTGATTTTCGTACGTGTGGTCGTATAGGTATATATCAAAACCCTAATCAATAATTTTTCTTATTATTTTTCTGGAATAGATGTATATTAGAGATGATTTATGTTTTTGGGGAAGGGTTATGTCGAGTATAATATGTTTTGCAAACCGAAAATTATGTAATCGAAATCTCAGATTCTGTCCAGATTTTTCAGTCCTGTTCGACGGCCGATTTGACCTGTTTAAGTTCGTTTTAAAGCTTCGGCCAAAACTAAAAAATTGTAGATCTCAATGTTTTACATAAGTTCACGAGGTTTCGGCCTCTGAAACGTATCAGATTATTTTATAAAAATTATTTTGTAAACTGCTGCTGTGGATGACGAATTTTCAGAAACTTTGGTAAAGTTAAAGTATGTTTAAGGTTAGACTTTTCTGTAAACAAAAATATATTTTTATAATTTTAAGATTTGAATTTATTTATTTTGTTTAGGGTGTGGTTTGTAACGGGATGTAATATGAGTTTTCGGTTTATGATCTTTGTGCGGTTTGAGTAATGTAATTCGTATGTTGGACTTTGAGTTGGGTCATGAAAATTTTTATGGAATCTTTTAAACATGATGACTGACTTCTATAAAAATATTGTAATTTTTTTGAAGGTTTGCAACTATTCTTTTTATACTTAAAGACTTAGGTTAAAACATGATATATGAGGTAGATTTGTGGGAAACTTAATAAATATGAAATGAAACATTATTATAGGATACAATGGAAGGGTATAGCCTTGTCTAGATTGTAACCTATACGTATTTGAATTATAGATTATCGTAAGGATTTGTGGATTCATTTGGGAACAAAATTGCTTTGTTAATCAAGGTGAGTTTCGTGGCCCCTTTTTCATTTATATTTTTAACGTTTTGGGGGAAAAGAATGCATATTTTATACTGTTTTATTGATGTGGAAAAAATCTTTGAACTTGCTTTTGATCATTAGTTGCTATGAAATACATGTATAGTTTAATGTGTAATTTTTGATTGTGTGGAACGATAACGTGTATAGAGCATGGATTTTGTATGTGGTTATTTTGTGTGGAACGATGATAGGAACGTTGTGGTCTTGAACGATGAAACGCTAAACGCTGTAATCTTACACATGTGGATGTTTCCACCGCTGAGGTAAGATTACCTTGAAACGTAGAAACGTAGGAACGATGGAATGTAGAAACGTAGGATCGTAGAAACGTATGGTGTAACAGAAGGTTGTTGTGATTAGTTGAAACGTTGAACGTATACCTTATTTGAACGTTGAAACGTATAACTTATTTGTAACGTGGATAACGTGTGATTTCTTGAACATTGTATTATTATACATTGTATACTTTGCACTCATGTGTTTTAACAAAACGAATATGACTTGATAAATTACTTATTTAAAAACCTACGAACTCACCAACCATGTGTTGACGTTTTAGAGCATTTATTTTCAGGTGAAGCTAGTAATCCAAGAGCTGAGACTAGTGTGGCTTAGCGAGACTGTTAGTGTGCATTTGAGATTTGGTTATGTGAACGATTGTATTTGTAACGTTATGAAGAGGTATCATAACATTTTGTTGAATTTCATTTAGTGAATTTCTTTTATATCAATGTGTTATGATCTAGTCGTGCGTTGCATTATGTTGTTTCCACTTTAGACGGGGTGTGACAGATTGGTATCAGAGCCATTGGTTATAGAGAATTAGGTGGATTGACCTAGACTATAACCTAGGACCCTTCATATAGAAGCTATGCCAGGAACTACGTGTGCATGAAACGAAGTGGAATTATTTGAAACGATATGTTCTTACTTGCAACGATGTGTACTTATTCGAAACGATGCGTATTTAGTTGAAACGATGTGTGCTATTCAAAACGATGTGTGCTTATTTGAAACACGTCATTATTTGCTACGGTGTGTACTTGTACGAAATGATGTGAACTTAATTGTCATGAAATGTACTTATCTGCTAGGATATATACTTATTTGCTACATAGACGACGTGTACCCACTCGTATTTCGATTCTTGAGCAAGGTATGCTCCGTTGGTGGTTCCGTACGTGCCCGCGTACCCGAGAGGATTATGTAGGATTAATGGTGCGGGATCATTATTGTCATCTATCGGTGCTATATCGATCATAGTACTATTCCTTTAAAAATTCGGGCCACTCTTAGATTTGAATACGTAGGAACAAGGTTGAACATTGTGATATAGGATCTGGTAATAAGTACATATATGAAAGGATACCCTAACAATTATGGCGGCCGACGTAATTGCGAAGGTATCACGACATATATGTGTTTATATGACCATATTCGAGTGTCTAATGGGTCGCCTTCAAAGTCGTGTGACGACGTAAAATCTCAACTCTATTTGTCCCGAACTTATGATCCTTGGTCGTTGGTTTGGCGCATACATCTAACACTATCCAAACTGCTCATCTATTCTAAACTCATACATACTCGAAATCGTAGTAAACATGCCGCCAAGGCATTATACTCGAAATGTTAAACGTGACGGGAGCGAAATGTGATGACTATAATAGTGTAAATCTTGTGGTAAGTAAACGTCATTCTAAGAAATGGAATATGTATCGTAAGACTAATAGACGTAGATAATAATTCACTAAGGAATAACCATGCAAAACTCTAATAAATTAATACTCACCGGAACCAAAGTAGGGCATAATTATATCTTAATTTTCCTTGGAAACTTCTAATTACAACCATGTATCACACGATAGTCTTTACCTCTCTAGTCAGTGATGCCTTCACTTACTTGGCCACTTTTACCTTCTCGCAACGAAATTTTCTAATCCCTTTTTGCAAGTTAGTCTAAGATCTTAATATCTTTTAGTCATGCATTCAACTATCCGTATTACTCGACAACTTCACCTCTATATGATAAAGGCCCCAATCCCTCATGATACATTACAAATGTAACTGAATAAGATCATTCTTAACAAGTATTCTAATCTCAGTTTTTAAACTAGTTGGCTACAACTTCTGTAAGAATTTAAGTCAACCTAAAATGTACCTACACCATATTCTCTGCCAATATAACGATTGCAACCCGGATCGATCAAACCTTTTCCTAATGGTCCTATTATGAACACCATTAGTTGATGTATTGGTAAATCCAAAAACTTTGTAATAAATCTTAAACTCAACCAACCCCTATTATATATACTACTTACTGAAAGGGGTTTTAAACGAAGAAGAAGGATAAGCCTACCTATTGAATTGTATTATCAACTAAAATATCTAACCATCCGCGATCAATTAGTTTATTAAATGATGCCTTAAAATTCTCTTACTAAAATCTTTGGTACCCAAAATAATTTATATCGTTTTAAAACTTTCTATATTTTGGAACACATAGTTTCGTAAAATAAACTGCGGTAATAAATAAATAAATAGATAAATAATATTACCATCTCAAAAATTCAAAATAAATAAAACGCGTCCGACCTCGAATGCTGCAACGGGTACGTGCTCGTGAAATGATCCTTTTACTACTGTATCATTCAACGTTAGTGACCAATTGTAGCCCTGTCCTTATCAAATTTGTATCCTTATCGATGTGAAACCTATTATTCTTAAACGTTAAATTATGAAGTTAAATTGGTAAACGAGATATTTGTAGAAGCAATTAAGATTATTCGAGATAGTACCCTCGTGTTAGAATGACACTTTGTGGGTCTTAACATATTATCGTGCATGAGAGCATTGACGTGGTATTTGAGAGAAATTGGTTGAGATGACGTGTCTATAGAAGGTGGACTGCGTTTCACTTTGAAGGAGTGAGATGCTTTAGGCTGTGAAGATCAACCCGATGGAGAACGGTAAGTAACTTAGGTGGGCGTAGAACCGATGAACGTAAACTTAAAAATATTCGGATTGCCAAGAAATTTTCCTTGAGACTTTCCTGAAAATCTTGTAGGAATATCTTTTCTTCACGACATATAGAAACTCGTATCGATCCTATTCCGGGGAGAAACACTAGTTGTTAAATTCCCATAATGCGTGTAAAATCAAGAACCGATGTCCTATCTCTAGAAACGATGACTTGTTTGATCAACTTCAAGGTTCGCATAGGTGTTCAAACAAACGACCATCGCACGAGCTATGAATCCAATTGAGGAATCACGAGGAAGCTATACCAAAGATGGCGTTTAGGACTCGATGTGGTTATGCCTCTCGGTCCAACAATTGCGTCTGTGGTATCCATGGGATTTGGAATCAAGAAAGAGTCTTTTAGATGTGAGAACGCACCATATACAAACACGAATTTCTTTTACTTTCTTAACGGACCGAACGAATTCGTATTATACGTTTAACAGATAGGTTCGATAACCTATCAATCGAAGGGACGGATGGAGCAAACGGAGAATCGTGATACATAATCAAGTGATGAGTCTCTTATGGTGTCACACAACGAAACGTAGTAGTGTAGTAATGTGTAGTTGAATAAAATCGAGATGGAGTTTAAAACAACATTGTGTCATAGGGCCGGTAAGGACTACGGAACGAGAAGTTGAGTAGGGAAACTTAACGCGATCACTATAGTAGGATACGATTTAACGCTAGGCGAGAATTCGAAATCACATAGTAACGAGAGGATCATAACAAACTCAAAACCCATGCCTATTCCATAGTAACGATTTCAATAATGATTTCGATTGAATTTCGGGACGAAATTCCCTAAACGGGGGGATACTGTGACAACCGTCACCAAACCGTAATCGTAATTCAAACCGTAAAAACTCGTTTTTGTGCTAAGACTCACTTCAAGGATTTCTTTACATCAAAGTCTTCGTTTTTGAAAAAAAAATCCAATGCAAAAAGAATCATCGCAATCGGATGTGTAACGAAAAAGATACAAGGCCAAACGTAAATGCGTAATTATTGGAAACTATAAGAATTATTAAGAATACGCGAATACATAGATAATTTGGGCTCGTTTATTTTAAGCCTTATGGCCCGAGTTAAGTTTTGTGTCTTCCCTTTTTGGTGGCCCTAATATCGATCCAAGTCCCTTTGGTGAATCCCTTTTAGGCCGGCCCGAACCCCTCAAAGAAGCCCAAACCCATTACCCTTAATCCCTAAATTAATATAACCCTTTTTGGAAAAATAATAGGATCGTTCCTGTGATTTTTTTTCCCTGACCATCGACTAAAAAAAAGGGAGAGAAAGAGAAGAAGAAAACCCTAACAAATCGAAATCAATTATTGTTTACGTGTGATTTTCGTACGTGTGGTCCTATAGGTATATATCTAAACCCTAATCAATAATTTTTCTTATTATTTTTCTGGAATATATGTATATTAGAGATGATTTATGTTTTTGGGGAAGGGTTATGTCGAGTATAATATGGTTTGCAAACCGAAAATTATGTAATCGAAATCTCATATTCTGTCCAGATTTTTCAGTCCTGTTCGACGGCCGATTTGACCTGTTTAAGTTCGTTTTAAGGCTTCGGCCAAAACTAAAAAGTTGTAGATCTCGATGTTTTACTTAAGTTTAGTAGGTTTCGGCCTCTGAAACGTACCAGATTATTTTATAAAAATTATTTTATAAACTGCTGCTGTGGATGACGAATTTTCAGAAACTTTGGTAAAGTTAAATCTGTTTGATCAAATTATTTTCTAGTTATTTTCGGGTTGTTAAAGTATGTTTAAGGTTAGACTTTTCTGTAAAAAAAATACATTTTTATAATTTTAATATTTGAATTTATTTATTTTGTTTAGGGTGTGGTTTGTAACGGGATGTAATATGAGTTTTCGGTTTATGATCTTTGTACAGTTTGAGTAATGTAATTCGTATGTTAGACTTTGAGTTAGGTCACGAAAATTTTTATGGAACCTTTTAAACATGATGACTGACTTCTATAAAAATATTGTAATTTTTTTGAAGGTTTGCAACTACCCTTTTTAGGGAGAATTACATATATCCCCTCCACAAACACCATAAATTACATATATACTCAAACACATTTTTAAATTACATATATACCCAAATCCCTATATTAAGTATACTAAAATCTATAAAAAAATAGTATAAATTGTCAGAAATATACAAAATTTTCAGCCCAGCAATTGGTTATATTTAAAATAGATAATATTTACTGTTTTTTATTTTATTTTAGTATACTTAAATTACGGATTTGGGTATATATGTAATTTAAAAATGTGTTTGGGTATATATGTAATTTAGGGTGTTTGTGGAGGGGATATATGTAATTCTCCCTTCTTTTTATACTTAAAGACTTAGGTTAAAACATGATATATGAGGTAGATTTGTGGGAAACTTAATAAATATGAAATGAAACATTATTATAGGATACAATGGAAGGGTATAGCCTTGTCTAGATTGTAACCTATACGTATTTGAATTGTAGATTATCGTAAGGATTTGTGGATTCATTTGGGAACAAAATTGCTTTCTTAATCAAGGTGAGTTTCGTGGCCCCTTTTTCATTTTTATATTTTTAACGTTTTGGGGGAAAAGAATGCTCAAACATATTTTAGACTGTTTTATTAATGCGGAAAAAATCTTTGAACTTGCTTTTGATCATGAGTTGCTATGAAATACATGTATAGTTTAATGTGTATTGTTTGATTGTGTGGAACGATAACGTGTATAGAGCATGGCTTTTGTATGTGGTTATTTTGTGTGGAACGATGATAGGAACGTTGTGGTCTTGAACGATGAAACGCTAAACGCTGTAATCTTACACATGTGGACGTTTCCACCGCTGAGATAAGATTACTTTGAAACGTAGGAACGATGGAATGTAGAAACGTAGGATCGTAGAAACGTATGGTGTAACAGAAGGTTGTTGTGATTAGTTGAAACGTTGAACGTTTACCTTATTTGAACGTTGAAACGTATAACTTATTTGTAACGTGGATAACGTGTGATTTCTTGAACATTGTATTATTATACATTGTATACTTTGCACTCATGTGTTTTAACAAAACGAATATGACTTGATAAATTGTTTATGTAACACCCCCAAATTCACTATTTAGCGGAAGCAAGCTTTGGGGTGCTACTAATCAAGAATCAAAGCCCCAAAGTATACAGTTAACGACCTCTAAATGAGACATTTAAAAATAGTTACATTTCCATATATAAAATATTTGAAAACATAGTGTTTTCGGTTACAAAAATGTAGTTCCCTAGAACCCACGCGTATAGCGGGAGATTCTATTATATAATCATAATATACAAAATATAATGCTAAGAATCTCCATTAGATGCAATATAGAAATCATGCGACTCTAGCTAGTGTCCAGGGGTAATCCCACTCCGTCTGCGTACCTGAGATACAAAGCTAAAAAGTGTCAACCAAAAAGGTTGGTGAATCTTACAGGTTTAGTAGGAAAAGTATCAGTATGAACCACAAATATGTACCCGTGTAGCTAACAAGCCAAGTAAGTGAATCAGTAAATCATCACAATTGTCATGAGCTCACAAGTTGAAGCTTAACAGTGTAGTGTAAATGGTACAATCAAGTATAGTATCATGTACCCCCGTGAGTGTTATCCGAACACTCATATGTAACAAATACTAATATGCCTGTTTCTACGGTATAATCCGTGGTAGCGCTACTACCCCAGGCAGGGATTGTCAGTCCCAAATGGATCCATTTACTAGTAATCGCGCTTAAGTCCATAACTAACAACTTATGATAGGATGCTTTCAGTGGATAAAAGTAACTCATGTAGTGCGTGTAAGAAGTAGAGTAATCAGTTCAGTACATTGTGTTCATATGTAAAACAGTTGCCAAGTATCTCAACCCAAAGTATAAAAACAGTAAAAGTGGGGCTGTAAGACTCACCTGAGTCTAGCAAGTATGTAGGTGAAATCAAGTAAGTAAAGCGGATGTAAGTCCGTTGGCGTGTCGGAAGTAAGTCCGTATATCGGTTCTCATAACCCTGCAACCTTCTGGCGTCCGAAACGCACAAGGTTGTAAGTAAGCAACTAAATAAGTTGGTGTCTTAGAAGACCACCCATGCTAGTTGTCCACTCAACTAGGAAATGTCCACGTGTTTGTTTAGTATTTCGTTTGTAGTTTGAAAACAAGTACGGCCCGTTGGTGACGGTTTTGTAATAAAAATCCAAAAGTGTTATTGTTATACGCATCGTCGTATGTGAGTATTCGACACTTAGTGTAAAAAGTATTTTCAAGTTCCTGGATGACTAGGGTCCGGGGGCAGCGCCCCTGGTAGCGGGGTCCAAGGGGCGTGTTGCGGCTCACACCGTGTCGTTGTTTTTCAAATGATGATGCGAGCGCAGCAGGGGTTTTAAATTTATATTTTGCGGGGCTTAAATTAACCGTACTACCTACTTGATTAGTAAGCGGTAAGTATAACCTAAGATCGTTCTATGAATCCAAACGTGTGGGCGATTAAAGTTGACACTTTCGGTAGGGAAGTATTTAGGATGGAACAAAGTAGGTAGGTTTGGGGTTTAAAGACAGGTAATTAAAATGCAGGAAAGTAAATTGCAGGAAAATAAAATGCAGGAAAGCAGATAAAGAAAAAGATGTGATTGCTGAGATTTCGATAATTAATATTTCAGGATGACAGAACAAATAGGGTTGATACTTAATATGGTAAATAAACTACAAGGGGTAAACTCTAGAACCCTACCAACTCAGATTCCCATTGGCGTGTCACTTGGAACTAGGTTATCATGATTCTGATCGGAGCAATACGCAAACTTCCAATACTCATCTAGTTGAAAGATGAACAACCTATTTTAGTTTTATACCGAGGTGCATGAATCAGTAGCGTATCGTCTCATAGGTCTGACCTTTCTTAACTCCTAAGGTAGTTTACTACTTCATTAGCACGAAGATTAATAGCTTTGTATGTTCGGACCGTCGATTGTGTAAGGCTTAGTGTTTTAAGGATTCTAGGTCACTTGAACTTTACTCTTACTCCTAAGCCTTGTTTTTACTCGATTAAGCTTTAATTGCTTCGACTTATAATTTAAGTTCTCCTTTTCAAACAGTTATACATCTCCAGATTATCCGCAGTATGATAAAACGTGTTTCATATGAGGACCATGCATTTCAATAATAGACAGTGTACTTTACATGAGATTCCACTGCTTCTTATATCCAACACGCGGTCAAGAGTAATTGACAGTGGAAGTGACACTCTAGCTAATTAAATGTAAAGCAGTGCAGAAAAGTAAACCTAATATATACAACGAGTGATTTCACCGTGTCTTACTTATTGCATGTCATGGGCACAGATAACTACTTACTATAATTAAGGTTGATCAGGTCCTAATTACTAGGTTGCAGTCACATGGATAACTGGAAAGGGTGCTCCATAAATTAAACTTAAATTCATAAAGTCTTAACAGTACAAAGATTATTATCTCCTATTTTATCTGAACGTGTTTTACGAACATTATTTTATAATGCATTGATTCTCGTAGGATGCACCAGTTAGTTGTGTAGTTGTATTATCCTTTCGGAGTTCCAACTTTTGAACCAGAGCTGATTCCAATGATATAACTACCTTCGGTCATTTATCGGCTTCCGTACGTTTGTACTTTGCATAAAGCATTTCCAGCACTATACCGAATAAACAGTCGAATAGGGGCCGTTATATCATTTTACGATTATCGTGCATTGATTATGTAATGACATCCTTACTTATAATTATCTACGTCATCAGCAATCACAATAATAAACTACTCGCAATTCATGGCAACAAATAAATCACATACCAGGCAATAATACATATTCAAAATATGAACTTAGACAAGTATAATAAAAGGTTAGAAATCACCCGGAATTAAATGCGTAGCAGCGTATTATTATAATTGACAAACTCTTTCACACGTACAAAGATTGATCTCCGAATCTCTAGCGTTCGCCCTAGCTTCTACGTTAGTCCGTGGACTAATTACAATATTCCTAGAATGAGAAAGACTAAAAGACTACGAAAGATTATCTAGTGAGAAAGAAAGAGTGAAATATGCTAGAATGTGTGCATATGAGGTGTGTGTTACAAATGAACCTAAGCAACCTATTTATAGGCGAGCTTTGGCTCACATTAGTACCACGAGGTGCATGTTAGAAAGCTTTCCAAAAATGGTGTGTACAACACGAAAAGTAGGCGCACCGGGTACCGTACAACACGAAAAGTAGGCGCACCAGGTACCAAAAGTTACCAAAAACGGAAACCGGGGCAGGACACAGGTGGCCGGCGGCGGTGGGGGTCCAGCCGGCGGCGGCTGGATGGTGGCCGGCGGCGGTGGGCCCACCCCCGCCTCGTTGCGTTGTTTGTTGCTTCGTTTCTTGATTCGTGCGTGTTTTCTTCGTTATACGCCCGTTTGAGTTGATTCTTTTTTTGTTGGATTCGTAATTCAAAAACGAAGATTTTGACATAGGATAGGCCGTGAGATGAGGTCCCTAGCTCCAGATATTGCGTTTGGATCATTTGGATCTTCCGGCGGGCGCGAAATCTTCATTTTTCACCCGTTTTGGTTTATTCTTATTCTGTTGGATTCGAATTTTAAAAATGAACATCTTGAAAATAGTGGATGTTGGTGGAGGGCTCTTTAGTCTTGAAATCCCATTTTTATGCTTTGAATCTTCAAACGTGTGTGGAATCTTCATTTTATACCCGTTTTGCTTGACTTTTCTCGTGCAACCTTTTTTTAACCATCTTGGCATAATGTTAGTGATTTGTAATGTTTTTGGATTAATATGCCAATAATCGTTCCAGAATGAGAGAGATATCGGTAGTAAAAACGTGACTTTTTACGCGATATCAAGTATCCCACACTTAGAACTTTGCTTGTCCTCAAGCAAACTCATTCATAAAAACTTCTGGAAGGATTCTAATCGCATCAGTTGTTAGAAAACACTATTTTCAGAAAATATAAACTATGGTTATGAAAGAGTTTTTACTGGAAACTAAGAGTTTTTAGAATTTCGATACCTTCTTCGGGCAACTTATATGATGATCATGACTAGGCAATCCTCACAAGTGGGTCACTCAAATCACTCAAAGTGTTTAGGGTTTCCTGCTTACTAGTGTCAATCACTCGGATAGCCAGTCATGCAGCATTCTCGTCATAGGCTTGATCGAGAATCAAATCTCCATCACTGAGGATGATACTAACCTGTCGAGATAACTTGGAAGGAATCGGGTTTTTGGTTTGAAGAAGGTAAGTGGTGAGGGGTGTGATGGTTTTTCCTTGTATTTTCTTGAAGCTTTCTTTTGAAATTTCTTAGGTTTTTGGAAGGACTACATAGCCTTTCATTGGATTCTTCATTTTTCTTGGCCCTTTTTATGATTGTGCCGGCGTGATTGTTTTGATTTCTTTTCGCCGATCTTGATAATGTACTTTGCGGCCTGGAAGGTCTCTAATGATCTTGAGTTATGTTGGCTTTTCTTTGCAGAGGTTTTTGGGAATTTGGGAGTGTCTCCGAAGGTTTGTGAGACTTTTGAGGTTCGAGATAAATAACAGGAAATCTTTAGTGAGTGTGAAGAGTAGGTGTTGAGTGGGTGGATGTTTGATGGTGGAAAGGTGTTTTGGATTCCTTGGAAGCTATCAAGATAGGTTGTACCTATGCCACGTGTGGCACTCATTGATGTGATCTTGAAATGTATTACAAGAGCAAATTCTAATTCAAATGCATACATCGGCACACACACATGAAACGAAAAGTGAAACATTAAAGATGAATGCTAATTATGGGCTCAATCCTCACGAATCGAATGTTTTGGTCAGTATGTGCCTAGCTATGTGTTGCCTTTTTCGTCCGTATCTTAATCTAAAACAGTTTCGTTTCTTTGTTAAAACTCGTTTCTAGCTATAGTTCATAGTTTTGAAAGATAGGATTTCCAGAAAATGATGTTTTTGAATCCAAAAATTTGAAATTTTTTTTTTTTTTTCCATTTTTAGCCTTTTGATGAAAATATTGTCTGGCTTACGGACAAGAGGTAAAACTTGCGGTTGTAGACCGAATATCCCACACTTAGAGGAACATTGTCCCTAATGTTCGAATCTTTTTGTTGAACACCTCTTGTCGAAGTATCCCACACTTAGAGATTCTACTTATCTTTGGATTGTTTCACAAGTGTTATGTGGTATTAGGTATCCCACACTTAGTGTTGGAATATTGGGTGAGATAATCAAAGCTTTAACGGATAAGGGTTTTTGGAACGGTGTACCGCTTTTGCTGTGCGCGTTGTTTGCTGTGTGTTAGAAGTTAGCTGGTCCGCGACTTGTAGCTTACGTCTCTCAGTGTTCTTCATCGTGGGGTCCGTTGCTTCCTTTGATTTGGTCTCCGATAAATAGTCGTATGGTTCAACAAACAATCCACTCAATCATTTAAATAATAGCTGCTAATAAGAAAAGTAAAGTGAAAGCATAATAAAATAGTAAATAGATAGATGTGATGTCGAAGCATCAATCGTACATCAATACAGACAATAATAGTAAAGAGTTTTGGTAGAAAGTAGAAAGAAGTCAGAAAGAGGAGCAATCCATTGCTCTGCTCATGGTCATACTGCTGCTGTAGATGTTGTGGGTCCAGGAGAAGTCTCGTCTGATGAGAAATCATCATACTGATCATTGGTGCCTTCGTTTGATGCATCATGGTTAGCTCCTTCGTCTGGCATGCCGATGGTAAAAGCCCCTTGGTCTACTATCTGATCGATAAGTGGTCCGAATGGTATCTCGAAACTACCGAACGGGAACATGGCTGACCCTTGGTGTGCGTTGTCCTTGAAGAGGTATGTCTGCCTATGAGAAGAAACCTGCACAGGTATAGGTATAGTAGCTGAAACAGTGGTGTGTCTGCGGGTCCTGGGACTCTGAACTGAGATAGTCCGTGCAGATACTCTGGATGCCCTGCTGCCTCTTGACGTGTGTGCTATAAATGACCCAACAACTGATGGGATAGTCTGTCTGGTGACTGGGATATGCACTGGAGGTGGCTGAGATCTAGGAATGATGATCCTAGTTGGTATGACATGCTCACGACCGGGTGGTGGTCGAGGTGCGGGAACAGGAACTGCAGGTGGATATAAGTGCGGTGGTGCTCGGCCCATTCCACATGGTAAGTGTGGTAGTGGAGTCATGGGCATGCCAGCTGCCTGCTGTCTCAATGCTGCATAGATTCTAGTTTGCATCTGCCTAGACCAATACCAGTAATCTGGGCCTGGAGGTGCTCCGTAGTGGTAGATGTATGTAGGCCCTTGCGGTCTTGGGGCAGGAGTAGAAGGTCTTGCCCTAGTACGTGGTGGCTCCACTCGTGGTGGTGGTGGGATGTCATCATCTTCATCATCATCTTTGTCATCACTGTCATCCTCATCTGTATCTGAATCACTAGGTCCTTGGTGGCGTTTCCTCTTCTTTATTTCTTTTGGCAGAACTAGGTCAGGTACCAACGTGTCAACACTGCCAGGATCTGCTGCCCGTGCTTTGATGTAAACAGCACCATCTCTCGTGACACGGAGTATTTCCATACTCCTAAGAAACTGGTAGTCGAGTGGCTTAGAGCTCCACTAGTAAACCCTATGGAACTGCAAGTAAATTCCTAATGGCCTCAGCACCATTAGTAAACCCCTCTCTAGCAATCACATGCTCCAAAACATTCCAGTTAACAGCATCAAACACCTCAATGGACTGGCCAATATTAGAAGCCAGACGATCTCTAAACTGCATCCTAGTAGTCTCAGAATATGACTCATGAAAAGTGATATATCTATGAGCTCTAATCAATGGGTTTCCCAAAGCTTCACCTCCTCGTGCTCTCCTGTTAGACATGATAACTGCTAAACAAAACAATTGTTAATAATACTAAATAAGCAGTTAATTGCAAAAAGGTTACTAAAAATTTCGGCAGCATTTCGGCTTAAAATTGAATAATCCACCATAAAGGTTTAGCCTAAATCTACCGCAACAACCAATTTCATGAACCTAATTTGCAATTTTTGAACAAAAACTACTCAATATGCATACATGTATATACTTAATTAAATATCCCTGACAATTGCCTAATCAAATGTATTATAATAACTTGGTACCATTATGAATATACGAAATTGCACCATCACTAAACTCGAGTATTAGCAACTAGCAAACATCCATACAATATCAAAATGAATTATTGTAACACAATTAATCAAAATAACAACTTATCACATAACCGTAATCACAAACACTTGTGTACCAAACAAATATTTGCATTAATCATCATGTGGTCAGAAAATTAATAAGCACTGAATTGAAACATAGCATAATCGAGTTTCTCATATTCACAATTTATCATCACAAACGTATAATTCGAATAACACAAAATATGCAATACAATTGAAAAACAAGCATGACATTGCAATGTATATAGCAACTAGAACATATATCAATCAAAACATGCTAATAATCATACGCATATCCGAAATACCCAAAAATTTACAATTAAACCCTCACTTCCAAACGAGTGATTTAACCAACGAAAATGAAAACGGGAAGTTATACCTTGTAGAGGAAAGTGCGCGTAACACGAATACGCAAAAATGGCGATAAATGCGTGGCCGGAATTTCCGTTTGGGGGTTGCGGGTGTGAAAGCCGTAGGTGGTTTTGAAGAAAAAGGTTTTGGAGTGAAAAATGAGGAAGAAAGGGCTGCTGGCGGTTTTCTGCATTTTTGATCCATACGGCGTATGGATTCCATACGGCGTATGGATTAAACAGGCCCAGGTCAACTCATTAAACCCAGTCAACGGTCCGGTCCAGCGGCCCAATCAATCCATACGGCGTATGGATTCCATACGGCGTATGGATTGAAAATTCAGAATTTTTCAAAAACGATTTTTCAACCCATTTTTAACCCAAATTCATCACTAACTTTATATAATTAAATCTCAAACCTGGATGATAATCACGACTTCAAAATCTTCACAATTCCACACTATAAAATAAATAACAATAATTAACAAACATTAAAAAGAATAATATTCAAAATAATACTTAATATTCAAATCACACATTCAAAAACAAAAATCCAAAACAAACAAAAGTCTAACATAATCCAAAACAAACCAGAATGTTAGAAACAATCCAATAGCATAAGAAATATAAAAGGAATGATACGATGAAATTAGTTCAACGGATAGAGGGCAAGGAAGCTCTTCATCAGTTCAGTAACTACATTTTCTACCCCATTACCAAAAGTCGCAAAACTTTCCAAATGTCCATTGGCAACATGCTGAAGATAGACCAAGTCCCAGCTGATTCCCTTTATCACTTTATTATTTACTCCCTCAGGTGCCAATACTAACTTATCACCTACCAGCTTGTACTCCCGGTCGGGATGATTCTTCTCAAACTCACTCATAAACTCCAAACAATCTGCCACTATCCCAGCATGCTTACTCAGAAACGGTTCTTTCCTTAAACTTCTTATTCTAGTTTCAATCCCTGCAATTACCTCATTCTGAACACAAGTTAGTTCTAATCCCGAATCTTTGAAAATTTCAACTAATTTAGTGTATATTTCTACCATCCCATAGTGGAAATGCTCCCTCATAGTTAGAACCTTATTGTTATCAACTAAAACATCCAAGTTCAGTACCACATAAGTAGCCAAATCAATATCAAAATGAGGATGAAGGAAATCCGGGTGAGGCCTTTCTTCCTCTTCCTTAGCAAAGCGATCCATTTTTGTCACCATTTCATGAAGATAGTAATGAATAGTACTCGTAACAATGAACCGATGAGGTGTAATATCCGTCAAATGGTCATCCGAATGTAGCAATCGAACCAATTCTCTTAAACCAAACCTAAATTCCTTGTCTGCTTCTGCCTTTGGATGACCAGTAACCTCGTACATAGCCCTAAGCATACGGCCAAGACACGCGGTCTGATTTGCCGAATAAGGAAATGCAGAATGCCTCAGGATCTCATAAATCTGCGTGTATCTTTTCTTCTGAGTAGTGTAGAATTTCTCTTCATCTTTAATCCTAGAGATTCCCCAAAAGTAGTGAGGGCAATATAGAATTGCCTATCAATCCCATACTGACTCTCAATCAAAGCTGCCTCTAACACATCATTTACCAAAACCCTCTGACTATCAGTAAAATCCACAGTAGACCTGCTAATAATCTCAGAACTGAAAGGGATATCCCCTCTAAACTCCTCAAGTGCCGATAGCAACCCCTGACAAGATGAAGTAATAGGAGCGGGAATACGGCCTAATTGGGTATAAGGAGGCACCCTCTCGGTGGAACTAGCATCCGAATTAACAGACTGATCCCTCTTAACAATGTTGTTATCATTTGCATCACTTTCAAAACTCCTTGCCATTGGACAAACCTAAATAAAAATAAATCTGAAAATACAAAACACCACTAACGAAAAACTAGTTAGTTCACACAAAATAAACAGAAATTAAATAACATGTACAACTTTAAATAAATGGAACTCCAACCGGTGGACGGATTTCCATCCGCCGGTTGAAACTAAAACCCCACAAGTTTAACCAATTAAAGGATAATTAGTTTCAACCAATGAATTAATGAAAACTTGTTACACAATTACTTAATTTACCTTAAACAACTTTACAAAATTATTCGTTCAATAAAATTATTTTAGAAATCAAAGTTACAAACAACTAACTCCTATTTAAATAATCACAACCGCTTTTTCCCCGGCAGCGGCGCCAAAAACTTGATGTCGCTTATGAAAGCGCGTCTTGTTTTACAATTTATAAATAGAAATACCTAATAAATACTTTCAAGCAACCAGGCAAGAATACCCGATCAATTGTAAATTTAGATTTGGTAAGTCAGATTCGAACACAGGGAAAAAGGTGGAATATTTAAAATAGAAATTAACAAATTAACTAGAAAACAGTAAATATGGGGGGCGTTTTAGTTCCGTACGAACATTTGTTTAGAAAACATTTAATTAAAATAAACAAACTTAAATAAAACTTTAAATTAAAATAATAATTAAATAAAAACAGTAAATCCTAATTGGAAGGAATAAGTAATTGTATAGTTAATGTCGCTTAGATTCATATTTCCCGATTTATTACGTATTGATTATCTAATTGTGATTCTTTTAAATCAACTTAATACCAAATTCTTCAATGAATACTAAGTCGAATGTGAACTAGCCAACGTTTCGGGTCCAACTAAATCCTATAATCTAGGGTCCAACATGAAACACTGGTTCCAATGTCACAAGATGATCAGTCAATTGTGTGCCTTTCCCTAAATTATGCATTAAACATTCACAACTCGTTATAATCAACTCTATTGGTATGACTCAACAATACCCAATAACTAACTTATTGTCTTGCTCATTTTAAAGTAGATAATTATTGTATACTCGACCTATCAGACTCAACGTATTTAGTGATAGTCCAAAACCCTAAGGTAGTACTAGCAATAATCAATAATCTTAAAGGAACTCAATCTCATTAAAATTATTAATCACGTGAAGCAACAATAATAACTAGTTACCAATAAACAAGTGTCCACGAGCAATATAACCGTTTTCAATCAAATAACTTATTCAATACGCAATTATAATCGTTCAACAATCATAATCTAAGTTAAATCAACTACACAATCACTTTAAATACTCAATTCATCATAAATCAGTAATAATCAGATCATTCAACATCAAATACTTCAATGAAATCGAAATAAAGAAATTATACCGAGTTATAAAGACGAACTACGAATGATTTAGATGAATTATCCTCGTTCTTCACCTTTCGTACCTCCAAACTACTCCTAAAATTCGTAAACCTAACCTAAAACTCGACTGAAAATGTCTGGAAACGAAAACCTTCAAAAAACTCTCGAAATAGGGTTTAAAACGCGTTTTTATACTTCCTGGAATTTTGATCCATACGGCGTATGGATTGAATTCAAGCCCAGCCCATGTCCGCGTAACCTGGGCCTCCACTGCAGCAATCCATACGGCGTATGGATGACTTTTCCAGCCGATTTTTGATTTTTCTTCATTTCTTCTTTTCTTCAACTTCGGCTTTACTTATTTCTTCAAATATGCATCATTTAGCTTGATTATTGACTGTTTTCCTTCCTTTCTTCATAAACGCTCCATTTCCACATCTAATTGCAAATATGAATGAAATCAATATCTATTCTAAACAAAATGAAATAAAAACATTCAAGATTATGGGTAAAATACTACTAAAATATAGTACTTTTGAGCGTTTATCAGCTGGCGTGGCACTCATGTAGGCTAAAGATCCTGAAAGGGGTCGTGGTGGGTTTAATTTCCTCTTTCGTGCCATTGTACCTGAGAACATTTAAAGTAATTGATTCTTTGAGAAAGAGAAATTCAAAGCACGCTCCGAAGAATTTCAAAGTGAGGGCTTTAATTTCTAGACAATCTAAAGACTTCATTGAACATATAATGCTCCCATGCAACAAACAGTCACTCATTTGTCAAGGTAATATCGTCACTTAGAAAAGTATAGTCATGGAATGGCAATCGTCTTATTGTGAAGTATTTGTCACTTACAAAGTTTGGTGCAAACCAAGTTTGAAATGACGAGAATTCACGAATAATGATAACATCATTATTGGTAAGGTTTGACTTTGGAAGTACAAGTTGAAGTAAGGTTTTTGAATAAAACATTTTGTCTAAAAAAAAAAAATTCAATACTTCAAGTTGACTTTTAGGTCAAAGCTTTCTTCAAATGATATTTTCAAATGTCCGCATGCCATAATTTTAACCTATTCATGCATGCATATTCTAAGTCATTTTAAGCATTTCCTATTTGATAAGCAAACTAAGTTATGCATAAAAGAAGTTATCATGCCCATGTATTTGGTGTGGTCCAGGACTTCTTATTCAAAAGTGATGATTGTCTAGTTATTGCCTAATTTGACTAGTCAAAACAAGTACAACATGATCATGCAATTTTCAACTTGTCATATTTTTCATGTGAGCTAGTCAACTTTTTGTTGATTCTCAAAAGTCACAATTGCTAGACCTAAGTTGTTAGCATAATGCAATTAACATAGAGGGATCATACAAAACGCCCTAATTACTAGGGTACTTAGCATACTAACACTTAGTTAAGCAAAGTCCTAAGCTAGATCAGTTGATCAATGTTTAAAACATGGGGATTTGCATGTGTAAGTGGTAGGAACGTGTAGTACCTAAGTATTTGATTATGAAAAGCACTATTTCCTAGTTACTAACTTAGATAACTACAAGAAACAAGTTCTTTTAAGTTCAAAGTGGGTTTTGTGATCATTCCTTGCTTAGAGTGAATGAAATGCAAAGACGAAAGTACAACCGAGAAGTATATGCAACAAGGAACTCGAAAGGACATGAGATTATGCAATTTGATGGGGTTTTGATGGAGATCTCATGGAGAACCCATGGTGGTCGGTTTTGGAGGGGAGAGTGGGAGGAAGAAGAAGTTCACTTCTTGTTTTTGAATTATGGGGAGTTAAGGAAGGCTTTGTGGTCCTTTAGGGTACATGTACCTATCCTAAGTACCATGGTCCTTGCTTATGGTCCCAAATGCAATTTAATTGGCAAGCATTAATGTCCTAAGTTAATTTCTAATGTCCCACTAATAATGGTGATGAATCTTAAATGTATCACTTGTAACTAGTTACCTGTTAGTTTCTTTTTATGTTGTAAATTATTTAAGAAACGTGCAAATTTTTGCGGAACAATTAAAATCAACTTTAAACATTAAACTTACGCTATTTTTGGTGTTTAAAAATCTTTATCTGACGCGGGTTTATAGAATGTACAACTATTTAGGCAAAATGCTTTTAAGAGGTGTACTTTCTTTAGACGTGCGTGCGTTTTCAGACAGTAATTTAAAAACGTTTTCTGTTAAGGGAAAATTTCAAAAATTTATTATATATATATGTATTAAAAATACGCTCGTTTAAAGTCGCGAGCCTTGACCGTTTTCGGAAGGGATTGTTTTAAGATTCGATCCGATCCCTCCATAGGGAAAGGGCCGAGATTTGCTCCCTTAACTGAACATTTTTCAGTACAAAACATTTCGATAGCTCCCAGATGACATTGTAAACTAGAAAATGACGATCCTCTAAACTTCCTAGGATCTCTCGTTCCTCATACCCTAAATTGACAAGATCATCAATCAACTTATTGTACGCCTTCCTTATCTTCTTGGGATTTGATAGACCGTCGCGTTCTCCTTTGTTTTTGTAGTTCAGATTGTGAGTGAGTTTATTCACAGCTTCCATAAACGCATTCTCTTCTGGCGAATCAGGTTCTCCGGTTGTAAGTTTAACTAGCTTACAGAATTCACTAATTTCGGCTTTTTGTGTGGAAATGAAGGGGTATTTGGTGAAGGTGAAGATTCGAACAAGCTTGACGTGAAGGTCTTTTCTTTTTTCAAAGAAGCTTGTGTTGGTTCTTTCCTTTGTGGAATTAGGGAAAACTTCTCGCAATTTTGAGATTAGGTAAGAAGCGGGATCAACAAAAAACGGAATTTTACCAAGAAAGGTAATAGGAATCATCGGGTTTTGTTCTGTCCAGAACTCAAGTTTGTTGATCATTGTGGCGACATTGTGATTGATTAATATCATAGACGTTGGAAGGTAATCCATGTCGGCAAGTGATTTGAGGAGTAGATCTAAATCTGCTACAAACTTCAGTTCTTGGTCCTTGAAATTTGTGGAGTGGCCTTCGCATTCTTGATTTGACAGACGAAGAAGAAGGTTTACTTGTTTTTCTAATCCAGCAATCATTTCTCGTTGGTTGAGGGAAAACGGGAGATTGGCAATAGTCAATTGTATGACGAATGCTTTATAGACGTCTGCCCTTCGGGAAGGATCGAAAGAAGCACCGAGGTGGCGTTCTTTAAAACAAGGTTGTTCTGTTTCGACGGATGGAACCTTATCCACCACTCGGTATATGGTATATTTAGGTTCGTATGAAGAGAATGGAAAGATACCATCATTGTGAGAATCGGATATGGTTTGGGCATATACCGATGTTTCAGGAATGAGGGTAATTAGATCACATGTTTTCGGAGGCTTCACTTCATGATTTTCTTTGGTAAGATAATCGAAGTGGATAGAATTTGATACTTTAGGCATTTGCAAAGTTGGAGAGTGATCTTCTGGAGATGTTGCCAGGTCAGGTAGCTGATCCGTGACATCAAAGTCCAGGAAATGGTTTGGAATGGAATGTGGGATCCTAAATTCTTCTACGGAAGCATATAATTCATCCTTTGAAGTACTATTAGAAGTGGGGTTTTTAGATGTCATGTTTAAACTAATATTATCCTAATTAATACTAAATTAACAGCAAATCAAATTAAAACTGCTTAAAGTAACTTTCGAGAGATTTCTAAGAAGGAATCAATCGGAAGGATCTCCTAAATATTATTACTTAAGGTGGCTTGAATCTACGTTTGAGAGTTCCCCGGCAGCGGCGCCAAAAACTTGTTGCGGCTCACACCGTGTAGTTGTTTTTCAAATGATGATGCGAGCGCAGCAGGGGTTTTAAATTTATATTTTGCGGGGCTTAAATTAACCGTACTACCTACTTGATTAGTAAGCGGTAAGTATAACCTAAGATCGTTCTATGAATCCAAACGTGTGGGCGATTAAAGTTGACACTTTCGGTAGGGAAGTATTTAGGATGGAACAAAGTAGGTAGGTTTGGGGTTTAAAGACAGGTAATTAAAATGCAGGAAAGTAAATTGCAGGAAAATAAAATGCAGGAAAGCAGATAAAGATAAAGATGTGATTGCTGAGATTTCGATAATTAATATTTCAGGATGACAGAACAAATAGGGTTGATACTTAATGTGGTAAATAAACTACAAGGGGTAAACTCTAGAACCCTACCAACTCAGATTCCCATTGGCGTGTCACTTGGAACTAGGTTATCATGATTCTGATCGGAGCAATACGCAAACTTCCAATACTCATCTAGTTGAAAGATGAACAACCTATTTTGGTTTTATACCGAGGTGCATGAATCAGTAGCGTATCGTCTCATAGGTCGGACCGTTCTTAACTCCTAAGGTAGTTTACTACTTCATTAGCACGAAGATTAATAGCTTTGTATGTTCGGACCGTCGATTGTGTAAGGCTTAGTGTTTTAAGGATTCTAGGTCACTTGAACTTTACTCTTACTCCTAAGCCTTGTTTTTACTCGATTAAGCTTTAATTGCTTCGTCTTATGATTTAAGTTCTCATTTTCAAATAGTTATACATCTCCAGATTATCCGCAGTTTGATAAAACGTGTTTCATATGAGGACCATGCCTTTCAATAATAGACAGTGTACTTTACATGAGATTCCACTGCTTCTTATATCCAACACGCGGTCAAGAGTAATTGACAGTGGAAGTGACACTCGAGCTAATTAAATGTAAAGCAGTGCAGAAAAGTAAACCTAATATATACAACGAGTGATTTCACTGTGTCTTACTTATTGCATGTCATGGGCACAGATAACTACTTACCATAATTAAGGTTGATCAAGTCCTAATTACTAGGTTGCAGTCACGTGGATAACTGGAAAGGGTGCTCCATAAATTAAACTTAAATTCATAAAGTCTTAACAGTACAAAGATTATTATCTCCTATTTTATCTGAACGTGTTTTACGAACATTATTTTATAATGCATTGATTCTCGTAGGATGCACCAGTTAGTTGTGTAGTTGTATTATCCTTTCGGAGTTCCAAATTTTGAACCAGAGCTGATTCCAATGATATAACTACCTTCGGTCGTTTATCGGCTTCCGTACGTTTGTACTTTGCATAAAGCATTTCCAGCACTATACCGAATAAACAGTCGAATAGGGGCCGTTATATCATTTTACGATTATCGTGCATTGATTATGTAATGACATCCTTACTTATAATTATCTACGTCATCAGCAATCACAATAATAAACTACTCGCAATTCATGGCAACATAAATCACATACCAGGCAATAATACATATTCAAAATATGAAATTAGACAAGTATAATAAAAGGTTAGAAATCACCCGGAATTAAATGCGTAGCAGCGTATTATTATAATTGACAAACTCTTTCACACGTACAAAGATTGATCTCCGAATCTCTAGCGTTCGCCCTAGCTTCTACGTTAGTCCGTGGACTAATTACAATATTCCTAGAATGAGAAAGACTAAAAGACCACGAAAGATTATCTAGTGAGAAAGAAAGAGTGAAATATGCTAGAATGTGTGCATATGAGGTGTGTGTTACAAACGAACCTAAGCAACCTATTTATAGGTGAGCTTTGGCTCACATTAGTACCATGAGGTGCATGTTAGAAAGCTTTCCAAAAATGGTGTGTACAACACGAAAAGTAGGCGCACCGGGTACCGTACAACACGAAAAGTAGGCGCACCAGGTACCAAAAGTTACCAAAAATGGAAACCGGGGCGGGACACAGGTGGCCGGCGGCGGTGGGCCCACCCCCGCCCCGTTGCGTTGTTTGTTGCTTCGTTTCTTGATTCGTGCGTGTTTTCTTCGTTATACGCCCGTTTGAGTTGATTCTTTTTTTGTTGGATTTGTAATTCAAAAACGAAGATTTTGAAATAGGATAGGCCCTGAGATGAGGTCCCTAGCTCCAGATATTGCGTTCGGATCATTTGGATCTTCCGTCGGGCGCGGAATCTTCATTTTTCACCCGTTTTGGTTGATTCTTATTCTGTTGGATTCGAATTTTAAAAACGAACATCTTGAAAATAGTGGATGTTGGTGGAGGTCTCTTTCGTCTTGAAATTCCATTTTTATGCCTTGAATCTTCAAACGTGTGTGGAATCTTCATTTTATACCCGTTTTGCTTGACTTTTCTCGTGCAACCTTGTTTTAACCATCTTGGCATAATGTTAGTGATTTGTAATGTTTTTGGATTAATATGCCAAGAATCGTTCCAGAATGAGAGAGATATCGGTAGTAAAAACGTGACTTTTTACGCGATATCAGGGCGGCAGCCCCTGGCGGGGTCCAAGGGGCAAAGCCCCTGGCTGAGGTGGATTCGCAGTTCAAAGTGGGTTCGCAAGTCTCGACTCGCAGGACAGGTCGGTTCGCAGTTCAACTCGCAAGTCAGTTCGATTCGCAGTTTGACTTCGCGAGTCCAGTTTTAGTGGGTGAATCTCGACTCGCAGCATGATCTTCGGATTGAGACGCAGCTCAACTCTCAGACGCAGCTGTTCGAACAATTTCGGTTTTAAAACGCATTTTAAGTCGGATTTTGGGCAAATCTTCGTTGAGTAAACGTTCTAGCATGCAAATCAAAGCTTTTTAAGTAATTTAAAAGAGTTAATAGGTTTCATACCACAAAAATGAAAACGAAGAAGATGAAGATGGAGAGCTCGAGTTGGTGATCGTTTCTTCTTGAATCAACTTCGTGAGTCGGTGTGTTTTTGATGGCGTTTTTGTGTGGTTTATGGCTGCGATTTGAAGGGGAAAGATGAGAGAGTTTTGGGTTGGTGATGTATGTGTATAAATGAAATGAAAAAGGAAAAATGAGGTTAAAAAGGGGATGGGTCATGGGTCGGTGGGTTGGGTCCGCGGGTCTTGGCCGACCCATTTGTGTCTCGGGCTCGCATGTTCCCATTTTCGTTTGCCCGATCATATAAGTTGCGTAACATTTTTAAGATTTATAAATATGTTAAAGTATATCCGAAATATTTTAGCCGAAGTATTTTAACAAAATACTTTATCTCAAGTTAAAAAAAATTACAAAAATATTATTTTTGTTATTAATCGCTCGTTGGGGCGTGTTTCACGTAGTTTCATCGCTTAGAATGTGTCTTAAACAATTACGAAAATTCGTTTAATATATTATCGTGATATATTAGAGTAGATAATGTTTGTTTGGAGAATTCCACATTGTTTATAAATTTGTCACCAACGTCCATATTAAATAATGTCGGACCTCGTCTGTAACATCCTCTCTTCGCGTCCGGTAATTTCTAATTTTAAATTGATATATTTAATGTTATTAGAAATTATGTGATATTATTGTTTATTTCGAAAGTTAGATTAATAAGTCCCAGGACTTATTGTGACTAGTAAATTGTTGATTGTTGTAATTTACTATAGTTGACGGTAGAATAAAATAAGTTTCTCGCAAATAGTTTTTAGGTTCCAGGCAATAGATTGAAAGGGGATTAGTTTTATGTGGATACGGAGTCGGTGTAAAATCTTAGCCGACTTATATACCTTCCCTTTTAGGAAAGTTTCTTACCTTCTCTATTTGGAAACCTAGAACTAAAACCCTTAAACCCAAGAACAAAACCAAAGTTAAATCACAAACAAAACCTGTTGATTTGGAGCTGTGATCTTTTGCAAGTATAATCACCATCTAATTGCTATCACCACCTTCATCATACAAGTGTAAGTATGGTTATTTATGAACCTAAGTAATTGATTAGTTTATAAATTCGAATTGGTAGTTGATAGTTGCTAATATATGATGATTGTGATGATCATAAACTGAGTAAGGGTGATGCTGATTATGAATTCTTGTTCTTGAACATGATATTAAGTGTTCTTATTGTAATGAATTTGGGTTTTAACTTTGATTATGTAAATTGTTAATAATATGTGAATTGAAGCTTGAATGATGCTTTAGTGTATGTATATGGTTGTATTTGAGTGTTTAGTAACTTGAAAACTGAGATTCATGTGATTGAAATGGTGATATAAGAATTTGGGTTCGAGCTGTGTGTTTGCAGGACAGTATAGGGGCTGAAAAACGTATTGAACGCGATCTCAAACCCTTGCCCGGATCGCGTTGCCTAGTGAAAATTGGTTACAGAACATTTTCTTCTTGTGAACGCGATCCAGCCCATGTTTCCGGATCGCGTTGCCAAGTGTAAATTCGTCACAGAATGTTTTCTTCTGTGTAACGCGATCCCACCTAACCAGACCCGGATCGCGTTTGTCTTTATAATTTTGATAATTATGATAGTTTGTGGATTTGAGCTTATACAATAAATATAAATATTATTGTTACTTATGTTTGGAATTGATTAACAATGTGATTACTTATGTAATGTGTTTAATTACATAATTACCATTAGTTGGAAACAAATTATTAACTTATGATTGATTTTGTGTTCTCAGATAATCCAAGGGCTCAGCGAGATAAGACTGCTGAGTAAGTAACTGAGACGAATCAGGTGAGTGGATTTGAACTCACAGTTTGATTAGTTATAACAGTTTGATTTCAATCAGTAATTATAGGATTATTACTGATAGATTGTCAAATTGTATTGATAAGCCATTTGAGTGGTTGATTGATAAACATTGGGAATGGAATGTTAAATGCAGAGGTCAACTAGATTGTGGTTGGACTTGTTTGTTATTGTTGATCAACACAGGGTTTGTACATGTGTTGATGAAGATTAGCAATGAGTTAGCGGTTACTCACTGTTTTGGCCTACAGTTGGTTTAAGTGTTCTGATGGGGCCACCCGGAACAGGGTCTCTAGGAACTACCGTTCCTCTTGACGATATTTGTTGCATTATTGATTGTGAACGAATTGATAGCTAAATTGAATTGTAGTGATTATTCATTCACTTAGCTTCGTGCTAATCCCTCAATTTACTTCCTGCAGGTTATGTTATTATGTGGGTAGTCAGGAAGGAATGTTTTGATGCTGGGAATGTTTGAAACTAGCAACTCTGATCAAGTTTGTTATAAATGATGTTTTGTAATATATAATGCCCCGGTTTGTAAACAAGTTAGCTGTGTTTGGTTTAATAGTTAAACAGGTTGTATAAATGTTTGCGAAAATTTCAAGCAGAATTCTAATAAAATATGTATTTAACAATACGCTTCCGTGGTAATTAATATAATATTGTTGTATTAAATGAGGGGTGTTATATCGTCCAGTTCATAAGTGCACGATTTAAACAAATCGCGTATGCGTGTATGTAATTACACCAAAATGTTACATATATTTAGAATATTACAAAACTAAACACATGTAATTACAAGTAGTTTAGGCACTAATTATAGTCCTAAATTGGCGGGTGTTACAGTTTATTTAAAAACCTACGAACTCACCAACCATGTGTTGACGTTTTAGAGCATTTCTTTTCAGGTGAAGCTAGTAATCCAAGAGCTGAGACTATTGTGGCTTAGCGAGACTGTTAGAGTGCATTTGAGATTTGGTTATGTGAACGATTGTATTTGTAACGTTATGAAGCGGTATCATAACATTTTGTTGAATTTCATTTAGTGAATTTCTTTTATATCAATGTGTTATGATCTAGTCGTGCGTTGCATTCTGTTGTTTCCGCTTTAGACGAGGTGTGACATATAAAAGAAATTTGATTTATTAATTAAAATATTATCCAAATCAATATGTGATGTTTCTATTTTTACCTCACTAAGTGAGAATAAAATTTCTTGAAAAGGTTAACATAGACTTAAAAATATTAAAATTTGCTACTAAATTGGATATAAAAATTATTAATCTCCACATATATAAATTCATATAAATGAAGTAATATCTTCATAAAACTAGCGAAATGCTTTATATATATATATATATATATATATATATATATATTAGCTTACATTATTAGAAACAAGATACTATATATGAAATTTATATAAATAATCAACGGCCCATACATACACGGATTTTAAATTTAGCATAACAATAATATATATATATATATATATATATATATATATATATATATATATATATATATATATATATATATATATATATATATATATATATATATATATATATATATATATATAATATACGTTTATATATACCAATTTAATTTTACTGTTTTATTTAGTATAAATAATGTGAGCATTTAATAGCAGTAATTATGAAGTTTTGTTATATTATTATTTTTATACTAGCTTAAAGCTCCTAGCCAACGCGGGCGACTAAATTGTACTTGGTATATATTTAAAGTTTTATTTTTAAATTTTTAACTAAATAAACTAGTATTTATGTGATTGTGTTAAATGTAAAGTGTAATAATTTGTATATGTATAGCTTTAAGACCTGCAACAACGAGAGCGACTAAATTGAAATTGTTATAGATATTCAATTGAATACGAGTGTATATGTTGTTGTGGATTGAAATTATCACACATATAAAAAAAGTTATAATTTAAAATTGCGTACATCATACTTTTCAATGTTTTTTGAACTTTTGGGATCTTGAGCAACTGGTTCTTTTTTATCGGATGGATGTTCAACTACACTTGATTTTTGGGATGAACATTTTCTTGAAAGAAATTGAGATCTTTGTAGACCTATTGATATCAATATGAGGGAAAATGTAAAATGATAAATCATATATAGGGTTAGAAATAAAGAATTATAATTATGAAATGATTTGAATGGAATAACTTTTTATTTTAGATAGTATTGATTTTGCTTAAATTTATAAATAAAAATCGTTAATGTTGAGAATATGTCGTAAAAGCTGTGTATGTTTTCATTTTTTGTGTTCTTTTATGTTATTTAATAGTATTATTTGCCAAAAAATTTTTTATTAATATATATAATTATATTTAATATTTATAGAGGGAATGTGTAATTATTTTAATCAAATCTAAATCGTCAGATTATATCGAAAAACCACATTGAATGACCATCCATAAAATTTTGATTTAATTATATATAAGATAAGATATCATCGGTTTATTATTCATCATCTTATTTTGCAAATTTTTATGTTAAAAACTATCTACACTATTATATCTATATAGTAGGCAACCCGCACAATGTAGCGGTACCTTATAAATAAAAGACAGTTTTAATTTATTATGATTGGTAGTAAAAGTATGTTTTATACTTACGTCCGAAAGACCGATATTTTCATTCATATTGAAGTATTGAAATCTTAAGGGTTTGAAATACACTTGTTTGGCTCACTCGTTTGATTTATATGTTGTTTCTAATTTTACATAAGTAATATTAAAAGAATATATATTCTCAATTTATATATGTTTGACTTACAGTTTATTTCCACTTTTATAGTTGTTTAAATTAGCAAAGGGTAATTTAGTCATTTATGATCTTTAATTTTTTAAGGTTACTAAGAAAAGGTGTAAACAAATTATAAGGTGTATTGATATTGATATATACACTACATTATTATATGTAACATTATATTCTTTATTCATACTTGATGTCACAATTTATTATTTTAGAATTTTAAAATGATAAACTATACACAATCTTCCTGTAAACTATACGTGAGACATGATGTTATAGTTTTTTACGTAATTATGAAGGACTTTCTACCAAGTGATTTCTATCTAAAGTAATAGACTAAATAATACAGGAGGGAATGTCCTCGACATTCGACAATCATGCCATTTACTGTTTACTAACCTCTAGTTCCGTCAAAGGGATAATATAGTAATTGTATGATATGAATCTATCTATCTATATGTATATAATAAAGGTTTTTTTATGTTGCATCTTTATATTAATCATCATGACACATACCCTAAAATATAATTGTTCTCAAATTTTATCAAATTCTAAAAATGTCACACGACTAATACAAGATTTTAGTACATCCATTGTCTCATGTGAGTTTAGTTCATTAACAATCGAATTACACTATAACCAACTATATGTTAATATTTCACGAGTTATAAACAACAGTAGATTTAAAATGTTGAACTGAGACTATTACATATGCTGCTTATACTAAGGTTAGTTATACAACATTTGTAAATGTAATATTTCATGTTAGCATTTGTGTACATGTTATTTTCGTTTTCTCATGTACTTACCTATAAAAACTTTGAAATTTTGTTTCATATATGTTTTGGTTGTTTTATAAGATCTGTTTTTTTCAATGACAATTTATAGTTTCCAATTAACATTATTAATATTGTTGAAAGTTTTTATAATAAATAATTGTCTTTTATATATATGTGGTGGGGGCTTAAATATCTAGTATATTATATATTATATATTATATATAAAAGATAGAATTGAAAATAATAAATGTATATTACATTAATTCTTACATATTGTTTATACGTTTCTTTATAATTTATACCTACCTACTATTTTGTTAACCACCTAGGTACTATATATATTACTTTATCATTTAATACAACAAATTAATTAATGTTATGATAAAGAATAGTAAATATATGTGTTATATATTAGGGGTTAGTGTCTGGAAATGCATCTAACTTGTGCTTGATGTCTATTGTGTGTACCTAACTTATGTTTGCTGTTTTTAATGCATCCAACTTTTAAAAAATATGTTTTAGTATATTTTGGTGATGTTTTGATGATGTGTCAAACTCTCCGGATGCCACGTGACACCTTAAATGAATGACACATCACCAAAATACATTAAAACACCCTTTTTGAAAATTGGATGCATTAAAAACAGCAAAAATAAGTTGAGTACACACAATAAACATCAAACACAAGTTAGATGCATTCTCAGACACTAACCCCTGTATATTAACGGTCATAGAGACATACTCCTATATACATAATATTATTACATCCTATTCTACATTTCTTTTTATATATAATATAATATAATATAATATAATATAATATAATATAATATAATATAATACTCCCTCCGTCCCAAATCTATTGTCCCCTTGTTGACTTTGAAGTCTTTCTCTTCCAACTTTGACCTTCAATATTTTTGTTTGTGTTATATAATATTTGATGCAAAATATATGAATTGATTGGATTTTGAATGTATTTTCATTGGTATAATTTGCATCAAGTATTATATAACACAAATAAAAATATTGAAGGTCAAAGTTGGAAGAGAAATACTCCAAAGTCAACAAGGGGACAATAGATTTGGGACGGAGGTAGTATAATATAATATAATATAATATAATATAATATAATATAATATAATATAATATAATAATAAAAGTAAATATTATATCATCATGCAATCAATTCTATTTCCCTAAAATTCCTATATATATCTCTATCTTCACACTTTCCTCACCACCATAAGCAAAAGTTAAAGGTTTGTTCTTTTTTCTCTTAATTCACTGCTTTTTGTTAACCTTTTTTGCTATTTTATCTCTCATTTCAAGCTCCAATTTTCTAATATTTTCAGCGTTTTTCAATATTTTTTGGTTTGATTTAGCACAATCGATCATTCTACTCGACTAAGTATTTCAATGGCAAACACAAGAAGTGGAAGGAGCGATTTAGAATCGTACACCATTAACGGCAGCGAACAAATGATCATGCGTATGTATATCATTATTATCTGCTCATTTTTTTCTTTTATATATGTATATATAATAATTTATGTATATGTGTTTATTCTATGTTGAAAAATTCGATTAATCTTTAGAAGCCTTATATAACGGTGACTTTTGTTTGTTTCAACAGGTGGCGATTGTGTCCACATGCGGCCTGAAGAACTAGATAGGGCATTGTACGTTGCTCGCGTGGTGAAACTCGAGAAAGATCGTGAAGAAAAGGTGAATGTGTATGTCCGTTGGTATTATCGTCCGGAGGATTCAAAGTTAGGAAGGCACGCATTTCATGGCGAAAAGGAATTGTTTTTGTCCGATCATTACGATTGGCAAAGCGCAAATACGATTGTAGGGAAGTGTAACGTTCATTCCCTGGCAGATTACAAAGCGCTCGAATTCGTTTGGGACGAAGACTATTTTTGTAGGTTTGAATACAAGCCATTTGTTACTAAAGGTTTAGGTTTAAGCCCTACGAAGGTTGCTGTGTAAGTACTTTTTTGATATTTTTATTTAGATTTATTTTGTTATATCATGAATTTTGAAGTAATTATTAATATGCTCTTCTATTTGTGATATGTGAAGGTACTGCGAGTGTATGATGCCGTTTAATCCTGATCGCAATATGGTGGGATGTGATGGATGTGATGACTGGTATACATATTTTGTTTGAATTAATTTCTATAGGTTAAAATTAATTAATTACATGAACCATGCTAGAATATATATATATATATATTCTTTTGATGTTAATTAGAACTTTTGAATATAATCTATTAAAATAAAGTAGCGTAGTGGCTTTCATGGTTATGTTTCATAATCCACGAGTAGTATGGATTTTCGATATCATTACCGTAATAAGAAAACAACTCTACGTGCGGTACGTAATTTTCATGCACGTACGCTCGCATATAGTAGTTACTTGATAATTAAGAAAACAATTATCATTTCCTTGACAACAATATAATGTATATAATTCAACCTTTTATTTTATTTTGTAAAGTGTGGTTCTAGCATAAAGTCGTAGCTAGACATTGAATATTGAACCAATTTAAAGACATCATACTTATACTTATTTATTTATTCATAAAAAGTAAACAAACAAAACATTATATATTCACGAATATATAAGTTCTTGCGGTAACGCGTGAGAAAAACAATTTGTAACTTTTAATTTATTATTATAGCTACATGTGTTTTATTTATTAGAACTGCAATTGTTGTTTATAATTTATGTGTGTATGTATATATTAGCTTTGATACTTTAATTTGTGCTTCTAGCTAGTATTAAACATTAATATGTTTCGCTTGTAATTATCCCTAAAGTATCGAAGCTTTGCTATTACAGGGTATTAGTTGTTGAATTTTTGTTTGTTATTGAAGCACACCTGATTATTTTGCAGGTTTCATATAGAATGCATTGATCTGACAGTTGAAGATGTAGAAGAACTGAAAGAGTTTTACTGCCGTAAATGTGCTCTCCGACAGTAATTTTGAAAACCCGGTGGTGGTGGTGGTGGTTGCGGGTGTGATGATGATTATGATCCAGAGTCCAAACTAAAAACTTTTATGTGTTTATTAAGTATATGATATATGTGTCTGTCGCTCAAAAACTATTATCTTATTAGTTATCTTAAAATAATATGTTTGTATGCTTATGGGACAAGATTCAATAAATACATGAGCTTTTAAATAATGTAGTCTTTATTTCACATGAATTTCATGTTCTAATGCATATGTATATGTACATTTTTCATATATAGATGAATCGTGAATATATAGTTGTGAATACTTGGAAGTTGGAACCTCTGGTCTGAAAGCAACATTAATGATTATTTTTTAAAACTTTTTCACCAAAGCTTTGTAAGAAAAATCAAGTCTTTACTCCAACAAACAAAAGTTTCTACTAAAATTTTTTCTTTCTCAAAAGAAAAAAAAGTTTGGAAGCAAAGGTTTTAACAAATTCGTCATTGTAAATGCTCTTACTTATGCGGTTAAACATAACATAAGTGCAATAGTCGAGGAAAATCAAAGAGTAACAAAGACTTTGAGATGGTTTGTAAAGTGAGAAAACAAGTTTGGTTACATATTGAGAATTTTGGGCAGTATGTCTGATAAGTTTTTTTCGTTTTTTTAACCAAGTTAGTTTTGAAAGAATTTTTTTAAGCATGATAGTCATTGTAGCTCTTATTGATGTACTTGCTATAGTCAAGAACAATTAAAGAGTAACAAAGACTTTGACATGGTTTGTGAAGTGAAAAAAACCAAGTTTTGTTGAATATTTTGCGAGAAAATGAAATAACTTTCGAAATAAATAAACAGTTACTAGCTGGTAACCCGCGCAATGCGGCGGAGAAGATATTTGAAATTCGTGAAAAAATGTAGCGAAATAACAGGTTAAAAATGTATATAAAATATGTCTTAAATCAAACAAATAATAATAAAATGTAGTAATATAAAGAACAACACTTCAAGGAAAAAAATTATAGAAAATCAAAAAACACAACATGTTTTAGATGTATACATTAGAGGGGCTTTAACCCAATCCTGGGCCTAGAAAAGGCCGAAGCCTACCAATGGATCGGAAACAAAATCATAATCGAAGGATCGGAAACAAAACACTAAGTAATAACATATACTCCATAATTTCCAAGAAACTACCTCAAATTTGTTCATGTGTAATGAACTGTTGACCTTTGACCTACAGTAACACTAGTAACACTATTTGGTACTGGGACATGTTCAACCACAATCACTTGTTTTTCCTTCCCAAGCTCTCTTTTTCCCGCTACATTAGTTTTTTCGGCAGAGGCTGATAGTACAAATTAGAACACAAAAATATAATTATAATAATTATTATATACATAATAGAAAAATTAGAATCCGTAGGAATATATTTTACCATGTAGCAAGTCTTTGATTCACCAAATGCCACAACGGTGATTTGTAGGATCATCTGCATCCTCACCTGGAATCAGTTATAATAGCATATACAAATATAACGACATCAGTTATGTTACATAAACCCACAAAATATATATATATATATATATATATATATATATATATATATATATATATACATCCATGACAGTACAGATCCAACGTCAATACTTTTATGCCTATGAGTCTATGACAGTTATCTCCAAAAGGATCCGTCAAAACTAAATGACCCATCAAAACTAAACTAACATCAGTGAAGAATTCCATTTTAAACTTCTTTTGTAAGCTTAAGAGTGCTTCAAATTAAACAATTAATGCAAATCAGTACACTAATTAGTAACAAAACATATAAAAGCCTTGAACAAAGAGACCATACCCATGCTAGGTATAGACTTCTATGCAACATGAAGCAAATGTAATGAAACTTGAAAAATATATTAACCTATGTTGAAGACATATTTATGAGATAAAATCATCTCTATATTTGAGCAAACCAAGCTAGTGCTAAAATTTAACAATAACAAAGATTAACATCATATAGATTTAATATTATATGTCAAAATGCACTCATATGCAAATATGATTGTAACAATTTGTAGATATACAAAATCAACCACTCATCCATACATTCTAATACAAATCTCACCCTTCCGACTGCTGTATTTATAGCTTCAAGGTCACGGTAAGCCCACATCCTAAACAACACCAAAGTTTAATCTAATTAATTAGTTAAACCAAATCAGTTGAAGCTAAAGTGAACCCAACCGAGGAAACAAATAAAAGTTGAGAAAATAAAAGTTGAAAAGCGCATAATTAACATTACCATTTATTCGGAGGTTGGATTCCCTGACGAACTTCCTATTTGATGAAAACAAAGACCCTAATTAGTAGGCGAATTATGTACTTTCATCTAAGAAACGAAAATAAAGAGGATGATGATCAAACACATGGTTACCTACAGATCAGAAACACACCACAATTACCTAAAAATCACAAACAAAGATACACACCTTAATCGAAAATCAAAAGAAAAAAGTGATCTATTAACCACAATATCATCATTTATCATCTCTGCATAAAAAAAATGTGGCACCACTTATACTGTTAACGCTAACAAGGTACACATGAACACATCGGATCCCCACCTCAATCTACAAGATGTAAAAATGGGGCACCACTTATTCTATTACCACTAACAATTACAACTAAAATAATGAATCCACCAGCAAAAATTGACCAAGAACAACACAAACATACAAAAACAATAAAGCTAAAGACCGTCTCTACTAACGCCATACAAATAATAAAGAATAAGGGAGCAAACATAAACGACAAATATACGACTCCATCATCAAATGAAACCACATGACACACCTTTAGACCATTCCCAAAAATCAGAAGACAACACCCTCCATGGAACAATCATTAATCACATCACTAAAGACAGAGCAGCCAAAACAACAAGGATACCTATATTCATTACCTTTTTACCCAGCCTACCGTTATATCCAGAAAAAGAATCAAAACCCATACCAAGATCGACCCCATCCAAAAAATAGAATATATATCCAACCTTGAACATCGATCTCCATATATAAACATCATAATACGTCGTAACAGATTAATATCACTAAAAATAAGTGAATCACCATTTCTATTTTCACTGGTATGCTCCGATGAATCTTAAAGAGCTGCACAAAAACATAATTAAAACACAAAAGGTAAATTTAGTCAAATAGGAGAGATTGTTAAAAAGGCATAAATTCACAACAAAATATATATAAAACATGCCTTAACAAAACACATACACAAAAAGATTTTGAAAGAATTCACGTAGAAGTCTCTGGATACCTATTAGTTGTTCAATCTGTAAAAAAAAAACATAAAATATTAGATCGAAAAAGAAACATTAAGATTTGACATACAAATTCCTAAAACCTCAAAAATCAGCGGAGGTGACACGGGTTTTGTGTAGATCTTACAGTTGTGACTCGGATATATACAGATCTAGAACTTTGGGTTGCACGAGGTGGTGCCGCCGGTGTTTCTTCAATCACCATTGCTACGATTGTTTCGTCGATCGTGTTGATTTTTTTCTCTACTTCCTCCGATTCGATTTTTTTTTCTCCTCCTCCGGTTCGATCACATCCTACACCGGTCCAGGTAGTTTCGGAATCGGAACTGGTACTACGGATGATGTCGGTGGCGGTTGTGATGGATGCTGAGTTGAAACTGATGCTATGGAGGTCGTCGGTTAGGTCTTCTAGCCACGGTGGTTCCATTCGGTGAAATCGTAAGGAAAAATCGTCTATCATTACCAAAAGTGGAAACCCATAGATTTTGAGAAATTTAGTAAGATCTTTTAGCAATAAGGTTTTGGTGGCCGAATTCTTGGAATTACCAGCGGTTGAGATTGAGATCAAGATTTGAGGGAGACAATGAGAATAGGAGAGAGAGAAATGTGGAAAGTATAGAAAGAGGGAGAAACAAGACGTACGTCTAGCCAGGGGCAATTCGGGTATTTTCGATATCTCTCTCCTCAACCTTTTCAGCCAAAAACTCAAAACCCTTAATAAGGGGTTAAGATAGTTGTTTGATTAAGAATTGGGGAAGTATGTCTCCAAGGAATATTTTGCTTCTTACAAGGAAATAAAAAATTCCTTGTGAATATAAAAATACATTTTTTTACTTGTAAAAAATTATTTGTAAAAATAACCTCCAATAAGTTTTTACTGTTTTTTAACTATGTTATTTTTATAAGAAGATCTTTTGCTTCTTACAAGGAAATAAAAAATTCCTTGTGAATATAAAAATACATTTTTTTACTTGTAAAAAATTATTTGTAAAAATAACCTCCAATAAGTTTTTACTGTTTTTTAACTATGTTATTTTTATAAGAAGATGCAGGGGCGGAGCTAGAGTGGGCATGGGGGTAGTCGTCCCTCTAAAAATCTAGAATTGTGGAAAATAAATAAATTTTTTAAAGTTATTAGTGACAGTTTTAGAGTTCCCCCAAAATGATAAAAAAAAAAGGAAATTTTTTTTTTTTTGCCCTCTATATGAAATATCCTAGCTCCGCCCCGAGAAGATGTAATTTTTCAGTTAATTACATGAATGTAACGTTATTATAATGAATTTTATTTTTTACAAAATGTCCTTACGGTAGGAAATGGATGATTTTATCTCCACCTATATATATACTAGTAACTAGTAACTCTTAAATAAATAAAAAAAGTATAAAACATTAAATAAATAATTAATTAATGAAAATACTTTTTATGAAATATAACGGGGTTGCTCCAAAACTCCATTTCCCAATACCTGATGCGCAATACGCACTCCCCACCCAGAACTCACTCTCATTTCTTCAGACACTACCTAAAAACTAGGGTTTCTGTTTTCCCCAATATCTCTCAACAAAAATTCTTATTTCAGCACCTAAACTCAGCTCAAACCTTCAATGGCTAAAACAAAACCTGGAAAAAAAGATGTTGATTCCTACTCCATCAAAGGCACCAACAAAATCGTTAGACGTACGTTTACCATCTCTCTATTTTAATGCCAAATTTTCGGTTTTTCGCTAATTTTCTTGAGAAAGTTTTGATTTTTTTTGAGAAAGTTTTGATATTTTTTGAGAAATTTTTGATTTTTTCGCAAAATTTATGTATACAATTAGGTTTTGTGACATGTACGCGCAAAATCTGTACTTCGAAAAAAAAATGCTGATTTTTCGGACTTGTTTAAATTACAGCTGGCGATTGCGTGTTAATGAGGCCTACGGACTCCGATAAGCCACCGTACGTGGCTCGAGTTGAGAAGCTGGAAGCGGATCATCGGAACAACGTGAAAGTCAGGGTTCGGTGGTATTACAGGCCCGAGGAATCTATGGGAGGTAGACGCCCATTTCACGGTGTCAAGGAGCTGTTTTTGTCAGATCATTACGATATGCAGAGTGCGCATACCATCGAAGGGAAGTGTATAGTTCATTCGTTTAAGAATTATACGAAGCTCGAGAATGTTGGTACCGAGGATTATTTTTGTAGGTTTGAGTATAAGGCTGCTACTGGTGGTTTTACTCCTGATCGTGTTGCTGTGTGAGTAGTAATCTTGTGATAAAAGTTTGTGTTATTTGAATTTTAGTGTAAGAGTTAATTTGGGATTTTTGGTTGTTATTTGAAGGTACTGCAAGTGTGAAATGCCTTACAATCCAGATGATTTGATGGTGCAATGTGAAGAATGCAAGGACTGGTATGTTGAAATATGTCATGATTTTTCAACATTTACGTGCTAAATTTTATGGTGGTCTACAGTATGTTAGTAGTGTGTTTAACTTGTTTTTTAAGGGCATGTAATATGAAACAGTTGATGAACATGAAGTACTGTTTATAAATAAATGTAACATTGCAGGATTTTATTCTTATTGATGTTTTAGTTGGAAATAATGTCTTTTAAGTACTGTAACTAATATCAACTATACATTTAAATATGGTAATATATGCTCATTAATTGTTTCTTTGAAGATGTTTTTAGGGCATCCTTAGCTGTAATAGCATTGATATTGATATAAGAAGTAAATTACCCTATATCCAGGCCCAGCTAGTTATCTGTTTATCTGTAAAAGAAGCAAACTTCATATTCTTGATTAAACCTTTTATTTTATTTTGGTTTTGGATTAATGTTTCTACTTGGTAGTTAGTTACTATTTACATACAAATCCTTTCCGTATACCTGCATGAGAATACTGCGCAACACATCTAAAACTCTACAGTCTACAGTACAGTGGTTTGGTTTCTATGACACTCTAGATAATAGTGCCACTTGCAGGTATTATAATAGTAGCTTTGATACTTTGTTCTTCATGTATGGACCATCAGTCTGCTGTTTTACACTAAAGTTTAAAGCTTTGTTATCTAGAGACAATAGTTAACAGATTTGCACATCTTATTGATGCATGCACATCCAATTATTCTGTAGGTTCCATCCAGTATGTATGGGCATGACAATTGAAGATGCAAAGAAACTGGAACAGTTTGTGTGCTCTGACTGTGCTGACGATGATGCAAAAGAATCGTTGAGCTCATTTCCAGTAGCACCATCTCCTGAGGCTAAGGTGAGAATCCATTTCATTTACTGTTGCAACCTTTTTCCCTGACTGCATATCGAATCGAATATATATATGTACATCTTCATTGATGTATACTTAAATATAACAACTTGGTGATTAGCTAATTTTCAGTTAGACCATAAAGTAAAAACCGGATTACTGACAAAATTTACTAAATTTAGCCCCCGAAAAAGTGTTTGGAAGGTAATAGAACCACAAATCTTGCAAGAGTATCTGAAACTGTTTTTCAAGAAATGATTTGCTATGAAGTAGATTTTATCTAGAAACATCTAGATGACAAATTGTGGGTTAGTGACGTTTTAAATTGATCAATTGTTGAGGTGGCAATTTCAACCCATCTACATATACATTGGTTGATAGGTTACGAGTCAAATGGTTTAAAAGGCATCGGAAGTGTACTCAAATGCATAAAACCTCTCAGTTGCTTTTGTTAAAAGTTAGAATTGCTATGATAATAAAGTTTATATAATCATAATTAGCACTTTAGTTTTATATAATGTTTGAACAATAGATATAACTGTCTACGGGTTGACCCAACTTAGCCTGGCCCTTTTGTTCTATATGTAAGCTCGATCTTGTCATTGCTTAATGAAACCACATGTTTGATGTTTGTAGCTGGAATCGAAACGTAGAAAGCGATAACAAGTGGATTCATGAAGGAGGTAATAATTTTCTGAGTATTAACTCCAGCTTTGTTGTTGTGGGGAAATGTACAGTAGTGCAGAGAACAGAGCATGCTTGAACAGTCAAGAAGCTTTATCTTTAAAGTTATGTGTGAAATGTATCTATCTTTTCTCCTGTTATGTTTGCTAGACTAGTGTGAGACATTGGTCTCTTTTTTTTCAAATCTTTTGTACCATCCTAAATTCAGAGTAGACGAACAAGAGGTATCAGACTAAATGACAATGCATCCTTTTGGATCTTGTGCTGATTGATTTTCGTAATTGGACTTGTGGCCCGTTTGCACCAGTGTCAAAATGGCCGGGTCAAATGGGCTGGTAATTAGTCAAAACAAGTACTTTAATTATGGGTTAAGACCGAGCCACGAGCACCTTCTCGTTTGACCCGTTTCTTACTTCTATTGATTCTTGGATTAAATCAGAATGTGTGACTAGTATAGTAGTACGAATTGGACTCATTTTTAGGTCTTTTACCAGCAAAGCTTCATGCCTATATTACCTACCATCAGTCAAGCATTCAATAATTGACTTTGGTCAAATTAGTTGTACCTTTTTTTTTTTTAAATCTATTGGCCAACTAAAATCCAACTGAAATGTATGTTGACAAAAATGTGGCAGCAGCCACTTTGGGGGGTTGTGAATCAAAATTGGTTGACACAAGGGTCAAACTCCGAGTTGTTAAGAATGTGCCTCTTACTATGGTTGGATGGGGTTGGTTATCTGGAATGAATGTTGCCCCTGAAATGAACTTGCCCCCAGATTATTGGCTATATATACTTTTAAATTACAAATATCGACATAGAGTATTACATCGTTAGTTAAGTATATGTCAAAATAATGAACAATTTGGAACAATAATTGTGTTCCTTAACAACATAAAATATAGGTTGGATATTTTTTGTTATCCACGTTTTAGTTTAACACTTGTCAATCTAGATAGTATATACCAACCTTTTTTGGGGTTGTATGATTGTACGCGTATTTATCTAACAAACTACGGAGTAGTTTTTAATCAATTTTGTATACAAATATTGACAATTTAATAAACCAACTAGTACATAATGATCCGCATGGGTAATATAATACTCTTATGTATTTTAACATTTACTAGCTACCGTTATATCCGAAGATATTAGTGACGCCTAACAAGACCTTAGTTTTGTTAACATTTCTTGAATTGTACTAACAAGCAATGTTCGATTTTATAGGGTTTTATTAACGAAAGTCCTTTCCGTTCTCAATGATAAATTTTTACATGAATAAATGATTGTACATTAAACCACAATAGTGTCAATATATAAATTTTAGGGGAGACAACTTATTACGATCTTAATAGAATTATATGCATCTCTTAAAACTTTAATTAATGGCGCTTCTTATGATTTTTCTTAATTAAAAAATTCAAACAACCTATTATTAAGTTTATTTTAAGTTATTTCTTCATCTAATAATTTGCACATTATCTACCAACCAAAGCATGAGTACTAGTTTAATCCTTAATCCCCACTTCTTTTCTGTCTTCTGTCGGTCACACTCAACACTGTTTCTATCTTTTTAAAAGTTTGAATTTCAAAGAAATATTTCGAAATCACGCAGAACCCCTCTTCCCTTGTTCCTCTAGGGTTCTTATTATCATATTTTATGTCACCTTCCGATTCAAAGCTCAACATGATATAATTCAGCAAGGTACAATCTAATTATTGAAAGTTTTAAACTTTTCATTTGGGTATTTGTATTTCAGAATGAAAAATTTGTTATAGTTAAAGGTTGAAACTTTGATCAAAAAGTTACATACTTTTAGGGTTTTTCAATTTGGGGGATATGATTAAGCAAATACTAAATAAGCTTCCAAAGAAATCATCTTCAAAATCTTCGCATAATGATGAAGGGAAGAGTGAAATAGATTCTGCTACTGTAAATTCATCGTCTAGTAAAGTTTCAAATTCGAGTTCGTTGAAATCGAATAATGAAACAAATTCTAAGAAATCAGGTCCTGTTGGTGTGACCCAGGTGTTGGAAGTATATAATTATGATTCTTATGAAGCATTACCTAGTTTTCGAGCCGTATCCAATTCTGAAAAACACAATTTGTTCATCAAGAAGTTGAATATGTGTTGTGTAGTGTTTGATTTTAACGATACGTCTAAACATTCGAAAGAAAAGGATGTAAAGAAACAAACTTTGCTCGAGTTAGTTGATTATGTTTCCTCAGTTTCCTCGAAATTCAACGAGGTTACAATACAGGAAATTGTGAAAATGGTGGCTGCTAATTTGTTTCGTTGTTTGCCTAGTTTGAATAATGAAAACAAAGTCTTAGATTTGTATGATCAAGAAGACGATGAATTTAGTATGGATCCATCGTGGCCGCATTTGCAAGTCGTGTACGAGTTACTTCTTAGGTTCGTGGCTTCACCAGAAACAGATGCAAAGCTTGCAAAAAGATATATCGATCATTCTTTCGTGCTGAAACTACTTGATCTTTTTGATTCTGAGGATCAAAGAGAAAGGGAGTATTTGAAAACAATCATGCACCGAATTTACGGAAAGTTCATGGTTCATCGGCCGTTTATCAGGAAAGCGATAAACAATATCTTTTATCTTTTCATATTTGAAACAGGTAAGCATAATGGGATTGCTGAATTGCTCGAGCTTTTGGGTAGTATAATTAACGGGTTTGCTTTGCCATTAAAGGAAGAACATAAGGCTTTTCTTGCCCATGTTTTGATCCCACTTCACAAGCCTAGAAGTTTGTCGAGTTATCAGCAGCAACTCTCATATTGTGTTGGTCAGTTTATCGAAAAAGACTCTAAGTTGGCTGATATGGTGATCCGGGGGTTATTGAAGTATTGGCCTGTAACTAATAGTTCAAAAGAGGTTATGTATCTTAGTGAGTTGGAGGAAATCCTTGAAGCTACAAAGGCCGCAGAATTTGAAAAGTGTATGGTCCCTTTGTTTCGTCAGATTGGTCAGTGCCTCAATAGTTCGCATTTTCAGGTAAGTAATTCAAGTTTTCAACTGTATCTTTTTTTATTAATTTATAGCTTTAGTATTAAGTAGATGTGGCAAAACGGGTTGGTCAGGAGGATTGGGTGAGGGTTTCATGTTTAAGTCTTCAATTCAATACGGGTTATTATTAGATGCCAGTCAAAAGGGGGGTTGGGCCAACCCACCATCTCTTTTGGTCAATTAGGTTGAGTTTTGTAAATAGTCATCGAATATGATTACAAAAAGCATAGTATAAAAATAGTGTTGTAAAATATGCTCAATTAAATTATTTAAGATGTCAAAGTATTTGAATACACGATCGCTGAATATTGAACGATTTAGCCTGTTCCATTTTTAGCTAAACGTTTATGTTTGCTTAGTCAAACCCATTATAAACTAAATCACTACACGAATTGACCCATCTATACATATAAATAGATTAAAGTTGCCAGTTCACCTCTAGTATTAGATGGCTAACGTAAGTCAACATTTCCTAATGTCGTTATGAATTTTTTTGAGCGTACACTCCTGCAATTAACTTATGTAAATTAGAAGACCACTTAGAGAATAAACTTGTAGCCACTAGTTGAAGCCGTACTTTTTATTATTGCGCTTTGCAAAAGAATCTGAATTACACTTAATTTCTTTGGATGTTGTAAACGACATTGACGTATGCTCTTTTTATGTGGACATATGTGTTCTTACCTGTTATCCGTTAAACTGTGATGAAAGCACAAAGTATCATCAAGAAATACAAATATGATAACCACCCTTATTGATAGTTAGTTATGTAAGTTAGATCATTCATTAAAATTCTTCAGGGAGGGATTTGGTAATAAACGTAAACATCACAATATGTTTTCACCCCGATTGAAATGTTTGTGATAATTTTATCTCGTGGTCACAGGTAGCAGAACGTGCGTTGTTCCTGTGGAATAATGAGCATATAAGGAACCTGATAAATCAAAACCGCAAAGTGATTCTGCCCATTATATTCGCCTCCTTGGAGAAAAACACACGAAGTCATTGGAACCAAGCCGTTCAAAGCCTAACCGTAAATGTCAGAAAAATCTTTTCAGAAGCTGATCAATTACTATTCCAAGATTGCCTGGTCAAGTACCAAGAATACGAAACCACAGAGAAGCAAAGACTCGCAAAGCGACTGTCAACATGGGACCGCCTGGATGCCATCGCAGCCACCCAAAAAGAAACTAATTTAGTTATCTCGAGGTTTGCTTCTTCTGTCACTATCACCACCGCTGCCACCACCACTGTGAATTAATGAATGGATGAATTGGTCAAGTTGACTTGTGGGATTGACCAGATAGTCAAAAGAACCGAAAAGGTTTTGTGATTCATTTGATCTTGAAAAAACAATTACAATTGTGGAAATTTGAGGATAGATATCAAGATTTTTCTCTGTGATCTTATTTTCTTTTGTTATATGATCATTCCTTTTCACATGTATCATATTTTGTTTGTGATATCAAACTTCATGTTTCTGATTCACTGTAGTATTAGGTGTAGACTAAATGAGATTTCATTTATTTTGAGAGTGTACAAATCATCTATATATGACATCCTCTAAATAGTTCAGTTGATTTATTAATTTCTGTTAAATTTTATAGTTCTTAGGCCCGTGCCAATGGTTACATCAGTTTGACAACTGATGCGTTAGTAAATCTGATACCATTTGCACCAAGCCATCACTTTGCTTCAGCATTTTGAGGCGTCGGCTTGGCGACGTGGTTAGGTGAAGGAGGGGGTGGGGCTGGAAGCAATTAAAAAATTAAATTGGTTTTTGTTTAGCGTATAGAAATGAAGATGTATTGGTAAATGTAGGGTCCAAAAAAAATGAATGATGTGCTATTGTTGACAATGTTGTGTCAGTTTTGAAAAGTGTTGACGTGACGCTGATGTGGCATAAACTGATCCGTCAATTTGTGTCAAGGTTGTCGGTTGGTGTAACACCCCCAAATTTGTTTAGCGGAAGCATTTAGTTTAAGTACTGGGGTGTCACAATAACAAAGCATGCATACGTATCAGAGCTTATGATTACAACAGAACATAATATATTAAGATGCCAAAAGTGTTAATTACAAAGTTTACGATTCGTCGAATCGTACAAGTTAAGATAAATAAGTTTACAAAAGTAGATTTCTGAAATATGACTAAAACATTTCAGTTATACTAAAGAAATCCATGTGTTTCCAAAAGTTGGCATCCTAAACTTCACGGGTCGCCTAATTCTCCATGTGTGTTGGCGATTCTTACATGCGCAGCTAATTCCCTGAAAAATATAGTAAAAGTCAACAACTAGGTTGAGTGAATTCACAGGTGTTATGTTTGCAAGTTCAGTTGTGATAAACCACTGTTGTTTATAACGTATCGTGGGAATGTCGCCCAAAAATAGTATTCGTAACACCAAATATGTTTTCAAATAGTTGTTTGTAGGAATGTTCGTATCCTATTAGTTGTAGGAAAAACAGTATCCTGTGTTCAAGTATGTTTTGTAGGATTATACGTATCCTAATCGTAGATATGTTTTGTTGGGATATTGCCCAAAAATATAGTTCAAGTTATAGTAGGAATGTAAGTATCCTATTAGTTGTTCGTAGGTGTAACACTCCCCTAAGACCCGTAACTGGACCACGTGCGGCAGTGTTACAATCCTAATCGTTTGGTGGGTCCATGTTAGTAGGAAACCCATTGCCCATGTCAGAAGGGACTTTTCAATAGTGTTGCCCATGTCAAGTAGGGACTTTTCAGTAGTGTTGCCCATGTCAAGTAGGGACTTTTCAGTAGTGTTGCCCATGTCAAGTAGGGACTTTTCATTACCCAGTCCGTTATATAAAGTGTTGCTGGTTATCCTCCAGCGTTCTCAAAACTTGTTTATGTGTTTACAGCGTTGGTAGTATGAAAATAATATGTAACACCTCCCCTAAGACCCGTACCTGGACCACGTGCGGTCAGTGTAACATACTATGTAGAAATCGTCAGTTTGTTTATCAGTTTACCAGTTCCATGTACTCCACTTGTTTGAGTAAAATAGTATACAACCATGTTTGTATAAAAGTGTTTGACTATGTTTTCCACCCCTGTTCAAAGCAGTTAAAACAGTAAAAGTAGGGGTTGTGAACTCACCTGTTGAGTTAAGTGAAAGTGCGAGTGCTAGCAAAGCGTAGTCCGGGTAAAGTCCCTAAGGTCCTATATATAAGAAATAGTCGTATAAGTGGTTGGATAACAATCCAAACCATGTTACTCGTTCATCCATGAAAGATCATTGTTTATTTGTAAATTCGTACGACTCGTTGGTGATGGTTTTGTAAAAATATTTCAAAGTATTGTTATAAGGTTCTGAAACTTGCGACGTCGTAGTGGGACGTCGCGTGGGACGTAGCAGTGGGACGTAGCAGTGGGACGTAGCAGTGGGACGTCGCGTGGGACGTCGCAGTGGGACGTCGCGTGGGACGTAGCAGTGGGACGTAGCAGTGGGACGTCGCGTGGGACGTCGCAGTGGGACGTCGCGTGGGACGTAGCAGTGGGACGTCGCGTGGGACGTCGCGTTTCGCCTGGGACTAATGCGACGTTACGGTCTGTTCATCCGAAAATCGAGATTTTTAACCCAAACACGCTTAGATCTTTCATATAATGACTTGTAACATGATTGTAAGCTATTATAATGAAGTAAAAGTGAAAAGTTTAGTGTTTTCTTACCCAAAAAGTGGTTAATCCGAAAATTAGGTGGTTGAAGATGAAGATGGTGAAAATGGAGATCTTGAGCTTAAATCCTTGTGATGTTGATGATGATGAGCTTTGTTGTTGTTATTAATCCAAAAATAAGTAGAAAGTGGTGGTGATTAATTTGGTGATTTTGGATGAGATTCTAGAGAGAGAAATAGGGTTTTTAGAGAGAGGAATGAGAGAGTTGTGTGTTTTGGTGAAAATGAAAAATGAAAGGGAATGAGAGTGGGGTGGGGGGTTTGGGGCTGAATTTTGGGGAACCAAAATGAGTCCCATTTTGCGGTATTTTACCCGTGTTTGTTTACCCGATCGTTAATTATTTAAATTATTTTAACTAATACATTTTTAAATACGTATTTCATTATATTTTAAATTGGAACATTTTTATAAAACTCATTTAATTAAGTCATAAAAATTTAAACTTGTTTTATTTTAATTGTGCGAGGTATACGTTATTCGCTACGAATTACTTGTAAATATTATCGACATAATATCTATTATGCGTTTACGTTATTTAATAACTTTCGTTTTATTAAATAAATTCATTCACCAACAATCGTATATTTTTGTCGCGTTTGCTCAACTCGTTTCGTATGTAATTACATCTAATTACAAATAAGTAATACTACGCGTATTAACTAGTTGGGCTTTGCTAGACTTACCTCTAAAATGTGTTGTGAATTCACTCAAGTAGGGAATTAGTCTAATAATGCAAGCGATTAACGTTAATAATCGCGTTCGAATTTGTGGGGTGTTACATTCTCCCCTCGTTAGAGAAATCTCGTCCCGAGATTTAAAATCAAGTCGGATCGCCCGCGGCGTATGTTCTCCGATAAGTCATGTTGTTAACAATAATAATAGTTTGTGTGGCGCTCATTTGTTGCCATAAAATTTCAATCAGTTTAAGTATGCTCGCGGCATAGTTCAATAAGTTGTATGTTTCGTTTCGTGGTCAGAGTTTACCAAGTGTTGTGTTCGAATAAACATTCGAATAAGAGAAAATCGTAGTAACAGCTGCTAGTACGTACCGTGTTAGTCGAGGTCCGCAACCGTTTCCAGTGCACGGAGGATGTATGCGCGGCTACGACTCGGTGGGATAGTTGCGATGCGGTTGTTGTTGTTCTGATTGTTGTTGAGTTGGGGGCACTGATTTCGGTAGTGTCCCGGGTCGCCACATCGGAAACAGCCAGTGTTTCGTTGTTCGTTGTTCGTGGGGTGAGTTCTACAAGCTTCGGTTCTGTGTCCAAACCGGTTGCAGTTATTACAGAAGAAACAATCCCCTTCGTGGTGTTTTTCACATTTTCCGCATTTAGGCCTTTTGCCTTGGTATGCTTTCGGTTCAGTGTTGGTGATTGCAGCATAAGCTCGGGTGATCCCCGGGTTTACATTTTGTTGACCCTGACGGTAGTTACCATCGTTGTTCCATTTTCGCTTGTTGTTTCCAGAGTCGCCCGCATCAGTACGGGTAGGTTCAGATTTCCCTGTAGTAGTCTTCAGGGTTCCAATCAAGATTGCGTCGTCAGTCAGACTTTGAGCCAGATCCACGGCGCTCCTAAAAGTGGCGGGTTTGGAGGACATAACCATGCCTCGGATTTGTGGGGCTAAACCCTTGTTGTAACGCTCGATGCGTTTGCTCTCGGGTGTCACCATATGAGGCACAAGACGTGCAAGTTCCTGGAATCTAGTGGTGTAACCGGTAATGTCAGCGCCGATCATCTGTACGTTCCAGAGTTCGTTTTCAAGTTTCTGCATCTCGTTGGGAGGGCAAAATTCCTCCATCATCATCTGTTTCAGAGTTCCCCAGGTCATGGAGTGAGCAGCTGGGCGTCCCATAATTTGCACCTGAGCATTCCACCAGGTTAGCGCTTTGTCGGCTAGAGTGCAGGTGGCGTATTTCACAATTTTGTCAGCAGCACAGTCACTGATGTCGATCACTGACTCTGTTTTCTCAATCCAGTGGACTAGGCCAATGGCCCCTTCAGTCCCGGTGAAGGTACTCGGTTTGCAAGACTGAAAGGTTTTGTAGGAACACCCCTGCTGGGTATTGTTTGGAGTTTCGCTGTTAACTGGGGTGGCTCCACTATTGTTGGTTAAGTTTTCACGATTTCGGCTGGCCTCATACTGAGCAATAGCCTCAGCCACGCGGCGTTCGATTATTTGTTCGGTTGTTTCTGGAGGCGGAGGTGGAGTATTTCGTCGACTGTTTCGAGTCTTTCTTTGTTTAGGCGGCATGCTGACGTTCTGCGATGAAAAGATGCAGAAGTCAATGCCAATGAAAAGTATGTGAGGAATGAAGTTTCACATATTTCAAGTTTTCGAGTATCAAGAAAATTGTCGAATCCCCGTCACGTATCTTACGACTATGAAACACCCATATGTACTCAGTATAATATAATCACGTTGGCCAGGCGTCATTATATGATGCTAAATACATACTTCTTTTCATCAACCGTTTAATACGATCAGGTTCATATGAGGTCTGAGTACAAGGAACGAGTCGAATGTGGTGAACAGTTCACGCGTATCGAGGTGTCGTAACGATAGTTTAGATGTATGCAAATGTATGTATGCATGTGCGTTCTAGCCAAGGCTATAGTCTAGGTCTCTAGGTCGCTAAGTCACCTAAAGTTTCCTAGTTCGCTATAACCATTGGCTCTGATACCAATCTGTAACACCCCCAAATTTGTTTAGCGGAAGCATTTAGTTTAAGTACTGGGGTGTCACAATAACAAAGCATGCATACGTATCAGAGCTTATGATTACAACAGAACATAATATATTAAGATGCCAAAAGTGTTAATTACAAAGTTTACGATTCGTCGAATCGTACAAGTTAAGATAAATAAGTTTACAAAAGTAGATTTCTGAAATATGACTAAAACATTTCAGTTATACTAAAGAAATCCATGTGTTTCCAAAAGTTGGCATCCTAAACTTCACGGGTCGCCTAATTCTCCATGTGTGTTGGCGATTCTTACATGCGCAGCTAATTCCCTGAAAAATATAGTAAAAGTCAACAACTAGGTTGAGTGAATTCACAGGTGTTATGTTTGCAAGTTCAGTTGTGATAAACCACTGTTGTTTATAACGTATCGTGGGAATGTCGCCCAAAAATAGTATTCGTAACACCAAATATGTTTTCAAATAGTTGTTTGTAGGAATGTTCGTATCCTATTAGTTGTAGGAAAAACAGTATCCTGTGTTCAAGTATGTTTTGTAGGATTATACGTATCCTAATCGTAGATATGTTTTGTTGGGATATTGCCCAAAAATATAGTTCAAGTTATAGTAGGAATGTAAGTATCCTATTAGTTGTTCGTAGGTGTAACACTCCCCTAAGACCCGTATCTGGACCACGTGCGGCAGTGTTACAATCCTAATCGTTTGGTGGGTCCATGTTAGTAGGAAACCCATTGCCCATGTCAGAAGGGACTTTTCAATAGTGTTGCCCATGTCAAGTAGGGACTTTTCAGTAGTGTTGCCCATGTCAAGTAGGGACTTTTCAGTAGTGTTGCCCATGTCAAGTAGGGACTTTTCAGTAGTGTTGCCCATGTCAAGTAGGGACTTTTCAGTAGTGTTGCCCATGTCAAGTAGGGACTTTTCATTACCCAGTCCGTTATATAAAGTGTTGCTGGTTATCCTCCAGCGTTCTCAAAACTTGTTTATGTGTTTACAGCGTTGGTAGTATGAAAATAATATGTAACACCTCCCCTAAGACCCGTACCTGGACCACGTGCGGTCAGTGTTACATACTACGTAGAAATCGTCAGTTTGTTTATCAGTTTACCAGTTCCATGTACTCCACTTGTTTGAGTAAAATAGTATACAACCATGTTTGTATAAAAGTGTTTGACTATGTTTTCCACCCTTGTTCAAAGCAGTTAAAACAGTAAAAGTAGGGGCTGTGAACTCACCTGTTGAGTTAAGTGAAAGTGCGAGTGCTAGCAAAGCGTAGTCCGGGTAAAGTCCCTAAGGTCCTATATATAAGAAATAGTCGTATAAGTGGTTGGATAACAATCCAAACCATGTTAGTCGTTCATCCATGAAAGATCATTGTTTATTTGTAAATTCGTACGACTCGTTGGTGATGGTTTTGTAAAAATATTTCAAAGTATTGTTATAAGGTTCTGAAACTTGCGACGTCGTAGTGGGACGTCGCGTGGGACGTAGCAGTGGGACGTAGCAGTGGGACGTAGCAGTGGGACGTAGCAGTGGGACGTCGCGTGGGACGTCGTATTGGGACGTCGCGTGGGACGTAGCAGTGGGACGTAGCAGTGGGACGTCGCGTGGGACGTCGCAGTGGGACGTCGCGTGGTACGTAGCAGTGGGACGTAGCAGTGGGACGTCGCGTGGGACGTCGCGTTTCGCCTGGGACTAATGCGACGTTACGGTCTGTTCATCCGAAAATCGAGATTTTTAACCCAAAAACGCTTAGATCTTTCATATAATGACTTGTAACATGATTGTAAGCTATTATAATGAAGTAAAAGTGAAAAGTTTAGTGTTTTCTTACCCAAAAAGTGGTTAATCCGAAAATTAGGTGGTTGAAGATGAAGATGGTGAAAATGGAGATCTTGAGCTTAAATCCTTGTGAAGTTGATGATGATGAGCTTTGTTGTTGTTATTAATCCAAAAATAAGTAGAAAGTGGTGGTGATTTGGTGATTTTTGATGAGATTCTAGAGAGAGAAATAGGGTTTTTAGAGAGAGGAATGAGAGAGTTGTGTGTTTTGGTGAAAATGAAAAATGAAAGGGAATGAGAGTGGGGTGGGGGGTTTGGGGCTGAATTTTGGGGAACCAAAATGAGTCCCATTTTGCGGTATTTTACCCGTGTTTGTTTACCCGATCGTTAATTATTTAAATTATTTTAACTAATACATTTTTAAATACGTATTTCATTATATTTTAAATTGGAACATTTTTATAAAACCCATTTAATTAAGTCATAAAAATTTAAACTTGTTTTATTTTAATTGTGCGAGATATACGTTATTCGCTACGAATTACTTGTAAATATTATCGACATAATATCTATTATGCGTTTACGTTATTTAATAACTTTCGTTTTATTAAATAAATTCATTCACCAACAATCATATATTTTTGTCGCGTTTGCTCAACTCGTTTCGTATGTAATTACATCTAATTACAAATAAGTAATACTACGCGTATTAACTAGTTGGGCTTTGCTAGACTTACCTCTAAAATGTGTTGTGAATTCACTCAAGTAGGGAATTAGCCTAATAATGCAAGTGATTAACGTTAATAATCGCGTTCGAATTTGTGGGGTGTTACATTCTCCCCTCGTTAGAGAAATCTCGTCCCGAGATTTAAAATCAAGTCGGATCGCCCGCGGCGTATGTTCTCCGATAAGTCATGTTGTTAACAATAATAATAGTTTGTGTGGCGCTCATTTGTTGCCATAAAAGTTCAATCAGTTTAAGTATGCTCGCGGCATAGTTCAATAAGTTGTATGTTTCGTTTCGTGGTCAGAGTTTACCAAGTGTTATGTTCGAATAAACATTCGAATAAGAGAAAATCGTAGTAACAGCTGCTAGTACGTACCGTGTTAGTCGAGGTCCGCAACCGTTTCCGGTGCACGGAGGATGTATGCGCGGCTACGACTCGGTGGGATAGTTGCGATGCGGTTGTTGTTGTTCTGATTGTTGTTGAGTTGGGGGCACTGATTTCGGTAGTGTCCCGGGTCGCCACATCGGAAACAGCCAGTGTTTCGTTGTTCGTTGTTCGTGGGGTGAGTTCTACAAGCTTCGGTTCTGTGTCCCAATCGGTTGCAGTTATTACAGAAGAAACAATCCCCTTCGTGGTGTTTTTCACATTTTCCGCATTTAGGCCTTTTGCCTTGGTATGCTTTCGGTTCAGTGTTGGTGATTGCAGCATAAGCTCGGGTGATCCCCGGGTTTACATTTTGTTGACCCTGACGGTAGTTACCATCGTTGTTCCATTTTCGCTTGTTGTTTCCAGAGTCGCCCGCATCAGTACGGGTAGGTTCAGTTTTCCCTGTAGTAGTCTTCAGGGTTCCAATCAAGATTGCGTCGTCAGTCAGACTTTGAGCCAGATCCACGGCGCTCCTAAAAGTGGCGGCTTTGGATGACATAACCATGCCTCGGATTTGTGGGGCTAAACCCTTGTTGTAACGCTCGATGCGTTTGCTCTCGGGTGTCACCATATGAGGCACAAGACGTGCAAGTTCCTGGAATCTAGTGGTGTAACCGGTAATGTCAGCGCCGATCATCTGTACGTTCCAGAGTTCGTTTTCAAGTTTCTGCATCTCGTTGGGAGGGCAAAATTCCTCCATCATCATCTGTTTCAGAGTTCCCCAGGTCATGGAGTGAGCAGCTGGGCGTCCCATAATTTGCACCTGAGCATTCCACCAGGTTAGCGCTTTGTCGGCTAGAGTGCAGGTGGCGTATTTCACAATTTTATCAGCAGCACAGTCACTGATGTCGATCACTGACTCTGTTTTCTCAATCCAGTGGACTAGGCCAATGGCCCCTTCAGTCCCGGTGAAGGTACTCGGTTTGCAAGACTGAAAGGTTTTGTAGGAACACCCCTGCTGGGTATTGTTTGGAGTTTCGCTGTTAACTGGGGTGGCTCCACTATTGTTGGTTAAGTTTTCACGATTTCGGCTGGCCTCATACTGAGCAATAGCCTCAGCCACGCGGCGTTCGATTATTTGTTCGGTTGTTTCTGGAGGCGGAGGTGGAGTATTTCGTCGACTGTTTCGAGTCTTTCTTTGTTTAGGCGGCATGCTGACGTTCTGCGATGAAAAGATGCAGAAGTCAATGCCAATGAAAAGTATGTGAGGAATGAAGTTTCACATATTTCAAGTTTTCGAGTATCAAGAAAATTGTCGAATCCCCGTCACGTATCTTACGACTATGAAACACCCATATGTACTCAGTATAATATAATCACGTTGGCCAGGCGTCATTATATGATGCTAAATACATACTTCTTTTCATCAACCGTTTAATACGATCAGGTTCATATGAGGTCTGAGTACAAGGAACGAGTCGAATGTGGTGAACAGTTCACGCGTATCGAGGTGTCGTAACGATAGTTTAGATGTATGCAAATGTATGTATGCATGTGCGTTCTAGCCAAGGCTATAGTCTAGGTCTCTAGGTCGCTAAGTCACCTAAAGTTTCCTAGTTCGCTATAACCATTGGCTCTGATACCAATTTGTAACACCCCCAAATTTGTTTAGCGGAAGCATTTAGTTTAAGTACTGGGGTGTCACAATAACAAAGCATGCATACGTATCAGAGCTTATGATTACAACAGAACATAATATATTAAGATGCCAAAAGTGTTAATTACAAAGTTTACGATTCGTCGAATCGTACAAGTTAAGATAAATAAGTTTACAAAAGTATTTTTCTGAAATATGACTAAAACATTTCAGTTATACTAAAGAAATCCATGTGTTTCCAAAAGTTGGCATCCTAAACTTCACGGGTCGCCTAATTCTCCATGTGTGTCGGCGATTCTTACATGCGCAGCTAATTCCCTGAAAAACATAGTAAAAGTCAACAACTAGGTTGAGTGAATTCACAGGTGTTATGTTTGCAAGTTCAGTTGTGATAAACCACTGTTGTTTATAACGTATCGTGGGAATGTCGCCCAAAAATAGTATTCGTAACACCAAATATGTTTTCAAATAGTTGTTTGTAGGAATGTTCGTATCCTATTAGTTGTAGGAAAAACAGTATCCTGTGTTCAAGTATGTTTTGTAGGATTATACGTATCCTAATCGTAGATATGTTTTGTTGGGATATTGCCCAAAAATATAGTTCAAGTTATAGTAGGAATGTAAGTATCCTATTAGTTGTTCGTAGGTGTAACACTCCCCTAAGACCCGTATCTGGACCACGTGCGGCAGTGTTACAATCCTAATCGTTTGGTGGGTCCATGTTAGTAGGAAACCCATTGCCCATGTCAGTAGGGACTTTTCAGTAGTGTTGCCCATGTCAAGTAGGGACTTTTCAGTAGTGTTGCCCATGTCAAGTAGGGACTTTTCAGTAGTGTTGCCCATGTCAAGTAGGGACTTTTCATTACCCAGTCCGTTATATAAAGTGTTGCTGGTTATCCTCCAGCGTTCTCAAAACTTGTTTATGTGTTTACAGCGTTGGTAGTATGAAAATAATATGTAACACCTCCCCTAAGACCCGTACCTGGACCACGTGCGGTCAGTGTTACATACTATGTAGAAATCGTCAGTTTGTTTATCAGTTTACCAGTTCCATGTACTCCACTTGTTTGAGTAAAATAGTATACAACCATGTTTGTATAAAAGTGTTTGACTATGTTTTCCACCCCTGTTCAAAGCAGTTAAAACAGTAAAAGTAGGGGCTGTGAACTCACCTGTTGAGTTAAGTGAAAGTGCGAGTGCTAGCAAAGCGTAGTCCGGGTAAAGTCCCTAAGGTCCTATATATAAGAAATAGTCGTATAAGTGGTTGGATAACAATCCAAACCATGTTACTCGTTCATCCATGAAAGATCATTGTTTATTTGTAAATTCGTACGACTCGTTGGTGATGGTTTTTTGTAAAAATATTTCAAAGTATTGTTATAAGGTTCTGAAACTTGCGACGTCGTAGTGGGACGTCGCGTGGGACGTAGCAGTGGGACGTAGCAGTGGGACGTAGCAGTGGGACGTAGCAGTGGGACGTCGCGTGGGACGTCGCAGTGGGACGTCGCGTGGGACGTAGCAGTGGGACGTAGCAGTGGGACGTCGCGTGGGACGTCGCAGTGGGACGTCGCGTGGGACGTAGCAGTGGGACGTAGCAGTGGGACGTCGCGTTTCGCCTGGGACTAATGCGACGTTACGGTCTGTTCATCCGAAAATCGAGATTTTTAACCCAAAAACGCTTAGATCTTTCATATAATGACTTGTAACATGATTGTAAGCTATTATAATGAAGTAAAAGTGAAAAGTTTAGTGTTTTCTTACCCAAAAAGTGGTTAATCCGAAAATTAGGTGGTTGAAGATGAAGATGGTGAAAATGGAGATCTTGAGCTTAAATCCTTGTGATGTTGATGATGATAAGCTTTGTTGTTGTTATTAATCCAAAAATAAGTAGAAAGTGGTGGTGATTAATTTGGTGATTTTTGATGAGATTCTAGAGAGAGAAATAGGGTTTTTAGAGAGAGGAATGAGAGAGTTGTGTGTTTTGGTGAAAATGAAAAATGAAAGGGAATGAGAGTGGGTGGGGGGTTTGGGGCTGAATTTTGGGGAACCAAAATGAGTCCCATTTTGCGGTATTTTACCCGTGTTTGTTTACCCGATCGTTAATTATTTAAATTATTTTAACTAATACATTTTTAAATACGTATTTCATTATATTTTAAATTGGAACATTTTTATAAAACCCATTTAATTAAGTCATAAAAATTTAAACTTGTTTTATTTTAATTGTGCGAGATATACGTTATTCGCTACGAATTACTTGTAAATATTATCGACATAATATCTATTATGCGTTTACGTTATTTAATAACTTTCGTTTTATTAAATAAATTCATTCACCAACAATCGTATATTTTTGTCGCGTTTGCTCAACTCGTTTCGTATGTAATTACATCTAATTACAAATAAGTAATACTACGCGTATTAACTAGTTGGGCTTTGCTAGACTTACCTCTAAAATGTGTTGTGAATTCACTCAAGTAGGGAATTAGCCTAATAATGCAAGTGATTAACGTTAATAATCGCGTTCGAATTTGTGGGGTGTTACAGTTGGGAGGGGTCTTATTTAGTCCAATGAACTAAAATGGTTAAATATATGTTACCCATCATTTATTAATTCTTTTGTTAGAGCAAATTGTAATGATATTTGTACCCTGACATGCATGCCTTCAATGGTGCGTGGGGTTAACTGTAAAATGCAGCTGTATGAGAATATATTTGCATATGTGGTACTACTGCTACATATTACTCTCAATTATTTGTCACCAAATGTAACACTTTATAACTTATAAATCGCTCAAATATACTCAGTTGCTTATAACTTCTCAACTTTTGTTTTTTATAACAAAGGACTATAGTATTCTAATTACTGTAATTCTTGTTAACCGTCACTGATGCCTCATCGCTATTATCGTATATCACCAATTAACCATTGTTGCCCTCTTCTTCTTTTTAGATACCGCTACATTACACGGCATACTATTTAGTGGTGATATAATTGAACATGAGCATTTGAACTCTTGGAATATATAGCAGACACACATGCATCGACTTTATTTGTGTAAGGATTTGATTCAGAGTAATTTAGTGCATGGTGGTTGTATGTTATTATTATTCTTATTTAACACCACCTATTTAATTATAGAATTTAAGTTGGTCCCATATTTACATTGTCATTTATAGAACGTCGTCCCCTTAAGGCAAACCATAAATCATTTGACTGTGATATCATCTTAATCACTGTCATGATTAAACCTTATTTGGCTTATCTAGCGTATCAAATTCTGACTTTTCTATATCATTCAACAAAAATTATCGGTTTAAGTTTGTGTGTACGTACGTGCAACATCTAGAGACCACACATAGGTCCATATAAGTTCAACAAACTGTATACATTTGAGCTTCAACAAAACGTTTAAACGAGTAATCAACCAGATGGGTGATCAATCATGATCATTATACTCAAAACTCGTTTCTACGCTACAATTAACCTTTTAGAAGTTATGGATCGAAATCCTTATATTTTTATGAATCAAAATCACTGATTTAAGTTTGCCTGTACCTGTAAGACTTTAGATTATGATTATTTTGTTTGCAACCTCTAAAGAACACATATACAATCGATACAACTTTTTACTATACGACGTTTAAATGACTGATAACATGTTAACAATTACAACAACACTTTGATCATGGGTATATATATAGTGAATTTATGCTCTCATTGTTTTATATAAGAAAGTCTTAAAAAAATCATATCGATACCTCGCTCTATACAATACAACCCTTTTTTTGTGGTGATTCAAAATCTAATTTTATAAAACATATGATAGATTTTGAATCACCTACATGAGTAAGTAATTACTAGCTGATACAAAATACAATACAACGCTTAAAATAACTTTCTTACAAAACTCTTGGTACGTGTAGTTGTAGAACTATATCATCGTTTGTTATGAAGCGGATTTGGACCTGTAGGGACTTTACGTTTGTCTGAAGAAATGTCGTTGGACATTGGAGGCATGGTTGTTGATGGCCGGAATAGTTGTTTTGCGGCGGCAGGAGGTGGCGGAGGGAACCTAAAAGTAGATGTTGTGGTGGTGGTGAAGAGTAAGAAAGTAAAAGACAGAATGATGTGAAAACGAGTGATGATCATTTTATGAAGAATAAGAAAGAATGTAGAATAATATTGTAGACGAAGATAGAAAGGTATGGTAGTGGGAACTACTCATTCTTTATATATGAAATTTGGTAGGTGTGTTCAAACTTCTAATTGAGTTTTGCAAGAAAAAATGTGATATAAATATATAATAGTGCTACTAATTTGTTACTTCGTATTTAGTATTTTAGTATATACACAGTACAAATGTATCAAACTATGGTCTGACATTTATTATTTATATGTAGTATTCAAGCTTCCATTGTGTGTAACGAACTTGTTACAGTGTATGCAATTTATGGTATTTTTCCGTGTGTCAACTATATAAGCTGCCACGTGGTGTTCCTTACAACTGTTAATTTGACCAAAATACATACAATGTAAAGAAATTATAAGTTCGTTACATACAATGAAAGCCCGAGTAGTTCGCTACATATTATGAATGTCATACTATAGTTTGATACATTTGAGCACACTTAACCCGATATAATATAAGGAAAAAATTTGGCACAAAATGAATTATATCGTGGATACACTAAGGCCCTTGCCATATACGTAGTGAATTCATCAACTATGAGTTGTCATATATATATATAATCACATGTGAACAAGCATGTAATCTAGTGGTTCTCAAGGTTCTCAACTTTTAATTGGTTCTTATTTGAACCTAACCCTATATATATATATATATATATATATATATATATATATATATATATAATTGGTTCTCAATTGAACCGAACCCTATATATATATATATATATATATATATATATATATATATATAGTGAGTTCATCAACTATGAGGTTGTAAGTTCGAATTTTGTGTGAGACAATATGAGTGAATTGAAATTGTATTATGAATTGTGATTTGTCATTTCCATTTTGGCCCTTGGTGAAGGAGGCCGTGTAAAGAATCAAACACGAGGGTGGTGAAATTTATTTATAAAACGATATATGAGCTTTTGAATTAAATTAAAAAAAAAAAAAGTTATTCTACTTGTAATTTTATAGTACAAAACTTTAAAGTAAATTTAAAAGATTAAAGTTTACATTCAAACAAACAATATAGACGGGTCATCATTATTGAAGATTAATTGTGGTTTGTTTGTATAATATGATAGATTTTTTCTTACAAGAGGTGGTTATTTTTTATCTTAAAAAAAAAAAATTAATGTATACATTTATATTAATACATTCATGGATCACTTACTTACATTATACTAGTACTAGAAGTCTAAAAGGGTGTTTGAGATTGCATTTACACAATTGTTTTTGTGTTTTTACATAGCGTTTTGAAAAAAACATGTCTCTAACATTTTTCTCTAACAATATACATTTTAATCACTTTAATTTCCTAAACGCTTTTTTGTGATTATTTACGTTTGCCTAACAAAAAATCATATAATCTCTTCAAAACGCAATCACAGATACTCTTAAATGTAATTGTGAATAATATACAGATTTGATTATTACGGTTTTGGTTGAAAACTTTGAAATATATAATTCAAAGGATGACTTCACTCCTTAATATCCTTCCAAAATCTTATGACAAATTGTCAAGTGAATAAGCCGACATCCACACTCAATTAGACTGTTGAAAGTTTAAAAGTGGAATTTGTTGACTTAATTATGACATTCCTCCCACTTACTAAATCATTTATTTAATTATTTAATTAATATGCCAACTTTAAGAAACTGCTCACCTAATTGTTCAATCTTAAAAAAAAAAAAAAATCTACTTATTTAGTTTTAGCTTCCAGTGCAAAATCTCAAGTTACAAAAACTGTGTTTATTCAGACACTGTTTTTAGGGAAAAAGTAACGCATTATATAACTTGAAAGCCACGTGGAAAAACAAATTACAACACGAGCAACAAGGCTCCAAAAAGAGGTGCGGAGAATCACTTCAACAAATATTGCATTTACACGAATTTTATGTTACACACTTTATTAATTGTATAAAATTTACGCATTTGTACGTACTTATAATTGTGTAAAAATTCTCCACACTTATTTAGGTCCTTAAAACACTTATTTGCAAGTCAAATATATAAGAGACCGATGTTGCACCTATGGATATATATCTTTTGTCTCTAATTTTGATTACCTCTTCTAACGAAGCATGAGCCATTTCATTTCGCTATTTTCATATAGCTCATAGCATAGCATAACAAATTAAGAAGTGTAGCAAAAACTATCTATGTGTATGTTTCATTACGTGTTATATATTGACTCTTTTATTTGACAACTTTGACGATTGCATTATTTTGTGTTTTGATAACGGAAGCCCTTAGGACTTTTGTTAAAACCTTTAGATATGTATTTAATATTGTAATGTAATCATAACAAACATTTTGTCTCCCCTTGAATTTATTTTGACCTCCGAAATTTTGATAAATATATAAATCATTTATGCATGTCTCAAAGTATTAACAAAATACTAAGGGCTTCCGTTAGGCAAACACAATAATTAAAGACGCTTAGCTGTTGGGGGTACTATCGCATTGATAGAATTAGAATAGAATGTTGTTCAAAAGTCACAACCTTTATATTATAGATTTGACCATTTCTTCTATTTCAGTAACACTCGATCTCATGTACCCCACAACCCATACCAAGCACTCCTATAGATTGATGTTGATGTAACCACGTGTCAATCTCCTATTCGCGTGACTCCATGTCATCATAATGGATTGTTAAAAATGGGTCTATCTCAATTTAAATGTCTATAACCCCATTTATATAATCTAATACGAGTAAGGTTCAAATTATTACACCAATTTTATGTGAAAATGAGGGAACCAACAGATTTCTACCATGTGTCACTTTATTCTCTCTCCTTCACATTTTTAAAAATTAAATATCTCACAAACGGTAAGTCGAAAAATCATGAAAAATTATGATTTTTCATCAATTATCTCACAAACGACAAATCGAAAAATTATGAAAATTGCACCATTAAATTTAGCGTTTTCTCCTATTCGATTTGCCGTCCCTCAAGGCATACTTGCGACAAGTTTTTTTTTTCATTTTTTTGGTGGGTTTCACATTTACTAACACATGTGTTAAAATGTTGCGTTTAGGGTTTAGTGTAACATCCTCGAAATGGGCCTAGTTGTGGATATATTATTATTTCTTAATTTAAATTAATATTTAAATGTGTTTAGAAATAATATTGTTTGAAATAGTGAAATAATTGGAATAGGAGCCGAATATTCCAATGTGATAAGTGAAATATTAATTGTTGTAAATTAATATAGTTGTCGGTGCAATAAAATGTTTGGACTCGCAAATGGTTTTCGGGTTCCAGACAATAGATTGATATGGGGTATTAAATTATACCCGTATATTGAAGGCGGTTTAAGTTGAACCGACTATATATTACTTTCCTCTTTTGGAAAGTTTCATTATGAAACTTCAATTCCTTCCAAAACCCATAAGAATCCAAATTAAAAACATGAAATTGAAGAATTGAAGCTGTGATTGATTCTAGTTCATTATAATCATCATCTTAATCCAGTGTTCTTCCATTTGAGGTAAGTTTAGAGTTTAATCAATTTGATTTAAATTTGGTTAATTGATGATTTGGAAGAATTGGATGTTAGAAACTGGTTAGAAGTGTTATATGATGATTTGGTGAAGTTATTAGGTGTCTAAAATGGTTAGAAACTGAGTTTTTGTGGGTTTTGTGAAAATTCGCGGGTTAGGGTTTTGATCAGGTCGTACAGGGCTGGGACGAAGGCCGAAGCCGGCGGCTTCGTTCCCAAGCCGGCGGCTTGTGCATAGTAGAAGGAAGCCGGCGGCTTCTTTGGCAAGCCGGCGGCTTGATCGGCTGTTCTAGCAAATTTTCGGAAATTTTAAGTTTGCAAATTTCAAAAGTGCATAAGTGTTTAATAGCACTTTAGAGACCTCTTTTTTTGTAACAAAATTTCATTAACTCGGATTTAGCTGAAATTCGCATGTCCACTCGGAAACGGCCCAATGATCAAAGCTATATACTATAGCCTAGTTAGTTTTTGGCCATTCGGGATCGTATAGGGGTCGAAAATGGCATTTTACTGTTTTTGGACCTTATTTCGGGACTTTTTGAATATGTTCCGAATTGGACTTTTGTTTGCTGTGATCGTAGGGATCACCTAATACATATAATTATGTTATGATTGTGTAACGATGTTAATTACTTAAATATTATCTGTTGATACAAGTTACTAACTTATGGTTTATTGATTGTATTATCAGATATGGTGAAGGCTCAGTGATATTAGACTACTGAGTGGACGCCTGAGGTGGTCGGTGAGTGGACTTGTACCCTCAGTGTGATTTAGTTGTAATGATTTGGTTACAACTTGTAAAGTACTATAATTGTGATATGATGCATCTGATACTTGTTTGCCTTGATAATTGGGCATGTTTGTTTGCTTGGCTGAGACTGAGCCAATGTGAAATATTCAGAGGTCAACCTGTGTAGGTTGGGCTTGTTGTTGTTGTAGACGACAGGAGATCTCGGAAAACTTGATTTATTGGTTTAGAGATCTAGGTCGTGTGTGATTGACAACAAGTTATCGGTCGTGCTGTATAGGCCAATACATGTGTATGGTAAGAGTTCCTGGGTACCAAACCGGTATTAGGGTGTCTCAGGGACCACCGATCCCCTTTGACGCAGCTTGTATGACCTAATGGATGTCGGCTGGTAAGTGAATGATTGATTCATTGATTAATTGTCTGTTTATTGTTATAAATGTAAACAGATTGTTATGCTGAGTTGGACTGTTGTTATTGGTTCCCTCACTTAGCGTTGTGCTAACCCCACCACAGTTCTTCCTGCAGGTTGTATATTCATGGGGCATATTGGGCAGGAGGTTGTTGGACTGGATGGAATATTTGACAGGCTGTAACTCTGATGTTATTTTGAATATAATAGAAATGTTTTAATAACACCCAGTGTATTGAAATGTCTTGTACTTTGATTTGAAAAAGTTTATTGACATTTTCTGTAATGTGAAACATTTATTATATGTTTTGAAATCTAAGCTTCCGCGTCGCCATTTTTATATTGGTTATTTATATAATCTAAATGAAGGGGTGTTATAAGTTGGTATCAGAGCCATAGTTTGGGCTAGTTGAGCATGTTAGAATGTTCAATCCTAAACTGTGATTGAGTTGAGTCAAACATTCCAGTGGGTGCGGGTTTAGTTGATTTGTAAATATGTGGGAAAGTAGTTAGTTACATATGTACTAACCCTTAACCAATTGTGAAGTTGTTATTTGGTTGCAGAGACGGAGGGACATGAGTATCTAATTGGTATATTTCATGTTTCCTCAACACTGCTGGGCTTAAGATTTGCCAGGTAATCTCTGATAAGCCTATGTTAATTTAAATTAACTTGTATTGTTTACTCTGTTATGTCGAGTAAGCTTTGTTGAGAAGTTAATTGAGTCAGACTGATATGATTCCCTAGTTTTGAGTCAACTAAGGATTGTAATATGTTGATATCAGATAGAGGTATTGAATGGGATGCTCATTGTGGTGATTATTTCTGATTGAATTGAAAATGCAGAAATGTGATTAAATGAGTATAAAAGAGTTGCTTAAGGTTTAACATGAGTGATGTTAGAACCTAAGGAGTGTCTTTAATGGGAAACAAGATAAGTGATAGTATTAAGGGTTGATCACAAGGTGTGATCTAAATCTTTGTTAAGGAGAGTTATGTCATTTGATTTGATAATGACTGCTACTTGAGAAAATACGTGTTTATGTGGCTATATGATGTGTTATGACTATAGCTAAACACTTGATATAAACCAAGAATGTTAGGTTTATGATAAATATAGCTTATGATAAAGCTAAATTGATTGAGAAAGTGATAGGTCTTTCTGGTCAATTGTGAATTAATAGATGAAATGTTTTATAGTAAACATGATTAAATAGACTTATTGTGACAGTGATGCTTGATATGATAGCATATGTCAAAATGATAATAATTGATTAAGATGTGTCCTGGATTTTGAAATAAATAGGGACATTGATTAATGTTAAGTATTGAAACTATAATGATGAGTTATCATTTGTTTGAGGTTTCAGATAAGTTAATATATTGAGTAATTCAGTTATAAAAAGTCAGAACATTGTGTGAAAATGTAAGCAGTAAGCTGATTTGAATGTGTATCAGTTGATATAAACTATTAAATAGAGTATGATTGATTTGAAATCATAAAGTATTTAATATACCAGATGAAAATAGATCACATTGATAATTATAAAATGGAGTGGCCTGAGAATGGATTGTGAAGAACATAATCCTGCAACGCCTGATCACCGTTGTTATATTATGTTGTGTCACATGAACTTGTTGAGGCTACTTGGTATAAAATAAATGTAATGTGATTTTGAGTAGTTGAGCCTAAAAGTATGCTAAGTGACTTAATAATTGTTTTGATAAGAAAACAATTAGTTGATAAAAACTGTGACCTTTAGACTGTAAAGGTGTGAGTGTAAAATAAAATTGTCATTGGTAGGGGTTTTGATTGATGAACCTAACTGACTAATTTGATTGAGTTAAACAGGTAATTGTGCTTAAGTGTGATAGGTTACCTGTAGGTGAAATTGATAGTGTTTAACTGAATCACTATTTTGTATCTGGCTAGTATGGAGCCCAGATTAATATAATTGACCTTGTCCTTGTGAAGGATTAATAAGGTTATTGAGAGTAATAATTTGAAATATATGCTTGAAAATGGGCATATAAGATGAAATGGTTTGTTGTGAGTTAATATTAATGGTATGTTAACTTTGAAAGTCAAACCATGAATAGAGAATTGTGTATAAAATTACTTGCTTGTGATTGATTTGAATTGGGTCAAACTTGAGAAAAGCAGTTAGAGAATTTTATTGATCGGTTGATTGAAACCAAAGTTGACATGTAGTCAACTGTGTGAGTTGAAATAGGCTAACATAGATTGTAATGTTACGATTATGTGGGGAATGTGGTTGAATTCCCAAATTGTCTAAGTTTGTGAAAACTTGAGTAATTACTTAAAGCTAGTATTAAGTAATTGAAATAGTGTTAGGTGTAATTGAGTATTCAGTTGGGCAATATTTGATATTTGAACTGAATATGTATTAGAAAATTTTACAGAGGTGAAGTCATTATATGTATGGCAGTTATAACTTGTTGAGAGGTGTAACATAAGTCACATTGATTAGAATTGTGATAAGAAAATCTTACCAGTGTATGAGGCTTGTGATGATAGCTTTGATTGGGTAAGAATGTAAGATGATAACTGATTGAAAGTTATTATTAATGGTCGCCTAGGGTGACTGGTACCTCATGGTGAATTACTTTGAGTATTGAAAGAATTGAGTAGATTCTTTTGTGATTTGTTGATAGTATACAAATGAAATAAGTAATAAAGTGACAGAGTGGGATTAGATCCAAATAAAATATGATATGGAAACATATCTGAATGTAAATGGTGTTAAAAGGTTTAGTTGATCCTTAGTTGATACTTTGAGGAATATGAATTGGAAGGTTGTTCATATTTTGAGAAATTGTATGTATTAGAGAATAAGAGAAACCTTGAAATTGATAGGTGATGATTGTATTCACCAGGTTTTCTTGAAAGTTTAGAATAAATGTTTAAGTTATATACTAAGTGGTAAGTATATAAGTGAAACATAGAGATAGAAATTTTTCCATGTCCTGTGGTAAGGATATGTGATGACTAGTACTACTGAGAAGGCTTAATAAGGACTATGACAGTCTGAATGGCCTAGTATATAGAATTAATTGAGACAGTGTATGTATATAAGTGTGATATACATGATAATAATTGGTATGATAAATTTTAATTGAGTAAATTAAAATGTACCATAGGTGTTGTGAAAGTCAGTTAGTGTGATTAACTTGAGATAGTTTTGGTTGAAATGTGTTGTAAAGTTACACATTTTGATAGTGTGATATTGTGATGCTTGAACCGTAGTATCATGATATGTTGATTAAGACTGACTTAGTTGCTAGATTAATGGGGTCTAGTGCTAAATGACTAAGTGATTGTGTGATTAAAATTGTGTAACTCCTAATTGCTTGTGATTAGTAGTTATTAAAAGTGAGTTAACTGGTTGCTAAGAGAAGATTTTGATGTCTTACCAGTTTAAGTAAAATATGAATTCTAGCTTGATGGTTAGTTAGATTTTGAAGTGAAATAGTGAGTATTGATAGATATACTGTGATGTGTAATCACTAGTGTTGTGATTATTGTTGGGTCAATTGTTGTTGTTAACAATTGATAGGGTGTTACCAGTGGAAATAAGTTAATGTAGAGGTTGGTTGATTGTAGGTAAGATTAATTTTGGTACTTTTGTTAATTGAGCAAAGTACTTGTTGATTTGGTTTTACCTACTAAGTGTGACCTCTGCCTTGCTTATTTAGGTGATATGAATCTAGAGTACTTTTAAGTAAAAAGATTTCATATGATTATAGTGATATGTGAATATGATTGATTATTCACAAGAGTATAGGTATAAAAACTTTTGGATGAAAAGTTGACCTAGAATTGAATTTTAAATCTTTGATAGTAGAGATTTAAGATTGTTATCTGTTATTAGACTGATCGGAAGTCGTGAGCTGAAATTTTATTTCAGTGTTGTTAGGAACATTGTGGTTTGATAACCACTGTTGTGATACTGTTGTGCTGTTTTATTGATAACAGTGATGAACAGTGAGAATAGGTTAAAGATGTTAGCATGTTGCTAATTTCGGGTTGTATAGACCTATTAAATAATGTTAAGTTTTAATTGTTGATTAAGTGATTGTAGGTTTCACTTGTTGTTTAAGTGATAGTGAATTCACTTAATTAAGTAAGTGTTTATTCTATGAGAAATATCTGATTGATAATATTGATTAGATGCACTGTATGTGTGCGTAGGAAAGGACAGAAGCATGTACATTTGCATATGGTAACATGTGAAAAGAATTCAAACAGTCTGAAAATAGTTGTAAGTTGCTATTAAGGACTAATGTTTGATAAGAGATATGTGATTATATCACATTAGTTAGATTGATTGAGATTAGATTTCGGGGCGAAATCTTTTTAAGGGGGGTAGAGTTGTAACATCCTCGAAATGGGCCTAGTTGTGGATATATTATTATTTCTTAATTTAAATTAATATTTAAATGTGTTTAGAAATAATATTGTTTGAAATAGTGAAATAATTGGAATAGGAGCCGAATATTCCAATGTGATAAGTGAAATATTAATTGTTGTAAATTAATATAGTTGTCGGTGCAATAAAATGTTTGGACTCGTAAATGGTTTTCGGGTTCCAGACAATAGATTGATATGGGGTATTAAATTATACCCGTATATTGAAGGCGGTTTAAGTTGAACCGACTATATATTACTTTCCTCTTTTGGAAAGTTTCATTATGAAACTTCAATTCCTTCCAAAACCCATAAGAATCCAAATTAAAAACATGAAATTGAAGAATTGAAGCTGTGATTGATTCTAGTTCATTATAATCATCATCTTAATCCAGTGTTCTTCCATTTGAGGTAAGTTTAGAGTTTAATCAATTTGATTTAAATTTGGTTAATTGATGATTTGGAAGAATTGGATGTTAGAAACTGGTTAGAAGTGTTATATGATGATTTGGTGAAGTTATTAGGTGTCTAAAATGGTTAGAAACTGAGTTTTTGTGGGTTTTGTGAAAATTCGCGGGTTAGGGTTTTGATCAGGTCGTACAGGGCTGGGACGAAGGCCGAAGCCGGCGGCTTCGTTCCCAAGCCGGCGGCTTGTGCATAGTAGAAGGAAGCCGGCGGCTTCTTTGGCAAGCCGGCGGCTTGATCGGCTGTTCTAGCAAATTTTCGGAAATTTTAAGTTTGCAAATTTCAAAAGTGCATAAGTGTTTAATAGCACTTTAGAGACCTCTTTTTTTGTAACAAAATTTCATTAACTCGGATTTAGCTGAAATTCGCATGTCCACTCGGAAACGGCCCAATGATCAAAGCTATATACTATAGCCTAGTTAGTTTTTGGCCATTCGGGATCGTATAGGGGTCGAAAATGGCATTTTACTGTTTTTGGACCTTATTTCGGGACTTTTTGAATATGTTCCGAATTGGACTTTTGTTTGCTGTGATCGTAGGGATCACCTAATACATATAATTATGTTATGATTGTGTAACGATGTTAATTACTTAAATATTATCTGTTGATACAAGTTACTAACTTATGGTTTATTGATTGTATTATCAGATATGGTGAAGGCTCAGTGATATTAGACTACTGAGTGGACGCCTGAGGTGGTCGGTGAGTGGACTTGTACCCTCAGTGTGATTTAGTTGTAATGATTTGGTTACAACTTGTAAAGTACTATAATTGTGATATGATGCATCTGATACTTGTTTGCCTTGATAATTGGGCATGTTTGTTTGCTTGGCTGAGACTGAGCCAATGTGAAATATTCAGAGGTCAACCTGTGTAGGTTGGGCTTGTTGTTGTTGTAGACGACAGGAGATCTCGGAAAACTTGATTTATTGGTTTAGAGATCTAGGTCGTGTGTGATTGACAACAAGTTATCGGTCGTGCTGTATAGGCCAATACATGTGTATGGTAAGAGTTCCTGGGTACCAAACCGGTATTAGGGTGTCTCAGGGACCACCGATCCCCTTTGACGCAGCTTGTATGACCTAATGGATGTCGGCTGGTAAGTGAATGATTGATTCATTGATTAATTGTCTGTTTATTGTTATAAATGTAAACAGATTGTTATGCTGAGTTGGACTGTTGTTATTGGTTCCCTCACTTAGCGTTGTGCTAACCCCACCACAGTTCTTCCTGCAGGTTGTATATTCATGGGGCATATTGGGCAGGAGGTTGTTGGACTGGATGGAATATTTGACAGGCTGTAACTCTGATGTTATTTTGAATATAATAGAAATGTTTTAATAACACCCAGTGTATTGAAATGTCTTGTACTTTGATTTGAAAAAGTTTATTGACATTTTCTGTAATGTGAAACATTTATTATATGTTTTGAAATCTAAGCTTCCGCGTCGCCATTTTTATATTGGTTATTTATATAATCTAAATGAAGGGGTGTTATATTTAGGGTTTGGGTTTAGTGGTTAGGGTTTGAGGTTTGGGGTTTCTCCCTGAAACCCCAAACCTCAAACCCTAAACCATAACCCCTAAACCCCAAACCCTAAACGCTTTACAAAACTCTAAACCCTAAATCATACTAAACCTTAAACCTTAAACCCTACTAAACCCTAAACCCTACTAAACCCTTAACCCTACTAAACCCTAACCACTAAACCCTAACCCTAAACCCTAACCTTAACCACAAATTAAATGTACAACCAATCACTAACACATGTGTTACTAATTTGTAAAATCCACCAAAAAATGGAAGAAAAAAAAAGTTGTCAAAAGTATGCCTTGAGGGACGGCAAATCGAAGAGGAGAAAACGTTGAATTTTATGGTGCAATTTTCATGATTTTTCGACTTACCGTTTGTGAGATATTTAACTTTTAAAAATGTTGAGGAGATAAAATAAAGTGACACATGTCAGAAATCTGTTGGTTCCCTCGTTATCACTCAAAGTTGGTGTACTCATTTGAACCTTAATCTATATATATAATCTAAGTTTTGTAGCCTTGTAGGTTTCAAGTTAAGGATTAGTGATTAGTAATCAGTGATTGGACGTGTACAAAAATGAAATGAGTTGAAAAGTCGGAATGTCGTATAAACGGATTAGTTATCTTATACAATGTTGTAAGCATAGTTTAGTTTGGGAAGAAATTGGTTTAGGACATCTCATGTAGTTATAATTATATCCGGTTCGACTCGGTATAGCAACTCCACCCTCTAGAACAAACCTACGTCACGTCACACATGTCGAGTGTTAAACACTTGTACAAAATTTCAGTGTATTTTGTTCAAATACGAGAATGAAAAAGAAAAAGGTAAAAGATATATTAAGAGAAGGGTAAAAGTATGTTGAACACTTTTTTGGACAAAGGTATTATGGTAAAAAGTAATTATCGCATATAGTATTATGAAAGTATTACAAAATAGGTGAGGGTGCGATTGTGTATGACTTTGTTGTTAAGTAAATATCCATTTGCGATAGAAGATAAGTTGCTATAGTCATAGTTGTTAACTCGTGATTCGACTCGTGATTCGGAGTATTGATTTTTAACTCGTGACTCGACTCGACTCGTAAGAGTCATAATTTTACAATAAATACATATATTTATATCTATATGTATATTATTGTTTAGATTTCTATCCTTAATTGAAGTAAAACATGATGAAAGTCATTAAATAAATCAAATGTTTAATTTATAATGGATTATTAGTCATTTCCTATCATATTTTGTCATTTTATATTTTTTATTAGATTACATTAAACGTGTGTCTGGTTTCTGACTCGTAAGAGTCGCTCAAGACTCGGAAGAGTCAATAAATAACTCGTAAGAGTCAAAGCCATTTACGAGTCGGGGTCCGAGTTGCCTCATTTTTTGAATTTCTGAGCCGACTCGTAAGAGTCGACTCGTGAATCGTAAGAGTTTAACAACTATGGCTATAGTGTTATTTACATGTAATGTAACACCCCGAATTTCAGGAAATTAATATCGTACGCGGATATATTTTTATTACGAAATATTATTATGTAGATAACGAGATATAGTGAAAAACGTAAACGGTTATATCAGTTCCAGACTGTAGGGTTTAAAAGGGGAATAAAATTAAATCATTTATATCTAATATTACACATACATACGTATATGTTCCAGAGAGATTTAGAGAGCGGGAGAAAAAGGGAGAAACCTCAGGGACGATTCATGCTTCAATTCCCTAGTTTAATTCCTTGATTTTGATTCTTCCAAGGCTTAATTCATGATTTTCTTCATCATCTTCAACTTACGTAAGTGATTTCTTGTTTGATTTTAACCTAGTTTTCTAGTTATAATGTGTTTTAGTGAGTTTTAGGAAATTTGTGATTTTAAATACGAAATTAGGGTTTTAAATTGTTAGACTTGTTGTTAGAAAGTGAATTAGTGATGATTTGTAATCATATAACATGTTGAAATGGATGAATTGAAGTATTGTGTTTATGGGTAATTCTAGGGTTCCATTAAAAAGTGTATGAATTGGGGTAATTAAGCTTAAAAGTGTTATTATTAGTGTTAATGGAGTATTTTTATGAGGATAGAACATAAATTAATGTGGTAGAAGTTGATAAGTGATGAATTGTTAGATAGTGTTCATGGTGGTTTATATGAATCATGCTAAGATAATGTTAATAAAACTTATAATGAAATTAGTGATGTTAATGTGATATGATTATGATGTTGGAACATAAATTAAAGTAGTGAAGCATGATTAGCGAAATAATTATGATGTATGTTAAAGAAGTAATATGATCATGAATAGTTTAGTAAATGAGTATGATTAAAGATTTGACTAAGTGTAATCAAAGTGGGAGAGGAAGTGAATATGCTTAAAGTGAATGATTAATTAGTGTCTAAGTATTTTTATGTGTTATATATGAATGATGTAGGTGTTAATTACGTGGAATGCTTCAAGTGGACAAGTGTTGTGGGAATCATCAAGAGATTGTGGTGAGTGATACGGGGGTTAAACAGGTGATGTGATTGTGTAGTACCGTATAGCTTGCGGGCTAGAGGTTTACACAATCAAAGAATAAGTTATTTGTTATGTTTATTTAATTGTGTTTATTGCTTAAATTAGCTGTTGTGTTAATTTTCTTAATTGTGCTTAATTGTTATGTGTTTAATTGTTTCTTGGTAAGAAAAGTAGTGATTCCTCATTAGCTTGATGTTAGCCAAGTAATGAGTAAGTCACTAGCTTAAAGGTAAAGAAAAAGAATTGGTGATGAATAGTATATGATTCGATTGTGTTGGATCCGGATTGCTTCCGAGCAAGAGGCTACACAATCGGGTGGAAGATGATTTGTTGATATATGTGGATTAAATAGTGATTATGTGGTGAACCGTGTATGAATTGATTGTATGTGTTTCCGGATAGCTTCCGAGCTAGAGGATCATACAATCAAGTGAGAGTTGCTTATTATATGTTTTGTTTCTTATATGTATTTAAGATTATGCTAAAAAATGTGTTGATTAGTGTTTTGATTGTTGATGGTTAAGCCATGTGATATGATTATGTGTAAAGATTCAGTGGTGATCAGAGAGTTAACTGCGGTTAACACAGTGTTTAGTGTTTAGTGTTCAGGGCACAGTGATTTTGTGTTTATGTATTGTGTTGATATGTGTTATGTGTTAAGTGTTATGTGTATTGCTTGTTTGATTGCCTGTGTACTCACTAAGCAGTTGTGCTTACCCGTTTCAGTGTTTATGTTGTAGGTTGATGTTTGGCTAGCGTCATGTGGATAGAATGGTTATGAGAAGCTAGTGACATGGATATGGAGCATGCTTATGGTTAGAATATGCTTCTTTCTTTTGAATTGTTGTTTTGATGCTCAATTGTGTAAATCGCCCAAACAATGAGTTTTCGAATTAAATATGTTGGTCAATGTATAGTAGTAGACTTTGAAAGTCAAACAGAGTTATGGTGTCTAGTGTATGTGGTTGTCAAGTGTATGAAGTCATATGATTGGTTTGGTTTGGGTCGAAGTGGTGAAAAGTGATTAAGTGTCGAATGTGATTTGGTTGGTCAAAGATGAAGTTGACAAATAGTCAACAATGTTGTAAGAGTCAAACATGTGTGGTATTGGGTAATGTGGTGGTGTTATGTAGTAGATTTGGTGAAAGTGTCCAAATGGACACCAAAACGGGTCAAAAGGATTAAATCGGGTTAGAATGTACTTATGTGGGTTTGGTCAATGGTGTTAGACTTGTTTTGGTATGTTGATCATGTGTGCAAAAAGTTAGAGTCCAAGTGTTCATGGTTTGTGATTTGAGTTGTAGTCAAAAAGTGGTTAAAATAGTCGAAAAGAGGTTATACGTCCGTTTTCTCGTAAAACGTGTATTTTGGAAAATTGTAAAAAGGGAAAGTTTCGTATTGGCATTATGGAGGTGCCTGCAAATTTTCAAGGTCTAACTCAAAACGGTTTAAAAGTTATGCGGGTTTGAATTTGATCAAAAAAATTGAGTCTGTTACCACTAGAACAGGCTTGTTCTAGTCTAAAACAAGCTTGTTCTAGCTAAAACAAGGTTGTTTTATCTACCTGTACTACATGGTTGGTAATTTGCATACCCCGTGGTCTTGTTTTGGGTCAAAATGTAAAGATGAGAATACGGTATCAAATATACGAGATGAGGGACCGAACTGTGAGAACCGAAAAAAAAAAAAAAAAAATTTCCGTGTTTTGGGGCGTTTCATGTAATAGGTCATGAATAGAGATATTTAACCTTTAGTCCTTGATAATTCGAACTCTTTAATATATTTAATAAAGTAATTATTTGTATGTTTTCTTTAATATTTTTTTTTACATTTTATTTTTGTCTAAGCCATATCAAATTTAATGTTTTAGCATAGAATGGTAAATATACTTACATAGCATATATCTATATAAATTGTCTAAAATAAAAACGAAATATTAGTTCTAAAAATCAGCTATCAAATATTCAAATTTATCACTAGTAGAAACTAGGGGAAAGTTATCGTAGGATCACTTATTATCGTAGGAACCGTAGGAACGAGGTTTTTTCACTTTCAAATTCAACATATGTATACGTTTTGCAAAAAAAAATTATGCCAAAATTATTAATATTTTATCCTCTTTAATATTAGATTAACTAAAAAAATAAAAAAAATATATGATACACAAATTAAAATTGTGTATCACAACATTTTATGTATGATACTGTGATACACAAAAAAAAAAATGATGTATATCGCAATTTTTTTTTAAAAAAAAAATTCATCGTAAAGAGCACACAATTCTAAGAATTTTGATATAAATTTGTCATCAAAAACATTATTTAATCTTAAAGTTAAAAGTAAAAATGTACGTTCCTACCTTCCCACCATAATACTGATATTTTACACAATTCACCCTTTAAATCTTTACAAAGTTCAATTTGTTTCTTTATTTCCCTGTACGTGCAGTGTAAAAAAAAAATTATTTTCTGGCGAATTGCGTTTGTGCAATGGCGGCAATCTCATTCCGCAATCAGCAGCAACGACTAGGAAATATCTTAATCAGCTGCAACGGATCCCTGTGTTGTTGATGAAATCTTGTGTTGATTTAATCGAATCCAATTCAATGTCTTGTTCATCTACATCTTCATGGTGGCAATCCCTCTTCTCTCCGCCCAAAAATTCATTTACCGCTCACTGCTTCAAGCGCCTCCATGAATACGGTTAGGCTCTTTCACAATATACATCTCAAATTACATACGTACTAATTCATACTATTTGATCTTTAAACGTATATGTATGATTTGATATATTTAGTTAGAAAGTTAGGGTAATCAGCAAGTGAGCAGTTCTAGGGTTACTGAATATAATTTCGCATTGTGTTTTCTCACAATCCGTAATTTCTTAGCATTTTCTTTGCCTAATTGTAGTTAAAAATATCTGATTACATATATAACTGAGTATTCAATACTTTCGTAAGGCGTCGATTATATTTTATAGCCTTTTAGAGGCTATAAAGATTAAAGAACATGCTGCATAACAGAAGTGCCCTATAGGTTATTAGAAGGCAACTTTCTTAATCAATTATAAGTTGGACACAATCAAATGCATCTGTATTTTTCAAAAGTGTAATAGCATTTCGTCATTTGACCCGAATTTACAAATGAAATCAGTGTCATAGTTATGTGGCCTTTAAGTTAGTTATAATAAAATTGAATACTTCGGTGGCCTTCACATACAAATCAATAGTATATGGTGCAAGGTTTATGATGTGTGAATCAAAGTTTAGAAATATGGATGTCAATCAATCAGTGAACTTTTTGTGGTATAACTATAATGTTTTAGATTTCATTGGTAAGCCATTTCTTGTTTTGATCACATATCTTTTAACTGTGAGTACTTTGTTAAGACAAGTGGTAGTGATTGTCTGAATACTTTGTAACTCGTTTAGTATACTTGGCAAAATTTTAACAGCCATTAAAGCCAAAGTTAAGGTGATGAGATCATCATCGCAGGAGATAAAAGCATTAGCAAGTCTTAAGGAGATGGAGAAGATTATAGGATATAAGTTCAAGAAAAAGCTTCTGTTGCAACAAGCTTTTACGCATCCTAGTTATCAGGGAGGTGAATCCTATGAAAGACTTGAGTATGTTGGTGATTCTATACTCAATTTTCTGATTAGTAAACAGCAATTCTATATGTACCCGAATCTCCCACCTGGGTCATTGACTGCTCTCCGAGCTGCAAATGTTGACACTGAGAAGCTTGCACGTGTAGCGGTCAAATATAACTTTCATAAGTACTTGCGGCATGAAAATCCGATGCTTAGTAAGCAAGTATGTTACTGCAAGTCATTTGTTTTGTGACTGATGTGGAATCAAGTCAATGAACTTAGTTTTCATCTATCTTATACAGATTCGAGTATTTATGAGAGCTCTTGAAAAGTATCCTTTTCATTCATATGGATTAATTGATGCTCCGAAGACGTTAGCTGATATTGTTGAATCCACAATAGGAGCCATCTATGTTGACAGCAACTCTTCAATTGATACGACATGGGAGGTTTGGTTCATCTATATTTATTTTCTTCAAGTTAAAGTTCTTTCATGCTAAGAACATCGCAATTGTTTATTCATAATTCTTGATCTATTAGATATATGATGAAGCTTACAATACTAGTTGACTAGTTGAGGGTCTCTTTAGTTTTTAATCCTTTAGATGCAAATCCTAGAGGTGCAAAATCAATGGGTCGAGTAACACGTGACGTGTCAAATGAGTTTATGTCAGACTGGATTGACCCAAAACAGTTATAGTACGAAGTTTTACTTTATGTTATAAATAATGATAGTGTGTCCGATATGATCACATAATTCATTCTATTTTAATATGAATCTAATGTTTAAGGTGTTCTTTAGAAGGTTTAATGCATCACAATTATACTTTGGGGAACTTTTGATCTGTTTGACCGTATCTTTTTAGCTACTTTTTTAGTATGCTCTTTGACCTGTAAGAGATAAAACAAAACCTGAATCAAGTCATCAACCCAATCTTAAGTAAATGGGTCGAAACGACCATCTTAAAGTTTGATAGTTATATCTTTAATTTTTTCAGTTAGCTTAAATAGTTGCTCAACTAACAAAATTTGCGGAGTTAGTAGCAAGGAAAATGTTGTCTCTCCACTACCATTCTCATATATCTCTATATTTGAACGCTCTTCTGATCATGTTGAATTTTTTTGTTTTGTTAAGGTAGCTAAGATTCTACTGGAGCCTATGATCACTCCTGAAATGCTGCAACACAATCCTGTAAGGAAGCTCAATGAACTCTGCCACAAAAAGAAATTAAAGATACGATTCAGAGACAAGTGGTCAAAAGAAGGGGTGTACGAAGTTTTTGTTGATAATCAACTGATAGGAAGAGGTGAATACAAAGCTAAAAAGGAAATCGCACTGAACAGAGCTGCAGAGGAGGCATGTAACAACATTATGAACAACATAAATGCTAAAAACTAATTACCTGAAAGTTAAGAATAGGCAATTTATTATTAGTTTAATCAACATACCATTTTTCCCTTTAGGATGTTATGAACAAAACTAAATTATATATTTCCAACATAGCTGGATTACTTAAATCATTATCCATTTTTTTTTTTTGAATTCAGCTCTAGTAGATGTATAATTATATACTGTGTCTATTGGTTATGTGTGAGAGCCAAATGAGTAAAAGGTGTACCTCTGCCTTCTCTTTTTTCAATAGGATAAATTACAAAAATCAGCTGCGAACTGCCACCGGTTACTCCAAGTATGCAACCTACCCATTATATTACTCATGTATGCAACCAACCGGATAATTTCGTGTTAGGATCTTTCAAAAGTATGTTTTTACCTGCTGATATTTTACAAAGCTGAGGTGGCAGACATATCGGCTGCCACGTCATATTTTTTTCCACATCATACGCACACATGTTATCCACGTCATTAATTTTGGTGGATTTAAAGTAAAGTTTTTTCCTTTACTTTTTCTTCCCCGTTTCACATCATATGCTGATAAGATTGAAACTCAATTTCTCATAATCAAATAATGAGACGCTGATTACATCGAAACATATGGGAACAAAATATTCGGTTCGAACCGATAACAATTCGACTACAATCGGAAAATTACGAACGCGGCGTTTGTAAAATGATGAAAATATCAGGTGTTCAGAAATCAATCGGTGACGTTGGAGGACGAAGATGGTGGTAGTTTGCGATGGTTGCAGCTGGGGTGGAGGAGAGGCTGGCTGGAGTTTGCAGGTTTCCGGCGAAAGTGGTGGCGCGCCGGTGATTTTCAGGCAATGGTGAAGTTCGTTGAACAACCAGATTTCACTTTCCGACGAGTTGCTGTCGCCGCTTCTTGCCGAGGATGGCGTTGAAGGTTTCACCGGAAACCTGCAACAACCGTAAGTAGCGTTTAGATATACGGAGTGACGGAGACACCCTATGGTTCTCAATTCTTGTAGTGGTTTTGGGTCAAGGTTTTGTTTGATGATGAATGTAGAGTTTATTGTTTGATGTTGTTGATTGAAGATAATAGGATAGAAAAGGGGTAAAAAAAGAATGTGTTGTTGACTTGCTGTAAATCTACGATTGTTGTTATGATGTTCATGATGATGATGATGGTAGAATAGGAAAAAATGAAGATGATGATAATTTTATTAACATATAAAACAAAAACTGAAAAAAAGCCACGTAACCAATTATATTAAATAAGAAAAGCCAAATAATCAATTTGACCGGTTCTTTAGGTAACCGGTTACCATCTTACTTATATCAATACAAGTTAATCCGGTTGATTGCATACATGAGTAATTTAATGGGTAGGTTGCATACTTGGAGTAACCGATGGCAGTTCATAGCTGATTTTTGTCATTTATCCTTTTCAATAATATATCAGCAAAATTTAAAATTAATCAATAAGATTAAAAAAATATATCAATGATTGCCGCGTTTGGCTTCTGAGAAGGTTTGTGTCTCTAAAAGGATAATATGATTTATGATGGATGTAAATAGACTTCATCCTATATATAAATAAATAAGTGTATAATAAATAATAATCTATTCATCTCAATTGAAGTGTCCATTTTGAAAATCCATACAATTTTAGAAATATATACTACTTACATTTACCAATTAAATATCATCTCTATCCATTAAAATCACTTTGGATAGGTTAGAATATAGAAGCGGATACTTATTCGCAACAAACCAAAATGGTACCGTATATCTTTGAAATGGGACGGGGTAGTATTTAGAATAGAATAGTAGTCATGTACATTTATTAGAACACAATGATTGGTTGCCCTTGTGTTGGATTTCAATTCGATGTTCTGTTGAACACTCTAATTTAACACATGTATGAATTTGAGTGGAGTGATTCAGTGTTCATCTTGAAGTTCAAATGGGCTCACACGTTTGATTTTGAACCAAGCAAATAAAAGGAAATAAAAATTTAAAAACCATTGAGTCTAGTGTTGTAGATTGAACACTGAAAGTGGACGCCGGCTGACATGGGCGGAACATAGTTGGGGCCGGGAGGGGTGCCCGCCCCCCCTAAAATTTGAACTTTTAATGTAAAATTTGAACTTTTAATGTAATATATATGATAGTTTTGGATCAATTTATTGAATTTATAGAAGAAATTTGAGAACTTGAGTTTGGCTTTAATGGAGGAAAAGTTGCACCAGGAAGATTGGTATGGGGAAGATGATTCTCAGGGTCCACCGTTAGTTTTAATTAATATTTCTATTACTACCTCCTATTATTATATAAATCTACAATTTAAACCTTTATATTTTACTCTTTTACTGTCTGATTTATAAAAGTTTAGCCCTCTATATATATATAGGTAGTATATAAAAAAACACTTACATTTTTACAATAAGACTATACAGTCATCTTTCTAAAATGTAATTTTGATCTATTATCTACTCTTTATGTAAAAGTTAGCAATTATAATTATAACTATTATTATGCTTAAAGAATATATATTAAGCTAACGTTTTTTTGTATATTTGTAGAACGCATATTTCACATGTCAAATGATTTTGCCCCCCCCCCCCCCCCCCCCCCCCCCCCCCCCCCCCGGAAATTTTGTTCAAGTTCCGCCACTGCGCCACTGCCGGCTGAGAGTGGTGAACGTCGACTCCAGACGTTCAAGGTGTTGAACGCTAACGCCTACCTTCACCCATTCCGCGTGCTATTACGTGAAACACTTTTGGCTAAACTTATTTATTATATAAATATAACTATATATTTATATTCCACAGTCCACACATTGTTATATTCGTTTTCTCTAACTAATATATTTTTTGCTTCCATTATAAATATTGAAACAAATATTTTGGAACTGCAAAACTACTACACACGTTATTATTTAAAGAAAGATCATTATATCAAGTGATACAAAATGTATAAGAGGAAACCACATCCAACTTAAAACTGTAATGATATTGATCATAGTTACGTGATTCTCAAGTTTTTTAGTGGTATAAGAGGAAACCACATCCAACTTAAAACTGTTAATTAACAGAATATGTGACATTAAATTAGGGATTATATCTTCAATTGGCAATATCATATATTCTCAATAATAAATGTTTATTAACTTAACATGTCCCACCAAAACAAGTCAATATATAAAAGGTCGAAGTCGGCGGCATTAACCACGAAAACAACTAACTTCTTTCTTCTTGTTTATATACAACTAACTAACAACTTGATTTACAAGAGCAAAAACAAATGAACGAGTCAGCAATCACCGAGTCAAACTCACCACCGTTGCCGAGTCTCAAAGAGGTTGAGATGATCATAGGTTACAAATTCAAAAACAAAGAATTATTAATAGAAGCTTTTACGCATCATTCATTCAAAGATGAAGATTGTCAATCTTACGAGCGACTCGAGTACCTTGGAGACTCGGTTTTGAACCTTATGATAGCCAAAGAACATTATTTCTTATATCCGAAGATGAAAACGGGTGAGTTGACTCAACTTCGTGCCGCTAATGTGGACACTGAAGCGTTGGCTCGTGTTGCGTTTAAACATGGCTTACATAGGTTTCTCAGACACCAAGATCCTTTACTCGACGGACGGGTACTTTTACTTTTATTTTTTTCTAAACACCTTTTTTAATAATAATCATAATTTACTTTCTAATCTATTTTACTCTGCATTTAGATACAAGAACTTATAGAAGGAATTAAAGAATACCCATTACATTCTCATGGTTTGATCTATTCACCCAAGATACTCGCAGATATTGTTGAGTCAGTAGTTGGTGCAGTCTACGTTGATACCAATTTATCGATTGATGCCACATGGGAGGTAAATCGTCAAACGAACGTGAACCCACTTGTGCATTTGTTCTGGTGACAAATGCACGAATGAGTAAATGTATATATTTATATCTACTTTTGAAAAAAAAATATATTTTGTTAGAATGATAATGAGACGGCTGACACTCTTTGTACGATGGCTTAAATTTGGATGAATAGGTTGTGAAGAACTTGTTAGAGCCTTTGATTACACCAGAGAACCTTAACTTAAACCCTGTGACGAAGTTGAATCAAACGTGCGAAAAGATGGGTATCAAATTAGAGTACAAAAATATGTGGATCGAAACCGGGGATATCGAGATATATATAGGAAACGAGTTAATTGGGAAAGGAAACTACAAGAAAAAGAAAACAACTGCAAAGAACAAAGCAGCTGCTGATGCATATGAGAATCTTATCAAACAATTGGGCATGAAAGATGTTTTGATCGACTTTTAAATCTAGATGTATAAATAATCTGTTTATTAATGAATATAGATCGCATAATTCAAACGTGTATTGATGGATCGGATATTATTTTCTTGTAGATTTTTCGCATTGAGTAGGGTAACAATCCCACGTTGAAGGTACCAATAATACTTAAATCAAAATTCATATTAAACCAAAACAAATACTTAAATCAAATACTTCGTATATTTATGCTAACTAGATTATAACCCGCAAAATTTGCGGGGTACTTCATGATGTTATGACAAATGTTTATATCTAAACTTTAATAATGACGATAGACTGCTAATTTACTGGATACATAATAAAACAACACATTGTAGTGATATTTTGTAGGTGTGTTGGATACATTTAAATGATGTTGCTGAAATACACATACAATTAAATTTAGGGTAAAGTATCTGGAAATGCAACTAACTTGTACCAAATCTCTATTGTGTGTACCCAACTTACGTATGCTATTTTTAATGCAACCAACTTTCAAAAAATGTCTATTGTGTGTAATTTGATGACGTGGCAAGCTCAGAGCGTGCCACGTGGCGTAGGATAGAGTGACATGAGCTTGCCACGTCATCAAATTACACACAATAGACATTTTTTGAAAGTTGGTTGCATTAAAAATAGCATACGTAAGTTGGGTACACACAATAGAGATTTGGTACAAGTTAGTTGCATTTCCAGATACTTTACCCTTAAATTTAAATCATAAGTTACATTGTAAACTATATATCATGACACAACTACGATTAGCCTCTATGGTGAACCTTAACTAATTAATATACTTATATCATGGATGGCAACGGGTCGGCTTTGGGCAGATTTTTAGTGTATCCGTACCCATACCCATGTAAAATATTTGTACGTATACCCGTACCTACTGGGAACCCAATTAATATTACCCATCGATTTTTCGAGTTTATCCGCGAGTTTTGGTTATCCCCATGTTGGAAAATAATTGTTAGACTTAACCTTGTAAGCTTAAATATAGACCTAATAATATAATTAGTGGATAAAAAGAATTGATTTGATGAGATTAAGAGAGGGAAAATAAAAAATAAAAAATGAGGTCTACTTTTAGGCTATGTAATTATGCCTATATAGCATTAATCTCCCATATATGTAACTTTGGCCTAACAAAATAGTATTTGGGTTGAAAATACAATGAAAATTTAAAACACAGGAAAAGAAAAACTAAACCAAAATACCATAAACAATACTATATTCAGGACTATTGATATTAAAGATAACAAATTTACCTATTTAAATAACTTCAAAGTTTTGAAATGTTTAAGATAACGAACAATTTCACGTTTTCATAAAATACAAAATTCAAACGTAATAGTCATGAAATCCAAATATAAAAGCGTATCGTATAAGGTTCACCGGTTAATATGTACATTATCTTCTTATATATAAAGAAGATTATATATACAAAAACCGAAATTAAAAATAACCATTATATGGGTATGGATACGGGTGGGTGATCGGGCGGGTATTTTCAAAACCCATCACCATACCCATACTTGCGAAATAAAATTATTTGTACGCAATCCGTATCCAAACTCGCTAACCCACCTATGTACCCGTCTAAGTATTGAAAATTTTGTTAGAACTTTGCTGTGGCTTTTAAAATGTCTTCATATTTTACCAGACGGATTTTTGTGATTCGGCCTAGATTTTAAAAGGATGGGTAGTGTTTTTATTTAAGGGCATTTTTTATTTAGGATATTGATTTGGTAAATTCGATCGATGTATGGGTGAGGAATTACAAAATTATTGGAAAGATGCATTATATTGATTTATATTAAGTTCTAAAAGTATGAATACATAATTTAGTACAATTAAACCTACATGTTATACTTTGTTTTTAAATTTTCAAATTTAAATTTAGTTTTCTTTAAATGAGGTTGGAATAATTAAATAAGGGCAATAAGGTCTTTTTAAATAGCTTTAATTCACTGTTTAGGTAATCATTCAAAAAGAAATATTATGAAGGGTCCTAATTTAAAGGACTAATTAATGTAGGGTTAAGATTAAATCCTAGGATTAATGGTTACCTAATTTCAACTTTCTTATAATATATAGTGTAGATAGATGTAGATGTAGATGTAGATGTAGATTATTTCGTTTTGAGTTCATATTCTGTGCCTACTCGATTTCATATTTTGTATGTTAAAAATAGTGTAATCGTGTTCTGATTCTGACTTTTAATCAATTAATCCATAAGGTCCAAGTCCACAACCACATATAATCAAAGTCAATTTTTTATATTCTCTTTCATCTAATAATGACAAAATTGCGTGGGGCGTCCCTGTGGTTTACACGAAATAACTAGCCGAGTCCTTGTTGTTTTTTTTTTTTGACCTAAGGCATCCCTAAACTTGCAAAAAGTTGCGTGGGTCATCCTTCTGTCAAAAACACGTTAGTCAAGGGCGTTAGTTGACCGCATGTGATGTACACGTGAGGGTAAATTGGTAAAATCCCCTCCCCTTCTCTCTTATATTCACCCGTCCATTTCTTTTCCCCTAATTTCACACCTCACTGGCTCACTCTCAAGAAACCCTAATTTCACCTAATTGGTAAAACCCCAATTTTGCCATTAGAACCATCAAATTCCAGTAGCAACATTAACGACATCCTCACCGCCGCCGGTCTTCCGTCACCGTCACCTCCACTGTAACATCCTCGTTTTGGGCCTAGTTGAATTCGGTAAATTCTTCATTTTATTTAATTATTTAAATTGTGTCATAAATGATTTATAGTATTGGGCATTGAAAATAATCGGTCAAACAGTTAAATGACTTATTGTGGATAGTAAAATATTGCATGTTTTAAATTAATTTAGTTGACGGTAAAATAAAATTGTATTTCCCCGCAAATGGTTTTTAAGTTCCAGACAATAATAAATACGGGGAATGAAAATTAGCACTTATATGGTATATTATATGGGATGGGTCGGTTTTTATTTGTAACACCCCAGTATTCGAGGTATTATTTTAGTGTATCCAGAAATATACTTATTATGAAATAATATTATATAAATAATAAGATATAAAAGAAAACGCAAATAGGTTTCTCAGTTCCAGACTGTACGAAATAAAAGGAAAATAAATTAGTTAATCCTATATGTATTTTAGTACGTATCTATCTTTATTCCATTCCTATTCGTTCCAGAATAGTCGAGAAAGAAAATAAAAAGATCGCAGGACTCATCATCATCATCAATACATCAAATTCAACTATTGATTCAAGCCCTAAATCTTCAATTTCTTATCCTCATCATCACCTCTACCTACTTGTAAGTATTCTTTTTAGAAATCATAATCTAGGGTTTAAGTGATTAAGGGGTTTTGGTTATTTTCATCAAATTGATTTGAATTAGGGTTTGTAAGTTATGAATTAAAGTTAATTGAGTTAGTAGAAATGAATCATAACTTGATTATCATCAAGTCATGATGAAAACTCAAGTTGTGTTCTTGAGCAAAGTATGTGGATTTAGTAAATTCCTTATGAATTGAAGTAGTCTAACTAAAAGCATGAATTAGGATGTTAAATGGTATAGTTAGAGTGATTAGTTGATTTTTATGTAGCTAAATTAATCAAAATGGGGGAGGGAATCAATAGATAGAATCATTAATAAGAGTTATGAATTTTGATGCTAAATGTATTGTATTGTAATTATGTTTTGTAATAGGTGTGAAAAGCTTGGAATAATTTGTATCCACTTTGCTTGAAATCTTCAATCATATTGCAAGGTGAGTATATAGAGAATCAATTAAGTGAATGTTATGTAATTTCGGATTGCTTACGAGCAAGAGACTTTACATAATCATGTTATTGTTGTTGTATTAGTATATGATTATATGTGGTATCCTTGTATAGAATTATTGTGAATTATGTGATGGAGCAATAGAGTAGAGGTTAGTTATTACGAAATATTGACCATTACGAAATATGTGCTAAGCACAATTGTATCTCATGGACCGCGGATCCAATCGGTATCAATCTCTACCTATGCTCATTTGTTGGGTGAATTAGGATTATGTATATAAGTGTAATTATAATGTGTAGTACTTATGATCTTAAATTATTGTGAATTACTTAATTGGTTATCTATGTATTCACTAAGCATTTTATGCTTATTCCGTTAATGTTTATGAATTGTAGGTAGTAACTCACATAGAGAGGGCAAAGACATCAAGAAGGAATAGTGTGGATTGCTTGCTCGGTGTAAGTAGCAAGTCTCTCTTTATGTATCGTTTTGTATCGACTTGTGTAATACGCCCCGAATCTTGTTTTTGGAATACATGACATTGGTGCCAAACATATGGTTTTGATAATAGTTGACCTTAAAAATCAACAACGGGTGTAAACTATGTATGTTGGGATTTGGAAGTATATAAATACCGTTAGCTTTAAACTTGTGTTCATATAATGGCTTAAATGATGAAAGTGGTTAAATTGTGTTTGAGTCAATCTTGGAGTTGGTGTGTGTGTTCTATAGTTTTGTTATTGAATATGAATTGTAGTTGGTTATTGGAATGGGTTAAAACAACCCCAAATTTGTAAATGGGTCATAGGGGTCAAAATGGGTCGTTTATGACCCAAGTGAGTGAAATGAATTAGACAAAGGTTATGGAACCTTGGTCTATTGCCTTAAGTTTGTCTTAGTGTGTTAAAAGTATGTGCAAAAGATTGAAGCTCATAAACAAGTGGTTTGTGATATGAGTTGTCACCAAAAAGTGTCAAAAATGGGGCAAAATGAGTTATATGCTCAAATCTTGCGTTTTTGTGAAATTTCAAAAAGTGTAAAAAGGGAAATCCTCATTTTGTTATTATAAATGTGCCTGCAAAATTTGAGAACCTAACTCCTTACGGTTTAGAAGTTATACGCATTTGAAATCTGTATTTTGGTAATTAGGTGTGCAGGTCTAAAAACTGAATCAAAGTGTTAAATTATTGAATCATAGTGTAAAAAAATTTACCGAATCAAAGTGTTAAATTTACCGAATCAAGGTTAATTCAATTCGTTTAATTGTAATTGGTAAATAGAAATAACAGTATTCATGTTTCTAATTACTATGAAATATGGGACCTAAAAAAAAATAATAAAAAAAAAATAATAATAATAATTTTGGGCGTTTCAAGTTGGTATCAGAGCGATAGTTTAAGAGAATTACGTAATCCACATTAGGATTGCATAATCTTAAACTATTCTGAATCTATAATTATGTTTCTATTTGTATCGTGATAAAATCTTATTGTGTTAATTTATGTTTAATCTCAAGAATGGTTTTGCATTTACTTGAACATGTTTAAGAGTAATGGGTGGAAGTGTGTATTTAGTATAATATAGCTACGCCTGGCCAACGTGGTTGTATTATATTAATGCACATGGGAGATTCAAGACTCTTGGACATAAGATGGTGTAACACCCCCAAATTTAACAGTTTGCGGAAGCGAGTTTTGGGTGTTACTAATCAATAATCACAAGCACAAAGGATACAGTGAATGACTCTAAATGAGACGTTCGAAAAGTTATTACATTAATATATAAGTAGTTCAAAATACAAGCTCGAGTTTCGTATAAATTCCTAGAGATTCTAATACATAACAGTAAGTACAAAAGTAATGTATGTAAATCTCCAAGCTTGTAAATGCATGCGACTCGAGCTAGGTAAGCTTATCCTGCTGGGCATCCCTACTGATGTTGTGTACCTGAGAAGCATTACTAAAACGGTCAACCAAAAAGGTTGGTGAATCTCACAGGTTTGTAAGTAAGTAAATAATTTGAATACACAAGTAGTATTTGTAAATCGTAAGCCAGCCAGTAAGTAACGATTGCAGGTCATGCTAATTGTTCACTTAAGTATTGATTGCAGGTCATGCTAATCCTTTGTAAGTAGGTGGTTGCAGGTCTTGCTAACCGTAATGAGTAACGATCGCAGGTCATGCCAATCGTTCACTCCGTAATGATTGCAGGTCATGCTAATCATGCGTTTCCACGAACTACCATAATTGAAGCTTAACATACAGTAAATAATAGTACCCCCGTGAATGTAATCCAAATCATTCATAGTAAACCAGTAAGAAAATGCCATAAGCCACCATGATTGCAGGTCATGCTAATCATGCGATAACTCGGCCATTATCAGTTTTATGAAAACAAGTAATGCATCTCACCCCTGAGTATTAAACAGTAAAATAGGGGCTGTGAGACTCACCTGAGGGTGTTAGCTTTCCTAAACCGGAAGTGGGTCTAGCTCGTAACCTCTTAATGCCCTAAACACATGAGGTTATAATGTAAGTAGACGACCCTATAGTTCATCTATTGCTAGTTGTCAATCAACTTGTATTGTCAAAGTGTTTGTTGTTTTAAAACGTTGCGGCCCGTTGGTGAAGTTTAAGTGTGTAGTAATAATTTCTGAAGTTATTATTATAATGTTTCATTTCATTGTACACTTATAAAGTATATGTATTTGTATGTTCAAGTGGTGTCGTACAAAGTATATTTATTGTTACACAAATTTGATACTTGGTAAATGGGTGTGTGTTGCTAACGGATTATTTAGTCCACAAAACCTCAAACCGTTGGTCAAACGAGCTCGGTTTGACCCGAAACTTTTGGGGAGTCCTTAAATATGTTTTTAAAGCCTAAGAAAATTATCGTTTCTCTTCGGAGTCAACCCGAAAGTGTTGGTTTTTAATTGGTTGAAAATCAGTCCACTCGAATATATACTTCAGTTTTTAGGTCTTGTTCAAGGTCCGATTTAACAATGATTTCTTGTGATATAGGATCTGAGAAAAATATATGTTATAGTCCTATGTCTTAGTTTTGAAACGCCTACTTTTATGACCTTTTTAACTAAGTAGAACTTATGGAATAAAATCGCAAGGCCAAAGTGGTCCAATCAGCCTGTTTTTGCACCCAAGTCCACTTATCAGCACATAACTAATTTTGTGGTCATTTTTGGAAAATATGGACTAAATGAAACTTGTAAATGACAAATTTTGTGACAGTTCCCATGTGGTCTCAACTCCCAATTCGTTCAGAATCCCAAGATATCTCAGTCAAAAGGGACTGTATTTTTCAGCTCAAAGTGACAGATTTGACACTTAATCTTTCTCATTTTCTTAAAAATACTAAATGAACTCATAAATTCGTGGGGCTTATAGATCTGAAAAGTTCACTTCTTGAAGCCAAGAAACGCTAGATTTCACTTAGTTATGGTCGAGATATCATGGATCTAAGTCGGGTTTTCTTTTGTCCAGTGGGTAAAACTATTATCCAACGGGTAATCGCAACAATAAATGAGTTTCTAGCAAATATTCGGACAATACATGAGTAAAACGAAGCTCTAGCATGTAAATACATGTTATCTAAGCAAGATCTAACAAAAAGAAAGTAGATCTTGCCACTGAAAAGTCGATCCATACCGAAAATGAGTGAAGATGTGCTGCTGGCTTTGTTTCTTGTTGTTCCTTGCTTAAATCGACTTGGGGGAGTGATGGGGTTGCTAGATCTTGTTAAAATATTCAGTGTTTTTGCTAGAGAGAGAGTGAAAAACGTTTTTAGAGAGAGAGGGAGCAGAGAACTCAGTTTTGTGTGTGTTTTGTTGTTGTTGAAATGAAGAAAATGAGAGTTAAGTATGTATATATATGTGGAAGATTAGGGCTGGGATTGGGCTGGCCAAATGGACCGACCTGGGCCTGTTTGTGCCAAGTTGGGGCTGACTCAAGGTGGGTCACGGGCTCGTGGTTTCACTCCTCAAATTCATGTTACGCCTTATTGTCGGTTAATCGTTATTCATATGTTTACACGTGATTGTACCGTTTTATTCGTAAACTGTAAATATAAGCTAATATACTTTGAAATATTGTGGTAGATACTTTATTTTGAGTTTCAAACATATAATTTTTGACTCGTTCGGTTGTCGGGCTCGATTCGAGCATTTTATCGCACACGTTACATTTTTTTGTATTTTTGTAATCTCATACGATTTGAACGAATCGTATATGTGTATATATATATATATATCACCTATATACATATATAGTAAGTAATTATCGTACTTAGTCCTATTTCATACTAAATACAGTAGTAAACAAGTAATTAGGAAAATTTTAAATTTACCCTAATTTTGGGGTTGTTACAGATGGTTTAGGCAAAGATTGTTCTTGATGATTTGTATAAGATATCTTTAAATTGTATTATTATACAGAAAATGGGACATGTTGACTAAAATTGTGAATTTTTGTAGTAAATGGAATCGTCTAGAATTCAAGGTGATCAGGATCCTCAGGGACATTCTCCTCTACATGAAGAGAATGCAGGTGACAGAAATATAAATCCTGAGGACGAGGCTGTAATTAAACAAATCATTGGGCAAGCTCTCAACGAATTCGGCCCAACTATAATTTCAGAGGTAGATAATATTGTGACTTCTAAAGTCAACCAGGTCGTAACTAATAAATTAAAAGAATTTGAGCAACAACATCCTATTTTGACGAATCCTCCACCAACTGCGGGACTCTTGACTGCTCAAGGGTCGACTGAAAATTTTGACTTTAAGAAATTCTCAACCTGTAAACCACCTGAATTCGAAGGTGAATTAAATCATGTTGTTAGTCTTAGGTGGTTGAGTAGGATGGAGGAAACGTTTATGTTATCTAAGTGTCCTGAAGATTTGAGAGTGTTATTCGCGACACACCAGCTTAAAGGTGATGCTCACGAATGGTGGAATTCAAAAATTGACACCTACGGTTTTGAGACGGCCTCTAAATTTTCTTGGAATACATTCAAAGATATGTTTAAAAGCGAGTTTTCACCACCTGCGGAATTAGAAAAGTTAAAGGGTGAATTTATCGCTATTAATCAAGGGAGGATGTCTGTAGCTGAGTATTCAAAATCTTTTCATGAGAAATCCCGCTTCTGTCCAGAATATACTTCTAATCAGAAGTTGTTGACCGACCATTTCTATTGCCATCTGAATCTTGAAATTCGTGAATCTATCGATCCAGTATTCTATAATGATATTCCAAAGATATTGAATCGAGCCCTAGTTAGGGAAAAAGACTTGTTAGCTAAACGTGCTGAATATGCGAATAAAAGGAAAGCTGAACAATCTACTTCATCACAACCTTCGTCATATAAGAGAAGTAGATCTGAAACGAAATCATCATCACAACAATCATCACAGAAATCACAATCACAACAACCCCGTTCATCTCAAACTCATTTTCGTGAATGGCCTTTGTGTGACAAGTGTGGAAAAAGACATCTGGGAGATTGTAAATGTTTCAAATGCGGGAGGCCTGGACATATGGCACCAGATTGTCCAAGCCCTTTTCGGTTGTGTTATACTTGTTTTAAGAGTGATCATATTCAGGCGGATTGTCCCGTGAAGAAGGAGGAATTGAGGAAGCAACAACAAAGGAAGGATGCTGAGAAAAAGGGGACAACCGCAGGATCGGGGTCTAAGTCCCGTGCTTTTCAAATAACAGCAGAGGAGGCTAAGGAATCACATGACGTGGTGACAGGTACCTTTATTATAAATTCCATACCTGCCCATGTTTTGTTTGATTCCGGAGCTTCTAGATCTTTTGTATCATTATCGTTTTGTAATTGTTTGAATATTCCTGTATCTAAACTGGATCATCCTCTAGAAGTTGAAATAGCTGATAATAAGCTAATAATAGTTTATGATGTGTATAAAGGATGTATCTTCGAAATAGGGGACGAGAAGTTTAGTTTAGACTTGATTCCGATGCATTTGGGAGAATTTCATGTAGTAGTAGGAATGGATTGGTTAGGACGAAATAAATGCGTAATAAATTGTCATGAAAAAGTTATTTTCCTGAAAGCACCTGGCGGACAGGAAATAACTGTTTATGGCGAACGTATAAATCGATCTATTCCTATATGCACTTTTGTACGTGCTAAAAGATTGTTGTCACACGGGTGTCGGGCCTTTTTGGCACACGTGGTTGATAACTCTAAAGCTGTTGATGTTCTTTCTGATATCCCAGTTGTTAATGAATTTCCGGATGTATTTCCCGATGAACTTCCTGGTCTTCCTCCTGATCGACAAGTGGAATTTAGAATTGATTTAATTCCTGGAGCTGTTCCAATTGCTAAAACACCGTATCGTTTAGCCTCCACTGAAATGCAAGAGATGATGAATCAATTGCAAGAACTACTTGACAAAGGTTTTATCCGTCCTAGTAGTTCGCCTTGGGGAGCTCCAGTATTATTTGTTAAAAAGAAGGATGGATCTTTACGTATGTGCATTGACTATCAGGAATTGAATAAAGTGACCATTAAGAATCGTTATCCTTTACCCCGAATCGATGATTTATTTGATCAATTGCAAGGTGCTAGTTTCTTCTCAAAAATTGATCTCCGATCTGGTTACCATCAGTTAAAGGTAAAGGAAGATGACATTTCTAAAACTGCTTTTCGAACCCGTTATGGTCACTATGAATTTGTTGTCATGCCATTTGGTTTAACCAATGCTCCAGCTGCATTTATGGACTTGATGAATCGTGTATGTCGTCCTATGCTGGATAGATCTGTGATTGTTTTTATTGATGACATTCTCATTTATTCTAAAAGTGAGAGTGATCATTCAATTCATTTGAGACAAGTTCCTGAAATGCTTCGACGTGAAAAACTTTATGCTAAATTTTCCAAGTGCGAATTTTGGTTGCGTGAAGTTCAGTTTCTCGGACATGTGATTAATGTCCATGGTATTCAAGTCGATCCCTCTAAAGTAGCTGCTGTTATGAAGTGGGATCCACCTTCGAGTCCCACTGAAGTCAGAAGTTTTCTTGGTCTTGCGGGTTATTACCGCCGTTTCATTCAGGATTTTTCTAAGATTGCTACCCCGTTAACTCAATTGACTCGAAAGAGTGTTTCATGGAAGTGGGGTGAGGAACAATCGAAAGCATTTCAATTGTTGAAAGAAAAGCTCAGTCAAGCTCCTATCCTTGTCTTACCTGAAGGTAATGAGGATATGGTTGTTTATTGTGATGCATCTAAGCTTGGTTTGGGCTGTGTTTTAATGCAACATGGGAAAGTCATTGCTTATGCTTCACGACAACTTAAATCGCATGAGCAAAACTATCCTACACATGATCTTGAATTAGCAGCTGTGGTTTTTGCCTTGAAGATTTGGCGACATTATCTGTATGGAGTCAAGTCTACTATTTATACCGACCACAAAAGCTTGAAATATTTCTTTGATCAGCGGGATTTGAATAACCGACAGAGGAGATGGCTTGATTTAGTCAAAGATTACGATTGTGACATTCTTTATCATCCTGGTAAAGCTAATGTCGTTGCGGATGCTCTTAGCCGAAAAGCTATTCATTATATTCTTTCTGTGAAATCTCTTAACATGGTGGTGTTTCCTCAACTGCTTGAATCTATAAAAGTTGCTCAAATTGGCGCATTATCTTCTAATGACCTGAATAAACAACGTTTATAGGGTCAAGTTTCTGAATTAATTGAAGATTCTCGAGGTTTGAAAACTCGTTATGGTAGAATCTGGATACCAGTAACGAGTGATGTAAAGAAATTATTATTGGATGAAGCACATAAATCGAAATATTCTGTTCATCCAGGTGCCACCAAGATGTATCGTGATCTAAAATGTGATTATTGGTGGCCTGGTATGAAGCGTGATATCATTAAATATGTTCAAAATTGTATCACTTGTCTACAAGTAAAAGCTGAGCACCAACAACCATATGGAAAACTCCAGCCTTTGGATATTCCAGTATGGAAATGGGAACACATCACCATGGATCTTGTTACAAAGCTGCCGAGAACTCCTCGCCAGCATGATGCTATTTGGGTGATTGTGGACCGATTAACTAAAAGTGCTTTATTCATACCTATTAAAGAGGCCTCATCATCTGAAGTATTAGCTAATATCTATGTTCGTGAGGTTGTTGCCCTACATGGAGTACCTATTTCTATTGTTTCTGATAGAGATACTCGCTTTACTTCTCGATTTTGGAAGAAATTTCAGGAAGACTTGGGTACTCAATTGCATATCAGTACAGCTTTTCATCCTCAAACGGATGGACATAGTGAACGTACTATCCAAACTCTTGAAGATATGTTGCGGGCATGTGTAATTGATTTCGGTGGCAGTTGGGATTCTCATCTTCCATTGGTGGAATTCTCTTATAATAATAGCTATCATTCTTCCATCAAAATGCCACCATATGAAATGCTGTATGGTCGAAAGTGTCGTACTCCCATTTGTTGGGGAGAAGTCGGTCAACGTGAGCTAGGAAGTACTGACGTGGTACAACTAACCACTGAAAAGATTGATCAAATCCGTGAAAGACTTAAAGCGGCTCAAGACCGACAGAAATCTTATGCTGACAAACGTAGACGACCAATAGAATTCCAAGTTGGTGATAAAGTAATGTTAAAAGTTTCTCCCTGGAAAGGTATCATTCGTTTTCGGAAGAGAGGAAAATTAAGTCCAAGATACATTGGACCTTTCGAAATAATTGATCGTGTCGGCCGAGTAGCTTATCGGTTACAGTTACCGGATGAGCTTGGTGATATTCATGATACATTCCACGTGTCACAGCTTCGAAAATGTCTTGCTGATGAAGCTTCATATGTGCCTCTCTCTGAAATCCAAATAAATGAAAAGTTGAATTATGTTGAAGAACCCGTTAAGATTATTGACCAAAAAGTTAAACAATTACGAAATAAGACGGTTTCAATTGTCAAAGTCCAATGGCAACATAGGAAAGGTTCTGAATTTACTTGGGAACCCGAGGAATGGATGATGATATACTATCCTGCAGTGCATCAAGAATGGTTCGTGAGGACACGAACAGAATAAGTGGGGGAGACTTGTAACACCCCAGTATTCGAGGTATTATTTTAGTGTATCCAGAAATATACTTATTATGAAATAATATTATATAAATAATAAGATATAAAAGAAAACGCAAATAGGTTTCTCAGTTCCAGACTGTACGAAATAAAAGGAAAATAAATTAGTTAATCCTATATGTATTTTAGTACGTATCTATCTTTATTCCATTCCCATTCGTTCCAGAATAGTCGAGAAAGAAAATAAAAATATCGCAGGACTCATCATCATCATCAATACATCAAATTCAACTATTGATTCAAGCCCTAAATCTTCAATTTCTTATCCTCATCATCACCTCTACCTACTTGTAAGTATTCTTTTTAGAAATCATAATCTAGGGTTTAAGTGATTAAGGGGTTTTGGTGATTTTCATCAAATTGATTTGAATTAGGGTTTGTAAGTTATGAATTAAAGTTAATTGAGTTAGTAGAAATGAATCATAACTTGATTATCATCAAGTCATGATGAAAACTCAAGTTGTGTTCTTGAGCAAAGTATGTGGATTTAGTAAATTCCTTATGAATTGAAGTAGTCTAACTAAAAGCATGAATTAGGATGTTAAATGGTATAGTTAGAGTGATTAGTTGATTTTTATGTAGCTAAATTAATCAAAATGGGGGAGGGAATCAATAGATAGAATCATTAATAAGAGTTATGAATTTTGATGCTAAATGTATTGTATTGTAATTATGTTTTGTAATAGGTGTGAAAAGCTTGGAATAATTTGTATCCACTTTGCTTGAAATCTTCAATCATATTGCAAGGTGAGTATATAGAGAATCAATTAAGTGAATGTTATGTAATTTCGGATTGCTTACGAGCAAGAGACTTTACATAATCATGTTATTGTTGTTGTATTAGTATATGATTATATGTGGTATCCTTGTATAGAATTATTGTGAATTATGTGATGGAGCAATAGAGTAGAGGTTAGTTATTACGAAATATTGACCATTACGAAATATGTGCTAAGCACAATTGTATCTCATGGACCGCGGATCCAATCGGTATCAATCTCTACCTATGCTCATTTGTTGGGTGAATTAGGATTATGTATATAAGTGTAATTATAATGTGTAGTACTTATGATCTTAAATTATTGTGAATTACTTAATTGGTTATCTATGTATTCACTAAGCATTTTATGCTTATTCCGTTAATGTTTATGAATTGTAGGTAGTAACTCACATAGAGAGGGCAAAGACATCAAGAAGGAATAGTGTGGATTGCTTGCTCGGTGTAAGTAGCAAGTCTCTCTTTATGTATCGTTTTGTATCGACTTGTGTAATACGCCCCGAATCTTGTTTTTGGAATACATGACATTGGTGTCAAACATATGGTTTTGATAATAGTTGACCTTAAAAATCAACAACGGGTGTAAACTATGTATGTTGGGATTTGGAAGTATATAAATACCGTTAGCTTTAAACTTGTGTTCATATAATGGCTTAAATGATGAAAGTGGTTAAATTGTGTTTGAGTCAATCTTGGAGTTGGTGTGTGTGTTCTATAGTTTTGTTATTGAATATGAATTGTAGTTGGTTATTGGAATGGGTTAAAACAACCCCAAATTTGTAAATGGGTCATAGGGGTCAAAATGGGTCGTTTATGACCCAAGTGAGTGAAATGAATTAGACAAAGGTTATGGAACCTTGGTCTATTGCCTTAAGTTTGTCTTAGTGTGTTAAAAGTATGTGCAAAAGATTGAAGCTCATAAACAAGTGGTTTGTGATATGAGTTGTCACCAAAAAGTGTCAAAAATGGGGCAAAATGAGTTATATGCTCAAATCTTGCGTTTTTGTGAAATTTCAAAAAGTGTAAAAAGGGAAATCCTCATTTTGTTATTATAAATGTGCCTGCAAAATTTGAGAACCTAACTCCTTACGGTTTAGAAGTTATACGCATTTGAAATCTGTATTTTGGTAATTAGGTGTGCAGGTCTAAAAACTGAATCAAAGTGTTAAATTACTGAATCATAGTGTAAAAAAATTTACCCAATCAAAGTGTTAAATTTACCGAATCAAGGTTAATTCAATTCGTTTAATTGTAATTGGTAAATAGAAATAACAGTATTCATGTTTCTAATTACTATGGAATATGGGACCTAAAAAAAAAAATAATAATAATAATAATTTTGGGCGTTTCATTATTCCCACACAAATACATACATACGTACGTGCATACATACATATGAAACCCTAGATCAATTCACAAAAATGAGTTCATAACACCAAATTGAAGCTTCCAAGTTCGAATTTAAGCTTCAAGAACATGGATTATCTTCCTCTAATCCTTCTAACCATCATGTAAGTCTTGATTTCTTGATTTTCATAAATCTAAAATTTGGGGTTTTGTGGGTTATAGATTATAATTCGAAAATTAAGGCTTGAAGTTGTTAAATTGATGTTTATTAAATTCATAAATGATGATATGTAACATGATTCAACTTGTAAGTTGTAAGTTGGAATTAGGGTTCTTGTGGTTTAGGATGAAATTATGATGATTAACTTGAAGTTAAAGCTTATAATGCTTGTATGGTTGTTAGTTAAGGTTAATTTCATGATTATAGGTGAAACCCTAACCTAAAATTGGATTAATCATATTATATAAGTTGTGATCAAAATGGGTTTTTGGGTAATTGATGGAATTAGCATGATTAACATGAATTGAGGCTTATGGTTATGTTATGGTTGTCAATTAGTACCTAATTCATGATTATAACATAAGTATTAACTTAAAATGGAAGAGTTTGATTAAGTGTTCATGAGGTGTTTTTTAGAATTGATGATTATGATGAGTTATATGGTGAAAGTGATGTTGATTTTAAATTAGAACACTTAATAGAGAATTAAAGAGTAAAGTTGCAACTTAGTTTATTAAGTGTCAAGAAGGCTATGATTAATTGTTGATTTTGGTGTTACAAATCTTGTTAATGGTTTAATTATATTAATTAACAAGGGCTAAAATGGATGAAGGTGATTATGATAATCATAAAGTAGGTTAGTGATAACTTATGTGATTGTAAGTTGAAAAGTGATGTGAATCCATATATGTTAATTTATTTGATTTGAGTAAATCGGGTTGGTGTAAATCTATTGGAATGATGTTGTTATATAGATTTTAGACAAGTGACTAACTTGTGTTATTCCATTGTATTCTCAGATGAGGAGAAGACTCAGTGACATTAGACTACTGAGTAGATGACGGAGGTATTGGTGAGTGGACCTGTAACCTTCAGCGTAACTTAGTTGTAACAGATTTGGTTACAACGGGTAAACGTGGTTTTACTGCTTATAAACTGTTGATTGACATATTGCCTTGATAGATATAGATTTTGTGATATCTGGCCTTTGGGCATATGTGTTTTCAGAGGTCAACATGGTTTGGGCTTAAGGTTACTATTGAGTTGCCAACACAGGTCCTTGTACACGGATGGTTATAGGAATACTGTGTTGTGTGGGTAAATAGTACATAGGCTATCGGTTTACCGCTGTATTGGCCTGCAGTTGGTGTGAGGTTGCTTGGGGGCCACCCGGGCATGAGGGCGCCTCAAGGACCGCCGATCCTCTTGGATGATAATTGTTTGCGATGCTTTATGCTGTAAACAAATGATTGTGTGTTTACGATGTTGTTGCTGTAAACTGGTTTATTATGCGATGCTTAGTTGTAAACAGATTTGCTATGCTAGGTTGCAATGTAGATTATTGGTTCATTCACTTAGCGTTGAGCTAACCCCCACATTACCACTCCTTGCAGGATATGATTAGATTATGGGATGAGAAAGGAGCTTTTGACCGGATGGAATGTTTGACGACCCGATGTTTACTCTGATCTTTGATTTTATAAAATCATTGTTTTCTTTCAAATTATGTAACACCCAAAATGATAAATGATGTTTTGAAATAGATTGACTAGTATGAGTATTATATAATGTATAATTATTAATGTTTGTTGGACTTTCGCTTCCGGTTATTAAAAAAAAAATGGCTTTGAAAAATGAAGGGTGTTATATCCACCGGTGTCTCAGTCCGGACGATTTCAGTTTCCGTATTCACCATGCTACTAGCGTTAGTGTTAGTGTTACTCTGTTACTCACCTGCGTCGGAACTCACCTCGGTCGTACTGTTTCTCGTCGCCGTACGATTACTGTAACCGGTAACATGAACATGGGAAGCGAGTGTAGGCATGGCGGTCGTACAAACGGTTCCGGCGAGTTTTAACCGGAGTTTCTGCCGGAGCATCTTCCACGTGTTCTTTGATTCATTACCGTAAGTCGGAATCCCCAGATGTTGTAATGTAGAGAGAGAAATAGAGGAACCATCGCTGTGAAACTCAAACTCATCAACAACAAACAAACAATTTGACAATCGTAAGTAAGAATAAGGTATTTCGATCATAACCAATGTGAAGCTCGGCGGCCAGTGCTGGTGGTGCTATTGTCGGCGATCATAACAATAACATGTACAGTATTATATTATTTCATTTTTAATCTAATCATTTCCTCAAAACATGTACAGTATTATATTATTATTGTGTTACTTTCTTACCTGATGCGATGAAGAATTAGGTATTTCGATCATATGTGAATTAAATAGATAAATTAATTAATTTTGTATTAATCTATCGAAACCCTTCTATTTTCGTCTCTAAATTATTTATGAATTGATGTACGCAGTTGTTTCCTTCTTCTCTTAAAAAGGGGAAATTGATTAGTCGGATTTTATTGTATTATGAGGGGAAACCAAAATAAAGCTAATAAAATCGATAATAAAACTGATAACAATAACAGTAGTAATAATGGTGGCTCTTTGATGAACTTCCGATGATTCTTCGGATGAACTTCAGAAAGATCAGGTTTTGTATTTGATCGTATTTGTTATTCGATAATAATATAATGATTTTTAGTTTGATGTTATCTTTTTAAGGTATTTATTATTATTATTATTATTATTATTATTATTATTATTATTATTATTATTATTATTATTTCTGTTATTAGAATGATGACGGGTGAATATAAGAGAGAAGGGGAGGGGATTTTACCAATTTACCCTCACGTGTACATCACATGCGGTCAAATAACGGCCTTGACTAACGCTTGTTTGACAGAAGGACGACCCACGCAACTTTTTGCAAGTGTAGGGATGCCTCGGGTAAAAAAAAACCCACAGGGACTCGGCTAGTTATTTCGTGTAAACCACAGGGACGCCCCACGCAATTTTGTCTCTAATAATTAACAATCTTCAAGTATGTACTCCGTTATTATATAATCTAAAAAATAAAATATAATTATTAATTATTAAAAGGATTTTGCTAAACATATCCCTCAGACTAGTTTTTCATGGGTGGTTAGTAGATTATGGTTAAAAAACTAATAAATGTTGTTAGTGTTGGCTATATAACTACATGTGGATGACGGTTCTATGGTGGTTTAAGGAAGTTGCCAGTTATTTTCATGGGAGGTGCTTATTATTCATAGCCCTAAGGGCTACAAATAGCATTTTCCTTATTAAGGGGGTGTTTGGCTTGGCTTAAGCTTTTTAGCTTCTGCGTTATCTAAAAGGCAGGAATCTGAAGCTTTTAGCTTTTTAGCCCCAAAATTTTTAAAAAGCTCTTTCTAAAAAGCCCATCCAAACACTTGAAAAGGGACTTTTTAGCTGTAACATAACGCAAAAACTAAAAAGCCCCCTTAAAAAGCTAGGCCAAACACCCGCTAAAAAGATAATAAACGTTTTACAAACCATGTTTTTTACAATATTTTTAGAGGTCAAAGTAAGAGGAATAGGTCAACGCCCAAGTATTACCACGTCACATGTGATCTCATTCCGGAAGAAAAATAAAAAATGATGACGCGTTGAATTTGGGCTTCCAGAAACACGGGCCGGTCTCCGTATCAGACCAAAATCCATGAAGGCCCTGGATGCTTCTCGACCCATTAATCCACACCCATATAAAACACTCCGGTGGAAACCACAAATGAAAAATAAAAATAAAAACCAAAAATACCAAACAAGTTTCTTGGAGAACGGGGCAAACTGAATTTGTATCGGAAACTATCTGTAACACCACCACCAACACCACCAACGGATCGATTATATTTAGATATATTATCATTATCAATTATCAATTTATTTAATTGTTTGTTAAGATCTGCAAAAGTAATCAGAATGGATTTTGAGTTGAGAAGAGCGAGAGAGAAATTGGAAAAAGAACAAAAGGATAGAAAAGAGAAAGCGAGATTAAGAACAGAACGAGAAAGAAAAGCTAAACAAGAAGCTATTCGTCAACGTGAAGCCATTGAAGCTGCTCAAAGATCTCGTAGAATCAATGCTATGGAAGCCCAACTTAAGGTTTTTTATCATTTCTTATTATTATGATTTTGTGTTTTGTTTATGAGATTTAATTTTCTTAATTGATTGGTTATCGTACATAGTTTCATCATTTTTAGGGAATATAAGTAACTGTGTGTTGGTAATTTTATATCAACCTAAAATAAGCAAATAGTAAACTGTTTTTAGGGGTGTTTTAAAAATGACAATTTCTCCTAAAATAAGCTAAAATGTAGCTGGTATACAAACACACTATAAGTTGCAACATTTGTGGCATTTGGGGTAAAAGTTAGGATAAGTTTGATAACACGCTATTGTTACCGATTTCTTATTGTATCGTATATTACAGTAGAACTTAAGTGTTTAGGCAGTGTGCTTAGTTGTATCATACAACGGATCATAAGATTGGAATTCTTAAAAGAATTGTGGAGAACAGGGCAAACGAGTTTAAGGCTCGTACGGGACTGGAGTTCATGGAGAATGATGTATGGATTTAAACTTTACGATTGTGCTCGATAGATCTAGTTAAGATTAGTAAGCCAGTTTAGGAGATCTTCTAAACAGACGATATTATCTTCTGTTCTTCAGGCATTCTATTAGATCAATCTTTAGGCAGTGTTAATCTTGGGTGTAACTCGTTTTGTATGTAATAATAAGTCACTTCTTTAAAGTCTTTCATTATTAGTATACATCAGTATTGTTTGTTGCACTATATATATGAAATTTTCCATCTTCCTATTCACCTTTCAGGCGGATCAGCAGATGGAAGAAAGTATGTTTGCTGGGAGAGGAGTTTCTTTTAACCGTATTTTAGAAGCTGTGCCATTTGAGGGCTCTGGAGATAAGATCAAACTACCACCTTCCTGTTTTAATGATTTATCCAGTGAAGGTGCTTTCGACAAAGGTCCCCTTCATTTCCAGTTGTCAGTAGTTCAACAAAACGAGTCGTCACAATCAAAGTCTGCTGAAAAAGTAGACCACGGGTCAACCCACGCAGGGGTCTTGGAGTTCACAGCAGAAGAAGGTTCTGTTGGCATCCCTCCTCACATATGGAATAATTTATACTCCAAACAAGATCCTATGACTCCTTTAATTGAAGTAAAATACGTGTGGCTAGCAAAGGGAACATACGCAAAGCTTCAGTCAGAAGAACTCGGTTTCTCGGATATACCCAACCACAAAGCTGTTCTCGAAACAACCCTTCGCCAGCATGCAACTCTTTCTCAAGATGATGTTTTGACCGTTAAACACGGTGTGTTGACTTATCATCTGCGTGTGCTCGAGTTAAAACCGTCGTCAAGTGTATCCGTCCTTGAAACAGATATTGAAGTCGACATCATGGGTCCTGATTCACTTCCTGAGAAAAGCAACCAGCATGTATTGAAACTGCTAACTTTTGGGAAGTCAGAATCTGGTGTTATTAACGAAGGAGAGTACGTTTATTACAAATTTTCAATAGATGATGAGACGTGGAGTAGAATTACATCTGGGGATGCTGAAATTGAATTAAAGTTGGATTCGGAGGCTAAAGATGGAGATACCGATCTTTATCTTTCACGACACCCACTTTTGTTCCCGAATACGCACCAACATGGTTGGTCTAGTCATGACGTGGGTTCAAAATGTTTGGTTCTTGGCTCAAAGGACCAGAGTTTGGGTGCTGGTACTTATAGTGTCGGTGTATATGGCTTCAAGGGAACCACCAAATACCATATTTCCTTAACCGTTCAAGAAACTTCCAACTCAAAGGTTGGTCAACAACCTGTATCATCTTCTTCATCCACAGCAGATACTGTAGAGTGCAGCAACTGCAAACATTATATACCGTTGAGAACCATAGCACTTCATGAGGCCTATTGTAGAAGGCACAATGTTATCTGTCAACATGCAGGTTGTGGTATCGTCCTTAGGACCGAAGAGGTTAAGAACCATGTGCACTGCGAGAAATGTGGACTGGCTTTTCATGGCGAGGAGATAGACAAACATATGAAAGTGTTTCACGAGCCGCTATGCTGTCCTTGTGGGGTTGTCCTTGAGAAGACACAGATGGTAAGTAACTTTGTCCTATAATAATAGTGTCTATGGGTGGCAAATATTCCTATTTACTTTATGGATGGGTTGATTTGACATTCAAAATATAGCTAAAATGGAAAGGGGTCAAGTGGGCCAAACAGGTCAAGTGGGTTACTACCCAAGGTTTTTGTTTTTTGTTAGTTTTTTATACATACAAATTCATAAATCGTCTTGCTTAAAGATTTGGAAATATCTTATTATAAAAAATAATTTGTAATCATAATGAACATGTTAATTATTCGTAGATAATGGACAAGAACTGTTTGTGGGTTGATCTGTCATATTACGACCCACGATAAAATAGCTCGTTTAAGCCCCCAGCACATTGGACATATTATCCAACCTTTGATCTTGCCCCCTATATTTAGTCTAATTGATTTCGTAAGTCTCTTAGGAACTTCTTTCAGGGTTGTTGAGTGTATGATCATCTTCTTAAATGCAGGTGCAACACCAGTCTTCGGAGTGTGCCTTACGTCTTGTGACATGTCGATTTTGTGGGGATATGGTCCAAGCTGGTTCGTTGGCTGCCGATACACGAGATCGTTTGAGAGGATTATCCGAGCATGAGAGTCTTTGTGGGTCAAGAACTGCCCCGTGTGACTCATGTGGTCGGTCTGTAATGTTGAAAGAAATGGAAATTCATCAAGTAGCTGTTCATCAGAGGAATTGACAACATCGTGGTTATGTTTATAATTCTTTATCATATGTACCAAGGGGCTTTCAGTTGTGTAAATGGATTTTCGCTGTTTGTGGTTTATTATTATTAACCAATGGCTTGTACGTGAGCCAGATGGATCATTCTATTATTGTATTTAAGCCAGCAGGAGCTTTTGTACGGGAATTGTTACAAGTAATTTCTGAATTGTGTTACAAACACTCAGTTAAACCTATACATTATACTTCGATACCAACCAAGTGTTTGCTTTGGTGCCTCTATTTTACGGGTTTGTTTTTAGATTCGGCCCATACACCAACTCAAAGCGTGCCCACTAGTTGAGGGAAGGTTTGCACTAATACACCCATCATCTCCGTGTGGGAGGGAGAAAACTTGGTATCGACAACTCGGTATTCCATTCTTCGAGGATGAAGAATCTTTTTGAGGGGTGTATTGACAAATTCCTTGTTCCAGACTGACAACTAATAAAGGAGATCTTGTGTATATTAGTGTAAGCCTCCGGTCAACTAGTGAACATGTTTTGATTGGTGTATGAGCTCAATCCAAATACTTGGTCGTTAGGTTGAGTTACTAAAGTGTACCATAATTTGGATGGTATACTTAATATAAGTACAGGAACAATATAATATAACGCTTGTTTTAGTTATTACAAAGATAATCGAACAATTAACTACCCGTCTCAATGTATCTCTACTTTATAAAATGAATGTAAATTTTTTAAAAGGAAAAAGGTATGTGTATTAGGTGTAGAATTACCAAATATTCACTTGCACATGTGTAGATAATTTTCTTATTTGTATAATAATAATTCCACATCAAAACATGTATAGGGGGTTTATTGGAAACAAGATTATTCAATTAATCAAAACATCAATTTTAATTCGAGCTTGTTTAGCGGTATCGAGGTGACATTTCAACTATGAGGTTGTTGGTGGACATATGTAAATATTTGTAGGAAAATGTATATAGTCGTGGTGGGGTGTATGAGTTTATTGTCTTTAAAAAAAGATCGAGGTTATTTAGTATTCTATTTTATATATTCAATAATTCAATTAAAGCTCATTGATGACAAGATCCTAAATGATAATTACGGTTTATTGTTATTGTTATGTAATCATCATCATTAAAAAACATAAAAAAATCCTAAATACAAAAGTCAAATTACAAGTGTCCAGTTATCCATATTAACTCCATAAAATATAGCCGTTATCACGATCCAATGTCACCCACCTTTCCATGTTTTAAAACCCCCAAATCACAATAAACCCACCGTCTTCCCCCAAATCACGCATTTTTCTCACACACACACAAAATCACTACTTACAACTACTCATTAAACTCTGCAACTACTATTCAACTTTACTCGGTAACATTCATAAACTCTGAATCGCGTCATCTACTTTGATTAAGGTTTTATGCATAGTGCGTACTGATTGAACTACAAATTTCGCATTTTAGGGCTTTTTCAAATTAATTGACTACTGATCGAAGTATAAATTTTACACATATCCAGACACAATCAGTAAGCATCTTTGATTTCCCCCAATTTTTGCACACACACATATACGGACCATCGAATATTGATGTTTTATTGTGCAGGTGAGGTGAGCAGACGGTTTAATTATTTGTTGAAGTAAAAACATGGCTACAAGTTCTGAAATAGGGCTTGCAGCAGCGATCAACATTCTTACTGCATTTGCATTTTTGGTTGCGTTTGCTATACTTCGGATCCAACCGCTAAACGATAGAGTGTATTTTCCCAAATGGTATTTAAAAGGGTTAAGGAACAATCCACTTCAGTCAGGTGCATTTGTGCAAAAGTTTGTGAATTTGGACTTTAGGTCATACTTGAGGTTCTTAAATTGGATGCCTGCTGCACTGCGAATGCCGGAGCCTGAACTTATTGATCATGCTGGATTGGATTCTGTTGTTTACTTGAGGATCTACTTGACAGGGTTTGTAATGTTCAACAATCTATTTAAATCAAATTTGTTGTGTTTGAGGCTTACTTAATGATGTTTAAGTTTACTTGATATTGATTCATCAATATTTTTTTCTTCTTCTTGTAAAACAGGCTCAAAATATTTGTTCCGATCACATGCCTTGCTTTTGCAGTCATGGTGCCAGTCAATTATACTAATAACACTTTGGAACAGTCGAAATTAACATACAGTGACGTTGATAAGCTTTCAATATCCAACATTCCCAACGGATCAAACAGGTATTTTTATTGAAGATTTTGTTTCGTTTTCTATATGTTACATTTCTTTTTTTCCTGCTGGTTAGAATTATTGTTTGTCATGTTGTGAGTCTCAGCTTTAAATATTGGTTTACAGGTTTTGGACACATTTGGTTATGGCTTACGCATTTACTTTTTGGACCTGCTATATTTTGAAACGAGAGTATGCGATAATTGCCTCAATGAGGTTGCACTTTATTGCATCAGAGCAACGACGGCCTGATCAATTTACCGTAAGATGACCTTTCTTTACGGTGGAGTTAATAATGGGATATTGCTATGCTCTAAAACTCTTAACTAGCTTTCCTTCTTTTATAAATTTGATGTTGACATGTACACTGCACATTGTTTAGGTGCTCGTGAGAAATGTGCCACCAGACGCTGATGAGACAGTCAGTGAACTTGTGGAGCACTTTTTTCTGGTCAACCATCCAGATCACTATTTATCTCATCAGGTTCCATTGACATATATTCTATGGATATCTTTTATTAACGTCATAACAAATATAGTGTGTTATTATTACCTTTTCTTATACATAGATCATTGATGCAGGTTGTTTACAATGCAAATGCGCTCTCTAGTTTGGTAAATGAGAAGAAAACGAAGCAAAATTGGCTCGACTACTATCAACTGAAATATAATAGAAGTGACAAGTCAAAAAGGCCATCGATGAAGGTTTTGCTGTTATTAATTTTTGGTCTATGTAATGTGTTTTAGATATAACTATTTCTTAGTAAATTTGGCTCTTCCAGACTGGTTTTCTTGGCTTGTATGGGAAGCGTGTGGATGCTATTGATTTTTATCAATCTGAGATCGAGAAACTATCGAAAGAAGTAAGTACCAAAAGTTTATGTTATATATCACTCCGAGTAATAGTGACAACACTAGGTCTGTTTGGGCCGTGTTTTATTTCAAATGTCTCAAATGGCTCATACTTATTGCAAAAGGGAGAGCAGGTCAAGTTTTTTTTATTTATTTTAGAACGGAAAACCTACAATCTAACACACGATTGTGTACAACCATCATGAATATTTACAACTCACCTTTCTAGTGAGGTTTGAACCCCCAACCTCTAGGTTGAAGGGGGTCCCTCTCATACCGCTAGGCTAAGAGCCCTTTGGTAGAGCAGTTCAAGCTGGTCTAATAAGTTGAAAGTTGCCTAAAGTTTTTTTAATGCCTACAACTTTTCAAATTTGTTTATTCAAAGATTTAGATTAGTATTCTAACAATTTTTTTTGTTATTATAAACAACTCATTAATTATTTATAGAAAACTTTTTCAGGCCAAACTAACCTGTCCTGAGCTACATCGAACCATGACTCGAACCCGTTTGAACGAGTCAACGAACACCCAACAACTCTATTATTTCACCTTTAACTACAACAAATGGATCAATCCTGCACATTCATTCTGTCATATATGTGAGCTTATAAAATTCTGCAATTGGAAAGATACCCTTTCACTTGTGCGAAGGAATATGTCATGATTTAAAATATCCAGACTTAAGACAAGTCATTTGAATATTTACGATCTTAAAAATGTGGAGAGATTGTCCACCTGACCTTTTTGCCACCTTTACTCTTTTCTAGCCACCACACCTTTAAACTCCAGATTTGTTTTTGGTATTTGTTGATCATTGTTTTTATGTATATAATATATATGAACTTTTTTGTTCATTACGGTTATAATCATAGAAGTTTATCATTTTTACTACTATCATTTATCACGCTTATAGATGTGGACTTTTTAAAATGCATAGTTTATGTTGCTTGTACTTTTTGTTACTATATCTAATACTTTTGAGTTTTGATTTAATGATTACCAGATATATAAGGAGAGGGAAAAGGTTACTATGAGCTCAAAGAATGTCATGCCGGCTGCATTTGTTTCTTTTAAAACACGATGGGGAGCTGCTGTTTGTGCACAAACTGAACAATCCAGGAACCCGACTATTTGGTTAACTGAGTGGGCCCCTGAACCGCGTGATGTATATTGGGATAACCTTGCAATTCCATTTGTTTCACTCACAATTAGAAGACTTATAATCGCTGTAGCCTTTTTCTTCCTTACATTCTTCTTCATGATCCCAATAGCATTTGTACAGTCACTTGCTAATATTGATGGTATAGTGAAAGCGGCTCCTTTCTTGCAAGGCATTATGGAAGTGTAAGTTTTTTCTTAACTTTGGGATGAATTCATAATTTCATATATTGTTGATAACTTGTGGTTCCAACCCTTCAAAATTATATCTTATCTTCTGTTCGTGTCAACTAAGGGGGTGCTTGGACATGCGTTCTGAAAGTGATTATCTAATAGTGATTTATCAGAACTAGATAGCCAGCTATTATAAAACGGGTTATAAAAGATAGTGTTGGGATATTTGTGTTGTTTGAAGTTGTAATGAAAAAGATTATCAGATCTTTGAATGTTAGCAAGTTCTGATCGTTGAAGGAACTAGTAGATTAGATGATTGAGTGTTCAGATATATGCTGTTTGAAGTTGTATCAAGTAGATAACTATTGAAAGATTCAGTAGATAAAAAGATCAAAATAAATAATTTTGTGATAGGAGGATAGATATTTGGTGAAATAGGAGTAAAAGTCTCTCAAATTAATTCGAATGAAGGGTAACATAGGTTAATTTTTATTTATTTTTTTGATAAGGCGAATATATATTAAACCAAAACTCATAAACGATTACAAAGAAGGCAGTAGTTGAATCAGGACATGCCCTGACCAACCTACACAACTAAACCTCAACTAACAATACACTGAATTAACTCATACAATCTGAACAGACTTCAATACTTCCTAGTATGTTTACGACAAATATAACAATAGCTAAGCAGTCCCATCTTTCATAAATCGCTATGCTAAAGATATTTCAATCACAAACATCTAGCTATACACTGTGTAATGACATATTAACCCATTTCAACCCCCATATTCCAGCAGCTCTATTCACAGCTTTGGAATCTTTTACTCTTAAGCTCATCAATTTAAGCTTAATATTCTCCTGTATGATTTTGACCAATTCATCTTCAGATCTAGTCTGCTTCTTGAACAATCTATTGTTTCTTTCTTGCCATACAAAATATACAACTGCTGCAATCACCAACCTGTTTAAAATACTCCAAATATTATTCTGAAATGGGTAAATTGAAAGATCATTCACAATACTCAGCAGACTATTTTGCAAACCTCTGAAGATTAATTTTGCTTTCATCTCAGTCCAAACATAGGTAATTTTGTTTTCCCCTTAAATCAGTTTTATTGCAAGTAGTGTGAACATGACTTTCCGAAATAGTGACCTCTAAAGTCTAAAATCTAAATAGTTAGAAGCACAACCAACGGGCCCTTTGGCTAAGCGGCATTCTAGGTGCCTCATCCAGAAATTTATTGTGGGTTCAGTTCTCATTTGAGACAAAGGTGTGAGTCTCCTAGTCAAAAGTAATAAAAGTAATTATTAGAAGCACAATTTGTTTATCGCAATAACAGATTATTAGTTCCAACTGTCCTTTGGCTAAGCGGCATTCAAAGTGCCTCATCCAGAAAAAATTTTGTGGGTTCAGGTCTCATTTGAGACAAAGGTGTGAGTCTCCTAGTCAAAAGTAATAAAAGTAATGATTAGAAGCACAATTTTTTTATCGCAATAACAGATTATTTGTTCCAAAGTGCAAATCCAGACACTCCTATAGTCCAAGCTTGACAAGTTTTCTTAACGTAACGTTATCCTGCAGGAAATTTGTCAAATCTTTTATACAAGGCGTGCTTCCGGGAATTGCTTTGAAAATTTTCCTCATCATTCTGCCTTCAATCTTGATGATGATGTCTAAGTTTGAAGGATTTACCTCCGTCTCAGCTCTAGAGAGAAGATCTGCAACAAGATATTATATTTTTCAATTTATCAATGTCTTTCTTGGGAGCATAATTACTGGGACTGCATTTCAACAGCTAAATAACTTCATCCACCAGTCTGCAAACACGTAAGCTTTGCCGGTTTTTTGAACATCCAGTGAAAGTGAAACACTAGAATAATTTGTAAAAGTAAAAACTTAGGTGGCAAGCGAAGGAGGTCATGTGGTTGGGTAAAGTAAAAAAAGTTGGTGTGTGTCAAAACGGGTGGGCTGAGTTAATATGTCTGATTTGTCTATTAACCTGTTGGTTTTCATGGGACATAAATAATATGATCGATTTGTCTATAATATGTCTGATAATGGAAAAAAAATTCTTAAAGCAACATGGACAATTATGATGTGCAGGTTAAGACTGGCCGGGCTGACCCGCTAAAACCTTATATGTCTGTTTTATTGTACGATGTAGATTTTTTATATATTAAACAAGATAAAATATTGTAAGCGTTTGAATTCATGTTAGGCTACATTTGACCCATGTAGCCTGTTTCATTTTTAGATAATTTTGTACACTGACATGTCATCAGTAAAATACAACCCGAATCTATCTATTTTCATATATATCTATGGGATACAAACTTGAAATTGCCACCTCTAAGTGATCTATTGGTTATATCTTATTTACTTTTTTTGTCTCATGATTATGCATTTCCCCCCCTGTTTAATGCTAAATTACACAAAAAGGTGCCTGTCTACATTATCTTATATATCCTGCATTTTCTGTATAGTAAATTTCAAAATTTGTCATATCTACAGGATCCCAGTGACAATTGGTTCATCTATACCAATGAAAGCAACCTTCTTTATAACTTATATCATGGTAGATGGATGGGCTGGAGTTGCCGGGGAGATTCTAAGGTTAAAGCCACTAATATTCTATCACTTAAAGAATTTTTTCTTGGTGAAAACTGAAAAAGATAGAGAAGAGGCAATGAATCCTGGAAGTTTGTCATTCAACACTGGCGAACCTCAGATACAGCTTTATTTCTTACTTGGCCTTGTTTATGCTGTTGTCACGCCTATTTTGCTTCCTTTTATAGTCATATTCTTTGGCTTGGCTTACGTGGTGTACCGACATCAGGTAATGGTTCATTGATGGCAGACTAGGAAATTTCAACCATTTACCTATGAATAGAGCAATAGTAAACTAAAAAGGAAGCAGTTCAAATGCCCTGAATAGGTCAGATAGGTCATAAGTCACCCAATGCATATTCTATTGAAACACATTAAGTATAATTTAAATTAAAAAAAAAAAAATTGATATTTTCATATTTGACTAGTAAAAATATCAGTTAACTTTTTGGACCAAAAAAGTGTTTGGGCGAACCTTACCCTAACGGCTAACCCATTGTGACCTGTCTCTCAACCCGTCAATTTTGCAATCTGTAATTCTAATTTAATATTTTGCTAAAGAAGTAGTACTGATTGTTGGTATTTTTCTGGTGTAGATCATAAACGTGTATAATCAGCAGTATGAGAGTGCGGGAGCTTTCTGGCCAGATGTTCATGGCCGCATTATAACTGCTTTGATTGTTTCACAGTTACTTTTGATGGGTCTGCTTAGCACAAAAGAAGCTGCCAATTCGACTCCATTGCTTATAGTGCTCCCTGTGCTGACCATATGGTTTCATAGATTCTGTAAAGGACGGTTTGAACCAGCTTTCGTTAGGTACCCTTTACAGGTAAGTCGACTTCTCATTTGGTAGTTGTTTTTCCACTTTTTGGTTAATCAAATAATTATTAGCCTGTTTGGTCCAACTAGTAATTTTTGGTAACCCATGCCGTTGTTTTAAGTTTACGAATTACTTTTTATATACAGGAGGCTATGATGAAAGACACTCTGGAGCGTGTAAGGGAGCCACATCTAAATGTGAAACAATATTTAGAAAATGCATACGTCCACCCCGTCTTCAGTAATGAAGACAAATGGGATGGAAGTGATAGTGGAATTATTAGTGATGAAGAGTGCCCAAAAGAACCTGCTCTGGTCGCCACAAAGCGTCCTTCACGAACAAACACACCAGCACGAAGTCAACGTAGTGAGTCAACGCGAACCTTATTGGGTGTCACGGACGAAAGATCTTGTCCATTAGATGGATTAAAATGAGGTTTTTAGTGTGGGATTGAAATGAGGCCTTTTGTGTATATAGTTTGGTCGTTTTGGCTGATCAAAGGATGTAGTTTTGTTTTGGTATTACTAGTTAGGCCATCTTGTTCTTGATGGTAACACCATATTGTGCTACTATCTTTTATAATGAGGAAAAACGCTCTAGTCAATTGGAATTTGTAAATGTATGTTATGCAAGAGTTACTATAACTAATAATTATAGAGTAATTGTATGACATAATGTTCAACAAGATGTGGATCGAATAACATCTAACTTAAGATAATAATCTTTTTAAAGAAAAACCTAACAAAAACTAACTTAATCCCTATTTGAAAAATGAAATTTCATAAAATTGCAATTGAATATCCAAAAACACATGGTGTATGTTTGGTAACTAATATTTGATAAATTATATGATTACACTCGAAGGTAACTGTAATGTGTTTTGTACGTTCGCGGGTCAGGTTTAACCCCCGGATAAAATATGCATACAAATCACTCATCTGCAACTCGCCATCGGGTAGAATTTCATACTCATATGTACGGGTTTACCTGCCTACAATGGACGGATACCCACAGATCGTTTTTTCTCGCACATTTTCATCCTAATTATAGTTATCGGTGCCAAACACACCCGCAATTATACAACAGTGGTGATATATGCAACACACAATTTGATTCATACAATACAACTATGCAATGATATACTTAACGGTTGTTTTCAGATGACGAAGTATTCGTCAGCGATAGAGCTTCGCGCCTGTCTGCTTTAATACTTGTACAGTGCAGTGTTTTTGTGTTAGTAAATATCAACTCCCGTGTACAAAGATCCTAGATTTTAAAATTATACAAAGGTCTAATAGATAGAAGCTTCCATATATGTACAGAAAAAGATTCCACCAATTACAATCCATTAACTCTGCGCTGTCTTATTTTGTCCATTGCAATCTTCTACTTATACACAACGCATCAAAACTAGTACATTCTCGATCTTAAAACCCAACCGCTACGGAATCACATAACTGTAGACGGCCGTCTCGTTGAAAATTAGACGTCGTTTGCGCGGTGGCTCCCACCGTCAACGTTGCCGTCCGTCAGAATTCAAACTATATCAAACTTCAAATCGATCACTAAATTTGAACATAAATTAGATCAATAAGACTTCGGTTGAAGAATTTAAGCAATTTCGAGGATTAATCGATTTGAATTATGTCAATGGACGAGGTGATCACCATCGCCGATGCGGCGTTCCGCGCTAGCAAGTCGGCGGCGGTAACGCCAACGTCTTCGGTTCCGATTCCGTCGTACAGTGTTCCACTGATTACAGCATTCCTTGCTTTCGCAATTGCTCAGTTTCTCAAAGTCATCACCACCTGGTCCGTACATTTATAATTCCTTACATCTTGCATTTCTGTAACTTAAATTGTATATATATGCATATAGTAATTGCTGAGGTTGGATTTGATAGTATTTGCTAAGGTATTTCATTTGTCTATTTGTGTTGTTTAAGTTGTTTAAATTATCTAATTGCTTTGTTAATTTGGATCTGTTAAATGATTATGATTACTATTTATATATTTTGAATGTGGAAAGGTGGAAGAAGTGTGAGTAATACAGTTGCAGTTACTGACCTTTGCATATGTGATTGTTAGGAGTTCAGGTATAAGGAAAAGAAGTGGGATCCTAAGAAGATTGTTGGCTCAGGTGGAATGCCATCATCTCATTCTTCAACTGTTGTGGCACTTGCAGTATCTATAGGTCTACACGAAGGAGTTGGATCATCAACATTCGCGATTGCTGTTGTCTTAGCTTTTATTGTATGTATTCTGTACAACAAATATACTGTTTTCTTTATGCTTATTTGAGATGTAATTGTATTTTTAATATTTAGTCGTGAGATGGTTTATGTATTTTATTTGTATGTTCTCAGTATTTATATGGTGAATTTATGCAGGTTATGTACGATGCATCTGGAGTCAGACTCCATGCTGGTCGCCAAGCTGAAGTAAGAAATTCCATAAGTCAAATGAAACTTTCTAGACAGATCTGTTATTTCTAATTGGATCCAACAACCATGTAGTTATATTTATCTTGGATGATTATATGACCTGCTTCATTTAAGTAGCTTATAATTGGCTGTTTGATTTCATTTGTCAATCACAGTGGCTCTAACTGAACATCGATGTAGGGGTTACACAATTGAGAGTCTTAGAGCGTATCACATTTCATATATATGAATATATCAGCTGTTTGTTGGTTTATTTTTACTGTTGCTGAGTGGGTATATATGGTGTCAAAGTCATTTTCTTATGATGGAGTTAGCTTGTGCAGTTGTAGATATAAACCACTTATAGATATACCATAGTATCAATCCTCATGCTTATATTTTGTTACACTTGTGCAGTTGTTGAACCAGATTGTATGTGAATTTCCACCTGAGCACCCTTTATCAACATCCATACCTCTTCGTGATTCTCTTGGGCATACTCCATTCCAGGTTTCACTTCCATTTTTGTAACATAAAATACCATTTTCTTTCCTGTTGAAGTTACATTTCAATGCATATACATATTGGATGGCCATCTTGAGTGTTTGAATCTTGATTACGGATACTATCTTATAATCAGAGTCCACTTTCGATTTGCCGAAATCATGGTACTTATGTAAATGTGTTTACGTTATATCCTATGACACATTGTGGGACTTATTCTGGAGCGTAAAGTTTCTCAAAGTGGTCTTTAATTATGAAAGATAAGAGAAAATAATGAGTTTTATATCGTAAGAATCCTTTGTGCTACACTGCTACAAGCAACAAAAAGTCAAATAAAAGGGAGAGTGAGAGAAATAGTTTTTTACTACAACGAAAAATTGAAATTTAATCAACCAAGGGACCAGGATCCCTTTCGAAACCGAGAGGTGGCAATTTTGGCCCATTTAATCATAAAAGGTTTAATTTCAAATTGGACAGTTTCTGTAATGACAAACTTTCTAATGTGTCACACCCCCAATTTCATGCTTTGCGGAAGCGATTGTTTTTGGGCGTGACTAATCAAATATCAAAACACCAAAGTACAAGCAAACGACTCTAAATGAGACGTTGTAGAAAATATATTACATTACATAAGTTTTCAAAAGTGGTACAAAGTTTAAGTCATAAGTTTGAAACATAGTAGTGAGTTCGCAAAATGATTTCAGAAGATTTTAATACATAACCATTATACAAAATATAATGCAAGAAAATCTTCATGTCTAAATGGATGCATGCGACTCGTGATAGCTAGCTTATCCTGTAGGCCAGTCCTACTGTTGATGAGCACCTGAGAATACAACACTAAAAGGTCAGCTATAAAGCTGGTGAATCTCACAGGTTTAACAAAAACATTGATGTGATCAATATGATTTTCCGACGATAATAACCAGTTATAAATGAATAGTGATTTAAGCAATTTACTCAAACAATGATTTTTAAACCAACGCAGGTTCCTAAACAATGATTTAAACCAACGCAGGTTCCTAAACAATGATTTAAACCAACGCAGGTTTTCTAAATGGTGATTTATCAATTAAGCTTCAAAACAATGATTTAACCATTTCCGGTTACTAAATAATGATTTGAACCAACGCAGGTTCCCTAAACAATAACGAAATCAACTAGGATGAAACCAACGCAGGTTTTCCAAACATTGAACAAACCAACGCAGGTTTTCGAACAATATGAAATTAAACAAGGGTGAAACCAACGCAGGTTTTGTAACATTGAACAAACCAACGCAGGTCTTCGAACAATGTGCAATTAAACAGTGATGAAACCAACGCAGATTTCGCAACATGGAATAAACCAACGCAGGTTTACGAACAATGAGAAATTTAACAATGCTAATCAGGACCAAAGAATGGTAGCCAAACAATGTAACTAATATAGTTAACCGAACTAAATAATCATTTAATTCCATGAGTTAATAATTAAATTAACTAATCAAATAACATATGATCACGAAAACATGTAAGCATTGTATCTCACCCCAATATTTAAAACAGTAAAAATGGGGCTGTGAGACTCACCTGTAGAGCGAGCAATCCTATTGTGCGTACGTATCCCAACAGTAATCTCCTAACGTCCTAAACACGCAAGATTGTATGTTTGTAAGTGTACGCGTAGTAGTTCGTTTGTTTAGTTGTTCATGTGGTTGATTACTTCTAAAGTATTCGTTACGTGTTACATTCGATGTTTCATAAAATACGCGGCCCTTTGGTGGTGCTTCGGGATTATATTTTGAAAATATAATATTGTTTGTTTTGTATAAACTCCTTTCGTACATTTGTATACCGTGTCGTTTATCCTTATTTGAAAACGTATAAAGTTAATTACTTAGTTTGTAAAAAGGTACGACTCGTAGTCGTCAGGTTACAATTATATTTCAAAAATATAATTAAGTTTGTTTCATGTAAAAATGTTTATTTAAACGTATATTGTATCCATATAAATGTTTGTATTCGTTTTAGTTAACATTGAAATCAGAAAACTGGGCTGGGCTAGGTACCCGCCGGGTAGTCGAGGTACCCGCCGGGTAAAACGGTAATGGGTCGAATCCGCCGGATTTAAATCAATACGCCGGATTCAATGGATTTCGAGGGGAATCCGCCGGATTCACCCGAATCCGCCGGATTGGGCTCAAAGTTTGGGGAATACGCCGGATTCCCTTGAATCCGTCGTGTTCATGTTTTCTGGGTAGGAATCCGCCGGATTCATAATGAATCCGCCGGATTCACGTAACTGGTTCGACTCTGTATGCACAGAAAACATACAAAACCATTTCTAAATCCAAATTCCGCTTACAACAACTTAATACAAAGCTAATACATGTTATATTACGTAGTTTAAACACGAAATAAAAAGGAAAAACGAAACGATTCCTTACAATTTTTGAAAACGAAATCGTGTGGGTGTTGATGAAGATGATCACGATGGTGATGGTGATGATCCAAAAAGAAGAAGAAGGTGGTGATGATGATGTTGATGATTGTTGTTGTTGTTGAAGATGAACGCCGAGAGAGGGAGGGAGCAAGAGACCGAGAGAGATCAAAATATGTGTTCGTGTGTGTGAAAATAATTGAGGTCGGGTTATTATAACCGGCCTCAATTATTGAGGTAGATGGGGACTTTTCGACCCGTGTTTGCGTATCCGATCGTAAAATAGTAAAATCTTTTAAAATGATAATTTTCTAAAAATAGAATCGTATACGTTTTAAATCAAAGTATTTTATAAAAATACTTTTTAAAGAGATATAAAAATATATCTTTGTTTAACTTAAAATGTACAGATAGTTTTCAGTATCCAAAATGTATTTAAATTTAAAATGGAGTACGTAATTATTATCCTCAATAATAATACTTTGTTTAAAAAATGTTTTTCGCTCGCTTTCATTTTGAGTTTCTACGTTTTGTTAAATTCGTGTCTTTGCGATTATTAATTAATCGTTTCGGTTTATATATATACATATATATATAATACTTGTGTACTTGAGTATTGACACGTATGTAATTACGTGTTTTAAAAGTTTAAATTCGGTGCTAATTTTGGGTTATTTTGACCGGGTGTCACATTCTCCCCTTGTTAGGAGAATTTCGTCCCGAAATTTGTTCGTAGTATTTATCGTTGTATTTAAGTTGTAGATTGCGTGTTATCTACGTAAGTCTGACAACACCTATCTAGAGTTGTCTATCTCCCCTTGTTGAACTAGTGCCCTTCCGGCAACTAAGGAGTTCGAAATGAGGTTTCAAGATGTTTTAACTATTGTGCCTACATGATCAGTCCAGTCGATCACTAGGGAGTAGCTACAATGTGTACTAGTAGCTTAAAGTAATTCAGTAAATCCTTGATGGTTTGGTCGGTAGGACAAAGTTTGTCGTTTAGCCAATTGCTTGAGTACAACTACTTTTTGTACTAGTAGCCCACCTTAGACTCTATCAGTCTCCTATAGAAACGAAATGATTCAGCCTACATTAGCTTTATATGGGATGTGACCCATTGTTTTCATAAAAATATTAACCGGTGTGTTTTCCGGTATAAAACAATGTAGGATTTGTTATCCCAACACTTATGCAAGCTAAACCTCGTCTCATAAAGAAACTATAGAACCTAAATTGTCACCTTGCCCTAACCCTATCGTACAGTTAGGATCTAGGGAAAACATAAAAGATATCAAGCAACAAGTAATATCTATCCATGTAAACAGTGTAAAGCAATTAGGTCATGTATGAGTGACCATACCAGTGTTGAGCAAGTCAATGAGTCTAGGGTTCTGGTCGTCATCCCTAGTTCTGAGTACGTAGGCTCTTCCTCGAGCAGGGCCGATGTTCTTGTCCTTTAGATTCGGACAATCATTTCTGTAGTGACCTACAGTTCCACATTCAAAACAGGCTTTCACACGGCAATCTTTAGCAAGATGCCCAAAACGCTTGCACTTCTCACAGTGGTCGCCACAAGGCCCATCATGATGGCGTTTGCACTTTGAGCAGAAGGGCTTGGTTCCAGCGTACTCTTTCTTGTTTTCAGACCCAGAGGTGTTGGCCTTGATGGTTGCAGGCTTTTTGGTAGCCGAGCTTTGATTATCAGGATTTCCTTCAAGTTTTCTCTTGTTATCACTAGGGTGGTTTACAGTACTCTTGACAACAGACGTTCCTTGGCGAACGATCTGTGTCATCAGCTTATGTGCCATGCGCACAGTACCATGAAATGTAGGAGAGTTGGATGAAGTAACCATCCCTTGAATTTGTGGAGGAAGTCCCCAGACATAGCGCTCAATTCGCTTGGATTCCGTATCCACCATAGATGGACACAGGTGCGCCAACTGATTAAATCGAGAGGTGTAGCTGGCAATGTCGTTCCCTTGAGTGGAGAGATTCCAGAATTCCGACTCAAGCTGTTGAATTTCATCCCTAGGACAATACTCATCCTTGAGCATTTTCTTCAGCTCATCCCAGGGAGTTTCCAGAGCAATGTCTTGGCCTATGGAGTCAGCATAAGTGTTCCACCATGTTAGAGCATCGTCCATGAAAGTGTAGGTGGAGAACTTGACCTTACAGTTCTCAGGGCAACTGCAGATGCGAAAGACTGCTTCTGTCTTCTCCATCCATCGCAACAACCCAATGGCACCTTCTGTGCCTTTGAAGGTCAAAGGATTGCAGTTGAGGAAGTCTTTGTAGGTGCAGGGTTTCACTACAGGGGCATTTGGTGTTGTTTCGACACTTTCAGATCGTTGTCGTTCGGCAAGTACTGCATCAGCCACTAGTCGGTCAACCTGAGCTTGAGTGAACTGGCGACGTGGAGGCATGTTCCTTCAATAAAGATAAGGGACATGTCAGAGTTTCGTACAAGAATATGATCATCGTAGTTGCATATATAACAGTAATATATTACAACACAAATGACAATCAACGGTGTAGAATAAAGAAGATTGTAATCATCCAACTTGCGAGTTCAAATGATTACGAGGATTAAGGTTTTCAAAAGTAAAAGGGATATTACATCCGTACATGTATCAGTAGTTTTGCGGAATGTGATAGGAAAGCAGAAAATATTTGTACTTAGAGGAATACTGGATTCGAATGTTAAAACTGATAGGTGAATGAAGGATGGTCCTCTGATGACCAGTTGATGTCAAATAAGATATTGAAGTTTTAATCTCTACCTAGGGTAAGCCTATTTCGAAGAGATGACCCTCTCAGGTAGGGCACATCCCGATACTATATTTCCTGACTAGATCAACTTACCATAGGCAAATTCTAAAATGTATCTTATCATTGATTATGTTAACAAGTATCTGAGGCGTATTATTATCCATACTATATAATAGCCTAATTGTATAAACCATATATACATATCGTCCACCTAGTCGTGACTAGCATAAAACAATTATGAGTCCCGGTTCTCTCGTGATCAGAGTCAATTAATGCATTCCTGTTCAACATAACCTCTTTCAGATCTTACATCATCTTTATTTAATTGTACATAGTTGATCAGGCTATGTTAAATTAAACTTGTATGATGAAATCCCTGAACCAGTTATATCTAATGAGGAATACTGCCTAACGGTCATAGTCTAGGCCCACTACATGCAACCTAGTTCGCTATAACCTTAGGCTCTGATACCAATCTGTCACACCCCCAATTTCATGCTTTGCGGAAGCGATTGTTTTTGGGCGTGACTAATCAAATATCAAAACACCAAAGTACAAGCAAACGACTCTAAATGAGATGTTGTAGAAAATATATTACATTACATAAGTTTTCAAAAGTGGTACAAAGTTTAAGTCATAAGTTTGAAACATAGTAGTGAGTTCGCAAAATGATTTCAGAAGATTTTAATACATAACCATTATACAAAATATAATGCAAGAAAATCTTCATGTCTAAATGGATGCATGCGACTCGTGATAGCTAGCTTATCCTGTAGGCCAGTCCTACTGTTGATGAGCACCTGAGAATACAACACTAAAAGGTCAGCTATAAAGCTGGTGAATCTCACAGGTTTAACAAAAACATTGATGTGATCAATATGATTTTCCGACGATAATAACCAGTTATAAATGAATAGTGATTTAAGCAATTTACTCAAACAATGATTTTTAAACCAACGCAGGTTCCTAAACAATGATTTAAACCAACGCAGGTTCCTAAACAATGATTTAAACCAACGCAGGTTTTCTAAATGGTGATTTATCAATTAAGCTTCAAAACAATGATTTAACCATTTCCGGTTACTAAATAATGATTTGAACCAACGCAGGTTCCCTAAACAATAACGAAATCAACTAGGATGAAACCAACGCAGGTTTTCCAAACATTGAACAAACCAACGCAGGTTTTCGAACAATATGAAATTAAACAAGGGTGAAACCAACGCAGGTTTTGTAACATTGAACAAACCAACGCAGGTCTTCGAACAATGTGCAATTAAACAGTGATGAAACCAACGCAGATTTCGCAACATGGAATAAACCAACGCAGGTTTACGAACAATGAGAAATTTAACAATGCTAATCAGGACCAAAGAATGGTAGCCAAACAATGTAACTAATATAGTTAACCGAACTAAATAATCATTTAATTCCATGAGTTAATAATTAAATTAACTAATCAAATAACATATGATCACGAAAACATGTAAGCATTGTATCTCACCCCAATATTTAAAACAGTAAAAATGGGGCTGTGAGACTCACCTGTAGAGCGAGCAATCCTATTGTGCGTACGTATCCCAACAGTAATCTCCTAACGTCCTAAACACGCAAGATTGTATGTTTGTAAGTGTACGCGTAGTAGTTCGTTTGTTTAGTTGTTCATGTGGTTGATTACTTCTAAAGTATTCGTTACGTGTTACATTCGATGTTTCATAAAATACGCGGCCCTTTGGTGGTGCTTCGGGATTATATTTTGAAAATATAATATTGTTTGTTTTGTATAAACTCCTTTCGTACATTTGTATACCGTGTCGTTTATCCTTATTTGAAAACGTATAAAGTTAATTACTTAGTTTGTAAAAAGGTACGACTCGTAGTCGTCAGGTTACAATTATATTTCAAAAATATAATTAAGTTTGTTTCATGTAAAAATGTTTATTTAAACGTATATTGTATCCATATAAATGTTTGTATTCGTTTTAGTTAACATTGAAATCAGAAAACTGGGCTGGGCTAGGTACCCGCCGGGTAGTCGAGGTACCCGCCGGGTAAAACGGTAATGGGTCGAATCCGCCGGATTTAAATCAATACGCCGGATTCAATGGATTTCGAGGGGAATCCGCCGGATTCACCCGAATCCGCCGGATTGGGCTCAAAGTTTGGGGAATACGCCGGATTCCCTTGAATCCGTCGTGTTCATGTTTTCTGGGTAGGAATCCGCCGGATTCATAATGAATCCGCCGGATTCACGTAACTGGTTCGACTCTGTATGCACAGAAAACATACAAAACCATTTCTAAATCCAAATTCCGCTTACAACAACTTAATACAAAGCTAATACATGTTATATTACGTAGTTTAAACACGAAATAAAAAGGAAAAACGAAACGATTCCTTACAATTTTTGAAAACGAAATCGTGTGGGTGTTGATGAAGATGATCACGATGGTGATGGTGATGATCCAAAAAGAAGAAGAAGGTGGTGATGATGATGTTGATGATTGTTGTTGTTGTTGAAGATGAACGCCGAGAGAGGGAGGGAGCAAGAGACCGAGAGAGATCAAAATATGTGTTCGTGTGTGTGAAAATAATTGAGGTCGGGTTATTATAACCGGCCTCAATTATTGAGGTAGATGGGGACTTTTCGACCCGTGTTTGCGTATCCGATCGTAAAATAGTAAAATCTTTTAAAATGATAATTTTCTAAAAATAGAATCGTATACGTTTTAAATCAAAGTATTTTATAAAAATACTTTTTAAAGAGATATAAAAATATATCTTTGTTTAACTTAAAATGTACAGATAGTTTTCAGTATCCAAAATGTATTTAAATTTAAAATGGAGTACGTAATTATTATCCTCAATAATAATACTTTGTTTAAAAAATGTTTTTCGCTCGCTTTCATTTTGAGTTTCTACGTTTTGTTAAATTCGTGTCTTTGCGATTATTAATTAATCGTTTCGGTTTATATATATACATATATATATAATACTTGTGTACTTGAGTATTGACACGTATGTAATTACGTGTTTTAAAAGTTTAAATTCGGTGCTAATTTTGGGTTATTTTGACCGGGTGTCACATAATGCAAGTATAATAAATTAGCTTGACTTGGAACAGGTGGTTGCAGGGGCCGTGTTAGGATTCGTAGTGGCACTCGTGATGAAAGCATCCAACTAAGGACACAATTGCCTGTTCTCCAGACTATGATTATTGCCTTGGTCAAGCTGTATAATGCAAAGCATTCAACTGCTTTTGGCTATTGGATTTGCTGTATTTATGATTGTGTACATTCTGTAATGTACTTTAGAGGTGTTCCTTCCTTGTAAAAAGGGAAAAAAAAATACTACGAATTTTTTTAATATTTAGCCTTTTGTAAAGTGTATTAAACCTTAAAATCTTAAATCCTATGAAATTATGCTAACCGCCAAGTGATTCCTCCTATGGCTTTCGTTTATGAGCTTGTAGCTTATGGAAATCATAAGCGTTCTTGGTGAATTGGAAACATTAGAATTGTATTGGCTTCTAAACTTCATAGAGCTTTGCTTTCTTTTGACAACTTCTAAATTTATAATGCATGTAAGGAAACAATGATTCTAATTTCTAAGGGGTTATAAGTTCAAGTCCTTTTTATGCCTTTATTTGGCACTAAGTTGTGATGACTGACACTTATTTTATTTCTATTTCGTTGAAAGTACCCATTTTTATATAAAGTTTCATTAACAATAGTTATAAAAAGATGTTATTGACAACACTGTAATTTAATCATCATTTTATCAAGGGAAATTAATCAAAATGCCACTTTTTTGGAACGTATTTTTCGTTTTGCCACTTCTAAAAAAAATTGCCGATTTGCCCAACCCGATCGCAGGTCGCATCATGCGACCTGCGACCCGACCAATGTGACCCGCTACCAAAGTGGTTACCGAGTAAAAGACAAGCCAAGCCGCAACATGACCCGTTCACCGATCGCAGGTCGCATCATGCGACCTGCGACCCTATCACGGCGACCTGCGACCCGTTTACGATGAACGAGTAACGATTAACGATTAACGATGAACGATTAACGATTAACGATTAACGAGTAACTAGTCGCAACTCATGTTCACTAGTCGTGACTCTTGTTCACTATTCGTAAGTCTTGGTCACTAGTCGTAAATTACCATTTTCAGATTTTTCAAAATAAGATTTTTTAGATTTTTCAGATAAGCTTTTATGACATTTTTAAGATTTTCTGGATTTTTTGTACTTTTTGGATAACGATCTGGATAACTTATTATCTTTTTGAGATAAGATATCTTATCTTTTTGGATAAGATTTTCCTTGATTTCCAAATATGTTTTTGGATAAGATTTTTAATATTTTTTAGATAAGATTTTCTGACATATTTAAGATTTTCTAGATTTTTTGTACTTTTTGGATAACAATCTGGATAACTTCCTTTTTAACAATATCAGATTCTTGTAGTTTCAATAATTTCCATTTTAACATCCATCTCCGAAATCACTCACAAATTCTGCACTCCTCTCATCATCCGTTTAACATATCATTCTCCAGGTAACATTTTTCACCCACTCAGTTAGTGTTGCGTTTTGTGATGGATAAGTTTAAACTTTTTATCTGTTATGGGGGTCGTTTTAAATATGTTAACAACATACCAATGTATTTGCCAATAGAATGTAGTAGAGTGCCGTTAAAACTTCCAGTGGCACCAGAAAAGCCCATGACGTGCAAAGTTATGTTGAAAAACGTTTTAAAAAAGTTAGGTCTACCACTTGATTCACCGGTTTGTCTAAAATATAAGCTCGGTCAATATGTTGTTGATATAAATGATGATATTGATGATTTTGGTGATTTTCTGTGCCATGCAATTAACAATGCTCCGATAGAAATTTACATTGTTGATATTGCACGAAATGTTTCTGGTAAGGGTAGCAATCAACCTAGTAGTAGTAGTTCTGGTTTTCAACCACAGTTTCACCAACAACAGAGTACTGAATATTACCAACAAGCTCAATATCAGTCATTTCAACAACCCTTTCAACAACCACAATATCAGTCATTTCAACAACCCTTTCAACAACCTCAATATCATTCATTTCAACAGCCCGTTCAACAATTTCCATTTCCTTATCAACCACAATATCAATTTCATTATCATGCTCCTCCACAAAATACAGTTTTCCATCCAACATAACACCCGATGAACCCTTCATTTAGGGTAGTTGAAGAGACCCAAGATAATTCTAAATTTGATTCGGATGTTCTATATGATCAATCTCATTCAAATTACTATGTGGAGGAGCCAGATCCAGACCCACATCCTCATGATTATGATCATTATGATGAGGAAAATGTCAATCCACCAAAGGATCATGACCATCCATTTTGTAATCACATTGTTGAAGATGGTGAGGATGATGAGGAGGATGGGCCTGATCCAAGAGATATGTACGACAAGCCCATACCAGTAAAATCAGCCGAACCTGATATATTCTGGAATACCAACGCCGTTAGGAGAGGAAGAAAAAGAAGTTCCTAAACGACCAGTTACAATGTATGAGAAATCTTGTCGGATTCGAGAGGGCCAAACATTCGTAAGTAAAGAGGAATTTCTACTTCAATTGCAGACCAAGTGTCTAGAAGAGGGTTTTCAGATTAAACCAATAAAGTCAGACAAAAAGAGGTACACAGCAAAATGTATTTTGCCTGATTGTGATTGGAAGATAAGCGCAGCGTGTATCCAATATTGTGACAACTTCCAAGTAAGGAAGTTACGTGACGCTCACACATGTTCTCGCACTAAAATCTTGGCAAATAGTCGTCATGTAACCAAGAAAGTGCTTGGTAACCTATTGAAGGAGGCGATGACTTTGGAAGGTCGTGTATACAGAGGCAAAGATATCAAACTTGATATGACTGAACGCTTTGAAATCAGCCTTACATACAACCAAGCATGGAAAGCAAAGTGTTATGCTATAGAGTTGTTGAGAGGTAGTCCCGCTTAATTGTTTAAGAAGCTTCCCATTTACCTGCACAACCTAAAACTACATAACCCGGGGAGCACTACGAATCTCCGTACAGACGATGAGGATAAATTTGTAATGTGTTACATGTCCATCGGAGCAGCTGTAAGTAATTATTATTAGTCAAAGACATACGTACATTATTATATAATTTACATATATTTTCTTCTGAATTTGCAGATACGTTCATTTGTCAACCATACACGCCCAATAATAATCGTAGATGGGGCACATTTGAAGGGTGGGTACTTGGGTACTAACTTAATTGCTGTGGCGATGGACGGTAATAATGGCATCTTGCCACTGGCTTATGGCATTGGTGCGGGAGAGACGACCGACGTGTGAACCTGGTTCTTGGGAAACTTACGTGACGCACTTGAATCTGCTGGTGGGATTGACAACCTCACATTCATCTCTGATAGGGCTCCAGCAATTGCAGCCGGTATTTCAGATGTATTTCCAGAGGCATTTCATGCCCTCTGTAGCCGTCATTGGTTGATGAACCTGAAAAGCAAATCTGCAAAAGTCAAGCACTTTGAATGGCATTACTGAAAAATGTGTAAGGCTTATCGAAAGTCGGATTTCGATGAACATTTTGATGTCATTTCTAGACATTTACCAACTTCAGCTAATGTTCTTAGAGAGGTGGGAAAAGAAAGATGGTCAAGACATCATTCAACAAAGACACGATATGCTTACCTCACAACTCATAGTGCAGAGTCCATTAACGCCATGACCAAGCATGCAAGAAAACTCCCGGTGACAATGTTATTGATGTTTTTTAGATCTTCAGTACAACAATGGTATTTCAAACATCGAAACACTGCCGCGGCCATTAAAACACCTGTCACGCCATATGCCGAACTCAAAATTGGTAAGAGGGTTGGCAAATCACTCAGTTGGAAGGTCAACCCATCCACAAACATGATATGTGAGGTGGTGGATCGGCAAAAGAATGGAACAGTCAACTTGGAAGCAAGAACATGCACTTGTAAGCAATGGCAACTGTCTGGTTTACCTTGCGGACACGTAGCGGCAGTGACACGTCACTTTAAAATGGACAATGTGAGCTGCTTTGCGGAGAGGTATTTCACCACAGAAACATATCGGGCAGCCTACAGGGAGGCTATAAATCCAACACCTCATCCTTCAGAATGGGAAGATCCGGGTAATCTGCTAATTTGCTTACCGCCGGTACTTGTGAAGAGGCAATCTGGCCGCCCACCTGGCCGTGCTCGTATTCCTTCGAAAGGAGAGGAGAAACGGGAATACAAAAATCAATGTAGTCGGTGCAAGGAACGCGGTCATAGTCGAGTTAATTGTACGGCTCCTTACGATAGAATCGATGAGCCAACCCGATCAAGAACCACCGCAAAATCAAACTCAAGGTCCAAATCAAGATCCAAATCAAGATCTAAGAAAGTAAGTTATTAAATTTATTCATATTAACACAGAAAATTTACATTGTATTATTAATACAATCATCATTATTTGACTTGCAGCAGACGTCCACAAAATCAACGAAAAGCCAGTTCGAGGAGGATGAAGGAGAGCCATCCCAGGCGACTCAAACTTATCCGAGTGTACATTTGAGTCAACCTTGAGTCACATTTGGAATTGATGTGATGAAAAAAAACTATGTTATGTACTTGTTAGCAATGTTATCTATGTTTGCATTATTGTGGTGTATTTGATTAACTTACTTTGTTTGAACATTACTAAACCTATCATTACATAAGGATTAAATATCATAAAATTACATTAACAACACAACGTACATAATTGGCCAACTATCCAATTTATTGAAAGAAAGATACGAATTACAAGATTTAACCAATAACTAATCGAATAAACGCCTAGCGGCAGAAGAGCCGATAATAACCTTAGACATTGCAAACGGCATTGTTGGATCAGAATTCGAGAAATGTGACAGATCGTTGCGTGTAACATACACCTCAATTTCTCTATGTATTTTGGCATAGTCAGTAATCTGCTTGAGTTGCTCGACATTATCTGTTATCAATTGTAAACCATTATCTAGGTCTTTTTCATGCTCTTTAAAGTAAAAATACCACTTCGGTGGAGGCAAGTAACCGAGCTCGTTCAAAGCCGTTTCCAAAAGTTTAGTTGAAAATTCATCGGCCTCAACGCAGTCAATAAACGTCAACAAACCTTGAGTGTACATTCTGTAAGCGCCCTGAAAATGTCCGGCGTGACGGAAAGCAACACTAAACATCCAGGGTACTTCTGCGTATATTTTCTCAGTTGATGGTTCTTCATTTGGAGACCGAAAATACCAAAAATGTTCATTCAAAACCATTTTCAGAAAACTAATGACGAAGATATATGAAAAAGTTGAGAATGTGGTGAGAATGTGAAGTGTTGATAATTCTATCTTACAGTTACACTATTTATAAATAAACAGATAAGGAAATCATGGAAATCAAGGACAATCTTATCCAAAAAGATAAGATATCTTATCTCAAAAAGATAATAAGTTATCCAGATCGTTATCCAAAAATTACAAAAAATCCAGAAAATCTTAAAAATGTCATAAAAGCTTATCTGAAAAATCTAAAAAATCTTATTTTGAAAAATCCGAAAATGGTAATTTACGACTAGTGACCAAGACTTACGACCAGTGAACAAGAGTTACGACTAGTGAACATCAGTTGCGACTATTAACTCGCTCATCGTTAATCGTTACTCGTTCATCGTAAACGGGTCGCGGGTCGCAGGTCGCATGATGCGACTGGCGATCGGTGAACGGGTCATGTTGCGGCTTGGCTTGTCTTTTACTCGGTAACCACTTTGGTCGCGGGTCGCATTGGTCGGGGCGCGGGTCGCATTGGTCGGGGCGCAGGTCGCATGATGCGACCTGCGATCGGGTAGGGTAAATCGGCAATTTTTTTTAGAAGTGGCAAAACGAAATATACGTTCCAAAAAAGTGACATTTTTATTAATTTTCCTTTTATCAACAAATAAACTTCAGAGAAGATCTATTTTAGGTACAAGTATATATATAGCCTTACAAGATACGATAAAAATTGAATGAGTAAACGAATCATGAACAACAACATTACAACAACTCACGTGCGCACACGTGACCTTCAATCTTCTCCTTCATTGTCTTCACTAGTTCACTCTGCAAACAAATTTCCTTCACGACACTGTAACAACGGCGCACCGTCACCGCAGCAGATTTAACCTCCATTTCTCCCCTTAAACCCTAAAATCCCAAATTAACTTACTCTCGAAACCTACATTTTCGCAAAAATACATGCGTAGATTATGACTGCAAAAAGGAGATTTCTACCTATTAGACGTCAAATTCCACCATTAGTTTCAAACTTTTTAAAGCTATTCTTTATCTTATTTTGTTTCGTTATTGCTTTCGGACTATTTTCTCAATTTAAACTTCAGTCGCCATCTATAGCTACTGAATTTGGATTTAATGAGTTCCTTATGGATAATTATCGTATGAAGATTGCTTTCCTGTTTCTCGTTCGTGATAATATTCCTCTTGATTTCCTCTGGCACAATTTCTTCAAGGTTCGTTTGTTTTGAGCTTTAATTGTTGATTATATGATAATAATTAGCTTACTGAATGCTGTTTAAGATTAATTATTAGGTTTGTGATATAATGCTCCTTCAAATTTAGGATTTCGAGCTTACAAAATGTACATTGTAATGAACTTTATATGAACTTAAGGCTATGTGTGTTTATCTTGTGCCTCTAATTAGGTTAAACTTTAAAGTTGAGATATAGTAATTGCACATTCTGAAGTTGATGTAACTGATATATACATACAGAATGCAGATCCTGAAAATTTTACGATATACATACACTCAAAGCCTGGTTTGGTGTTCGATGAATCAGTTACTAGATCTGTCTACTTCCACAATCGACAGTTGGAAAACTGTATTGAGGTAACTGATCTGAGACACTGTTATGAATTTATTTATCTTGTTTTAAACTGTAACTTGATGTTACTGTACAGGTGGGCTGGGGTAAGCCGACTATGATTGAAGCTGAGAAGCTGTTGTTTAAGGCTGCACTTGACGATATAAGCAATCAGATATTTGTTCTCGTCTCTGACAGGTTTCTTTCATTGGTAGATTATATAATGTCTTATGTTGTCATTCTTGATATGATATGTAGAAAACCTGTTCTATAATGTTTATACAGTCATAATCATATTTGGGGAACCACGCCTATAGTCTTATAAGTTGGTTTTCTTTTCAGTTGCGTCCCACTATACGATTTCAGTTACATATACACATATCTCATGTCATCACCAAGAAGCTTCGTGGACAGGTACAATGTTATGTCTAGGAGAATTTGCAATTATTGGATGGATGCTCAGTTTTACAAATTTTGAATTGAACATTTGAACTCGAGTTTTTTATCTATGTATTTATTTGTATTCAGCTTTATTGATGATGCAACTGAAAAACGCTATAATCCAGAGATGTCCCCTGACATACCTGAAGACAAATGGCGGAAGGGATCCCAGGTCATTTTGTTTTCTAGTTCTTTTGACATGGATTAGGACATTAGGTTTACTATGGTCGAAATAATAAATCAGGATATTTGTGTTGTTAATGATAGCTTTGAACTTGTGTCATCACTCGTATAATTATATGACCGACAAAGCCTTCTTTATGGTATATTCGTCATTTCTATAACATTTTGTTTGGTTTAAGAGTGTGGGAATGGGGAGAATTGGGATGGAAATGATAATTGGTGTTTGGAGAAAAATTTGTATGCCTCTCCTTCCTGGGGATTGCATTTCCTTAGACACTCATTAATGTGTTCCATATAAAAATTTCTAAAGTTTTAATTGTTTAGCTCTTGGATATAATCATCATCATATAATATAAATGCAAAATTAAATTTTCATATTCCTGTAAACCTATGCATCAAGTTTCTTAGCTGTAGCTAAATTGAAACCATTACATGATTTCAGTGGATCACATTGGTCAGAAGGCATGCAGAGGTGGTTGCATATGATCATGTTATATTCCCGATCTTTAACAAACACTGCAAGGTAGAGATGACGATACCTCTGAGGTTTTGTGATGTTCACTAGATTGAAGGTTTAATTTGCTTCTTGAAAAATCAATAACATCTATCTGGATTAAACCTCTATGTCAAATAGTCAACCTCAACACAACAATCACATGTTTACCAAAACGAGAAGTTTGTGACTTGTTTTAGTAGGCTCATTTTAGTTGTATACTTATAATTATCTTTAATAGGTCAAGCGGGTAAAATTAAATAAAGAGGTTAGCTAAAAAGGAAACAGGTCAAATGTATCAAAATGTATCAAAATGGATCAAGTCACCCAAAGTGTATTTGTAATGCAAACAATCTTATGGATTATTGTTACAAAAAGTTAAGACTATTATAACATATACAGAGATGTATTTAACACAATCTTGCAATCTTCTTGCACATACTCTTGCAAGAGAGTATTTGACACAATAATTATGTGCAATACAAAATTAATTTATTGGAAAAAAAGTATTTGGGTGTCAACCCTGATCCACTCTGTACCTAAAACTACCCATTTTGATGTGTTACCCAAACTACCGGACCCACTTATTTTGCCACTTCTAAGTTTTTTTTATCTTGAGCATGTTACTCTGTTCTGATCTTTATATCCTATTAGTCTATTACCATGTCTATTTATACATTCTTTTACTTCCTCTTAATAGCGGCGTCCACTTCTAGACTTGAGCAAGGGAAATGAGTCTCTTGTAAGCATACATTTTCACGTACATATATTGAATTTCATTGTTGCTGGTTATCTTGATTCCTAAGAAGTTAACTGGTTTAATCTACTATTTATTAATCGCAGATTGAGCAGCAGCAACACAATTGTATCCCAGATGAACATTATGTGCCCACCTTACTTGCAGTAAGCAAAATGTTGATGCTGTGCCTCTTAGCAATATTTTATAATTGTTTGATCATGCTATACACTTCAGCTATCTTTGTCATTCTGAATATACTGTATCATTTTTAGAGGGGGAAAATGAGTGGCTTGTGTAACGGTAGATTGCGTAAGCCTTGTACATGCTGAAACAGGACGGGTCAGGTCGTACTGGTTTGAAACAATTATAGAAGTTCTATTTTTTGTATAACTAATTAGTGTGTCAATTATTAATTTCATAATCTAGGTTTTTTAATTATATGATTTAGGAGGTTTATATGCATTAAAAATGCACTTTGGATGAGTTTCACCCCGTTTGACTATTTGACTTTATCTTTTTAAGCTAATCTTATGATTTTACCTGATTCACCCGTGAAAGATAAACGTAACCCTACTCGACGCATTCGAGTGTAAATAATTCGAAAGTGCCACCTCTAGTTATTTTGTAAACCTAGATTTTTAGTAACTCTTTTTTAGAGAACACTGAAAACTGAGTACCTCAGACACTCAAAATTATATAAATATAGCCAAATTTCTTGTGATGTTTATATCATTCAAGACCTGAGAATTAATCTTTGTTAACAATCTTTATGATAAGATGCGAGGCATTGAAGAGGAATTAGAGCGAAGAACGTTGACTTATTCTTTATGGAATCAGTCTACTGAAACGATGAATACACAAGCTTGGCACCCTGTAACATTTGGCTATGCAACTGCCAGCCAGAAAAATATTAAAGATATCAAGGTAATTAAATTGTTCCAAGTCATTCATTAACCCAGAAATTCTCATCTTCAATTGCTAGTTTTTTTTTCAAATATTTGTTACTCATTTCTGCTAAATATGAGGAATTCTGCAGGATATTGACCATATTTATTTCAAATCTGAGAACCGGACAGAATGGTGTGGTACTAAATCTAATAGCGGTCATTGTTACTTATTTGCTAGGAAGTTCTCTCGTGGCGCAGCTATGCGCCTTTTGACTAATGGGGTGGTTGGTCCATATGATCCCAACACATTGTTCTTAGACCGGACTTAGACTCGTATTCTTATTTTGTCATTGGAGGCAAACATAGAAGATTGTTGTAACAGATGTATACTTTGAGGTGTTGTAAATATCGAGGCGGTTGCAGATATACCAAACAACTGTGTTTTTTGTGTAATTCGGGGTTTTTTTGTGCCAACATTGTGTAGAATTGAAAGATGAAACTAGTGGTGGCAAAAGATGAGAGGAGTTGGGTAACAGGTCAAAACTCGTTATTATTTAGTGCGTTGTAATGGGATGGTTCGGGCTAGCAAGATTGACCAACTTGGGTTTTCCATCAGGGAAAATGATTGGTGGACATAATTTGATAAGACTAAAAATGGACCTAAAGATATGATTGGTTAGTTTTAAAAAATCATTGGATGAGATTAAGAAAGAGAAAAAACTTAACCAATCAAAAAATTAGGCCTATATTTAGGTCTTTGTAAGTAGGTCTATTTTTTTTTTGAAAGGCAGTAGAGTGATCCCGGGCGGTTACGGCCACTAGGCAAGCTAGTGGACTCGATGCGCTGGCGAGGTCACTATCCCCCACTGCTTCTAGAAGGAAAAACCCCACAAGGTTCCGAGCGAGGCTCGAACCTGGGCCTTGTGGGTAAAACTCCACTGCATCAAACCAGCTAGGCTGGCCATCATTTGCTTAAGTAGGTCTATTTAACATTACTTTTCCATTAGAGTTTCATATGAACTACATAAATTTCCTCTCTTCCATGCATATGTGTGTGTGCGCGTGTCTGCGTGTTTTCTGTTAGAGTGTCGAGACAACTATCAGTAAAAGAAAAAAGACTGAAGGCGTTCTATTTTTGTTGTTAAACTAACATAGTAACATGGCTGCTGAATGAAGTAAAAGCTCTGAAAAAATTATCACCAAAAGTTCAAACTGTGTAGTGCTTGTTTCGACCAGTTTCCAAACCCATGTCATCAACTAGATAAAACTTTGAAGTTGGATCGTTGAATAATGATCGTACATGTCTAATAAATCAACTTATTAATGTTTAACTTATTTTTGAGCTGACATATGTATTGAACATTTTTTTATCGGTTCTATTGAATTTGCCATGTTATAATTAGACCCGCTAAAAAGTTCGTATTTCAATCCTTTATCTAAAAATTCGATTCAGAATTCTTTGAAAATTCGAATATCCGAAAATTCAGATATCCGTAGTTTTTATTCGGCTATTGATTTTCAGATAGTTCGGATAACTTGAATATCCGATTTCTCAAAACTAAAAAAAAAAAAAAAATCTAATTTCTTTCTTGAGATTATTAAATATACAAAAGATATATAAAATATATTAGTGATCTCTTCTTTATATTTTCAACTAGTGAAATTGCATGCCGTGCGATGCACGGCCCCCTATCAGAAACGTTAATGTTGATTTTCTTACAATGTTAGATGTATATTATATTTAAGATTGATACTTAATCGAAACGAAAAACGTCTATAACTTCTTCTCCACTATTACCACCACGATAACATACATCAACACTTTTAGTAAAGCATTCGATAGATCTTAAGAATTATGTAGTATCAAAAACGAATCAAATATAATGTGCATGATTTAAAAGCTATATTTGTTATGTTAGTTTAGATGAAGCAGATAAAAAGTGAAGTGTTTGGTTAAAAAAAAATTGAAGATGTCTAAACAAAACACTATATATAAGTATTCGTGCTTTATATCACTACCGATATGTAATAGTAATATCATTTTACACATATATAAAAGAAAGCGTACTTTTTTATCTTTCTTAAGGATGAAATTATAATTCTTTTTGAAAACATGTTTACATATCATTCTATATAAGTTAACATGTTCATAATGAGTAATTTGAATGTGCATCTAACATTTCGGCCTTTGATCTAACGGTATCGTGGTGACTCTTTTAACCAAATGGTTGGGGGTTTAAGTCCCGGGGATAGATTACATATAAATATATACGTGACAAAAAATTAATACAAAAATTACAATTTTAATAATATTAAACAAACTTTGCTAAAAAACGCTAAAATACATATTCAACAAGTGAGTGCTTAATAAGACATGAATACGACAATATTTTGAAATAGGTTAACCAAAATTTGTTAAAAAAATGTAAAGATAAAAAAGGAGTAGATGTATGAAAAATGTAAACTTGAAAATGATAAATATTATAGAGATAATTTATTATTATAATTATATGTATTATGTTAGAAGAAAATTGATAAATTTAAATAAAAAAATAAAATAAAAAGACTTGGTGATGTGTCACCTAAAGTGAGCACATGAGCTTTTTTTATATATAAATTAAGATAAGATAAGATACATTAACTCATTTACTAAAGTTTTAATTACGTGATGCATTTTTTTACATATTTAGTGCGTTTCCAGTTGCGTTTCCCGTCGAGAACGCCGTCGGACGGCATTCCCCCGCATCGAAACGGTGTTCCTTACGGCGTTCTCAACGGCTTTCTCGGTCACTGTCCAAATCAAAACGCCGCTTTTCTTGTTTGTTAGTTTTCTAAATAAAAAATGTGAGCCGAAGGAAGCTAAAAATGGGGGAAGAAAAGAAAACGATGAAGAATTGGAGAAGGGAAATGCTTGGATCACAAAATATTTACAAAATTATGTTCACAAAATGGGTTGGACGAATCAAGTGAAGGTAGAGAAATATGAGAGAGAAACAAGAAAATAATATGATTGGTGGAACTTATTTGCCAACTCATTTTATGAAAGTTTCTTTGTAAAATTTATGTGAGATAGGTGTCGGAGAAAAAGAAAGGGAAGTGGAAATTAGGGTTTCTTGTTGTAACACCCCCATAAGACCCGTACCTGGACCACGTGCGGGCAGTGTTACTGTAACATCCTCTCCGGTAGCCTGGTATTTTTCTATTTATAATTGCGTATTTAATAGTTTTAAATAATTTTGCGATATAATTGTTTAATTGTGAAAGTTGGCGAAATAGGTCTTAGGACTTATTGTGGATAATGAAATGTTGCTTGAATTAAATTATGAAAGTTGACGGTAAAATAAAATAAATTTCCCGCAATTGATTTTTAGGTTCCAGTCGATAGATTTAGAGCGGGTATAAAATAACCACAATGTAAATCATTTAAATGATGGACCGATCTTTGGATTATCACTTTACCAATTCCTTTCCCAATTTCTCTTTCAACTAAACACATAAACCCTAACTTAAAACTTGGATTAAATCATCAAATGGAATTGTGATCTTCTACTTGTTTCATCATCACCATCACCTAGCTCTTCATATCTTGATCTTCCATTAATTGTAAGTGAGTTATTTACTTTTAAACTCAAATGTTAAATAGAAATGAAATTGATGAATTGAATGATTCTTGTAAGTTTATATAGTGATTGTTTGTGTTATATGATGATGTGTGGTAATATTGGGGATGTTTGTAGCATTAGAATTGAGTTTGATGAGCTTGAATAATGAAAATGGAGTTAGGGTTCATTCAGGTCTGTTCTTGAGCTGAAGAACAGATGAACGCGATCCCGGCTACGATTCCGGATCGCGTTCCCTTGTTATTAACGTCTTAGTCGAGTTTTGGCCTTGGAAACGCGATCCAGGCCAAGTATCCGGATCGCGTTTGTCAGTGTTTTTCGGTGACAGAAATTTTTCCTAAGGACGAATGCGATCCAGCCCTAACTAGTCAGGATCGCGTTTGCATAGTTAATTTTGATGGATTTTGTAAATTTCAAAAATGCATAGGGGTTTAGAAGGTGGTGTTTATAGTGGCACTTATTGGATGCTATTGTGGTATTTTGTAAAAATGCTTATTTTTTTATTTACAAATTATGAGACAAAGTACTAACTTATGTTGATTATTGATTCTCAGATTCTCCGAAAGATAAGTGATCTCTGGAATCAGAGATTTTGAAGGCAAAGGTATCGGTGAGTGGATTCAAAACTCACCATTTGGCTTAGTTGTAATCATTTGATTACAACGGGTAAACGTAGACTTGATTATTGAGTTGATTAGTTGTTATTGTTGATCATATGCCTATATGTGCTTTGTGTGGCCTTTGTGCATTGTTGTTAATGAGGTCAACGAGTTGATGAACTGTTGGTTGGGCTAGTGTGTTGTTGTGTGAATGGTACAGGGATGTACTTCATTTGTTGTGTGTGCTGAATTGTACCTAAGTATAATAAACACTAGCTATCGGTCTCGTCCGTTATGGCCATACGGATATGTTTGGATAAGTGATCTTGGGGAGCCGCCCGGGTACTAAGGTTATCCCCGGATCCGCCGATCCTCATTAAGTTGTTGTTGACTGTTGTGTTTGCGAATATTTGTTGTAGTTAATTGGTTTAGCTAAGTTGAATGTGGGGAGTTGGATTTACTCACTTAGCTATGTGCTAATCCCTCGTTGTTACTTCCTGCAGACTTTTGTTTATGCATGCGGGTGGGTAGCAGGAAGGTCAAACCTTGGAAGCATGGAATGTTTGATATTCAAGCTACTCTGATTATTTTTGTAACAACTCAGTTTAGTTTATATAATACCCCGACATGCTAGTCTTTTGAACAAGTTTTAAATCGTAGTAACTTAATCATCTAAACTGTTTTGGTACTTTGGAAAAATATGTAATGAAGTATTGTGTTTTATTTACTTACGCTTCCGTATTATCTATAATATTATTATTATGGAATGAGGGGTGTTATAAATTGGTATCAGAGCATAGTTTTGGGAAAATTGTTCATTGTTGAATGATCAATCTCAAAACTTGAGCGTGATATATCAAACATTCTTGGGTATGGGATTAGTATTGGTGGAGGTAGTTAGTATTGAGATGCTAACGATTAACAAAGTTCAAGTGTTGTGTTGAATTTCAGAAATGGCAGATAACGAACCACCGACCACCAACCCCAACAATGCCTCCAGGATCGTCGCTCCTCAAATCGGGACTCATACCGAGCAACATGATCATAATGGTACTTCTCAACCAACCGGACAACAATCTAACCGAGATGAGTATATTCATGAGATGGAAGACGAGTTGGTATTCCTTAGGGAATTCAAGAGGAAAGCTGAGGAAGCTGCGACTAGGCAGTTATTTCAGCAAGCCCCAGTCTTTGGTTCTGGTTCATCCTCTCAATCAGAAAAGAAGTGTTCATACAAGACTTTTATGGCTAGTCGACCACCGAAATTTCAGGGAAGTAAAAATCCAACAATAACTTTGAATTGGCTTAGGGATATGGAACGCAAATTTGATGTGACTTGCTGTGATGAGGAACTTAAAGTCAAATATGCGGTTCAATGTATGAAGGATGATGCCATGGTTTGGTGGGATTCCATTACCGGTCATTTCACTCAACAACAGAAAGAAGCTATTAGTTGGTCTCAGTTTCATCAAGTTGTTCGTAACCAATACTGTTCGGATTTTGATATTGCTAGGATTCGAAGAGAGTTTGTGAATCTTCGATTAAATGATGACATGACTATTGATGAATTGATTGCGCAGTTTACGGATAAGCTTAGGTTCGTGCAACAATGGGTTCCGGATGAGAAAACTCAAATGGAACAATTTGTGGATGCTTTACCGGATAACTACCGTACAGTTGTGAGATTGGCTAAGGATTTATCGCATGCTTTTAACCTCGCGCGGTCTGCCGATAGTGATTTGAGAGGTTTGCGATTATGGCAAGGAAGGGATACAAGTTTCTTTAAAGCAAGAACTGAATCGTCGGGTAAGAATAAATCCAAATGGCAAGGGAATAGGCCAGGTGGTAAGAAATTTGTTGGAAGAAGTAGTTCTTCTGGAAGTTTTAATAGTTCCAACTGGTGTAGTTCGTGTAGGTCTTGGCATGATGGTCCGTGTACGGCTAAGACAAACAAATGTTTGAAGTGTGGTGAATTAGGTCATGAGATAAAAAGTTGCCGTTATCCAAATTTTGTTTGTTGGACTTGTAAGAAAGAAGGGCATAGGGTTGGTCAATGTCCGGAGGCAAGGTCGACGGGGTCAGGTTCGGTCGGGAGTTCGGGATCTTCCGGTCAGAAAAGAAAGAACCCTCCTCCAGCAACTAGTAGGGCTTTTCAGATGACGGTTGATGAGGCCGTGCGTACTGAAGATGTTATCACTGGTACATTTCTTATAAACTCTGTACCTGCACGTGTATTGTTTGATTCGGGTGCTAATTGTACTGTAACACCCTGTTTCTGGGCCTGGAAATAAATAGTATTTTTATAAGTTTGGTTGGTTTATTTAATAATAAACAAGTAAAAGAGCCTCAATTTTTACAGTGACTAATAAATTATTGCTTGTTTTAATTTATTAAAGATGACGGTAAAATAAAAGTATTTTGATTTACGGGTATTTTTGGGTTCCAGACAATAGGCTAGGAACGGGTATAAATTATACTGTGTTGTAAAAGGGGCGGTGGGATTAAATTGTGTGGACCGACTTATTTCATTTCACCTACTTTCCTTTGTGTTCTTGAAAAACTCTCATTCTCTCATCTCTTTGGAATTAATCAAGAACAAACATTGAGATTGAATCTAGCTTGTGAAAATCTGAGTTTCATCATCTTCTCTATCATCTTCCTCATTTGATAGTAAGTAATTTAGTGTTCTTGACTATATTTCATGAAATTGGTAAAATGATGAACATATGTGATTAGTGTAAATTGAAGATTGGAAATCGTATGTGGTAATTACTTGTTAATTATTCAGTGAAATGAGTTGATTGCATGATGATAATATGGTAGGAATTGCTAGTGTTCTTCAAGTTATTTGTTAGTTAGGGTTTGGTGATTTTAGAGATATAAATGAAGATTGCATGATGGAATATGATGTTAAATAGGTTGTTTGATGTTGGTATATGTTAGTGTATGTTTATATGTCGTTTTTATTGCAAATAATCGAAGTATAGAAGTGTAGAATTGAGATTTGGGTGTTAAAGCCCGTAAGTTGTTTTGCTGTTTCTGCTGCTGCTGATATTATGATCAAGCCGGCGGCTTCATGTGGTCAGCCGGCGGGTTAGGACCTCAAGCCGGCGGTCTGAATTGGCTTATTTAGGTGATTTAAGTTCTGATGCTGAAAATGTTAATTTACCCGGCGGGCCAGGGTGCCAAGCCGGCGGCTTCCCTGCCCAAGCCGGCGGTTTCTGGGTGGTTTCCAGCAATTTCATTTCTTTTGTTTTGTATGATTAAATGTTAAAGATATATGATGTGTGATACGTGTTATATGGTATAGTATATAAGATATATGTTAGATGATATTGAAATACGTTATATGAGATCTTGATATAAGTATTGTGATTTGTGTTGAACGTTTACTGACTTGGTGTTGTTGTTGTTTCCAGATAAGCGGACGGCCACTCAGTAAGATAAGACCTCTGAGTTGGCGATCAGGCGTGAATATTTTGGTGAGTGGAATTGTAGTCCTCGGTTCCACCCAGTTGTAACGGGTTCGGTTACAACGGGTAACCAGGATAGTTTATATCAGTAGGTTGTTGTTATCGGTCGTACCGGTACCAGTCTTGTCTGTTTGTTTATATTGCTGATTATATGAGTTGTTGTGTGATTGTTGTTGAATTGTTGATCTGTTGTGAACAGTTGTGAACTGTTGCTTGTTGTTGTGTGTTTTTGCATTGTGAATGCAATATGGTTGTTTTCAGAGGTCAACTGTTGTTGGTTGGGTTTGGGTACTACTGTGTAGTTGTCGAGGTTTCTTTGAGACACATAGTTGAGAACAAGCCTAGTCAGTGAAGGTAGTACTCAAGCTATCGGTTGATTACTGGGAATGGCGTTGCGCCCAGTAGTCGTGGTTTCTGGATTGGGTGGATACCAGGAACCGCCGGTCCTCTTGACGTTATGTGCTTATGTGTTCTATTTGCTGTTGTTGCCTAGTTGTAAGACTTGTTATGAGTGGGTTGAATCGTCGGTTACGGTTCCATTCACTTAGCGTGAGCTAATCCCCTCGTTGTTTAATGTTTTGCAGATTGTGGTTAGTTGATGTAGATGTAGATGTTCGGGTTGTTGATGTTGACTGGAAGTTTGACTAAAGCTTGGCGCAACTCTGATCTTTTGTGGATGTCTTTTGAAAAATGTTTTATCTAAGGCCGTTTTGTGTTAATATGGGTTGTAACTAATATGGTTGTAAATGCTTAACTAATGTAGCGATCTTTTGTAGTCGTTAAACTGGGAAGCTTTGTAAGTCGGTAAATCTTTTGTTTTGGGTGACTTACGCTTCCGATTTTCCAAATATAATATATAAATGATATGTTTTGGTTTGCGTGAAAGGTCGGGCCTTACAAGTTGGTATTAGAGCATAGGTTTGGGTGAATTGGGCATTTGCGAATGTTCAATCCCAAATCTATTTGGTGTTAGTCAAACTTTTCGGTTTGTGGGATTAGCTTTTGGTTGGGGATTGGTTAGTATAGGTGATACTAACGATTAACAAGTTGCAAGTTGTGCTTTGGTTGTGAGTACAGGAATGGCAGATGATGAGAATACGACTCCCAATAATGCTACTAGAACGGAGCTTCCACCTCCGGAAATTAATAATGTTAATCAAGGTGGTACTTCAAATGTTCATCATGATGAAGCTAGTCAAGAGGATTATGTGTTGCATATGGAGGATGAGGTTATAAGACTTAGAAAGATAGAACAGTTGTATTTGGAGTTACAATCTAGGGTAGCTCAGCAAACGTATCAGTCTCCTCCTCCACCTCAGCAGAATAGGTTGTGTTCATTTAAAACTTTTAAGGCATGTGGACCCAAAGACTTTGAGGGAGGTAATGATCCGATAGTGACACTGAATTGGTTAAGGGACACCGAGAGGAAATTTGATGTGTGTCAGTGTGAAGATGAGTTAAGAGTTAAGTATGCGGTTCAATTATTGAAAGGTCAAGCGATGAATTGGTGGGATTCTGCGACTGCACAAATGACACCTGAGCAGAGATCTAGAATTACTTGGGCTGAGTTTCATAGAGAGATTAGTAAGCAATTCTGCTCTGAGTTTGATATGCTTAGACTTAGGCAGGAGTTTCTGGATTTGGAGTTTTCTGAGAAAATGACAATGGATGAGCTTATCAATCAATTCACCGATAAGTTAAGATTTGTTCAACAATGGGTTCCTGACGAGAGGACTAGGATTACCCATTTTGTTAAGACTTTACCACCACAGTACCGGACATCAGTGAGGTTGGCACGTTCTTTGACGGAGGCTTTTGAGTTAGCTAGGTCGGTGCATAGTGACAATCAAGCATGGGAAAAGTTGGGTAAGAATAAGTCTGTGCAACAATCTAAGAGTGGTACTACTGGAAATAAGAGTCAGAACCGAAGGATTGAGTTTAGTGAGGGCTCGGTGGGTAGTGATCCAAACCCTTGGTGTGCCAATTGTAGGTCGAGGCATTCGGGTCCATGTACTCCTCAAACATTAAGGTGCATAAAGTGTGGAGCATTGGGGCATGGTAGTAGAGATTGTACTTTTCCTCAGTCTGTGTGTTGGAACTGCAAGAAAGAGGGTCATCGGGCAGGTCAATGTTCGGAATATGTTAGACAAGGTTCGGGTTTAGCTGGAAGTTCGGGTTCTGGTTCGGGTTCTGCATCATCGGTTGGGCAAAAGAGAAAGATGGCGCCTGCTAGAGCTTTTCAAATGACAGTGGGAGATCAAGTGACTGTGGGAGAATTGCTCGAAGTGAATAACCAAGGTAGATTCTATATTGACTTTGATGTAATATAGTTTATAGTATTGTATGCTTATGTGTAATTGTAGCGTTTGGTCTAATTATATGTAGGATTGGATTTCGGGGACGAAATCCTCTAAGGGGGGAAGATTTGTAACACCCTATTTCTGGGCCTGGAAATAAATAGTATTTTTATAAGTTTGATTGGTTTATTTAATAATAAACAAGTAAAAGAGCCTCAGTTTTTACAGTGACTAATAAATTATTGCTTGTTTTAATTTATTAAAGATGACGGTAAAATAAAAGTATTTTGATTTACGGGTATTTTTGGGTTCCAGACAATAGGCTAGGAACGGGTATAAATTATACTGTGTTGTAAAAGGGGCGGTGGGATTAAATTGTGTGGACCGACTTATTTCATTTCACCTACTTTCCTTTGTGTTCTTGAAAAACTCTCATTCTCTCATCTCATTGGAATTAATCAAGAACAAACATTGAGATTGAATCTAGCTTGTGAAAATCTGAGTTTCATCATCTTCTCTATCATCTTCCTCATTTGATAGTAAGTAATTTAGTGTTCTTGACTATATTTCATGAAATTGGTAAAATGATGAACATATGTGATTAGTGTAAATTGAAGATTGGAAATCGTATGTGGTAATTACTTGTTAATTATTCAGTGAAATGAGTTGATTGCATGATGATAATATGGTAGGAATTGCTAGTGTTCTTCAAGTTATTTGTTAGTTAGGGTTTGGTGATTTTAGAGATATAAATGAAGATTGCATGATGGAATATGATGTTAAATAGGTTGTTTGATGTTGGTATATGTTAGTGTATGTTTATATGTCGTTTTTATTGCAAATAATCGAAGTATAGAAGTGTAGAATTGAGATTTGGGTGTTAAAGCCCGTAAGTTGTTTTGCTGTTTCTGCTGCTGCTGATATTATGATCAAGCCGGAGCTTGATCACTGAAGCCGGCGGCTTCATGTGGTCAGCCGGCGGGTTAAGACCCCAAGCCGGCGGTCTGAATTGGCTTATTTAGGTGATTTAAGTTCTGATGCTGAAAATGTTAATTTACCCGGCGGGCCAGGGTGCCAAGCCGGCGGCTTCCCTGCCCAAGCCGGCGGTTTCTGGGTGGTTTCCAGCAATTTCATTTCTTTTGTTTTGTATGATTAAATGTTAAAGATATATGATGTGTGATACGTGTTATATGGTATAGTATATAAGATATATGTTAGATGATATTGAAATACGTTATATGAGATCTTGATATAAGTATTGTGATTTGTGTTGAACGTTTACTGACTTGGTGTTGTTGTTGTTTCCAGATAAGCGGACGGCCACTCAGTAAGATAAGACCTCTGAGTTGGCGATCAGGCGTGAATATTTTGGTGAGTGGAATTGTAGTCCTCGGTTCCACCCAGTTGTAACGGGTTCGGTTACAACGGGTAACCAGGATAGTTTATATCAGTAGGTTGTTGTTATCGGTCGTACCGGTACCAGTCTTGTCTGTTTGTTTATATTGCTGATTATATGAGTTGTTGTGTGATTGTTGTTGAATTGTTGATCTGTTGTGAACAGTTGTGAACTGTTGCTTGTTGTTGTGTGTTTTTGCATTGTGAATGCAATATGGTTGTTTTCAGAGGTCAACTGTTGTTGGTTGGGTTTGGGTACTACTGTGTAGTTGTCGAGGTTTCTTTGAGACACATAGTTGAGAACAAGCCTAGTCAGTGAAGGTAGTACTCAAGCTATCGGTTGATTACTGGGAATGGCGTTGCGCCCAGTAGTCGTGGTTTCTGGATTGGGTGGATACCAGGAACCGCCGGTCCTCTTGACGTTATGTGCTTATGTGTTCTATTTGCTGTTGTTGCCTAGTTGTAAGACTTGTTATGAGTGGGTTGAATCGTCGGTTACGGTTCCATTCACTTAGCGTGAGCTAATCCCCTCGTTGTTTAATGTTTTGCAGATTGTGGTTAGTTGATGTAGATGTAGATGTTCGGGTTGTTGATGTTGACTGGAAGTTTGACTAAAGCTTGGCGCAACTCTGATCTTTTGTGGATGTCTTTTGAAAAATGTTTTATCTAAGGCCGTTTTGTGTTAATATGGGTTGTAACTAATATGGTTGTAAATGCTTAACTAATGTAGCGATCTTTTGTAGTCGTTAAACTGGGAAGCTTTGTAAGTCGGTAAATCTTTTGTTTTGGGGGACTTACGCTTCCGATTTTCCAAATATAATATATAAATGATATGTTTTGGTTTGCGTGAAAGGTCGGGCCTTACATGTACTTTCATTTCTGTACAATTTTGTGATAAGTTGAAATTAGCCCCTACTGTGATAACAAAGCCTATAGAAGTAGAAATAGTTAGTGGTAAGTTAGTTCCTGTTACCACCTCGGTGACCGGAGTTAATATTACTATTGATGATCATGTTTTTCCTATTTCCTTCTTGTTGATGCCAATCCCTAGTTTCGATGTAATAATTGGTATGGATTGGTTGAGTCAGAATAAGGCTAGTATTGATTGTCACCAGAAGTTGGTTAGGATCCCAATCTCCGAAGGGTCATATGTTGCGGCTCGAGGAGAACGGGATGGTGTAGCTATTCCTTTGATTTCGTTGATGAAAGCTAGGAAGTCATTGTCAAAAGGTTGTGAGTCATACCTAGCCTATGTAGTCGATGCCAAATTAGAAATGAAAACTGTTTCGGATGTTCCTGTTGTTTGTGAGTACCCTGATGTGTTTCCCGATGAATTGCCTGGGTTACCACCAGTTAGGGAAGTAGAATACAGAATTGATCTTGTTTCGGGCTCATCTTCGATTGCTAAAGCTCCCTATAGATTAGCTCCTTCTGAGATCCGTGAAATGATGAATCAAATTCAGGAGTTGTTGGATAAAGGTTTTATCAGACCTAGTTCTTCGCCATGGGGTGCGCCAGTTTTGTTTGTGAAAAAGAAGGACGGGTCATTGCGGATGTGTATTGATTATAGGGAATTGAACAAGAGAACCGTGAAGAATAAGTACCCTCTTCCTAGAATAGATGACTTGTTTGACCAGTTACAGGGTTCTTCAGTGTATTCTAAAATTGATCTGAGGTCGGGTTATCATCAGGTTCGTGTTCGTGAAGAAGATATACCTAAAACTGCTTTCCGAACCAGGTACGGTCATTATGAATTTCTGGTTATGCCTTTTGGTTTGACAAATGCTCCAGCAGTATTTATGGATTTGATGAACCGTGTGTGCCGACCATTCTTGGATAAATTTGTGATTGTTTTCATTGATGATATACTTGTTTATTCGAAATCTGAAACTGAGCATGCCACACATTTGAGATTGGTTCTTGAAACATTGAGACGAGAACAGTTGTATGCAAAGTTTTCCAAATGTGAATTCTGGATTCGAGAAGTTCAGTTTTTGGGTCATGTAATTTGTCGAGATGGTGTGAAAGTGGATCCATCAAAGGTTGCAGCTGTGATGAGATGGAATGCGCCGAAATCTGTTTCTGAGATAAGGAGTTTCCTTGGGTTAGCGGGATATTATCGAAAATTTATCAAGGATTTTTCTAAGATAGCCGGTCCGTTAACCAAACTAACCCGTAAAGATGAGAAGTATGTGTGGACTGATCAACAGGAGCAAGCTTTTCAGACATTGAAACAATTGTTGTGTCAGACACCGATTTTAGCATTACCAGAAGGTACTGATGATTTTGTGGTTTATTGCGACGCTTCATATTCGGGTTTGGGTTGTGTCTTAATGCAAAGGGATAGAGTTATCGCTTATGCTTCTCGACAGTTGAAACCACATGAGAAGAATTATCCTACGCATGATTTAGAACTCGCAGCAGTTGTATTTGCCCTAAAACTTTGGAGACATTACTTATATGGGACTCGATGTGTGGTTTGTACCGATCACAAGAGTTTGCAGTATGTGTTCTCCCAGAAAGAATTGAATATGCGGCAGAGACGATGGTTGGAATTGATAAAAGATTATGACTGTGAAATTAGATACCATCCGGGCAAAGCTAATGTGGTCGCTGATGCCTTAAGTCGAAAGAATACTCCTGATCGAGCTTTCTATTTAAAAGTGAATGTTTCCTCGGATTTAATTGGTCAAATTAAAGTTGTGCAACTTGAAGCATTGAAGGATCAGAATTTGAAATCTGAAATCATGTTAAAACGCAAGGACGAATTAGTTGATGATTCAAGGGGATTAAAGACGTATCAATCTCGTGTTTGGATTCCTTCTATTGGTGGTATTCGGGATTTGATTTTGAATGAAGCTCATAAGTCACGAATGTCTATTCATCCGGGTAGTACTCGAATGTATAATGATTTGAAACCGTTGTATTGGTGGCCAACGATGAAAACCGACATTGCGAAGTTTGTGGGATCTTGTCATATTTGTGCTCAGGTTAAGGCGGAACATCAAAACCATATGGGTCGCTAAAACAGTTGGAAATACCCGAGTGGAAATGAGATCATATAACTATGGATTTTGTGACTAAGCTACCGCGTACTGCTCGAGGCAATGATATGATTTGGGTTATAGTGGATCGATTGACAAAGAGCGCGCATTTTCTTGCTACGAGTGAGACCGCTTCGTTGACTAAACTTGCTCAATTGTATGTTAACGAAATCGTTTCCAGATATGGTATTCCCTTATCGATTGTGTCAGATAGAGATACTCGTTTTGCTTCTCGTTTTTGGCAAAGTCTGCAACAAGAGTTGGGTACACGTGTAAATCTTAGCACAGCTTATCATCCTCAGACAGACGGTCAGTCAGAACGTACAATTCAAACTTTAGAGGATATGCTTCGTGCTTGCATTCTGGAATATGGAGGTTCATGGGATTCACATCTCCCATTGGTTGAGTTTACTTATAACAATTCGTACCATTCTAGTATCGGGATGCCTCCATATGAAATGTTGTATGGTCGTCGTTGTCGTACACCTATTTGTTGGTTAGAGGCAGGTGAGAAACAGTTTGCTGGACCCGATATTGTACAAATAACCGCGGATAAAGTAGCCATTGCACGTGAAAAGTTGAAAGCCGCAAGAGATAGACAGAAACAGTATGCGGATCCTAAAAGATGACCGGTTGTGTTTACCGAAGGTGAATTAGTGTATCTTAAAGTTTCTCCGTGGAAAGGTGTGATTAGATTCGGGAAACGTGGAAAGTTGGCGCCTAGGTACATTGGTCCATTCAAGATTCGACAAGTAGTAAACGATCAGTCAATAGCATTGGATCTTCCTCCAGAGCTCTCTGGTATTCATGATACGTTTAACGTATGTTACTTGAGAAAGTGTAATATAGAGGATCAGTCACAAATTCTTCCATTGCAAGATTTGAGGGTGGATCCAACTCAGAAGTTGATTGAGGAACCGGTAGAAATCCTTGATAGGAAAGTTACCAAACTTAGGAAGAAACAAATCCCGATGGTGTTAATTAAGTGGAAGCATAGTTTAGGTTCCAACCTTACTTGGGAGTCTGAGATGTCAATGAAGTCCAGATATCCTGGATTGTTTGATGGTGTTGAGATTTCGGGGACGAAATCTCCTTAAGGAGGGGAGATTTGTAACATCCTCTCCGGTAGCCTGGTAATTTTCTATTTATAATTGCGTATTTAATAGTTTTAAATAATTTTACGATATAATTGTTTAATTGTGAAAGTTGGCGAAATAGGTCTTAGGACTTATTGTGGATAATGAAATGTTGCTTGAATTAAATTATGAAAGTTGACGGTAAAATAAAATAAATTTCCCGCAATTGATTTTTAGGTTCCAGTCAATAGATTTAGAGCGGGTATAAAATAACCACAATGTAAATCATTTAAATGATAGACCGATCTTTGGATTATCACTTTACCAATTCCTTTCCCAATTTCTCTTTCAACTAAACACATAAACCCTAACTTAAAGCTTGGATTAAATCATCAAATGGAATTGTGATCTTCTACTTGTTTCATCATCACCATCACCTAGCTCTTCATATCTTGATCTTCCATTAATTGTAAGTGAGTTATTTACTTTTAAACTCAAATGTTAAATAGAAAATAAATTGATGAATTGAATGATTCTTGTAAGTTTATATAGTGATTGTTTGTGTTATATGATGATGTGTGGTAATATTGGGGATGTTTGTAGCATTAGAATTGAGTTTGATGAGCTTGAATAATGAAAATGGAGTTAGGGTTCGTTCAGGTCTGTTCTTGAGCTGAAGAACAGATGAACGCGATCCCGGCTACGATTCCGGATCGCGTTCCCTTGTTATTAACGTCTTAGTCGAGTTTTGGCCTTGGAAACGCGATCCAGGCCAAGTATCCGGATCGCGTTTGCCAGTGTTTTTCGGTGACAGAAATTTTTCCTAAGGACGAACGCGATCCAGCCCTAACTAGTCAGGATCGCGTTTGCATAGTTAATTTTGATGGATTTTGTAAATTTCAAAAATGCATAGGGGTTTAGAAGGTGGTGTTTATAGTGGCACTTATTGGATGCTATTGTGGTATTTTGTAAAAATGCTTATTTTATTATTTACAAATTATGAGACAAAGTACTAACTTATGTTGATTATTGATTCTCAGATTCTCCGAAAGATAAGTGATCTCTGGAATCAGAGATTTTGAAGGCAAAGGTATCGGTGAGTGGATTCAAAACTCACCATTTGGCTTAGTTGTAATCATTTGATTACAACGGGTAAACGTAGACTTGATTATTGAGTTGATTAGTTGTTATTTGTGACACCCGGTCAAAATAACCCAAAATTAGCACCTAATTTAAACTTTTAAAACACGTAATTACATACGTGTCAATACTCAAGTACACAAGTATTTATATATATGTATATATATAAACTGAAACGATTAATTAATAATCGCAAATACACGAACCAAACAAAACGTAGAAACCCAAAATAAAAGTTGGTGAGAAACATTTTTAAACAAAGTATTATTATTGAGAATAATAACCACGTACTCTGTTTGAAATTTAAATACATTTTAGATACAGAAAACTATCCGTCAATCGGGACAAAAACAAAGATATATTTTTATATCTCTTTAAAAGTATTTTTATAAAATACTTTGATTGAAAACGTATACGATTACATTTTTAGAAAATTATCATTTTAAAAGATTTTACTATTTTACGATCGGGTATGCGAACACGGGTCGAAAAATACTACCAACCTTCAATAATTGAGGTCGGTATATACACCCGACCTCAATAATTCAAAACACATACGCACACATTTTGATCTCTCTCGGTCTCTTGCTCTCTCCCTCTCTCGGCTTTAATTTCATCAACAACAACAATAACAAACAAGAACAACAAAGATCAGTAACATCATCATCATCATCTAGCTACTTCATCATCATCATCGTGATCTTCATCATCATCAACATCCGTTTCGTTTTCAAAAATTGTAAGGAATCATTTCGTTTTTCTTTTTATTCATGTTTAAAATACGTAGTATAACATGTACTAGCTTGGTATTAAGTTGTTGTTTGCGGAAATAGGATTTAGAACTGGTTTTATATGATTTTCGGATGAACAGACACGAACCAGACAGATGAATCCGGCGGATTCAAGGGAATCCGGCGGATTCCCGCCCAGAAACTTGAACTATCCGGCGGATCCTAATATTGATCCGGCGGATCCTCTTCAAACTCAATGAATCCGGCGGATTCGGGTGAATCCGGCGGATTCCCTTCGAGATCATTGAATCCGGCGGATTCAAACCAATCCGGCGGATTCCCCTCTTTGGACACTGATCCGGCGGATTGTCTAAGGATCCGGCGGATCCAACTCACTTCCAACAAATTTTCGTTTTATAAACTAAGTCTCGATTTGTACAAACACAATACTAATTGTAAACAATACAATGATAAAATATACAAATACATTATACAAAGTATATTTCCTTGGAACATTTGTAATTATATTTTTCAAATATAATTGTAACCCGACACCAACGGGTCTTACACATTTTTCAAACTACAAACTTAATTGGATTACAAACGCGTAAACGTAAACCTTAGACAAATACGTTGAATACAATCAATTAAGTAAACAAATATACGAATGAACTACTAGGCGTACACTTACAAATATGTAATCTCGCGTGTTTAGGGCATTAGGAGGTTACGATTGATACACGCGCGCACATTAGGATTGCTTGCTCTACAGGTGAGTCTCACTACCCCTTTTTACTGTTTTCTTTTGGGGGAGATGCATCACTTGTTTACTAAATGTATTGTTACTGAATATACTTGTTTACTGTATGTACTTGTTTACTGAAAGTGATTGTTTCCTAAGATTACTTGAATTACTAAATACATTTACAAATGTATTGTTTTAACCGACTTTAATACTAATACAAAAGGTATTATTTTACAAACTATAATACAAGTACAAAATGTATTATTTTACTGATTTGAATACAAGTACAAAATGTATTGTTTTACCGACTTTAATACTAATACAAAATGTATTATTTTACAAACTATAATACAAGTACAAAATGTATTATTTTACTGATTTGAATACAAGTACAAAATGTATTGTTTTACCGACTTTAATACCAGTACAAAAGGTATTATTTTACAAACTATAATACTAGTACAAAATGTATTATTTTACTGATTTGAATACAAGTACAAAATGTATTGTTTTACCGACTTTAATACTAATACAAAATGTATTATTTTACAAACTATAATACAAGTACAAAATGTATTATTTTACTGATTTGAATACAAGTACAAAATGTATTGTTTTACCGACTTTAATACCAGTACAAAAGGTATTATTTTACAAACTATAATACTAGTAAAAAATGTATTATTTTACTGATTTGAATACAAGTACAAAATGTATTGTTTTACCGACTTTAATACTAATACAAAATGTATTATTTTACAAACTATAATACTAGTACAAAATGTATTATTTTACTGATTTGAATACAAGTACAAAATGTATTGTTTTACCGACTTTAATACCAGTACAAAAGGTATTATTTTACAAACTATAATACAAGTACAAAATGTATTATTTTACCGACTTTAATCCAAATACAATGTATTAATTACCGACGTATTGCCTTACTGAACTGCATGAGTTTCTATTTAATCCAATGAAGTCCTCTGATTATAGTCGTCAGTTATAAGATAAGCGCGAATTTTAGTATATGGATCCATATGGGACAGACAATCCCCGCCTGGGGTGGTAGCTCCACCACGAACCGCACTAGTATAAACAGGCGTTTCTTATTCGTTTGATATGAGTATTTTTGGATTAGTACTCACGGGGGCAAAAACTACAGACGTGTTAAGCTTCGACTATAATGGCTCATGACATGGCAATAATGTCGCACCCCCAAATTATGATGCGGAAGCGGGTCGGTTCGGGGCGCGACTAATCAATAACAAAACACATAAGATTACATAATGAACGACCACTACATGCGTCGTTTGATAAAATACATTAATGTAATAGAAATTACATAATTGTTTTCCAAAAGGTGAGTTCGCATAAGATACTTGAGAGATTCCAATACATATCTAATTTGTACAAAATATAGAAATGCAGTTAAATCTCTTGATGATATTATTTGCATGCGACTCGAGCTACATTATCCTGATGGGCAGTCCAACCTACTGCTGAGTACCTGTGATACATGCTAAAATGGGTCAGCGAAAACGCTAGTGAGCTCACAGGTTTGTATGTCAACACATATTTGTATGAACCGCAAGATTTAATGATAATTGAATTTAAAATGCAATTAAGCAAAATAAAAGTTTTACAGCCATGAGCACATAGTCTGAGCTTAACACGAGATGTCAGGTCCACATTTAAGGTATCCTGATCGAGTTGCCTCCTACGAGTGCCTAATCAACACTCGTCTACACAAATATTAATACATCCGTTTTACCAATGTGCGTGCTAACCTGGATGAGGCTGGTCAAACCTATATGATATCATATACTAATATTCACGCTACTAAGTATTACCAAACTATGCTGATGGAGGGCTTTAAAATGATTAGTGAAAATAACTCATGTAGTAATTGATTTGATGGTACTTGCGTTCATATTGTAAAACAAAACAAGCAATGGATCACACCCCTGAGAAAACATATTTAAAAAGGGGCTATGAGACTCACCTGAGTCTGATGAGATGCTGTCAAGCAACAATGATGGTATACAAAGAATGATGTCGTTTCCAACGACTGAAACCTGCCGGGCGTCCTAAACGCGCAAGGTTTTAAATGATTAGATGTCTCAGCAGACCATCTATGCTAGTTGTTCATCCAACTAGTAATGTCCAAATAATTAGTTTTGGATTGATTGTATTTTGAAAACATGTACGGCCCGTTGGTGATTAATTGTAATAATAATCTCAAAACATTATTATTAAAATGTTGTAATGATATACTTGTAAAGTATAATTGAAGTGGTTAGTATTCGTATAAATCATGTGTTGATGCGTTGTTGTCTTAGGTGATTATAAGTTGTTACCACTTCTAGTTATAACCTCGTTACCATTGTTAGTTTAAGTTGTTACCACTGTTAGTTATAAGTTGTTATCACTGTTAGTTATAACATAGTTACCACTGTTAGTTATAACTTAGTTACCACTGTTAGTTATAACATAGTTACCACTGTTAGTTATAACTTAGTTACCACTGTTAGTTATAACATAGTTACCACTGTTAGTTATAACATAGTTACCACTGTTACTTATAACATAGTTACCACTGTTAGTTATAACTTAGTTACCACTGTTAGTTATAACATAGTTACCACTGTTAGTTATAACATAGTTACCACTGTTAGTTATAACTTAGTTACCACTGTTAGTTATAACTTAGTTTCCAAAACAGCCCATTTTTATATCTTTTTCTGATTTTTGGCTCGACGAACCTCTCGTTTTCTACACTTTTTAGTCAAAACCAAGACCCACCAAAAATCACAGATGTTCCCCTATGGGTCTAGTGTAAATCTGTACTTTATGGTAATTTTATAAGTTCATCTGCTATTTTTAACAAAAATCAACATGAAAGGTAGTCGGATTTGGTTCGGAAACGAGTAACATTCAAAGATCAGCTTCTATACTTAAATCCGTACAGATCTGGAAAAAGTGTAAAACACGAAAGTTGTAGCTCTTTTCAATACGCAACTTTTAAAAAAAAATTGGTTGTCTAACTCATCTTAGAGCTCGAGATATTAACGATTTTGTGGGACTGTTTTTGAGAGACAGAATCTGTCATACATACATACTTATGAAAAACTTTTTTAAGATTTAGATTTGGACATTATCAAGTTGTATGAACAATATATCATCTATATAAACATAATACAAGTATTTTACGAAAGTGTCGGGATTCTTACGATGATCGAATGAAGAATCCGAAAAGGTGGAAGCGTAGCTCGCGTTCTCGTGATCGTTTTTGCTTCAATCGACTTGATGATCCAAAGAGGTTTTGATGGTGGATTATGGTGGTGAAAGTGGCTGATTTTAGAGAGAGAAATATCAGAGATTAGAGAGAGAATGAGAGAGATTGAGTTGGTGATTGAATGAAGAAAGATGAGATGATGGTGGTGGTTAAAGTCAAGAACAAGATCCATGTTTCATGGATCTTGTTTGGCTGATTTTTCCAAGTCAAAAAGGAGGTGGATTTTTGTTATATTTTGTCTCAAATAATTGGTATTATATCCGTGTTCGTTTACCCGATCGTTTAATTGTATATTTAGACGTTATGTATTATATATACGTTTTTAAATAACGAATAAGCTTTCGATATTTTTGAGTTGAAGTATTTTATCAAAATACTTGTTAATGAGTTATAAAAATATAACTTTGGTTGGTTTTGATTATCGAACGCGTTTCACTCATTTTTGGTTGTGTATGATTGTTTTAGACGATATGAGTTTCTTTTGAAATATTATCGAAATAATATGTAATAAATAATGAGTTGTATTAAATAATAATTCTATATTACTTAATACTTGTTTTTCACCAATGCCGTATAAATGAATCGGAATTTTGGCCGATTTGATAATTGCACGATTTAATATAATCGCGTATTGATATATATATTCAACCATATATATATTTTGATACATAAAATTAGCCTAACATATAGAACTAATTACACGTATTTCTAAATGATTAGGAACTAAAAACTAGTTCTAATTTTTACGGGTGTCACAAATAAATTGACCGACTACACCAACTGTACTATACTTGTGAAATACTTGTTTACTGAATTACTACTGTTGTACAAATCATACATTACTGTTTTGCTGATTGTAAATGTTTTACTTACTGATTTACACAAACTGTTTATAACTGTATACTACAAACCTGTGAGATTCACCAACCTTTTGGTTGACTCTTTTAGTGATGTATTCTCAGGTACTCAGCAACAGTAGGATGGCCCGCAGGGTATGCTAAGCTAGTACGAGTCGCATGCATAAACACTTGAAGATTTTATTGGCATAATCTTTTGTACTTTGATTATGTGTTTAAAATCTTTTGATTAACTTTGCGAACTCGCAATGATGTATTACTTATAACTTAAAACCTTGTACTACTTTTGTTATACTGTAATGTATTTCTAAAACGTCTCATTTAGAGTCGTTTGCTTGTACTTTGGTGTTTTGATATTTGATTAGTGACACCCAAAACTCGCTTCCGCAAAGCATTAAATTTGGGGGTGTCACAGATTGGTATCAGAGCCTAAGGTTATAGCGAACTAGGTTGCATTTAGTGGGCCTAGACTATGACCGTTGGGCAGTATTCCTCATTAGATATAACTGGTTCAGGGATTTCATCATACGAGTTTAATTTAACATAGCCTGATCAACTATGTACAATTAAATAAAGATGATGTAAGATCTGAAAGGGGTTATGTTAAACAGGAATGCACTAGTTGACTCTGACCACGAGAGAACCGTGACTTGTACTTGTTCTGTGATAGACACAACTAGGTGGATAATAAGTGTATATAGGTTACACATATATGATTAGGCTTATTAAGATCCTCCGATCTTTAGTAACACACTCACTGTACAAACACACTTTAGAATAGGCCTGTGGTAAGTTGATCGAGTCAGGAAAATAGTACCGGGATGTGCTCTGACAGAAAGGGTCATCTCTTCGAAATAGACTTACCTAGGTAGAGATTAAGAACTTCAATACTTTATTCTACACGAACTGGTCATCAGAGGACCGTCAATCACTCACCCATCATGTTTAATATCCTGATTTCGTATTTTTCTAAATACAAATCTCCTTCTACCCCAATCACATTTGGCATAACTTCTGATATCTGTTCGGATATAATATCCCCGACAGCTCTTGTAACACTCAAAATCTTGTAATCTTTTGAACTCGCATGTTAAATGATTACAAACTTCGTTATTCTACACCATTGATTGTCACTTGTGTTGTATTATATTTCTGTTATATATGCAACTACGATAATCATACTCTTACACCAAAACTCACATTTTTCCTGGCTGTTATTGAAGGAACATGCCACCGAAAAGACAAACTTTCAGCGCGGCTGAACTCGCACGATTTGTTTCTCAAGGAGTGGCCGAAGCTCTAGCTACCAGATCATCACCGTCTGTGAACGATGCTCCTGTTGCTAAACCCTGCAGCTACAATGACTTTCTCAAGTGCAAACCTCTGAACTTCAAGGGCACAGAAGGTGCCATTGGATTGGTCAGGTGGATTGAAAGGATGGAGTCAGTCTTTAGGATCAGTAACTGTTCGGAAGACTGCCAAGTTAAGTATGCCACCTGTACATTTCTGGAAAGTGCTCTGACATGGTGGAACTCGTATATTCAGTCTGTGGGAATTGATGCTGCATATGGAATCCCATGGGAAGAACTGAAAAGGATGCTAAGGGATGAGTACTGTCCCAATGAGGAACTCCAGAGGTTGGAAGATGAATTCTGGCACTTGACAGTTCAAGGAAACGACATCATTGGTTATACAACCCGATTTCAGCAGCTCGCTCTTCTCTGCCCAGCTATGGTAGATCCTGAACGTAAGCTGATTGAGAGGTACATCCGTGGACTCCCGAAGGATATTCAAGGGAATGTTACTTCGTCAAAACCTGGAACTATTCAGAGTGCTATTCGTATGGCACATGAGCTTATGGCGCAAGTAGTCAGGCGCGAGACACCTGTAACACCTACTGGAAACTCTGGCAAGCGTAAGTGGGAAGGAAACCCCACCACCTCCAACAAAAAGGTTGATACTGTTAAAACCTACCCAACTGGCTCAGGCAACAAGAAAGAATATAAGGGAAGTAAACCCTTTTGCTCAAAATGCAATCTTCATCATGATGGTTCGTGTCCATGCACCAAATGCAAGAGATTCGGGCATCTGGCCAAGGATTGCAAGACAACTGCAACTGGTACCAACACTTCTGCACCCAAGACTTGTTATGAGTGCAATGGTACTGGGCATTTCAGGAAGGATTGCCCTCAACTGAAAAACAAAAACAACAACCCTGCTCGAGGAAGAGCCTATGTACTCCGTGCTAGGGAAGACCCAAACCCGAGGCTTGCTGACTTGCTCAATGATGGTACACACGTTTATAGATAACCCTACTATCTCCATACTTACTTTGGAAAATCTTATATACTGCTTAACTATTCTTGTGTATTCCTAGATTCTAAGTACAAGATAGAATTAGGAATTGATAAACTACTCTAGGTCATTAGTGCAATCATCCATTCCTAGGAATGTACAATTCGTACTTACTTGAATTGTTTTATATTGTGATGAATATGACCTGATTGTGTGATATGAAATACTATGTACTTTAGTGGTGATTGAGAATAACTACCCGAAATATCACCTTAACACAAAAACATCAAACTGTAGGAAATGACTAATCACGCTGCTAACAACTACATGTCGGATGACAATCAGCTCAGTGAAGAGCATGTGATGTTTCCTTACCTCCTCACTTTGGATAGTGAGTTGAGGCTAGAAACTGAGGAGGAGTCAGAGGAAATGATGTCGGTAAAGGAAACTGAGAGACAACTGACTGAATCAGCAACAGAAGCTGGATTGATTTTCATCGAAGGAACTACTAGGACAGCTCAACCAAACTTTGTTCCTAACCCCACCATCAATAACACCGCTACTACTGCTCTTCTTGATACACTCACTCCTAGTAACATAGGCACAGAAGTTGTTCACTTCTTTAAGGAAACCCTGGAATTGTTTCGAAAACAGCTGACTGAAGCCAGGGGAGACATCATCGAACTACGACAAATTGCTTATCAGAGTGAAATGCGCGCTCACAAATGTGAACTACGCATGCTAACAATGGAAGACAACCTACGACAGCTGAGGTCGTTTCAACCAACTATTCAAGAGGTGACTATCGCAGTTGACAGCCCGACATCTCAAGTGATTCAGCATGATAACTCTGTTGAGAAGAATACTGAGCCAAGAGTGGCAATCGGTAAGAGGAAATTGGAAGAGATGTCTATTACCAATCCTGCTGAACCTCAGGCAAGGAAAGTAAAAACAGTTAGTACTTACAAAGGAAACCTACCATTCTGCTCCCTATGCAACCGACACCACAAAGGATCTTGTATCGCGCCCTGCAGCCGATGCAAAGTGTTTGGACACCAAGTTGAGAACTGCAAGTTCCCTCCTAAGGGCAAGGATTCTAAAGCCTTGAAGGTTTGCTTTAAGTGTGGAACTAATGGACACTATAAAACTAATTGCCCACTACTAGCTGATGTGAGTGAAGAAATCCTGGCAAGCAATGTCAGTGAGAATAAGTTAAACCCAAACAACACTAAGGGTACGCTTCCACGTAACAAATTAGTTCTATATGAGACTAATAGAATTTCACTCATACTATGACAACACTGACCATTACTGACTGCCTGTATACTGAATGCTTTGGTAGAGCTTACTTGTTGTTTAAATAATTCCATGTTCTCCCTAGATTCTAAGTGTACAATAGGATTAGGGAAAAGTGACAATTTAGATTCTATAGTTTCTTTAAGAGACGATGTTTAGCTTGCAGATATATAGGAATAACATATCCTACTCTGTTGAATACCGGGAAAACATATCGGTTAAAAGTTATTTTTATATACGATGGGTAACATCCCACCTGAAACAAATGTAGGCTGAATCATATAGTTTCTGTAGGAGACTGATAGGGTCTAGTATTGTGGGAACATAGTGAAAGATACTACTTACTTTAGGCTACTAGTACAAAGCGTAGCTACACCATAGTGACTGACTGACCTTGTCCTATTGACAAAATGGTCAACTACTTTACAACACACTTCCTCTATTCCTTTAATGGCCAGTAGGGCATTAGCTTAACAAGGGGAGGGAGGTAATATTAGAATGAGGTTATAGCACTCACAGTAGACTCACACACTTTCTTAGATAATGCACAGACAATTACTACGCACAAATTTCGGGACGAAATTCTCTTAACAAAGGGAGAATGTGACACCCGGTCAAAATAACCCAAAATTAGCACCTAATTTAAACTTTTAAAACACGTAATTACATACGTGTCAATACTCAAGTACACAAGTATTTATATATATGTATATATATAAACTGAAACGATTAATTAATAATCGCAAATACACGAACCAAACAAAACGTAGAAACCCAAAATAAAAGTTGGTGAGAAACATTTTTAAACAAAGTATTATTATTGAGAATAATAACCACGTACTTTGTTTGAAATTTAAATACATTTTAGATACAGAAAACTATCCGTCAATCGGGACAAAAACAAAGATATATTTTTATATCTCTTTAAAAGTATTTTTATAAAATACTTTGATTGAAAACGTATACGATTACATTTTTAGAAAATTATCATTTTAAAAGATTTTACTATTTTACGATCGGGTACGCGAACACGGGTCGAAAAATACTACCAACCTTCAATAATTGAGGTCGGTATATACACCCGACCTCAATAATTCAAAACACATACGCACACATTTTGATCTCTCTCGGTCTCTTGCTCTCTCCCTCTCTCGGCTTTAATTTCATCAACAACAACAATAACAAACAACAACAACAAAGATCAGTAACATCATCATCATCATCTAGCTACTTCATCATCATCATCATCATCGTGATCTTCATCATCATCAACATCCGTTTCGTTTTCAAAAATTGTAAGGAATCATTTCGTTTTTCTTTTTATTCATGTTTAAAATACGTAGTATAACATGTACTAGCTTGGTATTAAGTTGTTGTTTGCGGAAATAGGATTTAGAACTGGTTTTATATGATTTTCGGATGAACAGACACGAACCAGACAGATGAATCCGGCGGATTCAAGGGAATCCGGCGGATTCCCGCCCAGAAACTTGAACTATCCGGCGGATCCTAATATTGATCCGGCGGATCCTCTTCAAACTCAATGAATCCGGCGGATTCGGGTGAATCCGGCGGATTCCCTTCGAGATCATTGAATCCGGCGGATTCAAACCAATCCGGCGGATTCCCCTCTTTGGACACTGATCCGACGGATTGTCTAAGGATCCGGCGGATCCAACTCACTTCCAACAAATTTTCGTTTTATAAACTAAGTCTCGATTTGTACAAACACAATACTAATTGTAAACAATACAATGATAAAATATACAAATACATTATACAAAGTATATTTCCTTGGAACATTTGTAATTATATTTTTCAAATATAATTGTAACCCGACACCAATGGGTCTTACACATTTTTCAAACTACAAACTTAATTGGATTACAAACGCGTAAACGTAAACCTTAGACAAATACGTTGAATACAATCAATTAAGTAAACAAATATACGAATGAACTACTAGGCGTACACTTACAAATATGTAATCTCGCGTGTTTAGGGCATTAGGAGGTTACGATTGATACACGCGCGCACATTAGGATTGCTTGCTCTACAGGTGAGTCTCACTACCCCTTTTTACTGTTTTACTTTGGGGGAGATGCATCACTTGTTTACTAAATGTATTGTTACTGAATATACTTGTTTACTGTATGTACTTGTTTACTGAAAGTGATTGTTTCCTAAGATTACTTGAATTACTAAATACATTTACAAATGTATTGTTTTAACCGACTTTAATACTAATACAAAAGGTATTATTTTACAAACTATAATACAAGTACAAAATGTATTATTTTACTGATTTGAATACAAGTACAAAATATATTGTTTTACCGACTTTAATACTAATACAAAATGTATTATTTTACAAACTATAATACAAGTACAAAATGTATTATTTTACTGATTTGAATACAAGTACAAAATGTATTGTTTTACCGACTTTAATACTAATACAAAATGTATTATTTTACAAACTATAATACAAGTACAAAATGTATTATTTTACTGATTTGAATACAAGTACAAAATGTATTGTTTTACCGACTTTAATACCAGTACAAAAGGTATTATTTTACAAACTATAATACTAGTAAAAAATGTATTATTTTACTGATTTGAATACAAGTACAAAATGTATTGTTTTACCGACTTTAATACTAATACAAAATGTATTATTTTACAAACTATAATACTAGTACAAAATGTATTATTTTACTGATTTGAATACAAGTACAAAATGTATTGTTTTACCGACTTTAATACCAGTACAAAAGGTATTATTTTACAAACTATAATACAAGTACAAAATGTATTATTTTACCGACTTTAATCCAAATACAATGTATTAATTACCGACGTATTGCCTTACTGAACTGCATGAGTTTCTATTTAATCCAATGAAGTCCTCTGATTATAGTCGTCAGTTATAAGATAAGCGCGAATTTTAGTATATGGATCCATATGGGACAGACAATCCCCGCCTGGGGTGGTAGCTCCACCACGAACCGCACTAGTATAAACAGGCGTTTCTTATTCGTTTGATATGAGTATTTTTGGATTAGTACTCACGGGGGCAAAAACTACAGACGTGTTAAGCTTCGACTATAATGGCTCATGACATGGCAATAAATTGACCGACTACACCAACTGTACTATACTTGTGAAATACTTGTTTACTGAATTACTACTGTTGTACAAATCATACATTACTGTTTTGCTGATTGTAAATGTTTTACTTACTGATTTACACAAACTGTTTATAACTGTATACTACAAACCTGTGAGATTCACCAACCTTTTGGTTGACTCTTTTAGTGATGTATTCTCAGGTACTCAGCAACAGTAGGATGGCCCGCAGGGTATGCTAAGCTAGTACGAGTCGCATTCATAAACACTTGAAGATTTTATTGGCATAATCTTTTGTACTTTGATTATGTGTTTAAAATCTTTTGATTAACTTTGCGAACTCGCAATGATGTATTACTTATAACTTAAAACCTTGTACTACTTTTGTTATACTGTAATGTATTTCTAAAACGTCTCATTTAGAGTCGTTTGCTTGTACTTTGGTGTTTTGATATTTGATTAGTGACACCCAAAACTCGCTTCCGCAAAACATTAAATTTGGGGGTGTCACATTATTGTTGATCATATGCCTATATGTGCTTTGTGTGGCCTTTGTGCATTGTTGTTAATGAGGTCAACGAGTTGATGAACTGTTGGTTGGGCTAGTGTGTTGTTGTGTGAATGGTACAGGGATGTACTTCATTTGTTGTGTGTGCTGAATTGTACCTAAGTATAATAAACACTAGCTATCGGTCTCGTCCGTTATGGCCATACGGATATGTTTGGATAAGTGATCTTGGGGAGCCGCCCGGGTACTAAGGTTATCCCCGGATCCGCCGATCCTCATTACGTTGTTGTTGACTGTTGTGTTTGCGAATATTTGTTGTAGTTAATTGGTTTAGCTAAGTTGAATGTGGGGAGTTGGATTTACTCACTTAGCTATGTGCTAATCCCTCGTTGTTACTTCCTGCAGACTTTTGTTTATGCATGCGGGTGGGTAGCAGAAAGGTCAAACCTTGGAAGCATGGAATGTTTGATATTCAAGCTACTCTGATTATTTTTGTAACAACTCAGTTTAGTTTATATAATACCCCGACATGCTAGTCTTTTGAACAAGTTTTAAATCCTAGTAACTTAATCATCTAAACTATTTTGGTACTTTGGAAAAATATGTAATGAAGTATTGTGTTTTATTTACTTACGCTTCCGTATTATCTATAATATTATTATTATGGAATGAGGGGTGTTATAGTTACTATTGAGGCCCACTGGGCTAGGTCTGCAGCCCAATGCACCCCAACCCATCACCTGTGGATTTAGTAATATCCACCAGGTAGGTTGTTGGATTCGAACTTGAATCCCTTTAATACTAAGTCTTTCAACTTAGTATCACCAATTGAGCTGACACCCCCAAATTTAATGATTTGCGGAAGCATCCTTGGGTGTTACTAATCAATATACAAAGCACAAGATATGTAGTAAACGACCTCTAAATGAGACGTTGTAAAACGATTTCCTAGAAATATATGTTTGAAAACTTAATGTTTTCGTATACAAAAATAGTTCCCTAGAGTCCACGCGTATGGCGGGAGATTCTATTACATAACCAACATGTACAAAAGATAATGCTGAGAATCTCCGTTAATGCAGTTTAGTTGAAATCATGCGACTCTAGCTATGTGCTGGAGAAATCCTACTCCATATGAGTACCTGAGAATACATGCTAAAAGGTCAACACGAATGTTGGTGAATCTCACAGGTTTGTAAGTAATATCAGTTTTGAACACAAGATTTCATCAGTAGTGCCCGCAGGCGTAAATCAAGTATTTGCAAATCCAGCAAATGTAAAGTAAATAAGTTATACCGTTGTCATGAGGCTCATAATCGAAGCTTAACCCGTAAGTAATTGTTTGCTCCCGTGACATGCTCGTAACTGAGCAAGCATAAGTAACGAATGATAGTCGCCCGTTTATACATAACGGTTCGTGGTAGCGCTACTACCCCGGGCGGGGAGGGTCATTTCCCTAATGGATCCATTAACTAGTGTTCGCGCTTAAGTCCATAACTAACGATATATGATGGAGAGACTTCTGTAAGTAGTAAACAACTCATGCAATTCCGTTTGGTATAGTAAACAGTTTTTGTACTTGTGTTCAAGGAAAGTAAGCAATGTATCTCACCCCGTATGTAAAACAGTAAAAGTGGGGCTGTAAGACTCACCTGAGTCTTGGAGTAAGCAGTAGCAATTAGCAAGTAGTAAGTAAAGCAAGTAGGTTCTCCGAACCCGTAACCTTCAAATGCCTAAACATATGAGGTTATATAAGTAAGTGTCCCGCAAGACGTTTCGTTTAGTTGTACACAACTAGTATGCCCAATGTTCGTCCATATGTTTGTAATCGTCCGTTGTTAGAACACATGTTTGACCCTTTGGTGATGGTTGATTGTTGTAATCTCATAGCATTATCATTGTAATTGAAGTGTTATACTTAAAAATGTATTCCAAAGTGTCTTAGGAGTCGTATCGTATAAGTGTTTGAGGTTATACAAGTTTAACACTTGGTGTAAAAATAATTTGATAACTCTCTGTTTTTGGCGACACTTGGCTAGTGTCGCTATAGGCGACACTAGTTAGGCGACACTTGATGAGTGTCGCTAGATTTCCGATTTTCATAATTTGGCGACACTTGATTAGTGTCGCTATAGGCGACACTTACGAATTTTGGCGTCACTGAGGGTGTGTCGCTAAGATAAATCTGGTTAAGTAGTTCAGCGACACTCAAGTAGTGTCGCTATAGGGGCGACACTTAGGCATAGCGACACTTAGCTAGTGTCGCTAGTACTGTTTTTGGCACACTAGCGACACTTCAGACTGATCGCTGGAAAATGGACCGTAAACGAGTTTTCCGGCCACCGTTCGATCTAATACTTTTACCCAACCCATTATTGGACATTTTAAGCATGTGTAACTCATAAAAACGTAAAAATGAGTAAAAATGGAGAGTTTCGGGTTTTGTCGGAAACTTACGAAATGCCGAAACGAAAATCCGGAAAGATAGGAATGTAGATCGTTGCGAGGTGATGTTTTTCTTCCAAACGGAGGGTATAATTCGAGTGCGTTTTTGTGTGTTATTTTGCGTTTTTAGTGATGGTGGTGGTGGTTTGTTGTTAGAGAGAAAAAGAAGAGAGGAAAGAGAAAGAGAATAAAAGAAATGAGAAGGAAAATGGAGGGGGAGGTGGGGTGTAGGTGAAAGCCTCACCTCACCCAGTCTCCGCTCCGTGCTCCGTGTGGTGTTCGTTTTCTCCGTTATTTAATCGTTTAAATATTTATTTTTCGCGTTAGTTATTTATTTTAAAATACGAGTATTTATTAAGTGTCTCCATTTGATTTATTTTATCAAAAACTTAAAAGTGGAATTAAAACGTAATATAAATTAGTTTGCGCGTTTGTTGTTTTTAAGTCGTGCGAGGTTAATTAATTATCAAATATTACAAAATACTTTTTGGGTAAAATAGCTTTATTTACTAACGTTATCTTATTTTATAAATTTTGTTCACCAACGTCCGCATTAGTTTGAATCGAATTCCATTCGATTTAAAGTGTGTACGATTTAATCAAATCGCAAAACCGTATATATATTCATCAATATATAATTCCAATACATTAAGTAGCCTAACACAGAACTAAGTACATGTATTAATAAACGATTAGGCACTAATCACTAGTCCTAATTTGGCGGGTGTTACATTCTCCCCCTGTTAAAGAAATTTCATCCCGAAATTAGCTCGAGTGCACTGTCGGTGCGTTGTCTGGGAAGAGATGTGGATATTTCTGCCGCATTTGGTCTTCCCGTTCCCAAGTGAATTAAGGACCACGTCTAGAATTCCACATGACTTTTACGATGGGAATACGACTCTGTTTTAGCTGTTTGACCTCGCGGTCCATGATTTCAGCGGGTTCCTCAACAAAATGAAGTTTGTCATCGACGCGAATCTCGTCGAGTGGTATGATAAGTGTCTCGTCAGACAGGCATTTCTTTAAGTTAGAAATGTGAAAGGTAGGGTGCACGCTGCTGAGTTCGGATGGCAGCTGCAGTCGATATGCCACGGGGCCAATCCGTTCGAGGATCTCAAAAGGCCCAATGTACCTGGGATTCAATTTCCCGCGTTTGCCGAATCGGATTACGCCTCTCCAAGGCGATACTTTAAAGAGTACTCGATCCCCAACCTGGAACTCGAGTGGTTTGCGTCTCACGTCAGCGTAACTTTTCTGACGATCATGTGCGGCTTTGAGTCGGTTCTGGACTTCAACAATTTTCTCGGTGGTTTCGTGTATGAGTTCAGGACCAGTGAGTTGACTATCTCCCACCTCAGTCCAACAAATAGGTGATCGGCACTTACGACCGTACAGTGCCTTGAAAGGTGCACCCTTGATGCTGGCGTGATAGCTGTTATTGTACGAAAACTCGCACAATGGTAGATGTTTTTCCCAATTTGTACCGAAATCAACTACGCAGGCTCGTAGCATATCTTCCAGTGTTTGAATAGTTCATTCGCTCTGGCCATCGGTCTGAGGGTGGTACGCGGTACTCATATCGAGACGGGTACCCAGTGATTTTTGGAGTGATTGCCAGAAACGAGAAGTGAAGCGAGCATCCCTGTCAGAGATAATCGAGATAGGGACACCATGTTGGCAAACGATATCTTTGAGGTAGATTTGTGTGAGGCGTTCCATTTTATCGGTTTCTCTGATTGCCAAGAAACGAGCTGATTTGGTGAGACGATTGACGATCACCCAAATAGTATCGCAACCGCTCAACGACTTAGGGAGTTTGGTTATGAAATCCATGACGATTTGTTCCCATTTCCATTCAGGAATGTCGGGTTATTGAAGCAAGCCGGAAGGTTTCTGGTACTCGGCTTTGACTTTTGAACAAGTAAGACACTTGCTGACGTACGTGGTAATTTCAGCTTTCATGTTCGGCCACCAATAAAACTCCTTGATACCGTGATACATTTTGTCGGATCCCGGGTGGATAGAATATTTGGACTTGTGAGCTTCATCCATCACCAAGTCTCGTAGGTTCCCGAAACTAGGCAACGAGATTCGGTTAGAGAAGTACTTAACTCCGTTGGGTTTGATCCCGAATTGTTTATCCATGCCTCGTAAAGCCTCGTTTTTGACATTATCGGGTTTGAGAGCTTCGAGTTGAGCGGTGAGGATTTGGATATTCAGGTCGTTGTGAATTGTCATGCTGAGGGCTCGGACTCGAAGTGGTTTCGACCGTTCTTTTCAACTGAGGGCATCGGCAACAACATTCGCCTTGCCCGGATGGTACTTGATTTCGCAATCATAATCGGTAAGCAACTCGACCCATCGACGTTGCCTCATGTTGAGATCCTTTTGATCAAATATGTGTTGAAGACTTTTGTGGTCGGTGAATACAGTACTTCGGGTACCATAAAGGTAATGTCTCCAGATTTTGAGGGCGAATACCACGGCCCCTAACTCGAGGTCGTGAGTTGTGTAGTTCTTCTCGTGAACTTTAAGTTGTCGGGAGGCATAAGCAATGACCTTGTCTCGTTGCATTAACACGCACCCGAGACCTTGGTGAGAAGCATCGCAGTATACCACGAAGTCATCGGTGCCTTCGGGTAGGGATAGAATAGGCGCACTGCAAAGCTTGAGTTTCAACAGCTGAAAGGCTGATTCTTGTTTATCGGTCCAGTCTAACTTTTTATCCTTTTGAGTCAGTGTCGTGAGTGGTATGGCTATTTTTGAGAAGTTTTCAATGAACCGACGGTAATAACCGGCCAATCCCAAGAATTAGCGTACCTCGGTTGGAGTGGTTGGCGCTTGCCAGTTCTTGATGGCCTCGATCTTTGATGGGTCTACATGAATTCCCTGACTATCAATCACGTGTCCAAGGAATTGAACGGTTTTTATCCATAACTCACACTTTGAGAATTTGGCGTAAAGCTCCTCGTGTCTAAGTAGTTCTAGGATGGTTCTGAGATGTTGTGCGTGTTCTTGTTCGTTTCGTGAGTATATGAGGATGTCATCGATGAAGACAATGACAAACTTGTCGAGATAGGGTTTACACACCCGATTCATAAGGTCCATGAATACAGCCGGTGCGTTGGTTAGACCGAATGGCATCACTTGGAATTCATAATGCCCGTAACGGGTTCTGAATGCGGTTTTTGGGATGTCGGCATCACGAACACGCAATTGATGATAACCTGATCGAAGATCAATCTTTGAATAACAGCTTGATCCTTGAAGTTGATCGAACAGATCATCGATTCGAGGAAGTGGGTATCGGTTCTTGACGGTTAGTTTGTTTAACTCTCGGTAGTCGATGCACATTCGAAATGAACCGTCTTTCTTTTTGACAAACAAGACCAGAGCTCCCCAAGGTGAAGAACTCGGTCTAATGAATCCTCTATCCAGGAGTTCCTGTAACTGAGTGGACAACTCCTGAAGTTCGGATGGGGCTAGGCGGTACGGTGCTCGGGCCACCGGTGCGGCACCCGGCACGAGATCAATCGAGAACTCGACCTGTCTAGGTGGAGGTAAACCAGGTAATTCTTCTGGAAAGACTTCGGGAAAGTCTCTAACGATTGGCACATCTTCAAGTCGCTTCTCCTCCGACTTTTTCTCCATGATGTGTGCGAGAATTGCTGGATAACCTTTTCTCATAAATTTTCGGGTTTTTAAACAGGAGATTATGTTTAGTCTCGACCCACCGGTCTCCCCCTGTATGATCAAGGTTCTACCGACGGTGAGAGGGATGCGTACGATTTTATCAGAACAAACAATTTCGGCCCGATGCTTGGACAACCAGTCCATACCCACGATAACGTCGAAACTTCCTAGCTTAACAGGCATAAGATCGATTGAGAAGGTTTCGTCGGCTAGGTTTATAGTGCAATTAGGTATCACACTATCGGTTTCTATGAGTTTACCATCTGCAAGTTCTACGGTGTACTTAACATCTAAGGCCACGGGAGTGATGTCAAGTAGTAGGCAAAACTCATCAGAAATATAGCTCCTATCAGCACCAGTATCAAATAGAATAGAAGCAGATAAGTTGTTGAGGAAGAACATACCCGAGACCACATTCGGGTCTTGACGGGCGTCCCCTGAGTTGATCACGAAGGCTCTGCTCCGGGTGTTGTTGTTGCGGTTGTTGTTGTTATTGTTGTTGTTTTTCAGTTTGAGGCAGTTGTTCTTGAAGTGCCCAGAATTTCCGCATCGAAAGCAGGTCTTTGGTGCAATGGTGTTGGGGGTAGGAATGATGGCTCGGCAATCCTTGGCCAGGTGCCCGAACCTTTTGCAGTTGGTGCAAGGGCAGGAATGTAAGTCCCCTAGTTTTAGGATCGATAACTTCGTTATCTGTAGTATTAAGGTGCGGAATCCCTCAATACGGTGTTATTTTACTAACAACGAATATGTTCGTATTGCGTTTTAACTAGACTTAGCTTTAAACAACGAATCGTCAAAGCCTAGCCTTAGGTTATGTTTTTCTCTGGTTTGTTGAATTCGCAGCAATTGAAATCAGAATGCAAAAGTTATTTTCTAGTGTTAACGATTTTACAAAGAAAAATCGTTTAAATATTCTGTCTCGGCTCGGCTCGCATGGGCCAGCAAGTTAAGCCCAACTCGCCTTGCAGCCCAAGCCCATTACCAAGCTCGATTCGCTACTGACTTCCACGAATTCAGTTCTCATCTCGGCTCGTTAATCTCGCGACCTGAGAACTCGACTCGCACAGAATGTATTTATTTCGTATTTAATAATTCGTCTAACTTAACACAATAATATGTTTAACGAATATTACTAACAAAACAAATATTTATTTACAAATCTAAACCAATATACAAATGTAATAATAATTACACTAGTCCTATATCAAGCTAGATCTGTTGTCACAATCTATGTCTCAACAGACTCCCCCTTGACAATAGCTCTAGCTTCTTTATCTTCACGCTGTCTTTGGTCTTCATTTGTAAATCTTACTTCCTGCAAAAATTTTAAGCTTGATGCATGTTTTAACCATCCTATGATAATCTCGTGCTAAATCACCCCAACCAACAGTAGATATGATCTTGTTCTTGTATAACATAATCAAATCTTCCTTTGATAAATTCATCAAATGTCTGTGATCATATACACGAAGAATTTCTTTTTCGCCATTAGGATAATCATCATCAGCTTCAATCATAAAGGCTTCTCCTGTTCCAGCATCTACCCCCCAATATTTCAATTTTCCCAAAATATTCTGAGGCATAGTCTTCATTGGTATTTGCTTAATGCATTTGACCGCTGGATAAACCTTCTTCCTTCTTCTTCTTCCAGTTCTCTGACTAAGTTCGTTTAGCTTTATCATTTTTCCTTTCCTTGGCTTAATCTTCGAAAACTTCATAGATAATCCTTCAGTCCTAATGATACGCTCAACATACTTAGCATAATCATCATCACTTGGATTTTTCATATCTAATCTAGCCAAGTCTCGAATCTCATATCGAGGCAATGAACTAAACACGGTAAGCTTCTTCTCAAAATATTGAACCCCGTCAAACCTTTTGATCGCGAAGAGCTTCAGGTCAGAGTCATAATACCATCCAATAATGCCAGTTTTAAGTACACGCTTTCCAGTAATATCAACTTCTTTCAAAATGCGTTGCTTATTTTCCTTTTTCTTTTTCAGCATTTCTTGGATAAACATAGGATTACCAACCATATGTTTGTATTTGTCCTCTATTTCTTCAACTTCAGTATCTGAATCTTCAGAAGCATTCTCAAAAGCTTCTAAATCAATAACTGATTCTCCTTGTTCATTTACAAAAACAAATTCAGTCGTTGATGGATTCACAACATGTTCATCTACATTTGCATCCAGATCAACACCTTCATCTATCACTGATTCAAATACTGCAGTCCAATCTTCAGGAAGTTTGAACTCTCCTTCTTCAATATCATAATCAATCTCTTCATCTATCTCATCCAGAATATCATCTTCCGAATCTGATAGATTAAGCATTTCCATTCCTAGAGAAAAACATAAATACAAATATATTAATAATTCAAATTCTTTATTGATTTCCCTGAACCAATCTAAGAATTTCTTTATTAATTCTTTTGTATATTTTAACCTAACATATAAACGCAATATAAATATAACTTATAAAATCTTTTATTGATTACCCTGAATCAATCTAAAATCTCTTAAGTCTACTTAACAAATATTAATTAATTTTAAATTCTAATGCATTGTGAATAATCACCAAACATTTAAATTTACTATTAATTACCTTATATAATTTCCAAGTGTTAATTGATCTCATTCATTATCAATTTAACCTTTAAATTATATATCATTTGTCTAGTTAATACGAATACATTTTTAACTTGTTAATTACTTATAAACCTTACGGTCTTAAGTCTATAATCAAATCTAAAATGCATATGTTATTATAAAATTATGACCGCCGAAATTAATCGGAACACGCCGCTCGACTACTCAATAAGTCAGAAGTCTTTCGATCACTATTTTATCTTAACATAATTTTATAAACTTAAATTACCAAACATATTTTACTTAAAATAATAATAACCCTAAGCCAAATATATTTACACAATAATTAAGTTTACACTTGTTCACTACAAACTATTACAAATATTACAGTACTAAGATAATACTAAGCTATCTTACCAGCTTCAGTATCACCCGATACAGTCTTATCTGCACTTGTACCCACTCCAGAACCACTAGCACCAGCACCAGACTCCCCCTGAATAGTAGCTTGCTCACTAGTCTTTGAAGGACCAGTCTGCTCACCACTCGGTGCATTGGGATCATCGTCCTTGTCTTGATCTCTCTTTCTCTTCAACTCATTCTCTCTGCAAGACTCCAGATATACCAATATCTCCCCCTGAGCAGGCTGTCCTGAATGCGATCTCAAGACCAGACTCTCTAAAGAAGATAACTTCAGTCTCTGTACAGTGAAGTCCGCAAGTAACGTCTCATGAGTCTTCATCAACAGATTGTACAATTCACTCTGCTTGAGTATCTGTTGTGAAAGAAGAAGATTGCTCGACACCAGCTCTGGAATCTGAGAAGTAAGCTTCTCCAAATCCTTTACCCTCGACTCTAAGGATGTAATCCTTTCAGCATCAGTCGTTGGAGTAACAGGTATCGTTCTGGGTCCAGGCGGTGTAAGAGACTCAATATGCCAGTCTCTGGTAAGCGGTGTATGAGGTTGAGACAAAGCTTGCGTAAGCAAACTTGTCGCAAATCTAGCTGTTTTGTTCGTCGGAAAATTAGCTCCACGAACTAAATCAGCAACCTCATGCTGTAAAGTTAAACACAATTAAAATCAGTTATTGTTACAGATTACTCTGTCTCAAACTCTAATTAATTGCATAACACTCATAGTTATAGAATTTATATCTCATACTTGAAGCGGTAAAGACATCGATTCCGTAACCACCGGTGCAACCATCTCTACCTGTGGTGTATCCTGAGAAACTTCTCGAATAGTAAGCGTTCTCGGACGCTTCATCAAAGGAATCTCAACTTCCTCAGTACCTTCCTCCAGAATACTCTTACCCTTCCTCTTCTTTTCAGAAGCAGATGGAGGAGGAGAAGGTGTATTATCAGAATCTTCATCTGAAGCCGTCTCACCATCACGACCTCTAGATGATCTAACAGGATCCTAAATTTTAAATATATTAAACATTTATGATTAGCGTAAGCTCTATCATACAAGTTCTATATATTTAAGATTAATCAGATATAATACCTCAGTTGGTACAACAACTGATCTATCAAGCTGTATCTGCTCATCCTCAAGTAATATAACTTCTGGATGTGCAGCCTCAGCTTCAGCTTCCTGTTCGTATAATGATATTTATATTTTTAAAATCAGAAATAATATCCAATTTACTAAATATCTAATATCAGAATCATTATATAATAATATTATGCATCTATGATCAATAAAAACAATCTATCAACTAAGCATCTATATTATTACATAAGTAACAGATTACCTCAGGTGGTGCCAAGTAACTCTCAATGTCTTGAAGCAAAGGATTTGTCTCATCATCATTCTGCTCCAAAACTTCTTGCACAACCTGTGCAGCAACCTCTTGATTCACCTGCTGATCCACCTGACCAGCCTGAATAAGAACATCCTCAAGGAGCCCTTGTGGATCTTCAGGTTGAGCTTCCTCAGCTACAGGTGCAGGTACAACATCAGCAACAGCAGGAGCAACAACAGCAGCAGGAGCTACGTCCAACCACCCATGATTTGGCGGTGCAACGTAGTTCGGATCAACAATATATCCAAAAAGTGGTCTAATTTCCGGTTTCACCACTCCTTCCTTCCTAATCGTCTGCATAAACATGGCATTATAACCACGTTGATCAATGGTATTCACCGATAAAAACGGCTCAGGAATAACCAAGTTCGGTAGACGCGCACGTATGATAAGCATACAAAACCTCGGGTAGATCATAAATCTAGATCTAACAGAACCCGATATCTGTCTAGCTATCTCTCCAAAAATGTAATCACAAAAACTGTATGGTTTATTGTAAACCAGTGACAGTACAGCCGATAGAATCGCAGGGCTCAACTCATCAAAGCCACCTTTCTTTGCTGCGAAGACTATATTCATCACGTGCCAAAGAAACCTCCACTGACCAATGACCAGAGGCTTCTGGAACTGACGTCCACGCCTGTCTCCTGTATATCCCATACGTCCAATAGCACCCTCAATAAAGTCCATAGGATACTCAATATCCCCGTTCTCCTGTTCTACCGTACCTAGCTGCAAAATCTCACGAAGATTACCAGCTGAAAAGGTAACAGGTTGTCCACCAACTGTAGCTCGAATCTCTGGCGGAGTGACAGATTCGTCATAAACAATATCCGTCCAGAAATCGTTCAGTATAGTCTGTGAGATAGGAGGATTGGCCGTAATGGCATATCTAATCCTTGATCGTGCTAGAAAACGTAATATATCAGCAACCCTGTCAGCCCGTTTGGCCTCAAGGTTCAGATCAACCAGGATGTTGTGACCCTTATCAAATGCTCTAGCCATATCTGTAATGAATACAAACAACAGATATAATTTAATGCACGATAAAAAATATTTAAACTATTATGTATTATGAATCGAGATTCATCAAACATCTTAGTTTAAAATTGTAATTATATATAACTTGATACAAAAATAATCTCAAGTCGTATATAAAAATTTTACTTATAACTAAAAAGTCTTAAGTCTAATTTAAATCACGTTAGGTACTTGTTATTTTAATAAAAATCTCAAGTCGTTAACGTTAAAAATTATACCGCTAATGTGAAATTAGGACACGCCACTAATTTTCTTCTTAAATTAGTAGACTTTCGATATAATCATATAAGAATTAACACAAATCCATTTCATAAAAGTTATTACTTAAAAAATCTTAACATTTATATCACTACTTTAAAAAATAAAATTTTTCTAAGTACTGGACTCGCATAAACTGGCCTAACGAGGTGAGGTCAACTCGTTTTGCTTATGAACTCGCTAAACTTATAAAGCAGCTATTGAAGTGAACTCGCTAATCTCATGGATTCGCTAGTCAACTCGCTGCGAGTTGATTCACAATGTCAACTCGTTTCATTCAATCAGGGAGTCGAGGTAAAATCTCAACTCGTTCGATGAACAGCCGTCGATAATTTTTAATTAAAATCGATTAATCTGTTGAATTTAACATGATCTATCAATTGATTTACGTTTATTAACATCCATTTAACATAAACCACAAGGATTTATGTCCAATAACATCGTAATCGACGCAAATCGTTTAGTTTTTAACCCGAAACCCTAAGTTTTATAAAAACTTCGATTTCTTGTTATTTACACGGTGAAATCCGTTGGTTTATACCTCAAAATGTTCGCAATATGAAGATGTATAAAGTCCTCGGATTGAATAACTCGTTCCCGTAATCTAAGAATCGAAATCAAACGAAAACAATAAATCGCCTCGTTTCGCCTTGTTGACGGATTCGCAAGCTTTACTGAACTCGCGAAGTATGTGGGTTCGGTGGGTTGGTCTGACTCGTTTGACCACCTTTATACTTTACATTCGATTCGCGAGATTTGAAGCGGACTCGCAAGTCGAAGTCAACTCGCAGAAATAATTAAAAACGCGAATTTTAATTCTAAGTATAAATAAAAACCCGATATTTTCACAAGTCTAAATTATAATTAATTTTCACTTGTATTTGTCACGTTGTTCAACTCAAAAACATTCAGTATGATTTAATTCCGAAGGGTAAGCATAATTAACACAAAAATTAAAAACTAAAACAAAATTACATAATCATAGGTATCAAGTACCATTTTATTAAACACTTGAAACAAAATAAAATACATACATAAATACTAACTATTACAAGAATACCCTTGGAAGACTAATCACTCTGGATTTCTCATTCCGTTTAGTTGAACCAACGTCTCAAATCTTGCTCTGTCGAACGCCTTTGTGTATAAGTCTGCTAAGTTATCCAATGATGGAACCTTAACTAACTTTATCAATTTCTTTTCAGCACAATCTCTAATAAAATGATGTCGAATATCAATATGCTTAGTTTTACTGTGCTTTACTGGATTATTGGTGATCGACATAGTAGATTCGTTATCAATCATCATAGGAGTATTGGTTATATTTAACCCGTAATCCCGCAGTTGCTGTTGAATCCAAAGAACTTGCGAGCAACAGCTGCCAGCTGCAACATACTCAGCTTCACATGTAGAAATGGCTACCGAGGTTTGCTTCTTGCACTGCCAGGATACTAATCTACCTCCTAAGAATTGACATCCTCCAGTCGTAGATTTCCTATTCTGATTGCATCCTCCATAATCCGAATCAGTATAAGCTACGAGATCTAAGTCTCCATCAATCGGATACCAAAGACCCAGCTTAGGTTTCCCTTTGAGGTAACGAAAGATTCGTTTAACAGCTTGCATGTGTGACTCTTTCGGATTAGCCTGATATCTTGCGCATAAACAAACAGCAAACATGATGTCAGGCCTAGAGGCTGTAAGATACATTAGTGATCCGATCATGGCTCTATAAAGAGTTGGATCCACATCGCTATCACTCGATGTATCTGGACCTAATCCATGATTGACTGGAATTGGAGTATTGTAGACCTTACTTTCATCCATCTTGAAACGTTCTAATAGCTCATATGTATATTTAGATTGATGAATAAAGAATCCATCCTTCTTTTGATCAACTTGTAATCCTAAGAAGAAATTCAACTCTCCCATTGCAGACATTTCAAACCTTTTTCTCACGACTTTCTCAAATTCTTGACACATCTTTTCATCAGACGATCCAAAGATAATGTCATCAACATACACTTGTACAAGAAGAAAGTCTTTCTTTTTCCACTTCACAAATAGTGTACTATCAATTGATCCTCTTGTAAATCCATTCTCAAGTAGATACGTTGATAGTGTTCCATACCATGCCCTAGGTGCTTGATGTAATCCATATAGAGCCTTATTCAAACGATATACTCTATCTGGATACTCAGGATTAGCAAACCCTGGCGGTTGTGAAACATACACCAATTCTTCCACTTTGCCATACAAAAAGGCACTCTTAACATCCAACTGATACACTTTTATACCATAATATGATGCGAATGCTAAGAATACTCTAATTGCTTCTAGCCTAGCAACTGGTGCAAACACTTCATTGTAATCAATACCTTCTTGTTGATTAAAACCTTGAACCACTAGACGAGCTTTATTGCGAGTAACGATACCTTTATCATCTCTCTTACACTTAAATACCCATCTAGTTCCAATTGGATATTCTCCCTTTGGTAGGTCAACCAACTCCCATACTTGTAATTTAGAGAACTGAGATAGTTCTTCTTGCATTGCTTCTACCCACGAGTTTTCTTTTAAAGCCATTTGAACATTTTTAGGCTCGACTTGTGAGATAAAGCATGAATATAGACATTGATTAGGAATCCCTGTCTCTTTCATTGCAGTATACAAGCTTTGGTATTCAGAATTCTCAGACGTATTAGTTCTGGATTGATGCCTAGTTTGAACCGGAGTATTAATATCACCGATGATGTTTTCAACTGGATGATTCTTACTCGTTCTAGTTGTAGTAACTGGTTCAACTGGTATCTCATCTTCCAAATTAGTACCAATTTCTTCCAATTCAGGTACATCTTCCGTACGTGCTGAAGATATTCTTAGATGTTTCAAAGGAGTAAGTATGTCATCAAACTTTGTATGAAGATCATCAAGATCTTCTGTTTCTAGAGACTTATCCTCTGAAGGTTTTTGTGACTCACTTGTGGAAGCTTTATCTGAGTCAACAGTAGTCTTGATTCCAGACTGCTTAACACTCGATGTTGAAGCGGGACCAATATTCTCATCTTCAAACACTAAATGTTCAGCTATCTCTGAATCACTGACATAGTCACTAATAGGAACTTTAAATGATGCAAAAAGATCAGAATAATCAAATTGCCAATCTAAGCCCTTATGAACATCCGGTGAATAGCTTGTAACCTCAATATTATAAACTACCTCCAAACGTCCTGTGACTTTATTAAAGACTCTCTTATTTGGCGAATTGGGCATATAACCTAGGAAAAATCCTTCGTCAGCCTTCTCACCAAATTTTGCTTGATGTCCAGTCTTTAATATGGTGCATGAAACTCCAAAGGGTTCAAACCCTTTTAAGTTAGGTTTCTTATTGTTCAAAAGCTCATAACAAGTCTTGTTATGTCTCTTAACCGTAAGAACTCTATTAAGAACATAACATGCTGTATTCACTGCTTCTGCCCAAAAGATGACCGGAAGCTTTGAATCAGCAAGCATTGTTCTAGCAGCTTCAATCAACGTTCTATTCTTCCTTTCAGCAACACCATTCTGTTGAGGTTCATAAGGTGCACTGAATTGATGTAATATCCCTTTGCTTAAGCAATAGATATTCAACGTTGAATTCTTAAACTCTGTTCCATTGTCACTACGAATACGCTTAACTCTCTTTTTATAGACATTCTCTACTAGATCAAAGAACTCAATTAGAATTCCAGGAGTCTCATCCTTTGATCCCAAAAAGAATACCCATGAGAATCTAGAATAGTCATCTGTGACAACCAAACAGTACCATTTGCCACCTAGACTTCTCTTGCTTATAGGGCCGAAGAGATCCATATGTAGCAATTCAAATGGCGAGGAGATAGAGTTTTCAGTCTTAGGTCTGTGTGGTTTCTTGTGCTGCTTTCCTTTCATGCAAGGAACACACTTATCCTCAGACTCGAAACGTTTTTGTGGTACACCTAGAACCAAACCATTTTTGGTTATATAATTCATCTTTCTCCAGTTTAGATGTGCCATTCTCCTATGCCATAACAGAGCATCTGTTTCCGAAGCCTTGGACAATAAACATGTAGACACCATTGAAGAGTTAGGAACACCCATGTTGATAGCATAGATGTCCTTCTTCCTCGGCGCCCTCATCAATATCCATTCATCAGGAATTTTAAAACCTGGCTTCAGGACTAAGGCCTCCTTTTCATTGAAATAAACTGGATGACCTTTATCACAGACTTGGGAAACACTCACTAGGTTGTGTGTAAGTTCTTCAACATAGTTCACATCCTCAAGAGTCAAAGTTCCATTTGAAACTTTTCCTTTTCCCGAAATTACTCCTCCTTTATCTCCTGCAAAATTTACTTTTTGCTTGAGACTATCCTTGAAGTCCTTCAGTAGACTTCTTTCACCGGTCATGTGCCTCGAGCATCCACTGTCTACATACCACCAACTGTCCTTGTTCACAGCATGCTCCTGCACATAACACAAAACACGATCAGTTATCAAGAGGGACCCAAGCCATTACGGTCTTGGTTTGTCCCTTATCATCAACAAACTTAAGCTCTTTAAAATAACCATTCTTCCCATCAGGAGCTTTGGTTACTTTCGAAGTAGCTTGAGTTTGTGGACGATCAGCCTTAAGAGGTGAATTTGAGGAGAACCTCTTAGGCACAAAAGTATGAGCTCTATTATGATAATTATAATTAAACTCATGTGATCGCGAAGTAGTGCCACTTTCATAATGACTATGGCATCTACTTGGAGTTCTAAACCTCGACGGTGTCACATCCCTAGACTTATGGACATAATTATCACTTTGAGTATATGACCGTTTAGGTTTAGGTGGGGAGACACTATGCTTACCATCTCTTTTAAGAATGTTCACAGGTTTATTACCTAACTTAGGTTTGGTATCTAACCCGTCTACAGTCATATTAGAGTCGGTCTGTGTCTTTTCCTCAATCACAAGCTTATGTGGTGCTTCAGGCTTTTTGTTAGGACAACACGAAGCCACGTGTCCTTTTTGATGACATTTGAAACATGACATCTGCTTGCGTGATTTGCTCACTTTTGCTTTCTCATCCGGAGTCTTAGGCACTAAAGGTTTAAGCTGTTCCTTATCAACTTTATCATTAATCTTAGCATCGTTAATCACTCCACCCGATACAAAATGTATTTTGGTGAACTGAGAAGCCTTGCTATTATCTAATGATACGTTCTTAATAACATCTTTCTGTGCCTCTGACTGTTCAGGTTTATCAGCTACTAAAATCTCAGGATCAACTTCAGTCATCTCAGAGTCCTCAGGAATAGGAGTGTAATTGGCATTAAAAGGCGGGGATACATCATTGTAACCTAACCCAGTCTTGTCCTTTACACTACGTTGAGCATCTAACATTTTATCCATTTGAGATGTCCTATAATTCTCAAGTTTACGGTTTTGCTCAATTAACCTTAAGTTAAGGTTCACTATTTCCTGATCCTTACTAGCAATCGTCTCATTTAAGTCTTTGATATTCATATAGAGACCATCTATGACAACAGATTTTTCACTTATGGTATCTCTAAGTTTTGTTCTATCCAACGCATCAGACTTAATTTTATCTTTTAAGACCTGTTTATCATCACTTAATCTACGAACATCCATAATAGCTTGATCAAGTTCAGATCTAACAGTCTTATAAGATTCCTTACCCATATTTAATTGTGATGACAGATTACTATTTGACACAGTTAAGACACTATTCTGAGACTGTAAATCAGTAACTAAGTAACAAACATCAGCAAGATTAAGAATATCTAAACATACCTTCTTCTTGTCAGTTTGTAATTCAGCCATACGTGCCACTAATTCTTCAGGACTCATATCTGGAGTTGAATCCATATATAGCACATCATCATCACTTGCCTTTTTTTCAGACTCAGCCACCTCTACTCTCTGTTCCATGTCAGTGGGCATGTAGGACACTGATCCAGCAGTTGTTTCTTCGATCTCGGCCATCAAAGCTTCTTCAGAATGAGCTTGCCAATCATACGAGCCATCCAACTGCTTCACCACTAAGGCTTTGGAAGCAAGAGTACTTCCCGAACCTTGTTTTCCTTGTGCTTCTACTTTAGGTCTTTGGCATTCTCTAGCAAAATGACCAATACCCTGACAGTTAAAGCATCTGACCTTGGTTTTATCAAACCCTGATCTATTGCCCAACACCTTTCTACCAGTTTTCTTGAGGAAATTCTTCACCTTTCTAGATATCAACGCTAGTTGATCTTGAAGTTCCAGTTCCTCAAGATAATCAGAATCTATCTGCTCATAATCCTCATCAAATAGAATAGGATCATTGATCTTTCCTTCTATGTAGTTCTCATATGATGCCACAAAGGAAGCAAGAACAGACAGTTGCTGTTCAGCAGATTTCACACTCATCGGCATCTTCTGATGCTCTTGAGGTGACTTCTCAGAATTCTTTCCCTTTGTCTCATCACCAGAGGAGGAAATAAAGCACAGATCTTCAGTGATCATCTCTCCATTTTCATTAGTATCACCAACTAACAGTGCAGTGGTCGAACTCGATGACGCAGTCGAAAGACTTGACTTTCCATGATACAGCCCAGGGTTCTGAACCTGATCAGAATCACTATCTCTTGACTTCTTGGAGAAATCATAACCTTTCAGCTTGTCAATGACTTGCTCTAAGGTCATAGTAGAATACCTAGTTTCGTTATCCTTAATCATAACACCATACATTTCCCATTTAGAAGGCAAACCCTCAAGGAACTTGTCGGTTTTAGATACTTCTTCTTCAAAAATTTCATGGTATTCTAATTCACTTAGCAGATGGTAGAATCGTGTAACATAGGCATCAAGATCTTCTCCTTTTAAAGCTTTAAACATAGTAAACTGCTTTTTAAGAAGACTCTTCTTGCCAGCTCTCACCTGTGGACTTCCCTCACCTCTTTTCTCTAAAGCTTCCCAGAGCGCTTTAGCAGTATGAAAAGACTTGAGTTGATGAGCAAGGGATTTAGGAAGACACATCTTTATGCAAGAATGTGATTTATTCTCATTTCTGTACGCTTCCTTCTCTTGATCACTCATGTTTGCATAGGTAAGAACTACAGTAGCATTTTGAACAGTTTGAGTAGGTGGGGTGTATCCACTCTTGATACACATCCAGATAGACAGATCATGGAATCTACAGTAAGATTCAAATCTGTCCTTCCAATTGTAGTAATCCTCGATTCTTAACAACTTAGGTGGAACGTTTGACTTTCCCACCTCGTGGTCCATTTCGATCATTCTACTTAAGTCAGACATCTTAAAAACGTAAAATTAAACTGTTTCAGCGAATTTAGAAATCTCAACTCGCAAGACTCAGCTCAACTCGCAATCTCAGCTCGACTCGCAGAATTTGTCGATTCGCAAGCCTCAGTTCGGATTGCTAAAAGATGTCGATTCGCAAGTGATGTCGATTCGCGAGAGATCTCGGTTCGACTTGCAAGCCTCAGTTCGACTCGCTAGTTCAACTCGGTTCGCAGGCGACGCTGGAACCCTAATCTCGACTCGCGAAACGGCTGTTAAACCTGAAAAACGAATTTTAAGGTATTTTTACGAACGAAACTGAGAAATTCGACTGTAAACTAACCCTAAAACTTCCAGAGAATGATTTTGATCGTTAGTATTGCAATAATGCACGTAAAAACGACCCGAATCAAAAACGCAATAAACTAAAACTCACGAACACACTCGTATCTAGCCCGAAAGCTCTGATACCAGATGTAAGTCCCCTAGTTTTAGGATCGATAACTTCGTTATCTGTAGTATTAAGGTGCGGAATCCCTCAATACGGTGTTATTTTACTAACAACGAATATGTTCGTATTGCGTTTTAACTAGACTTAGCTTTAAACAACGAATCGTCAAAGCCTAGCCTTAGGTTATGTTTTTCTCTGGTTTGTTGAATTTGCAGCAATTGAAATCAGAATGCAAAAGTTATTTTCTAGTGTTAACGATTTTACAAAGAAAAATCGTTTAAATATTCTGTCTCGGCTCGGCTCGCATGGGCCAGCAAGTTAAGCCCAACTCGCCTTGCAGCCCAAGCCCATTACCAAGCTCGATTCGCTACTGACTTCCACGAATTCAGTTCTCATCTCGGCTCGTTAATCTCGCGACCTGAGAACTCGACTCGCACAGAATGTATTTATTTCGTATTTAATAATTCGTCTAACTTAACACAATAATATGTTTAACGAATATTACTAACAAAACAAATATTTATTTACAAATCTAAACCAATATACAAATGTAATAATAATTACACTAGTCCTATATCAAGCTAGATCTGTTGTCACAATCTATGTCTCAACAAGGAACCGTCATGATGGCGGTTGCATTTGGGATAGTAGGGTTTGTTTCCAACGTACCCCTTCTTTTCGGTAGTCCCCGATGAATAAGCCTTAACGGACTCAGGCTTCTTGTTGGTGAGTTGGTTGGATGAGTTGGGGTTTCCTTCCCATTTGCGTTTGTTGTTTGCAGATGGGGTAGAAGTTGTGCCACGACGGACAGAATTTGCCGTTAGCTCATGGGCCATACGGATGGCGCTCTGAATCGTACCCGGTTTGGATGACGTTACCAGGTCTTGAAGTCTGTCGGGTAGTCCATCAACATATTTCTCGATCCTCTTGTATTCAGGATCGACCATAGATGGGCACAGAAGTGCCAGTTGGTGGAAACGGTTGGTGTACCCGGTGATATCATCACCTTGCATCTTGTGGTTCCAGAATTCCAACTCCAGTTGTTTCAGTTCGTCCCTGGGGCAGTACTCACCCCTCAACATCTCCTTCAGCTCCTCCAACGGGAGTTTGTAAGCATTAGAAATACCCACAGTCTGGGCATAGGTGTTCCACCAGGTGAGAGCGGTGTCAGTGAAAGTACTAACGGAGAACTTAATCTTGTCTCCCTTCGCACAGTTGCAGATAAGAAATACAGATTCGACTTTCTCGATCCAGCGTACTAGACCGATAGCTCCCTCAGTACCTGCAAAGTTCAGAGGTTTGCAGTTCTGGAAGTCTTTGTAAGAACAGGGTTTGGGTTGTGGTCCATTAGTAGCTGTATCTTCGCTACCAGGAGTTGATGTTCGGGTAGCTAGGGCTTGGGCCACACTACGGGCAATCAGACCCGCAATTTCGGCTTCACTGAGGGTGATTTGCAGGCGAGGAGGCATGATGATGAACAAGAAAAGAACAAGGAAAGAGGAATAAGATATTTGCATGAGATTATGATATGTCACAAGTGTAAATGATGAGATACACGATAACTATAACACCCCTCGTTTCATTTCAAACAATTTATATAATAATGGCGACTCGGAAGCGTATATTTAAAACATACTATCAACGTACTCAAAATGTCAATAAACTTTTTCAAACTTATTACATGACATTTCAACAAACTCGGTGTTATATAATTCAAAACATCTCTTTGATTTTCAAAATCAAATCAGAGTGACAGCCTGTCAAACATTCCATCAATTCCAAACACTTCCTGCCCTGCCCAATATGTCCCATCTATTTCAACCTGCAGGAAGAACTGTGGTGGGGTTAGCATAAAGCTAAGTGAATGAAACTATAAGCAACAGTACAACCTAGCATAATAATCTGTTTACATCAAATAACAATAAACAGAAAATCAATCATTCACTCGACATCCAATCAATGTCAAGCTACACCAATCAAACATTATCAATCGTCATGAGGATCGGTGGCTCCTGAGATACCCTAATACCGGTTTGGTAATCAAGGAACTCTTATCAATCATCTGTATTGGCCTATACAGAATTACCGATAACCAGTTGTTAATCACACACGACCTAGATCTCCAAACCAACATTTCAAGTTTCAAGATCTCCTGTCGTCTACAATAACAACCAAGTCCAACTGTCAAGTCAAGTTGACCTCAGAATCTTACATACTAGCTCAAACAGCCAAGTAAGCAACTAGTCAAACTATCATGGCAAGATATCTCAACAATTACATTCTATCAAAGTAATACTATAATTACTTGTTGTAAATCAAATCATTACAACTAAATCACACTGAGGTTACAGATCCACTCACCGACACCTCAGGCCTCCACTCAGTAGTCTAATATCACCGAGTCTTCTTCACATCTGAGAATTTACAATCAAATATAAGTTAGTAATCCATATCAATACACAACTTATATCAATCCATACTATTAGGAACTTAACATAATAATATGAATATTACTAGTTCCTAATCATATATTAGTTATTACAACATAACTATTATCATATATGAACCTGAACATATATCAAATAACAATCACATTACTTATAAAAAATCAAACAAGAAATGTGACACCAGCCTATCAAGCCGCCGGCTTCTCTATGAAGCCGCCGGCTTCAAACCATCACCCGCCGGCTTCACCTTCCAAACCGCCGGGTCAATTACCAAATGTGGTAACAGAACTAAACTTCGTTTTAAAGCTTACACTACCCGCCGGGTCGGGTTTATACCCGCCGGTTTCCTACAAAACATCACAAGCCGCCGGCTTGGCTTATGAAGCCGCCGGCTTCGACTAACAAGAACAAGCCGCCGGCTTGGCCAAAGAAGCCGCCGGCTTCTGGCCTCGTCCCAGCCCAGCACGAACAGTAGAAACCCTAACTCGCGGGTTTAATCCCCAAAACACCAAAAACTCGTTTTTAAACGGTTATAAACCTCAAATATCATCACATAATCAATATGTAACACTTATAACCTGTTTCTAACATCCAAATCTCTCAAATCATCAATTTACCCAAATTCAATCAAAAAATCAAATTCTTAAATACTCAAGAATACTTACTGATTGAAGAATCTAACGATGGTAATCTGATGATTATGAAGATTCACGAGAATCACAACTTCCTGATTTGATTTCTGGATTGATTTGGAAGTTTTCAGAGAGTTTCTATGAGTTTCTAAAGTTTCTAAATGAACTTTCCTAAAATGGAAAGTTAAATATATAGTCGGTTCATAAACCGCCTTCAATATACGGGTATAATTTAATACCCCATCTCAATCTATTGCCTGGAACCCGAAAACCATTTGCGAGTCCAAACATTTTATTGTACCGACAACTATATTAATTTACAACAATTAATATTTCACTTATCACATTGGAATATTTAACTCCTATTCCAATTATTTCAAGTATTTCAAACAATATTATTTCCAAACACATTTAAATACTTATTTAAATCAAGAAATAATACAAAACAACTAGGTCCATTTCGAGGATGTTACAACTCTCCCCCCCTTAAAGAGATTTCGTCCCCGAAATCTAACCTCAATCAATCTGATTAATATGATATAATATCACATACATCTTAGCATACATTAGTCCTCAATAGCAACTTACAACTATTCTTAGACTAGTTGAATTCTTTCCACATGCACATATCCAATTGTACATGCTTCTATCTTTTCCTATGCACACATACAGTGCATCTAATCAATATCATCAATCAGATATATCTTATAGACAAACACTTATTTCAACAAGTGAAACCTACAATCACTTAATCAACAAGTAAGACTTAACATTACTTAATAGGTCTATGCAACCCGAAATTAGCAACATGCTAAAATCTTTAACCTATTCTTACTGTTCATCACTGTTAACAATAAAACAGCAGCATCAATATTACAACAACAGTGTTTATTAAACCCCAATGTACCTAGCAACACTAAAATATAATTTCAGTTTCACGACTAACAACCAGTCTAATATACAGATAACAATTTCAAATCTCTACTATCACAGATTTAAAATTCAACTCTAGGTCAACTTTTCACCCAAAAGTTTCATACCTACTCTCGTGAACAACCTATCATATTCACATATCACTATCACTATCATATGAAATCCTTTACTTAGAAGTAATCCAGATTCATATCACCTTAATAAACAAAGCAGAGGTCACACTCAGTAGGTAAAACTACAATCAACAAGTACTTTGCTCAATCAACTAAAGTACCAAAATCAAACATTACCTACATTTAATCAACCTCTACATTGACTTATTTCTACTTGCAAGTCCTTTCATTACAACCTATCAATTGTCAACAACAACAATTGTCCAATCAATAATCACAACACTAATGATTATACATTTCAGTACACCTATCAATACTTACTATTTATTTTTAAAATCTAACTAACCATCAAGTTAGAATTCATATATTACTTAAACTGGTAAGACATCCAGAATCTTTTCTTAGCAACCAGTTAGTTCAAATTCTTAAAACTTAAACTACTAATCACAAGCAATTAGAAATTATACAACTTTTAATCACATAATCACTTAGTACTACATCCCATCAATATAGCAACTAAGTCAGTCTTAATCAATATTATGATACTATAATTCAAGCATCATAACATCACAATGTGCTACTTCTCAACACATTTCCAACAATTTCTACCTCAAGTTAATCAAAATTAACTGACCTCCACATATCTTATGGCACATCTTAATTCATTCAATTAAAACTTATCATGCCATTTATTATTATGTATACCACACATACATACCTACGCAACTTCAGGTACTCTCTTAAATGGACATATACACATCAATTCTATTTCATTCTATACACTAGGCCATTCAGACTATTAAAGCCTTCATCAATCCTTTCCAATACTATTAATCATCACATATCCATACCACAGGACATGGAACAATTACTAATCAACAACTCTATATTTCACTTATATACTTACCAACTCGTATATAACTTAAACAATTCAATCTAAACTTCCAAAAAGTTTGATGAATACAATCATCACCTATCAATTTCAAGGTTTCCTTTACTTCCTAACACATACAATTTCTTAAAATATGAACAACTTTCCAATTCATATACCTCAATTTATCAACCAAGGTCAAACTAGACCTTTAACACAGTCCAACTCCAGATATACTTTCATATAATTTCTTAATTGGATCTAATCCCAATTTATCACTTTATCACTTACTTTATTTGTATACAATAAACAAATAACTAAAGAATCCATTAAATTCTTTCAATACTTAAATGATTCACTATAAGATACCAATCAACCTAGGCAACTAATAATAATAACTTTCAATTATTTCTTATCTCACCTTCTTACCCAATCAAAGCTATTATCACAAGCTTCACACACTGGTAAGATTTTCCTATCACAATTCTAATCAATGTGATTTAATTATTCTAACATATCTTAGCAAATTATAATTGTCATATCAAACAATGACTTCATATCTGTATAATTCTTCAACACATATTCAGTTCAAATATCAAATATTACCCAACTGAATACTCAATTATATTTAACACTATTTCAATTACTTAATACTAGCTTTAAGTAATAACTCAAGTCTCACAAACTTAGACCATTCATCTATCTCCTTTGGATCTTGCAAGACCCATCTCAACATAATTTGACTAATCAAGGAATTCAATCATATTCCTCACAATCATAACATTACAATCTATGTTAGACTATTTCAACACACACAGTTGACTACATGTCAACTTTGATTTCAATCAACCAATCAATAAAATCCTCTAATTGCTGTTCTCAAGTTTGACCTATCCTCAAACCAATCACAAGCAATTAATTTTATACACAATTCTCTATTCATGGTTTGACTTTCAAAGTTAACATACTATCAAGTTAACTCCCAACAAACCATTTCATCTTATATGTTCACTTTCAAACATATATTTCAAATTATTACTTTCAATAATTTCATCAATCCTTTACTAGGACAAGGTCAACCTACATCAATCTTGGCTCCATACAAGCCATTTCATATAATATGTTTACTATCGAACATAAACTTCAAATTATTACATTCAATAATTACTAGTAGTTTCTCAAGCAAAACAATATCAACCTATCTCAACTTTGGCATCATACAAGCCAAATACAAAATAGTGACCCCTTTAAACACTATCAAATTCACCTATGGTCAATTTAACACAATCAGTTACAATTACATTTTCAACAAAATCATATTAGTCATCTATGTTTATCATTAAAACATCTATCAATGACAATTATCATTTACACTGGCATCTTTACAGTCTAGATATCATAGCTCTATCAACTGATTGTTTTCTTATCAAAACAATTATTAAACAACTTAGCATACTTTCATGCTCAATTTTTCCAAAATCACATTACATTTCTTTTATACCAAGTAGCATCAACAAGTTCATGTGACACAACATAATATAACAACGGTGATCAGGCGTTGCAAGATTATGTTCTTCACAATCCATTCTCAGGCTACTCTACATTATAATTATCAATGTGATCTACTCTTATCTCATATATATTAAATACTTTATGATTTCAAATCAATCAACATCTATTTAATAGTTTCTAACAGCTGATACATACTCAAAATCAGCTTACTACTTTACATATTCAACCTTACATATGCAAGTCATCTCACATACACACAATGTTCTAATTTTCAACAACTGAATTACTCAGTATATCACTTATCTGAAACCTCAAACACATGATAACTCGTCATCATAGTTTCAATACTTAACACTAATCAATGTCCTTATTTACTCCAAAATTCAAGACACATCTTAATTAATTATCATCACTTTGACATATGCTATACTATCAAGCATCACTGTCACAACAAGCCTACTCAATCATGTTACTATTAAAACATTTCATCTATTAATTTACAATTGACCAGAAAGATCCATTACTTCCCAAATCAATTTCACTTTATTTTATTCTACACTCCTCATAAGCCTATCAATCTCGGTTTAGCTCAAAGGTTTAGCTATAGTCAAAACATATCATATAGCCACATAAACACATATTTCCTCAAATAGCAGTCATTCTCAAATCAGATGACACAAAAATCCTTAACAAGAATTTAGATCACAGCCTGTGATCAATCTACTAATATAGTACTATCAATCATCTTGTCTCCCAATAAAGACACTCCTTAGGTTCTAACATCAATCATGTTAAACCTTAATCAACTCTTTATCTACTCATTTAATCACATTTCTGCATTTTCAATTCAATCAGAAATAACCACTACAATGAGTATCCCATTCAATACCTCTATCCTCATGTCAACCTATAACAATCATTAGTTGACTCAAAACTGGGGAATCATATCAGTCTGACTCAATTAACTTCACAACAAAGCTTACTCAACATAACAGAGTAAACAATTCAAGTTAATGTAAATTAACATAGGCTTATCGAAGATTACCTGACAAATCTTAAGCCAGCAATGTTGAGGAAACATGAAATATACCAATCAGATACTCATGTTCCTCCGTCTCTGCAATCAAACAACAGCTTCACAACTTGTTAAAGGTTAGTACATATTCAACTAACTATTTTCTCACACATTCACTGATCAACTAAACCCGCACCCACTGGAATGTTTGACTCAACTCAATCCAAGTTTAGGATTGAACATACTATCATGCTCAATTCACCCAAACTATTGCTCTGATACCAGCTTATAACACCCCTCGTTTCATTTCAAACAATTTATATAATAATGGCGACTCGGAAGCGTATATTTAAAACATACTATCAATGTACTCAAAATGTCAATAAACTTTTTCAAACTTATTACATGACATTTCAACAAACTCGGTGTTATATAATTCAAAACATCTCTTTGATTTTCAAAATCAAATCAGAGTGACAGCCTGTCAAACATTCCATCAATTCCAAACACTTCCTGCCCTGCCAAATATGTCCCATCTATTTCAACCTGCAGGAAGAACTGTGGTGGGGTTAGCATAAAGCTAAGTGAATGAAACTATAAGCAACAGTACAACCTAGCATAATAATCTGTTTACATCAAATAACATTAAACAGAAAATCAATCATTCACTCGACATCCAATCAATGTCAAGCTACACCAATCAAACATTATCAATCGTCATGAGGATCGGTGGCTCCTGAGATACCCTAATACCGGTTTGGTAATCAAGGAACTCTTATCAATCATCTGTATTGGCCTATACAGAATTACCGATAACCAGTTGTTAATCACACACGACCTAGATCTCCAAACCAACATTTCAAGTTTCAAGATCTCCTGTCGTCTACAATAACAACCAAGTCCAACTGTCAAGTCAAGTTGACCTCAGAATCTTACATACTAGCTCAAACAGCCAAGTAAGCAACTAGTCAAACTATCATGGCAAGATATCTCAACAATTACATTCTATCAAAGTAATACTATAATTACTTGTTGTAAATCAAATCATTACAACTAAATCACACTGAGGTTACAGATCCACTCACCGACACCTCAGGCCTCCACTCAGTAGTCTAATATCACTGAGTCTTCTTCACATCTGAGAATTTACAATCAAATATAAGTTAGTAATCCATATCAATACACAACTTATATCAATCCATACTATTAGGAACTTAACATAATAATATGAATATTACTAGTTCCTAATCATATATTAGTTATTACAACATAACTATTATCATATATGAACCTGAACATATATCAAATAACAATCACATTACTTATAAAAAATCAAACAAGAAATGTGACACCAGCCTATCAAGCCGCCGGCTTCTCTATGAAGCCGCCGGCTTCAAACCATCACCCGCCGGCTTCACCTTCCAAACCGCCGGGTCAATTACCAAATGTGGTAACAGAACTAAACTTCGTTTTAAAGCTTACACTACCCGCCGGGTCGGGTTTATACCCGCCGGTTTCCTACAAAACATCACAAGCCGCCGGCTTGGCTTATGAAGCCGCCGGCTTCGACTAACAAGAACAAGCCGCCGGCTTGGCCAAAGAAGCCGCCGGCTTCTGGCCTCGTCCCAGCCCAGCACGAACAGTAGAAACCCTAACTCGCGGGTTTAATCCCCAAAACACCAAAAACTCGTTTTTAAACGGTTATAAACCTCAAATATCATCACATAATCAATATGTAACACTTATAACCTGTTTCTAACATCCAAATCTCTCAAATCATCAATTTACCCAAATTCAATCAAAAAATCAAATTCTTAAATACTCAAGAATACTTACTGATTGAAGAATCTAACGATGGTAATCTGATGATTATGAAGATTCACGAGAATCACAACTTCCTGATTTGATTTCTGGATTGATTTGGAAGTTTTCAGAGAGTTTCTATGAGTTTCTAAAGTTTCTAAATGAACTTTCCTAAAATGGAAAGTTAAATATATAGTCAGTTCACAAACCGCCTTCAATATACGGGTATAATTTAATACCCCATCTCAATCTATTGCCTGGAACCCGAAAATCATTTGCGAGTCCAAACATTTTATTGTACCGACAACTATATTAATTTACAACAATTAATATTTCACTTATCACATTGGAATATTTAACTCCTATTCCAATTATTTCAAGTATTTCAAACAATATTATTTCTAAACACATTTAAATACTTATTTAAATCAAGAAATAATACAAAACAACTAGGTCCATTTCGAGGATGTTACAATAACAGTACGAAGTGACAATCACATTTCATTTAGATAAACAGGTTGAATACAAGATACGGGTTTTCCAAAAGATTATAGAGTAATAGTAGTACAAAAGTGCTGGGAATTGTTACATCCGGTTGAATTACATAGGCCCTAATAAAGTAGTTAGCTGGTTACAAGTTACAGACTGATCGAATCTTGATGCAGATTAATCTGCTCCATCAGCGCGACAAGGCGGTCCACGGTTTCTGCTAGTCTGTTGGCTTGCCTAGCGTTGTCTTCAACCAAGGTCAGTCGTTGTACTAGTGCTCGAGAATGATCCTCAGTCTCCTGTGAACGCTGTTCACATTCCTCTAGTCGGTTTCTTATGAGTTCATCCGCACCTAATTCAGCGGTCATTGAATCCTGAATTATGCTTACAGAGAGGCTGGTATCTTCTTGTTCTCGCTGGAGTTGTGATATGCGGTCAAGAGCTTGGCGAAGCAGGTAGGTCACTCGGTGTTGTTCCCGTTCGAGATTTTCGAGCCTTTGCTCCTGACGGCGGAGTTGGGTAGCCAACACTGGCACCGTGAGATGTGCCGAGTTCTGAGAGTTATGAACAGAGTAGGGGTTGCTTCGAGGTGACCTAGTGGTCCTCCTGGCTATTCGCGGGTTTCGTGATCCATGTGAATGAGAGTGTGACGGATTGGGTGGTGTGTTTGCCATTCCTGTGGCAGAGTGTAAGTAAGACGAGACTAATATTTATAAGTATATAATATCTAGCCTAGTGTTTAGCACGTATCAAGTAATGCAGTAAAAATAGATGATATGTATAAGATAAAATGCAGTGAATAACAAACAATAAATAAAAAATATGTAAAATGCAATAAAAATAACAAAATGCAGTAAAAAGTGAAACAATTTGTTAAATGAAATGTATGCAAAATGCAACACTTTTATATAAAATGCAGTAAAATGGATAATATGTATAATATAAAATGCAGTAAAAAATACGTAAAATGCAGTAATTATAACAAAATGCAGTGTACTTTTAACAAAATGCTGTAAAAAATAGATCATGTATAAGTTAAAATGACAGTAGAAAATAACAATGTATATTAGATCAATGTGTATAAATAAAATGCAGTAAAACATCAAAAGAATAATGTGTATTATACAAAAAATGCAGTAAAAAATGAACAATATGTAAACATATATATAGACAACAATCAATGAAAATAAAAAAAATGTCACATAATTATAACAAAATGTAGTAGAAGTGATAATATGTAAAAAAAAAATTAAAAAAAAAAAAAATTTTAAAAAAATTTCGACGGCGACGACTGGCGGGGGGCGGCGACGGTGGACGGCAGGTGGTGGTAGGTGGTGGATGGGAGGAGGTGTGGAGGAAGAAAGTAGAAGGGAGTAGTATATAATTTTAAAAAGGTGGAGGGGGTAGAAGTGAAAATTAAGGAGGTGACATGTGTCATTTTTTGAGTGGAAGTGATTCTTCTCCTCAAATCACCCCTTCTCCTCTCAACCTTACCCTTAATTGTATTTGTATAATTAATTAATTAATAATAATAATAACATTAATATTAATATCAATATTAATTAATACCCATTTACCTTTTTTGTTTAAAAAAATAAATTGAAGCGGCTACACATGCCTTTATTTCCCTTGGTGTACATAGCCACATAGGTCTCAAGCGTAACTTTCCCAAATTCAAAATCGATAAAGGAGGGAAAACCCAAAAATAAAAATAAAAAAAATTCCAATCGTTCTAACTCCTTGATTCCTAAAGGCCAAATCTGAGAAGTTTATGCAAATTATTATACAATCTACCAGCAATCTTAAATCTTAAAGCTTCAATTCCGTGAAATCTGTAAAGATCGAACGACTTCACTTCAAAAATGGCTGAAACCCTAAGCCCTAGTCGTACACCAGGCCATAAACAAAGAGCACCGGTACTGTCACCGGACCGGCCGTTATTTCTCGCTTCAAACGATGACAAAATGGAGCGTGCTCAAGCACGCGCCGCCCGTGCTGCAGCAATTCGTAGGAAACCTGTCGCGGTAAATCAAGCAACCGATGCTTCTCCCACCGATCCATGTCTTGGTCAAGAACAGATTATGGAATTGTTCCAGAATTGCATCAAATTGGCCAGTGAAAATGTATGTATATACTTATAAGTTTCCTTGATTGACACTTGACATGGATCATTAATTTTTTATTTTTATTTTTTTGGTGGAGTATAGAAAATTAATCAGAAGAATACGTGGGAGCTGAATTTGATCGATCATCTTTGCGATATTATCAAAGTTGAAGAAGAGAATGATGTCGAGACTAATTTTCAGAAGGTACGGAACATGATTTGTTTATTGTTTGATTAAAATGTGATGAATACTTTTGATTATAATTTTTTGTTTCAATTAAACTACAAATCGCTATGGTTTTTACTAATTTAAGTTACCTGCCCCGTTTATTACGGAGTAGCCTTATGCCCTTATTGAATGAGCTCCAACTTCTGCCTTTTGGTGATTCCATCATGTTCTTTATTTTAGTGAAAACTAAGTGCCATCAATCTAGCACATCAGCAAATAACTTGGTTGGAACCACATGCACGATTGTTACATATCGGGATACACATTAACGTCACATACACTATTCTTACTGCAGGCAAGCTGCACCCTTGAAGCTGGAGTTAGAATATATTCAATGAGGGTAGATTCAGTCCATTCTGAGGCATATAAGGTTCTCGGAGGAATTAGTCGAGTTGCACAGGATTCTGAACAAGGTTTGTTCTAGTGAATCATTTCAATATATAGTAGTTTTATAATTATCATTATTTCTAGATAATTATTAATTTTGGTTTCATCGTTAAATAATAAGTCTTAGTTTACTTAGTTTAGTATAGATTCGGGAAGTAGATAGCAACTCATATTGGTTTTCTATGTCTATTCGTTATTGTGCTTTAATTTGTAGTGGGTAAAAGTGTAAAGTACTAATGTTTTATGACTTTTATCGCACCTTCTTGAGGAATAAAAATATTAGAGGTTAAAACTTATCCTTTCCTATTCTTAATTTTAACTAGTATCAGTATTAGGATTCACTCTTTAAAACACCATCATCAGTAACCTCTATATTACTAGATTGGTTTATGATGTTCTATAATCAGTAATGATCAACTTGGAACCATTTTATTGAAACAGACAATGTAGAGGAAGGCGACACTGACAACATGCAAGTTGAAGGCACTTCGAGGAAGCAGAAAGAACAAAAGGTTTTTTTCATTATATCATTTATTATAATGTTGATTGATTTGTGAGGATTATATGGTGACAAAATGGCAGGTTGGCTAGCGGGTCAAAACGGGGTTTTTTTTTTAGTATGAATCGGGGTTGACCTGAAACACTTTTTACTAATAATAAAAAAAAAGAATCTTATACATGGAGTATATAATGGTGTGATATATATTCATAAGAATTATATTGTTACATAAGTCGGTTGCTTTTTAAATAAATTGATTTAGAAGGTAGTATGCATTATAAGACACATTTTGGGCGACTTATGTTCTGTCGAAGATGAAACATAACCCATTTCAGTCATTCACAAGTAAGTGGGTCTTAATGTGAAGAAGTTTGATGAAATTTGCATTATGCAGTAGTGTAGATGAACTGATGAAATTTGCATTATGCAGTTGTCTCCTTTAACAACATTGGAATCATCCTTCGAGGCTCTTAATGTGAAGAAGTTTGATGGTAGGGATGTAGCCTATATCTATTTATATTGTTTTAAATTTTAAGATAAGGTATTGAATTAATCTCTTTATTGTTCTAGTTGCATTTGCTGTGGATCCTCTATATCATCAGACAACTGCACAGTTTGATGAAGGCGGATCAAAAGGTCTCTTGCTTAATAACCTTGGAGTGTATGGTGGATGCCGAATGGTTTTTGACTCACTTGAAGTGCCTGGGAAGTGCACGTCATGTTCAAGTGACCATAATAAAATCGATACAATTGATATTTCTTACGCTAGAGGTTTGTTTCTTTCTCTTAGAGGTTGCAAAATGGGCAGATCCGACGGGTAGGATAACGGGTTAAAATAGTTACTTATGCTTACAATTTGAAAGAAGTATGATTGTGCCAAAACACTTGTGTCCAAAATCTTCATACTATGTGTAAATTATTAGTGTGTCAAATTTGATCCCAAAAATAATTTTATTTACCAAAGGGCCTTTGACAACTATGCTTAGCGTCTGGCCTGTTACTCATTTGATTAATAGAAATAAAACATTACCCAAATTGACCCATTCATAAGTAAATGGGTTGAAGTTGCCACCTCTACGTTGAGGTATACATGGTTCCTGCTTGCAAATTTGCATTTTGTCTGAACATTTTTTTTTTATTATTATTCACTGTAGACTGTATTGAACAAATGGTATCAAACTTCTCAAAGAAACTTGAAATTGCACCAACTCTCAAGCATATAGTCAATCTGTTTGATGAAGATGATAGAAGACCAGCAGATACCTTTTCTTCCTGCCAAATGTCTGTAGAACCAGATTGTGAAGCTTATGATGACAACGGATTCAATGGTGATGGACACGATAACTCAGAAACCTGGGACTTCGTTAATGACAACCAGACAAGCCTGAATGATGAGGGCACCTATGAGGGAGACGAGGAGCTCTTTGTTCCGGTTCATCGTGAGGTACTTGACTATTCTACCTAGAGGTGGCTAAATGGGTGGGTAAGGGGTGGAAATGGGTAATTTACAGTAAAGTTCAAAATGGACTTTGTTGTTTTGAAACAATTTTTTAAAATCATTATTATTTTATATACATATTAACATAGACAGTCAATTAGTGTGTCAAATTAAATTTCAAAATTATTAAAAATTTTCAAAACTAAGCTAGTTCTTTTTTATGAAGGTGGTTTAGGGGGTTTTATGCTTTTGGACTTTGGGATATATATTTGAGCCATTTGGCTGTTATGCGTGAGATCTATATATTTTACATTATACACGTTGGACTGGTTAGAGATAAAACATAAACTGATTAACTGAATCAACCCTTAAGTAAATGGGTCACGATTCCCCTCTTTAATTCTATATATGGACCTTTATTCACTGTTGAAGGAACCAACTAATATACAGTTTATTTGCAGGATAATGAGCCATATGTTTCTCATGATGGTGATGTAGATGACAAATTCGCTACAGTTGACAGCTTTCTCTTCCTAAGCCTTGGTTTAACTGGAAAACAAAATGCCTGGGCAGGCCCTGATCACTGGAAGTATAGGAAGACTAAAGGTGCTTGACTGCTTTCATCGCTAGAACTAGGCAAATGGGTGGGTTCGGTAACAGAGCAAAACGTGCGGGATTGGTTACTTGGTTTGGTTGACCCAAAACTATGTTCAAAAACTTTAGATATTTAATATTTTAATTGTCATATGCTATTACATAATTTTGTATGTCATTTTTATAATAATATACGAAGTAATACTTTGAATAAAATGGTTTAGGAGTCTATATGCATTAGAATTACACATTGGGAAACTCTTGAAGACTTGAACTGTTTTCTTTTAAGCTCTTTCTTTCTTTCAATATTTACCTGTTAAAGATAAAACTGAACCCAAGTGTTGTATATTTAGTTTCTTTTGCAGGTCCAGAAGATCCTGGCAAGGAAAGTGGGTCACCATTAATGCCTAGAAAACAGAGGAATAAGAAACAAGCTGAACTGGATATAGAGTTTATGAAAGCTTTGGACTTGGACACTGACATGGGTAATATGTTTGCTCCGCCTAAAAACGCTAAAACATTATTGTTGCCTGCGAATAGAGAACCCTGTAACACAACACTTCCCGAAGATTGCCATTATCAACCAGAGGATCTTGTCAAGCTATTTCTTCTTCCAAATATTATGGTGAGGTTACAATCATTTGAAGTGATTAACCATTTTTAACTTAGAGCATAACTCTTTAATGGTGATTTATTCATCTGTGTAGTGCCTTGGGAAGAGAGGAAGGAGGTGTTCCGGTAAGTTGACTCTTGAATACATTTTTTGTTACTGATATCGTTTAGTTGAACAGTAATCCCATTATAACAATAAGGTTATTCAAGTCCTATGTATGGTGAATTAAGATAGTGGATGCATCTCTTTGTCAGATGAACCTGCTCAAGAAGGAGAAGGTAATAATGAAACATATCCATCTTGGGATGATGAAGGTGGTCAATTTGATGATGGAAATGCTTATAGTGATGTTGAGGACTCAACTACACTTGTTTCTCAACCCCGACAGGTTTGTTCTTTAATAATTATGGTCTGAACTTTACAACCTAATCGAGTGGTTGGCAAATTAAAATCGTCCTTTTTTGGTATTAATGTATGTCAATAAGAACTAGTATGAAGCTAATTTTTGCCCTTACATTATATGTAAAACAGGTAAATAAGATTGAAGTCGAATATGATAAAACGTCTAAACAAGTTGATGTTCAGGCGCTCAAAGAGACTCTTTGGTCATCTATGCAAGAAACACATGTAAGTTCTCTTTTCAATCCCTATCAAGTGGAGGTGGCAAATAAATTTATTTGTATTGCTAGCATTACTCTTTGATCTAAGGTATGCATTATGCTGATATGTAAAATATTGTGGTTATCATGATTCAGGAGACAAAGACATTGTCTTTTAAGCACATATTGACATCTTTTCCAGCTGATAAGAAACCAGCTGCTGCATCGATTGACATCATCTCCCCACACCTGTGTTTTATATGCGTGTTACATTTGGCTAACGAACATGGATTGAGAATCCACGGATGTGTTGACTTGGATGACCTCACAATACACCTTCCCTGAATCGTTGTAGTTGGGGACAATACTACTGTAACAACGTAAGAATAATAGTTGTAGTTTTCATTTTGTTGCCGAATTGGATATTCGAAGATGGCTCTTTGTCTTGTTATATTTCTTATAACATGTTTAATGAACTTTAGATTGTTTTGTTAGAAATTGTGATGACACATTGTTGGATTGAGGTCATCGTATTTGAGTTTCTAAATTGAAGTTTGCAACTCATGTACTAGTACTGAAGAGTGAAGATGAAGGAATATGGAGTATATTATACAGAAGAATGTATTTATTGCATCCTCCCACGTAGACTAAAATGATAGGAAATGAAAAGACAAAGGATAATCTACATAATATATTATAATAATAGAGTGGTATTTAGGTAGTCATTTTATTTTTAGTAACCTATAAACTAATCTCCACCATTAATAAATTAAAACTTTTAATTTAGACCATTGATCTTACCTTAATAAAATGACTACCTAATTAGTGGAGAGGGAATAATCAAATGTCTAAACTACCCATTTATTCTTATTCCAACAATCAATTAAATTTACTTTTCAATTATTTACGATAAATACAAATCAAGGTTTAATCTTATTAACATAATGATTGTCAAAAAATTCATCATTTATAAATTCAAATTTGAATATTTTCTTTAACTTTTTTATTATATATATGCACTATGTATTGTTAAATTGGTAATAGTACTTTTTAATTTTAATTTTCAATTTATTTTTTTACTGATCATCAAATGTATTTTCACCGATTAATTATAAATTTTCAACTTTCATGAATGCACACGAGATGTTCGATTAAATGTCTTTAAGGATTTCAACGGCTCTATCCCAAATGTAAGATTTATAATTTTAATTTAATTAGTTGATCATTTTTTTTATCCGGCGTTGATACTCGCCTTGCGGGGTGGGGCGGACACGTACCATTAAAATATGGTACAGAAGTCGGGGGTACCCTCCAAATTACTTTTTTTTCAATTTATTATTTGGTTTGAGTTTTTTTCCTAAAAAAACATTTTACACTTATAGTCAATAAATTTGAGATAGATATTTGTTTCCTTTTTTTATTATATTAAATTTGGTTTTGTTGCTTGCTTGGATTTAATATAATAATGATATTCCAGTGTATTCTTTGGATTTAACCCCATGGAAAGCGATTTTTGTTCTATCTTTTTTTTTTTGTGAATTATGAACTTTGTTATTATATACAACGGCCTCAATTCATCATTTATAAATTCGAATTTGAATATATTTTTTTTACTTTTTAATTATATGTATACACTATGTATTGTTAAGTTGCTAATAGTAGTTTTAATTTTTAATTTTCAACTTATTTTTTCTTCGATCATCAAATGTATTTTCATTGATTAATTATAAATTTTTCAAGTTTCGTGAATGTACATGAGATTTCGACTAAATGTCTCCAAGGCTTTCAACTTTCTATCCCAAATGTAAGATTCATAATTTTGATTTGGTTATTTGTTCATTTTTTTTATAAATCTCAAATCGCACATACGTGACCTATAGGTCACGGGTTCGAATCCGTACTTTTGGCTAAATGTCTCCAATGCTTTCAACTTTCTATCCCCAAAACAGGTGGTGTACGAATCATTTTTTTTATCCGGCGTTGATACTCGCCTTGCGTGGTGGGGCGGACACGTACCATTAAAATATGGTACAGAAGTCGGGGGTACCCTCCGAATTACTTTTTTTTCCAATTTATTATTTGGTTTGAGGTTTTTTCCTAAAAAACATTTTACACTTATAATCAATAAATTTGGGATAGATATTTGTTTCCTTTTTTTTATTATATTAAATTTAGTTTTGTTGCTTGCTTGGATTTAATATAATAATGATATTCCAGTGTATTCTTTGGATTTAACCCCATGAAAAGCAATTTTTGTTCTATCTTTTTTTGTGAATTATGAACTTTGTTATTATATACAACGGCCTCAATTCATCATTTATAAATTCGAATTTGAATATATTTTTTTTACTTTTTAATTATATGTATACACTATGTATTGTTAAGTTGCTAATAGTAGTTTTAATTTTTAATTTTCAACTTATTTTTTCTTCGATCATCAAATGTATTTTCATTGATTAATTATGAATTTTTCAAGTTTCTTGAATGTACATGAGATTTCGACTAAATGTCTCCAAGGCTTTCAACTTTCTATCCCAAATGTAAGATTTATAATTTTGATTTGGTTATTTGTTCATTTTTTTTTTATAAATCTCAAATCGCACATACGTGACCTATAAGTCACGGGTTCGAATCCGTACTTTTGGCTAAATGTCTCCAAGGCTTTCAACTTTCTATCCCAAAAACATGTGGTGTACGAATCATCACCCTTACATTAAAGATAAAAATTTGAGTACCTAAAAATTATTTTACTATCATTGAGATCTACAATATATAGGGCACTATTATTAATAACAAATAAATAATGTTTCGATTACTTTAATTTAATCATATTTAATAAACTTAAGACATGTACGTCTTTCTTTCCAATTAAAAATATTTATATAATGTTAGCCACATAAATATGTTAATTAAAAATTACGTTGTAAAATAAAAATATATTATAAACTTTGTATAAAAATTATGTGGTAGCCCGCGAATTCGCGGGTTATAATCTAGTTATTATAAATAATACAGTAACTAATATGGAGTATATGACACGAATCACATGACTCGCATGTTAAATGTGTACATCAAATATTTGGCATAAATATCATATTCTAATAGTTTGTTTATTTAGTTTCTTTGAAATCAATTTCTCTACCTTCGAGTAAAGCTACAAAAGTCACATCTTTACCTCCTTCATACATGTTTTCGGCGAGATTAGGTAGCCTTATTATTTAATATTATTGAATATTGAATTATAGTTTATTTTTCCCAACTTTAGTGTATCTCACGTCACACGTAATGCAAATCACATGAAAAACGATTTTCGCGTATATGTAGCGTTTAATTCCATTTTATAATGGGTTAATGGCTGATTGTGTAAAAACAAGTTATAAAATAAACTAATAAATACGGACTTAACTATTACACAACTAAGGTAAGTATACCCTATCGTGTATAGTATAACAACAGTAAGTGCTGGTTCGTTCCACAGAGACTATGTAATCGAGAACTATAATTTAAATGCAATTAACTTAGTACAGAAAAGACTTGGGTTTTTGTGTGACCGAATTGTCACTTTGCTTACAACTAAATTAATTGAAATAGGCAGGTGGACTCAGGAAGAGTCAGATTGATTTAATTTAACTTTTTCGAATTCTAGAAACGACACTTGTTTGAATTGATTCACTAATGACTTCGGGGTATTAAATCAGAACAAATTAATAACAATTCATGTTCATCTAAATTAGACTAGGTTAGATATTCGCCATCACCTAAACTCTAATCTCAATTATTCAAAGTACAATTTAATCTATGAAAGACATTCGCCAAATTCATCAACTTACAACTTCAGGTTTAATCATCTAAATTATAATTAATCTGCGTTCGCAATCAAAACTCAATTATTCATAGACAAACAATTGATAACAAACATATAAATGATAAACATCCGCTATACCATTTATTTGTTCATCAGATAATTTAGATGTAATCATAAAACCCTGACTCGTAAGCACTCGATTAAATGTAATTTGAATCACATGAAGATCACAAGAGAAATATCCCTAATCATTAGCTATTTCATCCAAACAAGTGTTTAATAAGTTTAGCTACTCATAATTATGAAAGATAGATCAAATAATACAAGTGAAATCGAAGTAATCATCATTATATAGAAATAAAAATATAGAACGAGCAATTACAATTGTTAATTGATGATCCGTAATAGCCGAATGATTAGAACGAGCAATCAATCTTCAACAATGAGTAAGGCTTCAAAAATTGAGAGAAAATTCGTATCTAGGTTTTTTCTAAAAGTAAAAGTTATGTTCAAATGAAAGAAAAACGTATATTAAAACTTCAAAACTGCTGAAAAACCACCCACAAACGCGATCCCGATGATATGAACGCGATCCTGACTTTCCAGAATTGCAAAGGCAAACGCGATCCAGCTTTGAGAGGCTGGGATCGTGTTCCTTAAAAGGAAAGTATTCTGTGATGAAATTAAACGTGTGAACGCGATCCTGGAAAAGATGGTCTTGATCGCGTTCCTCAGTTGTACTCAGACTTCCAGCTGCATTTTTATAACACCCCTCATTTAATATCACAATATTATATTAGGGTTCACGGAAGCGTATTCTTACAATACATATATTATTAGAATTCTGCTAGAAATTTTTCACAAACATTTATACAACCTGTATACTACTAAACCAAACACAGTTAACTTGTTTACAAACCGGGGTATTATATATTTTAAAACATTGTTTATAACAAACTGGATCAGAGTTGCAAGTTTCAAACATTCCCAGCATCAAAACTTCCTTTCCTGTCTACCCACATAACAAACATAATCTGCAGGAAGTAAATTGAGGGATTAGCACGAAGATAAGTGAATGGATAATCAATCACAATTCAATTTAACTAGCAATTTGTTCACAACCAATAATGTAACAAATATCGTCAAGAGGAACAGTGGTTCCTAAGGACCCTGTGCCGGGTGGCCCTATCAAAACACTTAAATCAACTGTAGGCCAAACAGTGATTAACCGCTAACTAAATGCTAATCTCCATCAACACATGTACGCAACCCTGTGTTGACCAACATTAGCGATCAAGTCCAACTGACAATCTAGTTGACCTCTGGATTCATCAATCAAGCACACAGGCTAATCAAACTACCAATCAAATGGCATATCATTTCAAAGTTAACATTTTATCAATAGTAATCCTATAATTACTGATTGAAATCAAACTAACACAATCAAATCAAACTGTGAGTTTCAAATCCACTCACCGATACCTTTGTCTTCACAAGCTCAGAATTCAGGTATCACTTATCTTTTGGAGTATCTGAGAATCAACAATCAAATATAAGTTAGTAACAACATCCTTAATTCATAACTTATATTCGAATTCTATATTGAAATAAAACATCATATATACAATTATTTCAATCCACAACAATAGGAACTTAACATTATCAATATTATAAAAGTAAGTTCCTAATTATAATTATTATTCAGAATATTACTATTGATTTATAAGTGCTACACATAATTTGAACATAATTAACTGAGTCCTGTACATGGACATAGCCGTTCGGTTTTGGGCAGTAGCCGATCGGCTATACACCCTTAACCGATCGGCTTTGATTAGCCGATCTGCTTTCTTCATTAATTTCATACTTTGGTTCAAGAGGTCAAGTTCTGTGGTGATTTTGAACTGGAATAGCCGATTGGCTAAAAATAGCCGTTCGGCTTTTTATACATTAACCGATCGGTTTATCATAGCCGATCGGCTTTGTCATGAAACCCAGCAATCCAGTTCCTGTTCTGCACATTTCCAGCTCGTTCAAACTTACCAAAACCTCCATTTTAGCATACTAATTCACTTTGGCAACTTTTCTATACCAAGGAAACATCATATAACATCAAGTTTACATTAAGCAACTTAAACCCACAACAATTTAATCCATTTCCATATCAAAATCATAACTAATTGCATAACCCACAAACTTGAGTTTTAGACCTTCATTCAAAATCATAAACTCAGTAAATTAAGTTATATGATTCAGTCCTTATGATCAGTTAATAATCATCATATAACATCAAGAATCATCATCAATTCATCAAGTTCATCATTTAATCATACTTTCCACATAAAGTATAATAAACACTTAGAACATAGAAACACTTACAACTTGAAGATTAAAAGGTGATGATAATAATTAGATGATGATTATGCTAGCAAGAGATCACAATTCCAAATCAACAAGTTTTGTTTGTGATTTAACTTTGGTTCTATTTTAGGGTTTAAGTTTAGAAGAAGTGTTAAGTTTTCAAAAGAAATGAAAACTTTCCCAAAAAGGAAAAATATTTAAGTCGGCCTAAACTTTTACACCGACTCCGTTTCCACTTAAAACTAGTCCCTTTCAATCTATTGTCTGTAACCTAAAACCCATTTGCGAGAAACTTATTTTATTCTACCGTCATCTATAGTAAATTACAAAAATCAACAATTTATTATTCACAATAAGTCCTAAGACTCATTTAACTATGTTTCGCAATAAAACAAATAATATCAAATAATTTCTAATACATTTAAATATATCAATTTAAAATTAGAAATTACCAGACCAGAAGAGAGGATGTTACAATTCTTCCCCCCTTAAGAATATTTCGTCCCCGAAATCTCAACTTAATTCAAACAATCCAGGATATCTGGATCTCATACTATCCTCTGTTTCCCACGTTAGGTTTGAACCTAAACTATGTTTCCATTTTACTAACACCATGGGAATCTGTTTCTTCCTAAGTTTTGTAACTTTTCGGTCAAGAAGTTCAACTGGTTCTTCAATTAACTTTTGACTCTGATCAACTTTCAAATCTTTTAAAGGAAGAATCTGAGACTGGTCTTCAACATTACATTTCCTCAAATAACAAATGTTAAACGTATCATGAATACCAGCAAGTTCTGGAGGAAGATCCAAAGTAACTGATTGATCATTAACAATCTGACGAATTCTTAACGGTCCAATGTATCGAGGAGCCAATTTGCCAAGTTTCCCAAACCGAATTACTCCCTTCCAAGGCGAAACTGTAACACCCCCAAATTTAACGGTTTGCGGAAGCATACGTTGGGTGTTACTAATCAATATACAAAGCACAAGATTAATAGTAAACGACCTCTAAATGAGACGTTTAGAAAAGGTTCCATAAATAATAATCGTTTGAAAACCGTGGGTTTTCGTATACAAAAAGTAGTTCCCTAAAGTCCACGCGTATAGCGGGAGATTCTATTACATAATCGTAATTACAAAAGATAATGCCAAAGAATCTCCGTTAAATGCAGTTTGGAAATCATGCGACTCTAGCTAGTAATCCTGGAGTGATCCTACTCCGTATGTGTACCTGAGATACAAAGCTAAAAAGTGTCAACCAAAAAGGTTGGTGAATCTCACAGGTTTAGTAATAATTAGATGTAATGAACCACAAGTATGTACCCGTATTGCTATCAAGCAAAGTAAGTTAATCAGTATATCAGTACAGTGCCATGAGCTCATAAGTTGAAGCTTAACCGTGTAGTGTGAATATATCACGTACCCCCGTGAGTGCTATCCGCACACTCATATGTAACAAATACTAATATGTCTGTTTCTACGTGTAAATCAGTACGTGGTGGCGCTACCACCCCAGACAGGGATTGTCAGTCCCAAATGGATCCATTTACTAGTACTCGCGCTTAAGACCATAACTAACAACTTACGATAAGGAGGCTTTCAGTGGATAAAAGTAACTCATGCGTTTGTTTGTAATCAGTAATGTTTTCAGTAATGTTTTCAGTAATGTTTTCAGTTCAGTACATTGTGTTCATGCGTAAAACAGTTGCTAAGTATCTCACCCCAAAGTATAAAACAGTAAAAGTGGGGCTGTAAGACTCACCTGAGTCGAGCAGTAGTAATTAGCAAGTAGTAGTAAAGCAAGTAGGTTCTCCGAACCCGTAACCTTCTAGTGCCTAAACACATAAGGTTAAGTAAGCAGATGTCTCGCAAGACCATCTAGGCTAGTTGTTCATACCCCGTTGTGTTAAATGTTGGTTCGTTCACGTTCGTGTCAAAGTATATACGGCCCGTTGGTGGTTTGTTATAATTAAAGTTTTATTGTTAATAACGCAATTTAGAGTGATTGTAATAGAAAAGTATGTTCTATGATGTTTGTTAAGTCGTATAGTATAAGTATTGGAAGTTGTGTAAGATCGACACTTAGTAAAATCCGAGTTTTCAAGGTTCTGTCATGTGCGACGTAGGGTGCGACGTAGGGTGCGACGTAGGGTGCGACGTCGGCATGTACGTCGCATGATGCGACCTTCGCAAATCAATGCGACGTAGGAGGCAGCGTCGCTAGTGCGACGTTGAGGTTCTTATGCGACGTAGGCCGCGACGTCGCAGAGGCCCCTGGCCAAATGCGACGTAGCGGTCTGATGGCCGGAATTTTTGCCGAAAACGAGTTTTCCGGTCTCCGTTCGGTCCAAATCTTTTACCCAACCCTTAAATGAACATATTAAGCCTATTTAAGCCGTAAACCAGTAAAAATGATCAAAAACGAGAGATGTCGGGATTTGTCGGAAACTTACAAAGTGTCGGATTGAAAATCCGAAAAGATAGGATGATAGATCGTGTGATGGTGAACGTTTTCTTCTAAAGATGGGGTATGATCCGGCGTCGTTTGATGGTAGTATTTTGCGGTTTTGTGGGATTTGTGGTGATGAAACTTTGAAAGAAAAGAGAGGAGGGAGTAGTAAGAGAGAGAGTGAGTGGAGAGAAATGAGAAGGAAAAGAAGGGAAGTTGGGGGTTTAACCTCCAACTTTCAGTCTCCGCTCCCCGTGCGGTGTTCGTTTGCTCCGTCGTTTAAACGTTAAATATTTATTTCACGCGTTTAATTATATTTATGAAATCACAAATTTTGCTAAATAATTTACTTAAATTATTTCCTTAAATCTTGAATGGTTTAAATTATATTTAGTTACTTTTGTTATTAAATCGTATAAGTTTTAATTGTGTAATACGAGGCAGTTACTAATTGTTATAAAATAGCATTTCGGTCATAGTTGCGTTATTTTAGTTTAAAAAAAAACACTTGTTCACCAACGTCCGTATTAACCGAATAGAATTTCATTCTATTTAAGTTGCGTACGATTTAATCAAATCGCAAGGTTGCATATATATTTACCAACATATAATCCGATACATAAATTAGCCTAATACATAACTAATTACATGTATTAACAAAGAATTAGGCGCTAATACTAGCCCTAATTTGGCGGTTGTTACATTCTCCCCTTGTTAAAAGAATTTCGTCCCGAAATTAGCTCGATTGCACGGTTGGTGCGTTGTCAGGGAAGAGATGTGGGTATTTCAGTCGCATTTGGTCTTCCCGTTCCCAAGTGAATTCCGGACCGCGCCGCGAATTCCACCTGACTTTTACGATGGGAATACGACTCTGTTTTAGTTGTTTGACCTCACGGTCCATGATTTCCATAGGTTCCTCGACAAAATGAAGTTTATCATCGATGTGAATTTCGTCGAGCGGTATAATCAGTGTCTCGTCAGACAGACATTTCTTCAGATTAGAAATGTGGAATGTGTTGTGAACGCTGCTAAGTTCAGCAGGAAGTTGCAGGCGGTATGCCACTGGACCAATCTTTTCAAGGATTTCGAATGGCCCGATGTATCTAGGGTTTAGTTTGCCTCGTTTTCCGAATCGAATGACACCTTTCCACGGTGCCACTTTGAGAAGTACCTTGTCCCCTACTTGGAACTCAAGGTGTTTGCGTCTCACGTCAGCATAGCTTTTCTGACGATCACGTGCGGCTTTTAGTCGGTTTTGTATGCTGATGATCTTTTCAGTTGTTTCATGTATGATTTCTGGACCGGTGAGTTGTGTATCCCCCACCTCAGTCCAACAGATAGGTGACCGGCACTTACGACCGTACAGTGCCTCGAAGGGTGCAGCCTTTATGCTGGTGTGGTAACTGTTGTTGTATGAGAACTCGCACAATGGTAAGTGATTTTCCCAGTTTTTACCGAAGTCAACTACGCAGGCTCGTAGCATGTCTTCCAGTGTTTGTATGGTTCGTTCGCTCTGGCCATCGGTTTGAGGATGGTAAGCCGTACTCATATCCAGACGAGTACCAAGAGATTTTTGCAGTGATTGCCAGAAGCGAGAAGTAAACCGAGCGTCTCGGTCGGAGATGATTGAGATGGGCACGCCGTGTCTTGACACGATTTCTTTCAGGTAGATCCGTGTCAAACGTTCCATCTTATCAGTTTCCTTGATGGCTAGGAAATGAGCAGATTTAGTGAGTCGGTCAACGATCACCCAAATGGTATCGCAACCGTTAGAAGTCTTCGGGAGTTTTGTAATGAAATCCATGGTGATCTGCTCCCATTTCCATTGTGGTATCTCGGGTTGTTGTAGCAAACCGGAAGGTTTCTGGTGTTCAGCTTTAACCTTGGAACAAGTAAGACACTTGCCAACATAGGTTGCAATGTCAGATTTCATGTTGGGCCACCAGTACAGTTCCTTGATGCCGTGGTACATTTTGTCGGCACCGGGGTGTATAGAGTATTTAGACTTGTGAGCTTCATCCATCACCAAGTCTCGAAGGTTCCCAAAACTTGGTAACCAGATTCGATTTGAGAAGTATTTGGCCCCGTTAGATTTGGTTTCAAATTGTTTGTCCATGCCCCGCAAGGCCTCGTTTATCAAGTTTTCCGGTTTGAGTGCTTCGAGTTGAGCGGCGAGAGTTTGATTGATGAGATCGTTGTGAATGGTCATACCAAGAGCTCGAACTCGAAGTGGTTTCACTCGTTCTTTTCGACTTAAGGCATCGGCGACAACATTCGCCTTGCCCGGATGATAGCGGATTTCGCAGTCATAATCAGTAAGCAACTCGACCCATCGACGTTGTCTCATGTTGAGATCCTTTTGATCGAAGATATGTTGGAGACTTTTATGGTCAGTAAAGATTGTACACTTGGTACCGTATAAGTAGTGTCTCCAGATTTTTAGAGCGAATACAACAGCCCCCAACTCCAGGTCATGAGTTGTGTAATTCTTTTCGTGGACCTTGAGTTGTCGAGAGGCGTAAGCGATGACCTTGTCTCGTTGCATCAACACGCAACCAAGACCTTGGTGTGAAGCATCACAGTATACCACGAAGTCATCGTTACCTTCGGGTAAAGATAAGATAGGTGCACTGCAGAGTTTCTGTTTTAGTAGCTGGAAAGCTGACTCCTGTTTGTCAGTCCAATCGAACTTCTTTTCTTTTTGAGTCAGTGCAGTGAGAGGTAGGGCTATTTTCGAAAAGTTCTCAATGAATCGCCTGTAGTACCCGGCGAGCCCTAAGAATTGGCGTACCTCGGTCGGAGTAGTAGGAGCTTGCCAACCCTTGATAGCCTCGATTTTTGAAGGATCAACATGAATCCCTTGATTGTCAATGACGTGTCCGAGGAATTGAACGGTTTTCATCCAGAACTCACACTTAGAGAATTTGGCGTACAACTCTTCGTGTTTGAGCAGCTCTAGGATGGTTGTCAGGTGTTGCGCGTGTTCATGTTCAGTGCGCGAGTAAATCAAGATATCATCGATAAATACGATAACAAACTTGTCAAGGTAAGGTTTGCACACCCGATTCATAAGATCCATGAATACTGCCGGTGCGTTGGTTAAGCCGAATGGCATCACTTGGAATTCATAATGCCCGTAGCGAGTTCGGAAAGCGGTTTTAGGAATATCTTCATCACGAACTCGGAGTTGGTGATAACCAGACCGTAGATCGATCTTTGAGTAAAAACTCGATCCCTGAAGTTGGTCAAACAGGTCATCAATGCGAGGAAGTGGGTAACGGTTCTTGACAGTTAATTTGTTGAGTTCACGGTAGTCGATGCACATGCGGAAAGAACCGTCTTTCTTTTTCACAAATAGGACCGGAGCTCCCCAAGGTGAGGAACTTGGTCGTATAAATCCCTTGTCCAGGAGTTCCTGTAACTGAGTAGACAACTCCTGAAGTTCGGATGGGGCTAATCGGTAAGGGGCTCGTGCCACGGGTGCTGCGCCGGGCACAAGGTCGACAGAAAATTCGACTTGTCTAGGTGGCGGAAGGCCAGGCAAGTCTTCAGGAAAGACTTCTGGGAAGTCTCGAACGATAGGCACATCCTCAAGTCGCTTTTCCACCGACTTTTTCTCCATAACGTGCGCGAGGATTGCCTGGTACCCTTTTCTCAAGTACTTTCGGGTTTTCATACAAGAAATGATGTTTATTCTCGTCCCACCGGTCTCCCCTTGTATGCTCAAAGTTCCACCGGCGCCGAGAGGAATGCGTACGATTTTCTCAAAACAAACGATTTCGGCTCGGTACTTGGATAACCAATCCATACCGACGATGATGTCAAAGCTGCCGATTTCGACAGGTATCAGGTCAATGGAAAAGAGCTCGTTAGCTAAGTTCAGAGTGCAATTAGGTACCACACTGTCGGCCTCAATAAGTTTTCCGTTTGCCAATTCTATTGTGTACTTAGAATCTAAGGCAATAGGTGTAGTGTCAAGTAGTGGATAAAACTCGTCAGAAATAAAGCTCTTATCAGCACCAGTATCAAATAATACAGATGCAGTCAAGTTGTTGAGAAGAAACGTACCCGTGACCACATTCGGGTCTTGACGGGCTTCCCCAGATTTCAGCACAAAAGCTCTTCCTCGAGCGTTGTTGTTATTCCTGTTGTTGTTGTTGTTCAGCTTCGGGCAGTCTTTCTTGAAATGCCCCGTACCGTTGCACCCATAACAAGTCTTTGGTGCAGAGGTGTTGGTGTCAGTGGTGTTTGATCTACAATCCCTAGCCAAGTGTCCAAATCTCTTACACCTGCTACAGGGACAAGAACCATGGTGGTGTCGTTGGCACTTGGAGCAATAGGGTTTGGTTCCCTTATACGCCCCCTTGTCATCAGTACCGGAGGTATAGGCTTTAATGGTTTCAGGTTTCTTGTTTTGGTGGTTGTTGTGGTTGTCGGACCATTTTCTTTTGTTGCTGTTGGAGGTTGGAGTGGGTGGTTCTGGGTCCTCGTTCATGGCTAGAAGTTCATGGGCTAACCGAATGGCACCATGAAGAGTGGTTTGTTTTGACGAGGCGACATTCCCCCGGACAGGTTCCGGGAGGCCGCGGATATACTTCTTGATCTTTTCGGGTTCGGTACCCGCCATGGTTGGGCGAAGGACGGTGAGCTGTTGGAATCTGGTGGTGTATCCAACGATGTCAGTTCCTTGTACTTTCAAGTTCCAGAACTCTTCGTCCAGTTTGTAGAGTTGTTCGGCCGGGCAATACTCATCAGTGAGCATTTTCTTCAGATCCTCCCAAGGGAGTAGATAAGCTGTATCAATACCCACAGACTGGGTATAGGAATTCCACCACGAGAGGGCACCATCCTCGAGGGTGCAGGTGGAGAATTTGACTTTGTCGTCCTCCGCACATTTGCTGATGCGGAAAACGGATTCCATCTTTTCAAACCATCTAATAAGTCCGATGGCTCCTTCGATCCCCTTGAAGCTCAAGGGTTTGCAGTTTTGAAAATCCTTGTATGAACAAGGTTTAGCAGCAGAAGTTTCAGCGGCATCGCTGTTTCTTGTGGAACCAGGTGGAGTGTTCCGAGCTAAGGCTTCAGTAACCGCCTGGGTTATGAGTGAAGTGATCTGAGCATCCGTGTAAGGTCTTGTCTTTGGCGGCATGACTCTTCAATAAAAGAAATGGAGATACGTGAGATTTTGCAAGAAAGTTGTATGTATTTCAGATGTACATGTATAAAGATGGTAATACATCACATCAATATGAAAAAGAATTATGGCAATTAATATGAGTTGAACAACAAGAAATATTTGATAGATGATACGAGTTCAAAGGTTACATCCTACAGATGTATTACAAAAGATGTCGGGAATTGTTACATCCGACTGAAACGTAGAGTAGTGCTTAGATAGTTACTAGATTACAAGACAAAGGCTACACTAGTCTTAACGTAGGTTAATCTGCTCCATCATCGTGACAAGACGGTCCACAGTGTTTGCAAGCCTGCTAGCTTGTCGGGCGTTGTCTTCTGCTAGTGCTAGTCGTTGGGTTAGTCCACGCGCATACTCTTCTGCCTCAAGTGAGCGTTGCACATATTCATCCATCTTTTGTTGCAGAAGGGCATTTTCCACCCTTATTTCTATTATTTGGTTGCGAAGGACGTCCATGTTGTTGTTAGTGGTTTCCAGATCGTCGGAGACTTGTTCTATGCGTTCGAGAGATGTAAGTCTCCAGTTTTCGTTGGTTTCTTGCAACACGACATCCATGGTGCGAAGTCGTTGCTCGTGTTGGTTCACCCTAGCGGCTAAGGCCGGCAAGGTGAAGTGAGTGGGGTATGGGCCAGCTCGAGGCAACCTAGCGTTCCTCCTTGCTACCCTTGGGTTCTGCGACCCGGTTTGAGAACGAGACGAGTTGGATGGGGTGTTTGCCATTTCTGAGACAAAGCGTTAGTAAGTTTGAGGCCAATATATATACATATATCATATCCAGCCTAGTGTCTAGCACGTATCAAGTAATGGTCCGGTTCTCTCGTAGTCAGAGTCAACTAACGTATCCCTGTTCAACATAATCATTTCAGATCTTACATCATCTTTCCTTAATTGTACATAGTTGATCAGGCTATGTTAAATTAAAGTTGTATGCTGTAATTCCTGAACTAGTCATGTCTAATAAGAGAATACTGCCTAATGGTCATAGTCTAGGCCCACTAAATGCAACCTAGTTCACTATAACCTTAGGCTCTGATACCAATCTGTAACACCCCCAAATTTAACGGTTTGCGGAAGCATACGTTGGGTGTTACTAATCAATATACAAAGCACAAGATTAATAGTAAACGACCTCTAAATGAGACGTTTAGAAAAGGTTCCATAAATAATAATCGTTTGAAAACCGTGGGTTTTCGTATACAAAAAGTAGTTCCCTAAAGTCCACGCGTATAGCGGGAGATTCTATTACATAATCGTAATTACAAAAGATAATGCCAAAGAATCTCCGTTAAATGCAGTTTGGAAATCATGCGACTCTAGCTAGTAATCCTGGAGTGATCCTACTCCGTATGTGTACCTGAGATACAAAGCTAAAAAGTGTCAACCAAAAAGGTTGGTGAATCTCACAGGTTTAGTAATAATTAGATGTAATGAACCACAAGTATGTACCCGTATTGCTATCAAGCAAAGTAAGTTAATCAGTATATCAGTACAGTGCCATGAGCTCATAAGTTGAAGCTTAACCGTGTAGTGTGAATATATCACGTACCCCCGTGAGTGCTATCCGCACACTCATATGTAACAAATACTAATATGTCTGTTTCTACGTGTAAATCAGTACGTGGTGGCGCTACCACCCCAGACAGGGATTGTCAGTCCCAAATGGATCCATTTACTAGTACTCGCGCTTAAGACCATAACTAACAACTTACGATAAGGAGGCTTTCAGTGGATAAAAGTAACTCATGCGTTTGTTTGTAATCAGTAATGTTTTCAGTAATGTTTTCAGTAATGTTTTCAGTTCAGTACATTGTGTTCATGCGTAAAACAGTTGCTAAGTATCTCACCCCAAAGTATAAAACAGTAAAAGTGGGGCTGTAAGACTCACCTGAGTCGAGCAGTAGTAATTAGCAAGTAGTAGTAAAGCAAGTAGGTTCTCCGAACCCGTAACCTTCTAGTGCCTAAACACATAAGGTTAAGTAAGCAGATGTCTCGCAAGACCATCTAGGCTAGTTGTTCATACCCCGTTGTGTTAAATGTTGGTTCGTTCACGTTCGTGTCAAAGTATATACGGCCCGTTGGTGGTTTGTTATAATTAAAGTTTTATTGTTAATAACGCAATTTAGAGTGATTGTAATAGAAAAGTATGTTCTATGATGTTTGTTAAGTCGTATAGTATAAGTATTGGAAGTTGTGTAAGATCGACACTTAGTAAAATCCGAGTTTTCAAGGTTCTGTCATGTGCGACGTAGGGTGCGACGTAGGGTGCGACGTCGGCATGTACGTCGCATGATGCGACCTTCGCAAATCAATGCGACGTAGGAGGCAGCGTCGCTAGTGCGACGTTGAGGTTCTTATGCGACGTAGGCCGCGACGTCGCAGAGGCCCCTGGCCAAATGCGACGTAGCGGTCTGATGGCCGGAATTTTTGCCGAAAACGAGTTTTCCGGTCTCCGTTCGGTCCAAATCTTTTACCCAACCCTTAAATGAACATATTAAGCCTATTTAAGCCGTAAACCAGTAAAAATGATCAAAAACGAGAGATGTCGGGATTTGTCGGAAACTTACAAAGTGTCGGATTGAAAATCCGAAAAGATAGGATGATAGATCGTGTGATGGTGAACGTTTTCTTCTAAAGATGGGGTATGATCCGGCGTCGTTTGATGGTAGTATTTTGCGGTTTTGTGGGATTTGTGGTGATGAAACTTTGAAAGAAAAGAGAGGAGGGAGTAGTAAGAGAGAGAGTGAGTGGAGAGAAATGAGAAGGAAAAGAAGGGAAGTTGGGGGTTTAACCTCCAACTTTCAGTCTCCGCTCCCCGTGCGGTGTTCGTTTGCTCCGTCGTTTAAACGTTAAATATTTATTTCACGCGTTTAATTATATTTATGAAATCACAAATTTTGCTAAATAATTTACTTAAATTATTTCCTTAAATCTTGAATGGTTTAAATTATATTTAGTTACTTTTGTTATTAAATCGTATAAGTTTTAATTGTGTAATACGAGGCAGTTACTAATTGTTATAAAATAGCATTTCGGTCATAGTTGCGTTATTTTAGTTTAAAAAAAAACACTTGTTCACCAACGTCCGTATTAACCGAATAGAATTTCATTCTATTTAAGTTGCGTACGATTTAATCAAATCGCAAGGTTGCATATATATTTACCAACATATAATCCGATACATAAATTAGCCTAATACATAACTAATTACATGTATTAACAAAGAATTAGGCGCTAATACTAGCCCTAATTTGGCGGTTGTTACAGAAACTTTCAAGTAAACAAGTTCACCTTCAACAAAATTAACAGGTCGACGTTTGGGATCAGCATATTGTTTCTGTTTATCACGTGCAGCTTTCAACTTTTCACGAGCAATTACCACTTTATCAGCTGTCATCTGAACAATGTCTGGACCTGCAAACTGTTTTTCCCCAGCTTCTAACCAACAAGTTGGAGTTCTACAACGGCGACCATAAAGCATTTCATATGGAGGCATGCCAATACTAGAATGATAAGAGTTATTATAAGCAAATTCAACCAATGGCAAATGAGAATCCCAAGAACCACCATATTCCAGAATACAAGCTCTCAACATATCCTCCAATGTCTGAATCGTACGTTCTGACTGACCATCTGTTTGAGGATGATAAGCTGTACTGAGATTCACACGTGTATCCAATTCATGCTGCAAACTTTGCCAAAAATGAGATACAAACCTCGGATCTCTATCAGATACAATCGATAATGGAATTTCATGTCGAGAAACAATCTCATTTACATACAACTGTGCAAGCTTACTCAAAGATGCATTTTCACTGGTAGCTAGAAAATGTGCATTTTTTGTCAATCGATCCACAATGACCCATACCATATCATTTCCTCGAACAGTTCGAGGCAACTTTGTTACAAAATCCATAGTCAAATGTTCCCACTTCCATTCAGGAATCTCAAGTTGTTTCAACGACCCATACGGCTTCTGGTGTTCAGCTTTAACCTGAGAACAAATATGACAAGAACTAACAAACCTTGCTACGTCCATCTTCATCGTAGGCCACCAATACAAAGGTTTCAAGTCATTATACATTTTCGTACTTCCAGGATGTACAGACAATCTGGATTTATGGGCTTCATTCAGAATAACATCCCGAAGACCACCAATTAAAGGAATCCAAACACGAGACTGAAAGGTTTTTAATCCTCTCGAATCATCCAATAACAATTCCTTTCGATTCAACATGATTTCAGATTTCAAATTACAATCTAGCAAAGCTTCCAACTGTGCAGCTTTTATCTGACCCACCAAATCAGAAGAAACTTCTAAAAGCATAAAATAAACTCGATCAGAAGTTACCTTGCGGCTTAAAGCATCTGCAACCACATTGGCTTTCCCTGAATGGTATTTAATTTCACAATCATAATCTTTGATTAACTCTAACCATCGCCTCTGACGCATATTCAGCTCTTTTTGTGAAAACATATACTGAAGACTCTTGTGATCTGTGCAAATAACACACTTCGTACCATACAAGTAATGCCTCCAGATTTTCAAAGCAAATACAACTGCTGCAAGTTCTAAATCATGGGTAGGATAATTTATTTCATGAGGTTTGAGCTGACGAGAAGCATAAGCAATCACACGATCTCGCTGCATCAAAACACAACCCAAACCAGCAATCGATGCATCACAATAAACAACAAAATCATCGGACCCATCTGGCAATGCTAACACAGGAGCCTGACACAACAACTGTTTTAAAGTCTGAAAAGTTGTTTCCTGCTGTTCAGTCCATACAAATTTTTCATCCTTACGGGTCAATTTAGTCAATGAACCGGCAATTTTAGAAAAATCTTTAATAAACTTCCGGTAATAACCCGCCAATCCAAGAAAACTCTTTATTTCAGAAGTAGACTTTGGAGCTTTCCAATTCATTACAGCTTCAATTTTCGAAGGGTCAACTTTAACACCATCATTACAAATTATGTGACCCAAGAATTGTACTTCCCGAATCCAAAATTCACATTTAGAAAACTTTGCATATAAATATTCTCTTTTCAAGGTTTCCAGCACTAACCTCAAATGCATTCCATGTTCTGATTCGGATTTAGAATATACCAAGATATCATCGATAAATACAATCACAAATTTATCAAGAAAAGGTCGACATACACGGTTCATCAAATCCATAAAAACTGCTGGAGCATTCGTTAAACCAAAAGGCATAACCAGGAATTCAAAATGACCATACCTGGTTCGAAATGCAGTTTTTGGAATATCACAATCACGAACACGAACTTGATGATAACCTGACCTCAAATCAATTTTTGAATAAAATGAAGATCCCTGCAGCTGATCAAATAAATCATCTATCCGGGGCAAAGGATATATATTCTTTACTGTCCGTTTATTCAATTCCCTATAATCAATACACATTCGAAAAGACCCATCCTTCTTTTTCACAAACAAAACCGGTGAACCCCAAGGAGAAGAACTAGGTCTAATGAATCCCTTATCCAACAACTCCTGTATCTGATTCATCATTTCTCGTATCTCAGACGGAGCTAATCTATAGGGCTTTGTGTAACACCCAGTCTTCGGGTCTAGTAGTATTTTAATATTTTCTGCTAGTGAACTATTATTTAATGTGTCAAAAAATAAGTGTGTTGTGTTAATTTAAAATAAGAGGAGAAAAGAGTCGAATAATTTATTGTGACTAATAAATTATTGATTGTTTTAAATTAACTCAGTTGACGGTAAAATAAAATAATGTTTCCCCGCAAATGGTTTTTAAGTTTCAGACAATGAAAGGTACGGGGAATGAAAATTAACAAATTTTATGATAGACTCATATTTGAGTCGGTTGTTACTTCATCATATATCTATATGCATACGTATCATACATACCTCCATAATTCATGAAACCCTAGATTAAATTCACAAAATCAATTCCTAACATCAAATTGAGGTTGCTAAACACGAATTCAAGCTTCTATTATCGTTATAATCAAGGTATGATTATGTGTTCTTGATTTCTAAAACCTAGAATTTGGGGTTTTTGGGATTTTGAGTTAATTATAAAGTTTAATCCGAAATTGAAGCTTGATTTTGTTAAATTGATGTTACTTAAGCTTAATTATGGTGATGTTTAACATTAATTAGGCTAAGGGTTGTGAAATTGATTAGGTGTTCTTGGGAAATTGATGATTATGATAAGTTGATGGGTTATATGATGGAATTGATGATAAAGATGATGATACAATTATTAGTTGATGCTTAAATGATGATTATAACCTAAGCCTTAACTTAGAAATGAAGGAAGTGATATATGATCATTAATACAATTCATGAGTTTAGTTGATTTTGCTAGAATCAAAGCTTTTAAGCTTGTGTTGTTAGTGAATAATTGATAATAGTTGATTTATAATGATGATTTACATAATTCAAGTTGAAATGTGTATATTGATTAAGGGTTATGAGAGTTTTGATGAATTGTTGATGAAGATGCTAATAATCTTGTTAATGGGTTAATTATATTAGTTAACAAGGATTAAGATGGAGAAAGGTGAGAATGTGATCCTAATGATCATAATTTGATAAGTGATTGTGAATTGTGATGATTAAAGTGATTATTCATAATCTTGAAATAATGAATGTTGAATTAATACAAGTTAGTGATAAGTTGTTTGATGTATTTACAATTGTATGATGATATATCAATATTGAGACAATTGTCAAGTGACTAACTTGTGTTATCCTGTTGTATTATCAGATGTGGAAAAGACTCAGTGATATTAGACTACTGAGTGGATGACTGAGGTATTCGGTGAGTGGATCTATGAACCTCAGTGTGATTTAGTTGTAACAGGTTTGGTTACAACGGGTAAACGTATTATTATTGATTTAGTTGCCATGATTATTTTGGTTTAATAATAATACTGTTGATAGACTCTTAGTCTGATATGATAAATCTGTGATCACGTGATATTCAGCCTTTGGGCTTTGATGATATTCAGAGGCCAGCCTGGAGCTGGGCTTGGGTTTGCTATTGATTGGATAACACAGGGTCTTAGTACAAGTATTATTGTCGTAGCCTGTGTTATTTGAGTTGTAGCACCAAGAAGTCGGTTGAACCTCTGTATGGGCCTGCAGTGGTTTTAAAGTGTTCTTTGAGAAGTTGATACCTCAAGAACCACCGGTCCTCTTTGACGCCAGTTGATTGTGATTGGATAAGTTGTAAACAGGTGTGTTGTGTGCATATGGTTAGTAGTTGTGCACAAAGTTGTTATGTTAAGTTGGACTGTTGTTTATTGATTTACTCACTTAGCTTTGAGCTAATCCCCCACATTAACACTTCTTGCAGGTTATAGATTTTATCCGGTGGGCAAGAAGTTGAAATGGAAGGAATGTTGATGATTAGGCGTTACTCTGATATTGATTTGTATAAATCATTGTTATCTTTTGGTTTTGAAATAACACCCATGTTGATGAACTATGTTTTAAATTAGTTTGAATTTGTAATGTAACTTGGTATTTGAAATGATGTAACTCATAAATGTTGAAACTTGGACATACGCTTCCGATATATTGTATTAAAATGGTTGTAAAACGAGGGGTGTTAAACTTTGGCTACTGGCAACGAGCCAGGAACAAGATCAATCTGATATTCTACTTCCCTAACCGGCGGTAAACCAGGTAATTCATCAGGGAACACTTCCGGATATTCAGAAACAACCGGAACATCAGAAAGAGATTTCTTTTCTAACTTCGCGTCAATTACATAAGCTAGGTACGATTCACAACCTTTAGACAAGGATTTCCTAGCTTTCATCATGCTAATCAAAGGTATACAACCACTATCCCGCTCTCCTCGAGCCACAACATATGACTCTTCAGAGATTGGAATTCTAATCAGTTTATTGTGGCAATCTATACTTGCTTTACACTGACTTAACCAATCCATGCCAATAATCACATCAAAACTAGCAATCGGCATCAACAGAAATGAAATTGGAAAAGTCTGGCCATCTATCATAATACTAGCTCCAATTACCGAGGTGGTAACAGGAACTGATTTGCCACTAGCTATTTCTACTTCAAATGGGTTTGTAATCACAGTAGGCATCATTTTCAACTTATCACAGAAACACACAGATACAAAAGAACAATTTGCACCAGAATCAAACAAAACACGAGCTGGTACAGAATTTACAAGAAAAGTACCCCTTGTTTCTTACCCTGTTGATTTCCTTGCCACCGTTGCTTACCTTTACTAGAAGGTTCACTCCTAGATTTCTGCGAAGCCATTTCCTTACTTGATGCTTGTTGAGGTTTCAAATCACTGTCAACTGATCGAGCTAACATAAAAGCTTGAGAAAGAGAACCTGCTAATCTCACTGAAGTTCGATAATGATTCGGTAAAGTACCCACAAACTGTTCTATTTGAGTTCTCTCATCAGGAACCCACTGCTGAACGAACCTGAGTTTATCTGTAAACTGATTTATCAAATCATCCATTGACATGTTATCAGTTAATTGCAAATCCATAAACTCCTTTCTAATTCGAGCTATATCATAGTTTGAACAATACTGCTTACAAACTTCATTACGAAAATCAGATCATCGGATAGATGTTTTCTGAAATGGAGATAACACAGAAGTAATCGAATCCTACCAATTCGTAGCTGCTCCTTTTAAAAGTTGAGTTGCATAAGGAACTTTTAATTCATCCTCACATTGACAGACTTCAAATTTCTTTTCAATATCTCTCAACCAATCTACAGTTACAGAAGGATTTGTACTACCAGAATACACAGACGGATTACTGCTCATAAAAGTTTTAAATGAACACACCTTTTGTTTTGGCGGTGAAATCGTACTAAACACAGGATGAGATGATTCAGCCTCTTTTTGTTGTTTATACATTCTGAGTGCCTGATTTTCCTCTTCCAAATGAGGGAGATACTCATCTCTTTCTACTTCCTCTCTAGCATGGGAAGAAGTACCAATATGCCCAGTCTGATCATCATGAGTCTCAACAGTAACTTCAGGCCTTGAGACATTATTAGGGTTAACAGGTGGTTGCTCGTTATCCGCCATATCTGTAACACAACAACAGCTCACAAATCGTTAATCGTTAGCACCTATCCTACTAACAATTTCACATTCAGTACATAATCCCATTCCCAAGAATGTTTGATACAACACAATCAAAGTTTAGGATTGAACATACTTTCATATTCAATTCACCCAAACTATTGCTCTGATACCAACTTATAACACCCCTGATTTATAATCACAATATTATATTAGGGTTCACGGAAGCGTATTCTTACAATACATATGTTATTAGAATTCTGCTAGAAATTTTTCGCAAACATTTATACAACCTGTATACTACTAAACCAAACACAGTTAACTTGTTTACAAACCGAGGTATTATATATTTTAAAACATTGTTTATAACAAACTGGATCAGAGTTGCAAGTTTCAAACATTCCCAGCATCAAAACTTCCTTTCCTGTCTACCCACATAACAAACATAATCTGCAGGAAGTAAATTGAGGGATTAGCACGAAGCTAAGTGAATGGATAATCAATCACAATTCAATTTAACTAGCAATTTGTTCACAACCAATAATGTAACAAATATCGTCAAGAGGAACGATGGTTCCTAAGGACCCTGTGCCGGGTGGCCCTATTAGAACACTTAAATCAACTGTAGGCCAAACAGTGATTAACCGCTAACTAAATGCTAATCTCTATCAACACATGTACGCAACCCTGTGTTGACCAACATTAGCGATCAAGTCCAACTGACAATCTAGTTGACCTCTGGATTCATCAATCAAGCACACAGGCTAATCAAACTACCAATCAAATGGCATATCATTTCAAAGTTAACATTTTATCAATAGTAATCCTATAATTACTGATTGAAATCAAACTAACACAATCAAATCAAACTGTGAGTTTCAAATCCACTCACCGATACCTTTGTCTTCACAAGCTCAGAATTCAGGTATCACTTATCTTTTGGAGTATCTGAGAATTAACAATCAAATATAAGTTAGTAACAACATCTTTAATTCATAACTTATATTCGAATTCTCTATTGAAATAAAACATCATATATACAATTATTTCAATCCACAACAATAGGAACTTAACATTATCAATATTATAAAAGTAAGTTCCTAATTATAATTATTATTCAGAATATTACTATTGATTTATAAGTGTTACACATAATTTGAACATAATTAACTGAGTCCTGTACATGGACATAGCCGTTCGGTTTTGGGCAGTAGCCGATCGGCTATACACCCTTAACCGATCGGCTTTGATTAGTCGATCTGCTTTCTTCATTAATTTCATACTTTGGTTCAAGAGGTCAAGTTCTGTGGTGATTTTGAACTGGAATAGCCGATTGGCTAAAAATAGCCGTTCGGCTTTTTATACATTAACCGATCGGTTTATCATAGCCGATCGGCTTTGCCATGAAACCCAGCAATCCAGTTCCTGTTCTGCACATTTCCAGCTCGTTCAAACTTACCAAAACCTCCATTTTAGCATACTAATTCACTTTGGCAACTTTTCTATACCAAGGAAACATCATATAACAGCAAGTTTACATTAAGCAACTTAAACAAACAACAATTTAATCCATTTCCATATCAAAATCATAACTAATTGCATAACCCACAAACTTGAGTTTTAGACCTTCATTCAAAATCATAAACTCAGTAAATTAAGTTATATGATTCAGTCCTTATGATCAGTTAATAATCATCATATAACATCAAGAATCATCATCAATTCATCAAGTTCATCATTTAATCATACTTTCCACATAAAGTACAATAAACACTTAGAACATAGAAACACTTACAACTTGAAGATTAAAAGGTGATGATAATAATTAGATGATGATTATGCTAGCAAGAGATCACAATTCCAAATCAACAAGTTTTGTTTGTGATTTAATTTTGGTTCTATTTTAGGGTTTAAGTTTAGAAGAAGTCTTAAGTTTTCAAAAGAAATGAAAACTTTCCCAAAAAGGAAAAATATTTAAGTCGGCCTAAACTTTTACACCGACTCCGTTTCCACTTAAAACTAGTCCCTTTCAATCTATTGCCTGTAACCTAAAACCCATTTGCGAGAACCTTATTTTATTCTACCGTTATCTATAGTAAATTACAAAAATCAACAATTTATTATTCACAATAAGTCCTAAGACTCATTTAACTATGTTTCGCAATAAAACAAATAATATCAAATAATTTCTAATACATTTAAATATATCAATTTAAAATTAGAAATTACCAGACCAGAAGAGAGGATGTTACAATTTTCATCTTTTAGCTCCAAAACTTCACTAACTCGACACCATCCTTCAGAACTTCAACACATTACCCCGGACATCAAATTTTTTTCACAACTAAGTATCGACAGTTCTAAAAATTCACTAAAAATAAACCTAAAAACAATGATATCGCGTTAGATATATATGTACAAAATGAGCGATATCAATGGCGCAGATCGGGTATGAACTTATCACTTTTTGCCGAGTTAGGGTATGAACCCAATTTATCATACAGGTCGGTAACAAACTTTCAAATTATGTTTCGAGTTGGGGAACAAACTTTTTTCTTTTTGCCGAGTTAGGGTATGGACCCAATTTATTACACAGGTCGGTAACAAACTTTCAAATTATGTTTCGAGTTAGGTAACAAATTTTTTTTTCATTTCAAATTATGTTTCAAAGTATGTTTCGAGGTCGGTAACGAACTTTCAAATTATGTTTCGAGGTCGGTAATGAACTTTCAAATTATGTTTCGAGTTAGGTAACGAACTTTCAAATTATGTTTCGAGTTAGGTAACGAACTTTTCGAGTTAGGTGAAAAAAAAGTTCCTTCCCTAACTCGAAACATAAACATAATTTAAAAGTTTGTTACCGACCCGTGTAATAAATTGGGTTCATACCCTAACTCGGTAAAAAGTGATAAGTTCATACCCGATCTTCACCATTAACCCTTTTATAATTTACTTTCTTTGGTACATACTACATAGTGCTATATGGTATGACTCCGTCTATCTATCTATCGTAATAAATATAAGGAAAATCATGGAAGAATACTATGTAACACCCGGTCAAAAAGTCAAAATCCTCATCCAATTTGAAACTTTTTATAATCGTATTTTTATATATACAATTATAACTCAGCGAACGAAAACTTTACAATTTGTATAACGAATAATAATAATGAGTATTTAATAATCGCAAATAAATCCATTTGAAGTCACGTTATATTTTTAATCGAGTAAAACAAATTTTGATTTAATTAATTATTAACCGGAAGAACGGAAATAGAAATTTAAAAATATTAAATTTATATATATCATTCGGGTACAAAATACGGGTATTTTACACTGCGAAATAGGAACGAAGTGGGGGAAAACTCCTCCCCACCTCTTTGGATCAGCCACCCCAACCCCCCAAACCCCCTCATTCTTTCATTTTCATTTTATAAACACACACACACCAACTTAAACTCTCTCCACCCATTTATCACAAATTTTCGGATCTACAAATCGACACACGAAATTTACATTTTCGGAATCATCAACAAGAGAGGAACAACATTTACAAAGGCAACATCATCATCTTCTTCCTCGTTTGACCTCGATTCGCATTTGTAAGAAATTCTCAAATTCTTAGATTTAATCATTTTGGAGTAATGTTTTAGTGTAAAAATGTTTACATAAGTTGCTGATAACCTAAACAACCAAGAAACCACGATTTTTCAGCTTGAAAATGAGTTTGATTTGCGATTTTGGCCGGAAAAACGCGAAACCCGAAAGTTTCTGGGCTGCTGTTCTTGAGTGCGACACAAGCCTTGTGTCGCATACTGTGTCGCATGGATTACTCATGCGACACAACCCTTATGTCGTATTCTTGTGTCGTACCTTGTGTCGCAGACTCCATGCGACACAACCCTTATGTCGCTATTGATTTAGCATCACACGCATTATGCGACACAACCACTGTGTCGCAAAGCTTCTGTGTCGCACTATGCGACACAACCATTGTGTCGCATGAACCATTTTTGTGTCGCATGTTATGTCGCAGAAAACAGAAAGTTTAAAAACTCACATTTCCACTAAGTGTCGAGACCCTAAATTTTATCACTTGATTTCACCCAATTTCAAGTCCAGATGCGTTTTTCCTTAAAGCAATATAGTAGAAATAAAAATTTTCCAAGCTGACCTGGCAGCTCGACCCCAGCCAGGGGCTCTGCCCCTTGGACCCCGCCAGGGGCTGCCGCCCCTTGGACCCCGCTAACCAGGGGCGCTGCCCCCGGACCCCCGTACACCATTCCCCGACTTCAACAACAAATGCATACATGAACAACTCGCTTAGACAAACTGATTTGTCTCATACTTATATAACCTCACGTGTTTAGGACACTAGAAGGTTGCCATTCGGACGTCGCGCGTATCATCGTATCGCTAACAACTCACAGGTGAGTTTCATAGCCCCACTCTTTCAACTGTTTTACTGTTTTTGGGGTGAAACACATGCTCAATCATTGTTTTCGAATTACATTAAGAATCTTTTATAATTCACAACTATTTATATTACTGCATGTAATACGAAATGTGTAAAACTTAGGAATTACACCCTTAACATTGTTTTAGAACAATGTCAGTACTCAACCTAGATAGGTTGCAATCGTACCCTGTTAGATTATTGGAAAACGAATACCAACACATAACTGATGTAGTTATCATAATCTTTTCGCTATATTGTCACGGGACAATATTATTGAATACCTTAGAACTAGTTAGTTCTACTTACACTAGACAACATCTATACTGTTATTAGTTTTAGTTATTCTTTAGGAACTAAAACTGTCGATACTCTTCGTTACCACGAGAACGGGAACTGGACTTAAGTGAACATTTCCTCTGAGACTCCGATATATATACTTGCTAGGCTTTAGGCTAGGAGTATACAATATTATCACACATCGGTACAGATTCCTCGTATCAATATAACTCAACCGGTGACGACTCTGGCTCAGGATGTAATCCAACCAGGGATGGTCCCCCGGCTCAGGATGTAATCCAACCGTGTGGGGGTGTCACCTGATGAATATCTACATACAATTATACGATCTACTCAGTCGGGCAGTCGTAGTACTGCTGACTTAAATATTATTTGCAAGAACAACGCCAGAATGGCACTCTCACATTTTCACTCATGACTAGCTATCATGACGATGCCACGGTAAAGTGGGCACAAAACGATGCCACGGTAAAGTGGGCACAAGTACGATATCGCGGTAAAGCGATACACTCGATGTGGCACGGGCTTATGCGTCGTGATCCGCACTTACATACAATCAATGGATCAGCGAGTTATACTCGGGATTCACAAGAAGAACGGGTCGGTGGAGTATCCACGCGAGGCCGTTAGCTCGATACAACACGTCCGGGTTAGCGTATACTAACTGGGTAAACGGACACTCAAAACAATTTTAATCATAGATCTGCGGGTCTACAATCAGATGGTTGCTGTATGCACCATATTTCACATAATCTATATAGTTCTGCGGAACTACAGTTATTTGTTATCATATGACGCGGTCATACTACTACTCAATGGTTATAGGCATGTATTGCCTCATGTTTTTAGACACAACTACTACCTGTTAGGTATCAAGGCATGAATTGCCATACATGTATATATGTACTTAGGTACATGACCCGAACCCTTAGGTATGAGATACCTCGATTTGATGTGTACACATTTGGTGTTGCAAAACTTCAATATAAAACGCATCAAAATGACAGAATTTGAAACTACTTTTCAAAACATACGAGGTTTTATTACATCATGATTTTAACTTACAATCCTATGAACTCACCAGCTTTATAGCTGACCTGTTTTAGCATGTGTTCTCAGGTGCCCAGCAGGATTAGGATTACTTCAAGATTATGCTAGCTCGAGTCGCATGATTTCAAACGTTTGGGACAACTCTGCATTTACTTTTGTATTATCAAATTATGTATTTGGAATTCACTGTCAAACTCATAACGTTGTAAACGTTCTATTTTGAGAAATGTATAATTATTTTCAAACGTCTCATCTAGAGTCGTTCATTATGTATCTTATGCTGTGATATTTGATTTAGTAACACCCGACCCGACAGCTTCCGCAAACCGAAATTTGAGGGTGTTACATACTAACCCTTAGATGGAAGAGTATATCCAATATAAATATAAATTGACTCTTGATCAAAAATATGACATATTAATTTCTATTTATTAGTGCTAAAAAGACTAATATATCCAATATAAATATAAATTGACTCTTGATCTAAAATATGACATATTAATTTCTATTTATTAGTGCTAAAAAGACTAATATATCCACATACATTTACAATACACACCCTTTTATATTTATAATATAAATCTTTTGTTTTTTTTTTTCTTAATTGTATAAAGACTTAATTTTGAGTTAGCTTTCAATGACGATAAAGTATATCTTATTGAGTTAGCTTTGGTTCCGAGTCTACTCTTTAAACTATAAAGTAAAAAAGGATGGAATGTGTTAGGCAAAGGATGATAACGATATTACTGATAATGATTATGATACAAACAATATTGATCAGATCACATGATTGCCAATAGAAATGTATTGAAATTTTGATATGAACTTCTAATATCAAAATATTAAATTTTTGGCTTTTGTTTTTGATTTAGGATCAGAGGAGAATGTCATTTAAAGAGGGTAAGGAGGGCAAGGGACTAGTTTGCAATTTTTTTTAATTATATACAAAATTACTCGCTTTTAGACACACACAGTTACACTGATAGTGATTAGTGATTATTCGGTGACGGTTTAAACCCGATCAACTGTTTCGATTGGCCCAAGTCACGTAAAATAGATGAGTAACATCTTGTAGATCAGATAGTTTAGTTAGGGTTTCTGTAACACCCTGAAATTGGGCCCAGTAGAATCAGGTATTTATTTAAATTTAAATACGTACATTTAATTGTTTGATTATGTTTGATTGTGAAATTAATAGGTAAATAAGTCTCAGGAGATATTGTGACTAGTAAAATATTAATTGTTTTAAATAATCTTAGACGATGGTAAAATAAAATAATTTTCTCGCAATTAGTATTTAGGTTCCAGACAATAGAGCTAAGAGGGGTATAATATGGTACTGTAAATTAAATGGGTCGGTTTAATAAAAAGGGGGAGGTCGATCATAATTTTCCCCAATTCTCATTTCTTCTCTAATTTCTAAACCTAACTCAAATAACATTCAAACTTTTGCAAATCAAAAGATTACATCAAATTGATTGAAGATTGAAGCTTAAATCCTTGAACTCATCATCATCTCCATCATGTTCTTGCTTTCTTGTTTATAGGTAAGTTTCATGTTTAATCCAAATATTGAATATTAGGTAGTTTGAAGTGAGGAATGATTTGTAGCTAGATATGTTGAATCAATACTTGTATATCGATTTGATGATGATGATTGAACTTCTTTTACTTGATTACATGATAAAACATGTTAGATTTCTTGAGTTTTTAGTTTGAATGGAAATAGTTAGGTTATAAGTGATTTTGATGATTGGTGATGAATTGTTGTTTGAATCATAGTTGTATGATGTTATTAGGTGTTATTGTACATAGAAATCGGTAAAAATCTGAGTTACAAGTTGAGTTTGGTCGATTTTGTGGTTTTGGTTCGTGCTGTGTAATTACAGGTTTGAACCTCTGCTGAAAAATTGAGGAACGCGATCCTGCATCATTGACCGGATCGCGTTGCCATGTGTTACTTGGTTACCGCATATTTTGTTCTTATAAACGCGATCCTGAAGCCTCTTACCCGTATCGCGTTGATCAGTAGAATATTGAGTTCGTTTGGATTTGTTCTTGCGAACGCGATCCAAGCCTTTTTTCCGGATCGCGTTCCACAGTGTATTTTGGTGACAGAATATTTTCCTTAAGAGGAACGCGATCCCAACCCAATTGTCTGGATCGCGTTTATCTTTGTAATTTTGAAGATTTTGATATTTTGTGAACTTATATGAATCTACCACTTATATTATTTAATTATCGATATTTCTTGATTATTAATGTATGTAATTGAGTATAGTCATAATTAATTATGAGACAAGTTATTAACTTGTGTTTTAATTGTGTGTACAGAGACACCGAAGACTCAATAAAATAAGACTTTTGAGTTTGGAGACGGAGACTGACAGGTGAGTGGACTTTGATCTCTCACTATGTTTGGTAATCACTTATGTGGTTACTTCAAGTGTTAATTATGCATTCTTGTGTTAAGGCATATTGTGAATTAGAAGCAAGTGTTAAGAAACCTATTGGTGATTGTGTTAAAGAGGTCAATCTTGTTGGACGTTTTGCTACAGGTTAGTCAACACGAGAGTTGTGAACATGTGTTGTGAATGGAGCTTGTGTTGACTAAAGGTAGCAAATCGTTATCGGTTAACCACTGTATTGGCCTGCAGTTGGTGTAAGTGTCGCTTGGTGGGCCACCGCGGCTGAGGGTGCCACAAGGGCCACCGATCCTCTAGTGATGTTGAGTCAATGTGTTAAATGATGTAGACTCATGGTGTTAAACTAAGTGTAGTGTTAGTGATGAGTTAACTCACTTAGCTTCGTGCTAATCCCTCGTTGTTTACTCCTTGCAGGTTAATATATTTTGTTAAGGGCGGGTCTCGGAGTAAATTGAAGGAGTGTTCGACACGGATGAAAACTCTGATGACTTTTGTACTACTTTAAATGTTTTGTTAAAGTAACGCCCATCTAATTGTGTAGTTATATAACGAAGTACTTATGTAAATGATTATGTATATTTTGGATAATCCAAGGTTATATATATATACGGGATATTGCTTCCGCGATGTTTAAAAAAAAAAAAATTGTATTCTAAATTAGGGGCGTTATAAGTTGGTATCAGAGCTTAGATTTGGGCGAATTGAACAACTCAGAGTGTTTAATCCCAAATCTAGTGTCGAGTTGTCAAACATTCCGGGTTGTGGGATTAGCTATAGTGTGAAATGTGTTAGTATGTTAGTACTAACAATTAACAAGTGTTGAGATGTGTTATGATGACAGATGGCAGAAAATGAGCAACCACCCCGTACTCTCTATAATGTCTCGACTGTTCACGCCGCTCCAGAAGACGAGGATCATAATGGTACTTCAAATCCGGTAAATACAGAAGTTGAAACTAGTCAAGATTATATACTAAGATTAGAGAACAGGGTAGTTGAACTTGAGAGAGAACGTGCAGGGTCATCTCAAAGGTCCATTCCTATTTATTCACATGTTGCTACTACTACTCCTCCTATTACTGCTTCTACTCGGACTCCGGTTACTTTTCCTCATGTTTCACAACAACAGCAGCAGGGTTATGTTTTTCAGTCATCAATGCCGTTTCCTTCATTTGGATCGACTGGCTATCAGGCACATTTGTTTCCACCCTTTCAGGTGCCGAAGAAAGGATGTTCTCTCAAAACCTTCATGTCTAGTAAACCATCCTCTTACTCTGGAAGTCCTGATCCTACGGTTACCTTAGACTGGTTGCGTGATGTGGAAAGAAAGTTAGAGGTTTGTCACTGTGATGAGGAAGACAAAGTTCCCTATACTGTCCAATTGTTGAAAGGCGAAGCTATGTCGTGGTGGGATTCGATAACTGCTCATTTCACTCCACAACAAAGGAGTTCTATTAAATGGCAGGATTTTCATGCCGAGGTATGCAACAGTTCTGTTCGGAATATAATCTTGATCGTGTCAGACAGGAATTTATGGATTTACGAAAGACTGATGAGATGTCAATCGATGAGCTTATCCGACAATTTTCTGAGAAATTAAGATTTGTGCAACAGTGGGTCCCGACTGAAAGAAACAAAATTAGCCACTTTGTGAAAACCTTACCTCCAGATTATCGTACCTCAGTGCGATTGGCTAGTAGCATTTCTCAGGCTTTTGAGTGGGCACGATCCGTGGATAGTGACGTTATGGCTAGGAGGTTGCAAAATAAAGAAAGGTATGCACAGAAACCGAAGAGTGATTCTTCCGGTAAAGGAAAACAAAGATGGCAACCTTCCCAATCAAACGAGAAAACTAGTTATGGTGGTGTTCCGATGGATAATTCTTATTGTGCAAGATGTCGATCAAAACATACCGGACCTTGTTCTATTCGGACGTCAAGGTGTATGAAATGTGGGGTGTTGGGTCATAATGCGATTGATTGTACTTATCAAAATAATGTGTGTTGGACGTGTCACAAAGAATGACATAGAGCGGGTGATTGTCCTGATGCAAGGAAGCAGGGTACGGGTGCGGCTAGAGGTTCCTCATCTTCTGGCCAGAAAAGGAAGATTCCACCAGCTGCTACGGGTCGAGCTTTTCAAATGACCGTGGATGATGCTGTGCTTACTGATGATGTGATTACTGGTACTTTCCTTGTTAACTCTGTACCAGCCCGTGTATTATTTGATTCTGGAGCAAATTGCTCGTTTATATCTGTGCAATTTTGTGATAAACTGAAATTGATGCCCTCTGTGATTTCTAATCCCTTAGAAGTTGAGGTAGCTGATGGTAAGACAGTTCCTGTTACCACATCGGTAGTCGGAGCTAGTATATTAATAGAGGATCATGAGTTTCCTGTTTCTTTCCTATTGATGCAAATCCCTAGTTTTGATGTGGTTCTTGGTATGGACTGGCTGAGTCAAAACAAAGCCGACATCTCTTGTCATAAAAAGTTGATAAAATTCCCAGTTTCAAATCAATCATATGTTGTGGCACGTGGGGAACGTACAAAGGGTAGTATTCCGGTAATATCTATGATGAAGGCTAGGAAGTCTTTAGTTAAGGGTTGTGAATCCTTTGTGGCCTATGTACTAGATGTCAAATTAGAAAAGAAATCCATTTCCGATATTCGGGTGGTTTCTGAATATTCGGAAGTGTTTCCGGATGAATTGCCTGGCCTTCCCCCTGTAAGAGATGTAGAATACCAAATTGATTTAATTCCTGGTTCGTCTCCAGTAGCAAGGGCTCCTTATAGATTAGCTCCTTCCGAAATCCGTGAAATGATGGGGCAGATTCAGGAATTGTTAGATAAGGGATTTATTAGGCCGAGTTCATCGCCGTGGGGTGCTCCCGTGTTATTTGTGAAGAAGAAAGATGGTACTCTCCGTATGTGCATTGATTATAGGGAATTAAATAAGAGGACAGTGAAGAACAAATACCCGTTGCCCAGAATTGATGAACTGTTTGATCAATTACAAGATCCTCATACTTTTCAAAAATTGATTTGAGATCGGGATATCATCAAGTCCGAGTTCGTGAGGAAGATATTCCTAAAACCGCTTTTCGCACGAGGTATGGTCACTATGAGTTTTTGGTTATGCCGTTCGGGTTAACGAATGCTCCTGCAATCTTTATGGACTTAATGAATCAGGTGTGTCGTCCCTATCTTGATCAGTTTGTGATTGTGTTTATCGACGATATTTTGATTTATTCCAAGTCTGAAGCGGATCATGAAATGCATCTGAGATTGATACTTGAAACTTTGAAAAGAGAGCAGCTTTATGCTAAGTTTTCGAAATGCGAGTTTTGGTTGCGTGAGGTGCAGTTTTTGGGGCATATCATTTGCAAAGACGGGGTTAGGGTGGATCCATCTAAAGTGAAAGCTGTTATGAATTGGAATGCGCCTAAGTCTCCGTCAGAAATTAAGAGTTTCCTTGGATTAGCAGGATACTACAGAAAGTTTATCAAAGATTTTTCCAAAATTGCAAGTTCATTGACTAAGTTAACTCGGAAGGATGTGAAATTTCAGTGGACCGAACAACAAGAGACAGCTTTTCAGACATTGAAGCAATTATTGTGTCAAGCCCCGGTTTTGGCGTTACCTGACGGGTCGGATGGTTTCGTTGTATATTGTGATGCATCGCATACCGGGTTAGGTGGTGTTTTAATGCAAAGAGATCGTGTAATTGCTTATGCTTCTAGACAGCTTAAACCACATGAAAAGAATTATCCGACACATGATTTGGAGCTTGCGGCTGTAATTTTTGCCTTGAAGATTTGGATACATTATTTGTATGGTACGAAATGTGTAATTTGCACGGATCATAAAAGCCTTCAGTATATGTTTTCGCAAAAAGAATTGAATATGCGTCAGAGGCGGTGGTTAGAATTGATTAAAGATTATGATTGCGAGATCCGTTATCACCCGGGTAAAGCTAATGTGGTTGCGGATGCGCTAAGTAGAAATATAGCTAGTGACAAGATTTGTTTTATGCGATTAGAGGTGTCCTCTGATTTGATTTATCAGCTTAGAGTCGCACAGATTGAAGCTTTATTGGATATTAATTTGAAATCCGAGATCATGTTGAAACGAAAGGATTTGTTAGTTGATGATTCACGTGGGTTAAAAACTTTTCAATCTCGGGTTTGGGTCCCATTAATTGGTGGACTTCGTGAGTTGATTTTAACGGAGGTTTATAAATCAAGATTATCTATTCATCCTGGTAGCACAAAAATGTATAACGATTTGAAACCTCTTTATTGGTGGCCAACTATGAAAACGGATGTAGCAAGATTTGTGGAATCATGTCATATTTGTTCCCAAGTAAAAGCCGAGCATCAAAAGCCATATGGTTCATTGAAACAATTGGAGATAGCCGAGTGGAAATGGGAACACATCACTATGGATTTTGTCACCAAGTTACCGCGTACGCAGAAAGCCAATGATATGATTTGGGTTATAGTTGATCGTTTAACTAAAAGCGCCCATTTTCTTGCGACCAGTGAAACCGCTTCTTTGACTCGTTTGGCTCAATTGTATATTAATGAAATTGTATCGAGGCACGGAATTCCATTATCTATTGTGTCAGATCGAGATTCTAGGTTTGTGTCAGGTTTTTGGCAGAATCTTCAGAAAGAGTTAGGTACCCGAGTTAATCTTAGTACTGCATATCATCCTCAGACCGATGGACAGTCAGAAAGAACCATTCAGACTCTTGAGGATATGTTGAGGGCGTGTATTTTGGAGTATGGGGGTTCGTGGGACTCTCACCTACCTTTGGTGGAATTTGCGTATAATAATTCGTATCATTCAAGTATTGGTATGCCGCCATATGAGATGCTTTACGGACGTCGTTGTCGAACGCCGACTTGTTGGTTAGAGGCGGGGGAAAAACAGTTTGCGGGTCCCGATATTGTTCAGATTTCGGCCGATAAAGTTGCTATAGCTCGCGAGAAATTGAAAGCCGCCAGATATAGGCAGAAACAATATGCTGATTCGCGTCGTCGACCTGTGAATTTTGTCGAAGGAGAATTGGTTTATTTAAAAGTGTCACCTTGGAAGGGCGTGATTCGTTTTGGTAAGCGTGGAAAATTGGCTCCGAGATTTATAGGTCCATTCAAAATTCGCCAAGTAGTTAATGACCAAACCGTTGCCTTAAACCTTCCTTCTGAATTAAGAGGTATTCACGATACCTTTAATGTTTGTTATTTGCGGAAATGTAATGTGGAGGATCAAACCCAAATCCTTCCGTTACAAGATCTTAGAGTTGACCTAAATCAGAAATTAGTAGAAGAGCCCATTGAGTTAGTTGATAGAAAAGTGACTAAATTACGCAAGAAGGAGATACCTATGGTTCTAGTGAAATGGAAACATAGTTTGGGAGAAAATCTTACTTGGGAGACTGAGTCGAGTATGAGGGCTCGTTACCCTAGTTTATTCGAGTCTAGTTAGATTTCGGGGACGAAATCTTTTAAGGAGGAAAGATTTGTAACACCCTGAAATTGGGCCCAGTAGAATCAGGTATTTATTTAAATTTAAATACGTACATTTAATTGTTTGATTATGTTTGATTGTGAAATTAATAGGTAAATAAGTCTCAGGAGATATTGTGACTAGTAAAATATTAATTGTTTTAAATAATCTTAGACGATGGTAAAATAAAATAATTTTCTCGCAATTAGTATTTAGGTTCCAGACAATAGAGCTAAGAGGGGTATAATATGGTACTGTAAATTAAATGGGTCGGTTTAATAAAAAGGGGGAGGTCGATCATAATTTTCCCCAATTCTCATTTCTTCTCTAATTTCTAAACCTAACTCAAATAACATTCAAACTTTTGCAAATCAAAAGATTACATCAAATTGATTGAAGATTGAAGCTTAAATCCTTGAACTCATCATCATCTCCATCATGTTCTTGCTTTCTTGTTTATAGGTAAGTTTCATGTTTAATCCAAATATTGAATATTAGGTAGTTTGAAGTGAGGAATAATTTGTAGCTAGATATGTTGAATCAATACTTGTATATCGATTTGATGATGATGATTGAACTTCTTTTACTTGATTACATGATAAAACATGTTAGATTTCTTGAGTTTTTAGTTTGAATGGAAATAGTTAGGTTATAAGTGATTTTGATGATTGGTGATGAATTGTTGTTTGAATCATAGTTGTATGATGTTATTAGGTGTTATTGTACATAGAAATCGGTAAAAATCTGAGTTACAAGTTGAGTTTGGTCGATTTTGTGGTTTTGGTTCGTGCTGTGTAATTACAGGTTTGAACCTCTGCTGAAAAATTGAGGAACGCGATCCTGCATCATTTACCGGATCGCGTTGCCATGTGTTACTTGGTTACCGCATATTTTGTTCTTATAAACGCGATCCTGAAGCCTCTTACCCGTATCGCGTTGATCAGTAGAATATTGAGTTCGTTTGGATTTGTTCTTGCGAACGCGATCCAAGCTTTTTTTTCGGATCGCGTTTCACAGTGTATTTTGATGACAGAATATTTTCCTTAAGAGGAACGCGATCCCAACCCAATTGTCTGGATCGAGTTTGTCTTTGTAATTTTGAAGATTTTGATATTTTGTGAACTTATATGAATCTATCACTTATATTATTTAATTATCGATATTTCTTGATTATTAATGTATGTAATTGAGTATAGTCATAATTAATTATGAGACAAGTTATTAACTTGTGTTTTAATTGTGTGTACAGAGACACCGAAGACTCAATAAAATAAGACTTTTGAGTTTGGAGACGGAGACTGACAGGTGAGTGGACTTTGATCTCTCACTATGTTTGGTAATCACTTATGTGGTTACTTCAAGTGTTAATTATGCATTCTTGTGTTAAGGCATATTGTGAATTAGAAGCAAGTGTTAAGAAACCTATTGGTGATTGTGTTAAAGAGGTCAATCTTGTTGGACGTTTTGCTACAGGTTAGTCAACACGAGAGTTGTGAACATGTGTTGTGAATGGAGCTTGTGTTGACTAAAGGTAGCAAATCGTTATCGGTTAACCACTGTATTGGCCTGCAGTTGGTGTAAGTGTCGCTTGGTGGGCCACCGCGGCTGAGGGTGCCACAAGGGCCACCGATCCTCTAGTGATGTTGAGTCAATGTGTTAAATGATGTAGACTCATGGTGTTAAACTAAGTGTAGTGTTAGTGATGAGTTAACTCACTTAGCTTCGTGCTAATCCCTCGTTGTTTACTCCTTGCAGGTTAATATATTTTGTTAAGGGCGGGTCTCGGAGTAAATTGAAGGAGTGTTCGACACGGATGAAAACTCTGATGACTTTTGTACTACTTTAAATGTTTTGTTAAAGTAACGCACATCTAATTGTGTAGTTATATAACGAAGTACTTATGTAAATGATTATGTATATTTTGGATAATCCAAGGTTATATATATATATACGGGATATTGCTTCCGCGATGTTTAAAAAAAAAAAAATTGTATTCTAAATTAGGGGCGTTATAGTTTCTTTTGGATCTGAGATGTCACACTGGATGTATTCGATTGGGTGATCGGCGTTCCATTAGGGGCGGGGACGGCGGGCGACACCGTAGACCTTCCATGGACCGCCGGGAGTGTCGGAAAGTGGGAGGATTTCGGCAAAACTGTTACCGACGATTCCGATGACTCCGATGATTAAGGCAACGCTTTGGTAATTTGGTGGTGCATCGTCTACATCTGGTTTTTTCTGTTATTAAACACCTTCCGCATCAAACACCTTCCGTGCACCGGACTTCGAAACCGCTTCAATTTTCAGATAATATTTAATTCCGGCCACCACCTGCGACTCCGCCGCCACTACCTGAGAGAACTTCAAACCTCCGTCACCGCCCTTTTGCAACCGATTGAATTCAGCAACTGAATACCTTCCGAGTTCCTGAATTTCCTGATTCGATTTCACATCCGAGATTTTCTTACGGCCGCTTGGAATCGCGTTCGCAACGAAATATGAAACGAAGAGAACGAAAATTAGGAGTGACAGATATGAAATTGTGGTCCTGGTCATTGTGAATTGGAGATTGATAGGTTTAATTTTGTGAATTTTCGCTGAATTTTGGATTTGAAGAACTTAGGTGATGTCTATTTATTTTGTGTATGTATAGGCAAGTTTCTGTGAATTGACTGATTTATTTGTATATATGTGAAATTTCAGTTTGGTGTTATGATTAGAACTGATGCTTGATTTATGCTTACAAATGGTGCATAATTTGATATAGATCTAAAAAGTTGATATGAAACAGTTATAGATCCGTTTTTTAATCTGGAAAAAGCAACCGCATCCTGTTTTTTTCTACTGCATCGTACATTTTTTTACCATATCGTACTTATTTACTTCATCTTTTTTAAGATGCAGTGATGTTAAGATGAAATGTTTTTAAGATGCAGTGATGTATTTTTGACTGAATCTTGCATATTTAACAAGTTTTTGTTACTGCATCTTGTATATTTTTTACTGCATCTTACGTTCGTTAGCATTTTAATTGCATCTTGCATATTTAACAAGTTTTTGTTACTGCATTTTGTATATTTTTACTGCATCTTACGTTTGTTAGTATTTTGATTGAATCTTGCATATTAACAAGTTTTTGTTACTGCATCTTGTATATTTTTTACTGCAACTTACGTTTGTTAGCATTTTGACTGCATCTTGTATATTTTTTACTGCATCTTACGTTCGTTAGCATTTTGCCTAAATCTTGCATATTTAACAAGTTTTTTGATTGAATAGAAATTTTGACAATTTTTTGGAATTATTTGGGGCATTTTTTCAGATTGGTCCATAATTTTTATCAAAATTGCAAAATGATCCCTCCTCCTTTTTACAAAATTTTTAAAATTGCAAAAAGGTCCCTCCTTCCTTTCCATGTGCTTCTCTGATCTCTACCCTTTGTTTTTTGATCAGACCCAAAAAAAAAAAATATGCTGAATTTGTGTGTTTCTGGGTTGTACACTTGATGGAATGATGGTTCAAATTTCATAGTACATATTTCATAATCATCAACGTTCTCTTTTTGGTGTTATGTCACACCACAACATTATCATTCTATTCTATAAATTAAAACTTGATAAATCTTTGAAAGTACTCCCTAGCTTATTATAAATATTTGGAAATAATAACATATATTGTACGGATTAATAACTGTAACCGAGCAATAACCCCTCGAGGCCTCGATATGTGATTAGTGAGGGGCTCATGCATCTCTTCACGTATCGATTTTGGATGACTGTGGGCTCGATGATGTCGGATCTTTAGACATTGGTACGAAAAGTTAAACCTGAATAGTTTACAAGCGGGTTAATAATTATTTAATACCCAAACTTTCAATTTTTTTCGTTTTAACACCTCAACTTTTTTTTAACGTTTTAACACTCCAACTTACAGTTTGACTAATAGTTAATACCCAAACTTTCAACTTTTTTTTTTGTTTTAACACCTAAACTTCCTTTTTAATATTTTAACACTCCAACTTATAGTTTGACCACAGTTTAATCTCTTTAGTTTGTTTGGCCGTTTAAAATTAAACTTTTGAATTTTTTTGATACGTACATATATATGATTTAAATGCTTATAAATTAATTGTAACGTGTCATCACAATTAACTTTATAATGTTTTATTTTGATAGCGATATATTTTTATAATGTTTTCGTGTATAATATTTCTAGTTATATGAAAAGCTATTTATAATGAATGTATGTTGCTAAAAATGATAAATGGGTATTAAACGATAAATGGGTATTTCTAATCAATTATTTCAACATTACCTATTCAGCAGATTACCGGTTATAAATACCCTGATTAAAATCTGACCAGGTAATAAGTTAGAATTATAACAATAATAAACTATAATTAACAGGATAATAACATTCCAGATCACGAGGTTAGCTAAACATTCGAGATGCCGAGGTTAGCTAATCTTAGTATTCTTTGAAGGATTAATAGAATACATATTAAATAGATAACACATAAGAAGAATTTCTAGTGTATTCAAATCGAATCTTGATTATTTCAAACTAAAGAGTTAACAAAAAAATCCAAAAGTTTAATTTTAAACGGACAAACAAACTAAATGGATTAAATTGTGGTCAAACTATAAGTTGGAGTGTTAAAACGTTAAAAAAGAAGTTGAGGTGTGAAAACGAATTTTTTTTTGAAAGTTTGGGTATTAAGTTTTAGTCAAACTATAATTTGGAGTGTTAAAACGTTAAAAAAAAACTGAAGTGTTAAAAAGAAAAAAAGTTGAAAGTTTGGGTATTAAACCATTATAAACCCTTTACAAGCCTAAGGTTGATAAGCAAAACTTGAATAGTTTACATTCCTATCCATCCAACCCCTCCATCCAAACATGCCCTTGGTGTTCGTAGTTGCTTTTATTATATGCTTATAAATGAAATGTTTGTATTATTTTGATTGATATGACTTGATAATTGCATGCTTGATAGATGTTGCATCTAGGTAATTTATGATAAATAGGACTTGTCATTTATTATGTATTAACGTTAAACCCGTGCGATGCACGATTATATAATTTTGTTATCTTATAATTATGTAGCATCCCAAAATTCAAAAGTATTATTTTGGTAAATGTAAAAGTAATTGTTTTAAGTTATTATTATTTTAAGTGGTTTAAAATAATAGTAACTGTGAATTGGTTTTAAGTTCCAGACAATAAGAACTACGGGGAATAAAATTAGACTAAAGCTTATCTTTATACATACATATCTCGTTACATACATACACGTACGTACTTATCAATTAAAGCTCTAGAAAGAAGGAGAATGAAGGAGAAAAACGCCTGGAACAAAAATTCATCACCCAAATCACTTTATAACATGAAATTGAAGCTAGTTAACTTGAATTCAAGCATCTATGATCATTCCTAATATGAGGTAATTGTGTTCTTCTCTCAACTTTAACCTAGAAATGGGTTTCATGGGGTTTTTGAAGGATTATTGGTTATAATCCAAAATTAGAGTATAAAATGGTTAAATTGATGTTAGTTAGTGTTATAGTGAGTGTTAGTAACACTATTTCAACTCAATAATGGGTAATTCAAATTATGTGATTAATGATCAAAGTGGGTTTTGATCAAATGATGATGATTTGGTGTTAATTCACCTTGATTAGTGATTAGAAATGTTATTGGAATATTATTAGTGGAAATTGAATTAGTGAATCAAGTTGTTAAATCCTAGAGCTATAGATGATCATGAAAATGATCATGATTTTGCGATAAAATGATAAACTTAATAAGTAATTATAAATTAATGATATTTAAAGTAGTTCTTCATGACCTTGGATGGGTTTATGATGAATTGTTATAAGTGTTGGGTTTTCTATTCCCTAACTAGATTAACATATGCAGCGGAAAATAACAATTAATCTTGAGCAAGTAGGAAACTAAACCCTAAAGGACCTTGACTTAATAAACATATTAACAATAACAAAATAAATAGATAAATGAGAAAATACTAACCTTTGAGAAAACCAATTTCTCACGCGCAGACCACCTTGCAGAACCTTCACGCAGACTCCTTGCTCGACCTTCCATGCTTTGGATGCCAAGTACCCAAATTAGAATACCTCTAATGCTTCACACCCGTGAACTAAGAGAAATTCCATATCCTAAGGTCCCGACTCTAAGTCGTGTAAACTCTTACAAGGATTAGGAATGAGAAAGAGAGAAAGAAACGAATTGAATTCGAATATGAGATACCATGAAAGCTTAGGGATGACCTCTATTTATAGGGGAAATGATGCCTTGGGGTTTGGTCATCCAGCCAATGTGGGATAACTGAATTCGTCCTCCAACCGCCGGTTAGAGCTTCCAACCGCCGGTTGGACTTGATTCCTGCCCAAGTTATGACACGTGTACACCGCCTTACAAACCCTAGCCTCCAACCGCCGGTTGAACCTTCCAACCGCCGGTTGAACTCTGGTTCCAGAATATTCCATTCTCGTTACCAGCCTTATGCCATTTTAAACTTTCATAATTGTTTCTATTAATTTCTTTTAGCTTCTAATTAATTTATCAACTTTGATAAATTAACAAACTAAATTATTAACTTACAATATTAATTCTAATTAATATTATCTCTCAATTAGTTTCTCTTACTGTTCATCGAGGGCAACCCAAAAATGACTATACTTTAGCAATAGTCTTACCAATTAGTTATGACCTTGGACACTATTTTCAACAGTCTCCCACTTGAACAAGTCATCAACTACTATTGGTCCAAGTCTCTATCCTAAGTAGAGAGTGCCATCCAATGCATCTGCCGAACTCTGATAATATCCAGTGACAGTCCTTTAGATAAGTGATCATATATTCCTTTGTTTCAGATATCGTATGAAACTGGGACATGAATAAATTATTTTGCTGATTTATTTTTGGAATAGTTAATATGTGAAAAAGTAGCTTATTGAATATTTTGAGAGCACTTAAATCTTTTTGGAGCAATTTAATAACTTTGTTTGAATTGATAATGTGACGTGCTTGCTTATTAATTTATGCACGTTTTTGTCCATAGTGTGAATATTGTTAAAGAAATATTGATTAAAATAAATAAATAATGATATGGTTTAAAAATAGATATGATGGTTACGAATAAAAAGGAGGAAAAAATACTTTATTTTATTATGTGGGGATATATTTATAGAGATTTAATGCTTTGGTAAATATATTTAATAGAAATAATGTGTTAGTCAAAAAACTTCAATTTTATAAGGGATGATGACATGAAATATGAGTTAACAATATATTGACATGTAGGATAAAATCCTATGTGGGATATGTTGAAAGTTTGCAAATATATGGAAGTCTCCTCCTTTAGTTATATAGATAGATAGATTATAATAATAATAAATAATACTGTATTATTTTTTATTATTATTGATTAAAAATAAAATTACAACTTTTCTTTCATAAATACACATACATATATGTCCTGTATATCTAATCATTTTTCACAAACAAACACACGTTAAACACACATTTCTCATCAGCTATGTACCTAGCTTCATCCTTCATCACTAACAATCTCCCAATTTCAACAAGATCACACAATCAAATCACACCAAAAATGTCAATCATAACATCATCTTCATCATCAGTAAAAACATCAGTACCATCACAACCTACATCCTTACCAGTCCGTACAATTCCCGGCAGTTACGGATTACCGTTACTCGGACCGTTAGTTGACCGGCTTGACTACTCATGGCTTCAAGGATCCGAACCGTTTTTCAAGAAACGAGTCGAGAAGAATCAGAGCACGGTGTTCCGTACAAACGTTCCGCCGTGCTTTCCGTTTTTCTTAGCGAATCCGAATGTGGTTGCGGTTTTGGACTGTAAATCGTTTGCTCATATGTTTGATATGGAATTAGTTGATAAGAAGGATATATTAGTTGGTGATTGGATGCCGAGTACGAAATTTACGGGCGATCGTCGTGTTTGTGCTTATTTAGATACTTCTGAACCTCAACATGAACAGGTACGTAGTACTTTACGTTTCGATTTTGACCTAATTACGATCTCGTAATACGAGTAATTAATTATAAACGTTCATCGTTGATCTAATATGTCATTTTTATTTGATTACTGATATATTATTTTAAATTCATTTCATGTTAGTTTAATTGTAAAATTTAGAAAAATAAGATATTCCTCGTGTTGCACATTTAATTTAATTTAATTTGTTATATAATTATTAGAATAAAATTGAGTAAAGAGCACACGGTGTGGATAGGATTTCATCGCCGTTTTCCTTTGAGAACGCTGTGTTATAGTATTCTGTCACACCGTCACAATGTTCTCAACAAAATCCTCGACAGTTTCCTCGAATGCCGTCTTGTTTTAGACGCCGCTTTCCAACTTTTTTATTCTTTTCTTATTGTTTTGCTCCACACACAAATAAATCAAAATACAAAAAATAATTATGAGAACACTATGTACCACACCACAAAATCCTCGACAACAACATTCTCACCAAGACACTGTGAAAACAGTTTCTCGACACCATGTATTCCAAATTTAATAGCACATCTCCTTCACATTGCCTCTTTATTAATATTAGTAATAATAATTAATTTGATGATTAAAAAATAATCAACGAAAGCTACATTTGTAATTGGTGGACTTTTTATTTTTTATTTTTAAATTTATTTGTAGCTTAAAATTTGGTGAACGTAGAGAAGTGTTAAATGAATAGAATATCACCTTATCTTTATTTTGAAAGGTCACAAAGATCTCCACCATATATTTTACCATGTGCAAGCTGAATTAGTCAATCAGAAAATATATATTTGCTGTACTGTTCTAAAAAATGAAAATAGCAGTACTGCTTTGTTTCTCTGTATTTTTAATTATAAGAGTTGGAAAGGTTTAAATAACATATTTTTACGTTGGAAATGGTAACAACGAACTTTTAACTTTTATTTTTAGGGTATGGTTCAAATGAGAATAGGGATTTGTGTGAGAATGAGGGAACCAATGATATCAAGCCATGTGTACAAAGAAAATGTTCCATATGTACAAAACTCATTTACCCCCAATATCAATTATCTCAAAAACGACAAATCGAAAAATTATGAAAATTGCACCATTAAATTCGTCGTTTTCTCCTCTTCGATTTGCCGTCCCTCAAGACATACTTTCGAAAAGTTTTTTTTTCATTTTTTTGGTGGGTTTCACATTTACTAACACATGTGTTAAAGTGTTGCGTTTATGGTTTAGGGTTTGGGGTTTAGGGGTTAGGGTTTAGGGTTTAGGGTTTGAGGTTTGGGGTTTCTCCCCGAAACCCCAAACCTCAAACCCTAAACCCTAAACCCTAACCCCTAAACCCTAAACCCTAAACGCTTTACAAAACGCTAAACCCTACCCCGAAACCCCAAACCTCAAACCCTAAACCCTAAACCCTAACCCCTAAACCCTAAACCCTAAACGCTTTACAAAACGCTAAACCCTAAATCATTCTAAACCCTAAACCTTGAACCCCTTCTAAACTATAAACCCTAAACCATAAACCCTACTAAACCCTAAACCTAACCCTAAACCCTAACCTTAACCACAAATTAAATGTACAACTAATCACTAACACATGTGTTACTAATTTGTGAAACCCACCAAAAAATGAGAAAAAAAAAAGTTGTCAAAAGTATGCCTTGAGGGACGGCAAATCGAAGAGGAGAAAACGCTGAATTTTATGGTGCAATTTTCATGATTTTTCGACTAACCGTTTGTGAGATATTTATTTTTTAAAAATGTGGAGGAGAGAGAATAAAGTGTGGAGGAGAGAGAATAAAGTGACACATGGCAGAAATCTGTTGGTTCCCCATTCTCACTCAAAATTGGTGTACTCATTTGAACCTTACTCTTTATTTTTAAGATGAACAGTTTTTTTTTTTTTAAAAAAAAAACTAAATCAAAGTTATTAGAATTTCATGCTCTTTAATATGGGATAACTTTTTTTTTTTTAAATGTGATACACATTATTATATATTTAGTGTGTATCACAGTATCACACATAAAAGTTGTGATCACTTTAAGTTGTGTATCATATATTTATATCTTTATTTTTATTTAATCTCATATTAAAGAATATAAAATTTTAATAATTTTGGTATTATTATATTTCTTTTTGTAAAATTGTACATACATTGAAATTATAAATAAAAAAGATCGTTTCTACAATTCCTACATGAGGAATGATTCTAGGATAATCTTCTATATAAGAGTTTCTTCTGATATTTTAGATAATTATATTAGTTATTTTAATTTTTATTATTTAATTTAATTATAATATCTATAAACACTTAATTGAGAGTTTATTATTAGAGCACGCCTAATGGTATATTTTTAAAAAAAAATTGTGTAAGAAATATGTAAAAGGCTCTTTTAATTAAGTTTTTTTGGTTTAATGGCGTAAAGTTTTAAAAGCTCAATTTTGTAGATTACATTAAATTAGTACTATCTATAGGTTTAATATTGAGTCTATGGATGTGTAAGAATTAAGCTTTTCACTTCTCTTTCATTTAAAAATAACGTATAATGTATTTTATACAAAATTGAGTTTCTAAAAGCTTCATGCCATTGGACTAAAAAACTTGATTAAAAAAACCATTTACATATTTCTTATACAAATTTACATAAAAAGCTTTTAAAAAAGATTTATTGTTTCGTTATGTATTATTATTTACAATTTTATTATTGTATGACTCGAACATTGAAAACTATTATTGTATGCATTGAAAACTTCTATTGTATGTATTGAACTTGTAAATATCATCTATTGTATGTATACGTTCCTTTTTTGATATTGACAAAAACAGAAACTTTTCAATTTTAGTCTTACCTAAAAAGGAAAGTATACACATAATAGACGATATTTACAAGTTCAATACATACAATAAAAGTTTTCAAAGTTTAAGTCATACGATTGTAAAAAGTGTAAAGTTTAATACGAAACAATTAACCCTTTTGAAAATATATCAATGGGCATGCTGTTAGATTCCAATATCCATGTGGAGCATTGGTAACCATTAATTAATACCACCGACTAATTGTGAATATCTAGAATTTGTTTAGTATTACAAGTATGATGTGGTTATTTGAAGTACAAACAAAAACTTATTATTCTTCTTGGCCCATGGTAGCCAAATGTACCATGATCTTGTAGCTAGACGCTAGTTAAAGTCCAATAAAACTAATTAACTAGAGACTGAAATCATTCTTAAATCTTAACGGTAAATCTTGAATTTATCACTTGAACAATTATTGTATGTTAGTAAATGGTGTTGATCGTAGGCAGGCGGAGATAGCGCAAGGGCAGGGGCATCGTAGGCAGCCTTCCCAAAAGAATTTTTAAATTACGTAAAATTTTTTTTTTTTTAACTATTAGTAACATTCTGAAAATTTCGCATCCAAAAAACTACAAAAGAAATAAAGATAAATTTTTTTCATCCCCTCCATTTGAATTTCCTAACTCTGCCCGTAATTGTGAGATGTTATCTGTATATTTTTTTCTTTCTAACTGAGTAACGGCAATGATTATATAAAATAAAACTAGCAAGACATTAGACTTTACAAAATGAAATGTTATGGAACCCAATAGTAACAGACATTATTATCATAACAGACGGTTATTGTTATTTGTTACGGACATAGTTGTTAGTCTCGTACGAGACGCGAAATGACTCGTACGAGTCGAGAGTGAATGGAAGGAAAAATATACGATTCGTAATGTGTCTCGGAGATTACTCTGACTCGTTTTTTGCCGTGCTTGAATTATGAGTCTATGACTCGAAACTAGCGAAATTGTAATATTATAGTAAAAATGTGCTTATATTATCAACTAATATTATCTTTTTACGTACATATCATAAATTTGTATACATAAAAATGTTTGATCGTGACTCTTACGAGTCAAGTCACTATACGATACACGAATCAAAAATCGGAGAAAACGAGACACGGTACGAGTCATGAGTCGACAACTATGTTACGAGAGTATTCACATGATAGTCACCTTTAAACTAGCTAGCTGCTGACTTTGATGTTACTGGAGGGATTGAAAGATAATATAGAGGGGCCCATATACGTGTTCTGTTCAATCAAAAAGTTTGGCATCTTCACTGTTTGTATTGTTGCATAAACTAACTCATCCTATCTTTCCATATAACGACAATATCCACGTGAATATCATGGTCACAGATATTTGTGATATTATTAATTCATTTCAAGATTTTTTTTTTTAGCAAAATCATTAAATCAACCGGCTAAAGTCTAGGTGTAATCTAATAGAAAAATAATACACATTTTTATGTTTGTTGGATCAATTATTAGGGATGCAAAAGTTGGACTCTAATGTATGAGTGTTCATTATGCTACGGTAATATACATACGTTCAAAAGAAAACAAGTAAAAATAATAGCAAGCTAATTCGTGAATTTCTAATGATCGCCGTGTTCCGCATGCTGGATCCTCTACTATTCAAGAAGATAGTGTTCATGTTTTAGAACCAAGAATTTCCTTGTAAAAAGTGAAGAAGTAGTTTATTTTTTGTACATCTTTTTTTATACTGTATATATATATATATATATATATATATATATATATATATATATATATATTTTTTTTTTGTTATCTTTCTGACAATAGTTCAATTTGCAAATATAATGGCAGATCAAGAACTTCGCTATGGATTCACTTAAAAGAAGCACAACCGTCTGGATCCCAACCTTAACAACTTTGTTAGATACCATGTGGGACACCGTTGAATCGCAACTCCCCAACGGGCCCGTTAGCTACCTCAATCCCATTCAGAAATTTTGCTTTGCCTTCTCGTCCCGTTGCATAGCCGGAGCTGACCCGGCTAACTCTCCAGATATATCAGAGAACGGTTCCATACGCATGAGCCGGTGGCTTGGAGTTCAGATCCTTCCAACTGTCCCAATCAATGCCTTCCAACCCTTGGTTGAAATTTTCTTACATTCTTTCCCTTACCCTTACTTTCTAGTGAGTAATGACTATAACAAGTTATACGAGTTTATCGAACAACAGGGAAAAGAAGTAATTGAACGAGGTCAAACTGAGTTTAAACTAAGTAAAGAAGACACCATCCATAACCTCTTGTTTATACTCGGGTTCAATGCCTTTGGCGGGTTTTCCATATTTTTTCCAAGTTTATTAGCTGCATTAGGTTCTGACAAAACCGGGATTCAAGAAAAGCTACGAGAAGAGGTGAGAGAAAAAGCTGGGTCAGGTCTGACTTTCTCATCCATAAAAGAAATGGAACTCGTTCAATCATTCGTTTATGAGACCCTCAGACTCAACCCACCCGTACCATTACAATACGGGCGGGCCAGGAAGGATTTTGAGTTGAGTTCTCATGACTCGGTCTTTAATGTGAAAAAAGGAGAGCTTCTTTGTGGGTACCAACCTTTGGTGATGAAAGATCCACAGGTGTTTGATGACCCTGAAACATTTGTTGCAGATCGGTTTACTAAGGAAAAGGGTAAAGAGTTGTTAAATTATTTGTACTGGTCGAACGGGCCACAATCAGGGATGCCAAGTGTGTCGAACAAGCAATGTGCGGGTAAAGATTTTGTTACCCTCACCGCATCGTTGTTTCTAGCTCACTTGTTTCTCAGGTACGACTCTGTTACAATAGCGGATGCTTCATTTTCGGCCGTTGAAAAACCAAAGAAATAAGCTATCTGAGAACATATTGTTGGACCACCATAAAGACTATAAAAACTACCACCTTAGAGTTTCATTTTTTGATTTGTGCTCTTAATGTATGTAACTATTGTGAATAAAAAGCATTTTCCGACAACCTTCTACAAGACCCTCTAACTTCAGCAACCCGCTAGCACGATTTGTAAACATGGCAATTTCAACCTTTTTATATGGAAACAATCAACTCAAGTTGTATTTAAGGGTGAATGGGAGGTGTAAATCATAGAAGCATAGCTGAAAATGAAATGTGTTCAACAAGCTAAACGGGCCAAAAGTTGCCTAACGTGTAAGCAAATGCTTTCGACTTTCTTAATGTTGTTATTTGAAAAAAATATCATATAAAAATAATTTTTCTGAAACCATATTTATTACCTTAAACTTGATAAGAAAAAGACTAAATGTGTTAGCAGATCGGACCAATCCGACCCCACTTGATTTCACCTGCAGATATAAAATCACCCATTTTGACACGTTTATCCAACCTTCCTGACCCGGGCATTACTACCACCGTGTGCCGGCCATTAATCCATAAAATTATTAGAACCAAGAAACGACCCAAAATTCATTTAAGTTGTTTGCAGCTCTAACATTAATTTAAGCACTTCATCTTTCAACTTCTTCTCACTCCATTGAAATCGCACAAAACATACCATGCCACATCAATTGACTCCATAATGTCGTTTATTATTTTCCCTAATACTTTCCTTCTGTAAGTTTTATGGTTGGTTAGAAATTGTTTTACAAGGGTTAGAGATCAGAGTTGTTACAGTAAAACTAAGGAGGAAAAAATGATTGACTAATTCAATTGTTCCCATGATAGACACATCGACTCTATCCCTAACACCCATTGCAAAGCACGGACAAATAATAACTCGTTAACTCGATGTTATTCGTTAACCACCATTTATGTGAGTGTGACAATATACTAAAATGATAGGCTAATATTGTTGTCAATAGCAGTGGTGCTCTGTTTCACACATTCAGAGTTGCGGACATAGCATTGATCTTGCATGAGTTTGAGTCAAGAAAGAATGAATAGAATACTAATTAAGATTTAGAATCTATTTTCCATTTTTGTAACTATTTTATCTTTCCGTATTGTTGGTTCATGTAACGGAATGATCTGTCTGCCTGATACAAAAGACAGAATTGGTCTATGAATTCTCTTATTCAAACGGTACCAAGAGCCTCAGGTACAGTTTTGACTCGCTCAATGATGATTACAAGATTGTAATGATATCCTACAAAACAAGAAATTCACATCTTTACTCTACGAAGACATGTACTTGGTGTGACATTGCATCTCCTTCGCTTTGGATTTGTAGCTTGAAGTCGCAAGGTCTTTTTCTGAATGGAGCATTGCATTGGGTCATATATAATATGATAAGAAATTTAAAAGAAATAATGACATCTGATTTGAGTAGTCATGTTTTTGGGACGATTGCATTGCCCAATCACACATGGGTAACTAAACAAACAATGGTCATCAACGGTTATCTAGCTGTGGTTTCAACTAGATTTCATGAGTATTTGGGTGACAAGAGAGTATAATAGTACTCTATCTTGTTCAGTGGCTTATAAGTTCAAGGTCATTCTGTTTGAAATAAAAAGAGTCTTGCAACTTCCCACTAATGGTAATTTATTGGTCAACTCTTATCATGAGTCGTTTACGTTGTATATGGTTTGTAATTCTGAAACAATGATGGAATCGCTACTTGTGGACTTCAATGAGTTTTCACACAAAGTTGGTACGAAATTGTGTGTTGAAAGCCTTGAAGACACACGGACAACGGTTTGCAAAGGAAACCAACTTTCTAAAGAAGTAAAACAAAGCTGCAACAGATATGTGATTTGCTCACACAGCGTGCGAAAAAACTGTGTACAAGGACTTCAAGTTGTTCACGATTCTAAGCATAGCTTACAATATCAGTTAGTCTATAGTCTCTAGACAGTCGATTTTAACATTCGCAGTAACTGAATTGTTACTTGGTATGCTTCTAGTTTTGGTCTCATTTATCCAACTTGCTCACTCTGACCATTTTGCCACCTCTACTGATTAAAAGGGTAAACCCTAATGCGCTGATGCTTCTCTATTCCGGCAGACTCCATGCCGAAGAGGCTAATATAAAACTTATAAAGGCAACTAGGCAAGTGATGAACAAAATACCAAACATAAATCACACTTATGTAACTTAACAAGTTGTACTTAAGTAATTCAGCACGTTTCATGCAAATAATATTTCAAATAAATTAACCTAACAAAGCCCTAAACATTCTAATATAAATGTTTCGAACTAGTATATAGAAGTTTTATCCAAACAGCAATTGATTTCGAGGTATTAGCTAACAAATGGTTATAGAAGAGAACCTTATAATATAAAACTTATAAAGGCAAGTGATGAACAAAATACCAAACATAAATCACACTTATGTAACTTAACAAGTTGTACTTAACTAACTCAGCACGTTTCATGCAAATAATATTTCAAATAAATTAACCTAACAAAGCCCTAAACATTCTAATATAAATGTTTCGAACTAGTATATAGAAGTTTTATCCAAACAGCAATTGATTTCGAGGTATTAGCTAACAAATGGTTATAGAAGAGAACCTTATGTCAAAACAAAAAACCCAAATCACTATGCAGTGTTTAAAGACTTGGTGCTGCCTTCCTTCCAGCCTTTTTGTCGGGCTCTTGATTCCCACATTTCACTTTGTTGTTTCTGTGCAAGTAAAGCTGCTTCAGCTTTTTCACGAGCTTCTTCACAAGTTTCCATTCCTGAATTGCACTTATCTGCTTCTTTCTGATACTGGGATGTCAACTTCTTGGCCTCGAGTAGTGCCATGTCAGCACGTTGTTGACTTTCTACAGCTTCAGCTTCTCGTAGCTTCAATTCCTCGGATAGAAGCTCTGCAAAATTCTTTTCTGTGTCTCCACTTACTTCGGGATCATGCTTTGCACAATCTGCTTCGGATATAAATCAGCACTCAGAAATTAATTATCTCATATCCTTGTATTACTAAATATATAAAATGAATTGTTGTACTTCAAAAATCAACGTTTAAGAGGCAATTTTATATGTTTATAATCAAATAAGGGACTCTGTTAATTGGTTAAGGGTTATACCGGGTAACCACACCCTCTTTTAATTGTAAACTTTTGGCAGGTCCTCAAGCGCTGATTTCAAAAGTGTGTGCAGTGATATAGAAATTGACTGTGAGCATGTTCATTTTACATGCAATTTGTCCAAAAATAAACAGATAGTAAAGGTCAAGCCTAATCTTGGCCATCCAAACAAACAGTATACCGGGGAAGGAACCGTTACGAGGTATTTACTTGGTTAACGAATTTGTCAACATCCACAGGCATTGGTAGAATCTTATCAATGTTTTGTGATAGTGTACACTTACACAAGTAAGATTGTCTCCATCATGAATAAGAAACTAAACATAAAAAAACTCGCGATAAACACAGACTTGAATTAGAAGCAGACATGATTGATTTAAAGTCCAACATATGTTTGATATCCAATACCCTAAAACAACCGCTACAGGGATTTGACAAGGAGACAAAAACATCAGTGCTTCCTAGTCTTACATTATTGCCAACTTAAGCCATAAACACCCAGGATCTTCATAATATCTAAATTGTAATCGGGAAAGTTGCTTCGTTTTGGCCTTTCAATAGACATTACCATCACAGTATCACAAGCTTTGGCAATTTGCATTGCGTTGCACTGTTCTGACTAAAGGACCTGTCAATCTCTTTTATGTCCTAAGCAATATATGACATGGTATAGTATAATTGATCCAGAATTAAATCAATCTTTTCATGGTCAATATTAACGTTTCAATCTTCGTTGTACCTACTTGTGTGTCTAGTATGGGGGCAAACCAAAGTAACGACTATATACATATTGGTGGAGGAACAATAGTCCACATAGTTATATGAAATTTCTATCGATAATTTAACTATTAACCATCAAGGGCCACGTCTGCCGGCTGGATGGTCTAAAGTTTGCATGTGTCGTGTAGATACTGCATATTGTATGGAAACCATATAATAATTGGACAAAAGGTGTTGGATACCGAGGTCCATTAATATGGATGAAGAAGCTATAGTCCACATTATGCATGAAAATTAAGAAGAATTACTTCATGACAGTGTTACTAACCTGTGAAGGAACCATTGCTTAGCCCTGCAATATACACAAAAAAAGTTATCAACATGGTGTGTCTAATTAATAAACAATGCTGAAACAACAATGCGTTACCACACCATCAAATTTTATGGTTCCCACAGTTGGCATGATAAGTAAATAATCATATTTTGAAGTTTTCTGTAACCGTAAATACATGTCTTTTATAGTTCCAAATCAAACAAAGATTTCAATTGTTTATAATAACAACAATATAAACAAGTGACATGTAAATCTTTATATGTGAGATACATATACCAAAACATATAGTGATAATCAATATTGAATGATAACAAATTCAACAATAAGCATGACTGATATATGAAGAACAAAGCCGAGTTTTGTGCCGTTCAGAGCAAAAATTAAGAGCTTATCCTCTAAAAATTTACTTGCAGATTGAATCGAATGAACTGAATTACATTCTTGCGTACACATAAACAAAGATTCAGTTTGTCCAATAATATTAAAGGTAAGTAAGCATTTCTTTTTCCCATGTCAATTTGTGAAACTATTGCTATTAAAATACAACCTTGTTATCAAATTATATTACTTTTTCCAAAGATATTTCATAACAAAAAAAGTTAAACCCACAATGTATTCAAACTTATAATTTGAAAAAAGTAGTCTACTTGATCCATATAAACATGTAAAGCAAAGATCTAATGGTTATCTTTATAAGGGTTTCAAGATCCATATAGTTCTAATTCAGTCCAATAACAAAACCAAGATTTTTAATTTCAATAGATCGGAGCAAATTGGTGCCATAACAAGTGATACCCAGATGCTAAAAAGTAAAAAGATTGAAACTTTACAAGATTAAAAATCAACCCACCTTGAGGAATTGTAAGAAGCGGTTGAGAATCACAGTCACAGTTGCAAGTAGGGCAAGACACGGCGGAGGATGAGCGGCGGACGGCGGCTAATCCTTCAAGAACATGCCAATATAAGGGTGGACCTAGTAAATAACCCACCAAACACAATCCTAAAAATGTAATTCCGATCTTTACAACGGCCGGATTACATGATCCAGCCCTGTTTAATGCCATTGGTACACACTTTACCTCAAGAGTATATGTATATGTATATATATGGGGATATAAATTGGAGCTGATGTTTGAGGGAAAGTGTGATGATGTTTGGTATCTGATCTTGTGAAAGATATAAAGTGGGAAAACAAGAAGCAAATTGAGAAGAAAATGGAGAACCCATTATTTATTTATCCAATTCTATTTATATTGGTTCTCTCTATTCTTCAGTTGATCACCGACAGAAAAGGGAAGTGAAAGATTTTGATTTTTTTACTGCAAAATTAAAAGAGTTTTACAAATCTCAAGTAGTATTTTTTAGTAATTACAAATATCAATTTTTTTTTAATAAAAAGGGTCGAAGTCTACAATTTTATTAATAATCTCCATAAATTATTTGTTTGTTTGTACCCATGTTATAATCACTCACCCATGAATTTAACTTCTTCCAACTAAATCAATATATCACAACTTTATGCATTAAATTGATTCTTAAACAAAGCCCTTAGGGCTATATTTAACAAATCCATAAGTTTATCATCGGATTCGAGAATTATAGTAATCATTCCCAAAAAAAATAAAATAATCGGTAGCGCTTGCAAAAAGACGTGATTATTCATATATATTTGCACTAATAATAATCATATTAAGGGTATGTTTGGTAAACTAGCTGTAAGCTGTAGCTTTATACTGAAGCTGTAAGCTGTAGCTTTATTTGTATATAACTATTTGGTAAAATAGTTGTAGCTGTAACTTTTAAGTGTAATGACATATAAGGACATGAGGACATCAATATAAAATAAGCGACAAACATAAGTAAACACTAAATTAACATATATTGTTCATTATGTAAATGAAGTAATATAAAATAAGTGACAAATATAGGTAAACACTAATTAACATATATTGTTTATCATATAAATGAAATACGAAAAAAAAATCAAAACACGAAATAAAATCATTTAGCAGGAATTTAGATAAAGCTAAATGATGTAAAATAATACTATAAATCTCAAACATAATAACTATTAAAAGAAAATGATTTTGTAATTTTAAAGTGCATAAAAGAAATTAAGTAATATAGCGTGTTATAAATTATAAATTTGTGTAGTTCCATCTTTTACAAAGTTGTATATAGATAAAGGAAAATGATCCTTGAAATGTACTCTTTTAATAGACGTGTATTTTTTTTATTAAAAACCAAAAGTAAAATATGTATATATGGCGATCATTTTTTAATTTAATATTGATAATTCATAATACATATAAGAAAATAAGAAAAAGAAAACATGAAGTACACTACTGATGACATGTGTACGTTTGAATATGACTTGTCAGTAATACCTGCTATATATTTTAAGGGGTATAGGGTGTGTTTGGTGAGAAGCTTTTAAGAGCTTTTAGGAGCTTTAAGCTTTTAGTTTTTGAGAAAAAGCTCCACTCAAAATAAAAGTCTCGTTTGGTTGATCAAGCTGGAAGCTTTTAAAATCAAGAAAAAGCTTTAATCCTAAACGCTACTGCTAGGAGCGTTTGAAATGCCAAGGAGCTTTTAAAGTGCAATATTACATTACTACCCTCTTTGTATCATGTATTACTATTTTATTTAATTTCAAAAGTTAGTGCTCTCCATCACTTATTTTGTATTCTGTACAGAGATTTATGTCATTTTACATTTTATAATGTTATCAATATCTATGTATAGTATATATGAAAATGTTATCTAAAGAATAATCTAATTCATTTATATACTAATTTTTATTATTTGCTAACTATGTTTATTATTTAGTAGTAATTTTTATTCTTGTCCTTTTTTGTCATTTTGTATTGATCAGTTACAGCGGCAGCTAACATACCAAACATATTTATACAAATAAAGTTACAGCTTACAGCTTCAACCAAAAGCTACAGCTTACAGCTTCTAGCCTACAGCTAACAGCTACAGCTTACAGCTAGTTTCACCAAACATACCCATAATCTTAATATCAACTACAAAAAGCTACAGCCAAATGTGAAACGCTTCTTCAACCAGCGTTGCAATTTAGAGCTTTTTCTTTTGGAATAAAAGCTACAGCCCATATTACCAAACCAAGCTTTTTATTCAAGAGGAACTTTATTTTCTAAATTTAAAAGCTAAAGCTTCTAAAAGCTCCTAAAAGCTCTCCACCAAACAGGCCCGAGTACTATACTACGACAATTCGTAGATAGAGCTATCCCTACGTATAAGGTTGCTATGCCCCTTTCTATAAGATACTTTAGGGAGATCAAGTAATTAGGTTGATTTAACTTCTCGTTAAGGAGATCAAAATAGTACGAGATTAAAATGAGATTATTTTATAATCATACGTAAAAGGCTTAAACATAAAATACTAAAAGAAATTAGTTTAAGCATACATGATTATCCGATATTTTCTATTCTATAATAGGTGATAGGTGATAGGTGATAGGTGATAGGTGATACCACTTTTTATATAAAAATGAAATAATGATATTGAAATTGAAACATTTATATACTCTCTCCGTCCAACTTTTGGCTTTTTAAAGTTTATCCTTTTCAAATTTGACCTTAAATATTTTTGTTTATGTTATATAATATCTAATGAAAATTATACCAATGAAAATACATGTAAAACCTAACCCGTTCATATATTTTGCATCAATATAACGGAAACAAAAATATTTAAGGTCAAAGTTGAAAAAGAATTTCTTTAAAAAGTGAAAACATGATACTTTAAATGGAATGTAAGGAAGCAGTATAGAATGTTACTAAAACCATAGTTGTTAAACTCTTACGATTCACGAGTCGACTCTTACGAGTTGGCTCGGAAATTCAAGAAACGAGGCGACTCGGACCCCGACTCGTAAATGGCTTTGACTCTTACGAGTCATTTATTGACTCTTCCGAGTCGTGGGCGACTCTTACGAGTCTTGGGCGATTCTTACGAGTCAGAAACGGACACACGTTTAATGTAATCTAATAAAAAATATAAAATAACAAAATATGGTTGGAAATGACTAATAATCCATTATAAATTAAACATTTGTGTTATTTAATGACTTTCATCATGTTTTTCTTCAATTAAGGATAGATATCTAAACAATAATATACATATAGATATAAATATATGTATTTATTGTAAAATTATGACTCATACGAGTCGAGTCGAGTCACGAATCACGAGTTAAAAATCAATACTCCGAATCACGAGTCAAGTCACGAGTCAACAACTATGACTAAAACCTTTAATTATGTGGGCTAAAAATATTAAAATTAAAATAATTATTAAAGTAGAAGCCCGAATAACTGAAAGGCCCATTCTCCGATCTGAAACTCACTTGCAGAGTTGCAGCCACTGATCCACCACCACCATCATCATCATACTCACTCACACTATCATATTTTAATTTTCATCATTAACATTAATTAATCTTATTATTATTGTCATGGACTTTGATACACCAACCGATCTAATCAATAAATCTCAGATCGGATTCCGACAACTCGCCGGACTTTCATCATTCAACCCTAACGACACCACTCTACCTTCTCTTCCCACCGTTGCGGCATCTATCTCTGCCCTAGACCCGTCGCCGTCGAACCTGAGATGCAAATTCTGTAAAGGAAAGCTTCTGAGAGACTTACAGTCACTGATTTGTATTTACTGTGGTGAATTCCAGAAGAATGATGTTCATCCTGATCCTATTGCCTTTAATTCCACTATCGGTTACAGCTGGTTACTTCAATCATTGAACTTCAATGGATCAGTTAGGGTTTTACTCTTTTTAAATTTCATTTTATTATTGCTATATATTATCATTTTTTGATGATATTGTTACCGATAAACTGTTTGCTATTCACAGTAAACTAATTACACACTTGCTATTTAATATGTAAAATGTTAATATTATGTGTATGATATTGAGATTTTCTATATGGTTTTGAATGATATCATAAAGTTGTTACTTGTTACTAATTAACTAGTTTTGAGATTGGTTCTCTAGTTATTGCTTATACATATTCCTGTTTCATATCGATTAGGGTATATATTTTGTAAAATTTTTTTAAAATGTAAGTTCTACTGCTTGCTGCTTTCGATAATCTAGCTATGCATATATCATATATGTTGGTGTTGAGGATTATATAATTCTGCAAGTATCATACTATGGATTTAGGGGGTGTTTGGTTGGTGGTTATGCAGGTATGGGTATGAGGGAATGGGTTTGATTAGTAATATAGTATTACAGTTCGCATTGCAAGTTTATGATTGTGTGTTGCTTCCCTAATACGTTTTAGCCTTATATAATGCCGTTATGTCCTTCACATATAATTTACTTTACTTTTAGGAAAGAGTTGGGTCTTTGGCTGAAGGAATCGGGTTAAATGGAGCGCAGAGCCCTGCAGAAGATGAATCAACTTTGTCTGAGCTTCTAGATTTGAAGATTACATGGCGGGACGAGCCTAAAATATTCGAGAACCTCAAGACCTCTGAACATAACAGTTCTTTGAATCTGGATACAGCTGATGTGGATGATTTTTTTATAGAGTCAAGGAGGAATATTGTGTCTGATGTACGTGAAGAACTACCAGTTGCCAACAAAAATGATCAGAATAAGGCGTTTGAGGTTCAAAAGAATTATAATGTTTTGCCATCTGAGACACCTGTCACTTCCCGCCCTGATGTGGGTGGTGATACTTCATCTGATTGGAATGCAGAATTTCAATTTGCAGATACCAAAATGGAAGATGAGATTCCCAAATCAGCTGAGCCTTTTGTAGGTTCTGAAGCTGATATGTCTTTCCAAATGGATTCAATTTTTGGCCAGAAGGAAAGCTTCAGTAACAAAAAACTGAATGATGATTCAGATTTGTTTCAAGGTGACCTTTTTGCTAATTTAAGCTCTGCAACTATTCAGCAGGCTGAGAAGTTGGATTTAGATGTTAAAGCAGATGCTGGGTTATCAGGTCATGTAAATGATCTCGATTCAAAAGATGCGGATGAAGACTGGTTCGGTGATGGTGATTGGCAGAAAAGTGTTGCTAACAACACTGCCATATCTCAGCAGGCTGATCATTTAGACTTGTTTGACAACGTAAATGATGTCTCTTCGCATGATAATCAAAATGATTCATCAACAGATTGGTTTGAAGATAATAACTGGCAGAAAAGGGGTGTCGAAAACACTGTTGTCTCTCAGCAAGCTGATCAATTAGATTTGTTTGACAAAGTAAACGATGGATCTTCACAGGATAATCGAAGAGATTCAGCGACGGATTGGCTTGGGAATAGTGACTGGCAGAAAAGTAGTGACGGAAACACTGTTGTCTCTCAGCAGGTTGATCAATTAGACTTGTTTGACAAAGTAAATGATGAATTGTCACATGACGATCAAAATCCATCAACAGATTGGTTCGAAAATACTAGCTGGCATAAAAGTGCTGCTAACAACACGACAACCATAAAAAATGATGATTTATTTGACAGTACACCGCAGATTGATCCAGTCTCTTCACTGTCATTGGTTAATGACTTAATGGAGTCTGAAAAATCAGATCTTGAAAAATCAGACAAACAACACTCAGATGCTAATGACTGGTTTCAAAATAGTCAATGGCCAATTGGTGCTTCTAGTTCTACCAATATTGTGGCCAGCAAAGATGATGATGATGGGTTTGATGAATGGAATGATTTCACAAGCTCAACTGGGATTCAAGAGTCTTGGAAACAAAGTAGTAATGAGAAAAATGCTGATGGCGAAAAGACGTCGGAATCAATTTTGTTTCCGTCAACAGCTGATTCACAGGAAGTCAATTTTGGCAACTTCTTCCAGTCAGATCCATTTTCTGGTTCATCTAGTAATAAAGATTTAAAAGATACTCATGCAGTGTATGATATCTTTTCGGATGTATCTACAGCTAGCAGGTAAGCACAACTATCTTGGTATTGCACCATGTGTGATTTGTGACAATTTATAGATGACAAAATAAACGGGTTGCATAGGTCAAAATGGGTAAATTTTTGTACAGGCCGAGACTGGCCAGGCAGAGTCAGGTTCCAAAACCCTTGACCATTTTTTCATAAATAGTGTATGCTTAATATGATTACAAAATGTCTTTACACTGATATCCTTTCTGAATGAAGCGTTCAAGGAGGATTTCTTTTGGTGCTAGTGGCCCGTTTTGACCCATTTACTTCTTTGGCTATTTTCTTATTTTAAATTTAGCCATTTGATTCGTCAGAGATATACATAACCTGAATCGACCTATTGAACTTTCGGATCGTTGAGAATACATCTGTTCTGTTTTATTCCCCCCGCTTGTTGAATTTTGAACTATATTATCAAAAGCTGGATTTTTACATTAGGGTGTTTTATATGGTCTGTTTCTTTATTTATTTGTTGATGAACATAAGAACAATTCATTATAGCAATGTTCACAGAAAATATATGATGCTTTTTTTGTACTAATCACCTGGATATCCAGGAATGCCGAAGCTGGAAAGAGCTCTGATGGACCAAAGAATGACGAAATCACTCTCAATGCAGCCACAAGTTCAAAGAATGATGTACAAATGCTGTTGTCACAGATGCATGACCTGTCTTTCATGCTCAAGAACGAGCTTTCAATCCCCTCAAAGCCAAATGATCCTGATCTTTCTAACAGTTAAGGATCAAGCTGAGATGCATGTGTACGTTTGAGAATTTACCTTAGTTCTAATTAGGTTTCCAAATGCATACATCCTAACACTTCTTGTTGTACTACCTGTATACCTTATGAGCTGGATTATAGAGTTAATAGTGTATATAGATAGCTAAGATGATCGTTGAGATCCGGTGTTTATTTTGCTTGATTGGTGAGATGGAGTTTTTAATATAATTCTTGTTGTTCCTTTCTGGTCAAGTTTATTTTGTATTTATATATAAGTAGAAATAAGGCTTGATTTACCCTTTTCAGAGTGCTATACTGAAAGTTTCTCTATATTTGTGATTTTATGTTGAATAAAACCAGCATATAAGGTTACATGATACACTAAAAGGAATGTACCATGTGCCACATAGAGGTACTTAGTATTCATTGAGGTTGCTAACAAACTTCCATTGTGATTTTATTAGCTCTTTTGAAGGATATGAAGTTAGTTTGTTGATATAAAAATCTTTTAGATGCTCTAATTGCTAATCCAATGAGGGTACGATAGCTGAGTCTAGTCAGAGACAAGTTCTATACTTGGTTTTCCGATTGTAAACATAAGAAGGCCGCAGCTGAAATTTCCAAGACATTACAGATTTCTGTTGAAATTTGTATAACTCAGATTGATGAAGCATGTGTAACTTGAAGAACTCATGTGACCTCTGAAGATCTTGTATCTTGGTATAATGTATAGTCGATTTGTTTTCAGTAGTTGATAAAAACGTATAAGAAGGGAGATACATAGACAAAGATGGCCTGCAAGTCACCACAATAAAAAGGATAGAAGACACTGATAAACCAAGCCTCATTGTTAGCTTTTGACTTCCTTGTTCAGAAGAAAATTAAAAAGGTATTATAAATAAAGAGTTCTTTTTAACATTTTTGTAAAAAAGCTGCAGGTTTCTTTATTTAAAGCATGATCTTCCATTCACAATATTATATGACCTACTCAATTTTATATGGCCATCTTTCGCCTACTACATTACTACTACATTACGTGAGCAACAAATAACAGAAGGAAACTAACCAACACAAGATAACTACATATCAATTCAGAACATTCATGATTTAAAGTAATCTCCATATGGCATTGTCATGACAAGAAAAGAGAAAAAGGACAGGGACAGAAATCCAAGCTGACACACGATCTACTCACGCAATCTTGTAAATTGGTCTTCCATTGGCCCATGTTGAACTTGTTGTCCTGCGATGAGGCTGCCCAGCACCTGATCAGCCAAAGGTCTTGTGGTATCATCCTACAAAACATGATCTATTATTTATCAACTTAATAGATTTAATGACCAAAAAATGACATGTTTGTGAAAAAATAAAAGTAAGTTTTGTGAGTTGGGAGTAAAAATCAATGTTAAAGGAATGAAAGGGTAAACATGTACTTTTGTGCTACCCAATAGATATGAATAAGCAAATACATACAAAACTTGATGTAACCTCAGAAATGCACTTACACAGACAAAGTTGAGGTATGCGAAATCTTTCAATCTCATTGGGTAGTATTTCATTAATATCTCACGGCATCTGCGTTTTTACCACAGGGTGTAAGAACAATCTAAAAGTATAGACAACAATATAAATTAAAAATATTAGTATTACTTTACGCACTAACCTAGGGACTTCGGCCAGTTCCCTGTAGCAGATTAAAATATTCTTTAGCAGGGCAGATGGAGGTATTCTTTCGAAGTCACTAACCACTTTAGACAGATACTTTGACACAACAAAAAATCTTTCCATAGACAACCCAACGTAAGCCTTCCCTTCATACTGCTCTAAAATCTTTCCAAGCACAAGGGCTGCCAGCTGCGTAAGAATGGGTGATATCAGTACGCAATTATATCAAAATGAAAAGAAAAGAAGGCTTTATGGCGGTTAAATTGTAAAAAGTACCTCAATGTCTTTTCTAGAAAAGTGGGAGTAAGTAATTAATTACTTGTATAACGAATATCATGCATAACTAAATTAATATTACTACTTACATGCTGCGAAAAGATTTTCACCTGAGTGACTAACTATGAACTTGAATCCAATTTATGGAAATGGATGATGGCAAGTTAAGTAGAAACGTTGCAGTTATCTATATGCTAAGATTCCAAATAACTTTTCATTAGCATAAAACTAATCTGCTTATAAGTTACACTCACTGTTTTTGTGTGTTCGCCACCCATGATCAGGCAAGGGAAGCACAGGGTAACCGTTTCAATTTCCAAAAGATAATGAACAATCTCAGCAGCGTGGGGACCCGGCTCCTATAGAGGTGTGAATATATATTGAACAATCAGATCGATACTCAATTATTATAATATTAAGAGTTGTATACATTAAAGAATAACCCAAATACAAGTTAGATATGGAAAATCAAACGTCTGAAGTACCTTCAGAAGTTGCGCAATAACAGCCAAGCCAGTGAGACGCAAGTGATCTAACTGCTTAAGTGGTAGATTGCTGGTATTCATACTCATATAAGGGTAAAAGTATACAGGTATGTGGGCTGCAGCACATATATATGAACATTACAATTAGTTTGTTCATAAAAAAGCAACAAGAATTCAACTCTCGGAAAATAGTAAAATGACTGATCATGTATGACAGATATTAATAGGAAGTTAATACACGGACTACACCAATTAGTAAAATAAAACTTGACTCTTACTCAGTTCCCCCAATCCCGGCCTGGGCCTCTTATTTGTTCTTATTCATGTCATGCAAAACAACACAGAGCAAGGACCAGATGATCACCATTAATCTTATTATTAGTTTATTTTAGTTTACATGACCATTCATACCTTATAAGAATAGATACATCTTAATTGAGTTTCTAGCGGCAATTTCCAAAAAGAAATGTAGAAGATACCTTTAATGAGCTCCATTTTTGTATCTGGATGAGATGCTATGCACTGCAGGAGTATAAAAAAAAACAGAATTTGAGATTGAATAACTGTAACGACAAAAGCCATTAATCTAATAAGGAAGATTTCGGAGAAACGTAATCTAATTGTCATGGCACCATGTCTGTTAATTGGATGAATTAAGGTTATATATGAAGATCTAGATAAATCTGAATCTTGTGAGGTGCAATGGTCAACGATCAATGTGACAACATGTGCATCTATGTTCATGACTTCATGCAGTTCTTTAGGTAGGCAAATGCTTATTTGGTGTACTAGATATGCAAACTTACTTGTGAATGCAGAACAAGAACAGAGAGTGATGGATAAAAAAAAATAGAAAAATTAATGTTAATATATAGTAGAAGAGACCTTAATCAGCATTAGTGCATTGACAATTCTTTTCGATTCTTCCATAGAAATGCTGGGAGGTGACACTGATAGAAGTTCCTGAAAATAAGAGGAAATTTATATCTGAATCACAAGTATACAATAGCCTATCAGGTCCACTCCATTTAATTAATGTTAGCATGAAAATTGTATGTATGATCAACATTGTTTTATATTGTAGCGAGTGTGAAACAAGAAACAGAAAGCCTATACCTGTAACAGTGAAAAAGCTGTGCCTTTTGAATTCCAAAGTAGCAACCCGAGATCTGGTCCTCTTTCCTGTAATGAGAGGGAAAAGCATAGAAAAGCACATGTAAGAAACTTGTTGTTAGTATATTGTCATCGTACATGGACAAGGTCCAAATGTTTTGCACATTTTGATCATGCACATAGCACGCTAACAATAACTATGCTACGTAATAAGGCTAATATGGCATTCACATTAATCTTTCCAGAGATCTATGTAATTAAATCTAGATTCACTACATGGTCAACAAATTAAGCAAATAAATCATAAGCAATTGAGTTATCTAGTAAGTAACAAATAATGCAAGAACACAAACACATTGCGTATATACAATAACCATATCCAAACAGGAAGTTAAGTAACTAAACTACTAAAGTATTTTAATTATTGCAAAGACTGATATTGTTAAGCTTTCAAGTGAGTGCAAGGCCGATTAACAGAGCGATTCAAGGAAAGGATAGCTATCACGAAAAATTAGATGAATGGTAGAGTGACAGTCGGATTATATAAGCAAACACGGTCATATTCATTTAATACATGGTTCAGGTTAGTTGCATTACTCTTGATGCAAAAAAAATTGCATAGCTGATTCAGTCATTCATAAAAGGAGATCTCAATAAGTAAAAGCGCCAAATCAAACAACCACATATAACTTGTAAATCTAGTGAACATATTGGATCCGCAACTAGACATGCAACGGATAGCTCATTGACTCACCATCAGCCCCAGAATCATCATTCAGGACACCAATCATGAGTTAGCTAGGCAGTTAAATTCACTTCAATGATTTTACCATTTTTTTATTTATTTTTGTAAACCATGAAGCAAACTTGATAAAAAAATAGCAGCTTCTTTATAGTATTTAACCTTTTGAAACTTTTCATTATACAAATTTTTGTGTACACAGTACACATATGGTATGATTCGAAGAAAGCTTAAGCAAGTGTACACAAATGGATGATTCAAAGAAAGTTTTAAGTGTACACAAATGATATGATTAGATCTACCATTAGTAAGTGATTAGCTTCTAATGTCTATTTATTTACTAAAAGCTGGTTATATATATATATATATATATATATATATATATATGTTCAAACAAAGACCTGTAAAAACTGAATACCTAATCAGTTAAAGTCTTCAGTAAGAAATGTTGAATTTGTTTGGACTTTGGGGCCTGTAAATCCTAGATAAAAAGACTTAAAAAAAAAAATTGATTTTGTCCAGGTGAAATAAGCTCTGCTCACTTATACTTTTTACAGCACTACAATGATTTAATTAAACAGGCCGAGCTTACAAGTTGGTGTGAACTCACTCCTCACCACCTTTGTTAACCATAAAAACTAAATAAATTTTTTGCACAAATAAATACCCTTAAAAGTTGAATCCAGTCATTTGCAATTGCCTAAACGATGAATTCCCCAAAATTTTAATACCAAAACAAGGATTATACGTGCACTTCGATCAAACATGCACAATTTGAAACACATATAAATGAATTATAATAAAATTGATCCGATGAGTACCGACTAAACTGATCAAATTCATCCAAATATTACACAACTTAATTATCTTCTCAATCGAATAATTAAATCACTGATCCATGACACACACACAATATATAGATATAAATATATGTGTGTGTATATGTGTGTGTGCGCAAGTGTGCCTGTTTAAATTGAGATATATATGTCTATGTAGAGAGAGAATCAAACATGTATAAGTGTATATATATACAAATGTATGTATCTATATATACCTTGTCCGCCATGTATACGTTGTAGAGTTTTGAAATTGCGTTAGCTCTAGTCTGCGGCTGGTTAAGAAAGTTGATCAATCGTTCAATTTGAACACGTTCAACTGCCTTGAACGACGATCGTGTTCCGATAACTTCGACGTTGTTCCGCTGTGGAGCAGTGCTATAGGAAGACGCGGTGAAGGACGACGGTGCTCCGATAACTCCGAAATTATTCCGCGGTGGAGCAGTGTTATAGGAAGACGCGGTGAAGGACGACGGTGCTCCGATAACTCCTACATTGTTCCGCAGTGGAGCAGTGTTAATTGAAGTCGCCGTGAAGGACGACTGTGCTCCGATAACTCCGACGAACTTCTGCGGTGGAGCAGTGTTAGATGAAGACGACGGATCTCCGATAACTCCGACGAACTTCTGCGGCGGAGTAGTGTTAGATGAAGACGACGGTTCTCCGATAACTCCGACGAACTTCTGCGGCGGAGCAGTGTTAGATGAAGACAGCGGTTCTCCGATAACTCCGACGAACTTCTGTGGCGGAGCAGCGTTAGATGAAGACGCCGTGAAGGACTGTGGTCCGATTGTTGATCCGGCGAACTTCTCCGGTGAAGCATCAGTAGATAAAGGCGGATACGTTGTGTAATCCTCATACAACGATTCAGGCAAATTCAATTCCTCCATTATTTTCTTATGAAATTACTCACCGATTGTTTAAAACCTAATTTTCTCTCTCTAAAACACACTGGCACCTGTTAGCAGAACTTATGTTAGAAGAATACAAGTGATCGAGAGTCTATATTTATAGATGGCATGGGATAGAGGAGGGTGACGGGGGATGCTAGAGTGACGGAAAAGGTAGTCCACGTGGCATTCATGTGTGGTGTTTGACCTTTGTCTGATGCCTAGTTGACTGAATAGTGTCCGTTGGATTAGACGGGGTTCTTTTTTTACAAGTATATATACAACAGGAATGTGTGAATGTGAACGTAAATGTAATCTGATATCTAATAATATGTAATTTAATAGTGTTATAAATTGTAGCAATGAATGGAACTAACTCATTTGTTGCAATCTAATTAAAGGGGAGGTGATAAATATACTATTTTTTTTATTGATATGGTAAAATTACGCATTAAGAAGTTGTAATGTACGCATTAAAAGTGTGAAATTTGGTGTAGAAATCAGAACTTACGATGTATTTATTACTATACGTATAAAAAACACACCGCAAAACATTGTGTATAGTTAATGCAATTTTTAATCATGTGATGTCAATTTTACCCAACTATACTTATTTTAAGATACCAAATTACGTAGTATAGAACTTACCGGAGTTGGCTAAATATAGAGTTGAAATCTAACTACTTGTTTTAAGATACCAAATGTAATGAGAAACTTACTAGAGTTAGCTAGATATAGAGCTAAAAGTCAACCAAATGTTTAACTATGCAAAAATTTAGACCACTCTAAGCAATGTTTTGAAAACCGGTTCACCCGGTCCGGTCCGACGGTTGAACCGGAAAAATTGAGGTTTCTGGCCGGGATGGAACTGGTTCTGGGCTTGGTTTGACTGGTCAACGGACCGGCAGTCCAATCCGGTTTTGACCGGTTTTGGACAGTTTTTTATTTATTATTATTTTATTAATATGGGTCGATTTTCATCGGTTTTGGGCCGCCGGTCGGACCAGTTCGATCGGAACCGGAGGGCAAAACGGTCCGAGTTGGTTTTCGTTGTTCATTTAGGGAAAGAGTCGCGACACATGAAACAAAAATGAAAGATCTATGTGATAAAGATGTGCACGATCAACTTCGACACAATCTCACAAAACATATTTGGTCACTTCTGGCCAACTTTAGGAGTTTAAATTATTAATATGATTTTAACTATTAAATGTAACTTTATTTATTTCTAACGTTTTTTAATTGTAATCTTTTGTTTAATTTAGGACACATTGTTTAGTTTTATTGTATTACTTTTATTTTATTTAATTAATAGTAGTTGTTAAATAAGAAAAATGAGAATCAAATAAAAAATTGAGTCCCTAATCGTGGTTAGTTGTGGAACTTTCTACTTCTACCAGTCATCTAGATGGTTAGTCGTGACTGACGTGGCAGTTAGTCATTTCACGACTAACCATCACCACTTAATGGTCTTAATTAACCAATGATTCACAAGTTAATTATATAGTGTTTGAACAAATATGATCGGTACTTTCTAATTGTTTAGTCAAACAAAGGGTTAATTGACAATGAGTAACAAAATCGATTATTTCCTAATGTGAGGTTCAACTAAACTTTCTCTAATCAAAATGAGTCACTATTTCAACTCATATTATCACTTTATACTTTGGTCTTAAAAGGAGTTACTATTTTAATTTTACGTTATTTCAGTGACAATTTTGTCAATTTAACACACTCTCCATGTCAGCTTCAAGTTACAATGTTTCAATTTCACTTTTTTATAACTCAATTAATTTGAATTATTATGCAACATGTAATGGTACATGCTCAAAGTGTCTCATCAATACGGATTTTCTTGATCTCAATTAGCAATATGTTATCTTACTTTGTCAAAAAAATAATAAATAAATAATAAAATAAAACAAAATAAATTGTAAATATCCGATTAATATTCCTTTAATATGTTAAAATTATAAACATTTGAGTCCTTTTGATATGAAAGAGTTAATTAAGTTGGTACCCGCTACATTAAGAAAATTGCTTTTGTTACTCCTTTCTCGGCAATTAACCTTTAAATAAAGGGTTAATAATTGTTTAATCATCAAACTTTCAACTTTTTTTCGTTTTAACCATTCAACTTTATTTTTAATGTTTTAACACCTTAACTTATAGGCTGATCAAAATTTAATCATTTTAGTTTGTTTGACCGTTTAAAATAACCCTTTTGGTAACCGGTAACCAGTTGATCAAGTTTCATCAATAAATTGAACATAAGCTTAAAAATGGTTTAATCATCAAACTTTCAAAAAAAAATTTCAGTTTAACCCTTCAACTTTTTCTTTCATGTTTTAACCCTTTAATTTAGTGTTTATTGATTTTTTTTTATTTAAAACATAAACCTAAAGTAATTTAATACAAACATATCATTAAATTGATGGTATGTACGTATTAAATGTTTTACTATTTTAACAAAGGGTCATACTTTTACATAATAATAATTGTATTTTCCATATTTTTAATCAAAAAATTACTTTTATCATAATAAACATTGTTGTATATAATATGTTTGAAACGCCCTGAAAACTTGAGGATTTTTTTTTTAATTTCTCAAACTGAATTATACTTTTCATAACTGATCGTACGTGACTTTTAAAACTTGTACAAGATAAATTGTACCTCTGCTGGACTCAGAACTACACATCACAAAAACTGTGAAATAAAAGAGGTCTCCGAGTAACCATGCCCAAAACACAACTCTCGGACCAGAACCAATTTTGTTTTACCCGGTCCACTTACCCGCCGGATTACCTACTGGATACCTGCTTACCCGCCGGGTAGGGATGTTACCCGCCGGGTAACACCCTATTCCAGCAGACCTGAGCCCTGTTCAAAACTCTGCACATATTAATACCAAAATATGAATTTCAAACGCGCATAACTTCTAACTCGATTAGAGTTAGACTCTGAAATTTTGCAGGCATCTCTACTATGCAAAAATGAAACTTTCTCTTTTTACACTTTTCAAAATACGCATTTAATCAAAATATGGACTGAAATTCATTTTTGGACCATTTCGGCACTTTTTTTTCTTGACATGTCAAAACACAACCCACTAGGTTTCTAATCTTCACACTTTACCAACACTTTGTAACATACTTTTGACACTTAATCCAATAGCAACAAGTGTCATACTTATACCATGGCTTGTTTTGACGCTTTGACCCAATTACTGTCCATTTGGACACTTCTGACCCGTTTCTCATTTCAAGAACACTTTGACTCTTTCACTTGCATCTTTCACTCACACACTTGACCATTTCAACATAATTGACTATAGGTCAACATTAAAGTCAACGAAAACTTTACTTTCAACACTTTACCTATAACACCCCTCATCTTATATCACAATATTATATTATGTTTCACGGAAGCGTATACTTACAATACATATTCCATTAAAATTCTGCTTGAAATTTTTTGCAAACATTCATACAACCTGTTTATTACTAAACCAAACACAGTTAACTTGTTTACAACCCGGGGCATTATATATTACAAAACATTGTTTATAACGAACTTGATCAGAGTTGCAAGTTTCAAACATTCCCAGCATCAAAACATCCCTTCCTGACTACCCACATAATAAATGTAACCTGCAGGAAGTAAATTGAGGGATTAGCATGAAGCTAAGTAAATGAGTAATCAACTACAATTCAATTTAGCTAGTAATCTGTTCACAATCAATAATGTAACAAATATCGTCAAGAGGAACGGTGGTTCCTAAGGACCCTGTGCCGGGTGGCCCCATCAGAACACTTAAATCAACTGTAGGCCAAAACAGTGATTAACCGCTAACTTAATGCTAATTTTCATCAACACATGTACGCAACCCTGTGTTGACCAACAATAGCAATCAAGTCCAACCGACAATCTAGTTGACCTCTGTATTCAACATTCAAGCACACAGGCTAATCAAACCACCAATCAAATGGCATATCATTTCAAAGTTAACATTCTATCAATAGTAATCCTATAATTACTGATTGAAATCAAACTGACACAACCAAACCAAACTGTGAGTTTCAAATCCACTCACATGATTGTCTCGATTCACTTACTCAGCTGCCTTATCTCGCTGAGTTCTCTGAAGATCTGAGAATCAACAATCAATATAAGTTAGAAATCAGAATCATCAATACTTAACTTATATCCAACATAATTCAAGGAACTAGATATTATTCACATAACCATATTAAGTTCCTAATCATACTCAACATTCGTAATTAAGCCTATCAACCTAGAATTGTCAACATTTAATTGGTATTAGGCTTAAAATAAAAATCCCAAAAACGAGTTATCACCCGCCGAGTTGTCCAAGTACCCGTCGGGTACTGGACTTACCAGCCGGGTCAAACCCTAAACCGCCGGTGAATTAACATTTGGTGGTAACAGAATCAAAATGCGTTTTAAAGTCCCTAGAAGCCGCCGGGTGACCAGTTTACCAACCGGGTTCCTGGTTTATACGAACTACCCGCCGGGTACGGGTTCTACCCGACTGGTACCTACCCTGTATCAGTAACCATCGCACAGCAAGAAACCCAAATCTGAAAGTTTTAAACCAAATCACACCATATGAGTTTCTATGATCATTTTAACAATCCAAATAACAACTATAACAATCAGTAACATCAAGTAACCATTTCCTAACATTGAGATCAACTTTTCCAATTTTGATTTACATATTAATCAAACACTTGCAACTTTAAACATAATCAAAATAAATCAAACTTACCACTTGCAGATTACTAAAAACAGATGATGATGATGATGATGATGATGATGATGATATGAATGTTACAAGATCACAATCACAGCTCAAGATTTCAAAGTTTCTTGATTATTTATGTTTTGAGTTTTAAGGTTTCAAAGAAAATGGAAGACTTTCCATTTTGGGAAAGTTTTTATAAGTTGGCCAAATTATTTACACCGACCCGTATCCACTTAAAACTAGTCCCCTTTCAATCTATTGCCTGGAACCTAAAAACCATTTGCGAGAAACTTATTTTATTCTACCGTCAACTATAGTAAATTACAACAATCAACAATTTACTATTCACAATAAGTCCGGAGACTTATTCAACTAAGTTTCGAAATAAAACAATAATATCACATAATTTCTAATAAAATTAAATATAGCAATTTAAAATTAGAAATTACCGGATGCGAAGAGAGGATGTTACAAATCTTCCCCCCTTAAAAAGATTTCGTCCCTGAAATCTCATCACGATCAAACAATCCAGGATATCTGGATTTCATACTATCCTCGGTTTCCCAGGTTAGGTTTGAACCTAAACTATGTTTCCATTTCACTAACACCATGGGAATATGTTTCTTCCTAAGTTTTGTAACTTTTATGTCAAGAAGTTCAACTGGTTCTTCAACTAACTTCTGACTCTGATCAACTTTCAAATCTTTTAAAGGAAGAATCTGAGACTGGTCCTCAACGTTACATTTCCTCAAATAACAAATGTTAAACGTGTCATGAATACCAGCAAGTTTTGGAGGAAGCTCAAGTGTAACAGACTGATCATTCACAATTTGACGAATTTTAAACGGTCCAATATATCGAGGAGCCAACTTGCCACGTTTCCCAAACCTAATTACCCCCTTCCAAGGCGAAACTTTAAGGTAAACAAGTTCACCTTCAACAAAAGTAACAGGTCGACGTTTAGGATCAGCATATTGTTTCTGTCTATCACGTGCATCTTTTAACTTTTCACGAGCCACTGCACTTTATCAGTTGTCATCTGTACAATATCTGGACCTGCAAACTGTTTCTCACCTGCCTCTAGCCAACACGTAGGCGTTCTACAACGGCGTCCATACAACATCTCGTAAGGAGGCATGCCAATACTAGAATGGTATGAGTTATTATAAGCAAACTCAACTAATGACAAATGAGAATCCCAAGAACCACCATATTCCAAGATACAAGCTCTTAACATATCCTCCAATGTCTGAATTGTACGTTCTGACTGACCATCTGTTTGAGGATGATAAGCTGTACTGAGATTAACTCTGGTGCCCAACTCATGCTGTAAGCTTTGCCAAAAATGAGATACAAACCTCGAATCTCTATCAGATACAATTGATAATGGAATACCATGTCGCGAGACAATCTCATTCACATATAACTGTGCAAGCTTACTCAAAGATGCAGTCTCACTGGTAGCTAGAAAATGTGCACTTTTAGTCAATCGATCCACAATTACCCAAACCATATCATTTTCTCGGGCAGTTCGAGGCAATTTGGTAACAAAATCCATAGTTAAATGTTCCCACTTCCATTCTGGAATCTCAAGCTGTTTCAACGACCCATACGGCTACTGGTGTTCAGCTTTAACTTGAGAACAAATATGACAAGAACTAACAAACCTTGCTACATCCATTTTCATTGTAGGCCACCAATACAAAGGTTTCAAGTCATTATACATTTTCGTACTTCCAGGATGTACAGATAATCTGGACTTATGGGCTTCATTTAGAATAACATCCCGAAGACCACCAAACAAAGGAATCCAAACACGAGACTGAAAGGTTTTCAATCCTCTCGAATCATCTAATAACAATTCCTTTCGATTCAACATAATTTCAGATTTCAAATTATTATCTAACAAAGCCTCTAACTGTGCAGCTTTTATCTGACCCACCAAATTAGAAGAAACCTTTAAACGCATAAAGTAAACTCGATCAGAAGTTACCTTGTGACTTAAAGCATCAGCAACCACATTGGCTTTTCCTGGATGGTATTTAATTTCACAATCATAATCTTTGATTAACTCTAACCATCGCCTCTGACGCATATTCAACTCTTTCTATGAAAACACATACTGAAGACTCTTGTGATCTATACAAATAACACACTTAGTACCATACAAGTAATGCCTCCAGATTTTCAAAGCAAATACAACAGCTGCAAGCTCTAAATCATGGGTAGGATAATTTCTTTCATGAGGTTTGAGCTGACGAGAAGCATAAGCAATAACACGGTCTCGCTGCATCAAAACACAACCCAAACCAGCAATCGATGCATCACAGTAAACAACAAAATCATCGGACCCATCTGGCAATGCTAACACAGGAGCCTGACATAACAACTGTTTCAAAATCTGAAAAGCTATTTCCTGCTGTTCAGTTCATACAAATTTTTCATCCTTACAAGTCAATTTAGTTAATGAACCGGCAATTTTAGAAAAGTCCTTTATGAACTTCCGGTAATAACCCGCCAAACCAAGAAAACTCTTTATTTCTGAAGCAGACTTTGGAGTTTTCCAATTCATTACAGCTTCAATCTTTGAAGGATCAACTTTAACACCATCATTACAAATAATATGACCCAAAAATTGCACTTCCCGAATCCAAAATTCACATTTAGAAAACTTTGCATATAAATATTCTCTCTTCAAGGTTTCCAACACTAACCTCAAATGCATTTCATGCTCTGATTCGGATTTAGAATATACGAGAATATCATCGATAAATACAATCACAAATTTATCAAGAAAAGGTCGACATACACGGTTCATCAAATCCATAAAAACTGCTGGAGCATTAGTCAAACCAAAAGGCATAACCAGGAATTCAAAATGACCATACCTGGTTCGAAAAGCAGTCTTAGGAATATCCTGTTCACGAACACGAACTTGATGATAACCTGACCTTAAATCAATTTTAGAATAAAACGAAGATCCCTGCAACTGATCAAATAAATCATCTATTCTGGGCAGAGGATACTTATTCTTTACCGTTCGTTTATTCAATTCCCTATAATCAATGCACATTCGAAAAGACCCATCCTTCTTTTTCACAAACAAAACTGGTGCACCCCAAGGAAAAGAACTAGGTCTAATGAACCCTTTATCCAACAACTCCTGTATCTGATTCATCATTTCACGTCTCTCAGACGGAGCTAATCTATAGGGAGATTTGGCTACAGGTGACGAACCAGGAACAAGATCAATCTGATATTCTACTTCCCTAACTGGTGGTAAACCAGGTAATTCATCAGGGAACACTTCCGGATATTCAGAAACAACCGGGACATCAGAACGAGATTTCTTTTCTAACTTGACATTAATCACATAAGCTAGATACGACTCACAGCCTTTGGACAAAGATTTTCTAGCTTTCATCATGCTAATCAAAGGTATACCCCCACTATCCCTTTCTCCTCGAGTCACAACATATGACTCATCAGAAATTGGGATTCTAATCAGCTTATTGTGGCAATCTATACTTGCTTTACACTGACTTAACCAATCCATGCCAATAATTACATCAAAACTAGAAATCGGCATCAACAGAAATGAAATTGGAAAAGTCTGGCCATCTATCATAATTCTAGCTCCAATTACCGAAGTGGTAACAGGAACTAATTTGCCACTAACTATTTCTACTTCCACAGGGTTTGTAATCACAGTAGGCATCATTTTCAATTTATCACAAAAACACACAGATACAAAAGAACAATTTGCACCTGAATCAAACAAAACACGTGCTGGTACAGAGTTTACAAGAAAAGTACCAGTGATAACATCATCTGTGTGAACAGCTTCATCCACTGTCATTTGAAAAGCCCTACTAACTGCAGATGGCGGATTCTTCCACTTCTGACCGGAAGATGAAGAACTAACACATATTTCAACTTCTTTCAACTAATCATCACATCTTGCAATTATTACAATTAAGCAACAATTAACTAATCAATCTAATCATAATCATAGCTAATATACATTAACTATTCTAATCACAGTCATAACTACCATAGGTTAACTAATCTAATGGGGGAGTTGTATATCAAACGGGAGGTCTCGGGTTCGAGCCTCCCTGTGGGGTTTTCTTCCTCAGGTGTAATAGGAGTAACCATGTGAAAGTTAGTGGGTTGCATACTGCCCAATTGGATGTCACTGTGACCCCTAACCACTAACTTCTAACTAGCCGTTCTAAAAAAAAACTAATCTTTACTATACACTGTTCACATCTTTCCACACTATTTACAATTTACTAATTAAGCAAATCAACTACTAACAACAATGATTAACAACAATCATTAAAATAAAGTATAACTAATCACTTTCATTGATCATGTGAGCCTCTTGCACATATGCAATCTGGAACACCCAATCATTACCCATTTAATCCCTATATTACTCACCTTTGCTTTTTAGGCAATTATGCACTTTATCACTTGATTATGAAACCATTTTCTTAAGCACCTATCATGAAACACATAAATATAACAACATATTTAGCAACTACTAATCATCATAATCAACTAATAAAATCATTAACCCATCACTCATTTGGGCTAACCAAACTAAACTTTTAATCAACTAATCACTATTTCATCATTATGAACATACTATAACAACTCTTTCAACTACTAATCACTTGAGTTATCACTAACTCATGAAATCATGGTCACTTTTCATTAAACTAAACAATTTCATCTTTCATGTTCATAATCAATCTTTAACTTAACATCTCATAATCAACTTACCACTTTAATTACTTGCTCCACATCATAATCATACTCTATTAACACTTCTAATTACATTTTTAAGCTTATTACTTGAATTCACAAAGATTTAGTCAAACCCATGAATTCACTCAAGAACACTAATCATGATTTCATCACTTTTACCGTGTAATATGGTTACCAATGATCTCAATAACACTAACTAACATCAAACTAAGCAATTACTAATCCCAATTTCAGATTAAAACTCACTAATTTCTCAAACCCCCACCAAAACCCGTTTCTAGGTTAAATTGAAATAACACAAGATCTTACCAAGTATATAGAAGATTATTGAGTGATGAAATTGAGTTATCTCACTTCAATTGAAAGATTTGAGCTAATTTGTGTTTAGGGTTTTTGGTTCCTGAGCTTTTGCTTCATTCTACATCTTCCTGGAACAATTTGAATGTGTATGGATATGTTTGGAGGATATGTACATATTAAACAATATGTATGTTTTAATTTTACACTTCGTACTTTTCAGTGTCTGAAACTTTAAAACCAGCTCACAATTATTATTATTTACTCCACTAAAAATAATAATAATTTAAAATAATATTTCTTATAATACTTTAAATTTTGGGGTGTTACAATGTTACATTATATATCATTTTTAATATATAAGTATATATAATATAATGCTTATATATCAAGTACAATGTCATCACAAATATTTTTATAACGTTTTCTTTATAGAAAAGTGCATTTGTATAATATTGTAATGTCTAACAATTCTAGTTTATAAAAATTTATTTATAGTGAGTATGTATTAGTTTATATAAAATTTCTTAGATAAGTTTATTTATTAGATGTGATACAATAATTTTTTTGTTCAGTATGTAATATAGTAATTATTTAGATTCAACTTGTTTAAAATCTATACAAGAATTTGAGGGTAAAACCACTACTTACGTTGTATAATAGAAATTAAATTGGTTTTAAAAAAACTTAAAGTGATTAACCTGTGCTAACAGGTCATTATGGTGATTTTAACACGTCAATTAAAGTTAAATGGTTAAAACATGATAAAATTTTTTTTATGGGAACGAAAAAAAGTTGAAAGTTTGTTGATTAAACAATTATTAACCCTTAAATAAATGACCTCGAGCGTATACATTTCTAGTTTATTTACTTTATGTTTTCTATACTTAATTTAACCTATTTTATTTTTTTAAGTTCAGATATGACACATATTTTAATAAGATTATGATTTATTGTGAACATACAACATTTATGTACATTATTTTTAATTATTTAGTCTAATGTCCTGTGTAATTTATTTATCCGTGAGATTGTTAAATAATAAATTACTAGTTTAGGACCTGCGAATTTCGCGGGATCGTTCATGAATAATATATATGTTGCTTTATATGTATGTACGTTATGACTAAGTTACATTATCAATATATGTTAACAGTCAATTACTCACTAATTATAGCGGGTTTGGATGCGGTTTGGGTACAGTTTTTTTTATGTCGCGGGTATGGGTATGATGATGGGTTTTGATAATAACATGCCAATTACCTGTACTCGTATCCCTAGCCATTTACTCATATTCATACCCACATAATTGTTATTATTAATTCGAGTTTTAAATAATATGTATATATTATTATATATAAGAAGATAATGTACATATTAACTGGTAAAACTTATACCATACACTTTTATAATTGGATTTCTATGATTATTACATTTTAATCTTGTATGATATGAAAACATGAAATTGTTTGCTATTTTGAACGTACCGAAACTTTAAATAAGTTAATTAATTAGTTAAATTGTTAGCTTTAAGATTTAAAATCTTGAATATACTATAGTTTATGGTATTTTGGTTTCATTTTTTTTGCTGTGTTTCAAATTTGTATCGTATTTTCAACAACTATACAATTTTTTGTTCGGCCAAAGTTACATATATGGGTATAACCGAAATCCGTAAATAAATACCGAAAAACCGATGGGTAATCCTAATTGGGTACCAAGCGCACATTGGGCCGGGTATGTGTTTGAATATTCTAAACAGATGTGGGTACATATACAATAAAACCCACTCAAACCCGACCCGTTTCCATCCCTAATCCAAGTTGGAACTTAGAAATTGATAAAAGAATTAAAAAATAAAAGGCGATTGTATAGAAATTTCGATCACTGAGTAATGGAATGAAGCTATACATTTTTTGAAATTGAAAAGTAAAGTATTGGAGCTTTATTTAGGAAAAAAAAAATAAATAAAAAAATTGTAGGAATATTTTGAATTATGCAAGAAATAATGAGGTAGTTATTAAATTAAATTTTTCATAAAATATTTGGAGGAGCGATCTAGAATTAAGGAAAAAACAAAGGATTGATATTGTAAATATAGAAGGGTGTATATTGTAAATATGGAAGGGTATATTAGTCTTTAATTAATCACACAAAAAATGGGATTAAGTGTGTCATTATTTTTATTAATGGTTAGATTTTTATTGTTGATCTCCATCTAATGGCTATTATTCTTCTATGATTTTTCTTTTAGTATATGCGAAATTTTATATATTTATGCAATTTTTTGTTTTTATGAAAAATATTTTGATTTTATGAGAAATCATGCATTATGTTTTTCTTGCGCCCATTCAAACACCCGCGGTAATTTTTTAATAATGTGAGTGCGTATTGTATTGCAATTTTTGCTGTAAATCTGTAATTGTGAAATAGGAATGAGATTATAATATTGGTACGTACTGCTGAGTGTTTAGTAGTTGTGAAATATAGTAGGAATGAGCGAGCTAGTATCTGCTGTGGGATTACGTTCAATAATTGTTGATGCGGGCTTAATTAGCTACTAGGGACAACTAAAAGGAATATATCGAGTACTTTGGAGGGAGTAGATTCGTAAGTACGTCTCATATGTATTCTTTGTTAAATTCTGTCATATATGTTACCTTAAACCGAGAGGCTGGCCACGAAGACATTGCACTGATATCGATCTACCTATACACCTTTATGGGTTTACAACGACATGACCGCTCGATAATGGTGAGACACTATCCTTTGGTGGTGTTTGGATTTGTGTTAGAGAACTGATTATTGTGACTTGTTATATCCATAATCTGTTTTTTAATCGATTCTTCATACCAGTTGCAACGAAATTGTTTATCAAATGGTGAAATAGAAGTTGCTAATTGGAGAGGGGTGGTGATATTTCCATCAAATTTTTTGATAGATCCACCACACTTATGCAATTAAAACTTATACTATACAACCCAGAGATGCGCATTCTTGGTGGATTTATCAAAATTCTTGGTGGATTTATCATCACCCATTGGAGAGACTTTTACTCTCAAATCACAAGACATATATGTGTCCTCTTTCACAAGAAAGTCTTTTTTGGTCATTTACGTACATATTAAATTCATAATTAATCAGAATCTCGAAACACTCTAAACAACTTATTATTTAATATTACAGCTTAAATTTGCAGAGGGATATGATCTAAAGGAAGTGATCCGTACACCATCAAAAATTATCCGTACACCACTAAATATGCTTTATGGTGTTGTAGATTATAACACTCTAAAGCAAAGTTAGTGGTGTATGAATAATGGTGTATGGATCATCACCCATGATCTAAGGACCACCTCCAGACTGCTATGTTACTAGTAATTATCTGATTTTGATTCTGAATCATTACGTTATACAGTTTGGATTTGCAGGAGCAACAAGAGATCTGGCTTCCTCCTTTATCGGTGGTTCCAATTTTGGGTGTTGCTTTATACCTTTTCTTGAGGCCATTTTTATCAGCACTAGCTATTGCAATCAAGCTTGCCTGCATCAAAGGAGGAATGATGCATGTATTGTAGGCTGAATGAGCTGTGTGATTGCTTGCACCAGATATGAAAGGATATAAAACTCCCTAGGAACATTGTAATAAATGCTGCCTTTTTGTGCATAATATGAACTCAAAACTACTATTGGAAGTGTACAAATAAATTATAAAGCAATTAAACCATCTAAAACAGATGAGTTGATCTTCTACATGATTGTACGAAAAACAAAGCCAAAGCTCCAGATTTCCAAATCGTAGACGATGGAATCCCATATTTTCCATTACCAAACAACCCTTTTAAATAATCCCAGAAGCATAATATCACCCACACACTACAACACATCTCTCCTATTCCCAATCCAAGTACCCCTATCCAATTTTCATGAAAATCATCTTTCAATAACGTTGACATGCCATTGACCAATGCAGTCAGGTTGACCAATAGAAGAACTACACCTGGCATGATAATGGGTGACTTGTCAAAAGTGAACCTACCAGCATTTACAGCATCTTCATCACCATCAGATCTTTGTTCCTTTTGTGTTATTTCGAAAACTACCGTTGATAAGCCTATGAGTTTAAGCATAACACTTAGAAAGCCAAATAACCATGCTGTCATTGTAGTTACTCTCCTCATTCTCTGTATGTTCCACCACATTCGAAGCGATACACCTATAATCTTGACTTCCCATAACGTGTAAACATTGTAAATCACGAAAATACTTGCAAACAGGAGAAAAGTTGGTTCGTTGACTTTGGGCAAAAAATTTGAACCTGTGATGATACAATATGCTGGAAGAGTTGCATAGCATATCTCTGGAACAGAACGGGCAGCCCATAAAGATATCCATAAGTATCCAAGGGCTTGTCGAAACCACAACTTTCCTTTTATAGTAAGAAGTAATAGGTTTTTATTGGTGAATAAGTTCTCTAAAAGTCCGGCTCCCCATCTTTTTTGTTGTATCAATGCAGAAGGGTATGTAGAAGGTGCAGAACCAAGAAATGCTAGCGGTTCTGGTGACGTAAAGACAGTTTTCCATCCTCTCCCATGGATGTCTAGTCCTGTGAGGATATCTTCTACTGCAGATCCATAATGCCAACCAACCTGATAATAGATTGAATAATGTATTAAATTTGGAATTACCAAATACTGATCAAATCTCAATGATCATGTAATTAGTCTAAAGCGTACATCCAAATGATCCCTAACATTATTCCAAATGCTGTACAGTTTCTAAGACCATCTTCGATGATTTTTTATCATTCGAGCAAAAATAGGAATAGCTAGAAAATAAAGTCTTTGACAATATAATGTTTTTCTCTAATGACAAACTTTTTTTTCATTGGAGTGCTTAACTTTTTTGAAAAACCGAAAAACCCGGCTTTTTTTTTATCATTGGGGATGCTTTAGTCATTTTTTAATCATAATTGGTATGAATTGTCATTTACCTTCTTACCCCAGTTGGTACCATACTCGTAGCTACAGCCTGCAACGCGAATTGCTGCCTTAATGAAATTAGAAGGACTTCTTAGATTTTCTATCTTTGCATTTGATAATATCTGAGCAGCTGATTCTCTCAATTCGATTGATTCTCCGAAGATTTTATATAGATCTTCAATATTTATATTTTCTATTTAACAAAAGAACGTATGACGAATCAAATCAAAGTTAGTCATGCATTGCAAATATGAGAAATAGTTTAGCATACCATTTTTTACTGAATCATTTGGATATGAACCATAGATAACTTTTCGTCTATGAAAACAATTTGATCCCCCGTAGAAAGGCCCTTGAAGTGCTTGTATTCCATTAGCAAGATACTGGTATAATCAAACATGCCAGAAAGGTTAAAACTATCATAATAATTATACAAGTATACCAAAAAATGGTAGGAATATGATATTACAGTAAGATATACTCACATAAATATCGGCAAGTTGATTCCCAAATGGGTCATCCTTCAATCCATCATAAAAAGCTTGAGGAAATTGCACAAAAGCACAATCTGCTTCATTTTTGAAACCGAACACCATACACATTGCATGAAGAAAAACTTGTGGATTGTTGGCATACATATCACAGTCTACATTCAACATCAGAGGTGCATTTGTCATCACTCCTGAGACTCTGGACTGTTCATCATACAACCATGTCAGTAGTACTTCTTTTTCTTTATCAAGTAAGATTAATTATGAAGTCACATTAAATGAAATTTTTTGAATGTTTGACTTATAGTGTAAATAAAATGTGTGAGCCTAATCATAAATCAGACCAAAGTTCATTAATTTTTTTGGAGGTGCAAATAAACAGAGATAAATCCTACTAACCAGAACATTCATAGCTCCAGCTTTGTAATGATGATGATGTTTGGGACTCTTCTGCCTTGAGATATATATTACATGCGGAATGTCGATTGGAGTACCTTCTTCGTTCTCTGATACAACCTACAACAATTACCAAACGGTAAACCGTGTTTTTTAGACACTAATATGATTTAAATTTGTCACTAAAAGGATCGTTTACTGCATTTCTGTACTGTAATTTTAAGGGTCCAAGTAATAGTAGATAGGGATTAGTGCAGGGGAATGCACTTAACTTTAGTTCGATGTCTATAGTGTGTACTCAACTTCATTTTGGTCTATTGTATGTATCAACCTTTCAATGTTGGGCTATTGTGTGTATCCGACTGACGTGTCACCCCTTTTTGATGATGTGTCAATGACGTGTCTGGTGACGTGGCACATCATACGGTTGCCACATAATCAACTTAGTCATTAGATACACACAATATACCAAAATTGAAAGATTGATACACACAATAGACCAAAACAAAGTTGGGTACCAGTGGCGGATGTGTGCATAGAGAAGGGTATGCACTTGCATACCCTTGGACCAATCTTACTAGTGTAAAAAATTTTAGCTTTCATGTTGTTTATAAAATCTATACACTAAGTGCATACCCCAAATAAAAGTAATGCATACCCTCTCCTCCTCTCTTTTCTTCCTTTATAAAGTAAAAACTCCCTTTTATATATGTAACTTATTTTCATTGTCAATTACGAGTACTTGTATCATTTTACTTTGCATTAGACTTAAATACTTAATATGTCTTATCACTATTATTAGCTGATTCTATAGTTAGAATCCTTTAACGTATTTACTTCCAAAAATTCTTTATGCATTTTAATTTTAAGATTAATCAATTAAAAGAGCTTTTTCGTTCAAGTGGATCTTTAATCTTCGATCTAGCGGTATTTGGTTAAATAACAGTCCGGTAGCTGATTAAAAACATTAAGGGTGTGTTTAGTTACAGTGAACTCCTCCACTTTTCCATAGAATTTCTCTAAAAAAACTAGCAAATTAAACAGCGTGTTCAAATCTAAGTTTTCTAAAAAACTTTTCTCGAAAAAGGAAAATTATCATTTTCCTTTTTATAATTAAAAAGTTGAAAACTACTTTTTATGGTTTTCTAAATTTCCATCTCTATTTTCTATTAGAAAAGGAAAACTCCACCTCTCACATTTAAACGCATTTTCCAAATTTTCATTGATTTTCTAGAGAAGTAAAACACTCCACACTCCCTAGACTAACATAAAATGATAAGTGGAGAAATTTTTCCATAACTAAACGCACCCTAAATGAGCTGAGAAATCAACCCGAAAAAAACTTGACCCGGAAAAAATCGTACACCTTTTTTTTTTTGCTTATCGTGATTAAATAATATTTTACATTAATTTGTGAATATCCAATGCTGAATTTCTAAATCCGTCACTGTTGGGTACATACTATAGATATCGGACTAAAGTTAAGTGCATTCCCTGCGCTAAACCCTAGTACATATTGTTTCCTTCCTAGTGGGGTAATTTGTATAAAATGTACAATAATAGTTAAACAACTTATTGAAAATTGATTATTTTGTTATTTTCATTACGTTCTTATCTTTGACACAGACACATGCATCCAAAACCAAAGAAAACAACATATATTATCACATCAAAGTCACCCTTTCGACGTTTCTGAACCACCGAATATGGTAGCCACATAAATTTTTCTGACATTTCGATAGATTTCATTTAGCAATTTTTTTTCGACGCTTGGATGACAACAAAAGTTCAATTTTTCAAAAAAACAGGTGCGCGTCTGTCTTTCCTTAATCGCAAATGAGAATGCTTACCTTGATGATAGATGGATGGTCTGACCGTTTGACATCAGAAAAAACAGCATAATCCGAATTACGATCACATGGGAATGGCGGCTTTCCTGCAAGCTCAATCTTTTTGTGAAGATCTCCATATTCGTTCTGAAATCAAATATATGCAAACAAAATTTAGCATGTGAGAGTTTGTACATTGTCTGGAAATCATTCTCGACGTAACAAAGTTAGGCACCAAAAAGCTCCAATATTAGCCCCACATGTTTGATATCACATTGGGACCTAATTTCAAATGAGCACAAAAGTTCACTAATAAAAATTTCTGGTACACCTTATATAACTCACAATTTGTAAATTCAATGACACTTAACATTGTGGGTGCTGCTAACTGCATCCAAGTTTAGGTGCCACCACATTTAAATTAATTAATAGTATTACTGTAATATGTATATGTTAAGAGAGGGTAAAAGATGTAAATATCTTTTAGAATATACCTTGGTTGCTTGGTAATTAACATATATACACAGGAAAACTAAATTTTGGACTTTAAAAGATTTCGGTTTTTACCTTCATCTTTTTCCAATCTTGTTGGAACTCCGATGAATCATCTTCTAACAGTGTGGAGTTGGGAGTGAAGTATCGAAACGGAGCTCTAACTTGAACGTTATACTTTTTGCAAAAGGGGACCCAAAGTTTGGCAAATTTTGTTGTTTCAACAAGTGAATAAAATGTAATTGGTGAGCAGCCATCATCAGACAAATACAGAGCTAACTTGTTAGCTGGATAATCCACAGCTAACAACGACAAAACTGTGTTCATTGTAATTATAGCCGGTTCGAGTATGGGATCTGCTGTTGTCACAAAGATATCGACTGCTGGAAACTCTGATTCGTTTACCCTGAAACACGTTATCATAAATATACATATAAACCAAGAACTAAGTAACAATCCAAGAACGATTGAATTTGGTTACTTTTGTAACGTGAAAACGTAGCTTTGATTCCAAAACAATTGTGTTATGAATCTAATAAACAAGTGGTTATGACATGCATGTTGATGGTTGTTAGGTCCATAAACAAGAAGTGTAAGAATTGACCTGTTACACTCTGAAACCGATTGATAATAGAGAAAGTATAGTAGCTTATGGGATGATGCAAACAGCAAACCTTTTATTTCTTATATTTATTAAGGTGGTAAACATCAAAAGGTTCATAGAAAACTTTATAACAGCTTCATTTTAAACATAAGTATGTGCATCCACATCATCCAAAAGAAATCTAAAAACAAGAACCTCAAAGCTTGAAATAAAGTTCACCTAGTCAAGAGTCGTTCAGGGTACGTTTTGGTGCTGCATTGATTCCATTTGATACACATACAAAGAATCCAGTTAAAAGTGAACCACGACTCACACAGAAACGCGACAAACCATGGAAGGTAGTGGTCTTGGTCTTTAAAAGAAACGACTCGATAAACAAGGACAGAAACAAGAAGCGAAAGAATCACGAGCTCTATGACTCGGGCTGTCGTGTTCTTATGGACTATTTTTTCTTGTAAAGGGAGATAACTTGAGTCTTCATTATGGTTTAAAGACATGGTGCACAAAATCTAAAACTATATGTGTGTGTTTTGATAGATGGTGTGTCAAAATATGTTGAATGAGCTTATATAGAGGATGTTATCTAAGAATCAAATAAAGTATTTAAAGTATTTTGCACAACGTACCCAAAGCTTCAGGAAAGTGCAATTGTCGACGTTACTGTTTCATTATTTATGTATTTTGAAAGTTTTATATAAAAGTAGTAGTGGCAAAATAAACAACATCGACAAAGACGTTAATATTGCCTTTTTGTGTACGTTATTTAATTAGTAATTATGCTGCAATTACGTATGTTTGTTTGCTGATTGTATTTTGATGGCTTTTTTAGGTATAGTGATAGAATCCATATATAGGCAAAGTTATGTATGATCGGCTTTTTTTTTTTTTTTTTTTGAAGGCTAACAGAAATCGCCTAGGTACTCCGTACGGGGAGACCCAATGGCTAAGTCTAATTAGTGTCATATTTGTTCTCGACTAAAACGTAAATATTTGGTTTTTTATGGCGCAATATATTTATTACATAGTCTATGAACTTAATTATATGCATACATTTATTTATTTGGTTTTTTACCAATGGGGCTTTGCCTCAGTGGTACCGCCGCCGCAAATCCCCACGCCCCACCCGGGTTCAAGCCTCTGGGAGCACAAAAAATCCTATGCTCCGTGTGTGGGGTCACTGGGGCCAGGTGTTTAGCCGGACGGGTTGCCTCTTGCGGGTGGGGCTCCGTGGATCTACGGATCCGGGGTTAAAGGTTCCCTCCAATAATTTAAGTTTATAAGAGTCTTCCCAACCGTGGTTGAACCACTTCCAAACCACTTCTGACACATCAGCGCCACATCAGCTTTCCACCAACTGATTCAAAACTGATTCAAAAGTGATTCCCCCATGCCAACAGTTTAACCACTTCCAAACCACTTTCAAACCACTTTATTTTCATTTTAATTATTTAATACAAACCAAATTAAAATAAAACATATTTCATTAAATTAAAATAAAACATTACATAAAATAAAAATAAAACATTAATTTTCCTAATAAAAAAAGATACAATAATTAAAACACACATTACTTTTTCTAAAAAAAATAATTTAAAACACACTAAAATAAAAATACAATAACTAAAACACACTAAATAAAAATACAATAATTGAACATTTTAAAAACTCAACGCGCACGGAAATTTGGAGGTAGTTGCGAAACATGTTCGATTAAAGCATTACGCAATTCATGGTGTTTTTCTCGATCGCGTAATTCCTTATCCATACGCAATGATGTTTCAACTCTTTCTTGCCACGTACGATAAGGTGCATTTGCCGGATCTGACAGATAGTCTTCTTCAAGATCGCACATGTTTCGGCCGTTGTCCTCGGTTATCATGTTATGTAAGATCACACAACAATACATGATTCTTTTGATTTTGTTTACGCTAAATGGTCGTGCCGGATTTTTTATTATATGCCAACGGCCTTGAAGAACCCCGAATGCGCGTTCAATATCTTTTCGTGCAGATTCTTGATATCTTTTGAACCGTGCTTCAGCGGGCGTGAGTGGATGTCTAAATGATTTTACAATAGTTGCCCATTCCGGATAAATACCGTCGCCCAGATAATAACCTTTGTTGAATTGACGACCGGCAATCGTGAAGTTTACTTGTGGAGCTCTATCTTGAAGTAATTAAGTCGCTGAATAAGTCGGATTGGTTAAGTACGTTAATGTTGTTGCTCGAACCCGCGGGACCAAATAAAGCATGCCAAATCCACAAATCGTAAGAGGCCACCGCCTCGAGCATGATCGTCGGACGAACTTGATCACCTCGTGTGTATTGCCCGTGCCACGCAACAGGACAATTTTCCCACGCCCAATGCATACAATCTATGCTACCGAGCATACCCGGAAACCCATGCACCACGGCATGACGTTGGTGTAACCGTTGCACGTCATGGAGTGTTGGTTTTCTTAAGTATTCGGTAGAATATAAATGGAAAATACATTTACAAAAATTATCCAAGGAATCGTATGACGTTTGTTGGCCCATATGTAGATATTCATCAAACATATCGGCGAAACATCCGTACGCCAATTGGCGTACCGCGGAAGTGACCTTTTGAACCACATTAAAACCGGGTAATCCGCTTGCATCATAACGTTGGTGAAAGTATAAAAAATACGTCGGTAGTGGTTGTTGGGAATGGGAAATTATATCTTGACAAATATGGAGAAACAAGGGCCGACTCATTCGGAAACGTCGGCGAAAGTAATCGGCCGGGAATGTTGGGTTCTCGGCAAAGTAGTCGAGATACAAACGTTGACCCATTGCATGACGATCTCTTTGAATAAATCGTCGTGGTGCCCTTGGAATAGGAATTTCTGCATCTTCGTCCGAATCAAAAAGTTGAGCTAGAATTTGAAGTGCGACGGCCGGAGTGAAGCAGGTATTAAGCGCCGCCAAATCTTCAAGATTGAAATCGGAAGATGAATCCATTTTTGTATTGAATAGTAGGGTGTTTAAATTAATAAAAATGGGTGATTTTTTTAATAGAAATGGTGTGTGTATATATTTTGATGGTGAGTGAATTTGTGAAGAATTAGAGTGTGTGAAGGGTGAATATATATATTGGTGATATAGTTGTTGGTGTGTAAAATTTTAAAATTTTTAAATCACTTTTTTAAAAAAAATTTTGAAAGCATGCCAGACGCTCCTCCTTGTTTTTATCCCTTTTTTGTTTTTTTTTTTTTGCTTTTTCATCGTCGAACGAAAAAAAAAAAACAAAAGAAGCTCGTGGGTCCCGCGCTGTCAGAAGTGATTGTAATCGGCTAGCCGATTGCAACCGGATGTGGGACTAACCGGTTTGGCAACCGATTACCGATGGCATTCCCTCTAACCAACCGGTTGGTGAACCGATTACCCGTTGGCATCGCTCTAATATGGGACGTGGATTTACATCCAACACTCAACACGTTTGAAAAACAATTGTTTTTCTTAAATAGATGGTTTTATAATGTAACTTTATTAAGTTGATACATTAGTATTATTATTGTTTAACTTTTTTTGAGTGAATATTAATATTGTAGCTTTAATATTGATTTCAACTTGTTGGATTTCGATATTATTGATTTTCAAACAAATATATATGAAAGTACGTTAAGATTTTAATCTATTTCGTATAATAGTACTTGGATAAAAATATATGCAGTAATTATAAATAGGTCTATCCAAATGTGTATAAGAAGATTAAAAGAAGATAGCATAAGTGTAATCAAATCTTATGTAAAATTATTTTTAGCAGTAAATACAAATATAAATGATTAAATTAAAAGGAGGTTGCATCCAAACTCCAAAATCAACAAAGGTATAGTATAATGGTGTGTTAATTAATTAGTTGCAAAACAGAACACCTATGTTATTTAATATTCCAGCTTCGTGAACATTTAGTGACACGTTAACTAATTACAACAATAATTTTGAGCAATAAACAATGTGGTGACTTGTGGTTTTCTATACCGGTAATTATTTGTACATGTACTCAACTTTAGTAAAACTCTATAGTATGTATCTAACTTATAACACTTCTATTGTATGTATCCAACTTTTAAAAATCTCTATTGTATGTATTGAACGGCATTTTTGATGACGTGTCATTACTAAAATGTGTCACGTGTCATCCATATAGCTTAACACATCATCAAAAATGCTATTCAATACATACAATCGAGATTTTTGAAAGTTTGATATTCAATAGAAGTATTATAAGTTGGATACATACTATAGACTTTTTACAAAAGATGAATACATTTACATATACTTACCTCTTTTCTTTATGACCAATCATTAATTTTGAGGAGTATAATTTTAGCAAAAACTGTTAAGGTAATGATAAAAAATCGTGGCCTACTCATAGTTGTTAAACTCTTACGATTCACGAGTCGACTCTTACGAGTCGACTCAGAAATTCAAAAAACGAGGCGACTCGAACCCCGACTCTTAAATGGCTTTGACTCTTACGAGTTATTTATTGACTCTTCCGAGTCGTGGGCGACTCTTACGAGTCAGAAACCCGTCACACGTTTAATGTAATCTAATAAAAAACATAAAATGACAAAATATGATAAGAAATGACTAATAATCCATTATAAATTACACATTTGTTTTATTAATGATTTTCATCGTGTTTTACTATCAATTTATGATAGAAATCTAAACAATAATATACATATAGATATAAATATATATATTTATTGTAAAATTATGACTCTTACTAGTCGAGTCGAGTCACGAGTTAAAAATCAACATTTCGAATCACGAGTCGAGTCACGAGTTAACAACTATGGGCCTACTACTGATCATGTTTGGTCGCAACTTTGGACGAATCCGAAGTAGTGAGTTAGAAACTCTGAAAAAAAATTTTAATAAATAAATAAAAAAGAACAATCCAAATAGACAACTTCCCATTGTGTTACGTCACTTTCCAAATCAAGCATATTTTTCGTAACGCCTATTAAGCTGCGTTTGGTTAACGGAATATTTTAGAAAGAGATGTAATTTATAAAAGGAACTGAATGAGTAATGCTAAATAGTACTACTTACATAGACCTACAAATAAGCCTAATTATCTCATTGGTTGGATTTTTTCTCTATCCTAATCTCATCCAATAAAATTTTCAAACGCACCAATCACATCTTTAGATCTATATTTAGGCCTACCAATCATTTTCCGTATTCGAATATCTAAATAACTGAAATCAAATGGAATTGGATTTGTTACACGTTTGATTGCCAAACGAATTGTAATTCGAATTATGTTCCTTGTAAATATATGTTTGGTGCGAATATGACTACTATATGGCAGAGGGTGGAGAAAACGGTGGACAGCGTGACGGTTGATGGCGGTAGACGGCAGTGGATATCGATGGATGGAGGTATACGATGGTGGACGGTGGTAGCAGGGAAAGGAGAGGGAAATGTTTGGGAATTCCACTTGATTGCTTAATTTCACTTCAAAAAAGTGATGAAATTAGGTTTTGAGTTTATCGCATGGTTCGTCGTTGTGGTTTACTCGCAATTGCACCGTCGGTTCTTATATTTCATTTTTCACACCCCAGTCCAAAAACACAAAAGTTGTTGTGCGTATGGACCGTCAGTTCTTAACATAAGAAATTAAGAGTATGTTAGTCATTTTAGTTGGAGTAGGGACCGAATGCACAACAACTTTTACATTTTTGAACTACTAGTGAAAAAATAAAGTATAATTACTGACTTTGTAATTTTTTGTAAACTACAAGGGACGAACCATGCAGTTAACTCTTAAGAATTCCTTTGGGTATATATGAATTTTGAAAGGATTAAGAAAATTTCAATTCCTTTCATTTTTCAAACCAAACAAGTTAAATAAAGTGAAATTCAATTTCAATTTAATAGAATTTTATTGAGTTCCACAAATTAAACGAAACATTAGTTTTTTAAAGTATTGAGATAGTACGTTAATTTTTAACTTTCGGATGATATTGGGATATTCATTCGGTTTGACTCAGATAGCTTAAATTTTTTATAATTATTTTTAAAAAGAAAAGAAAAGGTTGTCCTCTAATGTGGTACTAGTTTTAGTATTTCAATTTTTTTTTATGCGGAATGTTATTCATATTTGCTATTTTGCGGTTTATTAATATTTACGTTTTTATAGATAATCAATGGTCGTTTGATATACTTCATTCAAAAAATAACATCAACGTTTCGTATATTGTTATTATACTCATATAAAAGTTATAATACCTAGACGACCCTATAGAAGTTTTTTTTTCCTTTCCTTCTCTAATTTGTTTTTGGATTGAAATTGAAATATATAATAATGTTACCATGTAATAACCAATGTTGTATCACATTTGGTTATGGTTATTTGCTGTCAATAGTGAATAGACTGATACCCTCCTAATAATATTAATAATAATAATAATAATAATAATAATAATAATAATAATAATAATAATGGTCCATGTTTCTAGATTACTATAGTGACATAAGCAATGATGTGAGAATGTTTTGGCATTGTATATATATATATATATATATATATAGGCATATATCGACGCCAAATTTCTGCAGCCAGTCAATAATGTTTTTTTGATCAACCATAGTTGACCACGAAGTCAGGAACCCAACTACATACGTAGCCTGATGGGGCTTATTTCGGCTCCATGTTCGATAGGTGATGGCTGGACCAATAGATATTTAGACTCCAGATTCATCATAATACAACACACTGGATTTCTTCTACGTTTCTAGAATTTTTAAAGGAAATAGAAAAGATATACCATAACCGGTTTTTTATTCCCCTAAAATGATATTATAAATTGTATAAGAAAATTCAAGAAACCAAGTGGTAAACCAAACAAAGTATGCGGATTTTAGAAATGACCGAATGTTATATGTGACTAATTAGATCGATAGACCTACAAACATGCCTAATAATACATCATTTTATATATGTTTTGAGCGAATTACGTTGTCATTCATTTCACTCCCAATTCTTGGGTTGTATTTTTTGCGAGTTCAATCCCTTGACCCGGATTTTTAATTCACTCCTAGTCTGATGTAGATTGCAAATAAGATAACTAGATTAAGCCCGTTGATTTCACAGTATACCAGGAAAAATCTCTTCCAACAAACATTGATTCAAACGAATACCGTTGTTAGGATAATTCAACTCAATTGTTAATACAAAATTGAGAGAAAATTTGATTTCATCAAAAACATAAAACTAATTATTTCTTATACAATGAAACCCTAATAAAAGGAAGCAGAAATTTAAAATGGACCTAAAAACATAGCGGATCGAACCGAAAGTCCAAAACAAAAACCCAAAATAAAAATAAAAACACAAAATGACCCATAACTTATACTAGGAGCCGTTTTTGGGATTCAAAGTTGGGTAAACAGCCTATGATTTCGAGGTGGGCCTCGTTCCAAGCTTCGAATCGACAGCTCATGGGCCTGAAACGGATCCTTGTAGCTCAGAGTATGGCCTTTTTCGTGAGGTCCCTTTATTTGCACGCTCGTGAGCCTCCATAAACGTATAAGCCCGTTCTTCAACACTTGGGCCTATATCATAGTCCCTCAAAGGGTAACAAAATCTTAAAATTTTTAAAGGTATTTTGGTCATTTCATGAAGGATGGAGATTAGAAGTGAAATGAAAATCCAGTCCAATTGATTGAATCCGTAAAAAAAAAAATCCTACCTAGGGTTGTAGGAGTGAAATGTACGACGTACATCACGGACGGAGAATATATTTTAATCATATGTTTTTCACTTATTATATTTCCTCGTCTTTACCAAGTATTCATAGATCTATCTATGTTATGCATGCTTACATATATTTAAATTTATGTAATTTACTCATTTGTTTCTCACTTATTCTTTTTCCTTGTCTTCACCAATAATTTTTACATATACTTATGTTATGCATATATTTATGGTATGCGTGTAGGTAAATCTATTTAATCAGAGACATATATAATTTTTCTTTTTCTTCAAGTTGAACAAGTTAAATTGCAACCCGTTTTCTCATCTATAGTCTCTCTCTCCTTTTTATTTTATCATACTAGCATTATACCCGCGCAATGCAACGGTGAAAGTGGTGACGGTGGGTGGTGGTGCGAATGAATGTTTTAAAATAGAAACATACTGTACTCCGTCCGTCTCATTTGAAATGTCCACATTACTATTTGGGATGTCCCATTAAAAGTATCCACTATGATATTTAAGCAATCAAAAAATATTTTACTGGGTAGATTTAATATTTGATTGATGAAAAGTGTAGTTAGTGGAGAATAATTAGTAAGTGGGACCCACTTTACTTAGTCTTAAAATTTTTTGAGGAGAGATGGGGTTAAATGTATTATATAGTAGTATAGATTCGTTTGAAGAATTGAAAGTTGAACAAGTTTATATGCATAATGTACAAGTTATATGTAACACCCCAAAATCCGAAAGTATTATTGTGAATAGACGTATACTCGCGCAACGCGGCGGTAATATTTAATCTAATCGGAACAACTATATCTTTCTTATTCAAATTTATAGGCAAACATATCACATTTAACACTCAATTTATTTCCCTCAATGATCTTGAACCAAGGTTCATTCCAAATTGCTAGAAGAAAGAGAATCGTGATACTAAAATTAAGTTTTAGCTTATAATTTGAACGTTTCACAACTTTAAATTCAATGTGTGAGCTAGCCTATCGTAGTATAATGACAACTAAACATGAGGATAGGCTACATATTTATGTAAAGTTTATGAGTGCATTTCTTGTTTGGTATATAGTGATAGGTTTTATAGACGACATATAAGTTACACTGTTTAAGTGTAATTAATTTTCAGTCAAGGTAAATGATAAGCTTATAAAGCAATTAATAATACATTAAAAATAATTAAATCATTTAGGTTACAAATCAATGATGTAAGAGTATATTATGGAATCATTTAATAAATATAATATAATATTATTTATTAATAATATTGAGTAAAGGGTAAGATAGTTAATTGCATTGTCCCTTTTTTAAGAGAATTAAGACTTACTCCGTATATCCTAAATACTCTATTAAGTAGTATATATATATATATATATATATATATATATATAAAATAAAAGAAACTTCTTAAGAAGTCATGTTTCCTGTCCTGATTATCTTTCAAGCTTTTACGTGTTTTCAAAACAAAATACCTCACACATAGTAAACATTTGACTGCCTACATTCGAGTTCGAAGAATGATTTTATTTTCATTCATGGATTCATCAGATGCTTAGATGTTTAGATTTAACTTTTAGGTTTAATGATGTCCATTTCCTTGTTAAGATGGTTATAGGTAAGAATCAGATATGATTTTAATTTTTGTTTCTAATAATTGCAAATCTGGGTTAATAAAGGTCTTTAAATTAAATATATTTACATTACATATAATGCATCTCCACCGTATCTTAATTTTGGTACTTAACACATGGAAAAGACAATATTACCCTTGACTTATTTATAACATTTTCATTAATACCCCTATCCCATTATCTATTATTTTTAATTATTACTTATTCTTCACTAATTACACTTTTCATCCATCAAATATTAAATATACCCACTAAAGTTTTTTTATTTGTTAAATATCAAAGTGAATACTTATAATGGGACATTCCGAAATAGTAATGTGGACATTTTAAATGGGACGGAGAGTACAATATGTTACTCCCTCCGTCCCAAAATAATTGTCCACCGACCAAAAACACGCAGTTTAATAAAAGTACAATCATTACTGCTTTCTCTTTCTTACTTTTTGTAGAATGACAGTTTTACCCTTAAGCAATTAATTACCACATTCTATAAAGTTTGTAATAACAATTTGAAGTAAGGGTAATTTGGTAATCACGATCAAAATTTCCTTTCCATATTTGGATGTGGACAATTAATTTGAGACGTCCGAAAAAGGAAACGTGGACTATATTTTTGAGACGGAGGTAGTATTATTTTAAAACATTCACTCGCACCTGCATTCACCGTCACCATTTTCACCGCTGCATTGCACAGGTATTGTGCTAGTATATATATAAAAAGTTTTGAAATATATATGATATAATATACTCCAATAATATTCAGCCCATAAAGTAGATGGTTAAACTAGGCTCAAATATTGTAAGAGTATTTAAGATAATTTGGGCTTTCTGTAAGACATGACCCAGCTCTGTACTTGGAGTAAGACCAACGATAATTTTATTCATCAAACTAGGCCCAAATAATAATTTCTTCAGGTGTTGTTAAGTTGTTAACTGTTGAGTATTAAGTGTAAGACCAGTCTTGTGAGTAAAAACTCGAGAAGTTTTACTATTATTATTATTATTATTATTATTATTATTATTATTATTATTATTATTATTATTAGAATTGGAATTTTGCTAAACATGTTTAATTCATGGTTGTTGATAAATGGTGGTTATAATTTATAAAACTAACTTATATCGTTAAAGTTCACTATTTCACTAGTTGACGGTTTTACAGTAGTTAACAGTTTTTCATGAAGGTTGACAGGTATTTGATGAAAGTTGGCATTTTAGATATACCTTTAAAGGTTACACATATCAAATAATTGTTATTATTGTTCTCATTAATTTGATTACTCTTTCCTGATCACTAGAAAATTGTAACCAACAGAAAATAATTGCCTCCTGAATAAAACCTCAAGTATATAGGTATATCTTATAAATTATCAGATATCAGATATATATATTTTAAAATACACTCCCAATTAGAGTAAAAAGTGAGACAAGTTTTGTGGTTGGGTAGACAGGAGTTATAGAACTGAGTGATCCACTTTTTACACACACAAGCAATTAAATATTAAATAATAATGTAAACCTTACTACCTTATTTTGTTACAAGTTACAATTCTTAACATAATTATTGATTTTCTATAAAGATCAAAGTATTTTTTAGTTAGCATTGTAAAGTAACAATATGTTGATCTATTTTTTAGGACTTAAAATATAGTTGATGAAAGAAATAGCTAGATTGAATAAGTCTGAGTTATTTATAGGTGACTCATTTCCATTGTTTAATATTCATATTCCTGTCAAAATTAAATAAGTGTGACTAAATAGAATAAGTTTGGGAGTGTCTACCACGATATGTCCATTTCTCTGTGTGTCAAAGACCTTTGACAACTTTGTTATATTTGTAAGTTTGTTTAAGTAACATCTGATAGCTTTCTAGACTAATGGTAGCTAGTGACTACAATTCTTTTGCATCACTTTGGTAGTCGATGTTAGATATAGCTATGGGATGGGACGGAAGCAGGATATCCGATATTTACATTGAAGGGTAAAAAAAATTATTTTTTTTACTTTTTGTAAGAGGGCAAAAACTAAAAAATGTGAATATTATTATTAGAAATTCTTGTACATGATCTAAATTTTTTTTTAAGGTGGCAGCTACCTTTGTCTCCGGGATAGATCCGCCTCTGGATATAGCAACTAAGCTCACCATCATCCGGAGGTGCGATGGTATTGTGATGAGGTTTTGAGGTATATATGTGCAAAGTCGTAATTATTCAAATATCTATTTGAAATTTAAGGCAGTGCGAATAAGGTGATTTTTTTTACATGTTTGACGACGATATATAATTCTAAGATTTAATGATGCCAGACTATGCCTACAAGCTACAAGTCAAAAACCCAATCCTCGCCCAAGTCATGTTATCAACATTCAAAGTCTTCTCGAATCTTAATTTAATCACTTCGTTTTCCTCATTTTCATAATTTAATCATAATTTCACATGTAATGTTATCTTACTCCTATGATGTTGCAACATATTGTTTTGTCTTACTATATATAATACAATCACAATAGTTGACATCTGCCTTTTTTTTCCTTTTTATGAATGGCATAAACCTATTATTTTTTAAAAATTTATTAGGGGTTGTTTGGTTTGAATGTTGGTATCACTGTTAAAACCGGAATGGGTACTTCGGTTTGACATATGACTAATTTCATGAGTTTAAGTTCCAATTTTTACAATCAAACTCATTAAACGCTAACACGCATATCATAATCATATCCATTCTCATTTTCTTCTATCAAAACCCGCAATCCAAACACATCGTTATATACCATTTTTTATTATGGATCGGACATATTGAAACAATTTAGCCTACAACACACGAGATAAAACCGATGGGCTTTATTTCTTTTCACTTCAAACAATTTATGGTATGTGTGGCTAAATAGCTATAAAATTATCACCTCATAGAGTTTCTGTCAAATTGTTAACGGCAATTTTTGTTAGAAATGAATTTTTATTTATTTATAAAGAAAAATCTAATAATAGTTAACTTAAAGTCTTGATGCAGGAAAATACTCTTATAAAATATAATTATCTTCCACTCTATGACTAAATTATCTATATTTTAATCTGAGACGAAAGCCATTTGTTGTACCTTCCATTTTGTATTATTATTTTTAAAATCATACGCCCACAAAATAATACTCCGTATGATAACTATAATAAAATATGTTATATGTTACAAGTGAGATTTCGTGTGCAATTACGGATGGATTGCCTCTAATATATTATTATTATTATTATTATTATTATTATTATTATTATTATTATTATTATTATTAGGGTGCTCACTATGGAGGTCGGTATGCTCGTTGCCGGAAACCGACAGATTCGACACCATAGGCATGGGCCGTCGGTTGGAATCGTCGCAAAAGCGACGTGTTTTGCGTACGTGTGGGGCCCGCGTCGGATTATTTTTTTTATTTTTTGCTTTGTGAGTAACGGTCTAAATGTTTTTTTTTTTTGTAACCGTTGGGAGCGTCCAAGAGGTCAAAAAAAAAATTAATTTTTCAAACACATTTTTAAAACACTATAAATACACACCTCTTCAAACACTTTTTATACACATTTCCTAACACTTTTCACTTCACAATATATACACATCTCCAAACACAACATTCATACACACATAAAACCAAATTCAACTTCACAAAAATGAGGCGAAATCAAACAACCGGAAACGATATGTGGACAATATATTAAAAAGTTCCATTCCGACCCCGACCCATAATCCAACTTCACCAACGGCCACGTCTTCCGCTCAATCGAGCAACTCGTCACCAAGTCAACCGCCCGGGTTTTCACCATACGCAACACCGACTACACCGTATCCACCCTATGGCGTCGGTTACCAAAACCGAACTTGAACCCGAGCCCGAACCTAAAGAAAGGAAAAGGAAAAAGGGTTCAAGTTAGATGGTCCAACGAGGAGGTGGTTATATTATCCGAACGTTGGATCCACCGTTCCAAAAAATCAAAGAAAGGGGTTTCACAAAGCTTCGATGCTTTTTGGGACAAAGTTTTAAAAGATTATAATTCGGTGGCACCTCAAGAACGTACTTTAAGCCAACTTCGAGGAAAGTGGAATAAGATTCGTAGCGATTGCAAAATTTTCATTGCAATCCACGAACATCTTACCAATCCTCGTCAAAGCGAGGCAAGTGACGACGACGTTATTAAATTGTGTCATCAAGCGTTTAAGTCGCAACAAAAACGCGTGTTTATATATGAAAAATGTTGGAATGTAGTCAAACATTGTCCGAAGTTTATGAAAAATGATGGAGTCATGAGCAACCGACAACCAAGCCAACCCGACCTCGAACCGATAAATCTTGGTGACGAAATGCCTACTTCCGAGCCTCTTGCGACTAACATGGAACGGTTGTTCCAAAACGACACAATTCGTCGCCCGCCCGGTCATACTACATCAAGAAAAAGTCAAAAAAATTCGGGTTCGAGACTTCGAGTGATGCGGCTACTTCTCCAAGGTCTTTAAAAGAACAGGAACGTCTTGCGAATATAAGAGCCGCGGAAGCACAACATAAAATGTTGCCCACGATCGACCAAAATTCGATCAAAAAGACTATCATGAAATCGTGGAAAATGTTATATAAAAAAATACCGTCGGGTCTCAAAAGTAAGGAGAAAATAATGCTCAAACAAGTGCGAAAAACCGTGGTTGATAATTATGAGTCGGATTACAAAACGGTTTTTGGTCACGAACCGGGTTCGGGTTCCATCCAAGTATCCGATTCGAACGAAGACGAACACGAAAATGAAGACGAAGGTTCGGACGATTCGGAGTAGACGACTAGTTGTTTATTTATTTCCAATAAATGTATTTTTATTTTTTTAGGAATTGTAACGTTTTTTTATTAGGAAATGTAATATTTTATTTTTATTTAATGTAATGTTTTTAATTTTAATGAATATGTTTTATTTAAGTTTGTGTTTTGAATAAATAAAGAAATTAGTGTGTGGGGCCTAAGAAAAAGAGAGGTGATGTTCACTGTAGGCAGTGAAGCGTCAGTTTGTGTCAGTTTTGAAAAAAGCTGACGCGGCGCTGATGTGGCACAAACTGATGCGTCAGTTTGTGTCACCTGTTGGGAGAAGCCTTATTAGGAGATTAAGCGGAAGGCCTCAAATGAGGACCGGGTAGACCGAATTTAAAGTATTTTAGAATAAATTTGTTTGTGATCTACACTCACATCGATTCATTGCAATTTATAAACAACTGTAATTTATTTTAACAACACTGCATTTTACACTTATAAGATTTGACTGCATTTTAACAACACTTAAATTTTATTTCCTACAAATTTGTTATAAAATGCAACAAACCTTGCGTATTCATCATTTGAGACATTCCCATAAGAACTTAACCCTATTATTATTATTATTATTATTTTATTATCATTAATCGTTATTATATATTGTTCCAAAGAAACTCACGTTATTTTGGATACATCTCTAAAATTTTGCAAGTATAGTGTATTTTTCAATTGAAAAACCCTCAAAAAGTTAGACTCCACTAAATAATATAGCTAATCAATACATTTGAAAAGGAGTAATTCCAATTGGGATAAAAATATAGGTTTGAATTTATGTTTAATCATACAGTTTGACAGATGAATTTCAATAATTTACTTTACTTATATCCACCACAAATCAATCTAGCTAACATATACATAAATTAAATCCTTAGATGTTTTAGATTCATATAATTAGGCACATCAAACATTTTTATTTTGAAAATAACATGCATTTTGAGTTAATTCTCCGGTTTGGGAAATATTAGCGAGTATTTATTTTTTTATATTTGCCAAAAATGTTTCAGTTTTGATAAAGGGTTGCACTAAGCTCTTAAGTTTTTTAATAAGAAAAAACATATGTACATCTGATTAAAAGTAGACATTTCTTATAATTCGCAGTTACAATACAAATTTACCAACCTGAAACTAATATTTAGTACACTCAAAATTTTCTCTTTAACACAACATTTATTAAAAGAATTTTGGATATGAAAAAAACTTTGTAAATACTATACACCTGATATTTGTTATTGAAAATCCTTAGGTTGTGTTTGGTTCGTGAAATTCAACGGAATTCGATGAAATTGGAATCTCAATTCCATTCCACAAACATGTTTAATTCACAAATGAATTGAGTTGTAAGTCATCAAATTCCTCATTTAAATGAATTCACATTTGAGATTCCAATTCCTTTGATGAATTTCAATTACATTAAAAATATTTCGCGAACCAAACGCAACGTTAGAGTCTTAATTATTAGCACATTCATTTAGTAAAAACCAAAGATATTCCATAAAAAGAAAGATAAAAATAAAAATATATTCTTATACATATCAAACATCAAAAAGTACTATATATACTCCCATTATAATTCATTTAGAGTTTATAATTTAAATTTTAAATTTCAACGACCCTTTCTTTAAATAGAGAAAAGATGCTTGAATGGTTTGTGTTAGCAATAAAGTGGGACAAATTATTAATATGTACAATTCAAAACTAAATAAAAAGAAGTTGTCCCACGCATTAATTGACAAACAAAATATTTGTAATTGTCCTTCATATATACATGTCAAAATTGTAACATCCGTAATTTGGGCCTAGGAGTTTATATTAATTCCTGCTTTTAAATGGTTATTTAAGTTGTTATGAAATAGTTTTGGTTGAGTTGTAGAAAATAAATAGGTGAAAGAATCACATGGATTATTGTGACTAGTGAAATATTAATTGTTTTAAATTGATATAGTTGTCGGTACAATAAAATGTTTGGACTCGCAAATGGTTTTCGGGTTCCAGACAATTGGTTGAGAAGGGGTATTAAATTATACTCGTATAATTTGGGGTCGGTTTGTTTGAGCCGACCTTCTTCTTTTTAAATTTCTTTCTTCCTTCATTTTGAAAACTAAAACTCACAGAAACCTTAGAAAAACCAAATTAAAAATTGAATCAAACTTGGGTTATGAATTGGAAGATGTAATTGAGCTAAATATCATCATGATCACCATCTAAATCCTTACAAAGTGTAAGTTTTTTTATAATTTGATTTATACCAAATTAGGGTAATTGATGATTTGTGAAAAGTTGATGTTATAAACATGTTATAATTGTTACATGATGATTATATGACGTTATTAGTAGTATAGAACTATTAGAAACTGATTTTGATGAGTTTGGTTATAAGAATTCCGGGTTAGGGTTTGAACAAGAAGGTCAGGGTTGGGACGAAGGCCTGTGGCCGGCGGTCAAGATGTTTAGCCGGCGGTCAGGAGTTCGTTTTGGGCCGGCGGTCACAAATCCGTTTTAGCCGGCGGTCAAACCATTTAGCCGGCGGCTAAATGGCCCCAACACAAAAACATTAAGTTCGTGACAAACATTATTTCAAACGTCTCTTCGTGTTTTAGCGGTGACTAGTGAGTGAAGTGACATAATAAATATTGTAACATGATAATATATATGTTGATGTTACGATTAAAAAGAGTTATATGTTATACGAAATGGTATAGGATTGATAAGTACCAATTGATAGATGTTAACATAATTGATATGGGATATGATGTATTGAGATACTGTGATATGTTATATGATTATAACATATGTTGCTTATTATAACGAGTTCTTTATTGATGCCAAGTTACTGACTTGTGTATTATGTTGTGATTTCAGATTGAGGGAAGGCTCAGTAATATTAGACTTCTGAGCTTGCGGCTGAGGTATTGGTGAGTGGACTTGTACTCTCAGTGTGATTTAGTTGTAACATAATTGGTTACAACAGGTGAACATAGTGATATAGTGATTGTGATTGTTGAATTGTGAAATACACGTGTAATAAGTGATGTGTTGCCTTTGAGCATTCTGTGATTCGGAGGTCAACTTGACTGATTAGTTAGACTGGGTTGCTACAGGTTAGCCAACATAGGAATTGTGAACATGTGTTGTGAATGGAGCTTATGTTGGTTAAAGGTAGCAAACAGTTATCGGTAATGCCACTGTATTGGCCTGCAGTTGGTTGTAAGTGTCGCTTGGTGCACCTCCCGGGTCTGAGCGGTGTCACAAGGACCACCGATCCTCTTGGTGATGTTGTGTCAGTGTCTATGTGATATTTGGTGATAATCAGTATTGTTATGCTGAATTGTATTGATAGCGACAGGTTGACTCACTTAGCTTCGTGCTAATCCCACCATTTACTCCTTTGCAGGTCTTGAGATGATTTGGGCTGGGCAAGGAATGGACTGAAGAATGTTTGACTTTATTGCGTTACTCTGATATTGGATTTTATAAATCAGTGTTGTTCTTGTTTTTATATAACACCCAGATTGATTAACTAAGTTTTTAATTAGTTGAACTTTTATGTTTTGATTGATTAAAGTTTTAATATGGACAGACGCTTCCGATATATTGTATTTAAATAACTAAAATATGAGGGGTGTTTTAAGTTGGTATCAGAGCATAGGTTTGGGTGAATTGGACATTGGTAAGTGTTCAATCCCAAATCTATTTGGTGTTGAGTCAAACATTCCAAAGTGTGGGATTAGTAGTTGTATGAGAAAGTGATTATTAAAAGTGTACTAACCTATAACAAGATGCAAGGTTGTTGTTTTGATTGCAGAGACGGAGGAACATGAGTAATTGACTGATATTCTCAATGGTTCCTCGATCTTCGTCGGCATATATGTGACAGGTAATTTTCGATAAGCTTGTTGAATTTAAATAAGCTTGAATTGATTACTTTGCTATGATGTGATTAGTAGTAAAGTGATTGAGTCAGACTGACATGATTCCCCAGTAATGAGTCAGTAATGAGTGATACTTGTTATTATGATGATATAAGTGTTAGATGAATCATTCAGTGATATGAGTAGTTCTGACTGAACTTTGAATTGTAGATTATGTGTTAAGTTGTGTAGACACAGTGTTGATTAAGTTGTTAATAATGAAACTGTTGAACCTAAATGTGTCTACTATGTAGAAATAAAATATAACCAGTTGTGTGATTTTCTGTGATAAATGCAAAGTGTGATTAGGACACCTTGCTAGAGAAATTGTTGTTATGTGATAAACTGAATTGATGTGACATCAAATAGTGAAATAAATGAGATGTTGGTATATCTCAATTAATAGGTTTGAAGTTATTCTGTTGTCTAAGTGGAAAAGTGTATAGTTGTTGTAACGTGTGCCTGGATTAGGCAAAGTTAGAGTTGAAAGTGATAGCATCTAACTTGGGAAATAGTTATGCTATAAAGTGATAAAAGTGACTAGATGTTGATGTGTGACAGTGATTATTATTGTGGGTTGAATTATGAATTATGTATAAAAAGTGATGTAATAAGAAAATAAAGGTAGTTGATAAACCTTTATATATGTTGAAAAAGTTGTGAGAAGTATTTGTTAAAACTTGTTGTAAGTGATATAAATAGGATGCCTTTATTGAGAAATTAGTGTTTTAAAATTGTAATAGAACACTAATAGTGAAACTAGTTGTGTGTGATTTAAATAGTCAAAGAAGTGTGAACTAGTGAATGATTTAGAAATGTTAAATTAATAACAAATTTTATTAATAGGAGAATAGTTGTTATGTGACTTGAGACATGAGGTAATGCCAAGTAAAGTGATGAAGTACTTAGTACTTGATGTTGTACCTTGTACTGATTATTGATATTATACGTGGAGAGGTGTGGCATTAGGATTTAAATTGATTATGTGGTATTACATGCTTCTAGAAAATGGTGGGTTTTGGAGCAAATTGATTTAGTTGATATTATAATCAAGTAATTGTCGTGAAATACGTGTTTGGAATTACACGTGATATAATAGTGTCATTATTAATTGACAGAGTGTTGTGTGCTGAAAAATTATGAGGATAGGTTATCATGTGTTTACAGTTTCAGACAGGTTGAAATACTGATTAATTCAGTTGTTGAAAGGAGATTGTGTAATAGATAATACATATTAAAATATGTAAGGTGTAAATGTGAACTAAATTGCATATGTAAAGTTGATTATGCAAGTAAGGAATGAATAGTAAATATGTTCTAGTAGTATTGAAAACCAGAACATTGTGTAATAAGTGTATACACGAAAGAGAATCACATTGATGATTGATGATATGAAGTAACCTGAGAAGGAAATGTGAAGAACATAATCAAGCAACGCTTGATCACCGTTGTTACATTATGCTGTATCACATGAACTTGTTGAGGTTACCAAGTATCTGAGAAAGTGAATGTGATTAAGAGAGATATAATATAAAGTTGTGATAAACTAATTAGTGGAAATTATGAGAATCGGTAAGTGAAACTTGCAAGTGTGTATGGTACTTGCAATTGTTTGAAATTGTTGAAATGTGATTGTGTAACTAATGGGTGTGGATTACCTATTAGTGAGTCATATTATATCCTAATGGATTACTAGTGTGTATGTGGTTTGTATTAAGCCGAGTTGAGTTACTGACTCTGTAGGGTGATTGAGTCATTAAAACTAGTGAAGAGCAGTGTTTTGAAGTTTATGATTAGGTTAAATCTAAAACTTAAGATAATTACCAAATGAGGTATATATAGGTATGTGATCAGTGATATGAGTAAATAACTTATATTGTGTGTTAAATAAGTTATGAGAATGTCATTGAATGGTAATTGACTAGAGAAGGGTGTAGTGGTTCTATTTTGGTTGAATGTAGTTATGGAAAATCTATGTTTGAGGTTAAACATAGTACTTATATGTTAATACTGTGATATGTTGACTTTGAAAGTCAACTATGAATAAAGAGTTTAGTGTATAAAATAAAATGAAATCATTGGAATATGATTAATTTTGTAGCGAGTCAATATTGAGAAAAGTGACCAAAGTGACTTGTGGATTAATTAATTGATTAAGTTGAAATTGACAAATAGTCAACAATATTAAAACTGTCAAATGGGTTATTATTAACTCAAATGAGTGAGAAAAGTTGTTAAGGGTTATTAAACATTGAGTGATTGTGTTAAATTATTTAACATGTGAACAGCGTGAATATGAGACTGAACTTATTAGAAATTGATTATGATATAAGTTCTCAGGGAGTAATTGAGTACACATCTAAATCAGGTGGGTATTGTGAATGATAGTGACTAAATTAAAATTGTGTGTACAACTTGTGAGTGTTGAAACTGTGTAAACAGTTTGTAATGATATGTAGTTGTAATGTGATCTATATAAGATCACTAGCTGACTTAAGATAATTGTAGAACGATGCTGGGTGATCGTGATGCCTTGTAATCGGTGTTGATGTAATAAAGTGATAACATGAACCCTAAGGGGGAGAGAACAAATAAAATGATGAATTGTGACTTAAGATTACAAGTTGAAATAAGTCAATGTAGAGGTCGGGTGAATGTAGGTAATACGGTGTGACAGTACATGTGTTAATTTAACAATGTACTTCTTGATGATGTTTTACCTACTGTGTGTGACCTCTATTTTGCTTATTAAGGTTACATGAATCCGGATTACTTCTAAGTAAAGGATTCCATAGAGTTGAAGTGATATGTGAATATTTATTTGATTGTGGGTAATGAACTGAAATTAATTTTCAGTGTTGTTAAGTGTATTGTGGCTTTATAACCACTAATGTTAACTGTGATTAGTTGTTGTTCTAGTTGTTAGAAGATAAGTTGTCAAAGATTTTAGCATATTGCTAATTTCTGGTTAATATAGTTGTTAAAGATTTTGACACGTTACTAGTGTCTGGTTGTAAGTGATTATGTGTCTATTTGTTAAAGCGAGTGTGTGTTTAAACATATGTCTGATTGATGATAGAGGATTCAGGTAAAGGATTGTTTTATATAAAATGTTGGATGAATGTACAATATATACTGGGGTGAAAGATAGAAACATGTACATTGGGATATGTGCATGTGGAAAGAATTCAAATTAATAAATTATTGTTATAAGTTGCTCAAGGGAGCAAGGTACGTTATTAGTTTTGGTTGTAATTGATTTTGTGTTCACTTGTTAAAGTGATTGTGTGTTAATGATAAATGATTCAGATATATGCTTGTTTCATGGAAAATATTGAATGAAAGCACAGTATATGTGCGTGGGAAAAGACAGAAGCATGTCCATGGAGACATGTGAATGTCGAAAGAATTGAAATAAGATAAATATAGTTGTAAGTTGCTCTTGAGGACTAATGTATGATAAGATGTAGATGAGAATGTTATATTAGACGAGTTGAGTGTGATCAGATTTTGTGGACGAAATCTTTTAAGGGGGAGAGATTTGTAACATCCGTAATTTGGGCCTAGGAGTTTATATTAATTCCTGCTTTTAAATGGTTATTTAAGTTGTTATGAAATAGTTTTGGTTGAGTTGTAGAAAATAAATAGGTGAAAGAATCACATGGATTATTGTGACTAGTGAAATATTAATTGTTTTAAATTAATATAGTTGTCGGTACAATAAAATGTTTGGACTCGCAAATGGTTTTCGGGTTCCAGACAATTGGTTGAGAAGGGGTATTAAATTATACCCGTATAATTTGGGGTCGGTTTGTTTGAGCCGACCTTCTTCTTTTTAAATTTCTTCCTTCCTTCATTTTGAAAACTAAAACTCACAGAAACCCTAGAAAAACCAAATTAAAAATTGAATCAAACTTGGGTTATGAATTGGAAGATGTAATTGAGCTAAATATCATCATGATCACCATCTAAATCCTTACAAAGTGTAAGTTTTCTTATAATTTGATTTATACCAAATTAGGGTAATTGATGATTTGTGAAAAGTTGATGTTATAAACATGTTATAAGTGTTACATGATGATTATATGACGTTATTAGTAGTATAGAACTGTTAGAAACTGATTTTGGTGAGTTTGGTTATAAGAATTTCGGGTTAGGGTTTGAACAAGAAGGTCAGGGTTGGGACGAAGGCCTGTGGCCGGCGGTCAAGATGTTTAGCCGGCGGTCAGGAGTTCGTTTTGGGCCGGCGGTCACAAATCCGTTTTAGCCGACGGTCAAACCATTTAGCCGGCGGCTAAATGGCCCCAACACAGAAACATTAAGTTCGTGACAAACATTATTTCAAACGTCTCTTCGTGTTTTAGCGGTGACTAGTGAGTGAAGTGACATAATAAATATTGTAACATGATAATATATATGTTGATGTTACGATTAAAAAGAGTGATGTAACATCCGTTCCTCGGGTCTAGTAGTATTTAATATTTTCTGACTGTGAATCCTTATTTAATGTGTCAGAAAATAGTTTCGGTGATTTATTTGAAAATAAATGGGTAAAAGAGTCGAATAATGTATTGTGACTAATAAATTATTAATTGTTTTAATTTTATTTAGTTGACGGTAAAATAAAATGATGTTTCCCCGTAAATGGTTTTTAAGTTCCAGGCAATGATAGGCACGGGGAATGAAAATTAACCAATTATATGGTACACTCCATATTTGAGTCGGTTTATTGTTTCCACCATATATCTATATACACACATACGTACGCACTTACAAAAACATTAGAAACCCTAAATCAATTGATGAAATCACTCTCTAACAATAAATTGAAGCTTCTTATCTTGGATTCATGCTTTCATCTTCATATAAACAAGGTATAATTATGTGTTCTTGCTTTTTCATAAACCTAAATTTGGGGTTTTGTGGGTTGTTGATCAAAATCCGAAATTAGGGTTTCAAAAGTGTAAATTAAGGTTAGTTAAGCTTCAATAACATGTATTAATCATCTATCTTCATTATAAACATGTTGTAATTGATAATTCCTTGATTTCTATAAACCCTAGAAAATGGGTTTTTTTGAGTATTTGATTGAATCAAGATGATTGATATGGAATTAGAGCTTGTAATGATGATATAGTTGATAGTTAGTACTTAATTCATGATTATAATATAAGTTATAACTTAGAATTGAAGAAATTAGTTAAGTGTTCATAAGGGTTATAATGATTATGATGAATTTGATAAGTTTTATTAGTTATATGATGAAATTAATATTATTTACTAATTAGAACCCTTAATAGAGCATTGATGGGTAATGTTGCAACTTAGTTGATTAAGTGTTCATTAAACCTAAGGTTTAGATTTTGATGAATTGTTGAGGTAGGAGGTTAATAACCTTAGTTGTGGTTTAACCATGTTGATTAGTGATGATAAACTAATGATGTTGAAATAATTATTTATAATATGAATTGAATAATGAGAATTGTGGTAATTATGTTAATTCATATGAATTGAGTAAATCGGGTTTGTTGTTAATCTATTAGAATAATGTTGTATATATTTGAGACAAGTAACTAACTTGTATTATTCTATTGTATTATCAGATGTGCAGAAGGCTCAGTGATATTAGACTACTGAGTGGATGGCTGAGGTATTCGGTGAGTGGATCTCTAATCCTCAGCGTAACTTGGTTGTAACAAGTTTGGTTACAACAAGTAACGTATTATTACTTTATCCGTTGCATTGATGATTATGTTGATAGTAATAATACTGTTGATATGTTGACTTGTTGAATATGCGACTTGTTGATTACGTGATCACTTGAGTTAATTGGCCTTCGGGCATCAGTTGTTAATGAGGCAACGAGTTGTTGAACTGTTGGTTGGGCTAGTTGGTTATCCAAAGTTTAACACATCTCCTGTGTTAGTTGAAGATAATCACTAGCTATCGGTCTCGTCCGTATGGCCATACGGATAGGTTGGGTAAGTGTTCTTGGGGAGCCTCCCGGGTTTATGGTTATCCCCAGAGCCGCCGATCCTCATTATGGTGTTGTTGATTAGTTGAATTGTTGCATTGTTGAACTGATGCATTGTTGATGTGTTGTATTGTGTACTAGCTTGTTTAGTGATAATTGTTGTACACAAAGTTGTTGAGCTAAGTTAGGTTGTTGATTAGTTATCTGCTCACTTAGCGTTATGCTAATCCCCCACATTAACACTTCTTGCAGGTTTCGGTTTGAATAATGGGTGTGCAAGAAGTTGGGCTAGCAGGAATGTTTGACCACAAGGCAATACTCTGATAAGGGATTTGTATAATATAATGTTTTAAAGTGTTTTATATAACACCTCGGTTGAATAAATTATGTTTTGAAAATGTTGAATTTTATAAGTTGATAAAACGATGTAAATTATCACTATCTATTTGGACTTACGCTTCCGATTGACTATATTTAAATTAGTATAAATGAAGGGTGTTATAAGTTGGTATCAGAGCATAGGTTTGGGCGAATTGGACATTGCAATGTGTTCAATCCCAAATCTATGGTAGTGTCAAGTCAAACATTCCTGGGAGTGCGGGATTAGTAGTTGCATGAGAAAGTTGTTATTGAATGTGTACTAACCTATAAAAAGTTGCAAAAGTGTTGTTTTGGTTGCAGAGACGGAGGAATATGAGGAACCAATAGGTATTCTCATTGATTCCTCAATACTCGTGGGCCTAGATATGCCAGGTAATTCTCGATAAATTCGATGAATTTAAATAAGTTTGAATTGTTTACTTTGCTATGTTATGATTAGTAGTGAAGTAAGTTGAGTCAAACTGCTATGATTCCTTAGTGATGAGTCCTTGATAATAGTTGCTTGTAAATCTGATGAGGAGATACTAAATGAGATGTTTAACATCATAGAAAGGTGTAATATATTGTTAAATTGTGTAGATACATTGTTGAATAAGGTGTAATAGTTGTATTATGTGGATTTAATTGTGTCTACAATATGAAATTAAAATATGAAATCGGTTGTATGAGTTGTTATGTGAAATAATAATTTTGGAAGTACTGTGATTAGCAAAGTTGAAATGACTCTAGATAGTGAAATGAGATTGTTGGAATATCTCAATCGAGGTAATTTGGTATGTTTGAGTCTTGTTGTTGTTTAAATGAGAAAGTGTCCATGGATTGGGAATGGTATGTTTGACACAGAAAAGTCAAAGTTGAGATTAGTAGAGTCGAATTTGGTAATATGTATACTATAAAGTGATGAATATGGTAAGATGTTTATGTGTTTAATAATGATCATGATTGTAATTGAATTATGATCTATATACTAAAAGTGGTAATATATAATGAAGTCGAAGTGGTCAACCAAACTAATATGTATTGACAAGTTGTGAAAAGTCAAAGTGATCATGAAATTGGAAAACTTGTTGTGATTGGTCTAAATTTGATGATTTTATGTGAATTTGGTGTTTTAAGAATATAATGAGACACCGATAGCGAAAGTGAAGTTGTTTGACTTGGTAAAGTCAAAGAAGTGTAAAATGGGTGTTAAAATTTGTAAACATATAGGTTGAAACCCAAATGGGTTGTTAAAGTGCCCAAATGGGTCACTGGGTGGTTAAATGGTTAAAATGAGTATTGGTTTGGTTATGACCAATGTAACAGTGATTTTAAGTCCTACATATAGTAGGAATGTGTGTTGAAAGTGTTGAAGTAGTTAAACTAGTAGATTTTGGTAAAGGTGCCCAATTGGACCCCTAAACGGGTCAACGAGTGAAAATACGATAGGAAGGGTATATGGGGGTGATGAATATGCCCACACATCTTAAATATATATAGAAACATGTTGGTAAAGGGTTGAAGTCATAAAGTAAGCCATTTGGAATATGGCGTGTTCACTAAAATGGTCGGAAATGGCCTAAAATGAGTTACACGTCCGTTTTCTCGTAAAATGTGAAAATTGAAAAAATGTAAAAAGGGAAAGTTTTATTTTGGCATAGTGGAGGTGCCTGCAAAATTTCATGACCTAACTCCTTACGGTTTGTGAGATATGCGCGTTTGAAATTCGCATTTTTGCACTAAGATGTTCAGTCTGCTGTGCAGACAGGGGACCCGGCGGCTGGAGGTTATAGCCGGGGGCTGGAGGTCCAAACCGGCGGCTGGATGCCCCAAGCCGGCGGCTTCTTTTGGCTTTAAAAAGCACTTTTGTTCTGTTTGCAAAAATTGGTGTTAGCCGGCGTTTCGACTCGGGTAGCCGGCGGGTCAAGACCTTTAGCCGGCGGCTAGATATGTTAGCCGGTGGCTCATGTAGCCTAGCCGGCGGTTTGTGGGTATTTACAGGATTAAAATATTTTTTTTACGTTTTTCGACGTTCGACGTAACTTTTGACGTAGAAATTTCCGCTAGAAAATTTCGGTGTCCGATTAAGACGAAATTTACATGTCCACTCAAAAACGGCCCAACGGTCAAAGCTCATCGCTTTGCCATGAGCCCTGTCAGTTTTCGGCACTTCGGGGTCGTTTGGGGCTCGAAAATCGCGTTTTATTGTTTTTCGGAACTTATTTTGAACTTTTAGCTTACGTTTTGTATTGGGCTTTTGTTTTATTGAGCCCAGAGATCATTCCTGTGACTATATGCAGTATTAAAACTTGTTTTAAGAGGTCTATATGGTTCATTGTGTAGGAGTTGATTGTAGGCGATTTACTTAACTACAAAATATACCCGTAAATGGTATTGTTGATTGCTACTACCAAGAATTAGTAAACATTGATTAGATAAGCATGTGAACTATATTAGGTGGATTAACTGAAATGTGATGAAGTAGTTGAACTACTTAGAGTATTATAAAATGTTGAATTAAGCGTTTTAAGAAATTACGAAATAAGCATATGAGCTTATATATAGATGTATTAGTTGAGCATGAAATACTCAATTGTAATTTGATTAAAGGTATATAGATTGATGATTATGTGTTGAATATCACATATATTATTGATGAATTGTTTAGTACTAAATGTACTATAAGTATTAAGCTATATAAATAATACTTGATATTGAATCGAGTAATAAAGAAGTTGATGGATGTATTCGTGTCAGACATTGGTGTAGTATGCTTATATTGTTAATATCTATATGATGATATGAGGAGTTACTTTTAAAGTGATAAGTTGAGAATAGTAGCTAGTTAATACATAGTTGTATACCTGTGGCACGATGTTGCTATATATGTGTAAAATGTTGATATCATTGTTGTAAACTATGAGAGAGTAAAGTAATAACTTTGAAATTGAATGGTATGAAGTGACCTGAGAATAAAGTGTGACTGACATAATATGACGACGTCTGGCCAACGTATTTATATTATGTCATTTCACATGGAGTTGTTGAGGTTACTAAGTACCATATAAAGTTAAGTGGTTTTAAAATCACAGATAAGATATGTTGACCTGTAGTTGAGAAATAGTCAAAGATAGACTAAAATGAATGAGTGGTAAATCACTAAGTTGTTGTTGTTGTTGTATTGTACAAGTGATGTGTATAAGGGATGCATTGCCAATAGCATGAATTAAAAAGTTGATTTAAGCAAAGTAGAGGTCAGTGGACTGTGAATAATTTTGTGTTGATATTGTTGAATAGATGATTAATCACAGCACCTCGTGTTGTTGAAATACCATTGTTGAAAACGTTTGGTATTAACAGGTGTTGTTTAGCATCCAAATTGGTTTGACGTGATGCTAGTTGAGTACATGATAATAATTTTAACTATAGAATATGACCTCTACATAAGGTTTATTAGTTATTCTTATATGTTGATGATTATATGATTGTGGAATTCCTGTTGAGAAAAGGATTTCATATAATCCAGTTGTGTTTATAATTACAAGTTGTAAAGCAAAAATTAACTAGTTGCTAAAAATTTGAAAATTTAGCAAGGTGATAACTAAAGAAGTATATGATTATTAGTTAAATTGCTAGTGACGAATCAAATTACAATTTGTGGCTAATATGTATGTAGTAGTGTCCAGTACCACTTGTTGTAGGTACTTGTTGTTATTGTGGTTGTTGTTGTCGTCATAGTCATAATTGTTGCTATAGTTGTTGTTGTGATAAAGATGATAATTTACTTGACTATGTAAGTGGTTGATTTAACTTATTAGAGACAAAGTGTATGTACAGTATTTGTGCAGAATAAAAAGATAGCAACAGGTACATTAGGGTATGTGTATGTTGAAAGAATTGAAAATATATCTACATATTGTTGAGTTGTTCAAGGAAGTAACATGGGATATGTGTAATCAGTATAATGATTGATTATGGGGTAATATTACACTGATTGTTGAAATTAAATAGAGTTTCGAAATAAAACTTATGTGTTTATGGGAATTCAATTGATATACACACTGGTGGTGTGTAAGTTGTTTAGATGTATACACATATTGAGTTTAAATAGTTAAATATATGCAAATTGATTCAGTGTTTGTGTGACTATAAATATGCATGATGGTTATATGCATAAGTGAAATAAATTGGGTGCATATATTAATGAGTAGTATACCCTTAGTGTAACATGAAAGGTTCAGTATTAACAAATTAGAAATAACGTGAGTTGAATCTCACATGAGGAATGGGAGTAATAAGTGATTGTGTTCCTAGATGGATTAAGTGGGATCAGATTTCGAGGACGAAATCTCTTTAAGGGGGAGAGATTTGTAACATCCGTTCCTCGGGTCTAGTAGTATTTAATATTTTCTGACTGTGAATCCTTATTTAATGTGTCAGAAAATAGTTTCGGTGATTTATTTGAAAATAAATGGGTAAAAGAGTCGAATAATGTATTGTGACTAATAAATTATTAATTGTTTTAATTTTATTTAGTTGACGGTAAAATAAAATGATGTTTCCCCGTAAATGGTTTTTAAGTTCCAGGCAATGATAGGCACGGGGAATGAAAATTAACCAATTATATGGTACACTCCATATTTGAGTCGGTTTATTGTTTCCACCATATATCTATATACACACATACGTACGCACTTACAAAAACATTAGAAACCCTAAATCAATTGATGAAATCACTCTCTAACAATAAATTGAAGCTTCTTATCTTGGATTCATGCTTTCATCTTCATATAAACAAGGTATAATTATGTGTTCTTGCTTTTTCATAAACCTAAATTTGGGGTTTTGTGGGTTGTTGATCAAAATCCGAAATTAGGGTTTCAAAAGTGTAAATTAAGGTTAGTTAAGCTTCAATAACATGTATTAATAATCTATCTTCATTATAAACATGTTGTAATTGATAATTCCTTGATTTCTATAAACCCTAGAAAATGGGTTTTTTTGAGTATTTGATTGAATCAAGATGATTGATATGGAATTAGAGCTTGTAATGATGATATAGTTGATAGTTAGTACTTAATTCATGATTATAATATAAGTTATAACTTAGAATTGAAGAAATTAGTTAAGTGTTCATAAGGGTTATAATGATTATGATGAATTTGATAAGTTTTATTAGTTATATGATGAAATTAATATTATTTACTAATTAGAACCCTTAATAGAGCATTGATGGGTAATGTTGCAACTTAGTTGATTAAGTGTTCATTAAACCTAAGGTTTAGATTTTGATGAATTGTTGAGGTAGGAGGTTAATAACCTTAGTTGTGGTTTAACCATGTTGATTAGTGATGATAAACTAATGATGTTGAAATAATTATTTATAATATGAATTGAATAATGAGAATTGTGGTAATTATGTTAATTCATATGAATTGAGTAAATCGGGTTTGTTGTTAATCTATTAGAATGATGTTGTATATATTTGAGACAAGTAACTAACTTGTATTATTCTATTGTATTGTCAGATGTGCAGAAGGCTCAGTGATATTAGACTACTGAGTGGATGGCTGAGGTATTCGGTGAGTGGATCTCTAATCCTCAGCGTAACTTGGTTGTAACAAGTTTGGTTACAACAAGTAACGTATTATTACTTTATCCGTTGCATTGATGATTATGTTGATAGTAATAATACTGTTGATATGTTGACTTGTTGAATATGCGACTTGTTGATTACGTGATCACTTGAGTTAATTGGCCTTCGGGCATCAGTTGTTAATGAGGCAACGAGTTGTTGAACTGTTGGTTGGGCTAGTTGGTTATCCAAAGTTTAACACATCTCCTGTGTTAGTTGAAGATAATCACTAGCTATCGGTCTCGTCCGTATGGCCATACGGATAGGTTGGGTAAGTGTTCTTGGGGAGCCTCCCGGGTTTATGGTTATCCCCAGAGCCGCCGATCCTCATTATGGTGTTGTTGATTAGTTGAATTGTTGCATTGTTGAACTGATGCATTGTTGATGTGTTGTATTGTGTACTAGCTTGTTTAGTGATAATTGTTGTACACAAAGTTGTTGAGCTAAGTTAGGTTGTTGATTAGTTATCTGCTCACTTAGCGTTATGCTAATCCCCCACATTAACACTTCTTGCAGGTTTCGGTTTGAATAATGGGTGTGCAAGAAGTTGGGCTAGCAGGAATGTTTGACCACAAGGCAATACTCTGATAAGGGATTTGTATAATATAATGTTTTAAAGTGTTTTATATAACACCTCGGTTGAATAAATTATGTTTTGAAAATGTTGAATTTTATAAGTTGATAAAACGATGTAAATTATCACTATCTATTTGGACTTACGCTTCCGATTGACTATATTTAAATTAGTATAAATGAAGGGTGTTATAAGTGATATGTTATACGAAATGGTATAGGATTGATAAGTACCAATTGATAGATGTTAACATAATTGATATGGGATATGATGTATTGAGATACTGTGATATGTTATATGATTATAACATATGTTGCTTATTATAACGAGTTCTTTATTGATGCCAAGTTACTGACTTGTGTATTATGTTGTGATTTCAGATTGAGGGAAGGCTCAGTAATATTAGACTTCTGAGCTTGCGGCTGAGGTATTGGTGAGTGGACTCGTACTCTCAGTGTGATTTAGTTGTAACATAATTGGTTACAACAGGTGAATATAGTGATATAGTGATTGTGATTGTTGAACTGTTGAATTGTGAAATACACGTGTAATAAGTGATGTGTTGCCTTTGAGCATTCTGTGATTCGGAGGTCAACTTGACTAATTAGTTGGACTGGGTTGCTACAGGTTAGCCAACATAGGAATTGTGAACATGTGTTGTGAATGGAGCTTATGTTGGTTAAAGGTAGCAAACAGTTATCGGTAATGCCACTGTATTGGCCTGCAGTTGGTTGTAAGTGTCGCTTGGTGCACCTCCCGGGTCTGAGCGGTGTCACAAGGACCACCGATCCTCTTGGTGATGTTGTGTCAGTGTCTATGTGATATTTGGTGATAATCAGTATTGTTATGCTGAATTGTATTGATAGCGACAGGTTGACTCACTTAGCTTCGTGCTAATCCCACCATTTACTCCTTTGCAGGTCTTGAGATGATTTGGGCTGGGCAAGGAATGGACTGAAGAATGTTTGACTTTATTGCGTTACTCTGATATTGGATTTTATAAATCAGTGTTGTTCTTGTTTTATATAACACCTAGATTGATTAACTAAGTTTTTAATTAGTTGAACTTTTATGTTTTGATTAATTAAAGTTTTAATATGGACAGACGCTTCCGATATATTGTATTTAAATAACTAAAATAGGAGGGGTGTTTTAAAATCTACGTAGAATTTATTTATTATAAACATTAGTTAAACCTCTCTCAATGGCAGATAATGGCTGGAAGACGGTTACCAGAAAGAAACAAAAATATGGACCGGAGTTAACAACGTTATTTGTTGGTAACTTGCCGGAGGGGGCTTCTCGTGAAGATCTGAAAGATTTATTTGGAGCATATGGCAAGGTGGCAAACACATACATCGCAAATAAGATGGATAGAGGTGGATCAAATTTTGGTTTTGTCAAATTCATTGATGTGGTTGATGCAAAAGCATTAGAAGATTCATTCAAGAGGATTCATATGGGAAATAATATCTTAACGATTAATATTGCTAGATTTCAGAGGAGAATGCCGATTCCTTCGTTGATAAACAAAAGTTTTGTTAACAAACCGGTTCGGATTCCTCCTCCTCCACCCTCCTCGTCGTCTGCATGGAAATTCAGAGGGCCCAAATCCTTTGCTAACATCGTTTCGGGTTCTAATTCCATCACCAAGCCTTCTCCCATGCGCATTAATCTCAATATGTCTTCTGACATTAACAACACCTTATTTGGTTCTTTTCTTTTTGGTGAAACAAATAACCTAGACACCTTGAAGGCACTTCCAGATTTACTAAAGGATTCCGGGCTCTTATTTGGTAAAGTCTTCTATTATGGTGGCCTATGTGTTCTGATTGGATTTGATGAAGAATTGGATGCGTCAAATTTTCTAGCTAATAATGAATGTTGGAAACAATGGTTTACTTGGCTAAAAAAAGGAGACTCAATTATCAACTGGAAGTTTGAGAGAATGGTAGATGTTAAAATTGTTGGGTTACCCTTGCAATTTAGAACTCTTGAAAATCTGCAAAAAATCTTGTCATTGTTTGGTAAAATCCTGGATATGGGCGATGAGAATATATGGAAATTTGAGGATCTATCATATGTGAATGTTTGTATCCTCACAGAATCAAAATCTAAGATCAATGAGGAGTATATCATTGAGTATGGGGCTGGTAATCACTTCACTATTAGTGTTGTTGAAGATGATTGCTTTTTCAATCCATTTTTTAAGGATAATGACAATAATAATAAGGATCACATGGCAATTGATCAAGAGGTTGATAACGTTGAAAGTGATGATGATGATGGTATTTCGGATACTCTCAGTGCTCATTCAGAAAACGATGAATCTCCTATGCTTGAAGATGGTGAATTCATTCCGGATAATGATATTGCTGATGACTTTCCAGCAAAAGAAAATGGAGGGTCTCCGGTAGCAGAAGATGAAGGGTCTGCTATTAATGTAGAATCAAATGATACATCCAAATCTTCATTTAAGGTGTCCTCGGGGAATCCCCAAGACAGATTCATGTTCCCTAATGTGTCTGCTCCTCCAACCGTTAATGTTCCTGTATCTGAAGCATGTCCATTTGGGCCTGGGTCAAGCTTTGGGCCTTTTTCATTCTCTGCCCCGGCTAGGCCCAAATCGTCTAAAAAACATCATGGATCATCTCGTTTACTGCAAGCCCAAACATTCATGGATGACGGTAACCCAAAGAAAAGAAGGCGTCAAGAATCTCCTGTCTCTAATCCATCGTTTGATCTTAACAGGTCAATTAACCCTAATTCGTCTTCAAATTCTTCCGCTGACGTTTCTCATGTCTCCGCATCACAAGAGTTAGAAAAGACAATAATGGTTGGAAGAGAAGTTGGTTTTCAAATAGATCATGATGATGCAGTTTTGAAAGAGGTGTTAGTAGATGCTGGATTTGAACAAACGTTCCAATGAATCTTTTATCTCTAAACATAAGGGGAATGAGCGAGTCTCATAAGGTGGAGTGGGTTAGAAACTTGAAAAACAAACACAAAGTGGACTTCATTGGGTTGCAAGAAACTCATTATTCTGATTCTAACAAGATTGATATTGTGGGTTGCTGGGGTAGTAATTCTTACTGCGCTGAATCGGTTAATGCAAATGGTAGGTCGGGTGGTTTACTTTGTATATGGAACCCCGATGTATTCTCTTCTTGCATCTGCATTAAGTCACAGCACTTTCTAATGATTGGAGGCCATTAGAAAGGTTTAAATTGAATGACTTTTCTTGTTAATATTTATGGGCCTCAATCCACTGTCGAAAAAAGGGCTCTTTGGGATGAACTTAAAACTGTTAAATTATCTCATCATGGCAATTGGGTGATATTCGGTGATTTTAACGTCGTTAGATATCCGAATGAGAGATTAAATTCAGTTTTTTGTCGCTCCTCGGCGAATGATTTTAATTCTTTTATTAATGATTTTGGCTTAAAAGAATTTAGCATGGGTGGTCGGAGATACACGTTTTTGAGTCCAGATAGCCACAAGTTGAGTAAACTTGATAGATTTCTTGTTTGTCATAATGTTATGGCGTTTCAATCTAGATCAGTCGTCACGGCTCATCCTAGATTACACTCGGATCATTCTCCTATAACCATGTGTAATGTGTTGGCAGACTTTGGTCCACAACCTTTTAGGTTTTATAACTCTCGTCTAAACATGGATGAATGTGATATGACTGTCAAAAGAGCATGGGTTGTTTTTCAAGGTTATGGGCTGCCGGACCAATACCTTATGGCCAAGTTGAAGTTTGTTAAAGATCAGATTAAAGGATGGAGAAATAAAGAATTCACCAAAGAGAATAAGGAGCTTGTTGATTTGCAGGAAAAAATTACTGGGTTAGATGCAATTGTAGAATCCAGGCCTCTCACGGATCTTGAATCAAATGAGTTGAATATGGGAAAATCAAGACTGCTTGAAATTCAACTTTTTCGCAAGCTTGATTTAAAACAAAGATCTCGTATAAAGTGGACAATTGATGTTGATGAGAACACATCGTTTTTTCATGGTGTGATAAAAAATAAAAACAGGAGTAATCGCATAAATGGCTTATCGATTGATGGTTCTTGGGTTGCTGATCCATTGTTAATCAAGGAGGAGACATTCAAATTCTTTTCATAGAAGTTTCATGAAAAATGGCAGGTTAGGCCTTCGTTTACCAGTTCTCTTTTTGCTAAACTTTTTGATACAAACAGGGAAAACATTGAGCGGCCTTTTACCACTGCGGAAATTAAGGAGGCGATTTGGGCTTGTGGAAGTGAGAAATCTCCTGGGCCTGACGGATTTACTTTTAAATTCCTTAAAGCCCATTACGATATGATCATACATGATATTATGAAAGTCGTTAAGCACTTTGAAGCCACGGGCTTTATATCCAGGGGGTGCAATTCTTCTTTTATTGCACTTCTTCCAAAGATTAAAGATCCCATCAATCTTGCAGACTTCCGTCCTATATCACTAATTGGTTGTTTATACAAAATTGTGGCAAAGGCTTTAGCATCACGTCTAAAGGGGGTCATTGGTTCGGTAATTGATTCTACTAAATCTGCATATGTAAATAACCGAAATATTCTTGAAGGTCCTCTGATCATTAATGAAGTTATCTCGTGGGCCAAAAAAACGAAGGAGAAAGTGGTTTTGTTCAAAGTTGATTTTGAGAAGGCTTTTGACTCCATCAATTGGAACTTCTTGGACTCAATTATGGATCAAATGAATTTTGGGGCAAAATGGCGCAAATGGATCATGGGATGTCTGAATTCTTCTTTTGCATCAGTTTTAGTTAACGGATCACCAACTAAAGAATTCCATATTTCGAAGGGTGTTCGTCAGGGTGATCCTCTTTCACCTTTTTTATTCATAGTTGCCATGGAAAGTTTGAATGTAGTGCTAAAAACTGCTTGTAGTAAGGGTATTTTTCAAGGTAAAAGAATTGGTGGTAACGGGCCTTTGTTATCTCACCTATTCTACGCCGATGATGCTATTTTTATCGGGGAACCCTCAAAGGCAAACGTGTTGAATCTCGCTAGATTACTTCGATGCTTTCATGCATCATCTGGTCTGAAAGTTAATTTCCATAAGTCTAATCTCTTCGGCATTGGTATTCCTGATAATACACTTTCTGATCTTGCGTCGGGTCTTGGATGTGCAATGGGTGTAATTCCGTTTAATTATCTTGGTGTTCCCGTGGGCGCAAATATGAATCTCAAGAAGCACTGGTCACCGATTGTAGATCGTTTTGAGAAAAGATTATCCGGATGGAAAGCAAGAAATCTTTCGTTTGGTGGTAGACTCACTCTTGTAAAATCAGTTTTGAGTAGTCTTCCTCTATACTTCTTCTCCCTATTCAAAGCTCCAACTTCTATTATTAATCGGCTGGAACAAATTCGAAGGAGGTTCCTCTGGGGTGGTCATGAAAATGAGAAAAAGATAAGTTGGGTGGCATGGAATGTTATTCTAGCTTCGAAAGAAAGGGGAGGTTTGGGAATTGGATCTCTTAAATCTCACAATCAGGCGTTATTAATGAAGTGGTGGTGGAAGCTAAGGGATAATAATCGATACATTTGGAAAGATGTTATCTTTGCCATTCATGGCTTAGATAATAAACCTCTTTCTCAAATGTTCAAAGTTAATGTTTCTGGTGCATGGAAATCCATTGGCAATGTCTTAAAGGATTTAAATGGGCTTGGCTTGAATTTCTCAGATTCACGTTTGTTATCGGCAATGGTAAAGGTGTTAGATTCTGGAAAGATATATGGATTGGAGATATGCCTTTGTATATGAAATTTCCAGCTCTGTTTGCAATCGAAAGGTTTAAAGATTGTCGTATTGCTGATCGTTTGCAGGCTGTCGGTTACACATGGAATTGGTTATGTGGCTTTAATAATCAACTGCTCGTGAACGAGTTATGTGCCCTGCTTCACTTCATCTCCTTTCATATTCCAAATTGCTCGGATGACAGATTGGTATGCAAACTATCTTCCGATGGTACTTATGATGTATGCAAGGTTAGAAGATTCATTGACCTTTCTCTCACTTCTTCTGGTTACGCAAACATGCCATGGCTCAAATGGGTTCCATCAAAAGTTAATTGTTTTGTATGGCGGGCTTGTATGGGAAAAATTCCGGTTGCTAAAGGATTAGTAGATCGTGGCGTTAACATTGATTCGGATCATTGTAAAATTTGTGGGTTGGAAGTGGAATGCACGAATCATGCTCTAATTACATGTCCGAGAGCTTTGGACACACTAAAAAGGGTATTTCGTTGGTGTGGGATTACTTTCCCAAATGTATCTTCGGTGGCAGAGTTAATCGAGTTTGGTTCCAATTGGGGAAGTTGCATAAAGAAAAGGAAGATCTTTATTGCCATTTTGCAATGTTCATTATGGTGCATTTGGATGGCGAGAAATGATATGGTTTTCAAAAACTTTCGGAAATCTTCTTTGGCAATCGTTAATGATATTACATCAACTTCTTTGTTATGGATCAAGAATAGGAGCAATGATTCTTGTAATTGGGTTGTTTGGAATCATGATCCTTTTTTGTAATTTTCTTAATGTACTCATGCCGCTCTTAGTTTCTTGCTAAGTTGCGATTTTATTAATATAATAATATTTGCCGTTTCCAAAAAAAAAATCTACGTAGAACAAGAATAATGTAAACAATTAAAATCTCTAATAATTTTAATAAAGCTTTAATTTAACTTTCTTTATACTTTATTTTAATAATATTTTTCAAATGTTCGAGAATCTTCGCTTCTTCTAATGTCACATACCTCCTACCGACTTCTTTTATCGTCACATCGGATCGCTAAATGCGCATTTCACCATCATCGGCTTACCATACTGACATTGCGTAAAATACTTTGTCGATTTTTGTTGTATAGCCGGGTATTATACTAGTTTCTTTTAGTGTGTATGCCTTTATGTTAATTTATCATCAACTATAATAGGTCTAGTTACTTACACGAAGTGTATCTTTTTAGTTTTTTTGATTGGTGGGTCATATATCTTTAGATTTTTCGTGTTCTCTCTTAGAACACATTCTGTATTTGTTCTTCTTTGGCCGTTTTAGTTCTTTTTGATAAATTGATTATGAAACGCCCCGAAAACAGAACCATTTTTTTTAACCATTTATTTTATATTATAAAACACTCTCTATTGGTCCCAGTCCTGATTTAAATCAATACCATACCCAAAACTTCATATTTCATTATACCAACACATTTCTACCTAATTTAATTTTTTTACTCAATAAAAATTTCATCATAAGGACATAACCATTGGAAAGTAGACTCTCTTAGCTTTTCAACGATATAAAGAACGTCAAAAACGGAGTTACGGTTCATCTTTTATGACCGTTTTAAGTTTCGAATTTCTGGGACACGGGGGAATCCGCCCGGATTCTGGGGAATCCGCCCGGATTCCCTTGCGTTTTCAGCCCAACTCATGAACAGAAGTGATTTTTGGGAATCCGACCTCGGGAATCCGATGTGTTTACAGCAGATTTCAACCTGCAAAGTTTTATGACCAAAAACCGAACTTTAAACGCACATAACTCATAAACGACAAAGAGTTAGGTTATGAAATTTTGCAGGCACATTCATATGGTCAAAACGAAGACTTCCCTTTTTGCACTTTTCCAAATTTCACAATGACACGGGACTTTGGCGTATGACTCTTTTCGGCACTAAAATGACCATTTTGAATTCATACCAAGTCTCAAACCATGAAGGCTGAGACATGGAGCTTTTGACCACTCTTCATATACACCAAAACAAAGTTGCAAGACACTTCATCACACTCTTAACCCTTCTCTAACTCATTTTAGACCGTAAGTGCTTTTAATGACCCATATTGACCCTTTATGACCCGATGACCCACAAAAACTATTTTGACCCATTGACTAGCCAATCACAACCAATAATTGACTAATGGAATGGTTGACTACATATCAACACTCCATTTCAAATGAAAACACATTTGACCATTGATTCACTCTATTTTCATAAAACAAATCCATGAACACTAATTTAATTCAAACACTTTCAAAACCATAATTTACATCATATACAATCGCCGTTGACTTTACAAGTCAAACCACATCAAAATTTCATATGTCATGGCTCACCATGACTAACTTTTAAAACATCTCTAAAAGGGCGATTTACACAAGAGTTATCCAAACGACATAAAAGAGAAACTTGCCATACACTAACTTCATGCAATCCACGCTATCCCTTTATACCGCCTTCCCTTTTCCTTGACTACTCCCACCTACAACGTAAAACACTTAAACAATAAGCACTTTGCTTAGTGAGCATATAAGCAACTTAATCAAATAACACATATCATGGCTACATAAACACTATGCTAGTAAAACTAGCATCTCTATATCATAAACTTCATAAGCTTCATATCACTAACTTATGATTGTACCCACCTCTAGCTCGGAAGCTATCCGGTAACATGTACAATCACAATTCATATCACTATAATCATATGCAAGTAAAACACTAATTCTCCACTTGATTGTACCCACCTCTAGCTCGGAAGCTATCCGGTAACATGTACAATCAATTCGTATCATAACACTTTCACAAGTAATAATTTAAACAAATAAAACATAATAAACTTCACATGGTTGTATGATCCTCTTACTCGGGAGTAATCCGAAAACACACACAACCATCTACTTGATTAATTCTTATACTACTCACCTTAGCTTTGAATTGATAATTCACAAGATACACAAATGATGATATGTCCAACTCTTTAACACCTAAACATACAATACATAACAACATATTTAAATCACTAGAACTCATTAATTTAAACTAATAACCTCTATATAATAACTCCCTCACTTTGATTCAAGTAATTCTACTTATTAATCAATAGCATATTCATTTAGCTTATCTTCATAATCATCTCTTGATACCTATTCACAATCATTAGTATAATCACTTAATTTCACTTTCTTAACATTTTGAAATTGAATTCTCATATAAACATGTTATTTACACTATATCAACATCACTAATAACATAATTGAACTTATTAACATCTTTACACATAATTTATCAAAACCCTAGAATTTTATTCAAGAACACTATCACTAATTAATCATATTCAAGGTGTAATTCCATCATATATTAACTCAATAACACTTATAAACAACAATTCTAACGATTATAAACCCTAGTTTCGTATTAATTTTACTAATTCATCATAACCCCATAGAAACCCACTAAAAACCCCATGAACTAGGTTAAACTTGAAGAAAGATCACTTACAATGATTAGGGAATGGAAAGGAGATGATTAATTGAAGTTTTCTAGCTTAGACTTGGAGATTTAATCAATCTTGAGAATTGATAATGGTTCCTGCGATTTCTTCACCTCAAGGAAATGTTTCAGAAAGTTTAAAACAATTAAGGGAATCTCCTAGCAACTTCACGTATTTACCTGACTCATCATTTTAAACCCATTATTTTACAGTCTGGAACTGATAATTTGTTTTGCGTTTTTCACTATATCTTGTTATTTACACAATATTACCTCATTATAAAATTATATCCGTATACGAAATTAATTTCCTGATAAAATTGGGGTGTTACAACTCTCCCCCACTTAAAATTGTTCGTGTCCTCACGAACACTCTAGATACATGCTATATCCTAGTCAAATCTTAAAATTACTAATACATACATAACAACAAAAACACTAGAGATTCAACGACATCAGAGTCAAAATGTAAGCAGGTATGGGATTTAAGGATATAGGTACCTGACGTCACATTTGATGACTCCTTCTCTTCTCCCTCAGTTATCTGATAAGCACGAACTTTAGGTTTTGGAACAGTCATAGCTACCTTCTCTTCCATTCTCTTACGCCTATCTCTTGCCCGATCAGGGCAATCAGCCTGAAGATGATCATCTTTGAAACAATAATAACACAAACGAAGAAGACTTGGGCAATTTGATGCCATATGCCCCGGTCTTCCACACTTAAAACATTTGCACTCCCCTGTATGCTTTCTACCACATTTCTCACATGGGGGTATTTCTCTCGGTTGGGTTTGAGCACTAACTTGCTGTAATGGTTGTGGTTGTGGTAAAGTCTCCTCAAAACGTGTTTTCTTAGACACAATAGATGGTGAAGTGGTGTGTTCTACTTTTCTCTTACTCACTGATTCAGCAACTCTAGCTTGTAAATCCTTTTCACGCACTAATGCTCTATTCAAGATCTTAGCAATGGTATTATAAACAAGTGGGTCAATGGATTCACGAATCTCAAGGTTAAGATGACGATAAAAATGGTCGGTCAACAACTTAGGATTGGAGGTGTACTCAGGACAGAACCTAGCTTTCTCATGAAATGCCTTAGAATACTCGGCAACTGACTTACTTCCATGCTCAATTGCTAAAACTCTCCTTTTAACTTCTCTAATTCTGCAGGTGGTGAAAATTCCTCTCTAAATATTTCTTTAAACTTATCCCAGGTAAACCTCGAAGCTACCTCAGGACCATATGTCTCTAACTGTGAATTCCACCACTCATGAGCATCTTTCTTAAGTTGATGGGCTGCAAATATCACTTTAGACTCATCCGGACACTTACACAACAAAAAGGTTTCCTCAAGTTCACTAATCCAACGATTACTTATAACTGGGTTTAACTCTCCACTAAACTCTGGCGGGTTACACGTAGCAAAACTCTTATATTCAAACTTCTCTTTCTCTTTATTCGTCTCGACATGAGTTGAGGAAGTACTAATATTTCTTAAAGGAGCTATATGTTGTCTTTCAAACTCACTAAACCTCTCAGTCAACATGTTTTCCATCCTAGTAATCATCGTTGGGGTAAAGGCTTCTAAGGATTGTCCAACTATCCTCTTTATCATTACTTCTTCCTCATGAGTCAAATTTCGGTTCTCCTCTTGCGGGGGAGAACGTTCACTGGTATTCTTATTAGCATCCATCTAACACAAAATCAATAACTCAATTAGTACTTTCAATCTTCACATAATATAAACAACAATTTAAACTGCATACACAATTTATCAAAACAATTCTCTCTGCATTATGTTTAAGTGCTATGAATCACCCATGTGCAATAGTATAATATTAATTTCGTTGCCCAGACGAAATCATATTAGACTTACCACACACTTCTATTCATTACCCTTAAACATAGTCAGTCATAATCAACAAATCTTATAATCAATAGAAACATAATCATGCATTCATAATGATTTAAGACTACGCAATCCTAAAGTGGATTACATAATTCTCTTAAACAATCGCTCTGATACCAACTTGAAACGCCCCGAAAACAGAACCATTTTTTTTAACCATTTATTTTATATCATAAAACACTCTCTATTGGTCCCAGTTCTGATTTAAATCAATACCATACCCAAAACTTCATATTTCATTATACCAACACACTTCTACCTAATTTAATTTTTTTACTCAATAAAAATTTCATCATAAGGACATAACCATTGGAAAGTAGACTCTCTTAGCTTTTCAACGATATAAAGAACGTCAAAAACGGAGTTACGGTTCATCTTTTATGACCGTTTTAAGTTTCGAATTTCTGGGACACGGGGGAATCCGCCCGGATTCTGGGGAATCCGCCCGGATTCCCTTGCGTTTTCAGCCCAACTCATGAACAGAAGTGATTTTTGGGAATCCGATGTGTTTACAGCAGATTTCAACCTGCAAAGTTTTATGACCAAAAACCAAACTTTAAACGCACATAACTCATAAACGACAAAGAGTTAGGTTATGAAATTTTGCAGGCACATTCATATGGTCAAAACGAAGACTTCCCTTTTTGCACTTTTCCAAATTTCACAATGACACGGGACTTTGGCGTATGACTCTTTTCGGCACTAAAATGACCATTTTGAATTCATACCAAGTCTCAAACCATGAAGGTTGAGACATGGAGCTTTTGACCACTCTTCATATACACCAAAACAAAGTTGTAAGACACTTCATCACACTCTTAACCCTTCTCTAACTCATTTTAGACCGTAAGTGCTTTTAATGACCCATATTGACCCTTTATGACCCGATGACCCACAAAAACTATTTTGACCCATTGACTAGCCAATCACAACCAATAATTGACTAATGGAATGGTTGACTACATATCAACACTCCATTTCAAATGAAAACACATTTGACCATTGATTCACTCTATTTTCATAAAACAAATCCATGAACACTAATTTAATTCAAACACTTTCAAAACCATAATTTACATCATATACAATCGCCGTTGACTTTACAAGTCAAACCACATCAAAATTTCATATGTCATGGCTCACCATGACTAACTTTTAAAACATGTCTAAAAGGGCGATTTACACAAGAGTTATCCAAACGACATAAAAGAGAAACTTGCCATACACTAACTTCATGCAATCCACGCTATCCCTTTATACCGCCTTCCCTTTTCCTTGACCACTCCCACCTACAACGTAAAACACTTAAACAATAAGCACTTTGCTTAGTGAGCATATAAGCAACTTAATCAAATAACACATATCATGGCTACATAAACACTATGCTAGTAAAACTAGCATCTCTATATCATAAACTTCATAAGCTTCATATCACTAACTTATGATTGTACCCACCTCTAGCTCGGAAGCTATCCGGTAACATGTACAATCACAATTCATATCACTATAATCATATGCAAGTAATACACTAATTCTCCACTTGATTGTACCCACCTCTAGCTCGGAAGCTATCCGGTAACATGTACAATCAATTCGTATCATAACACTTTCACAAGTAATAATTTAAACAAATAAAACATAATAAACTTCACATGGTTGTATGATCCTCTTACTCGGGAGTAATCCGAAAACACACACAACCATCTACTTGATTAATTCTTATACTACTCACCTTAGCTTTGAATTGATAATTCACAAGATACACAAATGATGATATGTCCAACTCTTTAACACCTAAACATACAATACATAACAACATATTTAAATCACTAGAACTCATTAATTTAAACTAATAACCTCTATATAATAACTCCCTCACTTTGATTCAAGTAATTCTACTTATTAATCAATAGCATATTCATTTAGCTTATCTTCATAATCATCTCTTGATACCTATTCACAATCATTAGTATAATCACTTAATTTCACTTTCTTAACATTTTGAAATTGAATTCTCATATAAACATGTTATTTACACTATATCAACATCACTAATAACATAATTGAACTTATTAACATCTTTACACATAATTTATCAAAACCCTAGAATTTTATTCAAGAACACTATCACTAATTAATCATATTCAAGGTGTAATTCCATCATATATTAACTCAATAACACTTATAAACAACAATTCTAACGATTATAAACCCTAGTTTCGTATTAATTTTACTAATTCATCATAACCCCATAGAAACCCACTAAAAACCCCATGAACTAGGTTAAACTTGAAGAAAGATCACTTACAATGATTAGGGAATGGAAAGGAGATGATTAATTGAAGTTTTCTAGCTTAGACTTGGAGATTTAATCAATCTTGAGAATTGATAATGGTTCCTGCGATTTCTTCACCTCAAGGAAATGTTTCAGAAAGTTTAAAACAATTAAGGGAATCTCCTAGCAACTCCACGTATTTACCTGACTCATCATTTTAAACCCATTATTTTACAGTCTGGAACTGATAATTTGTTTTGCGTTTTTCACTATATCTTGTTATTTACACAATATTACCTCATTATAAAATTATATCCGTATACGAAATTAATTTCCTGATAAAATTGGGGTGTTACAACTCTCCCCCACTTAAAATTGTTCGTGTCCTCACGAACACTCTAGATACATGCTATATCCTAGTCAAATCTTAAAATTACTAATACATACATAACAACAAAAACACTAGAGATTCAACGACATCAGAGTCAAAATGTAAGCAGGTATGGGATTTAAGGATATAGGTATCTGACGTCACATTTGATGACTCCTTCTCTTCTCCCTCAGTTATCTGATAAGCACGAACTTTAGATTTTGGAACAGTCATAGCTACCTTCTCTTCCATTCTCTTACGCCTATCTCTTGCCCGATCAGGGCAATCAGCCTGAAGATGATCATCTTTGAAACAATAATAACACAAACGAAGAAGACTTGGGCAATTTGATGCCATATGCCCCGGTCTTCCACACTTAAAACATTTGCACTCCCCTGTATGCTTTCTACCACATTTCTCACATGGGGGTATTTCTCTCGGTTGGGTTTGAGCACTAACTTGCTGTAATGGTTGTGGTTGTGGTAAAGTCTCCTCAAAACGTGTTTTCTTAGACACAATAGATGGTGAAGTGGTGTGTTCTACTTTTCTCTTACTCACTGATTCAGCAACTCTAGCTTGTAAATCCTTTTCACGCACTAATGCTCTATTCAAGATCTTAGCAATGGTATTATAAACAAGTGGGTCAATGGATTCACGAATCTCCAGGTTAAGATGACGATAAAAGTGGTCGGTCAACAACTTAGGATTGGAGGTGTACTCAGGACAGAACCTAGCTTTCTCATGAAATGCCTTAGAATACTCGGCAACTGACTTACTTCCATGCTCAATTGCTAAAAACTCTCCTTTTAACTTCTCTAATTCTGCAGGTGGTGAAAATTCCTCTCTAAATATTTCTTTAAACTTATCCCAGGTAAACCTCGAAGCTACCTCAGGACCATATGTCTCTAACTGTGAATTCCACCACTCATGAGCATCTTTCTTAAGTTGATGGGCTGCAAATATCACTTTAGACTCATCCGGACACTTACACAACAAAAAGGTTTCCTCAAGTTCACTAATCCAACGATTACTTATAACTGGGTTTAACTCTCCACTAAACTCTGGCGGGTTACACGTAGCAAAACTCTTATATTCAAACTTCTCTTTCTCTTTATTCGTCTCGACATGAGTTGAGGAAGTACTAATATTTCTTAAAGGAGCTATATGTTGTCTTTCAAACTCACTAAACCTCTCAGTCAACATGTTTTCCTTCCTAGTAATCATCGTTGGGGTAAAGGCTTCTAAGGATTGTCCAACTATCCTCTTTATCATTACTTCTTCCTCATGAGTCAAATTTTGGTTCTCCTCTTGCGGGGGAGAACGTTCACTGGTATTCTTATTAGCATCCATCTAACACAAAATCAATAACTCAATTAGTACTTTCAATCTTCACATAATATAAACAACAATTTAAACTGCATACACAATTTATCAAAACAATTCTCTCTGCATTATGTTTAAGTGCTATGAATCACCCATGTGCAATAGTATAATATTAATTTCGTTGGCCAGACGAAATCATATTAGACTTACCACACACTTCTATTCATTACCCTTAGACATAGTCAGTCATAATCAACAAATCTTATAATCAATAGAAACATAATCATGCATTCATAATAGTTTAAGACTACGCAATCCTAAAGTGGATTACATAATTCTCTTAAACAATCGCTCTGATACCAACTTGAAACGCCCCGAAAACAGAACCATTTTTTTTAACCATTTATTTTATATCATAAAACACTCTCTATTGGTCCCAGTCCTGATTTAAATCAATACCATACCCAAAACTTCATATTTCATTATACCAACACACTTCTACCTAATTTAATTTTTTTACTCAATAAAAATTTCATCATAAGGACATAACCATTGGAAAGTAGACTCTCTTAGCTTTTCAACGATATAAAGAACGTCAAAAACGGAGTTACGGTTCATCTTTTATGACCGTTTTAAGTTTCGAATTTCTGGGACACGGGGGAATCCGCCCGGATTCTGGGGAATCCGCCCGGATTCCCTTGCGTTTTCAGCCCAACTCATGAACATAAGTGATTTTTGGGAATCCGACCTCGGGAATCCGCCCGGATTCATGTGTTTACAGCAGATTTCAACCTGCAAAGTTTTATGACCAAAAACCGAACTTTAAACGCACATAACTCATAAACGACAAAGAGTTAGGTTATGAAATTTTGCAGGCACATTCATATGGTCAAAACGAAGACTTCCCTTTTTGCACTTTTCCAAATTTCACAATGACACGGGACTTTGGCGTATGACTCTTTTCGGCACTAAAATGACCATTTTGAATTCATACCAAGTCTCAAACCATGAAGGTTGAGACATGGAGCTTTTGACCACTCTTCATATACACCAAAACAAAGTTGTAAGACACTTCATCACACTCTTAACCCTTCTCTAACTCATTTTAGACCGTAAGTGCTTTTAATGACCCATATTGACCCTTTATGACCCGATGACCCACAAAAACTATTTTGACCCATTGACTAGCCAATCACAACCAATAATTGACTAATGGAATGGTTGACTACATATCAACACTCCATTTCAAATGAAAACACATTTGACCATTGATTCACTCTATTTTCATAAAACAAATCCATGAACACTAATTTAATTCAAACACTTTCAAAACCATAATTTACATCATATACAATCGCCGTTGACTTTACAAGTCAAACCACATCAAAATTTCATATGTCATGGCTCACCATGACTAACTTTTAAAACATGTCTAAAAGGGCGATTTACACAAGAGTTATCCAAACGACATAAAAGAGAAACTTGCCATACACTAACTTCATGCAATCCACGCTATCCCTTTATACCGCCTTCCCTTTTCCTTGACCACTCCCACCTACAACGTAAAACACTTAAACAATAAGCACTTTGCTTAGTGAGCATATAAGCAACTTAATCAAATAACACATATCATGGCTACATAAACACTATGCTAGTAAAACTAGCATCTCTATATCATAAACTTCATAAGCTTCATATCACTAACTTATGATTGTACCCACCTCTAGCTCGGAAGCTATCCGGTAACATGTACAATCACAATTCATATCACTATAATCATATGCAAGTAATACACTAATTCTCCACTTGATTGTACCCACCTCTAGCTCGGAAGCTATCCGGTAACATGTACAATCAATTCGTATCATAACACTTTCACAAGTAATAATTTAAACAAATAAAACATAATAAACTTCACATGGTTGTATGATCCTCTTACTCGGGAGTAATCCGAAAACACACACAACCATCTACTTGATTAATTCTTATACTACTCACCTTAGCTTTGAATTGATAATTCACAAGATACACAAATAATGATATGTCCAACTCTTTAACACCTAAACATACAATACATAACAACATATTTAAATCACTAGAACTCATTAATTTAAACTAATAACCTCTATATAATAACTCCCTCACTTTGATTCAAGTAATTCTACTTATTAATCAATAGCATATTCATTTAGCTTATCTTCATAATCATCTCTTGATACCTATTCACAATCATTAGTATAATCACTTAATTTCACTTTCTTAACATTTTGAAATTGAATTCTCATATAAACATGTTATTTACACTATATCAACATCACTAATAACATAATTGAACTTATTAACATCTTTACACATAATTTATCAAAACCCTAGAATTTTATTCAAGAACACTATCACTAATTAATCATATTCAAGGTGTAATTCCATCATATATTAACTCAATAACACTTATAAACAACAATTCTAACGATTATAAACCCTAGTTTCGTATTAATTTTACTAATTCATCATAACCCCATAGAAACCCACTAAAAACCCCATGAACTAGGTTAAAATTGAAGAAAGATCACTTACAATGATTAGGGAATGGAAAGGAGATGATTAATTGAAGTTTTCTAGCTTAGACTTGGAGATTTAATCAATCTTGAGAATTGATAATGGTTCCTGCGATTTCTTCACCTCAAGGAAATGTTTCAGAAAGTTTAAAACAATTAAGGGAATCTCCTAGCAACTCCACGTATTTACCTGACTCATCATTTTAAACCCATTATTTTACAGTCTGGAACTGATAATTTGTTTTGCGTTTTTCACTATATCTTGTTATTTACACAATATTACCTCATTATAAAATTATATCCGTATACGAAATTAATTTCCTGATAAAATTGGGGTGTTACAGATTATCTAAAATAAATTTAGAAAAAAACTTATATAAAGTGTGTCTAATCGTATAACAGTACACACAATCTTGAAATTTTGACCCCTTATATTTATGTTAAGTAGAAGTTTCACAAGTTGCATATACACTTGCGCGCATACATAAAACCACACGATATAGATGATGAATCTTGACGTACATTAAGTATAGCTTCTGGAAAAAAAAAAAAAAAAAGGAATGTAGCTATCAAATTCAAGAGGGTCACAAGGAACTTGCCATAGTCCAAAAATGTATACTACTATAGATCAATTGTGAGTTGTGACCACTCTCTTCTGATTTTTGATACTTTGCTGACTTTCTAAACCAAAACAAAAACATAGGGTGTGTTTAGTTACAGAAAACTCCCCACTTTTCCATCAAAATTTTCTAAGAAAACAAGAAAATTAGAAAACGCGTTCAAATTTGAATTTTCTAAAAAACTTTTCTAGGAAAAGGAAAATCCTTGTTTTCTTTTTTATAACTACAAAGTTGAAAACTACTTTTGATGGTTTTCTAAATTTTCCATCTTTACTCTTCCTTGGAAAAGGAAAACTCCACCCCTTGCAACTAAACACGTTTTCTAGATTTTTCATGTTTTTCTAGAGAGGTAAAACATTTCTCATTCTCTAGAGAAATGGAAAAAGAAAAATAGAGAAATTTTTCTGTAACCAAACGCACCATAGTTTTCAGTTTTCACATTGTTTAACGCTTAATTATCAAGAAAAATTATTAATATTTCCAACTTATCCTCGTTTCTAACATAATATATAAATGATATAATTTTTTAAAAAAATAATACCCATACGGCCATACGTTGTTTATAAACTTATATTTCGTTGAGCTTAATCATGTTATCATAACTCATAAGCATAAGATAAGCATACTATTTAAAACAAAAAAAAAATAATAATAACTAAGCTGGAGTGCAGGGGACAATGATATTTCTAAGTTCTAACATTGGGTTTTTCTAACGTGTGTCCCCGTGGTACACGTTAACATGCTTTTAATGAATCTATAATTTCCCTAAATAACAGAATTTGTAATTAATATATGTATAAAAAAGGTAAATATTAGATTGAATTAATGACTACTAAATACAAATATTAATATTTATAGAAATTACGATTTCATTAAATGCACGTTAACGTGTGCCACGGGGGCACACGTTAGCAAAACCCTCTAACATTTCATAAATTTTGGTAACCACATTTATGTCGGTATTTTTGTTAGTAAATGAGTTGATCTATTACTTCTTTAGGTCGTATAAAAATTCCAACTAAATTGAAAATGGTGATAATCCGTACACCATCTATATTTCTCAATACATTACTAAACATATTTTATGCTATTGTATATTACATCAAATTAAAGAATGTTTAGAGGTGTCCGAAAAAAAATTAGTGACGTGACGTACAAATCACAATCACACGATTAAAAATTCTTTAACTGTGATAAAAATGATGAGAAGTATATTGGATCAATCAAATTTAATAAAGAGAAAATTGCCCATTTCGTCCCTGTGTTTGTCTAAAAAATCACAAATCGTCCCTTATTTCAATAAATATCACCAGTCATCCTTATATTATACCACATCGCTCACAAATCGTCCTTGGGTCCAACGACGTTAGTTTTCCACGTTAAATCAGGTCACGTGGCTGGCACACGGAGGGTATTTTTGTCATTTCGCTTGTTTCCCACCTGCCCACTGCAATTACTCCCCTTTTATCCCTTTTCATTAAATACCCCTCATCTACACACCAATTTATACACACACCATTTTAATCATTCTTTACACACATTTCGTCAAATCCTTTAAATCCAAGAATCATGGTGCAAACTATATGTGATTGTGGTAGAACCGGTGTAGTGACAACCTCGTGGACATCGAAAAACCCAGGCCGTCGCTTTTACTGCTGTACACGAAGGGTTAGTATTTCTAAACCTAAATTATGAATTTTTTTATAACTTACTGTTATTAATTTTTGTTGGGTATACAGAGGGGTGACTGCGGCTTCATAGATTGGTATGATCCACCTATGTGCATGCGGGCCAAAGAAGTTATTCCAGGGTTGTTGAGGTCAATGAACGAACTTGAAGATGCTAAGAATGCCAAGATTCGACAAAATAGCAATTTGAAGATGTATCTTGTTTTGAGTTGGATTGTGTTCGGTGTGTATGTAATTTATTTTAAAAAATAGAACTTTATAGATATGGTGTCTTTTGGATGTAATGTTATGCACTTGTAGCTAGTTGATGTAATGTATTTCTATCTTTATAATGAAGTTGAAGTATGACTTTATGAAGTCAATTTGAAAAGTGTTGTTACTACATAAGTTGAATTTAATTGCGAAAAACTGGATACAGAAATTGACATTACAAAGGAAATGCATATAATGAGCACAAATTGCATAAACTGATACATTAGTACAGATCACAATTTGCATAAACTGAACCATTAGTACAAAGTCATCCAAACATAGTGGTACATACCAACTAATAGTAATACCATCAGTTTACAATCCATAATGCATTACATGCAAAAGACATTACCTACAAGTGTCCATAAACATACCGCATTACATGCAAAAGACATTACCTACAAGTGTCCATAAACATACCACTAGCAATCATAAACCATTACAATCAAAACACTTCCTACATGCATACTTCAATTAAACAGGATTGCTTGACAACCTAGATGACCTCCTTGGTTGACTTCCAGGTTGACCAGCTTGACTTCCTGATGGTTGTGAAGGTTGACTTCTAGTTTGACCTGCAGGTTGACTTCCAGTTTGACTTGCAGCTTGAGTTCCAGATGCAAGATTTCCACCATTTTTTTTCCCACAACCTCTGGCATTGTGACCCACCTGTTTACACTTACTGCAAGACTTTGAAGTTCCAGACCTAGAAAGCTTACCATCTTTAACAAGTGAGGATGCAGGTTGAGTTTCTAATTCCACTTGAGACTTCCTTCTTTTTTTAGTAGGCCTGCCTGGTTGTTTGTGATACAGAGGAGGCAGTAGTGTAGCTGGGTGTGGACTTTTTCTCCACTGGCTTCTTCCACTGATTGGATTTATCTTATGTGAGTAAGCTTCTAACCAAGTGCACAACCTATATGCTGGATCAACATAGTCTACAGGATATCCAACTTGCATCCCATTCAAACTCATATTCCAAATTGCAGCAACAGCATGTGGGCATGGAAATCCAGTCAGTTCCCACTTTCTGCAAGTACATGATTTATCGTTCATGTCCACCACATACTGATCTCCATACTGTCTAGCACACTGATACTTGTTTCCTCCATTCCAAGTTACACCATACTTGCCTGCAGCCTTTTTAATTCTTTCAAAAATGGTGGTTGCAGATGGAGTTAATGGACCCTGACTCTTTTCAGCTACTTTCTGAACTATAACAATCCTTTTCATTAAATATTCCATTATATACTCAAGACAAGTGACAATAGGTTGGTCCCTTGCATCAACCAGTTGTCTATTAAAGCTTTCACAAAGGTTATTCAACAAGATATCACACCTTGCCCTACCTATACCAACAATATCAACAACATATCACAATTTGGCCTACCTATATACACTTTAAATAAAATTCAACAACATTTCACACTTTGACATACCAGTAAAGTGAGATCTAGTCCAGTATTGGGGTGGAATTTCCTTCAACCATTCATAGCTATCACTGTCCAGTTGTCGCATCTCCTCCATTGCATTTTCAAAGTCAACCACTGTTGCAGCACTTGCACACTTCCAGAAACATTGCTTGGTGTTTGCTGCTTTGTAGATGGACCTCATGTTTTCATATATATGCCTAGCACAGAACCTGTGCTCAGCAGAAGGGAACAACCTTGCAATTGTTTGTAACAGACCCTACATAGATGACAAGATTAGTACATTAAAATGTATTAGTGTAATTGAGTAATTTGAGTTCAATTAAAAGTAATAATGTACCTTTTGCCTATCAGAAATAAATTTGAAGTTTGAGTTTGGTTCCAAATCCAAATCATCTCCTAAACACTCCAAAAACCAGCTCCAAGATTGTGCATTTTCTGTTTCCACTACTGCATATGCCAATGGATATATTCCATTGTTGGCATCAACAATCACAGCTGTCAAGATGTGCCCAGGTTGTGGTTTCTTCATGTGTGCCCCATCCAAACCCAAAATTTCTCTCATCCCTGCCTTAAACCCTGCCTTCAGTGCACCCAAACATACGTAGATCCTTTTGAAAATTCTTGTGTTAGCTCTTGGATCTGTACCTGGCTCAACATCCACCTTAACTGTTGTGTTTGGGTTGGTGGTTCTCAACTCCAGAATGTAGTCCCTCAACCTTCCATACTGTTGAATGGAATCTCCCTTCATAATACCTAATGTGTGACACCCCCAAATTTAATGATTTGCGGAAGCTTGATTTGGGTGTCACTAATCAATATACAAAGCACAAGATATAATGAACGACCACTATATGCGTCGTTTTAAACTTGTATTGATAAAGTAAATGTTTACATCAAAATATAGTTACATTAGCTCGATTCCTGAAATTTGAGAGATTACATAGCATAATTACTTTTACAAAATATAATAATGCAGTCCAATCTCTAGTTGTATGTATGCTGACTCGAGCTAATAATTCCTGCTTGTGCAGCCAAACTACTGCTGGGTACCTGTGATAAATACTAAAATGGGTCAGCGAAAACGCTGGTGAGCTCACAGGTTTGTATGTCAATGTATAGTTGTCAGAACCGCAAGATTTATATTGAATTTAAAATGCAATTAAGCAAAATAAAAGTTATACTGTCCATGAGCACATAGTCTGAGCTTAACTGATTTGTCAGGCCCAATTAAGGAAACCTAACTGATTTGCCTCCTACGAGTGCCTAATCAACACTCGTCTTCCCAAATGCTAATACATCCGTTTGACCGATTAGTGCGTGCTAACCCGGATGAGGATTGTCAATCCCATATGATATCATATACTAACATTCACGCTATAAAATACTAGAGACTATGCTTATGGAGGACTTTAAATTGATTAGCTTGAAACTCATGTAGTATTTGAAGTTTGTCACTTGCGTTCTACTTGTAAAACAAAATCGAGTAGTAATATCACACCCCTAGTTGTAAAGCAGTGAAAATGGGGCTATGAAACTCACCTGATTCCTGATGTGTTTAACTTAATAAACTTGAAGTAATTAGCAGTGTGTTGATGTCCAAAGACTTGAAACCTGAATGTGTTCACGACACTTGATTGTTATTAATTGTACTGGTATCTCGAAAGACTACCTTTGTAGTTGTTATACAACTATATATATATGTCCAAATTACTACGATTTGGTTGATTGAATTGTTACAAGTTACTACGACTTGTTTGATTGAATTGAGACAAGTTACAACGACTTGTTTGATTTTGAAGTATGTTTTGAAAACGCGTACGGCCCGTTGGTGACGGATTTGAAATAATAAACCTTAAGTATTATTATCTTGTAATTGGCGTTTTGCACTTGAAAATGTGTCCCAAAGTGTTTTATAAGTCGTATCGTATAAGGGTTTGAGGTTATATAGTTCCGACACTTAGTGAAATTGAGATTTGAAAACCTGCTGTTTTATGCGACATAACAATGCGACACAAAAAGGGTTATGCGACACAAGTGTTGTGTCGCATAGCAGTGCGACACAAAGTCCATACGACACAAGGGTTGTGTCGCATGGATGCGAAATGCTGATTCAACAGCGACATAGTGATTGTGTCGTATGGGGTATGCGACATAGTGGTTGTGTCGCAGAACTGGCGACACAAAATATCTGGTACGACATAAGGGAATTTATGCGACATAAAGGCTAAAATACGACACAACATGCGACACAATGCTTGTGTCGCATGGATGAACACCAGCCCAGAAATCCGGCTGTCACGACTTTTTCCGGCCAAAAATCCGTTTTAAACCCGTTTTTAAGCTATGAAATCATATTCTATACATTGTAATGGACATATATATGTTATCTAAACAACCGCAAGTGAAAAATACTAAGAATCGAGAGATTTCGGGATTTTGTCGGAAACTTACAATTTGCCGAAATGAAAATCCGGAAAGATAGCGTTGTAGATCGTCGCGAGGTGGTCGTGAATCTCTAAAAATATTTGTGATTCGGTCGCGTTTCGTGGTAGTATTTTGCGATTTGGTGAGTTTTGGTGGTTTGTTTGTTTAGAGGGGAAAGAAAAGAGAGAGGGAGGAATGGGAAATGAAATGAAGAAAATGAAAGGTGGAGGTGGGGTTTATCCCCACTTTCGCCCCGCGTCCCGTGTGGTGTTCGTTTGCTCCGTCGTTTAAACGTTAAATAATTATTTTGAACATTAATTGGTACATTTTAAATACAAATTATTACGCGATATTTTATTTAGTTATTTTACAAATAAGTTTATATTTGAGTTATAAATGTAAGTTGGTTTATTTAGTTTTGCGTGTTTTTAACATTTTAAATTGTGAAATTTCTGTTTGTACGATACCGATAAATACGAAGTATTATTATAATCATATTTTTGACATAACAACGTTATTTAATAAAATTTGTCACCAACGTCCATATTTATTGTATTGAAATTCATTCGATTTGAAATTCGTACGATTTAAACAAATCGCATAATTGTAGATATATATTCAACAATATATAATGATTGATACATTAAGTAGCCTAACACAGAACTAATTACATGTATTAAAACTTGATTAGGCACTAAATTCTAGTCCTAAATTGACGGTTGTCACATTCTCCCCCTGTTAGGAGAATTTCGTCCCGAAATTTATGTTGAAGTCGCGTTTGATGTTGAGTCAGTGAAGAGTTGAGGATACTTGAGTCGCATTTGGTCTTCCCGTTCCCAGGTAAATTCCGGACCGCGCCGCGAATTCCACCTAACCTTGACAATGGGAATACGACTTTGTTTAAGTTGTTTGACCTCACGGTCCATGATTTCAGCGGGTTCCTCAACAAAGTGAAGTTTTTCGTCAACTCGAATTTCATCGAGTGGAATGATAAGTGTCTCATCAGACAGACACTTCTTCAGATTTGAAACATGAAATGTGGGATGCACGCTGCTGAGTTCGGATGGCAGCTGCAATCGATATGCCACTGGACCAATCTTTTCGAGGATCTCGAATGGTCCAATGTATCTGGGATTTAACTTCCCTCGTTTGCCAAATCGGATTACGCCTTTCCAAGGCGATACTTTGAGTAGAACTCGATCCCCAACCTGGAACTCGAGTGGCTTGCGTCTCACATCAGCATAACTTTTCTGACGATCACGCGCGGCTTTGAGTTTGTTTTGAATTTCTACGATTCTCTCGGTCGTCTCGTGAATGATTTCTGGACCCGTGAGTTGGCTGTCTCCAACTTCGGTCCAACAGATAGGTGACCGGCACTTACGACCGTACAGTGCCTCGAAGGGTGCAGCTTTGATGCTGGTATGATAACTGTTGTTGTACGAGAACTCGCACAATGGTAGATGTTTTTCCCAGTTTACACCGAAGTCTACTACGCAGGCCCGTAGCATGTCTTCAAGTGTTTGAATGGTTCGTTCACTTTGACCGTCGGTTTGAGGATGGTATGCGGTACTCATATCCAGTCGAGTACCCAGGGATTTTTGAAGTGATTGCCAAAATTGTGAAGTGAAACGACTATCCCTATCGGAGATAATGGAGATTGGAACACCGTGTTTGGTCACGATTTCCTTCAGATAAATGTTGGTGAGGCGTTCCATTTTGTCGGATTCCTTGATTGCCAGGAAGTGAGCAGACTTTGTGAGACGATCCACGATCACCCAAATGGAATCGCAACCGTTCGCTGACTTTGGTAGTTTGGTTATGAAGTCCATAGCAATTTGTTCCCATTTCCATTCAGGAAGACTGGGTTGTTGAAGTAAACCAGAAGGTTTTCGATATTCGATTTTGACTTTGGAGCAAGTAAGGCACTTGCTGACATAGGTGGCGATTTCGGCTTTCATGTTCGGCCACCAGTAGAAGTCCTTGATACCGTGGTACATTTTATCGGCTCCCGGATGGATAGAATATTTTGACTTGTGAGCTTCATCCATCACCAAGTCTCGTAGGTTCCCAAATTTAGGCAACCAGATTCGGTTTGAAAAATACCTAATCCCGTTAGGTCTGATTTCAAGCTGTTTATCCATGCCCCGCAAGGCTTCATCTTTGACATGTTCGGGTTTTAAGGCTTCGAGTTGAGTAGTGAGAATTTGAATGTTTAAATTGTTGTGAATGGTCATACTGAGGGCTCGAACCCGAAGTGGTTTCACTCGCTCTTTTCGACTGAGGGCGTCAGCAACAACATTTGCTTTGCCTGGATGATATTTGAGTTCGCAGTCGTAATCGGTAAGCAACTCGACCCATCGACGTTGCCTCATGTTGAGATCCTTCTGATCGAATATGTGTTGAAGGCTTTTATGGTCGGTGAAAATTGTACATCTGGTACCGTAAAGGTAATGTCTCCAGATCTTGAGGGCAAAAACGACAGCTCCTAGCTCGAGGTCGTGGGTGGTGTAATTCTTTTCATGAATCTTGAGCTGTCGGGAAGCATAAGCTATGACTTTGTCTCGTTGCATGAGCACACAACCGAGACCTTGATGAGAAGCATCGCAGTATACCACGAAATCATCGGTGCCTTCGGGTAATGATAGGATAGGAGCACTGCAAAGCTTTTGTTTTAAGAGTTGGAATGCCGACTCTTGTTTCTCAGTCCAGTCAAACTTTTTGTCTTTCTGGGTTAGAGTCGTGAGTGGTATGGCTATCTTGGAGAAATTTTCAATGAATCTTCGATAGTACCCGGCAAGTCCCAAAAACTGCCGTACTTCGGTTGGAGTGGTTGGCGATTTCCAATCTTTGATAGCTTCGATTTTCGACGGGTCAACGTGAATCCCCTGACTGTCAATCACGTGACCAAGGAATTGAACGGTTTTGATCCAGAACTCACACTTAGAGAACTTGGCATAGAGCTCCTCGTGTTTAAGCAGTTCAAGGATGGTTTTGAGGTGTTGCGCGTGTTCTTCTTTGTTTCGTGAATATATAAGGATGTCGTCGATGAAGACAATGACAAATTTGTCAAGATAAGGCTTGCACACCCGATTCATAAGATCCATGAATACCGCCGGTGCGTTGGTTAGGCCGAATGGCATCACTTGGAATTCGTAATGCCCGTAACGGGTTCTGAAAGCGGTTTTTGGAATATCGGCATCGCGAACACGCAATTGATGATAACCGGATCGGAGATCAATCTTTGAATAACAACTCGACCCTTGCAGTTGGTCGAACAAATCATCGATTCGAGGAAGTGGATACCGGTTCTTGACAGTTAACTTGTTCAACTCTCGATAGTCGATACACATTCGAAAGGAACCATCTTTCTTCTTAACGAATAGGACCGGAGCTCCCCAAGGTGAAGAACTCGGCCTGATAAACCCTCGTTCCAGGAGTTCCTGTAACTGGGTGGACAACTCCTGAAGTTCGGATGGAGCTAAACGGTATGGTGCTCGGGCCACAGGCGCAGCACCGGGTACAAGATCGATTGAGAACTCAACCTGTCTTGGTGGTGGTAGACCAGGTAGTTCTTCAGGAAAGACTTCTGGAAAGTCTCGAACAATTGGAACATCCTCAAGTCGCTTCTCCTCCGACTTTTTCTCCATGATGTGCGCGAGGATTGCAGGATAACCCTTTCTCAGAAATTTTCGGGTTTTTAAACAAGATATGAGGTTGAGCCTCGTCCCTCCGGTCTCCCCCTGTATGACTAGGGTTCTACCGACAGTGAGAGGTATGCGAACAATTTTGTCATAGCAGATGATTTCGGCGCGATGTTTGGATAACCAGTCCATGCCTACGATGACATCGAAACTTCCTATCTCAATAGGCATAAGATCTATGGGGAAGGTTTCGTCGGCTAGATTTAAAGTGCAATTAGGTATCACACTATCGGTTTCTATCAGCTTGCCATTTGCTAGCTCTACGGTGTACTTAACGTTTAAAGCAACAGGTGTAATGTCAAGTAGAGGGCAAAATTCATCGGAAATAAAACTCCTATCGGCACCAGTATCAAACAGAATGGAAGCAGTTAAATTGTTGAGGAGGAACATACCCGTGACCACATTCGGGTCCAGACGGGCGTCCCCTGAGTTGATCACGAAAGCAGTACTTTTGGCGTTGTTGTTGTTGCGGGAGTTGTTGTTGTTGTTGCCCTTATTCTTCAACTTTGGGCAAGAATCCCTGAAGTGTCCTGTGTTTCCACATTCATAGCAGGACCTAGGTTGTCGGGTATTTCTGTCAGAGGGGTTGTTGTTGGATTTGGGGGATCGGCAATCCTTAGTCAAATGCCCTTGCCTCCTGCAGTTGTTGCAAGGAGTACCGCACTGACCAAAATGATGGTAGTTACACTTGGGACAATAAGGTCTGCCCCCGGTGTAGCTGTGGGTGGTTTCAGAGTTGGAGGTGTAGACTTGGATGGCGTTGTTTTTCTTGTTTGAGTTGTGGTGGTGTTCAGTGGATTTACGTTTGTTGGAGGATGAGGTGTTGGAGGTCTCACGGCTGACAACTAGGGCCATGAGTTCGTGGGCCAATCGAATGGCACTCTCAGTAGTGGTTGGTTTGGATGAGGCGACGTTTCCCTGGATGTTCTCAGGAAGTCCGCGGATGTATTTCTTGATGCCCTTACTTTCTGGTTCGACCAAACCCGGGCATAATAAGGCAAACTGCTGGAACTTGGTGGTATAATCAGCAACATCATTTCCCTGCACTTCCAGATGCCAGAATTCTTCCTCCAGCCTATGCAATTCTTCTTCAGGACAGTACTTCTCTGTCAGTTTCTTCTTCAGTTCGGCCCAAGGAAGTCGGTTTGCAACCTCAAGGCCTACAGAGTTTGCGTGGGTTTTCCACCACGTGGATGCACCTTCTTGAAAGGTGTAAACAGCGAATTTGACCTTGTTGTTCTCAGTGCAGTCGCAGAGACTGAAAACAGATTCCATGCGCTCAATCCAACGGATCAAACCAATGGCACCTTCCGTGCCCTTGAAGTATAGCGGTTTACAGCTAAGGAAGTCCTTATAGGAGCAGGGTTTGGGTGGTGGAGTATTGGTTGCGGTGTCCTCACTAGTGGGTGGTGTTCGGGTAGCCAAGGCTTCAGTCACACTGCGGGCAATTATTCCCGCGATCTCAGCTTCGCTAAGGGTAATTTGACGACGTGGAGGCATGATGCTGAGTAAGAAAGAACAAGGAAATAAAATAAGATACTAGTCCGAGTATGATGAACTAGTGGTGTGTTTGTCATTCCGAGACAAAACGTTTGAAAGAAAGAGGCCTATATTCATATAATATAATATAATATAGCCTAAAGTTGTAATGAGGTCTATTCATGTAAATATATGTATATCACATAATAACCTATTGAGTGTCTAGCACAGAAGTGTTTTTGAGTCCCGTTTCTCTCGAGGTCAGAGTCAACTAATGCATTCCTGTTCAACATAACTCTTTCAGATTTCACATCATCTTTCTTTAATTATACATAGTTGATCAGGCTATGTTAAATTAAAGTCGTATGATGTAATCCCTGAACTAGTCATAACTAATAAGGAATACTGCCTAACGGTCATAGTCTAGGCCCACTAAATGCAACCTAGTTCACTATAACCTTAGGCTCTGATACCAATCTGTGACACCCCCAAATTTAATGATTTGCGGAAGCTTGATTTGGGTGTCACTAATCAATATACAAAGCACAAGATATAATGAACGACCACTATATGCGTCGTTTTAAACTTGTATTGATAAAGTAAATGTTTACATCAAAATATAGTTACATTAGCTCGATTCCTGAAATTTGAGAGATTACATAGCATAATTACTTTTACAAAATATAATAATGCAGTCCAATCTCTAGTTGTATGTATGCTGACTCGAGCTAATAATTCCTGCTTGTGCAGCCAAACTACTGCTGGGTACCTGTGATAAATACTAAAATGGGTCAGCGAAAACGCTGGTGAGCTCACAGGTTTGTATGTCAATGTATAGTTGTCAGAACCGCAAGATTTATATTGAATTTAAAATGCAATTAAGCAAAATAAAAGTTATACTGTCCATGAGCACATAGTCTGAGCTTAACTGATTTGTCAGGCCCAATTAAGGAAACCTAACTGATTTGCCTCCTACGAGTGCCTAATCAACACTCGTCTTCCCAAATGCTAATACATCCGTTTGACCGATTAGTGCGTGCTAACCCGGATGAGGATTGTCAATCCCATATGATATCATATACTAACATTCACGCTATAAAATACTAGAGACTATGCTTATGGAGGACTTTAAATTGATTAGCTTGAAACTCATGTAGTATTTGAAGTTTGTCACTTGCGTTCTACTTGTAAAACAAAATCGAGTAGTAATATCACACCCCTAGTTGTAAAGCAGTGAAAATGGGGCTATGAAACTCACCTGATTCCTGATGTGTTTAACTTAATAAACTTGAAGTAATTAGCAGTGTGTTGATGTCCAAAGACTTGAAACCTGAATGTGTTCACGACACTTGATTGTTATTAATTGTACTGGTATCTCGAAAGACTACCTTTGTAGTTGTTATACAACTATATATATATGTCCAAATTACTACGATTTGGTTGATTGAATTGTTACAAGTTACTACGACTTGTTTGATTGAATTGAGACAAGTTACAACGACTTGTTTGATTTTGAAGTATGTTTTGAAAACGCGTACGGCCCGTTGGTGACGGATTTGAAATAATAAACCTTAAGTATTATTATCTTGTAATTGGCGTTTTGCACTTGAAAATGTGTCCCAAAGTGTTTTATAAGTTGTATCGTATAAGGGTTTGAGGTTATATAGTTCCGACACTTAGTGAAATTGAGATTTGAAAACCTGCTGTTTTATGCGACATAACAATGCGACACAAAAAGGGTTATGCGACACAAGTGTTGTGCCGCATAGCAGTGCGACACAAAGTCCATACGACACAAGGGTTGTGTCGCATGGATGCGAAATGCTGATTCAACAGCGACATAGTGATTGTGTCGTATGGGGTATGCGACATAGTGGTTGTGTCGCAGAACTGGCGACACAAAATATCTGGTACGACATAAGGGAATTTATGCGACATAAAGGCTAAAATACGACACAACATGCGACACAATGCTTGTGTCGCATGGATGAACACCAGCCCAGAAATCCGGCTGTCACGACTTTTTCCGGCCAAAAATCCGTTTTAAACCCGTTTTTAAGCTATGAAATCATATTCTATACATTGTAATGGACATATATATGTTATCTAAACAACCGCAAGTGAAAAATACTAAGAATCGAGAGATTTCGGGATTTTGTCGGAAACTTACAATTTGCCGAAATGAAAATCCGGAAAGATAGCGTTGTAGATCGTCGCGAGGTGGTCGTGAATCTCTAAAAATATTTGTGATTCGGTCGCGTTTCGTGGTAGTATTTTGCGATTTGGTGAGTTTTGGTGGTTTGTTTGTTTAGAGGGGAAAGAAAAGAGAGAGGGAGGAATGGGAAATGAAATGAAGAAAATGAAAGGTGGAGGTGGGGTTTATCCCCACTTTCGCCCCGCGTCCCGTGTGGTGTTCGTTTGCTCCGTCGTTTAAACGTTAAATAATTATTTTGAACATTAATTGGTACATTTTAAATACAAATTATTACGCGATATTTTATTTAGTTATTTTACAAATAAGTTTATATTTGAGTTATAAATGTAAGTTGGTTTATTTAGTTTTGCGTGTTTTTAACATTTTAAATTGTGAAATTTCTGTTTGTACGATACCGATAAATACGAAGTATTATTATAATCATATTTTTGACATAACAACGTTATTTAATAAAATTTGTCACCAACGTCCATATTTATTGTATTGAAATTCATTCGATTTGAAATTCGTACGATTTAAACAAATCGCATAATTGTAGATATATATTCAACAATATATAATGATTGATACATTAAGTAGCCTAACACAGAACTAATTACATGTATTAAAACTTGATTAGGCACTAAATTCTAGTCCTAAATTGACGGTTGTCACATAATGCTTTCTTCTTTGCCCTGTATGCAGTTTGTCTTTTTAACCCAAGCGCATAATCCAATTCTAATTTGTCTTTAAGAGCTTTCGAAGGAATTCCTGGATTTGAGGTTATGGTTTCTCCAATATGTTTAGAAATAAAGGTAGATGAGAACCATTTAAGCTCTCTTTGTTGGAGGCAGGTGTGGATGTCAATAAATGTCTTCACCTCCCAACTCTGGTTTGGACATCTGGCTATGTATAACACCCATGGACATGTGACTATAATTGGTTCATTTTGCTTTTTAGGTGTAATTACCTCACTGCCCTCACCTTCATTCTGCACACATTTTTTTTTCCCCTTTCCCTTCTTGGGAACATTTTTTGTTGTTTTGTCACTTTGCTCCCTCACTTCCTTTTGAAGATTCCTTTCCTGTTGGGGTCCACCATTTTGTTGACCATAACAAGGTGTACCACCTCTACACTTTACCCTTATTCTCTCTTTGTCGTTTTTATCAAAAAATAAGTACCTCCTTGTTTCCACAGCATGCATTTTCACTAGTTCTTTGATTTGTGGGGGACCATCCAATAGTTGACCAACATACCAATGAACTTTTGCTACTTCTTCATCCACATTTGATGGTTTTGAACACTTTCTTAACTCTCTCAATTTCCTTTTCCTTATCCGCCCCAATTCATCATCATCTGACCCTGAACCACTCTCAAAGTCACTAAAGTTAAGACCACCAATCTCTGGATTAATATCTGTATCAACTCCATCTGAGTTCACACTTTGCCTACCAATTGATTCAACCCCATGATCTACATGCCTGTGGAATTCTCTCATATCAACTTCCACATCAACAACCTTATTATACTCATCTTCTTCAAAGTCACTGTCATCCTCATCACTATTTTCAGCCCCACTGTCACTTGTGCTTTCAACAAGTGGTTCCTCATGCATATCTACAACTGGTTCTTCAATTGGTTCTTCATGCCTATCAACAAATGGTTCTTCACTTGCTTCAACATGCCTTCCATTTACTGGTTCTTCATTGGGTAGTCTAGTGTTCTCACCAAAAGCATTTGAGCCTAATATATCATCAAGGCCATCAAAAGGATTAAATGATGAATCACTACACACATTTGGCAAAATATCTCCTGGACCTTCACTAACAGATTTCTCCATTCCTGGTTTGTACACTTCTTCACCATCAAAGTTCTTATTACCACTACACTCCCCATCTTGGTCATTTCCATGCCATTCTAATTCCAATCTCTTAGCCTTAGTTTTCTTTGGTCTAGGCCTATCAATGGGTCTGTGCTCATTGGGATCTTCATCTAATAACTCAATAACAACCTTGCTTTTTTGTGGGGATCTCCAATAAGTTTTCACAGTTGTGATACCATGCTCAATATACACATCAATAATCCTATGTCTCAATGCATATGGTATCATATTCATCACATCCTGATCATTACCTAGTGCATTTAACCCATAATCTAAATCAACATCAGGTTGTCTATAATGGTAGTAGGCAATACATTTATCATCGTAACCCAAAACCTCAACCATACTATCTATCTCAAGAACAGAAAATTCATCACCATCTACCTGATCGAAGTAGGCTACAGTGCCACCAACATATTTCCTACCTGGATACTTACTAAAACAACCACCGTGATGCATCTTTATAGTAAAATAGGAGGGATTTCGCTCTGTCCAAAAAAGAAATAGCAAAAATATAATTACACATCACACACTACAACATTACATGCAAAATGTAATTTAAAATCGACACTTGCTTACCGTATCGAGCTCTCATCTCCGGGATGTCGATGTCGCCTCCGTCTTCCCGCTGTCTCCATCGCTCATACATTTCAATTATCAGTGGTTTTAATATGTTGTTTGTAAGTTAGGGTTTCAGTTCGTGTTAAAGGATTAAAGTAATGTGTTTGAGGTAAATGAGGGATGAAATTGGATAAAAGGGATGAAGGACAAAGGGGCAGGTGGGAAACAAGCGAAATGACAAAAATACCCTCCGTGTGCCAGCCACGTGACCTGATTTAACGTGGAAAACTAACGTCGTTGGACCCAAGGACGATTTGTGAGCGATGTGGTATAATATAAGGATGACTGGTGATATTTATTGAAATAAGGGACGATTTGTGATTTTTTGAACAAACACAGGGACGAAATGGGCAATTTTCTCTTTAATAAAAGCATCTTAGTTGATTTTGCCACAATAATTACGATCATTGTGATACGAGTCGTATTTAATTATCAGCCATGCATGTGCTATTAATTAATGTCATTTACTAAAAAGGACAAGAATATGGTTTTCGTTTGGATTAATTCTTTGACAAATTTTATGAGGATGATATTTAGACATTATTACTAAATCTATTCGTACACATTGGAGTGTGTCGTGACTCTTGTTATTAGAAAATACAAACCTTTATTAAAGTTTTACATCATTTTAATCAAATTTTGTTATATGAAGTATCCATTCACTTTATTTAACTTTCTACTAGAACCAATAACTCAATTCATGTCAAGGCTTTATGCAGATTTATTTGTGAAGATCCTAATTATTACTCCCCGCCGTCCTAGTCAAAATGTTCACCTATGAATGTCCATACAGTTTTAGAGTTCTCTACTAACTGCACTTTTCACCATTAAAATAACATATCTACCCATTAAAGTTTTTTTCGATTGGTTGTAAAATGGAAGTGGATACTTATTTGAGACAACCCAAAATAATAAAGTAGACACTTGTAATGAGATGGAGAAGTATACATATTATATCAAAATATAAATAGAAATAAAATCTTTTTTCACTATCTTTGGTTTTACAGCAAAGAACCCGGTCTAAATATGGAGCGAGTCAACGAAGTGAGCGACGACCGCTAGAAGAGGATGAGGCGGTGAATCGTCTTATGTGGCAAGGTCATGAAGCAAAGAGGTTACGGGGGGCCCAAAATGTCGTCAATGGGGCCCACATGGCCACATGTAGGTGGAGCCGGTCTCTTATAGTCCCTGAAATTCGTTGACTCGTGACGAGGGTTGATCTCTAATTTTCTCTCTTTATTTTTATTTATTTTCTTATCATATTGCTCTTTTACCCCCTACACTTTTTGCCTTTTGTAGTTTCTAATATGCATAAACCAATCATCAACCCATACCTCTTTTGTTGATGAGTATACAAATTTTATTATATAATAAAAATGGAGACAACTTTGTATGTGTTGACAAGATACAAAATCTAGCGAACATTATTTAGTTTTTAAACATGCGATATGAAGTTGCTAAAAGTGTTCTTATGTTAATTCTTGCGGGAAAAAAAGTACGAGAAATTGATAGATACTCAAAATTTAATTTTTTAGAGGTATGATTAAAAGTTTTAGCTTGTCATAGATATGTGAAGTATCCAAGCAATTCTATAAACAAAACAAATTTATACATATATATTATACGATAGCTATTTATCTTAAAATCTTACGTAAAAAAGTTTTAAATTATACAAGGTAATGCTTAATGGTTTTATTGGTTGAATTTTTTTTTCTCTTTAAACTCACTCAATTAATTTTTTACTGTCTACTAATCACATTTTTAAGTCCACATATAGCCCTTCATACGTATGCATACATATCATTTTTCATTTAGATAATCATAAACATTGGTTTCGTTATAAAGCATGTGACAATTTTTTTGAATATATCGTCACATGTGCAAAAAGTGTAAACGTTGTGACAAAGCATTTGAATAGGTCTTTGTACCATAGAAAACATGAAGGACACATGACTTTTGTTATCCTTTATAAAGGCCTATAACTTTCAACCATATACTTTAATAACTTTAGACCATCTAGAATGGTAGAATGAGAAGTTAGAGTCAAACTGTAAATAACAAAAACTTTAGGGTTTGAAATGAATATGTATAAAAGCATCCCGTCATCACGAGGAAGTGCCGGACCGGTTGGGGCGGTGAATTTTTCGGGAACGCGTCAATCTTTGACAAATCTCAGACGCAATCAATGTCATTTTCCCTAACTCTTTTGTGGGTCCCACGGGCCACGTGTCATCATCTTCTTCATTTATTTCCCTAAAAATCTTGATTTACTTTAATTTCACAACATTAAATTATACACAAAACATTAATTAGTAGATTAAATGCTTTATTACCACGAGAACGAGTCCTCTGTAAATTTGAAGTGATATACTACTAGTAGTTAACTTTGTATAAACCTTTAAATATCATTATTGTTCTGATTTATACAAATTTGTAGTTATATCGACTAAAATGCTAAACGCAAAATGATCTAGATATTCAATTTATTCCAATTTTATTATGCATTGCAAATTTGTACGCAATTTATAAAAGTACAATAACTATACTTCGATCTAAACACTTTCTAATTTGTTAAATTGAAAGTGGATAATTATTTTGTATATTTCAAAAGGAAAACACGAACAATAAAATTGGCATGTAATAGTATTAGAATTTTGAAATTAAATGAGCTTTATATAAGTTTTATTTTAACAAAAAATCACACGAACTTAGATTATATATTTATTTCTTTTAATAATAAACATTCAAACCATGAAAACAACATAAAGATGTCTCTTAATCTATTATTTATTTCAACACTCAACAAGTTTAATAATCCTTTTGCTTGTTCATATATATATATATATATATATAATATATATATATATATATATATATATATATATATATATATATATATATATATATATATATATATATATATATATATATAATATGATTTAAAGTTAAATTAAATAATACCACAACAATTTTCCGCTCTTATTGGCCATCTCGTTGAATAAATCGATTACATCCAACTTGTGTGGTCAATTTTAATCTTTTTGCCCTTTTCTTTCTCCATTATTTCCTTACATTTTCAATATTATCATTTAGTTTATTAATCTTTCTTGGTCTTATGCTGACTTAATTACTTAATCATAACAAACTTTCCAAATTATAGAATAAAACAAAATCAAATCCCATTAGTTTCTCATGAAACCAAAATCCCCAAAAATAAAATACATACAAAAAAAAAAAAAAACAAAAAAAAAAAAACACCTATTCGTTTATTTTCTTTCTAATCAATGTAAAATATCTACTAAAAATGTATCTATTGGGTTTAAAAAGGGAAGAAAGGGTGGACACTACGACTCAGATTCACTGAATCATAAACGTATAACACATCACGACAATGCGAAATTTTAACCTTATGATTTTAATGGCATTGTCATTCTCTACCCCTCTCAACCAGACACATTTTCTTTTTCCGTAAACAAATAAAGTCTTACCAAGTGTTTACTAAAAATATAGAAAAGATAAACTTAAAACGAATATTATATATTTATATATTTTGTGTTTATAGTTTTTAGTCTTATTACTATGAAGTCTTGAGTCTCGACGCTCCTTTAAAATTGCCGAGTCCACTGGCCCCTTTCAAAGACTTGAATTTCTCTTTCATTCATAAATGGGCAGTGGACTCTCGTTTGATTCAGATCCCATCATTTTATTATTTCCATTTTCATACACTCAACTCTTTTTCCGACAACCATAACCACCACCACCCACCCCCGCCGCCGCCTTATTCATGGAGACCACCACCACCACCTCCAACTCACCACCACCTACCACCATACAATTCCCGCTCAACCTCAACAATCATCATCATAATCATCATCAAATCAATGAAATGGAATTCTTCCCCAATAAAAAACACGAAGATGAAATTCGTTGCTCTACGTTACCTCCTTCTACCTCCGATCCAACCGCTCCTGTTACTGATTTAGATTTTAATATCAACGTACGTAATTCAATTCAATTCAATTCGATTATTATCTTCTCACATAATTTGTTATCTATGCGCGTTTAGTTACAGAAAACTAGAAAATTCGTACTAGTAATTATTTGGAATTATTGTTTAAACTTTTTTTTTTCCTCCATTGTTTTGGTTTATGTAGACTGGTTTACGTCTTGTAACCGGAAACACGAGTAGTGATCAGTCGGTAGTCGATGACGGAATCTCCCCGAATTCGGAAGATAAACGAGCTAAAAACGAGGTGATCAGAAACTCTAACCTAATTTTCATATTACGATATACTAGTAGTTTTTAAAAAGTGTCATCTGTTATTAAAAGTGTAATTTATTTCTAGTTAGCAGTGGTTCAAGCAGAACTAGAGAGAATGAACATGGAGAATAGAAAATTAAGAGAAGCGTTGAATCAAGTAACAGTGAATTACCACACGTTGCAAACACATCTAGCAACGATTATGCAACAAAAACAACGAGAAGCGGAAAAAGAAGAAGAAGATCGTAAAAGTACTTTAAATGACGCTGGAGGTGGACTTGCAATGGTACCGAGACCGTTTATGGATCTAGTTTTAGCATCTGATCATCCGAATGCAATCGAAAATGATGAAAACTCAAACTCGCAATCATCGTCAGAAGGAAGGAGTAACAATGAACATACTAATAATAGTAATACAATTGATCAACGTGAGGAGAGTAATGAACAAGTGATTACTAGAGGCGGTTCGAATAAGATTCCGAGATTAAATTCTTCAAAAAATAATAATAATATTGATCAAGCTACTGAAGCGACTATTCGAAAAGCTAGGGTTTCTGTTCGAGCTCGGTCTGAAGCTCCAATGGTAATATAATTAAGTAACTAAACTGCCAATCATGGCCGTTAAGCTTGATTAATCTTGTGATTTGGAACTAATTCCGTTACGTGTTTAGATTGCTGATGGATGTCAATGGAGAAAATACGGACAGAAAATGGCGAAAGGAAACCCGTGTCCTCGAGCATATTACCGGTGCACCATGGCTGCCGGTTGTCCGGTTAGAAAACAAGTAAGATTAATTTTCAAGATCACTAATTAATACAATTACTAATCATATTTTAATATTTTAATTAAGTGACTAAGATTTTTTGTAGCTTTGGTAAACAATCATGTTATGATTCTAGTTTGGCTTCTAGCCTCAATAGCCATCCCTTTTATATTGCACACCACGAAATTTATCGATAAATACATTAGAATTGTGCATTAAGCAGTTACTCCGTATAATATACAAGAAGATATTACTAATATATATAATTGTAGTCTTTTGTCGGTAAGTGAAATCTGTTGACTAAAATAATTGAAATTATGGTGTAGGTGCAAAGATGTGCAGAAGATAGAACAATTTTGATCACAACGTATGAAGGCAATCACAACCACCCCTTACCACCGGCCGCCATGGCGATGGCATCCACGACCTCTTCAGCTGCAAGAATGCTTCTCTCGGGCTCAATGCCGAGCTCGGACGGAATCATGAACTCCAATTATTTAGCTAGAACATTTCTTTCTTGCTCTTCAAGTATGGCAACAATTTCGGCTTCCGCCCCATTCCCTACAGTCTCATTAGACCTGACCCAAACTCCAAACCCATTACAACGGGCCGGGCCGGGCCAGTTTCAGGTACCTTATTCCAACCTCCAAAACCAAAACTTCACTGGTCAAAACGCTACCCTACTACCCCATATCTTCGGGCAGGCGTTGTACAACCAGTCAAAATTTTCGGGGCTGCAAATGTCACAAGATGTCGAAGGTGGTTCTAGCTCGCAACTCGGTCTTCCATCGTTGCATCATGGCGCGTCACCGGCGGCATTGGCAGATACTGTAACAGCTCTCACCGCGGATCCAAATTTCTCAGCTGCTTTAGCGGCCGCTATTTCGTCTGTTTTTAGTAACAACGGTGGCAATGCTAACAATGGAAACATCATCAACAACAATGGCAGTGCAACTACTAGCAATAATAATAATAGTCATGGGGATAATAAAGTCAACAACTCAAGTTTTCAAGGCAATTAATTAACCATAACTAAGAGGGTTTAGTTTTTTTTATAAAAATATATATATTTGGTTATTTATTTAAACTTGTTTTTTGTAGGATGAGTGGGGTTAAGGTAGATTTTTTCATTCTTTACGGTTTGAATAAGTCAGGGAGACTTTAAATTTTCTTCATCTTTATACAAATAATAATAATAATAATTATGAAATAGATATACAAGAATAGAAGTTTACTTGTAATGTCTTAGTTTTACACATGATATACAAATTGCTACTCACAGGCTTAGCCTACGGATTTTAAGTTGATGTGCTCATCACATACCACTAGACAAAAAAAAAAAATTCGCGGCTAATAATTTCCTTACTTCATATTTTACATGCCATTCTAATATTTATGAACTACTTTTTAATAATATAAAAAATGGCATCATCATTAACTATTAATTTCCATATTCAACCTATTCTATTCATAATTTAAAAACAAAATAATATTGAATATTGAAATTCTACTCTCTTCAAGTATATATCTTCATTTTATTCGCGTTGGATAAAGTTTATATTTTATAATACTACTAATACTTAAAAACAAAAATGTAGAGGCCCGCTTGAGCATACTTGATTATGGGCCAATATTGAAAGCAATATACTCGATTAGTATTTGATAATGGGCCAGGTATTAATAGTATTTTATAATGGGGCAATACTGTGATGTGTTAGTAGTATATGATAATGGGCCAATACTGGAACTGGCCCAGACCATATTTACATTTACATTATTCATTAGATGCTGTTCAAATTATACATTCAGTGCAGATTTCATTATCATTATCATTTTATTTATCATCATAATAATAATAGAGTAATGTTGCCATTAGAGGAAATAACGTGTGGTTGTACGTAATATTTGGTCTTTGCGTGCAGCAATTCAACAAAGCCAAGACAAGAAGCTGATCATATGTCTTGTACAATTGTTAGATAAATAGACATGTTTATAAAGGAAATGATTTGTGCTTGTACGTAATTACCTAATCAACAACATGATGTTGACCTACCGTTTGTTCAATTTGATCGATCTTATACATATTCGTTAATTCTTTTATCTTAACGTTACCACTCATACGTAATCGATAACGAACCATCATGCCTTTTTAAGCCTAACTCAATCTATATTTGTTGAGGCAATTCTTTGCTTATGTTCAATATCAAGTAATGTACATCTAATTTATCCATCCATAAATTATAAAATAGATAGATTCTAACAAATAAGAACATCAATAGACATAATATACAATTATCAACTTATTATTCCTTATAATGTAAATAATCTTTCAAATATGTACGTATTTATTTGTACTCCACGGTCAATTAATAAGGGTCGATTTCATATATATATCTACAATCTACAGTACTTATAAAGCATGTCCAACTATTGAATCTTAAAATTCTTAAATTATTTAAAATGACAAATTTGCCCTTCTTACATATCTACATATTTCCTTAATAATATACAGAATCTTTTGATTTTAAACCGTTAGTGGAGATAATCGGGTGGGCCCAGTAGGTCCGTCAGTGATTCCACAACTACCTTTCAAAAAAAAAAAAAAAAAAAAACTTTCAAATTTAACTTATGTAATCTTTATTTTAAATTAATTTACCATTTTCATTATTATTACTCTCACTATCGTATTTTTAATTCCCAACTCTATATACGAGTAAACTATTGTTATTCAGTCATCTTAGTGGATAGTCATTGAAGAATAGACATAATATACAATTATCGTATTCCGCTGCATAGCGCGGGTATTACGCTAGTCGAATTTAAACACCATAATATTGTATTTATCCACTTAAAACTTGAAAATATCATATGGGTCAAATGAGAATATGATGGTTTGAAAATTGTTCCTATAGATTTTTATAATCAAATGGGTAAATATCAAAGCTTTATTAGTGTTTAGATGAATAAATAAGATATTATGGTGGTTAAATCTGATACACATGAAATTAACCTAATTAATAACACCATTAATTAATAAAGATTAAAACGCACCAAACATTACATAAGCACGTAACTTAAAACTGTATTAAAATCACAAACAATGAGGGGAGTAACTGGAAAACACAAAAATATAAAGGGTGCGAAATGACAACATAGTTAACCTGAAGGGGGCCTATGTAGAAACATATAAATAAATAACATAGTGAAAAAACATAGACAACTCAACTGCATACATAAGTGTAGGATTGTAGGAAGAAACTGCCTACCTGACTTGTGTACTACTTGTAACGCATTTGCATTTGCTCTAAATTCACGCTTCCCACATTCTCTCTGTATCACGCCTTCTTCATTTGCTCTAAATTCATTGCTGCTTTTGATGTAAGTTTCATTGTTTATACATGTATGTATATACTTTCCGATTAATTGCTCATATATTGCTTAATTGTTGATTTTACTAATTGCTGCTGATCATTTACGAGCATTTGTGTTTGGTTTCGTTAGGTTCGAATGTATATGATTTGAAAATTTAGTTGCTAAATTCATTCCGAGTGCTAATTCAGAAATGATGTTTGTTATGTTGAGTCATGGAAACATGGGATGGAGTCTTGTTGCTAGGCTTTCTTTTTTAATTTTTTTGATGGTGATGCATTTGTGATATCTTAGAACTTTTGATAGTGGTTGATGATTGTCTCTAAATGTAATATGTAACTTGTTGCGGATTGTAGAGAAAAAATAGTAAATCATGGTACGTTACCAAATAGTGTATACGAAACAACTAGAACTCTAATAGAGATTATTATGGATATGAAAATTGAATCTCCATAATTATGGCAAAGTTGATGAAAATGTCATTGTGGCCTTTAAACTATTTTTAGTTCATATATATCTAAGATCAATCACATTTCTATACTGTGAATTACATTTTTTTTTCTTTTTCTTTTTGTTCAATTATAATTAAAATTTTGAAATATTTTGATCTACTCCATATTTTTTGCTTCCGTATGTAATTGATAGCTGTGAAGGTATTGACTCAATATGCAATTCTTGATGTTGTCTAATGTTGATAAGCAGTATTCTAAGAGGAAGCTTCAATTGTAGATATGGGTACCTATATCAAAGCGAGCTTGCTCTTGTTCATGTTGTTTCTTCTGTCACCTACTTCATATTCGGATCCGAATGGTGGATTGGTTAGAGTTGGACTTAAAAAGATGAAAGTCAGCCAGTTAAACCGACTTGGTGGACATTTTAGAAGAAATTCTGGTGTTCGTAAGTATTTAAGGGATTCAGGTGGTGACAGTATTCCTCTAGACAACTACATGGATGCTCAGTATTATGGTGAGATTGGTATTGGCACTCCGCCTCAAAAATTCACTGTGATTTTTGACACCGGAAGTTCTAATCTGTGGGTTCCTTCATCAAAGTGCTACCTCTCAGTGAGTATCTTTTCAGTTTGTTTTAAATTCATAATAGTACCACATCTCTGTACATCACTCTCTTCTTGTTTCAATTAATTTCAGGTAGCTTGCCTTGTTCATCAAAAGTATAAGTCTAGTCAATCAAGTTCCTATAAGAAAAATGGTATGGTGTCTTCTTCTGGTTCTCACTTTGTTATTTAGGAACTTATAGTTTTATGAGCTCTTTTCCAGTGTGTTATTTTATAATTTATACTTGTTGATATCTTTTGCGTTCATTTAGGGAAATCTGCTGCGATTCAGTATGGAAGTGGCTCAATCTCAGGGTTTTTTAGCCAAGATTCTATCGAACTTGGTGATCTTGTTGTTAAAGAGCAGGTTAAGATTAAGAAATTATGAAATATGGATATAATTTCAATATTTTAATCAAGTCTCTTCATCTTGAAATTTTACTATTGCCAGGATTTTATAGAGGCTACCAAAGAGCCTGGCGTCACTTTCGTAGCAGCCAAATTTGATGGTATTCTTGGCCTTGGGTTTAAAGAGATCTCTGTAGGAGATGCTGTTCCTGTTTGGTAATTTTCTCAATGAACTTAAATTCTTCTGTTTAATGTTTCGTGATTGACCATTTATTTTGTATTTTTCATATCATGTTAGGTATAACATGGTGAAGCAAGGTCTAGTTCATGAACCTGTTTTTTCGTTCTGGCTTAATCGCAAAGCTGATGAACCTGAAGGGGGTGAACTTGTTTTCGGTGGGGTTGATCCTAAGCATTTCAAGGGTGAACACACATATGTCCCAGTGACTCAAAAAGGCTATTGGCAGGTTAGATTTCTTCTCTTAATATTTTCACTAATAGATATAGGCACCATTTACTCCAATGAGATCATTCTTCATTCCTTCATAAACCCTAATATAATTTAGTCGTTTTCTTGGTATAGTTTGACATGGGAGATGTCCTTATCAATGATAACACGACTGGTAATTTGCTTAAATCATCGTGCATATATACATTATTAAGTTTCTGAATTTTATAGGGTCTCTGAAATCATCATGTATATTTCAGAATTTTGCTCCAAAGGGTGTGCAGCAATTGCAGATTCTGGAACCTCTTTGATAGCTGGTCCAACGGTATGCATACCATTTTGTGCAGTTATAGGTTCCTACACAAGTAAACTGGACGAAAAAAATTCAATTATGCAGTACTGTTTGTATGTCTCAAGTCAATTTACGCAATACAGTTCCCTTTTAGCTAAAAAATTCTATCAAATAACTTCAACTTTTTCACTTATCTTATCATTCTTTTAACTGGATCCTATTATCACGTGTTGTTCCACGGTTCAAATATACATTCTACTAGTATGTAATTTCAGATTACTTGATTAGCCTCTTCATCTTTTGATGTTTATATGTTTGTTCATCTTCTTATTCTGCTACAAGAGACTAACACCCCTTGACTATATCTAACTCTTTCAGAAAGTTATTACTGAAATCAATAAAGCCATTGGCGCTGCGGGGGTTATGAGCAAACAGTGCAAGACATTTGTCGATGAATATGGAAAGACCATAATTGATATGTTGTTATCTGAGGTACCTGCACTTCGTCCTCTTTCTTCTCTTCTTTCTGGATGTTATTGATTTATTGTTTTCCTTTTTCTAGTAGATATATTTTTTTATGATCCTTGGTATTGTGATGCACATGTTCATTATGGAATTTAATTATTTTGCAAACTTAATGCACTATTCTATCTGATGTTCCTGTAGACGCGACCTGAAAAAATCTGCTCTGAAATGAAGTTATGCTCTTTTGATGGCTCTCATGATACTAGGTCAATTTCATGCTTTTATGCTTTGGGTACTTTAGTTTATCGTTCTATCTTGTTGGTGGTCATAATCATTTTATAAATAAACAATCAGAATAGAACACATTTACAAGCTAAGGTTTATGTTTTGACAGCATGATAATTGAGAGTGTCGTTGACAAGAATAATGGAAAGTCAACTAGTGTACGTGATGAGATGTGTAACCTCTGTGAAATGGCAGTTCTTTGGATGGAAAACCAGATCAGGCGAAATGAAAGTGAAGAACAAATAATTAGCTATGTTGATCAGGTGAACTGACTTCCCCATTAGAAAAAGAAAAAATGAGTGCGTCGATTTGGATTATGATATATATCTAATGGGTTGAACATTATATCACAGTTCAAATGATATAAATCTTGTATTCATATGCGACTCAATATTTTTTTAAAAAAAAACTGCCCAAAATGTTTTTCGGGTCAAGCTAGTCTGATATGACCACTTTTAACGTGTTACTCAACATATTTGGCCTGCTTATTTTGTCACATTTTATCAAAAGAAACGAAATAGATTGATGATTGATGATTATTCATAGACTATTAGATTTAAGCAATTGTATTCTATTATCTAGTTGTGTGAGCGGTTGCCAAGTCCAATGGGAGAATCTGGAGTTGACTGCAACAGTCTTTCCTCCATGCCCAATATTGCGTTTACTATTGGTGATAAAGAATATATTCTCACCCCTGAAGATGTAAGTTTATAAATCAATTCATATGTTTTCCATTCGTGGTGTTAATAATTTGTTTTTTCATCAGAACGTGTTTATTGTTAATCTGATTATGTGTATAATTTTCTTTGTTAAACTCCCATGATCGATCAGTATATCCTTAAAGTTGGTGAGGGAGAAGAAGCACAATGCATCAGTGGATTTACTGCTCTTGATGTGCCACCTCCTCGTGGACCTCTATGGTAAGATCACATAATATTGAGGCCAATCATTCGTTTAAGAGGTGGGAAATTTGATTAATTAAAATTTGGTTTATATGGGTTATATAAAAAAAACCTAATGGGTAAACGTCAAAAACTTAGCTAAAACAGAACCGGGTTCAAATGGAATAAACGTGTTGAGAATGACCCGAATTATATTAGATGTTTAGAACCTCCTAAATCATTTTTATTGAACATTACATTGGTATCTCAATTAGTTTTCGAATCATTTTCATTAGATTAGTTAATTGTAAATTTAAGGAAAGAAAAACAAGGAACAAAGAATGTTGGCACTTGGCAACCTAAACCGTTTGTTTCCAAATTCAAAATTACCCATGATGACACAAAATCGTTTCAACCCGATACCCTACCCGGCCATTTTGCCTCCTCTTCTTTGTTATCACTTTTCCCGAAACCTGACGAAGCACATGTAGTTTAGCTTTGCTTTTTAATGGTTTTGGCGGGTTTGTTTAGCAGCTGAAATTCTATGGGAATTTTGATGCAGGATCCTGGGAGATGTTTTCATGGGTAAATACCATACAGTGTTTGACTATGGTAATTCTCAAGTCGGGTTTGCAGAAGCAGCTTGAGACCTTTCTCACTTTCGTCAATACGTATTAATCTGTAAATGTTACAATAAATATATTATTACTCATATATAACTGTGAAGTTTGCTGATTTATATATAAACGTGACTTATGTTCTTGACGTAACCCACATTCTCTGTTATTTTCCGTCACACTTTGAGATTATACGTGCATTAGAAGCTTCAGTTGTGAAAATGTGTCATATTGGATCGTTCATCACTTTCTAGCAATCGACCCACTTTCATATCCCATTAAAATCTGAATATGTAATGAACTAACAGGGATACCTTAATGAGTAGTCAACTTTGTTATTTCTTTTACATTTTTCTTAGCCTGTTAACAATTTGTTCATCCAAGAAGGAGACATTTACGGCAGTGACGTAGCTAGGGATGTGCTTTTGGAGGGGCCAAATTTCTTTCACGATTTATTCAACATTGCATAGTTTCAACTAAGTGTTATTGTTAAGAACTTACAAATTGCACTTATCAGTTTAGTGCTTAATTTGATAAGCAAGCTAACACTTACTTTTATTCAGACATGAAAACTGTGTAGTAGTACATTTAAAATAATACAATCATCTGAGAGCACTTTTAAGAATAATAATAAAAATAACAAAAGAAAACAATCCTAAATACCCTCTGAGAAGTTGCATAAACTATAACAAAAAATAATAACTTTGTAACAAGGTAAATTATAAAATCATATGGGCCATGTGTAATAGTTTGATTAATTGGTTGGGAGTTGGGACTATTTTTATATTTTCTTGATGGGCTTAAGTTTATACATATAACTTGTTTATAGACATAGACAAACTGTATATGGCATATACTGAGGTGGGCCATGGCCCACTGTCACCCCCACATGGCTCCGTCGAATCGTCGATTAAGTACCAAATAATTAAGGGCTAATGATAAATGCAACAAGTGTTTTTATTCATACACCAATTTATATGCATATTAATGTAGTAATGTACAACACTGTTATGCATATATATGTTGTATGTATCAAAAAATGTGTTGTATATATCAACACCCAATAATTAAACACTGAATACAAATAAAAAGTAGAAATGGATATATGTATATATACATAAAAAATATATATATAATGATGGTACAAAACTACAAATACTACTGTCAAGTATAGTAACTTTAAAAATTGATTAAACCGAAAGATAGCTCATATAAATATCTAAAAAGGAGGTCAAATTAACAAACCTCCAAAAAACTGAATATACACAAACACTAAAATACTAGGATAAATCTTAATCTGATAGTGCCATGACCAAAAGCCCCAAAATTTAAGTCTATCTGGTATGGGTTATTTTTCAAAGTTCATGCAAAAAGACTAAGCCAAATCATAGAATAATATGAGGAAAACAATTATTTAAGTTGAGACCAGTTGACTGCTTGAACAAAAAGAAAGTCAACTCGAATCTCCATTGCACTTTCACCCAATGTTTTGAAAACCGGTTAGACCGGTCCGGTCGGACCGGGATTTTAGGGATTTCCGGCCACTTGAAAACCGGTTTTGGACTTAGTTTGACCAGTCAACGAACCGATGATTTTTCCGGTTTTGTCCGGTTAAATCGGGAACTGGACCGGTTTTTCGATTTTTTTAATCGCGTTTTGACCGGTTTTGGGCCGACGGTCCGACCGCTTGAACCGGAACCAGACCCCTCACCGGTCCGAGTCAAAAAACGTTTTCAAAACATTGCTTTCACCATAATCTACAAAATATCACCCTTTAAATTTAAATATGGGATAATACTTGACTACATTTGGCACGTACTATTCAACGTAATTTCTTAAATAAAAGTTATAATTTTGGTCCTCAAAATTTAGTACTTCCTCCGTCTAATATTTATAGTCCACATTTTCTTTTTCTTTTTTTCACATCCCAAATTAATTGTCCTTTTCTAAAAGTAAAAGGATATAAGTAACTAAATTTCCTATATTACGCCTAGTTTATTTGTAGGTCATAAAAATGTGGATAAAAAGTAACGATAAAACAGTCATAGGATGGAAAATTACAGTGTAGTAATTATGTTTCCTTAAACCGAGTGTTTTTTGTTTGTGGACCGTAAATTTGAGACAGGGTGAGTAAATGTTTACAACATTGATCACTCGTTTTACCTTTGGTGCACTCAAAATCCATGCAATTTTACGCCACGGATTATATGCCATAGAACTTTGACCAAGAACAATAATTACTTGTGAATAGTTTGTAAACTTGATTCCTACTAATTTTCTAATAGTCATCATCTCAAATTCATACAAAATCTCGTAGTTAATCTAATCCGACAACTCACCAGTCCAAAAAAATAAATAATCCGAACCATGATACTCATCAAAATTCTTTTATTTCAATTAGCCTATAAAAACCGTACAAGTATGCAACACGTTTTTACGTACACAAAATATACCCATGGATAAGACTGAGTAGGAATGTTAGGATCCGAAACGCTACATAAATATTGCATTCACACCAACACCACAAACTCATAATTACATAATAATCATGACAGGTGGCCAAATAGGCCACGTTTAAATTACTAGAATGAATATTAAAGAAACGTGGTTGTAAATGGACCCATATCACTCACCCAAAACTACCAACACTACGTGTCGTATTTCTACATCATATCATATATATTATATAATATTTCCTTTTTGCTCCATTTCCATTTCTTGAACACATGTCATTATGACATACGAATATACCATTTCATAATATTATGACATTGTTATATTTTAAACCCAATAGTTAGTAGCCTAAGTATAATCTTTATTTTATTGATGATTAAGTACTCTGGCTGGTTATGACTTTTATATATAATTATTAATTATAGTTTAGGTAACAATGAAATGAATGTCATTGAGTCAAAGAAGTTGTCGTAGAACAACTTGAAATATATATTTATCTTTTACAGCCACTCAGACGTCTTATCTTTTCAAAATGCTAACTGCATTTGGTTAACCACTTTGAACCAATAAACGGAAGTGAATTTTCTTCTGTTCGTGTCACCCAATAACTTCAAAGGTAGAAATTTTTAAAGGTTTTATGCGGTTCCAATAAATGATCAATCGAGTTTCGTTTCAAAGTTTACTTTGGTAATATTTTCAACATATATACAAATTAATTGAGTTAATCACCCACTATTATGTATAGTTATACCATTATTAACTTTATTCATCATTTATCACAAAAGTATCAACTATATTATAGTTTTGAATTGCAAATTATTAAACTTTTATCAACAACTTACGAAACGTGTCAATTAGTTTTGATTAATATTCAAGTTTTTTGATTTTGTTTTAATGTTTTTATTATTTATATATGAAAACATAAACCGAATAATAATTCGGTTCGGTTCGGTTTCAATTTTTCAAAACCGAAAACCGATCGGTTTTATCTATTAGGTTCGGTTTAAACCGATTGAACACCCCTAGTTATTATTATTTTGTCATAATTGTGCTATCTTATTGATAAGAATATAATTAAATTTTATTAAAATTAACATATACGGAGTAGCTACGTATGTGAAGTGTGGATGATTGTTAACCAAGTGTGTTAGCATGGTTGATTTGACTTTTGCTTGTGTTAAAAGTTACTAATTTGTACTTGGTAGACCCTCTTATTTTAGCTACTCAACCAATCAATGTTTGCATTTCGATACTCTCATTATTTCACACCCTAGCTAATTCAAACCCCACCAACTATATATGTTTACTATAGGTTTTATTAAATGAGGTTTTTAATTATTAAATATTATATTAAATGTCGCTTTATAAATTGTTTGTTTATAAAATGTCGTGTCTACATTCTTGATCGTTTATTTGAAATTTTCCATACAAAAATTGTTGCTTAAATAGTTCAATTCTAACAACAACATTACATTAATTAATTATATAGTTAAAATCAAATATATATTATAATCAAAATAAGAAATATGAGTACCTTTACTAAAGTTGGGTGACTAAATACGTTAAAAAATGTTTTACATGTGATATACGCCCATCAACTTCACTATATACATTTACTTGTGTTCAATTAAAAAATTTTAGCTTGTTAAAGTTTATTGCATACATGTACGGATAATTTTTGATATTGTAAGAGAATTTTGAATTGAATCGTACCAGCCTCTACCGGGGGGTTATTACTCATTTTTGTACTTGCTGTTTTATTTTCCAGTTATTTCTTCAATTAAGAAAATGAGAGATCGAGAACTAAAATAACAAATCAATTTTATATACATAAAGAAATCTAAAAGATGTATGATTACTTCATCATTAAAAAGATACAATTTAAAGTGCTGTTTTGCTTAAAATTGAATTGAGGATCTTTGGAGTGAAAGGACACGTGCGTGGAGTGTGACTAAAGATACAACAACCAAATAAGAAACTAAATAAATAATAAATAAATTAATAAATAAATGAAAAGAAAAATTATCTTAAGGGACACGCATATATATTTTCTTTTCTCTACAAAACATGCTTTACGTCCCTCCAACTAATCCAACTAACTTCACGGCCAAGTCCTTCAAACTTTATATATTGTTTGGTTATTACAAAGATTACCGGCCATATATATGCTTTTTTAACAAAATTAAATGACTTTATGACTAGAATTTACAAAATTTTTTACGAATTCTTTGTAATTAGTAGCTATTATTCGATTTTTGTATCCTTAATCTTGGTTCTTAAACTTTTTTTATATTCATTTTGGCAATATTAAATCTAAGCTAATAATCAACTAATAGTTGATCGTTACACCTCGAATTTGATACAAGTATTGTACATTGATTGAATATCTCAAATACCAGTCGAGCGAAAACAATGTGACAAAATGAGTTTTAAAAATGACAACTAAAAAAATCATCAAATAACTAAAAAATCCGCATATATATATATTTCGAAGAATGGATAATATTATTATCTTTTGAGTGTAGAATGAAAAATTTGGATTATTTTCTAACCTTGTAACAATTAGGGGACCGTTATTATGTATAAATAATCTTGATTTAGAAGTTATAACCACCAATCTACTAATTAACCAATCATTCACCCAACACTTCATTTACAAGTTACAAAAACTAACCTTTTCTAGAAGATGTTGAGAGATGCAATAAAACTATCACGCCACAACGTACACATATTAAATTATAGTATAAATATAAATACCCGTTAAAATTAAAAAAAAAATAAAAAAATAATAGAAAAATTAGCATACCTTAACATTCACATGAGTGTTAAATAAAAGGTCGTGATTGGCGTGTTGTTTTAATTAAGTCCATGTGCATCGTGCTAATTATAGAGTTACTCTAACTAACAATAACCTCGTTAGTGGGTGATTTATTTTAAAGGAGGTTTAATTTGAGCTCTAATAATTAGGAAAAAGAAAAGAATTATGGCACACGTGTAATCTTAAATGCCACCCAAAAAAAATAAAATAAAAAATGCTTATATTTCTTTCTGACTTGAAATGTAACCTATGAGTTGGAAACCCCAAGACTTTATTTTTGGACAAAAGTAAAATTACTCAAAGTTTGAGGAGATGATATTTGTACCAAAAAGTGGAATACTTGATACCAACCACTTTAGTGGTTCAACCCGCTTCTCCTACTAATTTAACACATAAACCCCAAAATTTTTGGTTTTTCAAAGTCAACGAACACAATTACAAAAGATGGTATCCAACCCTAATTACATTTTGGATTATATTTGTTTTCAATCATATCACATCATATATATTAGCCATATTCATAATGATATTCAATTGAAAGATACCCTTCCTTATTCCATGATGTTTTCGTTTCGATTACTCTTTATCTATCTATTGCGTATTGTAAATCGTAACTAAAGTACCACTATAACAATGACATATACTAATTACATCAATAAAAACAATACTTAAATCATGTATCATTCAAACTTTAGAAACACTAATTACACAAATAAATCATGAAATCATGTGTTAACTATTTAATTACAGAGTACATTAGCGAATTTGTACATAATTTATTAATATTACTTATATATTTTCTAGAGTAATATTCCGTTGTTGCTGCACTTAATTTGTGTAGTTAACGAACATCAATCATATTTGTCAAGACCTTTCTTTTATTTACTAATAAGCAATAAACTTATTGTAACACGTTAAAAAACAAATGATCATGTGATGTTTATCTCCACAATCATATGAATCAAAATCCCACAAGTTAGGGATTATAGTTGGGTACAATTCTAAAACACAAATAGTGATGACAAGTGTCCATGCCACGTAGTTGCCGTCTTAGCCTGCCCAAATATTAAGTTGTCACTCCGTACCAATATTTTGCCACGTTGTCAACTTCCGTTAAACGAATCGTCAACTCATAATATGCCACCTGTACTACAACTTCCTAACCAACCAAATAACTACAACTTCTTACGCCTTTTCAACAACAAAACTACAAACCCTTTTTCACACATGACCACACCACTATAAATACATAAACCATAAAACCCTTCCAAAAACATTAATCAACCAATACAACAATTCTTTCACACACCACACTCTTTTTCTCCCTTCTTATTCTATCAAAACAAAAAACATGGAATGGACTAGAGGCCATGTTCTTGGCCGTGGTTCCTCCGCCACGGTGTCGGCCGCCACGTCGACCTCTGGCGACATCTTTGCGGTCAAATCTGTCGACTTTTCACAATCGGAGAATTTGAAAAAGGAACAACATTTTTTGTCTATGTTAAAAAGTCCTTATGTTGTAAGCTACAAAGGGTGTGACATTACAAGAGAAAACAACAATATGGTGTACAATATATTTATGGATTATATGTCTAGCGGTTCGATTATCGATTTAGTGAATTCTCGAAAAGGTGTTGGGTTAACAGATATGGAAATTGCAAGATACACGAGAGATATTGTTAAAGGTTTGGATTACATTCATTCGTGTGGCGTAGTACATTGCGATATTAAAGGTCGTAATATATTAGTACATGAAAATGGTGCTAAACTTGGCGATTTTGGTTGCGCGAAATGGGCTGATCAAGTGTCACAAATTTGTGGGACGCCGATGTTTATGGCACCCGAAGTAGCACGAGGTGAAGAACAGGGTTTTGCGGCGGATATTTGGGCATTTGGATGCACTGTAATTGAAATGATCACGGGTGATTCACCTTGGGCTAATGTGAATGACCCGTGTTCAGTTCTTTACAAAATTGCATATTCTAACGAAATACCAGAAATCCCTAATGGGATTTGTGATCAAGTTAAGGACTTTATTGGTAAATGTTTAGTTCGTGATCCACGAAACAGGTGGACCGCGAAAGAGCTGCTTAAACACCCGTTTATTCAACAATTCGACGAAAATTCAAATGAAATTGTTTGTGAAAAAATTGGTACAAACTCACCAACGAGCATACTTGATCAAGATGTATGGGATTCAATGGAAGAATCATCGTCGTCGTCATCATCATCGTTGTCGTTGGTGATGGGTGATCATGAGTTTGATCAATCGAAGTGTTTTTCGTTGAGGCAAAGAATCAAACAGTTGGCGGGCAAGTCAGAAACGGAAAAGTGGGTAAGTGAAAAAGGTTGGATCACGGTGAGGGGATGGTGAATAGTGGGGCGGTGACAGATAGGTGCGGTAGGTGATGAGATGGAAGGCACCATGAGTTAGTTGTATACATTAGAATAGATGCCACCAAAGTTAGTTGTAGGTAACCAATTGCTGTAAATGTTGTATTTTTACTCGTGATACGGCGCCGTTTTTGGGTTAATCTGATTTAACATTTCAAACACTAAATAAATTATTTGGGATAATTAACGAGGCATTTACGTTGATGATGAGTTAATGACTAGTTTTTTTAACGGTGTTGCGTGTCATGTTTGTGAATATATACGTACACTAAAGACATAGATAAAGAATTGTTATTTTAAACATTATAGTTAAATTATCCATACTAACAATATGTTAATTGATGTTAATAATAATAATAATAATAACAACAACAACAATAATAATAATAATAATATAATAATAATAATAATAAAAGAAAAAAAAGTTCACGTCCTGAGATAGTTTTTTAACTACTACCTCCCGTTACAAATGTCCACTTTTGACTTCTTTCTTTTTCAACTTTAACCTTATATATTTTTGTTTGTGTTATATAATACCTGATAAAAATTATATCAGTGAAAATACATTTAAAACTCAATCCATTCATATATTTTGCATCAAGTAATATATAACACAAACAAAAATATTTAATGTCAAAGTTGTAAAAGAAATATTTTTAAAAGTCAAAACTGAACACTTATAATGAGACGGAAAGAGTAATAAATAGGAGACTCCAATATGTTAGTTAACTTGTAACACATGCCACATAGGATTTATCCTACGCATCAATATATTATTAACTCATATTCCATGTCAGCATCCCTTATAAAATCATCAAATATATTTACTAAAGCATCAAATCTATATAAATATATTCCTACATAATAAAATAAAGTTTTTTTTTCATCCTTTTTATTTTTAACCATCATATCTATGCTTTTAACCATATTATTATTTATTTATTTTAATCAATATTTTTTAATAATACTCGCACTATGCACAAAACGTGTCTAAATTAGTAACCATAAGCAGAAAAAAATATCTATAAATAATACAAGAACTCATGAACTAGATTATTTAACTTATTGAAATATCAATAACTATTAGATATCTATAACATTCGCTACTCTGAAAACAACAAAACTATATACTCATATTTTATCAACCAATAAAATCCATAAGCAAGCACATCACATTATTTCAAACATAGTTAATAAATTGCTCCAAAAAAATTTATGTACTCTCAAATATTCAAGAAGCTACTTTTTGACAAATTAACTATTGTAAAAAACAATCAACAAAATCATTGATTCAAATCATATTCAGCAAACTCATAATTCCTTCATTGTTGCTCCAGAAACATGTTCAATTTAAATTGCTCAAACAACCTTCTCATAAAGAAAACCAATGATTAACGTCCACGTACGACTCCGTGAGAGAGGCGGTGAATGAATCAAGGTTAAACTAAAAACAAAGTATAATGAATCCCTAAAATAAAGAAACCAACTTGCAATAATCAAATTAATTGTTGCAACATATACGCTAAGGATTCAGTCTATGGCACGGAGGTGACGCAAATGGGTATAGAAGTAAGACTTTTTTAGGGCCTTTAACTGTTGTAGTTATTTTTTTACGGAGTAATGGAATAAAAATTTGAAGTTTCATAAACAAGATATGTGATATTCGTAACAGATCATTTAGAGATATGTTTTACAATCTCAATCACTAAAATCTAATTTAAATTGAAACATCACTAAAACTTGAATCACTAATTAAATATATCAAATTATGTTATAGACAACAAAATTACATAGCCGTGCATCGCACGTTTTTAACACTAGTAATAAAATATGAGACTTTTACCTGCTACTATTTTATATACTATGAAAGCAAACCAATTTGTAATTTATAAATTCTTATATTAAATATATATACATAATTTTGTGTTAGATATGGTTAAAACATGAAATGTGTAATTTACTCTTCAAGAGTGGTTGTGCAACCATTCCTAATTATTGGTAACCCTTCTTGAAAGACCATTACTTTTTACATAATGATATACTAAATTTAAGGTAAGAATTTTACTAATCATAGTCTCTTTAACCACTTAATCTACTAATATATCAAGTTCAAAAGTGTGGTGTATTCTTTTTGTTAGTTTCTTGTCCTTCGACAAAATATTCTTGATGGATATACACCGAAAAGGGTGGTGATAAATCCACCTTCATTTTTGATAGATCTACCATCAACATACATTATTTACTTGTATAGTACAACCCTGTAATGCACATTCATGATGGATCTATCAAAATTGGTGGTGAAAATATTATCTCCCCACCAAAAATTGTGTAATATATTTCAACAACACGAAACCGAGCATCAAATTGTTTGATATAATGACTCTAATATGTAGGTAACACCTCAAAAATGGCGAATGTATGCAATACATCGATATCTCGTACTTTCGTGTAATCGATAATTAAGTTAGTGAACAGTTGATGAATACAAAGACAAGTGGACGATAAAAGGGGGCATGCACATAACCACCCGAAACAAACAATATAAGTATGTACAATTAAGGGGCAATTATAAACAACAAACTCAGTTCAATACAGCACTAATCTAGTTTTACATCAATCTTTTACTAAGACATTATAATTGTTATTGTTATTGTTATTGTAATATGTTACACTATGACAATTAACATTAACAATATATGTGTAACATTATGCTTCTTTGACCTTTTTACCATAGTAGCTTGTATGTATCATACCATTAGCTTGGGCATCATCCTTTGGTAATGAACTTTTCGCACCCCAGAAAATTAACTTCAAAAAATACATGATAAACAAATGTAGCGCAATCGGGAAATGATATACTAGCTTTTGGTTCGATGCACCAACTTTTTTCGACCTAGACCTTGATTTGTTTGGTTTTCGAATAAAATTTGGTAATCGCTTGCGTTTCAAAAGTGTAGGTTTCAAGGACGGTTTTTCCCTATTTACGTCACTAAGAAGAACTTTAGGGGCCGGAAAATGACTTTCGGTATGAGCAGGAACCGGGACCATGGTTGAGTTTAGGCCTGGGGACCTATCTTGAAAGCTAAGATTGGCGCTTGGTTGTTGAGAATGGGTGGGCTGAAATTGCGAGTACAGTAAAAAGGGTACAAGTAAAAGTAGTGAATTTGGTGCCATTGAGTGATGATAGTTTGACTTGCAAAATTCTAAAACAAGTTGCTCTTTTTATATGGTGACAACGAGATTCATGTGTTTGTTTTTTTGTACAAAATTGACATGGGGACCTCAGCCACAAGAAATGACAAAATAAAGAATATTGCTAGTATTTAAAGACGCTTATAATTATGAAATACTACTCACTTGAGTGATGATTGGCCGGTATGTTTCTCGTATGAAAAACGTAGTTAAAATTCCAAGAGGCTTCTTGTGGAAGACAACCTTGATGATATAAGAAGAAATACATGATCATTTGATTACGGGTATTGCTAACGTGTGACGCGGGACAATCAATTATAAACTCGAAATTATCTTAAATAATATTAGATTTTTCATTTATTACTCATTAATTTAGTTTAATATTTAATTTTGTATACATATCATAAATGCAGACTTTAATATTAAATAAAATTTCGAGATCGTTAACTACACCTTATCGGGTGCCCGGGTCACAAGTTAAAAAATCCCCTAATCCCTTATATCATGAAAGATTGAAAGATGGTCATTATTGAAAGGGTCCAAGATAGTATGTGAGATAGCAACTACACAAATTTAAGTTAAGTGGGAGCAAATAAGATGGGGATCTTTTTGGCGTGTTTTTGGTGATCAAAAGATATAAATGCAATATGTTGTTGGTTAAGAGCTATTGAAAGATATGATTCGTGTTTGCTTCAAATAATGTCGCTAAAAACACATAGTGAGCATGTTCTAAAAGAGAATAAAAATAATTCCTTCCAAGTATTCAAAGCACGCGAATCAGATGAACATTACATGAATCCGTAGTCCAAAAAAGTGGATCTTATAAAGAACATTACAAGAACGAAAGCAAGTTTTCTTCCTCTCTGGTTTATTTTGAACTGATTTCAAACATTTGAATATGTACTACATGGAAGATAAACCACCCCTTTAGTAATGCCACGATGCAAAGTTTCCATCAACGATCGAGTAAGTTAACGATAAATCAAGACAAATTGTCTCCGAAGTTACGTAACCTCTTGCTAACAGGAATTTACCGTGTCACCAACCACCTTTACCCCTCTCAACTTATTAAATTGTTTGCCAGCACCTTGTACTTCCAACGGGCTACCATCAAACTCCATGTTCGTGAAACATTATGGATATGATAACAGGGGTCGACCCATCCATTCTGAGGTAGTGACGTCACATAGATACCTGGGCTCAGGCCCTTGGGCCAAGTCCTGATTGGCTCTCTAAGTTACTGGGTTGTCGGTGCAAAAATGGCCCAAAAAGACCAGACTTTGAGGAGAAGGTGAGAGGTTTCATGGTGGCATTGGATATTTCCGAAATAATAATGAAACGGAAATAATAATGAAAGCGAGGAGTCATGGGGGTTTGTTTTAGCCCGCCTAGTTGGTCGGCTTTTAAAAATTTTAAACATGATACCGGCACGATGATGAGTACAGTTTGGTTGATTTAGCTCATATAACACAAGTTGAAACAAGTTCAATTTAAAAATCTGCAGAGAAAATTTTATTATATATGGTTTAGTTAGATCCACAAACATATATTTATCAAAAATTCTTATACTAAACGTATGTGTTAAATATGATTATAGAAGAGATTCTTGTTATTATCCTAACAGTCCAACTTTTTTACGATATAGGGATTTGAAAGGTATACCTCATGGACTTCAGATAACTTTACTCTCCCGGCAACCCATTTGAACCATTTACTTATTGTCCAAATTGTCAAGTCTAGTGCTACACGTTAGAGAAAAAAATAAGACAACAAATTACAGAGAAATGCCCCCAACCAAAGCAGCAAACCGACACAATAACCTTCAATTCAACTTAAAGTCATTGATACAGTTATTAACGATCCAATATATTAGGGGCTCATGATTCATTTTCTGAAACAACGGTATTGCATTTATGGTGAGACGATCGTGGAATAAGGGTAAATACAAAAGATAGATAACAGGCGCAACTATATTTTCTTAAAGAGAGGCAGGACGCCAGGACAGGAATATTAACAAAAAACTTGGCAAAAGCCAATAATGTGAAGATACCAAATATTGAAATCCCATATGGTCTAAAGTAACATGTTAATAATTCCTTTTTTTTTCTTTCTAAAACGCGGTGGTACCTCACATATTCTTCTTTCCATTGGAATGAGACACACTTTCATCAATGGAGCGTAGTTGATCTCTAAGATTTTCGTTCTCTGCTAGCAAACGGTCATATTCAAGAAGGAAGCCTTCTGATTGATTTTTTAGGGCAACAGAATTAGCTTCTGCGGATTTAATCTCTTTCTCCTTTGCTGCATATTCAGATTCCAGATTTTTTATCTGTGCTTTCAATTTAGACATTTCATCATTCAAAACTTTGACCTCATCTGCACCTTTGTTCTTGGTTTCTTCAGCAGCTCGGTTTTGTTTCTTTGCAGTTTCCATGGTCTTTCGAAGTATGCGAAGCTCTCTTATGTAATGATGTAGTCTGTCTATCATTAGTGACAGGAAAAGCGAGAATCCTGCATCAATTATATAAAAATAGAATTTAACCCAAATTTTTCAACCAAAACCAAAAGTCCACTAAAACGTAATCATCTAAAAAAGCATGTCCAACAACATAGATAATAATATGGTGATCAACGCTCATAATACTGTGAAATGCACAGCATATCCAAACAGAAAGAGTTTATACAGAGCTAAGTTTAACTATAGGTTAAAAGCATCTATTCAAAGCCATTCTCATAAGAAGCATGACAACACTTATACTGCAGATAAGTCCCTGACATTTTCAACACACATCTATCATAGTATCATCTATCTATATGCATATAACCTCGCTAAAAATATGAAAGATGGCAGATTTGGTATTTTCAATCAGCTGGGTCACTCTAAATTGAGGGTTACTTCATTCAATTATTCAAATTAATGAGCAAAAATCTGAAGAATGATACCAGCTAACCCACTAAAAAATTTATGGTACCAAGACTAAACTTCACCAAAGCCAACATTATGGAACAAGGCTGAAACAGATACCGATATCGAGGGTGTTTAAATATACACCAAAACTACATAACACAATATTTTGGCAAATATGATTCTAGTGATCTAATTCTCAAAGTTTCAAGGCTTATCTCAAACTTTAACCGAATGACTATTTAACAATGTTACCAATTCCTAAATTAATTTACTATTAGCGCGTAACCAACCAACACCTAGTTAAATCATTTCTAACTATGTAACTATGCACATCGCAATACAGTCGATACTCACTTTGAAAGCAACATCCAAACACTCATATAATGTAAAAATCAAAATTAACTAAACTTTAATAATTTACATTGATTGATATCAAACAGCATATAATCACTGTAAATACTTACACTCTCCTACCATAATTTACTATTACAAGTAGTATATAATAAATTAATACACGATCCCAAACCCTAATTTCAAATTCAGTAACATTAAGCCAAACAAATTCCACAAAAAAACAACAATATATTAAAATCATTTACAAACAAAACCGAATCACAGAAACAGTGGAGCATTAGATGCGGAATTACCCATGAGTGAAGCTTCAAGCATATGGTAAGCGAGTATAATTTGATCGGTTGGATTGATGACGTCAGCAGGGCGGCTTTGGATCTCCGTTACACTGTAAACGTTATACATCATGATAACAAACACGGTGGCTCCAACGGATTTAACAACCAATGGTGCGCTGCCACGTTTCGCACGATCTAACCCTAAGATTAAAAGCTTACGGAGTGGGGTTTTGAATAGAAGTAATAAGATCGTAATCATTTCAAGGAATAAAACCGCGAAGAAAAGGTAAATCATCTTTCTTGATTAATTAATTTTGAAATTATTATTGAAATCGATCGATTAATTGATTGACGAAGAGAGTGTATGTATGTATGTTTAGGTTTTTTGATTTATGGATATTGCCGACGCTGTTGACGAAAAAAAAAGGGGGATACTGTTGACTATTTTGACTCATGGTTGTTTTTGATTTAATCCTGGTGTTTGGTAACATGGATAACGCCATTCCTCACCTAAACATGGATACCATCTTTTTTATCATCCGGTAATGATTTTTGTTATTTTCTCTTCGAATTTTTTATATTTGCCTTATCTCACTTTTAATTTTGGTGTTTGTAATTAAATAAAACTAAAATATATATTTGTATAAATAAATATAATTATATATTAGTTTGTCACTAATTATAATTATGATTTAACTATATACAGTGACGTAAAACACGGTAAAAGCCTTGTAATCTCATTTGTGATTTTATTTTAGGGGTTGATCGGATTCAAAGAAAAACTTACATTTAAGATTATATGGATTAGATAAAATAGTAAAAGTTGGTTATGCATGTTTAGGTTAAAAAAAGAATAAGAAATATGTCCAAGTAAAAGCATAGTCTAAACTCTGAAAACTACAAGTAATTGGTTATTTGACATTGACATTATTTTTAATTAAATAGAAATTATGTTGTTTTAAAATTAAATGTAGTGGGCTCATGGTGAAAACATAGTCAAAAGATAGATGACTGGGCGCAGCTGATCGACTGATAGATTGAACCATGAGTACGTACACATATACAAGTTGGACATCTAATGCAATTTAAGTTGCAGGTACCCACAAATACACGCGGATATGTTCAGTGGCGGATCCAGAAATATTGTTTAGGGGCACTTGGTAGTTGGCGCTAGAGGTAGCAGAAGTAAAAGGTTAAATAACCGGTAAAAACGGGTCGGGTTAAAACGAGTCACGTAGAAAAACCATTTAAACATATCAAACATCATTTTTAGAAAACAAGTATGAAAAATGCTAATGAGATAATAAGACAAATAAAAAAAAAAGAGTTCTGAGTACTTAATTTTTGGTGTTGTACTTCATGTTTTGATAGTTTAAATATATTGGGTGTGTTTGGCAACAACGGGCTGGAACTGGGGGTTGGAGCTGGAGCTTGGGCTTCTATTCAAAAGCCACTTCAAAAAACTTCTTGTTTAAGGGATTCTGAGGGCTTATTTTTTCAAAAAGCCCCATTTTTTTTAGGCTGTCAAACAAGGCTTATGGTTGAAGATTATTAAAAATAGAAGCTCAAGCCCCTAAAAGCCCTCATAATCCCCTCATCCAAACACACCCATTGTATCCAGTTTTTTTAGAAATAAAATTTAGTGGTTTGATTTAAATGGAATAGAATGCGCATAAAGCATATCATAATTCATTATTAAGAAACAACGTATAATTTGTTACATATTGATGTATTTATGAGGTTTTAATAAGTGGAATTTATATCATTAGACAATTTAGTTAAGTTCTACAAGTGGAATAGAATATACATGTAAAATAATTGGAGATATGATTCGTCTGGTATCATATATGTGAACAAGAAAAAAAAAATCCTTTATTTCTCATCTTTACAATAGAGATGGGACACAAGTATTATTATTATTTATATTTCCTTTTTAAGTTTTTCAGTTGGGCTTACAGATTACAACAAATTATGGGGGTCAATTAGGTTTGGACGTTGGGAGCCTAGCATTTGGATCAAATGAATTAACACTAGTTGGTCCAAGTTGACTGGGCCCCGTGACCCGCTACTTCTATATTGCATCCGCCCCTGGATATGTTTAAGTTGCGAGTACAAACAAGTCATCGTATCCTCTAAAGTTTAGAGAACACAACATGATAACAATTTACCACCAATAAACAAAGCAAGGAAAGGAACTGTGGTAGACCATAAAACAACTTCATAAAGGTTATGTATCCATGTATTGGCAACAAAATGTGACTTGTATATAGTCATATGCATATACATACTTCGTATTCATACGTTACAATACTGAATCATGCAAACATGCAAATAATTTTACAGAAATGATTGGGTGCAGGTACACTGTGAGCCGTCTTTAAAAGTGTACAGTTACGAAAACAAATTTAGTTACCACCACCTCCAAATCCACTACCTGATCCAATACCACCACCGCTACCACCACCTCCCCCAACTCCTACTCCCACTCCAACACCAACGCCTATTCCTACTCCACCACCAAGACCACCACCGTGACCACCACCAAGACCACCGCCATGACCTCCGCCAAGTCCACCACCACCTCCCACACCTCCACTACCACCAAGCCCAGAACCACCTCCTAGACCACCACCTCCTCCTCCACCAGCTCCACCTCCTACACCGCCAGCGCCACCACCACCTACACCGAATCCTCCACCTTGACCCGAACCTCCACCTAAACCACCGCCTCCACCGCTACCTCCACCTCCTCCTCCACCAACACCTACCCCTCCTGCACCACCACCACCACCGACACCCCCTCCGGCTCCAAATCCACCGCCACTTCCTGAACCTCCTCCTAGACCACCACCACCACCACTACCTCCACCGCCACCCCCACCAACTCCAACACCTCCGGCTCCACCACCACCAACTCCTCCACCAGCTCCAAACCCACCACCACTTCCTGACCCTCCCCCTAAACCACCACCTCCACCACTTCCTCCACCACCACCACCTCCAATGCCACCACCGGCACCACCAACTCCACCTCCGGCTCCAAATCCTCCACCTTGACCTGAACCTCCACCCAAACCACCACCTCCACCGCTTCCTCCGCCACCACCACCTCCAATGCCACCACCTCCGGCGCCACCACCTACTCCACCTCCAGCTCCAAACCCACCCCCACTTCCTGACCCTCCCCCTAATCCGCCTCCGCCGCCAGCACCACCACCACCACCTCCACCTAGACCGCCGCCACCACCTCCACCTAGCCCGCCTCCACCACCAAGCCCTCCACCTCGACCACCAAAACGGCCACACCCCCTCCGGCGAAATCGACATTCGTCACGACCCCATCTTTCGATTTCTTCACTTCCTTGAGTGATTTCACTCATGTGAAACACAATGCAGATTATTAGAAGAAGCACACAAACCCATTTGTGATATAACCCCATAAGTGTGTATGTGTAACTCAACTTTTAGTTTCTTTAAATGGTGTATGTAATGTTGAAGAACTATGTCTTATATATAGTCATGTACGAAGGCTCGTATATGATATATCCACTTGCATTCAACTACGTAGCAATGAATATATGCCTGTATAGTATTAGGGTTATAGAAGATTTATTGCATGCCAATTAACGCGTAGAACGGTTGGGGATGTAAGCCAACCAGTGGGGATGAACCAATTCTCAAAAACCACTCTGATTGGTTAATACTTTTATATTATACTTTTCTACCTACTATAATTGTGAACTTCTACCTATTAGTAATTTCGTAAAACAGTGATAACTGTCAGCGTTAGCGGATGATACATGATATTTTAAGAAAATATGAATTGTCAAAATAGCTCAAAGTTTATGTCAATGTGTAGAATATACATTCATATAAATATATTTAAAAAAATGTACTCCTAGTTTTACGGAGTCATATTTAAACCTAGTTATTTGTAAACTACTTATAAATCTATCCTCGGATTACTCTTGAATAACACCAGTTAGATCGAGTCGCGTTGTAGGTAGGGAGGATAACCTCAACTACAGCTAGGTCCATTCGATTCGTGAATTGTAATTTCTTTTTCTATATAAATGTTTGGTGTTGATTAATCATTAAATAGTGAGTCTATTCTTTATGTTAATCTTAGTTTAAAAATACTTCTAAGTCGTAAAGATGGTGATAATTATATACATAAATTACATTTCCAATATAATTATGTTCTATTTGATATCATGAAAATTTATGTGTTACAAGTCATGTTCTTTCAATTATGAACTTGGCACCGGTAAAACGATTAACAAGCGTAAAATAACGATAACGATATAAATATATAAATAATGGACATTGGACAATAGGTGTTTGTTTAATCATCAAAGGGAACGAATCGAAAACAAAGTGATATAATTAGGTTGGATGTGGAGATGAGAAACGGATAGATAGATATATATGAATATGAGCATTAAAAGCCATGTTGTTATCGCTTTTATATCTACAATGTCCCCCATGAAGACTTCTTCTTACTTTTCTTTTTTAATGTCTTTTCATGCATCAAGACCTATTCTTCTCTCTTTATTATATGCAATGTTTGCACTTAATTCGTGTGTCCTGTGCCGACATTTATAAACTCAATCAATTCTTCAAAATAACATATCCAATAGTCATAGATATAGCTTCTTTGTATAAAAAAGAAAGTTATAGATCATGAAAGTCTATTACTTGTAGCAAAACTAAAAGTTGATATATAACCGATAACTCAGACCGGCTCACAAATAACTGCTGATTGTGGTGGTGTGTGGCAAACCTTCTTAAGGGTTCGATAAAGTTAAAGGACTTCATAGAATCATATCCTTGTTAAAATGTCGAAGATAGATAGATGGTGGCGTGGGTGCAATGCGTGAATGATCAAACATTAACAGTGTTAATTAAAGATGATATTAGGATCTAGCTAAAATGTGTGAATGAGTGCATGCATGTTGACAAATAATTGAAACACGAGAAATTTATGTGCTGATTTGAAAAAGGAACAGCTTTTGATCCATGTGCAAAATGTCAACCTGATTAAATGCATATGAGCTACCCATTGCCCATTGGGTAAAGATCTTCACATTAAACTTGTTCAGACTAGATACTATAGTAAGATCGAGTCTTTTGATCCCGAAACATTTGATGGCCATGTTATTGGTGGGTCACGGTCATGTAACTAGCCATGTGAGAATTATAACGACAGTCTTTCGTAAAGTCTTCACTTTTAAACTCACACATACCCTTTCAAAAAATGTTTATTATTATTATTACTGTACTTTTTACCAATTAAATATCATCTATACATGCTAAATTTCTTTTAATTGATTGAAATATAACATGGACACTTAATCAAACAATAAACATAAAAACGTGAAGATTTATAATGAGACAGAGGCATTATCTTTTTTGTGCTTCTATCGTCTACAACTCGATCTATAAGTATGTAACATGGGAAAATCTAACTAGTGCCCTTAGGGCATTAGTTAAGCAGCATTTAATGAAGTAAATTTTTCATAAATAATATAAATCATAATTAATATGTATGTATATTAGAAAATTAGTGAGTTTAATAAATGATTTTTGTGATATATTTGGAATATTTTAGTAAATTTAATGAGGCTTAACATATGCCCTTAGGGCACAAGTTAACCAATCCCATGTAACATATAGAAGAGAGTCGTCTTAATCAAATACTCCGTAGTAGTTTTAAGTCTGCTTTCGTGTCACTTTGATTTTATCTGCTATGTCCAGATTTAGTTGCTGCAATTTTTGTTAGTTATAACTAAATTAATTGAAGATAATACATTTATTAGGTTATAATTAAGTTATTTAAATAATGTACACACAGATTGTGTATAGATTGATGATTATATTATACTCCGTATAAAGGTCTTACAGATTGAAGAAAATTAACACAAAACCTAGCGGCTTGTACTTGATTACAATTTTGCTTATAAACCAAGAAGTTCGACATATAATAATCAAGATTACAACATATAAATACTTTTTTCCCATCCATGGAATGATAAACTCTTCATCAAAAACCTCCACCAACTCCACCACCTAAACCTCCACCGGAACCAAAACCACCACCTCTACCTCCACCACCGCCACCACCACCGCCTCCTCCTCCACCACCTCCGCCAACGCCTCCTGCTCCACCACCTACTCCTCCACCCACGCCAAACCCGCTACCACTACCCGAGCCACCACCAATGCCACCACCACCACCACTTCCTCCACCTCCACCACCTCCTACTCCAACACCACCAGCACCACCACCCACACCTCCACCAGCTCCGAAACCGCCTCCACTTCCCGAACCACCACCTATACCACCACCCCCTCCACTTCCTCCTCCACCGCCGCCTCCTACACCACCACCACCACCAGCACCACCTCCTACTCCTCCTCCAGCACCAAATCCACCGCCACTGCCTGAACCTCCTCCTATACCACCACCTCCGCCGCTTCCTCCACCGCCACCACCTCCTATACCTCCTCCTCCACCTACACCACCACCAACTCCTCCACCAGCTCCAAACCCACCACCACTTCCCGAACCTCCACCTAAACCACCACCTCCCCCACTTCCTCCGCCGCCACCACCACCAACACCACCACCACCTCCAACACCGCCACCAACTCCTCCACCAGCTCCAAATCCACCACCCTTACCCGATCCTCCCCCTAGACCACCACCTCCACCACTTCCTCCGCCGCCACCACCACCAATGCCACCACCACCTCCAACACCGCCACCAACTCCTCCTCCCGCTCCAAATCCACCTCCTTTACCCGACCCTCCCCCTAAACCTCCACCACCACCACCTCCAAGCCCGCCACCACCACCGAGACCTCCACCTCTCCGACCACCGCAGCCTCTGCGGCCAAATCCACAATCATTGCCTCCACCCCATCTATCTTTTTCAAGACTCTCATCTCCATAAGACATCACACTCAGTTGAGAACCAATGGCAATCAAAAGAAGAACCATGCAAAACCATTTTTGTGAACCCCCCATATTTCTCAATCAATTGATGATTTTATATTTTCATGCAGAAGGCTAATGCTGTATATATAGTGTGATTTTGAACAGTTATAAAGCAGATAGTACAAGTGTAAGTTGAAACTAAAGTTGCATGAGAAGTTAATGCATATGTCCGCGTTAAACCGTTGGGGGATATATCAACTTCGGGGTTGACCTTATTAAACACTTGACATGAACATACCACCATCGTCAAAGATGATCTTTACCACTTTAATTTAAAATCAATAAAGTTAAGTTACACCCAAAACCTAATTTAGAGACTTAAGTTAAGTGATCTTTACCACAAATTTATGGAACGATATTAGTAAATTATTAGTGGTTGATGAATGCACTTGAAAGAGGATGCAAAACTTTAAGGTAAAGGCGATGCCTAATATGTTACCAAGTATAATTTTTATTTTAGATGTACGTACGTAATTAGGAGCCGATATATATATTTTACTAGTGTTAAACCTGTGCGATACACGGTTAGAAAAATATAATACCATAATACGTCGAATATAATCTAAAACGGTATATGCAATGTTTTAATGATCATATTCAAGTTTATGTTATATATACTTTAAGTGTTATACTGTACAATACTGTAAAACATATTTGTGTTTTATGGCTAAAAAAAGTGATCTACAAATCAATTACCTTTATATAATCATTTTTGATACATTTAAAAAATAAATAAATAAATCATATTGAGTAAGCATAAGGGGATGGAGGACGGCTACATGCTTAAAAAATTTCAAATTGTGTCAAAAAATAACTTTTATTTACCGATATTAATTAAACAACTAATGTGCATTTACATGTACAAAACAGAAATCATTCTGTAACAATCAAATATATACATATACTTTATATAGATTTGAAAAAATATAGCATAAAAAATATAATTAAGTTGTGTGATTAAAACTAATAAAACCTTTAAAGAACAAAAAAAGATGACGAGCTTGATCTACCTATCCGCAAAGATTGTACTCAAATTACAAAATGAATGAAATTGAGATCACCGAATTTGTAAGATGATAAAATTTTTGTGAAACTGACAAAACTATGATGAAAGCTATAACAATATTAAAAGTAAGCTATTCTAATTCACTAAAAGTTGCATTTCTTTTTTAAAAAGAGAAAGATGTGTGAAGATTTAGACGACGATGAATACAAAATTCTATAACTAAAAATCAGAAGGGCAAAATATAATACAGTAGATAAATAATTTCATGATTTTCGGCTATAAAAAAAGTATACATCAAATGTTATCACATGACACGTTAATTTGGATTAAATTGGTTATAATTTAATTATTTAATGCATTATTTATTGTTCAAAAATGATTAAAAAAAAATTAAATTAATTATAATTTGATATTCAATAATATATTATCTTATTTAGCATGTGAGTGTAGGAGAATCCATCTCATCACTTTGTTTCATATAATTATGACACATAGGATGCAAGTGATAACAAAAAAAGATGACGAGCTTGATCTACTTATCCACAAAGTTTGTACTCAGATTACAAAGTAAACGAAATTGAGATCCTTGAGTTTGCAAGATAATAAAAAATTTTGTCAAATTAACAAAACTGTGATGAAAGCTATAACGATATTAAAAGTAAGCTATTCTAATTCACTAAATGTTACATTTCTATTTTAAAAAGTTAGAGAAGATGGGTGAAAATTTAGACGACGATGAATACAAAACACTATAAGTAAAAATTATAAGGGAAAATATAGAAAAAGAATCTCTTGATTTTCGGCTATAACAAAAAATTATAATTCAAATGTTATCATATGACATGTTAGTTTGGATTAAATTGATTATAATTTAATTATTTAATACATTAATTGCTGTCAAAAATGATAAAAGAAAATAAAGTAAATTAATTATAATTTGATTTTCAATAATATATTACCTTATTTAGCACGTAAGTGTAAGAGGATCCACCTCATCACTTTGTTTCATATAATTATGACATATAAGATGCAAGTGATGTGACATAGATGAATAAAGTGATGTGATCCCTGAGTTTGCAAGATAATATAAAAATTTGTCAAATTAACAAAACTGTGATGAAAGCTATAACGATATTAAAAGTAAGCTATTCTAATTCACTAAATGTTACATTTCTATTTTAAAAAGTTAGAGAAGATGGGTGAAAATTTAGACGACGATGAATACAAAACACTATAAGTAAAAATTATAAGGGAAAATACAGAAAAAGAATCTCTTGATTTTCGGCTATAACAAAAAATTATAATTCAAATGTTATCATATGACATGTTAGTTTGGATTAAATTGATTATAATTTAATTATTTAATACATTAATTGCTGTCAAAAATGATAAAAGAAAATAAAGTAAATTAATTATAATTTGATTTTCAATAATATATTACCTTATTTAACACGTAAGTGTAAGAGGATCCACCTCATCACTTTGTTTCATATAATTATGACATATAAGATGCAAGTGATGTGACAGATGAATAGTTAACAAATCATTATAGGTCTACTTATTTAGTATTACAGATAGATAGATAATAAATCAAACACGTGTGATGATACGTAGATTCACATGCTCGGGTTACGGGTCATGATCACCGGGTTACGGGTCATGATTACCGAACACCTAAACGTGTTTATTCTCGTACCACTCGTGAAAGTAGAGATATTGTTAGGACGGGTTGAAATGGGTTTGTTGTCTCGGGTGACGATTCCTTATTTGGTAACTCGCATTACACTAGCTTGAGTGTAATCGGTTTTACGCCACTATCTCTAGGATTAGAGCTGAGCAACTACCTTGTAGAAAGTTGTGAGATCACTTATCTCATTTTTATTAGACTTGTGTAAATATAATTGCAAAATGGTCTCTTAAAGATGGGTGTTATTTCTTTAACACAAGAATATGATCTTTATAGAGATGGTGTAGTAGAAAGACTCCTTCACTTTCATTGCCTTCTATTTATAGTAATTATTTGTAGGTCTTATTGTTGGATCAAGCAGTACGTTCTTTGATGACCCTTTTTGGTTGATGGCTTCAAAACTCAGATCAAGAGTTTATCCCCTTCATTATTTTATAATTGTATATAAGTTGGATATTTTGGTTGGATGCTACATACCCCACAATATAATAATCATATACTCACATGGTGAATTTTTCTAAGAGTTGGTAATGTAACAAAAATAATAGTATTTAGTTGTTACTCTATTAACGTGCAGTGCATTGTATCCACGTTAAACTAGCTTACTATCTTAACATCGTAATTAGAACTATGATGAACCGTTTGCATTTAATTTTTGTATCGTGTTATTTATATGTTTTTTATTTTATAGGATCGGTTGTAATGGTGTAACCACCTCTCAGGATATCCTGCTGATATAATATCCTCCAGGATAAACCTAGGGTAGATCCCCATGTGTATTCTACCCTCCAGGGTACACGTAGCGTGGATCCCTAGGGCTGGACGCCATGTAGAATGAGGCAACCCAGGGAAACGATGCCCAAACTGTAACACCCCCAAATTTGTTTAGCGGAAGCATTTAGTTTAAGTACTGGGGTGTCACAATAATAAAGCATGCATACGTATCAGAGCTTATGATTACAACAGAACAATATATATTAAGATGCCAAAAGTATTAATTACAAAATTTACGATTTTATCAAATCGTACAAGTTAAAAGTAATATGTTTACAAAAGTGGATTTCTAGAATATGACAAAACAGTTTCAGTTATACTAGAGAAATCCATATGTTTTTCCAAAAGTTGGCATCCTAAAGCTTCACGGGTCGCCTAATTCTCCATGTGTTGGCGATTCTTACATGCGCAGCTAATTCCCTGAAAAACATAGTAAAAGTCAACAACTAGGTTGAGTGAATTCACAGGTTTCAAGTTTACACAAGATATATCAAGTTTGTAGTACAGTTGTTATCCAAATCCGTTCGCAAATAGTATTGCCATAATAGTCGAGAATAAGTTTAGTGGAATGTTATCCAAATGCAAGTTTAGTGGGTTGTTCGCCCAAAGTACCAGTTTAGTGGGTTGTTCGCCCAAAGTATAAGTTTAGTGGGTTGTTCGCCCAAAACACAAGTCTAGTGGGTTGTTCGCCCAAAGTTTAGTTTAGTGGGTTGTTCGCCCAAAATGTCAGTTTAAACAAGTGCTGGTCGTTCTCCAGCGGTTTACAAACAGTACCGGTCGTTCTCCGGTTAATACGCACGGGTCGTTCTCCCGTTCAAACAAAACAGTTTAATACGCACGGGTCGTTCTCCCGTCCAAACACTGCTGGTCGTTCTCCAGCGAAATACAGTACTGGTCGTTCTCCGGTTAATACGCACGGGTCGTTCTCCCATCCAAAGACGCACGGGTCGTTCTCCCGTCCAGTGGCCAGTCGTTCTCTGGCACTAAAATACGTAGCTGGTCGTTCTCCAGCATTTACACAAAAGTACCGGTCGTTCTCCGGTATACCAAACAAGTTTAAGAGTTTTAAGTCGTTTGCAAAACAGTTTACCGGTCGTTCTCCGGTCTAGTTAAAACAGTTTGTCGAATAAGTTATCCCATTTGTTCAGTGTATCAGTATGAAAATGTTATTTCATAAACAAAGTTCGAACAACAGTTCAGTAGTTTCAAAGTACTCTAACAGTTTGAGTAAAACACGTATGATAAACAATCATATAAGTAAAAGCAATTATGGCAATAAGTAAAACAGTTGACTATGTTTTCCACCCCTGTTCAAAAGCAGTTAAATCAGTAAAAGTAGGGGCTGTGAACTCACATGTTGAGTTTAAGTAGTTGTGCGAGTGCTAGCAAACCTAAGCCCAAGTACAGTCTGAAATCTCCTAACGTCCTAAACGTACGAGATTTAATAAGTATTGTGGATGTCTAAGCTAATCATCCATGCTAGTGTTCGTACAACCAAGTCACGTCCAAATCGTTTGTTTAATGTTTATGTTTGTATTTCGTTGTTTGTGAAAATGTATACGACTCGTTGGTGAAAGTTTGAAATCGACATTTCGATAAAACAAGTATGTTTGTAATGTTTGTATGGTTCGTGTATCGTATAATATGTGAGTATTCGTTGCCGGTTAAGTTCGACACTTAGTGAAAAATTAGTTTGTAAAGTTCCTGTTTTATGCGACACTAGGGGCGTCACTGGCATAAGGGTTGCGACACTAGGTTAGTGTCGGGTTAAATGTCAATCAGAATGTTATGCGACACTGGTGAAGTGTCGGTTAAAATAGCAGTGCGACACTTACGAAGTGTCGGGTGTAAGATTGGTGCGTCACTAACGGAGTGTCGGGTATAAAGAAAAATCTGATTTTATGCGGCACTTGGTAAGTGGCGCATAGATGTGTCGGTCAATAATTAGCGACACTCAAGAAGTGTCGGTATAGCAAAGTTGGTAGCGTCACTAGACAAGTGACGGTATATTTCGGGTTGCATGCGGCACTAGACCACGGCACTAACATGCGACACTTAGTGTCGCTACACTGTTTTTGGTCGCTATGCGACACTATCAGCTGTTCGACGAACAGCTTGAAAAAGACGAGATTTGGTTCGTTTTTGGACATAATCGGTTGTATAAAACACTAAAACATGGTACTCTAAGTATATTAAACATGAAATATCAATTATAACTTCGAAATCTAAAGATTTGCGGAATTTGTCGGAAACTTACGGGTGCCGGATTTGAAATCCGAAAAGGTAGAAATGTAGATCGTGTTGTCGTGGTCGTTTTATTCCAAAGGAGTATGGTGATTCGGCGTCGTTTGAGGGTAGTTTGTGGCGTTTTTGATGTGGTTTTTGGTTGGTGGTGGTGATTGATTAGAGAGAAAAAAAAATGAAGAGAGAGAGAGAGATAGATGGAGATAATGAAAGAAATGGAGGTGGGGAGGGGGTTTTGTCCCCTTTTTCGCCTCCGTGGTTTTAGTCCCGTGTTTGTTTATCCGATCGTTGATTAGTAATGTTAACTAATATATTTTTAATTGCACATTTCATTTTATTTTTATTTAGGATCTTTTTATAAAACCAAATTGAATTAAGTTATAAAATTTTAACTTTGTTTTATTTTAATTATACGTTTTGACGTTTTGCGTTATAAAATAAATTGGTAAATATTTTTGACAAAATATTTATTCGTTACTACGTTATTTAATAATTTCGTTTTATTAAATAATTTTGTTCACCAACAGTCGTATGTTCTTTTGTCGCGTTTGTTTTCAATTTGTTCAGTACGTAATTACAACTAATTACGAATACGTAATACTACGCGTATTATCTAGTTGGGCTATGCTAGACTTACCTCTAAAATGTGTTGTGAATTCACTCAAGTAGGGAATTAGCCTAATAATGCAAGTGATTAACGTAATTAATCGTGTTCAAATTTGCGAGGTGTTACACAAACTCTGAATATTTCCTGACAAGGATAATTTGGAAATCGTGCATGACAGAAAAAGCATGCCCAAGTCAACTTACCAACCTCGTTACCTGCCGGATATAAGCCAACTCATTTACCCGATCACCCATCGGATAAAGACAACCCCGACCAGCGCCGTTCCCCATGGAAACATGGCCGTTGGGCGGGAAAACGAAAAGGGCTATCCCCAGAGGTATAAAAACCCGAGGATAAGCCAAACGCAGGTCAGAACCAAAAAAGACTGGAGAAGTCTCATCTTCTCCAAACATATCAACTCGATCGGATTTTCACCACCTGGTTTTGTATAACTCGGGTTAAAACAACAACTGTAGTGTGAGAATCGGATCCACCCCACGAACCTAACGAACCGTTATGCACTCAAGTAAACTTACACTTGATCAGGTTGCGTTGAGTGTAAGAAGACAATGGTTCTAAGAATTTGTAATTTTAGTTTGAATTGTACGTACAATTCAAACGAATTCACATAGTATAATGGTGAATCTTAACGATCAAAAACAAATATGTAAATTTTCCATTAAATCTTAAATTATATATAAGAAACATACGATGACATCATCCAAATATTAATTAACTATTTAATTTTATCAAATTAGCTAAAATCAAGGAAAGTATGACATCATAAATCAAATTATAAATTTACTAAGATAATGTAGTTATCTTTTACCAAATATATTAATATTTAATTTAAACTTCTATCCATATCAATCATCTAATATTTGGAGTCCTATTATATATGTTTCCTTCTTTCCATATACTCCGTGTATTTAAAAATCATATTCCCAAAATTATTTAATTAATTTCGTACGTATTTAAGTTGATTGTATGAAAACATACACTCCTACTTATTATTATTATTATTATTATTATTGTTATTATTATTATTATTATTATATTATTATTATTATTATTATTATCATTATTATTATTGTATTATGTTTTGAATAAGTTTGTTAAATAATTCGGTTTTTTTTTTTTTTTTTTTACAAATACAAGTATCAACGTATTCCTTTCATATAATCTTATCTTAAATCTTAAATTATATATAAGAAACATCTAATGATATTATCAAAAATTTAATCGACCAACAAGATTACTCAATTTTATCCAATTGGCTAAATTATAAGATTTAATAACATCATAAATAAGTAATTATTTATAAGATGATCATATAAAAAATTAATTTAAGATAGTACTCTTATAAAAAAAAGGATCATTCTTTATCTAGGAATCCTAATCACATCTAATACTTTATAATGTTGCACGTAACATACACCATAAATTCATTTATTCGTTAAAACATTCAATGAATAACAAGCGTTTTAAATTTTTTCATAATTTTATAACATGTGTCTATAAGATATAGTTAGGTTGAGGTTGATTTTTAGATCTATATATACATATGGTCATATCATAAAATTGATTTTTAGATAGACTTATAATAAAGAAACGATTCATTGATGTCACTTTTAAATTTATATATATATTTTTATTAATCATATATTTTTATTTCACTTAATGATTCTTTTATTATTATTATTATTATTATTATTATTATTATTATTATTATTATTATTATTATTATTATTATTATTATTATTATTATTATTCCCTCAATGAACATTTTCTTTAAATTATATCATATTTGATTTTTACTATTTGTTTATTTTAAAAGAATGCATTACAATGTACATATTCAATATTCAATATTGATGGTGGAAATCCTAATTATTATTATTATTATTATTATTATTATTATTATTATTATTATTATTATTATTATTATTATCATCATCATGGTTACTTAGTTTTGTTAGATTAATATTCTCTTATTCATCTTTATGATGTCATCATTTAAATTAACTTTTATTTTGTCAATTAAACCCTTTCATTTATGAAAAAATTAAAAAATAAAACCCATAACTTATTATAAATGTATTTTTCTAAACCAACGACCCCATTACATATAAAAATAAATTTAATATATTAATTAGAAAATTATCCAAATTGATTATGACAGTTTCTAATTTTAATTCACCTGTGGGAATACAATTACTTAAAAAAAAGTTAGTATAGCCTTAAATAAATTCATATTTAACTTGAATTCAAAATCTTTTAAGTTTTGAATGTCGACATACATACATTCGTATGCAAAAAGTAATAACTACTTGAAATCAACTAAATGCTTAATATACATATGAATTACATACTTTATAATTAGAAACAAAATACCAAATACAAAATTTTATATAAACAATCAATGCCCCGTGTGTATACACGGGTTATAGGGCTAGTAAATTATATATAGGAAAACACATGATCATGTCATCAAAATTTTAATTAGCCAATCAAATTGTTTGATTTTATCAAATTGGTTAAAATTTAAGATATAATGATGTTAAAATAATAATAGTAGTAAAAATAATAATAGTAATCCTTATTACGATCAACTAAGAAAATATTATGAGATATGGATCTTGAATTCAATAATTATTTTGTACGGGTCCAATACTACACATATTCATTATAAAATATATACATTACAAGTATCGTTTATCTTATTAAAAATAATCATTAAACATATAATTTTACAGTGATCAAAATAAAATATTTATGAGACCCATTTTTTGAATTATATAAATATATTTGATATTGATATTTCATGTTTACTTTTAACATATTTACTAGGTGAAAGATTCGCGACAACGCGGACTCAAAAATTTTAATTTTTAAAATCTAGATTTTAAGTTTAAAGAGTTATATATTTGTTGTGTTAAATCGACTTAAACCTAACACATCTTGGTTGATGAACTCATCGCATACAGATATGCCGATGACACTCTGATTAAATTGTTAGAATTACAGTTTACATTTTACATATCTGTTAAGGAAAAAAATAATCATAGTGAAAAATTTTTATTAATACTGAAAATAGTTGATGGACTCTAATTATAAAAATTTTAACATATATATATATATTGGTTGCAATTATGCTCTCATAAGTATATAACATATTTCAGTATTTTTATTAATTTGCAGAGGGATTGAATGTTATGTTGACATTATTTAGTATGAGACTAAATAATTTGTTCACATTTGAAAGCAAACAAAGTTGATGGAGGTCTGATGGAAACCGAGGTTAAGCTCTCAACCAACACCATCTACACAAACCCCGAGGATTTCTCAAAATTTAGTTTGAAGACTATCGATGAATGAATTGATATAAAAGAGGTAACACATTTACAGTAACATGTTTTTGAATAGAGTACTTAGATGCATACGTCTCTTCTAATTTCAGTAAGGCGCTTAATTGACATGGTTGCTAAATGTGATACAGGCTACTGGGTGCGTTGTTATTGCAACGATAATCAAAATTAAGCTGGAACAAGGCTGGTACTATCTTGCTTGTCGGAAGTGCAACGGTAAGGCTGTGAAAACTGTGAAAAGCCATGAGGAATCAGAGCCCAATAATCCACCTGCCCCATTTCAGTGTGCTAAATGTAAAGGTGTTTATGATGTTTATAATAAGTATAATTCTCTTTCAAAATTGTGGCTTACATAATTGTTTGTTAGTTTCATTAATTTTATTCATTATATTCATTAACGAAATACATCTTTTGCAGAATCAAGATGCAAATTGAAGTTCAAGATAGTACTGGAACAATATGTTTTTGGTTGTTTCAACGCGAGGTCACCAGACATAGCAATAAGTCTGCTTCCTATTTACTTGCAAAAATTAACAAGGTAATTCGACATTCAGTGGTAAAACTATTATATGACCATATAGCTATTTTAGTCCTACTAAGATTATAATCATCAACTTCAGGATGAAGAATGTAAGTCGTACCCTGACGAGTTGGACATGATAATCCAGAAAAAATGCGCGTTCAAGATAAAAGTTTCAAGTTTCAATATTGATAAAAAGTATCATACCTACATTGTTGATACAACGAATGATGATCTAGATGTCATAAATGCCGTTTTGGAAAAATCTCCCCATCTTCAGGTAGACCACATAGTTTGTACTATAGCATAACATATCATAAAGATTATTAAACTAATTTAGAGAAAGTTTATATAATTATTAATTGTTTAAGTTTGTTATTTTTGTTTGTAGGGGAAGGACACATCTGTCTCGGAGTTAAAAAGAAAAAAAGACACCGAAGAGGATAACGTGTTGATCATATCATCCACATCAAACAGTGAACAAGATGTCCCAAAACTCAAAATTCCCAAAGTCGAGAAAGATTAATAGTTGTTTAACTCCCATAAGTGTTTTTCTTTTCATGAACAAATGACTTTCTATTTTTTTAGATGCAAATGTTTGATTTTTAGTATCCCGACAATATTTTAGGTTTTGTAGTTAATTAGTTGCATGTTAAAACAGTATATCAATCAATAAATTTTGATGTTTAGATTTATCAATTGTAATCAACCCATCCCATTTTTTGGTAATGACTTCTGGACATTCAAGTCAAACATGAATGTAGTTTATAAACATCTATAACTGCTGTCATATATTCTGCCCAAAAAAAAAAGATTTTTTAAGGATTGTATTTACGGCGACCAGTATTCTCTCATGGACAACCGTATGTGGCAGTTTCACATGTTAAAACAAAAAAGGGGCTGAAGGTACTTCTTTGTGACAAGGATGGCAATCAGACAAATAACACGACAACTGTAGTATATAAAGAGGTCTTACAAAAAATATAATAATTGCATCGTACTACAACTACACATGTATGATTGTCGGGTACTGTTTATACCTTAATACTTTTGAGTTCGGTATGTATAGTTAAATTCTTTTATGACTTAATGATCTTTGCATTCTCTTAAATGTTATTTGATTTATCGATATTTCCCTTCTTATAGTTTTATCGAATACAAAGCTACTCCCACCCACACAATTTCGTAGCAATAATATAATTTATATACAATACAAATTTAAAAAATCACGCCCCGTGTGTATACACACGGGAACGTTGATTGTTTATATGAAATTTCGTATTTGGTATATTGGTTCTAAATTTTAAACTTGTGTATAGACATGAAACATTGATTCTTTATATAGTTACGCAGTACATATCTGACATAGTTAAGTATTAATCTTTATTTTGTGTTAATAGTGTTACGTATAAGATTGAGTTTTGGTATTGTAATTGTAGTAGTTGTGTTGCCAAGTAATATCATGTTTGATATTTTAATATTAATCTTATTTGGCATCTTGTCCTAATACTATTATTATCTTAATTTATACTCCGTATATAAGAAACAGTTAATGATGTCATCAAAAATCTAATCAACCAATAGAATTACTCAATTTTGTCCAATTAGCTAAATTATAGGATTTAGTGACATCAAAAATCATTAATTATTTATTATATAAAGAAAAATAATTATGATAACTTTATCCAAATAGGTATTCGTAATACATTAGGACTATTATCATATCACAATAGGTATTCGTAATATATTAGGACTATTATCATATCACAATTTGATTTGATGATGCGTTGATGAGATTTAATCATTCATATCAACTTTTAAAATCTATTTGTTTTCATCCAACCCCGTGTAATACACGGGTATAGAGTCTAGTATTATATAATATGGCATCAACTATCAAGTAGTATCTATCTCGTATTAGAATAATACTTTTAAATTAGATAAATAAATATCTTTATAACTTATCCAAAATCCAATTCTAATATAATTATCTGAATGTAATGGTTTTTAAATAATATAGTTTATAGTTTATGATATCATAATTTTCTAAATGGAGTTGATTTAACAAAATCAAACAATTTCATTGGCTAACTAAAATTTTGATGAAATCATTGAAGGTTTTTTATATATAAATTTAAACATGTGTACGGACTATTTCAAAATATAAAATACAATTATAAAGTAAACTTTATATAAATAAATAAAATCACACTTATAATATTAATACGTAAATTTAGTTCATAGTAGCGTAATCAATTTTATTTCATGATCATTATTGAAAGAATAAAACATATTGCTAAAAGAAAAATAAAGAGTAAAACCTTTGAACGTACATAAAAAGAGGTATTATGATATTTTTGCGTGATACTTATTATTTATGTATTTTGTTATTAACTGATGGATAGTTATATAGAAAAAATAATTATTAATTAATAAATTATTTATATTTTAATATTAATAAAGGTTATCATTATCATTCATATTGATTTTAGGGTTTATGGACCAGATCGCCAACGTACTTTACTCCAATCAAAATATAATAATTGCTTTGTAAAATAAGAACAAAATATATTAATTTCAGTATAAGACCATTAATTATGCTCTCATAAAAATAAAATGCTCATTCATATCAGAATACAGTAGTTAATTTGGATGCTCAAAAACATTATAAGCTTGCTTTGAAATTACCTTACATAAATCTCTATCACTCATTTTAACAAACCAGATGCTGAAAGAAATCGCAGTGCTTGGGTCGAGTTATCCAGAACTGCAGATGATCTTGGAACTTGCATTTTCCTTTTCTTCAAAAAATCCAACGAGTTCTGTAAGCATGGTGGAGGTGGAATTTCCTTCAGAATAACCGGTTCCATCCTGTGTAACAATAACAAAACAAAAGTTATTACCTTATTATATTATCCACTTGTAATACCATATCCACACAAATCATTAAATGGTTGCAAAAAAAAAAAATTACCCTGAGTGTTTGGATTTCTTCTTTCTTGGTTTTTTCTCAGATTTATCTTCCTCCGAGTCCGATGAAAACACCTTCCTGTAAGGGAAGATACGATTTCGCTTGTTAACATCGATTTTACCTAAAAGAGTTTAACTGAGACAAAACTGGGCAAAAGTTGGCCATCAGTCTAGAATGAATACTTCTCATTAGCTGCAAGCAATTTCACAATATCATCACTGCAATCATAACGATTTTTACCGTTTGGCGAGGGGGTTTTTTAGGGCTTTTAAGTGTTTGAGCTTCTACTTTTAATAAGCTCCGGCATATAAGTCTTGTCTGGGAACACTATAAAAATTAGCCTTCTTGAAAAAATACACCAGAAGCCCTTAAACAAAAAGCTTTTTGAAGTGAGTTTTGAATAGAAGTTCAAGCTTCAGCTCCACCTCCAGCCCCAACTTCAGCCCTCAGCTCCAGCCCATTGTTATCAAATACACACTAAGAGTCTATTTTGTATCTGATGTCTGTTAGCTCTACAAATACCGGATACAAAATCATATATGTAATAAAAGTAAATACGCTTAACTACCCTCGAAAAACTGTAGAACGTACCGATCTTAAAAACTATTATTCATAATAGTGTAGTGAATGTATACTTGATTTGAAATAATTTAACTCTAAACAATATTGCATACCTTTTAAAACATATAAATCATTACGCAGTAGAATTTTACCATACACATTATTTGCCTAATTATAAAAATCAAATACAAATTATATGCCCGTGTGTATACACGGGTTTAAGGTCTAGTATAATAATATTGTAGGTGCATCGTATGTATACCGATAGATATTTTAATATGGATGGCCACAAGGGTTATTTTATTTATTTATTTAATTATTGGATCCCATTCAAGAGAAAATGGAGCAAAAAAGTGAAGTAGCAAATTATCAATTTATGGAACAATTTGATTTTTTTAACAAAAAAGTAATTCAACTTTAAAAACCTTTGCCCAGTAGAAAATGAGCTGATATAAATTCATCATTTTAAATAATTTTATACTAAAACTTTAGTTATCATTATACATATTTTAATAAACTTTAGTTATCCTTGTACACATTTTAATAAACTTTAGTTAATTACCATTAAACATGTTACGTATAGTTGAGTTTGATTTAAGTAAACAATTTTTAATCATTCCCTGAATAGAAATTTTATTATAGTTTGGTACCCTGTATATTAACTCAATTATCAAAATAATGTAATATCAACCCAATAATCAAAATAATGTTCATCAGAAATTTAGATGGCTTTTATCATTTTATGGAAAATGAGAACCTTCAAAGTTCAAAGTAAACATCAAATGGAAGTTTTTAATACACCAGTGAGGCAGTGACCACTGACCAGTCAGCCTAGACCAGGCCCATAAACTTAAATGGGTTAGTGGTGTCAGCCCATTTCTGATTCAAAGCCAAACCCTTTTATATTATTTCATGTCTTGTTGAGTTGTTTCCCTATCATATCAGAATTGCCAACCCAAAAACAGTTCTCGATCCACAAATGTGATATATTATTGATTATATAAGGAATATAAAATGAACAATTAAGTACATATTTTTGTTGTTGTGCTTTCCTTTGGATTGAATATGCACAACTTCTTTAGTACAATTACGAATACATCAAATTCAAAATAATTTATGGAATTAAAACAACTAAAGTTGAATATGACAACAAAAAAATGATTTGAATCCTCAAATATGGAACTAGTCACCCTTTCATGACGGTTCCTTCGTGTCCTGAAAACTACAAAGGACGTGTTTTGCGACCACTTGCTCGGCCACAAGTAATAGCATTCTTAGGGATCGGGTATTCATCTCTCCACGAATTCACCGGTGAGTAAACTCGAAGGTAAAATTGTTGACCCAAATATTGTCGAGCCCAGTTCTGAGATCGAATGTTCCACATTCCCACATTGTCTAGTGGTACATACAATGCAGTCCATGATTTCGGATATACCTGTTTATCACATCCCCAATTAGTTAAAAAAAAATCATTTTGTTACGTCCATTGGTGAACTATATCATATAATCGCGCTCTATTAAACATTTGGTACCTGAACCGTTGAGCGAGAGATCCCGTCTCTTAGATTGTAACTCGCTCTGCTATCAGCCGACCACGGCCCTCCATCCATCCTGTTCATTCAACCAAAAAAATTAGCATCAAAAATGTTATACCTAGAAAAACTAACAATTCAACGACTTATGAGCTGTTAAACTCTAGCTTTTAGTTTAAAGTACCGACCCCCTAGTGACCCATGACATAATAAGTTACATAATCTTGAAACACAGTGAACTGTCAATGCTGACCAGTCCACACGTCCCAATTCAAAAACAACAGCAATTAAGGAATTTGAGCTTACCCAACTACAAAAAAGAAGTGACCATCAATGTGCCATGACTGCACAGTATCTTCTGAATTCTCAAACACAATCTCAGCAAACCCTCTAAAATCAGCAGCCATGACTGAAGTTTGGAGGTACCCACCACCCCCATTGGGGCTGTCGGATATCGTCCCAAGTGAAAACACACCGGAGATATTGAAATAATCAGCAATCTTCAAAGGAGTGTCCGCAGGTATAAAGGAGACACTGTTTACTGCGTACCTCTGCTTGCCATTAATGACAGGAGCAGAGTTCGCGAGCCTGATGGTTCGTGTGAAGTTAACCATTCCATAATGGTACGAGCCCTGTGGGTTGGGCCTCGGTCCACTTGCAGTCAAATTTTGCCTGATAACAAAACAACCATTTTGTTTTTAATTAAGTACAAAATATTCAAATTTATTAACCCGTGTTTGGGATTGCATTTAAACTGCTTATGCGTGTTTTAATTATTTGTGAGTAAATGCAAATAAGCAGTTTTGAGAAACTCCAAAAGTTGTTAATGCCAAACTCCTTAAATTAAAAAATAAAAAATTCAAAACAGTTTTGATGGGTTGTAAAATGTTACGGAGTATTGTACCTAATAGATCGGGCTTGATTTAGAGACCAGTCGATTTGGATAGTCGGGCCACCAGGTGGAGGAGCTGGAAAAGTTCCTGGAGAGTTGGTGTAACGAAGAATGGAGGTTGCGGTGAGGATTTGAGAAGTGAATCGGGTTGACACGACCATGTAGTAGTTTTGTGGTGGTTGATCAGCAGTGACCAAAACGGAATACGACTGGCCCAAATGGATATCAAGAGAAGCATATGTGTTCTGAAGAGTATGAGTCCCTTCAGTCTCTACTAGCAACATTTTATGGCCTTGGATTCTAAAGTTGATCGATGTTGTAAGCCCCACATTTGATATCCTCAACCTGTAAGTTTTCCCTGAACGAAAATTTTATAACTAATCAGTTTTGATAAACAATATAACTATATAAGCATTAAGCAATTTCGCTAGTGTTACAACTTAATAACTGTTAATCTAATGTATCAAAATACAATAAGCATATAAGCAGTTTTATCACACAAAAATGCTAGATAGACACACCCTAAGTAAGACTTACCTTGATCAACATTGAATGTAAATCCGTTAGATCCGCGACCATTAATGAGAAGACCATCGGGGAATGGAAGATCATGACCGCCATCTAAAATAGCTTTCAAATCCTGAAATAAATCACGAACTCAGTTACGATACAAACAATCAAAACTTAAATTATACATATTAACCAAAGGGCTATTGCCAAGGGGTACCGCAGTACGTAACTCAGCAAACAAAAATTTGTGTTCAAATCGTACTTGAGACAGAATGTATAATTAATTAATATTTGTGCATTTGTCCTTCCAAAATCCTGTTACTATTAGCCGATAAGGTACTTACGGTGTGATTTTGCTTGAACCAGTCCCCAGCCAGAATGGTGAAATCTCCATCCGGTGGTGAAAATGGGACTGGGATCCTAGGACGGCTAGATATCGTAATAGCGCCATAACCTCCAGCAGCCCGATGAAACGCAAGTGACGGAAAGTAAAAGAAGCTACCGATTTGATCTTTTACTTGAAGAATGTATGTGAAATTCTGACCAGGTGGAATTGGGCAATTTGTCCCATAAACACCATCCTGCCATGAATTCCTTCTTTGTTGTATCCCATTCCTAATACATTACATCACAAACAATCATATATTCAATCATCTTATATGCAATGTGAAATAATAATAGTAAATCAAAACTAATACAAATTTGGATAACAGAAAGTTACCAAGTAAGGAGGAATGGTTCATCCAAGTTATTGTAGATACTAACAATGACATTATCATTAGTAACCGAATCGATTTGTGGCCCGGGAAACTGCCCGTTTATTAATATCCCCTGCATTCCAACCAAATGACTCAACGTATAAACCAAGATCCACAATGTAACATAACTTAAGCTAAATTGAAGTACAAAAACATACCTGTTGTTTAACTCCAAGAGGGTAGATGTCACCATAAGTGACATTCCAGTTGAAGAATCTATAAGGGTCTTCACCATTAATCTTTTGTGCAATTGCTATTAACAAATATATCATAAATGTTGTTTTCATACCCCATTGTTGCATTTTCTTAATTTGAATAAATGTTGGTAATTACAAAAACAATGATGTACCAAATTTGCAACAAATTTGTGTGTTAGGAGCAGATTATTGGTTTGTGTTTTTTGGCGCAGTTTTTTTTTTTTTTTTAATTGGTGTAATGAAGTAAAGATGTGGGTGAAGAATGGAATCCAATTCAATCCAGAAGGGATATGATATATACAGAAAAAAAGAGAAGAGATAAAGCCTACTTTGATTGATCAGATCTGTTCCCATGAGATGCTTCTCAGCAAGTTGAGTCTCTCACTCTCAACAGATAATTTTTGGACTGTTTTGAATAGTAATAATAAATAAATAAATGGTAAAATAACTGTGAATCTTGACTTATGTGTTTTTAATTTTATAGGAGTACATTTTATAGTACTAACTAATGCAATTTAAATACTATGCCCAACTGGTGCCGTCACCGTAAATATTTAGGTGGACCTAAAAACTCATGTATGACCTAAATATTTATGGTGGCGGTACCAATTGAACTATGCCCAGTAACTCAGTACATGTGGGTGATTTTAGACATGTGATTTATCCGGAGTTGATGCTCCTTGCATGTGGAGCGAATACGTATCATTGAAATATGGGTGTTAGATAAATAAAAAACCACATTTGTTTCATACAACAAAGTTATGGTTATGCATACTTGTACAGTAAGCTATAATTGTTGTACAGTGTGTTGTATTTAACAATTTTATTGTTGTATTTATCAATCCCCTTGAAATATAGTACGGTAATCAGAAGTAACACTAAGGGTGTGTTTGGCAAAACTAACTGGTATAAAAAACATTAAAGTAAAAATAAAAAACATTATCTTCTGATTTATGGGAAAAAATAAATATTTTTTTTTTTTTTGGAAAGCAACGCATTATATTTATGGGAAAAAATAAATAATTATATGATTGTATTTTTTTAGTTTATAATATATTCTTGCTAAAAAGGAAAAACCCTTTTTATTCTGTCAATCTACATACTTGTCTTCTTTTATTATTGATATTCCCTCAATCTACCATAAAAGTGATTGAATCACAAGTATTTAATATATCACATGCGAAAATTACCATTTTATGAGCAGCCAAAGTAAAATTGGATGAAATGTGACAATTTTGGACTTATATAAGAAAAGAGTACTATTGGAATCATATCTATAAACTAATAAACATTCCGAAAATGACATTATAAGTACGTTGTTTATAATTTTCAAAACATTTTTACAGTAAAGCCTTTTTCAGTGACTTCAAAAATAACTTTACTTTAATGGTTAATATATAAAACTATTAGGATATCCGCAAAGGAAGTATGTAATAGTGTCCAGGGCCATCGATTTTCGAGAGTATCCGATTGTTCAATAGTACTTATTGCTACTATAGTTTTGAAATCGAAAAAACTAGCGTTATACCTCAAGAAAAAGAGTATTCAAACAGTAGGACTCCCATTTTGTTATACTAGAGAGCGTTGATTATAAAAACTTGATCAAATTAAATGAATTATTCAAATAATGCTCTCAAAATGACTCTTTAAGTGTACACCTAATTAAAATGGTTATATATTTCGATATGTAAAAAATGAGATTATAATACTTGTATATCTAAGATTTAAATTGAATTATTAGTGTTTATTATAGACCCCGTATATAGTTACATACAACTATACAAGGTCTTTCAAATTAATTTGTCGGCCCTGCAAATCTACTCCTGCTTAAAAAACTTTAAACTCATAGGTGAAATGATATTAAATTATATGATAAGATTTTATATAAGGAAGTGGAGTATTACTAAAAAATAGGTTTTCAATATAATGACAGGGGAGTAATTTTCACTACAAATGGAAATATGTTTAAATCTAAAAAAAAAAAAAAAAGACAGGCCGTGTGTGACAGATTTATTACGGGTTTAGTTTTGGGTGTATCTTCTTTTCAACGCGTTTTCATTGTGGTATACAATTATACATACACTTGTATTTCATTAATCATGTTCTTACCTTGAAATTATGAAGTTTAATATGTGGAAATAATTGGTAACAACGTGATATTAGATCTGATTTCAAATCTCTGTTCTCTAGATTAATTAATTTACTATTGAAAAACAAGTGAAATCTGATTAATAATTAATTAAATAATAACAAAATTTAGCGGATTGGTTCCTCCCGCGTGGACCTGGACCCACCTTAATGCAGTGGATCTACGGGTCAACGACAACCGCACACGGTCAAACGTCATTACGTCAAAGTTAAATAAATACAGTTAATAATACTCCAATAAGTCCATTACTTAAACATTGATTTGCTAAGTTGCGACGGGCGGAGCCATGTAGAAGATAGGGATAGCAGTTGCTACGGGTCCATTCTCAATACGCAATGTAATTTCGATTGAAAAATAACATGTGTAATAACAGTTCTTGTTTGTGCTACTGGTTCAGAAAAATTGGGGTACCATGACTACGGGTTACTCAAAATTCTAGATCAATTGAATTTTAAAAAAAAAAAAGAATTTTAACAAATTTTAGCATAATTTCAACGCGTATAATTAATATATCTTAAGGAAAGACGATTAGACTAATATTTATAAGAATACGTATACACTTCTCCGAAGTACTATATATATTGTGAAACAATGAATTAAAATCTACTATCATAATGCTGCAACTGCAATTTCTATGGATATAAACAATTAAATTACGAGAGTCGACCTTCTGAACAAACAAACCAAGTTGATCATCTGCATTTATATATTTTTATATTCTATTCGATTTACAAATAATTCATGTGTCACCGACACTCGATCATGACTTACTACTCCAAATGCTTGGTTTGATTCACTTCTACTAGTTTTGATGCGTGATAGATATGATTAAAAAAGATTGAGAGTACTAAGAAATTAAGGAAAGAAAAAAAAAATCATATTTTATTTTAGTATTTTAATAATAAAGTAACATTATATATTATAAAGTAGTATAAGCTACTGAATATTCAGCTCGATATTCAACTAAACACTAAAGTTTAATACGGATACAATTTTAGAAGTAGTAATTCAATATTCAACTCAAAGCTTAAGTGGTCCTACAAAATTATTTTTTAACCAATCAAAGCAAAGGAAGGAAAAAAAAAAATACACTTGCACAGTTTGAACATTGAATTTGAACACTAACGCCGGCGAATTCGCCCTCCAACTCATGTATGCCCTAATAGATGTTCCAAACATTCCTGTAGGTTTGGATTTCAGGAAACCCGAAACCTGCAATGTTAGGTTGGGCCATAATAAATATATATCTGGGCTTTCTATCAAATGAAGTTGGGCTTGAGAGATGCAAAATACTAATGCTGTCAGGATCCAGACAAACCTTGCATACAAAACAACTAGACAATCGTGTACTGAATAATACGGAGTAAGAATTTATTTAAGGATGATAAATTATAGAATTACAAATGAAAGATGAATGAAACCCTTTTTTTTATCACCAATAATGGGTCTCATCAATATAGTGTTTCTAAGAATTGAACAAGACTGTAAAATGTTTATTTTTCCACTAATGTCTATCATGAGCGAATGACTTCTCGAATCAAATGACAGTGGCTAGTAATCTTGGAATCGACAGGTTTGAAGTTTTGAAGGGGAACTCGGAACTCATATTGTCCGGATAACAATCATAAGTGCGTTGATCGATCTTCATCAAGTTCTGCCCCCAGGATCCGTTTTATGCAAATTAATACTATGTATCTTAGGCTTTCCATACATATTATGATCATAGTTGTTGATTACCTCTTCTTCATCTGAAATAAAACAGCTAAATGTTAATTTCATCTGAAGTTAAATTGACATTTATTTGTTAGGGTTAACGATTTTGAAATATAGTTGTACAAAATGATACAAGAATATAATAAATAGTTATCCCAAGATACAAGACAAATGTAGCTAGCAAAAGCTAGCTTATGAAAAATATTAAAAAGGGAATAATAGTTAGAGAATGTCTTAATTTAATTAATTGAGATCTGACCCTTTTGTAGTGCCAAAAGACTTGTAGTTTCAAACAAGAGAATAATTAATGAATAAACGAAATAACATAATACTTTGGGTATCACTTTTTGAACGGCAAGCGTATGGAATCTATTTAGATTTATTATAATAAATATTTTATCAAAAGTATAATAAAAAAAAAATCAGCTATAAATACTCGGTAGTAAATTATAAAAGAAGTATGATACTATATATAGATCCCGTATATGTATGTTGTCACTGCAACAAAGATATCAGTTATCCACACTTTTTTCATATTTTTTTTAAAAAATGTGTGGAATTATGTTAAATTATTCACACTTATAATTGTGTAGAAAATTGTTACCTCAATAAGCGTGGAAAATCTTGTGAGTAAAAAAAGTGGTAAAATGACATTTTTTTTAGTGTGTGATTTATTATGCGTAATCAGGTAAGTTACGACCAACCTGCATGGGTTATGCTTATGCTTAGGAATTTATTTTCTCAAACAATAAGATAAGATTATATAATAATACGGAGTATATCATTACCGCATGCAGTATACGTACATGGTGTCTATAAAGCAACCCTAGCTCGATCAGCTATATAAACTTATAAAGTGATCGTGCCTCGATCAATTAAAAAAGATTAACATTGGTGTCATGGACTCATGACACAACAACCAGTGAATTGATGATCTGATACCTAAATTTTGTGTACGAACGGGTGTGTTTGACAACGTTGGATGGAGATGGAGATGAAGATTAAGATTATTTTAGAAGCTAATTTCAAGATATTATATTTTGAGGGATTATTTTAAGTTTTTATGTGTGCCAAACAAGGATTGTGGATGAAGTTTCTAAAAAATTTAGAATCTCCATCTCCAAAAATCTCTTAATATGTTGGTGTCAAACACACCTTTTATGGACGTACTTATGGTTAACATGAAATGTAAGATACACTACGTTCCTGCATAAGTCCTAATTTCTATTGAAAATTTTTAAGACAAAAATATTGTTGTGTCACCTATTTTGTCGTGAATTTATTTTATTATTATTATTATTATTATTAATTATTAATTTTTGTAAAACTTATGTTGGTTTAGCATTTTTTTTTATTTAAAAAAAAAATACAGATACAACATGCATATAATTATTGGAAACCTAATATTTTAGGTAGTACGTTCTGTAATGCTAATAATGCATGTGTGAGATTTAATGCATGTTCATATAATGGTATAATTAACTTATAACCTCGTTAAAATAGCTAGCTTCTTATTGTAAAAACCAGTCCCTCGATCTACTAAGCTAGTTGTAAAAATATATGTGCTTAATTATTATTATTATTATTATTATTATTATTATTATTATTATTATTATTATTATTATTATTATTATTATTATTATTATTATTATTATTATTTCACATATTTAGCACATCTTTATACTTTATAGAATGCAAATACTTTCTGCATTTTGTTTGAATAAACACCACACAAGCCACGTCAGATAAATATCTTTGATATTGACACTACCTAACTTTAAAAAATTACACTAAATTTATCATCTAAAATTATAGATCTAATCTGACAACAATAATAAATCATATATATGGCAAATTAAAGAGAAAATGAGTAACTTCAAAGTTTTATCATCTAAAGAAAAATATATATACATATATATGCTTTTTTTTGGTAAACAAAATAGTACGGAGTAATTCAGTTGTATTGCAAAGGTGTTGTCTATTTTTGGGGCATTTTCAGATTTTCTAACTTACCAATAATAAACAAACGACAAATATTTTCTTATTCATCTGAAGAACCAATAAGATTAATGTCGTATAAATATTAAATATAAATAAATAAATAAATAAAAAAATAAGAAGATGTAGTCCTCATGTACTTGCTAGAGAGCAGAATGATATGTACCTGTGGATGGAAGCAGAAAAGAAAAAGTCGCAGATGGTTGAAAACACATGAAGACCCCTTCCATATCAGAATTACAAAAACGATATGAATCAAAAATTAAATAAGAAGAAGTGTAAGAGGTAATAAAAGAAGCATAGTGAAGTTGATTAAATAGGAGGGGGTCTTATTTTCAGGTGCCAAAAAGGGAAAAAAGGTTCATTGAATCTGGTCACTAACAATCCCACTAAGGTAGAGGTCAAAACCTACGTGCCAATGTGCCCTTCCAAAAGGTTACCGCACCCCTACTAAAAGCCTCAATTTTAACATATTCCCTTCGACTCTTTTTTCATCACCAATAATTTATATAATAATAAAAATTGTGTCTTTTTCTAATACCATATGGTACAAATACTACATTGTAAGCATGGTTTTATTGATAAATACACGTGATGTGTGCTAATTATAGTCAATTAAAATAATAACAAATTTTAAATCAAGGAAATACTAAATAATACTATCACACAATACAGGCAAGAATGACTCGTTCGTATAATATAGCTTTATAAGTAAGTCCAGGTATCGAACACTGGGAAAGTGGAATTCTTAATTTAACCCTAAAGTAATATCTACAATTATTCACAATTAATTACAATTAATGTTACAGATAAAGGGGGACGTTTTAGTTCCGATCGAACATATATTTACTTTGATACATAACTAGTATAAACTAAGGCAATTAAATTAATAAAAATACAACTTAAGTTAAATAAGGTAGATAGAAGATATATTTTATCTAGACTAGCTATGTCTATATTGAAACTCTCCTATATGTTTATTTTTGTCAGCTAATTGATTCTATGTTGAAATATAAAAGTAGATATCCTCCTTGTTCGGGTTTAAGTATCCTAAGATTAAGCTCTTCAATGTATATTAAGGTTAACTAACTTCGAGGTCTCGAATGTTATTATCTAATCAACTATAGTTTAATCCAGTAATAATTATAACCTATCACCATGTGCAGTATATTTAAGTTATAATTAAAATATAAACCTAAATTATTAATCAATATCATACAAACGTTCGCTATAGCATGAATCTCATAATCATATAATCAATATAGATATAACCTTAATAACATTCATAAAAGCAACTAACATAAACATATACTCAAATAATCATACAATCATCATTCATCTAAACAAGAGAAAATTGTCCGGATCGTCCCTGTGTTTGTCCAAAAAATCACGTTTCATCCCTTATTTCAAGAAATATCACTAGGCGTCCCTGTATTCGTTATTTTACATCATCGGTCATCCCTTAGCCTAACTTCGTTGGTTTCATACGTCAAATTTGATCACATGCGTGACACATGAGGGTTAATTAGTGTAAAATGACTAAGATACCTTTTTCTTATTATTTTTCTATTTCTTATAATTATTTTTGGTTTTTCTTAATCCAATAATAAAAAAGAAAAAACAAACCAACAAGGATACTAAGTTACTAACAATATATTGATAACACCGTCGTCATCATATACTAACGACAACAAAAGCATCATATTATCACCGTAACGTTTTCTTTTAATCTGAATTATTTCCCAAACAATAGATTGAAACTCAAATACATAAACAAAAAACACCAATTGGAACTCGGATTCTCACCGGAATCTACAAATCATCTCACCGGAATCTGCAAATCGCCTAATTTGAAACTATAAACCATCATCTCCACCACCACCACTTAAAGTCATCGCCACTATGATCTAACCGTTAACCACAAAAAGTAGACTAATTTTCTACGACCATGTCTTTCAAAACCTACGAATAACATCACCCCTTTAAACGATGATGGCGAGAATTCGAACGACGGCGGCAAAAGTATTGTTCGAAAAATCGACCGGCAACAATTCAGAGATCTCGAACGATGGTAACAAGATTCTGTTACCATCATATTTTTGACATTTCATTAACCTGAACGACAACATCATCAGATTTTCCCAGATCTACAACAAATTTACTGATTTCTAACAAAAGTATCTCAACATCAACAAAATATCGAATAAATCTAACAAAAACTGTGACAACTCTCCAAATTAGGTATTAATTAAATTATATGCATGTGCATTACTATGCTAATTTCCTGATTAAGTTTTAACAAAACTATTTGATGTGATGTAAGCCTAACAAGCCCAGTACTTTTAAACAAAAAGTAATATGTAATACGTAAGTATTTAAAGTTACGTACAAATATATCGAAACGAATCCGACAAAAATAAATGACAAAAGTTTCGTGATACAAAAATCATTAATAATATAATTATTAATTACGAGTATTTATATATCTATAACATGAAGATATAAAGGTCTAAATATACGTTTAACATAAAACGTAATATAAAACGAACAGAAATAATTCTAAAACGCTCATAAAAGGTCGAATCATAAAAATGCAAATTTTCTCATTCGTTTGGAAGAAGTTAGAACATTACCTCAAAATATAAAATCCTAACTTAACTGAAATTTGGCGCTCAAATAGTTATACGCAGTGAAATGTACAAAATTGTACATCTATTTAAAATAATGAAAACATCATTATTCCAATTATAAATAACGAACCAGGAGAACATCTACTAAATAAAAATGTAAAATGTTTATTTTTATATTGCTAAAATTATACCCGTACTCGAAATTGAGGTGCCAAAAATTGGCACCTAACTTCAATAATGCAGTGGTATGGTTATTTTAAAACCATACTCCCTCCTGATGATCTCTATCTCTCGGTCACACACACACACATACATGATCAATTATTATTTCTCCATCTTCTTCAAACTTAACATGATCAAAATCAGCAGCAAGCAACAACATCAAGAAGCAGTAGCATAATCAAGATCATCTTCATCATCCGTTCATCATCATCCTCACCATTTTCACTTTGTAAGAAAATCTCAAATCTTTAATTTCTTTACTTCAAATTCGTTATATAACTTGTATACATACCATAATCTAAGTGTATAACACACAAAACTTGAAGATTAATGGATTGATCATGAAAATGGTTTTATAACCCAAAACTTCAAATACAAAAATCAACACATCAAAACTTGTTAGAATAGTGTAGTAACTCGTAAAAATGATATAACTTGTTGATATAAACGTTTGGTAACATAGTGTAAAGGAAATAAGCTAATTAAACTCGTGTATAAGTTTCATCAGACGTGAACAGGGGCTGAAACGAGCCACGAATACGGCGGATTCCTTTGAATCCGGCGTATTCAGAACCAAAAAACCAAACGAATCCGGCGGATTCAAAGGAATCCGGCGGATTCCCGTGTCCGACCCGCACACAAATCTTCGGCTAAAACGATGAACGAGTAAAAGACACGGATGAATACGGCGGATTCAAATGAATCCGGCGTATTCCAAAGCTTCGCACGAACTATCTGATGAACACCAACGAATCCGGCGTATTTGATTTAATCCGGCGGATTCCCTCGAAATTAAATTGAATACGGCGGATTCACTAGAATACGGCGTATTCCGACTTTTGACTTGAATCCGGCGGATTCAAGGGAATCCGGCGGATTCCCAAGCCTGGTCAACAATCTGACTTTTATTTTAAAAACATAAACGTTTCCGTTAACGATTCCATTTATACGAGACATTTACGAGACATTGTAAACTATTAATAAAAACAATAATGTGATATATCCGAGACGCGAACATTGGACTTATATATTTCGTACGAACAAACGATATATGAATAAATACATATATGACATATTTACATATACGAACTTTGTAAATTATACGTTTTGGGAAAACGATTTCACAATCGGGACATTTAGACTTTTAACACGTATTAAACAAACGTAACAATACTAAAGGCAAATGACATTTATTAAGCGGAATAAAGATATTATCAAGTTTTATATAACAAATAAAACTCGACACGTTATAAATACGAAGCAACGTATTACAAGATATATATATATATATATATATATATATATATATATATATATATATATATATATTCGAGGACACACGATATATATATACACAAACGTATACGTTTTCTTAAACAAATGAAAACTTATATATTTTGATATACATAAACAATGTATTTATTTAACATATATACATATGACAATTAAAAATATATATTCACAAATATATATATACACAATGAAGTTCACGTTTAACAAACGTACAACTTAATAATATACAACAAGTATATTTACATACGAATACATATATAAAACAAATATATGTACAAACAATGATATTTGAATAACGTTCAAATTATACGAACAACTATATACAAAGTATATGTACAAATGGAAACAAAACGACCTTCCGTTAAATAGACAATTACACATTGATTTATATACTTAACCAAGTATACGATGAAAGAAATAATAACAATATTTCTACTCAATGTCACCAACAAATACAACGACTTAAATTATTAAGAAATCAACCATTTCTTCAAACGAACAAACTGTTAACATAAGTGATTAAAACAAATCAAACGTACTTATGTTAATATATTTATTGTATAGGTTAACATACCTTGGGCAAATATCTGTTTGGCTGCTAGCTTTCATACCGAGCAAAACTACAGTGAGTTCACAGCCCCTACTTTACAAATGTTTTATGCTTTTAAACATAGGGGTGTAAACATAGAAACTGCATGCAAACACATGCAGCAAATTTATATAAATGCTTTATTGCTTTATACAACTGTTTGACATGAAATATTATTTCACAACTGTTTTGGGAATTAGGCAACAAATCCTAGTACAGACCAGACTTGAGATGTGTGCATGAAAGACCTTATGTCATGCAGACTATAACCATTAGCTAGGTGACTCTAGCCACTGAGTATACGAATAGTACTATTGCCGTGACGACCCTCCTGTGGATGGAGCGTATACTTAATTGTCCTTCAGGCAAACAACATAAGTTTTGGTTGTGGTTTGGTTATAGGGTTAGGTCGCGTTACTTTAACCTGCGAGGTTTAGCTCACCTTTCAAGGGATTATAGTCTAATCATTCCCACTTATTATTTAGGATAAACATATCCTACAACTGTGTTATGTCAGTATACTTACTGATTATATTTATATACTGGTAAACAACCAGACATACATTTTGGGTAACAACCCACATAAAACTATATTTTAGGGTAACTATCCCTAACATCTTATAAATTGCAAAACCTGCAAACATTTATTTATTGAATAACATTTCGATAACTTTAACATATATGGGTTAACATACCACATATTTATACAAACCTGTGAATTCACTCAACATATTTGTTGACGACTTTCTTTCTATGTTTTACAGGAAATTAGCTATGTAAGTAAGGATCGCATGCATTCAGGATGACAACCCTGGACTACTTAGGATGCCATACTTTATGGGACAGCTTTTGAGGATTTCCTCTGTATTACTGCAGACATTGCAGTTATACTCATGAAATCTTATTTTAACATATGTATCGTAAAACTTAAATGTTTTAAACTTTATTACTACTGTACGACTTACACAGTCGTACTACTTTTGTAATAACTATTTAACTGGCATCCTTAATATATTATGTTCTGTATGATCATATGCTCTGATATGATGAATGCACAATTGTAACGTCATCACCCCCGTTGTTAAACTGTTTACACATAATGCTTCCGCCAATTATAACTTGCTTCTGCTAAACGTTAAATAAACAAAATTATGGATTTTTGGGGTGTGACAAAAACGTACTGTGTGGAATTCGTAACCGGAATCTCGTTGAATCTTATCCTTTAACCGCTAGTTATCTAAATTGTCGACTTAAAAGCGTTGAGAAATTGGACGCGCACCGCAATTGATGAAGAATCGGAGTGTGAAAATGAAGGAGTTGAGAAATTAAAGTCAAAATTAGTAGTAGATAACAGCAGCAGCTATTGAATTACTACAGTCATGATATAATATATACACATTGTTACTGTTTTTGATCGTGGCGAAAATCTTGTTCACAAAATCGTATGGAGAAAAGTCAGAGAGTTAAAGGTAAATCAAAACCAAAATTATAATTAATGTTATTGAGTAATATGGGTTTGATAATATTAGGAGGATTTCTTGAAGAAAGAATATGGAGAAGGGAAAAAAAAACACAGTAGGTGGGTGGGTGCTGGTGGTCAGGTGGGTAGGTGGAGGGGAATTAGAGGAGGAAAAGTTAAAACAAATTAGTGAAAAGACAAATTTACCCTCATAAGCATTGCACCTGTTTGAATTTAACTGAAAAAGTTAACGTTGTTAGGCTAAGGGATGACTAGTGATGCGAAATGACAAATACAAGGACGTCTGGTGATATTTCTTGAAATAAGGGATGAAACGTGATTTTTTGGACAAACACAGGGACGATCCCGGCAATTTTCTCTCTAAACAAATATGTTAAAGAAATAATCAATATTCAAACAGTAAGAAAACAAGATCTAAATACAAATAAACGTTCATTTAGTAAGTAAAAGATCTAGAATCGAACCAAAGAAACTAAATTACTCTTCGTTATGGTTGAAGGTCTTTAATCCCTAGCCTCCTAGCCTCCAAATTCGACCTAAAGTCGTTCTTTAACCCTTACAATCAACTTCTACCTCTAAAATTCGTATATAGTTTAGTTTGGTCGAGTCCTCTATTTATAGTTTTCCAAACCGCCAGTCCAACCGCCGGTTGGAGTTCTCAACCGCCGGTTGGATTACTTGGAGTCTAAGTCCAACTCTGCGATCTTTCACCGCCTTATATTAATTAATTCAACCGCCGGCTAGATTACTCAACCGCCGGTTGGCCTTCTTTTCCAGAATCTTCTACTGTCGGGCCAGGCTCATTCTTGGGCTATCTTCTTCACAATTTCGGGTTTAAACTCTTTTCTTGGCCCAATCCTTCAATAATATAATTTAAGTCTTCATTTAAAGCTCCTTTCTCTTAAAGTCTTGATCTTTTATTGGTTTTTCTTCATTTCAGCTCCTTTTTCGTTCCTTTCTTCAATTTTCATTTTAAAATACCTAAATTGAAAATATAAACAAATTAAGTATCTAAATCAATAGAAATGCAATAAAAATGTATAAAATATAGGGAATATTAGTATATAAATATGATATATATTATTTGATGTTATCAACACGATGTATAGGTTATTTTCTTGCATTCATTAAGGTCGTTTTAATGGTGGATGAGCTGATCGGTCGTATAAACCGGCTGAATTATAGATAGGGCCATAAAAACATCAAAATATGTGTTTGTGTGTAGATATATATTATTGTTAATTGCAAGAAAAAAAATATGTAGTAGTTGTTTCAAAGTTGATTGAGTCGCAACAAAAATAGTAAAGAAAAACATCTTAATAATCTGATTTATAGTTAGATATAGGGTATCTTTTCGGCAATTAGTTAGTTTTTCACATAAACTTTAGAAATTTAAATACGACTCTGACTTTCATTGTTCATTGACTTGTAAACGAACCGAACGTTCAGCGAACAATTCATGATCGAACCGTTTGGCGGAAAGTTCATTTCTGTTCGTTCGTTTCGTTATATGAACGAACATGAACAAAAATTTACGTTCATTTAAATATATGAATGAACATTCACATAGGTCTCGTTTGTTTATTTACATTCGTGAACGTTCGATAATATATTCGTTTGTTAACTATTAGTTAAGGGATTATTACATATATCCCCACCTTGAACCTTCTTAATATCATATATAGAGGGAGAAGTCCTTTTTTCTCCTTCATATTGAATGTAGTCTATCACTTTGAGATCAAATTAAAGTAACACATTTTTGCATATCATACTTTAATCTAATCTAAATTCTAAATAAAATAGTATTTATAAAAAAATTAACTTTCACATTTCCCTCATGCCTTTCCTCTCACATTTTCCCTCCACTCCCACACTATCACACACCTCCACATATAGGGTTGGGTTCTGGTGAGAACACAATATTTACGTGAGAACGGTGAGAACACATCCTAGCCATCAATTTTTTGATAAAAAAAACCTGATTTTGGACGTGACAATTTTATAAATATTTTGAAGATTTATTTTGACGGGTTTACATCACTTTTGCTCAGGTGAAGCTTTTTTTTTAGGTTCACATCAGTTTGCTGAGGTGAAGTTTAATTTTTTTTCTTAACATATGGTTATGAAGTTATGAATCTTTATTTTCATAGATTCACATAATTTTTAATGAGATAAAGTTAATTTTTTATTGTTAACATTAGTTTTTAAAGAGGTTAAGGTTTATACATATCGATTCACTACTTCAAACATGTTGTTAATAAAAATTAAATAAAACTTCACCATGTTAAAACTTTTGTGAAGTAAAAAAATCAAACTTCACCCAACAACTCTTATACCCTCCAAAATCAAACTTCAAAATATTTACAAAATTGCTACCTCCAATATAAGGTTTTTTGATCAAAAAATGGTTGACTATTATGTGATCTCATCGTTCTCACGTAAACATTGTGTTCTCACTTGATCCCAAATCTCTCTCTCTCTCTCTCTCTATATATATATATATATACGTGAAAGGGGTGGAGATTAAAAAATGATGAAAACGAAAAAAAAAGTTCATATTTGTTAATTTATGAGAGGTAAAAAAATAAAGGTTCACACAAAAAAAATTTATGAAAAAAAATAAAATAAATTCAAATCTGTGAACCAAAACAAAAAAAATAAGGTTCACATATGAAAAACTTAAAAACTTTCTGTGAACCCAAAATAAAAAAATAAAGTTCATAATTGAAAAGGTTAAAAACTTTCCGTCAACCCCAAAAAAATAAAGGTTCACAATTGAAAAAGTAAAAAAAAAATTAAGGTTCACAACTAGAAAAGTAAAAAAATATATGTGAACCAATTTTTTTTTAAGGTTCACAATTAAAAAAGTTGTAAGCTTTCTGTGAACCCAAACAAAAAAAAAGCTTCACAATTTGGAAAAAGTAAAAACGATTTTGTGAACCAAAAAAAAAAAAAGTTTCACAGTTAGAAATTTTAAAATTTTTATGTGGAAAAAGAAAAATTAAGGTTAACAATGAAAAATCTTAAAAAAGTTTCGTGAAAAAAAATTAAGCTTCACGAAAAAAAATTGTGAAAAAATAGCGTTCACAATTAAAAAAGTTTAAAACTTTGTATGAAGCAAAAAAAAAAAAAGGTTCATGATGAAAATTTATGTGAAACAAAAAAAATATAAGGGTTCACAATTAAAAACATATGTGAAGCAAAAAAAAATCACAACTTAAAAAAATTGTGAAGCAAAAAGTTTTTTCACTGTTTTTTTTATCTCCTCCCCTTTTACATATATATATATATATATATATATATATATATATATATAAGGTAGATTAGATTAAGGGCTAAGATATGTTTTCACCGTTTTTTTAATCCCCTTGTTTTCACCAGAACAAGGGGATTTCGTTAAAACGGTGAGAAAAAATCTTACCCATCCATTTAAAATCAAGGGTTCAAAATAGATGTGACATTTTGGTAATTATTGAAAAATCTGGAAAAGGGAGATGGCATTTTTGTAAATTAGGTGAACTTCAATTTTAATTCATAATGCATCTTTTTTTGTGAATCATAATTTTTTTTTCTTCACAACAATTTTGAGGTAATGAATTTTTTTTTTAATGTTCACAAAACTTTCTAAAAATGATGAATCTAAAATTTTAATATTCACAATTAGGATAACTTGTGTGAAGCAATAAAAAAAAGCAAATATTAAAATCTAGAAAATGAAGGTGGCATTTTTGTAAATTAGGTGAACTTCAATTTTCATTTACAATGCATCTTTTTTGTGAATCATAATTTTTTTTGCTTCAACACAATTTTGAAGTAATGAATATTTTTTTAGTGTTCACATATATAACTTTATGAAATGATGAAGCAATTTTTTAACCTTCAGAGTTTATAACAACTCAATGAACCCTAACATTTGAATGAACGTATATAACTTAATGAATGTAAACCCTAAATTTTAAACGTACATATATTATTTTGAATTATTTGCATCATGCTTTATTAGTTTATTGTATGTTAACTACTATTTTAGATTTGTATATATTATACTAGTAGGATACTCGCGCTTTGCGGCGGTACATTATGCATAAAAAATCGACAAGACATTGGGATTAAAAAATAAGGTTACAATAAAGTTGATGGGAAACAAACTAAATATGTGTTGGGAACAAAATGGAAACAATTTACGATCACATATTAATATACGTTACGCATTATGTAAAATTTTCCGGCTCACACAATATGAAATGTAAAATATGGGTAGCTTGAACTTTTTATTAGGCTCCACTAATATCTTTTAGTAAATCTTGCTATCTATCTAAAGAGTATCACGTAAAATTGTTAGTGTGAAATATATATTTCGGAAGCTACACACCAACTTTTAAAATTTTCTTGAGTTTTAGCTTTTTTGATCAAAAAACTAAAATTCTAGAATATGTGAATTGATTACATAAAAACAAAATTAAACTTCTAGATAAATGTGAGAAATTTATAGTTGCTCAAAAGAATAAAGTTAAGGGTTCGTTTATTATTTTTTAAAAGCTTAAAAACGTACAAAATTAATGGAAAATTGAAATTGAAGGCTTTAAAGGTGAAATTTGTCTCTAAAAAGTGGACAAACCGCCTTCGGCTGTTTGCCAACACGTTTGTCTCGTTCTGACCCTTCCGTACATAATTGGCACGTCTCGTATCTCTTTACGGTTTAAAAGTTATGTCATATTTTTATTAGTAATGTTATAATGAGTATTTTTGTAATTTCAAATATGTTTTTCAAATATTAATAGTAATGTTAGGGGTATATTAGTAAATTCCCTCTAAAAAAACATTACAAATGCATTATATATTAATATAGAAGTATAGATATTAAATAAATCTAATATATTGAAAATGAGATCATACTCACGTGAGATACATGTTTGGTTTGTAATGTGTCACAAGTATAATTGAGAATGAAATCATGGTCTGCTTCGTAATGTGTGTCGCACATATACATGGAATGAAATCAGTTAGCTTAGCTGCTCTACCTCATGTATTATATTCATATATTTATTTGGATCTACGTTATGTGATTTATGTTACTATTTTAGCCAAATAAGTTAAGATTTTGATGTTTAAAAATAAAGATTCATACTTCGTAGACTTGTGTGATTCAATATGCATATTATTAATCTTTTATAAAAATTGATGTTAACTAAAAAAAGACGTCACCCCTTCAAAAACCGATGTTAACTTAAAAAAAAAAAAAAGACTTCACCAATCAAACTACTGTGAACTAAAAAAGTGAAAGGTAAACGAAGTTCACATTATTTACAAAAATGCCACCATAGTTGAACTTCAAATTTACGAAAATGTCACCTTCAAAATCAGGATTTTTGAATAAAGGAAAAATGAAGGGCTAAGATATGTTCTCACTGTTCTCACGTAAACATTGTGTTCTCACTGGATCCCAAGTGTGTATATATATAGTCGGAGGATCTAAAAAGAAGATAAATTTGATAGAGAAGATGGAGAAGATTTTCTAGCCAATCATTTCAATTTTAGGTTAAAGGGTAATTTAGTCCTTTCTAATTTAGTTAATAAATTAAATAACATGTAATTTAAATTCATAATTATGGGCGGTTTTTGTATCTTCAGAATGATAGGACATTAACAATAAAGATCTTCACATATCATACTCAATTTTAGATTTCTTCACGTTGCATATTTCTGGGCGATTTTTGTTTTGGGAGATCTTCACGCATAATATCGTTTTGATTGAACGATATCTGGGATCGATTCATACTTAATTTCATTGCATATTTTAATACAATCAACAACATCTGCAACGATTCCTGGGATCGACTCATTTATGCGTATTTTCAATAATAATTGGTGGTGGGTATGAATAAACATTAGTGGTGTCAAAAGTTGCGTCACTTATATAATTAGTCGATCGAGAATTTGTATAACACGTATATTTTTTTCAATTCTTTGATATCTTCAATTGTTTCAATTTAGAATGGTTTTTTGGTGTTCCATATTATCCAACAAGTCAATCAACAATATTCTTCATTCATTCGGTCGTTCCAATAAAAAAAGTATTAAGGTAGTGATGATTCAGTGTTTTTGTATACAAGCAATTCATCTTATCTTTTTTTTATATATATAGAAATTATTATTTATCACATTCATACTAAGATTCAGCTTATTATTATTATGATTCAACATAATAACTGTGTGATTCACAAGAAAAAAATATAGCAAAATTTGATGAGATTTTATTTTTAGCAAGCACCTTTTAATTGATGTAGTTACACATTTATCCTATGATTCATAAATATGAATAAATAGACTGCCATATACGAAAAAGTAATACGTTGTTATTATACAATATGAAGATAAACTCATACTATGATTCATTAAACTTTATGCTATGATTCATTAAACTCATATTTTGATTCATCTAATTCATACTATGATTCAGTGTGATAGACAATGATTTATAAATCAATATTTGAACTGATTCACTAAACTTTAAATTAGCAATTTTTTATTCAACAAATACTATATTAATTAACTCATAGATGTGCACTATATTAAGCTTCGGTGAATCAATATTTAAATTATAATTTTATTCACATCAGAATAATTAATGTTGACTTGTTATCTTACGTAGAAAACAATTTTTATGTTGAAACATACAAAAAATAATAATAAAGCCTGATACAAATGATATATTAATGGCATTAAATTACAACTCCATTTTTTTAGGAACTAACTTTTACAACAGTTAATGCTTTAAGAAAAACTGGCCTCATTTAAATTAGGTACCAGCGGTTTTTTAAAGGAAATGTATGTATTTTTACGGTTATGCCCCTTTACCTTTAAATAGTTTACCTTAATTCTATTAAAATTTGAAGAATTGTCATCAAATATTATGAATCGTTGGATGATAAAATCAAAAGCCAGGATCATTTCTCTCTTTTCTCTCATCTAAAACCTTTTTCCCTTGACCCACATCCTATATATATATATATATATATATATATATATATATATATATATATATATATATATATATATATATATATATATATATATATATATTGCTTGTGTTCATTGAGGTTCGTTTATACTTTATAGTATTAATGAACAAATGCATTAAACTATATATCCGTTCCTAAACGTTCATTTATGTTCATGAACAAACAAATTTCTTAGTGAACGTACATGAACAACAAAATCGGTTTACTTATATGTTCGTGTTCCTTCGTTTATTTAATAAACATTAATGAACGAACACAAACATGTTTCGTTCGTATTCGTTCCATTTGTTCACATGCCTAATTGTTCATGAAATATTGAGTATAAAGATTTTGCTATGTGAAAATGTCGATAATTGTCATAGACTTCGGGAAGTAATGACTTTATTAGCAATCACAATCGCAATGAGATATATGGTGATGAACAAGTCACAAAAACATCATTACTAATAACACTTGTCAAGTTGTTTTAATGATGATATTGGTGAAGTTTATGATGTTTGTGAATATTTTATATGACGCAAATAGTCATTCGTACGGTCACTTAGAAAGATTTGGGCTCACAACCAAATTGTGTTTTAACTTTTAAATAATCAAAGACACATCTTCTTCCACTCTTCATTTTTCTCTTTTGTAGAGGGTTTCTTTTTTCTTTTTCTCCTTTAATACTTTTTTACCTTTAAAAAGTTGTTCCTTCGCAATTTTTTTACCTTATATCGATTAAACTTAATTATTAAACCGCAATTTCATATTTCCCCCTCAAAACTTACAAAACATGATATATATTCGAACATGCATTAAAATCCTTGTGCCTCATGCGCACAAACTTCTTTTTACGTAAGTTTTGAGAGGTAAATATGCAAATTCTCTATTATAAGTCGTATACTGTATACATATAATTGAAAACATTCTATGATGACGAATTATTTTTGGATATTGTGTCACACCCCCAATTTCATGCTTTGCGGAAGCGATTGTTTTTGGGCGTGACTAATCAAATATCAAAACACTAAAGTACAAGCAAACGACTCTAAATGAGACGTTTTATAAAATACATTACATTACAAAAGTAGTACTATTTTAAGTCATAAGTAATACATCATTAGCGAGTTCGCAAAATGATTCCGAAGATTTTAAATACATAATCATAGTACAAAAGATAATGCCATTAAAATCTTCATAAGTATATATGCATGCGACTCGTACTAGCTTAGCATACCCTGCGGGCCATCCTACTGTTGCTGAGTACCTGAGAATACAACACTAAAAGGTCAGCTATAAAGCTGGTGAATCTCACAGGTTTTAATATAAACATTGATGTGATCAATATGATTATCCGACGATAATAGAAAGTTATAAATGAATAGTGATTTAAGCAGTTTACTCAAACAATGATTTTAAACCAACGCAGGTTCCTTAAACAATAACAAAATCAACTAGGATAAAACCAACGCAGATTTTGGAACATTGAACAAACCAACGCAGATTTTCGAACAATGTGCAATTAGAAAATGATGAAACCAACGCAGGTTTCGCAACATGTAACAAACCAACGCAGGTTTGCGAACAATATGAACTTAGACTATGATGAAACCAACGCAGGTTTCGTAACATTGAACAAACCATCGCAGGTCTTCGAACAATGTGCAATTAAACAATGATGAAACCAACGCAGATTTCGCAACATGGAACAAACCAACGCAGGTTTCCGAACAATGTGAAGTTTAACAATGCTAATCAGGACCAAAGAATGGTAGCCAAACAATGTAACTAATATAGTTAACCGAACTAAATAATCATTTAATTCCATGAGTTAATAATTAAATTAACTAATCAAATAACATATGATCACGAAAACATGTAAGCATTGTATCTCACCCCAATATTTAAAACAGTAAAAATGGGGCTGTGAGACTCACCTGAGTCTAGCAGAGTAAAGCAGTGATCAAGTAGTGCGGTTCTTCGAACCAGTAACCTCTAGCGTCCTAAACGCGTAAGGTTAAGTAAGTAAATGGATATCATTAAGATTATCCATGCTAGTTGTCCACTCAACTAGTTAATGTCCATTAGTCTGTTATTTGTAATTGTTCGTATTTGTAGTCTGTCATTGTGTATATATGGCTCGTTGGTGATGGTGTGTAATAATAATTCAAGTATTATTATTATGTATTTCATTTCGTTGTATATTTGTAAAGTATATTCAATAGTCTGTCGTTTTTATCGCATCGCGATAATATTGTTCGAATGTAAGTTCGAGCGAGTGTAAAATCGTATTAAGTGTGAGTGTAATCTCATCTAAGTGTGAGTGTAATCTCATATGTATTCAAGTAGCAGTGTACATTTCTCAAAGTATAAGTGTTTGCATGTTCTAGTATTATTGTATAAAGTATGTTTGTCGCTACGTGTATTCGATATTTGTTTTAAAGAACTTAAGTTTGTAACAGTCGGTTCGGTTCGCAAGACTCGGCTCGCAGGGCAAAGTCGGTTCGCAAGTCGAGTTCGGTTCGCAAGTCAAGTTCGGTTCGCAAGTCGAGTCAATCCGTAGTCGGTGGTTCAGCTCGCAATGGTCAGTTCGTGAGTCAAAGGTCAACTCGCAAAAGTCAATTCACAAGACTAATAAAGGTCTAAGTTTCAACTCGCAATGGTGTGTCGCGAACTGAGATTAAACTCGGTTCGCAGCAAAGGGCTGTGATCGTTTTTGTGTTCGAAAACTTGGTCAACGAGTTTGGTTTGACGCGAGACTTTTACATTAGTCTTAAATATGTTAAATAAGCCTAGAAAAATTATTGTTACGTTTAGTGGTCGACTCGAGGTGTCGTTTTTACAAAATTACCAAAACAGTCCCATTTTTAGTTTCTCGGTTTGTCGGTTTGATTCGCCATTTATTTTGACTCCTTTCTAGTCCGATTTGAGTTCCTCAAAAATTACCACATGTTCTAATAGGTCTCTAGTACCTTACATAATTTTCCCAAGAACTATGGGAGTTTCTAAGTTAGTTAAATAAAATCGAGAAAGTGTTGGGTCCGAAATCCGGCCAAAACAGTGATAGTCTCACAAATCGGGTTTTCTAGGATAACGGGTGTATTTATAAGCTTCGAGCAAAACACGAAAGTTGTGGACAACGAAAATACGAAGATTTTGGCGTTGGTTTCATGCATTTTCGTCGTGTTTTCGATTTTATATGAATTGTTTCGTGAAGGGACAGAATCTGTCCAGAATATATATATGTATATGTGTGAGATTTAAATGTGTTTTAACAAATTTTGTGGACATATAAGAGTTGAGTGATCATGCTAGCATGTCAATAAGTGTATTAAAAACATAACACAAGAGAGTGAAGTTCTTACAATGGGCATATGAAGAATCGGAAGTGATGAAACTACTCCTCGTGTCGTGGTGAACGTTTTGGTGCTTCTATCTTCGGATTTTCTTCAAGAATGGAGTGGCGGTGCTATGGTGGTGGTGGCGGATTGTGATGGTGGCTGTGGTGTGGCTGTGACCAGCCCAAAGAGAGAGAGGAAAGAAGGAGTAGAGTGTGAAAATGGGTGGGTGGTTGAATTATGAGGTATGGTGAGTATGTATATGTGTATATGAGTGACCAAAGAAGGAAAAGGGAGGTATGATCTCCCTTTTTCAGCTGATTTTCGTGGGTGGGTCCCACTAGAAGGGTGGGGTGGTTTAAATCTTGTCTTCCTTAGTCACATAATGCGTGGTGTCCGTTTACCCGTTCGTTTCGACGCATTTTTAATCGTATAACGTTAGTTACAATATGTTTCGATATCGTTTTTAAAACATGATATTTTTGATAGAAGTTTTACTCAAATAATGTATTTAAGTTGTTAAAAAGTAATTCGGGCTTTTATCGGGTGTCGGTCGCGAATCGTATGTTTATTTAATTTGTGTAACGTTTTAAAACGTTTTAAATATATACGTGTAATCGTAATATATTTACTTGAAGTATTTTACCAAAATACTTAGTTTTAAGTTATAAAATTATAACTTTGATTTATTTTGTCGGCTGGGTGCGTTTCGCGCATTTTTGTAGCGTTCGGTCACGTTTTAAGCAAAACGTACGTGTCGTTATATTATAAACATAATGTAAAGTTATTATCGTTGTTATCAAATAATTTCATATTATTTAATAATAGTTTCACCAACTTCCATTTTAAGTTTCTGCGTTCTGTCAGATTCGCATATACACGATTATTAAACAATCGTTTAACGTTATTATATATATTTATATGTATAATAATTGTACACTTCAGTAGTTTGAGTATATAATACTTGAAATAAAAGTTTAAATTTTGACCAAATTTTGGGTCATTTTTGACCGGGTGTCACATTCTCCCCTTGTTAGGTGAATTTCGTCCCGAAATTCAAGTGAAACCTAGATTCGCGTTTTTCTAATGCCGACTATGTGATATGTCTAATATTAAGACATCCGATTTATCCTTCTCCCCTTGTTAGGTTTAAACCTACTGATCTCAAATGAATAATGGAGAAGTCTGATTCTTTACCCGACCTGTACCCATGTGACACGGTCGGTCCGTCTTAACAAGTATCACTATGATTTGTATTTACAATTCTCCGCTTAATCTAGATTCTATCAGTCTCCTATAGAAACTAATTGATTCAACCTACATTAGCTCTATATGGGATGTGACCCATTGTTTACACAAAATATCAACCGGTATGTTTTCCGGTATAAACAATGTAGGATTTGTTATCCCAATACTTATGTAAGCTAAACCTCGTCTCTTAAAGAAACTATAGAACCTAAATTATCCCTTTTTCCCTAATTCTATTGTGCACTTAGGATTTAGGGAAAACATAAAAGATATCAAGCAACAAGTAATATCTATCCATGTAAACAGTGTAAAGCAATTAGGTCATTAATGAGTGACCATACCAGTGTTGAGCAAGTCAATGAGTCTAGGGTTCTCGTCGTCTTCCCTAGTTCTGAGTACGTAGGCTCTTCCACGAGCAGGGCCGATGTTCTTGTCCTTCAGCTTTGGACAGTCATTTCTGTAGTGACCTACAGTTCCACATTCAAAACAGGCTTTCACACGGCAATCTTTAGCAAGATGCCCAAAACGCTTGCACTTATCACAGTGGTCGCCACAAGGCCCATCATGATGGCGTTTGCACTTTGAGCAGAAGGGCTTGGTTCCAGCGTACTCTTTCTTGTTTTCAGACCCAGAGGTGTTGGCCTTAATGGTTGCAGGCTTTTTGGTAGCCGGGCTTTGATTATCAGGATTTCCCTCAAGTTTTCTCTTGTTATCACTAGGGTGGTTTACAGTACTCTTGACAACATACGTTCCTTGGCGAACGATCTGTGTCATCAGCTTATGTGCCATGCGCACAGTACCATGAAATGTAGGAGAGTTGGACGAAGTAACCATCCCTTGAATTTGTGGAGGAAGTCCCCAGACATAGCGCTCAATTCGCTTGGATTCCGTATCCACCATAGATGGACACAGGTGCGCCAACTGATTAAATCGAGAGGAATAACCAGCAATATCGTTGCCTTGAGTGGTGAGATTCCAGAATTCCGCCTCCAGCTGTTGAATTTCATCCCTAGGACAATACTCATCCTTGAGCATTTTCTTCAGCTCATCCCAGGGAGTTTCCAGAGCAATGTCTTGGCCTATGGAGTCAGCATAAGTGTTCCACCATGTCAGAGCATCATCCATAAAAGTGTAGGTGGCGAATTTGACCTTACAGTCCTCAGCGCAGTTGCAGATGCGAAAGATTGCCTCTGTCTTCTCCAGCCATCGTAACAACCCAATGGCACCTTCAGTGCCGTTGAATTTCAAAGGATTGCAGTTAAGGAAGTCTTTGTAGGTGCAGGGTTTCACTACAGGGGCATTTGGTGGTGTTTCAGCGCTGCTGGATCGTTGTCGCTCGGCACTTACTGCGTCAGCAACCAGTCGATCGACCTGAGCTTGAGTGAATTGGCGACGTGGAGGCATGTTCCTTCAATGAAGATAAGGGACATGTCAGAGTTTCGTATAAGAATATGATTATCGTAGTTGCATATATAACAGTAATATATTACAACACAAATGACAATCAACTGCGTAGAATAAAGAAGATTGTAATCATTTAACATGCGAGTTCAAATGATTACGAGGATTAAGGTTTACAAAAGTGAAAAGGGATATTACATCCGAACATGTATCAGCAGTTATGCGGAATGTGATAAGGGGTAGGAAAGAATTTGTACTTAGAGAAATATTGGATTTGAAAGTTAAAACTGATAGGTGAACGAAGGATGGTCCTCTGATGACCAGTTTGTGTCAAATAAGATATTGAAGTTTTAATCTCTACCTAGGGTAAGCCTATTTCGAAGAGATGACCCTCTCAGGTAGGGCACATCCCGGTACTATTTTCCTGACTCGATCAACTTACCCTAGACAAATTCTAAGATGTATCTAATCATTGATTATGGTAACAAGTATCTGAGGCATATTATTATCCATACTATATAATAGCCTAATTGTATAAACCATATATACATATCGTCCACCTAGTCGTGTCTAGCATAAAACAATTATGAGTCCCGGTTCTCTCGTGATCAGAGTCAACTAATGCATTCCTGTTCAACATAACCCCTTTCAGATCTTACATCATCCTCATTTAATTGTACATAGTTGATCAGGCTATGTTAAATTAAACTCGTATGACGAAATCCCTGAACCAGTTATATCTAATGAGGAATACTGCCTAACGGTCATAGTCTAGGCCCACTAAATGCAACCTAGTTCGCTATAACCTTAGGCTCTGATACCAATCTGTCACACCCCCAATTTCATGCTTTGCGGAAGCGATTGTTTTTGGGCGTGACTAATCAAATATCAAAACACTAAAGTACAAGCAAACGACTCTAAATGAGACGTTTTATAAAATACATTACATTACAAAAGTAGTACTATTTTAAGTCATAAGTAATACATCATTAGCGAGTTCGCAAAATGATTCCGAAGATTTTAAATACATAATCATAGTACAAAAGATAATGCCATTAAAATCTTCATAAGTATATATGCATGCGACTCGTACTAGCTTAGCATACCCTGCGGGCCATCCTACTGTTGCTGAGTACCTGAGAATACAACACTAAAAGGTCAGCTATAAAGCTGGTGAATCTCACAGGTTTTAATATAAACATTGATGTGATCAATATGATTATCCGACGATAATAGAAAGTTATAAATGAATAGTGATTTAAGCAGTTTACTCAAACAATGATTTTAAACCAACGCAGGTTCCTTAAACAATAACAAAATCAACTAGGATAAAACCAACGCAGATTTTGGAACATTGAACAAACCAACGCAGATTTTCGAACAATGTGCAATTAGAAAATGATGAAACCAACGCAGGTTTCGCAACATGTAACAAACCAACGCAGGTTTGCGAACAATATGAACTTAGACTATGATGAAACCAACGCAGGTTTCGTAACATTGAACAAACCATCGCAGGTCTTCGAACAATGTGCAATTAAACAATGATGAAACCAACGCAGATTTCGCAACATGGAACAAACCAACGCAGGTTTCCGAACAATGTGAAGTTTAACAATGCTAATCAGGACCAAAGAATGGTAGCCAAACAATGTAACTAATATAGTTAACCGAACTAAATAATCATTTAATTCCATGAGTTAATAATTAAATTAACTAATCAAATAACATATGATCACGAAAACATGTAAGCATTGTATCTCACCCCAATATTTAAAACAGTAAAAATGGGGCTGTGAGACTCACCTGAGTCTAGCAGAGTAAAGCAGTGATCAAGTAGTGCGGTTCTTCGAACCAGTAACCTCTAGCGTCCTAAACGCGTAAGGTTAAGTAAGTAAATGGATATCATTAAGATTATCCATGCTAGTTGTCCACTCAACTAGTTAATGTCCATTAGTCTGTTATTTGTAATTGTTCGTATTTGTAGTCTGTCATTGTGTATATATGGCTCGTTGGTGATGGTGTGTAATAATAATTCAAGTATTATTATTATGTATTTCATTTCGTTGTATATTTGTAAAGTATATTCAATAGTCTGTCGTTTTTATCGCATCGCGATAATATTGTTCGAATGTAAGTTCGAGCGAGTGTAAAATCGTATTAAGTGTGAGTGTAATCTCATCTAAGTGTGAGTGTAATCTCATATGTATTCAAGTAGCAGTGTACATTTCTCAAAGTATAAGTGTTTGCATGTTCTAGTATTATTGTATAAAGTATGTTTGTCGCTACGTGTATTCGATATTTGTTTTAAAGAACTTAAGTTTGTAACAGTCGGTTCGGTTCGCAAGACTCGGCTCGCAGGGCAAAGTCGGTTCGCAAGTCGAGTTCGGTTCGCAAGTCAAGTTCGGTTCGCAAGTCGAGTCAATCCGTAGTCGGTGGTTCAGCTCGCAATGGTCAGTTCGTGAGTCAAAGGTCAACTCGCAAAAGTCAATTCACAAGACTAATAAAGGTCTAAGTTTCAACTCGCAATGGTGTGTCGCGAACTGAGATTAAACTCGGTTCGCAGCAAAGGGCTGTGATCGTTTTTGTGTTCGAAAACTTGGTCAACGAGTTTGGTTTGACGCGAGACTTTTACATTAGTCTTAAATATGTTAAATAAGCCTAGAAAAATTATTGTTACGTTTAGTGGTCGACTCGAGGTGTCGTTTTTACAAAATTACCAAAACAGTCCCATTTTTAGTTTCTCGGTTTGTCGGTTTGATTCGCCATTTATTTTGACTCCTTTCTAGTCCGATTTGAGTTCCTCAAAAATTACCACATGTTCTAATAGGTCTCTAGTACCTTACATAATTTTCCCAAGAACTATGGGAGTTTCTAAGTTAGTTAAATAAAATCGAGAAAGTGTTGGGTCCGAAATCCGGCCAAAACAGTGATAGTCTCACAAATCGGGTTTTCTAGGATAACGGGTGTATTTATAAGCTTCGAGCAAAACACGAAAGTTGTGGACAACGAAAATACGAAGATTTTGGCGTTGGTTTCATGCATTTTCGTCGTGTTTTCGATTTTATATGAATTGTTTCGTGAAGGGACAGAATCTGTCCAGAATATATATATGTATATGTGTGAGATTTAAATGTGTTTTAACAAATTTTGTGGACATATAAGAGTTGAGTGATCATGCTAGCATGTCAATAAGTGTATTAAAAACATAACATAAGAGAGTGAAGTTCTTACAATGGGCATATGAAGAATCGGAAGTGATGAAACTACTCCTCGTGTCGTGGTGAACGTTTTGGTGCTTCTATCTTCGGATTTTCTTCAAGAATGGAGTGGCGGTGCTATGGTGGTGGTGGCGGATTGTGATGGTGGCTGTGGTGTGGCTGTGACCAGCCCAAAGAGAGAGAGGAAAGAAGGAGTAGAGTGTGAAAATGGGTGGGTGGTTGAATTATGAGGTATGGTGAGTATGTATATGTGTATATGAGTGACCAAAGAAGGAAAAGGGAGGTATGATCTCCCTTTTTCAGCTGATTTTCGTGGGTGGGTCCCACTAGAAGGGTGGGGTGGTTTAAATCTTGTCTTCCTTAGTCACATAATGCGTGGTGTCCGTTTACCCGTTCGTTTCGACGCATTTTTAATCGTATAACGTTAGTTACAATATGTTTCGATATCGTTTTTAAAACATGATATTTTTGATAGAAGTTTTACTCAAATAATGTATTTAAGTTGTTAAAAAGTAATTCGGGCTTTTATCGGGTGTCGGTCGCGAATCGTATGTTTATTTAATTTGTGTAACGTTTTAAAACGTTTTAAATATATACGTGTAATCGTAATATATTTACTTGAAGTATTTTACCAAAATACTTAGTTTTAAGTTATAAAATTATAACTTTGATTTATTTTGTCGGCTGGGTGCGTTTCGCGCATTTTTGTAGCGTTCGGTCACGTTTTAAGCAAAACGTACGTGTCGTTATATTATAAACATAATGTAAAGTTATTATCGTTGTTATCAAATAATTTCATATTATTTAATAATAGTTTCACCAACTTCCATTTTAAGTTTCTGCGTTCTGTCAGATTCGCATATACACGATTATTAAACAATCGTTTAACGTTATTATATATATTTATATGTATAATAATTGTACACTTCAGTAGTTTGAGTATATAATACTTGAAATAAAAGTTTAAATTTTGACCAAATTTTGGGTCATTTTTGACCGGGTGTCACATATTGAAAGTTTGCTGGGTTGACAGAATAAGTTGTCCTAGAATTCCGGACAAACTAAAAAGACCAATGTCATTTATATTGGTTTTATTTTATACTATTTTCGTTTTTTTTTAAACTGTGTTCTTTTAAGACCCCTATCACTGTAGGGCCTTAATGGAGAGGATTTAGGACTAAAGGTGCATTGAACCTGGACACTAGTCACAAACACACTATGACTAGGCGTTAAATAAAACCCGTCTTTTTGTATAAATTTTCGGTTACCCGATGTCCCGATCCAACTCCAAATAAAATATATACCACTTTTAGATCAAGTAACTTTTTATAATCCATGGTGTCAGTGTGTCAATGTGCCGTGAGATAGCATTATAAGATTCTCCATTTTAAATAAAGGTTATTGTGGTCAAAAAAACGATCTTAATGACGCGAACGTTAATTATTAACGGAAATGATCAATATAACGCTGGTGGGCTAGGCCCAAAATGTCAGGGTTAAATAATCCGGACTAGGCGACTAGCTACGGGTTTACGGCAATCGGTTGGATACGTGTTTACGATTATCTAGAGAGCTTTAGATCCTTCTGAATCGAGGCCCAAATGCTCTTTTTTTTTTTTACCAAACTGAAATAGGCTCTAAATCCTTGTAAGCCATGTGGATCAGGTTTAATTTGGGCCAATGAAATGAACTAATTCGTGCTCATAAATATGTGTTACGCTCTACTAGACTACTAGCGAGGGCCGAGGGGTGTTCAAAAGTATATGAAACCATTATTTGAAAATCAGGTCGAAATTATTTAAAAATTCGGATATCCGATTTTTCGAATTCGGATAGTGTTTTTCAGATAGTTTGGATATCCGATATCCGAAAAATCTGGATCTTTTTTCTAATTTTATTAATTATACAAAAGATAAATGGATTATTGTTATATTGATTAATAATAATAATGATATTTTGTGGTCTATTGTTAAATTGAGTTATATACTTGATACACGAACTCAAAAATCTAAGTTTTGGTTATATAATGCAACAATTTTTAAAGTTTAAAAATTTGTTTTTATTTTTTTCGGATATCCGAGTTCGAATATTCAGAAATCCGAGTTCGGAATTCCGAGTTTCGGATTAGAATTCGAATAGTGAATGCGACTATACAAAATTTCAGATATTCGGATTTGAACACCATCACTCTTGGTACTATTTGGGTAGTAAATTAAGTTTTATTAATTCTTTTTTATTTTGTAACTAAAAAGATGCAATGACCAGCTAAAGAAATTGATTAAGTTTATTTCTAATCTAATTTAATAAATGTTTAAAAAGTAAATAAACTAAAACCTTTTAAACGGGTGATTCAATAAAACAGTTTATTTTCTTCTTTTAAAAAAGATGTGAACTTTACAAAATAATGATACAACACAACGTAACATGGTAGCTCATAAAATAATCGGTAGTCATCCCCTTGTATATTTTAGAATTCAAACTTTTTCTATATGCTAAAAATAACTTGCATCTATTTTATCTCAAAATAGACGACACCATTAATTTTAAATTATTTCAAAAATATTTTACGAAAAATAAAAAAATATAAAAATAATACGAAAAAGAAGGAAAATAAGCAGCAATATAAATCACAAAAACAGAAGGTACTTCCGAAATACAATCTGAATCCTATAAAGAGTCACACACAAAACCACTCTTTTTCACTTTCAGCCCCCATTCTACTCCCCTCCCTTCCCATCTTTCATATCATAAGTCATAACAAAACTTTAACCCATTTCATTAAATTATGTACACGACAAAAAAAGCTCATTAAAGACCAAGTGAATTTAAAGAAATATTCACCCAAAAAAGAAAAAATAATAATGGCTCCAGAAGATGGTGCCACCTCAGCGTCAAGAAACACGGCAGGCGGTGGTGGTGGTGGTTGTGGGCGAACGTCTGGTGGACAAGTTTTGAAAAAAGGGCCGTGGACCGCAGCTGAGGACGCGATTTTAATGGAATATGTTAAGAAACATGGTGAAGGGAATTGGAATGCAGTGCAACGAAATTCCGGGTTGATGAGATGTGGAAAAAGTTGTAGGTTACGATGGGCGAATCATTTACGACCAAATTTAAAGAAAGGAGCGTTTACGCCTGATGAAGAACGACAAATTATTGAACTTCATGCGAAATTTGGAAATAAATGGGCTCGTATGGCTCTTCATGTACGTATCCAATTTCATTTTGTTCGTGTTATGGTATTTTTCTATATATTGTTACGCGTTTATAAATTATTGTATATTTTTTGTTTTTTAGCTTCAAGGAAGGACGGATAACGAGATCAAGAATTACTGGAACACAAGGTTAAAAAGACGTTTACGTGCCGGTTTACCAATTTATCCCGTTGATTTTCAACAACATCATCGAAGACATCATGAGCAATCGTTTCAAAATCAAACGAATCCATTTTCATCTTCGTCGTCATCATCTAATCATGGTCTAAATTCGATCTCTCCAATGTTGTTCGATCATTATCCGGTGATGAATACGCCTTTTTATTTACAAAATTCACAATCTCATTTCAAGATTCTTCATTCAAACTCCCAATTTGCAAATAGGAATAGCTCACCTTCTTCTATATCGTTCTTTAATCAAGGTTACACTAGCTCATCCCCTCAATCTAATCATGTTCAAATACCGAAAATTGAAGATGTTAGGTTGTTTGAAACTGCAGAAAATGAGCTCCCTTCAATCCAACCATCGTTTCAAGCAATAACTCCAACGTGTTCATCAAATACGGCGAATGATCATTTAATAGTGCAATCGAACGATGGAGATAATGCAATTTCACCATATATATCTCCTCAAGGTAATAGTGGTTTATTAGAGGACGTTTTAGGTGAATCTCGAGCTTTATTAAGCTCTCAAATACTTTCAAACGATAGTAAATCATCAGAAACCGATAAGGGTAAAGAAAAAATCACACATGATTATTCCCTAATGGAAGAACCCGAAAATGTGACATTAGAATCGGTATTTGAACAAAGAGATCCAAACAAGACACCTTTGGAGGACTCAAGTTCGGCCCATTCATCTATTGGTGAGTTCCCAATTTCTCATATATTCAATGTACGTAATGTCTTTCAGTAACATGAGAGGATCTTAATCCGTTTATCTATATCTGATCAATTTAAAATATATGTTTTAGAAATTGGAGAAAAATCACAAGGCGATGTGTTTGAAGATATGAATGTTATGGACGATGATTTCTCAAGCTGGCTCGATCTTCCAACGGGGTCTCTACAAGATTGGTATTGTGGAAGTGAAGATGCATCAAATGAAAAACCGGTTGATGGTTCAAACACGAACACGGGTGGAGTAGACAACCAAGTCGAGATTTCGTGTTCTCCGGTTGCAACCACAGAGACAGACCATGATCATGATCATGATCAAGACCATGACTTGACCATAGGGTCATGCTGCTGGAACAACATGCCAGGATTTAGCTAGATGGTTAATTGAGGTTGGGGGTTAATTAGTTTGGTGTAATTAGGTGAGAGTTAATGGTTAGCTCTCTAATTTTATGTTAATTAACAAGTCACAGTTTGATTATTTCAAATAGTGTAGTATGTGTAAGATGAATTAAACCAGTCTAATTACTAGGTTGGTGTTTCGGAATGTGACCACCGAATATGTTGTTGAAATATTAATTAAGAATTGAAATTATTTGTATTGTTTTTTATGTATGACTTATGTTAATGGGTGATTAAACATATACTTTTGTCAAAATTAATCGTTTTTGTTATTGATAATATTATGCTATAAATAACCGATATTGTTATGCTAACTTTTGTAAATCGGAAGTTAATTATCAACTATCCCTTAGAATGACTAACTCGATGCAATTTTGAATACATTTTTACAACATTGATTGGAAGGATAAATGACTAATAGTAATTATTTGTTTTAACAAACAACAATCCTAATAATTACATTATTTACAAAATTTCAAGTTAGTAAAAGAAATAGAAATAATGTAGAATAAATCTGTGTGGCGGTGAGCTTGTTCCTCGTAAAATAATGACCCATCAAAAGTTTTAATGATATCGAAATAACGACTAGAAAAAAAAGCTCAAAATTAAAATACTTGAGAATAAACAAAAAATAGATAAAATTATCATAACTCATAGTTGGTCATATGATTGGATTATTAAAAGAAAGAAAAATGATTAATCTGTAGTATAATTATGAGAATACTACACATTAGAGGTGACAATTTTAGACCCATTGGTTATTTATGGGTCTACTTGGTTAATTTTATGAGGGGATTGGTTTGTTGGGTCTCCCCCCATTTTTTTGGATATTTAATATAACCTCTAACTGTATAACAATTAACCAACGGGTCTAGATGGGTCTAGCGGATAAATTTTTTTTTTCACCTCATTTCAGTTTTTTCATTTTTCACTCAAATAAAATAAAAAAGTTTGGTGGAAACCCGATGGGTCGACCCGACCCAAGACCCATTTGACCCGGAACCGTTTAGACCCATCCTCCTAAATGACTCATCTAGACCCAGACCCATTTAGACCCAAACTCATCTAAACTCGTGATCCGACCCGACCCATTCAATTTGCCACTTATACTATACATGATTGACATTTGCTTATGTATAATTAAGTTATGTACCGTTTTATAATAATAATAATCCATCAAATCAATGATTGAGAATTTTACTTTGAACCCAAGTATATCAATTATTTCGAATTTATCTCATGATCATTAGATTTATCAAAATAAATGAAGTTTAAAGTAACATGTTGACCTCAGAAATCATTATTTTTTTCTCTTTGTTTTTTGTATATCTCATGTCTTTTGCTTTTTAAATGAATAAATCTAGAAAATATGGGATCATACAGAAGATAAGCTTGTTTTTTCACAATAAGAAAAGATAAATAGCCATACTTTATCCGAAATCTCGCAATAATTTCTAAATATGGAGGCCATTTTTCCTTCTATAATTTATTACCTTTTATAATTATTTGGTATATCTTCTATCTTATAAAAATGAACTAAAACATAGTCAGCTTGAATCCTATGTATCAAGTCTTCTATCTCTATTTTTAGCAAGCTTATTTGCAAGTGCTTCATAGTACTATTTCAACATACCATACTTTTCACGATCATCTATCTATCTATCTTACACATTGATATCGAAAGCAAGTTGATGAAGAAGAAATAGAAGCACAAGTTGTGACGATACCCAAATGCATACGCAACTTTGATAGCTTCACGTACCTCGTCCATCCTTTTTTTAAACTTTACTGACGAACTTTAAAGTATTCCGACGTTAGATTTTCCTTTATATGTTACTTGCATAGAGATTACACACTTGTTTATCCACTTGCTAAATATTCATCCATCCCACAAAAAGTATCCCCTAACAATTTTTGTGAGAAAATATATGTTTTGTAAAATATCATTTTTGACTTTATATTCAAGACAAGTTTGATTGAATTTATTGAAGAAATGAATGTAAATTTATTGAAGAAATGAATGATTTACAGTAATAAATACTAGTAAAATGAAGAGTTTAATGATATTTAGTAGTTATTTATTGCAAGTGGATAATTATTTTGAAACATATATAAATAGTAATGGGACTAATATAGTATTTCAAGGGTTAATTGAGAAATGATTTATCTTTTAGTATCCACGTGAAAAAGGTCAAATTGCACAAAATAAAAACGAACAATTGTTTAATTATTGATTCTAGAAATCAAGTACAATATATATCATCAATAAAAATATAGGGTTAATAACGGTTTAATACTCAAATTTTTTTATTTTAGTCACTCATGTTTATTTCTTATAATTTGATCTTTAAAGTTTGTATTGACTTATTGTTTAACCCTTCGAAGGGTTATAACATTATATTTATTGAAAGTTAGATGATTAAACTAAAAAAAACTTTAAATGACAAAATCATTATGAAAGATAAAGTTAAAGGATTAAACTATCAAATTTTTTAAGTATAAGGAGTTTGGAAGATTAAAGCACCAAAATTTGAAACTTGAATGATTAAATCATTAAATAAAAACTTGAATAGTTACAACGGAAAAAAAAAAATTGAACATTAAACCATTATTAACCCAAAAATCTACTTACAGTTTGTTTACAATTCTAAACTTCTAGTAATATGTTATCTGAAAATTAGAAAATATGACATGTCAGGTCAAGTATAAGTTGAAGTTTGAAGATATTTAGGATTGGTTTCTATTACTACTGATAATTTTAATATTCCCTATATCAGGAATTGCATTTTCGAACCCTTGATTGATTTTAACGTACAAATTGGCACAACTTTTTAGCAAGATAAATTTATAGCAAGATAAATTTATAGCAAGATAAGTTGATAGCTTGAATTTATATAACGAGTCGATTTGAGTTTTGCATTATCCTTATATGGTCATAATTGTCAAATTGTGTGACTAACATCATTAGACCACTTGCTAATTACATATTAAGGTTCGTTTTCACTCACAAGATTGTACTAATTAATGAAAATTGAGAGAAATAATAATATAATAAAACTAGGGTTAAATTTTTTCTGATGAAATGGAAACACAAAAGTTGCATGAGCAATGGACCAAGGGGGTAAATTGTGCATGTAATTAGGGTCATATATAGATTCACTACATGTACATGCACCCCAATTTTATGCCATTTAATCTTCCCCTTTCAAATGTATTCATTTTCTATTGCAAGTCTAATTCATACATGCACCTCCCTCATGCCATCATTTTCTTTCACCTAAATTGGGAACCTTGTCTGTAGTCTTCCCCCATGTTATATGATTTCAAGGGCAAAACCGTCATTTAATAACTATTTCTAGCGAAATTCGTATTTTTTTAGTATAGTCAAGGAATGTTATTTTTAGTATACTTTTCTTGTACTTGTATGAGAAGAAATACACGCAAGTACTAGCCGAAAGCCAAACGTCGCATTAAATTTATTGTTCTTTCGCTTCGATCAATATACTTATGAGTTGAAACGTGGATATTAGGACTTAAGACTAGTTCTATACTTCTACTTCTATATAAGAATAAGATAAGATAAGATAAGCAATACTACTACAATATGAATAGGACGATAACTAGTTTAGTATAGCTTTTAAATATTTGTAGAATATATTTATTCATATTAAAGAGTTAATTGCATGAATGGTCCTTATGGTTTACATACATTCCCACCGTTGGTCCTTTGTACTTTGTTTGTTGCATGAACAGTCCAAAAAGTTAAAAGTTATTGCACACTTAGTCCCTCATCAACCTAAAATGACTAAAATACCCTCATCTGGTCAAACAAAATAGATACTACCACCAAGGGTATTTTAGTCATTATAGGTAGATGAGGGACTAAGTGTGCAACAACTTTTGAATTTTTGGATTGTCCGTGCAACAAACAAAGTATGAGAATTAATGATGAGAATGTATGTAAACCACAAGGACCGTTCATGCAATTTACTCCATATTAAATTATGTTAAGTTACAGAGACATCTGATAAAGTTGGTGACGATATTCACACTAGGTGAATTGAACTTTGCTCCCTTACCATGACTTATACTCCATAAAACTTTAAATATCCTTTTAAAAGGAATATGAAATTTACAATTGATTGATTAACTAATTTTAAATTTTAATATAATATAAGTAATAAGAAGTGATGTAAGAAGATATCAATAATAGCATGATGGCATGAAGCAAAAAAGATGTACAAAACCTTGAAATAACCTTGCGGGGCTCGATCCATTTCTATTTATAGCAAAGGCCATGACCCCTGCAACTTTTGAGTTAATGTTTAGGGCCCAAAAAGCCTACCGTTTATTTTATTTTTTATTTTTATGAGATACTAGATTATAACTCGCGAATTCGCGGGCTAACACATGAATTTAATACAAAAGTTATATTATTATTATTATTATTATTATTATTATTATTATTATTATTATTATTATTATTATTATTATTATTTAATTGTATTATATGTAAACTTCTACGGAGCATTTTGTACCTAGGAGTGTTCATTCGGTTAATTTGGTTTAAACCGAACCTAGTAGACAAAACCAATTGGTTTTCGGTTTTGAAAAATTGAAACCGAATCGAACTGAACATTTAAAAAACCAAACCAAACTGAACCGAATTACTATTCGGTTTATTTTGTTTTTACTATTCGGTTTATGTTTTGACATATAAATAATAAAAACATTAAAACTAATATCAAAAAATTTAAATATTAAACAAAACTAATTGGCACGTTTCGTAAGTTCTTGACGAAAGTCTAATAATTTGCAAAACAAAATTAAAATATTGTTAAGACTTTTTGTAATAAATGATGAATAAAGTTAAAAATGGTATTAATATATATAATAGTGGGTATTAACTCAATTAATTTGTACACATATTGAAAATATTAGCAAAGTATATAACAATTCGGTTAATTTGGACTATTCGGTTTTTACAGTGGTAACCAAAACCAAACCAAAATAAATATTCAATTTTGAACCGAACCAATCCAAAAAAAACCAAATTATCCGAATCAAATAGTCCAAACCAAATTGTCCAATTGGACAACTCGGTTTGTCCAAATAGTAAACACCCCTATTTGTACCTTATTAAAAAAGTTATTTCTTATCTTATAATAATATATAATTCAAAATTGCCGTGTGTTGTTAGATCCCCTCGTTTGATACAAACATTAATCATTCATAATTTGTAAGTTTGAGTTGCCGTAACATATGATATCACTATTTTGATATGAATTATTTATACTTTTCATAATTTAGAAAGCTTGTAACAACAAACATCTAGGAACCATGGTTCAAAACAAATAGAAAACTATACTAATAAAATTAACAAACTAATATAAACGGTTCCTGAAACAATCCATAACTATGCAAACTGTGTTTGTATAAAGAAAAGCCTCCTCCTAATCTTTCTTATCTTCATTGTTAGCAGTTCCTTATCTTCATTGTCAGCAGCTACGCATGCTTCTCTATTATCAGTATAAGATGTTGGTTGTAGCAGAAGGGTCCGGAGTACCAACCACAATGGTTCTTCCTTTCCAATGCATGAAAATAGAAACATGACAGCCATCAAAAAGATAATGATGTAGATAGTCCTAATGCCAATAAGTAGGATTTTCCTCTCTGTGTCTTTCGAGAAATTGTGATTTGGGAACCTTTCTGCTCTGAGCCGATACCCTGATAACAATCAACACAATAAATAATTGAGTACTTAATCTTAACCTCCATGCTAATTAATTCATAATCTATACTTGAGGCGGCAAAATGAGCGGGTTAGATTAACATAATACACTTTGTTATCCAAAAATGTAACCTTTATTTATAGTGACTTAGTGTGTCAAAGATGACTATGAATATTATTATTTCAATATGGTAATAAAATGACTTAAGATATTGATGCAATAAGCAAAGCCCGCCACATCTAATGAAGAGTTTCGCACGATAAACATGTAAGTTTTCTTCTTCAGTGATTTTAAAACTAAATGGATGTATCAGCAGGGGACATATTATCACTGTATTGATTCAATAAGATGCACGCTTTAGTAAAAATGAAAAGAGACTTTACTCGAGAGATTTAACAAACAAAGCATATAGATATAGTGAAATGCGCGGGGTGGGTTCGGGTAATTTTCCTTTTGCGATAAAACAGCTCATTGTTGGGTTTACCTTAAGCACTTTTGTCCAAAACTTCTAGATTTTTCTTCTTCAAATGATTAGTTTCATAAGTGATTACAAAAAGTTATATTTTAACAATAATTACTTTTTTTTTATTGAAGTGATTTTAATTTAATGGTTCAATGCATTCAAGATACACTAACGGCAATATTTACCCGTACAACCCTTATAAGCTAGTTTATATTCGAGGCGTTTGACCCATTAAAACTGGAGATTCAGCTACAAAAAATGAGTCAAAATTCCATTTTAGAACTATATTTAACAATAAAAGTATTAGCAGCTTACCGGGAAAAATACTTCATCTCCATTCCATACAACCATCTTCAGCAATCGTGTTTTCCTACCAACTTCAAAAGCCTCGCCAAAATCTGGCCATTGGTTATAATCCACATAAGCAAATACATAATCATAGTTTGTAGATGTAGCAACCCTTGATAACTTGATTACTTCCTTCGATTCCTAGTGTGCCTCATCCTCCACAATAGTGAGCACAATTTGCCCATCATCATCTTTCAATAATTTCAGACTTTCACCGGTGGTGGGTAGGGTCAATGGCAATAAGCTCAGTTGGATAAATTCTTCTAAAAACTTGTCTGTGTGTGTAACATCCCCAAATCGGGCCTAGGAGAAATACGGTATTTTTCCTTAATTTAACTGTTATTTAAATTGTATTCTAAATACTTGGTGTATTTCGATAGCTAAATTAGTAGGTCAATTGGTCAATTGGCTTATTGTGTTAAATGAATTATTATTTGTTTTAAATTTATTTAGTTGACGGTATAATAAAAACTTATTTCTCGCAAATGGTTTTTAGGTTCCAGACAATAGATTTAGGACGGGTATAATTTATACCCAAAATGGACTGAGTCATAGGTGTGTCGACACCTGGAGACTCCATTTTGCCACCACTTCACTGATTTCTCAAACTCTCACTTTCACTTCAATGGTTTCTTGATTTCTCAAACTCTCCAACAAATTACAATCTGATTTCTTCAAATTAGAAGGCTGTGATTTTGGTTCCAAAATATTCATCATCTTCTTCATCTCATAATCATCTCCATTGTAAGTGAAATCACCTCCATTTCATGTAGGAACTTGAATTAGTTGAAATGGTTGATTTAATAGCATGTAATGATGAGATAGAGTAAATTCATGTTTAAATGTGATTGTGTGATGATTGTTGGACTGATTTTATGCTTATCTTAAATATCAATGGTGTTCTTCATGTTCTATTGAATAAATGTGGGTTTTGGTTAAATTAGGTTGAAAGATTGATGCATGTTAAGAATTAGGATTTGGATGATGTTTGTTTGTTGTTAATACATATTATTACATGTTATGTGAGGATATTTGCTGGTAAAAATAGTGCATTGCAATGGCATTTGGTGAAAAATTGGGTTTTAGGTTCGAGCTGAAAAGTTGCAGGTCTGAACTTCTGTTTTAAAACGTGTGAACGCGATCCAGCTCCATCACCCGGATCGCGTTCCATAGTGAAATTTGGTTTTAGATTGGTTTTGTTCATTCGAACGCGATCCAGCCACAGTTACCCGGATCGCGTTAGTCAGTGTTTACTTGAGTCGGATTGGTTTTGTTCATAGGAACGCGATCCAGCACCTTAACCCGGATCGCGTTCGAAAGTGTAAAATGGTAACAGAAAATTTTGTGAAGAGGAACGCGATCCCAACCCCATGAGCTGGATCGCGTTTATCTTTGTAAATTTGAAGAATTGGATATTTAGTGAACTTATGTGAATCTAACACTTATAATGTTTAGTTATCGATATTTCTTGATTATCAATGTATGTAATTAAGTATAGTCATAATTAAATTTTGAGACAAGTTATTAACTTGTGTTTTTATTGTGTTTACAGAGACAACGAAGACTCAATAAAATAAGACTTTTGAGTTGGAGACTGAAACTGACAGGTGAGTGGACTGGTTCTCACAATTTAATCTTGGTGTTAACAGTTAGTTGCATCAATTTTTAAGTTGCTGGTATTGACTGATTTATCGTTACGAAAATGATAGGATTGTTGATTAAACTTGTAGTTTGATAGATTGATTGTTTGCTAGTGAATATTCCATGATAGGTTGGAATGATAGAGGTCAATTTGGGTTTAGTTGCTATAGGTTAATCCTTATGGGTCGGATGAACATTCGTTGTGAATTAACCCATATTGGTTAAAGATAGCAATAAACTATCGGTAAAAATCTCTGTATTGGCCTGCAGTTGATTATTAAGTGTTCTTGGAGTGCCACCGCGGACTGAGGGTATCTCAAGAACCACCGATCCTCTGTTTTATTGTTTATTTAGATGATTGTTGTGAATTGATTGTTATACTAAGTTAGATTGTTAGACTTAGTTTACTCACTTAGCTTCGTGCTAATTCCCCACAATACTTTTGCAGGTTAACTTTTGGGTTGTTTGGGACGTGTTGATGGTTTGAAGAAATGTTTGCCAAGTTGAACTCTGATCGTTTTGTTATTACTTTATTTTGTTAAATAACACCCAGTCGATAATTGTCGTTTGTAACTATATCTAAATTTTAGAACATATGTAATGTTTTGGTTGGTGATATCGTGACATCTATGTATATATTATATATGGGATTTGCGCTTCCGAAATAAAAAAAAAAAAAAAAAATGTGTCTTAAATCGTGGGGTGTTATAAGTTGGTATCAGAGCGTAAGTTTAGGTGAATTGAATATTTAAAGTGTTCAATCCTAAACTTAGTCATGTTGGTCAGACATTTCTTGTGGTGGGGATTAGTTATGATAGTTGATTCGGTTAGTTGCTAGTACTAACAATTAACGAATGTTGAGATGTGATGTGATGACAGGTATGGCGGATAATGAGCCACCTTCCCATACTCTCAATGATACTACGCGGACAGATGCACCACCAGAGAACCAGGGTCATAATGGTACATCTAATTTAGCCGGTGGAGAAACTGAAACTGATCAGGAGTATATTATGAGATTGGAGAATAGAGTGTTGGAACTTCAGAGAGAACGAGCTGGATCTTCTCAACATCCAGTTTCTACTCGTCCCCACATTGTGACTAATGTACCACCTATTGTATCTTCTACACGGATTCCGGTATCTAATCCTTTTATTTCACAACAGCAGCAACAGGGTTATACTTATCAGGCCTCGGGTCCTTTTCCTTCGTCTGGTTATACTACTTATCAAATACCTATTCCACCTTTTCAACAGTTGAAGAAAGGTTGTTCTCTTAAAACCTTTATTTCTTGCAATCCTTCAACTTATTCTGGAAGTACCGATCCTACGGTCACTCTTGACTGGCTTCGAGATGTAGAGAGAAAACTAAATGTATGTCATTGTGAGGAGGAGGATAAGGTACCTTATGCGGTTCAGTTGTTAAAGGGTCAAGCCATGTCATGGTGGGATTCGATAACCGCTCCATTAACTCCACAACAGTTGAATGCTATAAGATGGCCAGATTTTCATGCTGAAATTTGTAAGCAATTTTGCTCGGAGTATAATCTTTCACGGATTAGACAAGAGTTTCTTGACTTACAAAAGACTGATCAAATGACGATTGATGAATTAATTAAGCAGTTTTCAGATAAATTGCGGTTTGTGCAACAGTGGGTTCCAACTGACCGGACCAAAATTGATCACTTTGTGAAAACGTTACCTCCTGATTACCGTACCACAGTGAGATTAGCAGGTTCACTTCCTCAAGCTTATGATTTAGCTCGTTCGGTTGATGGGGATATTATGGCTAAAAGAGTGTTGAATAAAGAAAGGTATTCACAGAAAAACAAAGGAGATTCTTCGAGTAAACAGAAAGGACAAAGTAGTCAACAAAACAGGAGATTGAATTCTGGTATTCCAACGGATAGTAACTATTGTAATAGATGTCGAGCTAGACATAATGGTCCTTGTACTCCCCAGACATCTAGATGTGTTAAGTGTTGAATTTTTGGTCACGCTGCAAAGGATTGTACCTACCCAAATAGCGTGTGTTGGAATTGCCATAAAGAAGGGCATCGTGCAGGGGATTGTCCTGAGGCGAAGAGACAGAGTATGGGTACGGGTAAGGGTTCGCCATTATCTGGTCAAAAGAGGAAAAATCCACCAGTAGCTGCTAGCCGAGCTTTCCGAATGACAGTTGATGATGCTGTCGCCACTGAAGATGTCATCACTGGTACATTTCTCATAAATTCTATACCAGCTCGTGTATTGTTTGATTCTGGTGCCAATTGTTCGTTTATATCTGTGAACTTTTGTGATAGACTGAAATTGATCCCCTCTTTGATTGTTAAACCTTTAGAAGTTGAAATTGCTGACGGTAAATTAGTTCCTGTTACCACATCGGTAGCTGGAGCTAGTATACTTATTGAGGGTCATAATTTCTTAGTCTCCTTTTTGTTAATGCCAATTCCTAGTTTCGATGTGGTTATTGGTATGGATTGGTTAAGTTTGAATAAGGCCAACATTGATTGTCATAAAAAGATTATAAGAATTCCGATTTCTGATGGGTCATACGTCATGGCTCGAGGAGAACGAGTAAAGGGTAGTCTACCATTGATTTCCTTGTTGAAAGCTAGGAAATCTCTATCTAAGGGATGTGATTCTTATTTGGCATATGTGATAGATAGCAAGTTAGAAAAGAAATCTTTGACAAATTTTCCGGTGGTTTCTGAATACCCGGAAGTTTTTCCGGATGAATTGCCTGGTTTACCCCCTGTAAGAGATGTAGAATTTCAGATTGATTTGATTCCTGGATCGACTCCTGTAGCTAAGTCTCCTTATAGATTAGCTCCTTCTGAAATCCGTGAGATAATGGGTCAAATTCAGGAACTGTTAGATAAAGGGTTTATTCGACCGAGTTCTTCCCCGTGGGGTGCTCCGGTATTGTTTGTTAAGAAAAAGGATGGTACTCTTCGAATGTGTATTGATTATAGAGAGCTCAATAAAAGAACAGTGAAAAACAAATATCCATTGCCCAGAATTGATGAGTTATTTGATCAGTTACAGGGATCATCCTATTTTTCTAAAATCGATTTGAGATCCGGTTATCATCAGGTACGAGTTCGTGAGGAAGATGCTCCTAAGACTGCTTTTCGTACCCGATATGGTCATTACTAGTTCTTAGTTATGCCTTTTGGATTGACAAATGCTCCTGCTATTTTTATGGACTTAATGAATCGTGTATGTCGACCTTTTCTAGACAAGTTTGTGATTGTATTTATTGACGATATCTTGATTTATTCAAAGTATGAGGCTGAACATGAACATCATTTAAGATTGATTCTTGAGATTTTGAAAAGAGAGCGTCTTTTTGCTAAATTTTCCAAATGCGAATTTTGGCTCCGAGAGGTACAGTTTCTTGGGCATATTATTTGTAAGGATGGTGTCAAAGTAGATCCTTCCAAGGTGAACGCTGTTATGAATTGGAATGCTCCTAAATCACCTTCTGAGATTAAAAGTTTCCTTGGATTAGCGGGTTATTATCGAAAATTTATCAAGGATTTCTCCAAAATTGCTGGCCCGTTAACCAAGCTAACTAGAAAGGATATTAAATTTCAGTGGGGTGATCAACAAGAAACATCTTTTCAGACTCTTAAACAGTTGTTATGTCAGGCGCCAGTGTTAGCACTACCTGATGGTTCCGAGGGTTTTGTGGTTTATTGTGATGCTTCTCATGCTGGTTTGGGTGCTGTCTTAATGCAACATGATCGTGTTATTGCTTATGCTTCTCGACAGCTTAAAACTCATGAAAGAAATTACCCCACACACGATTTAGAGCTTGCAGCTGTGGTATTTGCGTTGAAAATCTGGAGACACTATTTGTACGGAACTAAATGTGTCGTATGCACGGATCATAAAAGCCTCCAGTACATGTTTTCTCAGAAAGAACTCAATATGAGACAGCGCCGATGGTTGGAGTTGATTAAGGATTATGACTGTGAAATCCGATATCATCCGGGTAAAGCTAATGTGGTTGCCGATGCTTTAAGCCGAAATGTACCTTCCGACCGAATTTATTTTATGCGTTTGGAAATATCTTCTGATTTGATTTCTCAGTTGAAAGCTGCACAGTTAGAGGCATTGTTGGATAAAAATTTAAAATCTGAGATTTTGTTGAAACGGAAAGATTTATTGATTGATGATTCTCGAGGATTGAAAACTTTCCAGTCACGGGTTTGGGTTCCATTGATTGGGGGACTTCGGAATTTGATATTGTCAGAGGCACACAAATCGAGGTTATCTGTTCATCCAGGGAGTACGAAAATGTACAATGATTTAAAACCGTTGTATTGGTGGCCAACTATGAAAACCGATGTTGCTCGAATGGTGGAGACTTGTCATATATGTTCCCAGGTTAAAGCAGAACATCAGAAGCCTTATGGTTCATTGAAACAATTAGATATTCCGGAATGGAAATGGGAGCACATTACTATGGATTTCGTTACCAAGTTTCCCCGCACTCAGAAAGGTAATGATATGATCTGGGTGATAGTTGATAGATTAACCAAGAGTGCACATTTTCTAGCCACCAGTGAAACGGCATCGTTGACTCGACTTGCTCAATTTTACATTCATGAGATTGTTGTTAGACATGGTATTCCTTTATCCATTGTTTCCGATAGAGATTCCAGGTTTGTTTCTGGTTTTTGGCAGAGTTTGCAACGTGAATTAGGTACCAGAGTAAATCTTAGTACAGCTTATCATCCTCAGACAGACGGGCAGTCAGAGCGTACTATTCAGACACTCGAGGATATGTTGAGAGCTTGTGTACTTGAGTATGGCGATTCTTGGGATTCACACTTACCATTGATAGAGTTTGCTTATAATAATTCTTATCATTCTAGCATTGGTATGCCGCCATATGAGATGCTGTATGGGCGCCGTTGTCGAACACCTACATGTTGGTTAGAAGCGGGAGAAAAACAGTTTGCGGGTCCTGATATAGTTCAAATTACAGCTGACAAAGTTAAGATTGCTCGTGAGAAACTTAAAGCGGCACGTGATAGACAGAAACAGTATGCTGACCCACGAAGGCGACCTGTTGTATTTTGTAACACCCCCAAATTCGTTTAGCGGAAGCGTTTAGTTAAAGTGTTGGGGTGTCACAATAATAAAGCATGCATACGTATCAGAGCTTATGATTACAACAGAACAATATATTAAGATGCCAAAAGTGTAAATTACAAAGTTTACGATTTATCAAATCGCACAAGTTGAAAGTATTATGTATACAAAAGTGGATTTCTAAAATATGACAAAACAGTTTCGGTTATACTAGAGAAATCCATATGTTTTTCCAAAAAGTTGGCATCCTAAAGCTTCACGGGTCGCCTAATTCTCCATGTGTTGGCGATTCTTACATGCGCAGCTAATTCCCTGAAAAACATAGTAAAAGTCAACAACTAGGTTGAGTGAATTCACAGGTTTTATGTTTACACAAGTTGAATCAAGTTTGTAAGCACAGTTGTTATCCAAATACGTTCCCAATAGTATTGCCATAATAGTCGAAAATACGTTTAGTGGAATGTAATCCAAATACAAGTTTGGTGGGTTGTTCACCCAGAGTGTAAGTTTAGTGGGTTGCTCGCCCCAAATACAGTTTAAGTTTCGTAGGAAAGCAGTATCCTATTGGTTTACCCAAGAAGTAGGGATTTAAATTGTTTGTCCAAGAAGTAGGACTCATCAGTATCTGCCCAAGCGGTAGGGACTTCTATGTATGTGCCCAAGAAGTAGGGACTTGTATAAGTTGTGTCCAAGAAGTAGGACTAGCATCCAAGACGTAGGACCCATCTGCTCAAGAAGTAGAGCCTTCATCCAAGGCGTAGGATGGCACCTTGCCCAAGAAGTAGGGACTTTCTGTTTGCCCAAGACGTAGGGACTTTCTGTGTGTGCGTGCCCAAGACGTAGGGACTTTCTGTGTGTTTATGAAAATGTTGTTTCATAAAAGCTAGTAATAAAGTGTGTAGCTGGTCGTTCCCCAGCATATTCTCAGTTTAGTTTTTGTATGAAATACCATTTAGTTCAGACAGTTGTAGTAGTTGACCGCAGTCATAAACAGTTTGTATAAGTGTGCCACAGACAGTTATGTGACAGTTTGTATAACAGTTTAACAGTTCCAGTACTCTATTTGTTCGAGTAAACAGTATGATAAATAATCATATAGTAAAAGCAGTTATGACAATCAGTAAAACAGTGTCTATGTTTTCCACCCCTGTTCAAAACAGTTAAATCAGTAAAAGTAGGGGCTGTGAACTCACCTGTTGAGTTTAAGTAGTTGTGCGAGTGCTAGCAAACCTAAGCCCAAGAACAGTCTGAAATCTCCTAACGTCCTAAACGTATAGGATTTAATAAGTATGTGGATGTCTAACTAATCATCCATGCTAGTGTTTGTACAACCAAGTCACGTCCAAATCGTTTGTTTAATGTTTATGTTTGTATTTCGTTGTTTGTGAAAATGTATACGACTCGTTGGTGATAGTTTGAAATCAACATTTCGATAAAACAAGTATGTTTGTAATGTTTGTATAGTTTGTGTATTGTATAATGTGTGAGTATTCGATGTCGGTTAAGTTCGATACTTAGTGAAAAATTTGTTTAGAACCTGCTGTTTCTAGCGACGCAAGGTGCGACGCTGGGTTGTTATGCGACGTAGGGTGCGACGTACGGGTCTACGTCGCATTCAGGTTTTGCGACGTCATGGGTTACGTCGCATAGGCGACGTTCGCAATTTAATGCGACGTAGTGGTCTGCGTCGCTAGGTGCGACGTAAGGAAGGTTAATGCGACGTAAGGGCCTACGTCGCAGTACTGTTTTCGGTCCCAATGCGACGTAGTCGCCTGTTCGACGAACAGCGAGAAAAAGTCGGATTTTTGGTTGATTTGGAACGTTTTCGGTTGTATAAAACACTAAAACATGTTATTCTAAGTATGTTAAACACTAAATAACAATTATAACTTTGAAATCTAAAGATTTGCGGGATTTGTCGGAAACTTACGAGTGTCGGATTTGAAATCCGAAAAGGTAGAAGTGTAGATCGTGTTGTCGTGGTCGTTTTATTCCAAAGGAGCTATGTGATTCGGCGTCGTTTTAGTGTAGTTTTCTTTGTTTTTGTGTGATTTTTGGTGAGTGGTGGTGGTGGGTGTAGAGAGAAAAGAAAGAGAAATGGAGAAAAAGAGATAGAGAAATGAGAGAATGGGGGTGGGGAGTGGGGTTTTGTTCCCCATTTTCTGCCTCCGTGTTTGCGCTCCGTGTTTGTTTACCCGATCGTTAAATGTTATTTTATTTTAACTATTATGTTTTTAATTACATTTTCTTAATTATTTTTAATTAGGATATTTTTATGAAACCAAATTTACTTAGTTATAAAATTTTAAACTTTGTTTTATTTAAATTGTACGAATTAAACGTTTTGCGTTATAAAATGATTTGTAAATATTTTTGACAAAATATTTATTCGCTACTACGTTATTCAATAAATTTCGTTTTATTAAATAATTTTGTTCACCAATAGTCGTACATTTTTATCGCGTTTGTTTTCAATTTGTTCAGTACGTAATTACAACTAATTACGAATACGTAATACTACGCGTACTAACTAGTTGGGCTATGCTAGACTTACCTCTAAAATGTGTTATGAATTCACTCAAGTAGGGAATTAGCCTAATGATGCAAGTGATTAATGTAATTAATCGTGTTCAAATTTGCGAGTTGTTACATATTTGTTGAAGGTGAATTAGTTTATTTAAAGGTTTCTCCGTGGAAGGGTGTTATTAGATTTGGTAAACGTGGGAAGTTAGCTCCCCGATATATTGGCCCATTTAGAATCCGTCAGGTGATCAATGAACAATCGGTTTCTTTAGATCTTCCGCCTGAATTAGCTGGTATTCACGATACATTTAATGTTTGCTACTTAAGAAAGTGCAATGTGGAGGATCAATCCCAAATCCTTCCTTTGCAAGATCTTCGTGTTGACTCAAGTAAGAAATTGGTTAAGGAACCTGTCGAGCTTTTAGATAGAAAAGTGACCAAATTGCGTAGGAAAGAAATCCCTATGGTGTTAGTTAAATGGAAGCATAGTTTGGGAGCGGATCTCACCTGGGAAACGGAGGAGAATATGCGAACTAGATATCCTAACTTATTTGTGTCTAATTAGATTTCGGGACGAAATCTTTCTAAGGAGGGGTGATTTGTAACATCCCCAAATCGGGCCTAGGAGAAATACGGTATTTTTCCTTAATTTAACTGTTATTTAAATTGTATTCTAAATACTTGGTGTATTTCGATAGCTAAATTAGTAGGTCAATTGGTCAATTGGCTTATTGTGTTAAATGAATTATTATTTGTTTTAAATTTATTTAGTTGACGGTATAATAAAAACTTATTTCTCGCAAATGGTTTTTAGGTTCCAGACAATAGATTTAGGACGGGTATAATTTATACCCAAAATGGACTGAGTCATAGGTGTGTCGACACCTGGAGACTCCATTTTGCCACCACTTCACTGATTTCTCAAACTCTCACTTTCACTTCAATGGTTTCTTGATTTCTCAAACTCTCCAACAAATTACAATCTGATTTCTTCAAATTAGAAGGCTGTGATTTTGGTTCCAAAATATTCATCATCTTCTTCATCTCGTAATCATCTCCATTGTAAGTGAAATCACCTCCATTTCATGTAGGAACTTGAATTAGTTGAAATGGTTGATTTAATAGCATGTAATGATGAGATAGAGTAAATTCATGTTTAAATGTGATTGTGTGATGATTGTTGGACTGATTTTATGCTTATCTTAAATATCAATGGTGTTCTTCATGTTCTATTGAATAAATGTGGGTTTTGGTTAAATTAGGTTGAAAGATTGATGCATGTTAAGAATTAGGATTTGGATGATGTTTGTTTGTTGTTAATACATATTATTACATGTTATGTGAGGATATTTGCTGGTAAAAATAGTGCATTGCAATGGCATTTGGTGAAAAATTGGGTTTTAGGTTCGAGCTGAAAAGTTGCAGGTCTGAACTTCTGTTTTAAAACGTGTGAACGCGATCCATCTCCATCACCTGGATCGCGTTCCATAGTGAAATTTGGTTTTAGATTGGTTTTGTTCATTCGAACGCGATCCAGCCACAGTTACCCGGATCGCGTTAGTCAGTGTTTACTTGAGTCGGATTGGTTTTGTTCATAGGAACGCGATCCAGCACCTTAACCCGGATCGCGTTCGAAAGTGTAAAATGGTAACAGAAAATTTTGTGAAGAGGAACGCGATCCCAACCCCATGAGCTGGATCGCGTTTATCTTTGTAAATTTGAAGAATTGGATATTTAGTGAACTTATGTGAATCTAACACTTATAATGTTTAGTTATCGATATTTCTTGATTATCAATGTATGTAATTAAGTATAGTCATAATTAAATTTTGAGACAAGTTATTAACTTGTGTTTTTATTGTGTTTACAGAGACAACGAAGACTCAATAAAATAAGACTTTTGAGTTGGAGACTGAAACTGACAGGTGAGTGGACTGGTTCTCACAATTTAATCTTGGTGTTAACAGTTAGTTGCATCAATTTTTAAGTTGCTGGTATTGACTGATTTATCGTTACGAAAATGATAGGATTGTTGATTAAACTTGTAGTTTGATAGATTGATTGTTTGCTAGTGAATATTCCATGATAGGTTGGAATGATAGAGGTCAATTTGGGTTTAGTTGCTATAGGTTAATCCTTATGGGTCGGATGAACATTCGTTGTGAATTAACCCATATTGGTTAAAGATAGCAATAAACTATCGGTAAAAATCTCTGTATTGGCCTGCAGTTGATTATTAAGTGTTCTTGGAGTGCCACCGCGGACTGAGGGTATCTCAAGAACCACCGATCCTCTGTTTTATTGTTTATTTAGATGATTGTTGTGAATTGATTGTTATACTAAGTTAGATTGTTAGACTTAGTTTACTCACTTAGCTTCGTGCTAATTCCCCACAATACTTTTGCAGGTTAACTTTTGGGTTGTTTGGGACGTGTTGATGGTTTGAAGAAATGTTTGCCAAGTTGAACTCTGATCGTTTTGTTATTACTTTGTTTTGTTAAATAACACCCAGTCGATAATTGTCGTTTGTAACTATATCTAAATTTTAGAACATATGTAATGTTTTGGTTGGTGATATCGTGACATCTATGTATATATTATATATGGGATTTGCGCTTCCGAAATAAATAAAAAAAAAAATGTGTCTTAAATCGTGAGGTGTTATAGTGTGTTTATAAGAGAAAAAGAAAAAGAAACATTAAATCATTGCATATTATTTTAGATTGAGAGTTACTGACCACACCACACCATATCATTTGCATATTGATTTTTTAGATGTAAGTAATATTACCAGTTTGAAACACCGTTTTAAACACATATTACATATATGGCAACATGATACATAAGGAGTTGTTAGGATATGCTTTGTAGCTGTATTTATCACACTAATATATAGAAAAAAACCAGACTCAATTAATTATCACCCCCTACCGCTCGGCCCTCTTTACAACAGAACTCGCTGCTGCATATAACACAAGACAAATTATAGAAGTTACTGATATAAATGAAATGCACCATGCAATTTGAAATTTAAGTAACCTTATGCAATTTGAAATTTAACTAACCTTCAAAGGGACCATAACATATGTGTTCATTGAAGTTAGGACGAAGAGCTAACAAAGCAGGTACCTTAACAAAATCATACAAACCAAGGTTTCGTCAGAAAAATCTTGCCACAGAAAACCATGCATTTTTCTTGAAGTTAATCGCCAAATTTGTTGTTGCTGACTTATCCAAACAAAAGCCTATGAATATAGGAAAAGAAACCAGGTGAATATTATGATTGTGCTAAATGTCCAGCAAGCCCTTCTAGCTGAAAGAAAATGTATGCCTCTTGGAAATCCAGTGTCTTATATCATTGCCTTGGTAACCTACTAACCTGAACTATGAACCCACCTTAGAACGATACATATCTTATTCTTACATAAGGTGGTGGCCTTTTTGACCCATTTCCTAATGAATTGGTGGGTTCAGATTATATTGTATGTCTAACTGGTCAAATGGCAAGAAAAGGAGAAGAAGAAGAAGGAAATTGGTCAAATGAGTAAAAAGTCACCCAATTAGTCAAAACAGCTAAAAGAGTAAAAAGAAACAATCAGACAAGTCGAATGCCAACTAAAGGGTCTTGGAAAAAAATAATAAAAAGAAAACAAAGAAAGCTTGTAAGTCACCCAAAGGGCTAAAAATAACAACAACAAAAAAGGAGAAGATAATATTAAAGTAGAAAAGATTACACTTACTACACTGAGCAAATCGACAGCTTTACCCCCCTCCATCGGTGGGTGGTTTATGTAATTCTTTCATATCCAACTGGAATAAAAGTATTTGCAGCAACACGAATCAAATTTAGTATTATAATGCACCATAATTAAGGGTAAGATATCGAGAAATTATGACCAAACCGGAAGACCCTGGACATTATTTGAGCGATTATATCCCCTAGGGCTTAATTCAACTTACGAACAGCATGCACATATAGCTTCAGTCCAAAGTTGAATGCATTTCATATACTTCTATTCATAAACTTTTCTAAATATTTCCTACTGAATGTCATCAGACAGTAATATCAACAACTAAAAATTACATAGATAATCTTAAACAGGTAGCCAAATGGACAAGTTAGTTAGGTTGAGAAACGTATAAATGGATAGTCTTTGTCGATGTCAAACATGTAAGGTTAGGGTGACCTGATACACCTTTTTGCCTACATTTCCTAATTTTGAACACATACATTAAGGGTAATGACAATTACCTGCATGCATATTTCTTTAAATAAATAAACTTAATAGTTTGAGATCATAATGCTCAAAATACAGCCTTAGTGTTAGGAATCAATTAATAAGCACACATAAGTTATGTCCATGGTAAAAGGAAGCACCTTTATAAGTTCAATGACTTCTAAACCTGGACTATCAGTCTCTTCAATCAATTTTCTCAAGTCATCATCAGCCCAAGTCTTTAACACGTTGCCAATAAACACTATATTTAATATGAAAAAGTGAACAGGTCCTACCTTGCAACAATATACCATCATAAGCATCAAATTGAGTATCAAATCAAGAAAATTAACAATAAACAATATCTGGGCAAAAACTACGCACCTGAACCTAGCCACTGGGAGTCAAATATTGATCAAAATGTAGTTTAAAGTGAATACAACAGATCATTTTGCTAAGCAAAAGCAGTCTTCCACAAAACCTCATGCTGTAAATCAGAATAACAACTGACTTCCATATTAATAAACACCGATGATACAAACCATTAAAATACCATAACACACACATTTGTATATGCACAAAACTAAATAGGAAACAAACCTTCCACCTTCTGAAGGTTTCATCATGGTGAAACAACACATGTAATCAACAACATTTAATCATAATAGATTATATATATATGGATCAGAAAGCTAAGAAGAACCTTATTCTTTTCAAGATGCTCTCTAATGTCATCAACCTCTTCGTGCAAAAGAAAACTCCATACCATCTTGTTGTTCTCCGTGTATCTCAAAACTCACCTAAGCATTCATGGAAAATAATACTAATATGCTCTTCTGCCATCAAATAAAATAGTCGACGTTTAAATGATTGCTTTCAATTGTAATGTCTTCCAAGGTTACACAAACACTTTTTAAACTGAAATTAAAAGAGATTAGTGTTTGTGTAGAAGAGGAGATCTGTGAGAGAAAGTTCTGCAAATCTTGTGGAGCGGCTAGGTTTTCTGCGAGTTTTTATTTTTAATTACTCCGTATAATTTTTAATTTTTAATCCAAAAACGTTTTTTCTTTTGTTTACAGATTTTTTTTTCTAAAATAAACTTAATTATATTATATTAAATTAATTTGTATAATTTAAGAAGGGACAATGATGACTTTTGAGGAATACATATTTACTATTTAGGTTGTCATTTATATTGAAGATTATCAATGGTTATAATTTAAAATGGTTAATTAATGGAGGGTTAAGATTGGATTAGGATTGCCTAAATTAATAATGACAACCTAATATACACTCTATTATAATATATTAAAGAGATGAGATGAGGAGTGAGTGCATCTTATTTTATTTTCATTGATTTTCTCACTAAGTAGCATAGATATTTAATTTAAAACCTTTTTTGCAAAAATAAATAAAGATGCAATGAGGTTATAGAAGTTTGTAGAAATTCTCAAATAGGTCGCCTAAGAACATGGTTTTATGTTGCATTACATTTCATTTAGGAATTTTTTTGTTTAACAACAAATAAAAGATATATAAATGTAAATAATCAATCAATCATCTACTACCTTGATCTTGATGATATAGATAAGATTCTTTGAAGTATTGGGTTATATGACTTATATCCCTAGCATTAATTGGTTGGGCTCGGCCCTGTAAAGATATCCACGTAACTACAAACTGGGCCTGAAAACTTGAAAAGGCTACAATCATAAAATTGCATTGACTCGTAAGATGGTAAACTACAATCAAGCAAGTTTAAACTTTAAAGTTTAAATGGTTAACTTGTAATAACACGTACTCATTATGTAAATGTATTTTATTATTATTTTTGGTGAAAAATGGATCAAATAAAAGTCGTAAGTAATGGGCACCCCAACTTATTTGACTTGTGATCGTGCTATAAGATAATGTTTATGTTTTTTGACTTGTTTATTAAATTTAAATAATTCTATTTAATCTGTAGTACATTCTATCCTTGTAATAATCTGTAATAAAACTTAGAGTAAATTACATACCCCGTCGATATGTTATCATTTTCACTTTCGATCTCTTGATCGGGTTTTTAGCTTGTTCAATTCTTTAATCCGGATTTTCATTTCGCTATTAATCCGTCATACTTTATGAAATGACTAATATACCCTTATTTTTAAGACTTTTTTACCCTTTGATGAAGCGAGAGCGAAATGAAAAACCCGAGTTAAAAAATTGAACTCGATAAGAACCCGATCGAGAGATCGATAGTGAAATAGATAACATACACCACAGTGATGGGGTATGTAATTTACTCTAAACTTATAATGAAATGTGAAACAAATGTATCATATTATATCATTTTTTTTCTTAACATAGTTTAGGAGAGTATTTACTTAGAGTATAGTTAAAGTGCATTTTGCCTTTCAAAAAAGAAAAGGTACATCTAAATAAATATTTAATTGGAGAGTTTTATTAGCAATGACCCTAAAAGCCATACTTACAAAATATTTATATAATATACATAGTAATAATAATGTATTTATATTTTAGCAGATCATAATCAAAGATATTACTCACATCAAATATTTTTAATTTTGCAATAATTCATAAAAATATTTAATTTATAAGGAAAAAAAAAAAAGTATTGAATAAAAACGATCGTGCAAACGCCAAATAGCCCCTTTAAATCCTAAATAGTTGTTACTGTATTTCTTAACGGGTCTCACACAAGTCGTTATCAACTGCGATTCTCTCCATCTGGTAGGGTTTTATCTCCTTGCTCTTTTCTTTTATTTATTCTAGAAAAATTTGTATCTATATCTATATATATGTGTGTGTTAGGGTTTTAATCACTAGACGCAAATTGGTCTGTTCGTGTTCGCCAGTTTAGTTCGATCGATATTTGTATATTAATCGTATGTGTATATGATGTTTATCATGATTTAGGATAATGCTGATGGATAAATTGTAGCTAGGGTTTTAGAATATTTTTTCTATCTGCAAAGAAGCTTAATTTGCACTGTGATTTTGTTAGGGCTTTAGATTATTATTTTCCTTTCAACTAGCAGCTTATTTTGTATTGTGATTTTTTTAGGGTTTTTTAGATTGTTTTACATGATTGATCGCAACATCGATGCAAACTATTCGATTGCGAAAGTTGTATGATATATGCGGAGTATTATGTTTACATATCCCCAAATTTCATTATAGAGTTGATAGCAATTTTGAAGTAACAAATTAATGATTTCCTGCTCATTGAAATCTGTAATTATTACACCTGAATTTATTAGATTCAACTAATTGTATGTAATAGTGTTCCGAGTACTTTGCTGATTCTATAGATTCAGATTGACCTCAATTCGATTGTTTGTACTCACATTCTTTTATTCATATTATGTACCCTTGAGTTTTTCATTTTTGTAAGAAACCGAAAGTTGCTTATCATAGTTAAGAATCAATAGTTCGATAGCTACATAAGTTTCAATATACTTATCTGATGGATATAAAAACTTTGTAACATATTTTAGGTCACGATATGGGAAGCAAGAATGATACATGGTCTGATCAATGGGGAACAGGGGCTTTCGACAATGAAGAAAAACCTTATGAAAGTCAGAATACTAGCAAGAGCAACAACACCAACAAGAAGATGGATCAAGTGAAGGCTGCTGCATCGACTGGATTGGTGAAAGCCAAGTCTGCTGCCATTGTTGGAGCTCACAAAATGAAGAAAGGTACCTCCACTAGTTTCAAATGGATCAAGAACAAATGCTCCTCTTCTAAGTGAAAATATAATATATGATCATATCTTACTTCCGTGTTTAATGACTTCATTTTCCAGTTACAATGATTATATCTAGTGTACATTGCAGAACACACATGAATGAATGATTATTCTGATTTTCATATTACCTTGTTCCTGTAATTCTGTGCATCCATGAAAGCATCACCTCATATCATCATGATAATATCTAAGTACAGTTTGCATATACACACACTTATATACATATACATATACATATAAGTACTGCGTATATATTTAAGCAAAGGCGGATCTACAAAAGGGGCAGCTATCATATCATCATGATAATATGTAAGTACTATTTCGTTTAAGCTAAAAAAAATAAAATAAAAATAAATAAATAAATAAATAAACCTTTTTAAGGGTATTAGTGATATATTGAAATTCTTGCTCCCTCAAAAAGATGGAAAAGAAAAAGGAAAAAATAGATATTCGCTCCCTCAGTGATGAGATCCTAAATCTGCCTCTGTATCTACGTACAGTTTGCATGCTTATGCCAACAAAGCAATATAACAACACATCTTGCAAGTATGTAGAATCTTGAATAGTGCTCTTTCACTGATGTACAACATCTCTTTTTGATCCTTGAACCCTTCTCCTTGCGCTTTTCTTCCCTAATTATCATATTTATTTTTCACTTTCTCAATGATTTCCTATCCCGTTAGACCTGTTTTTAGTGAGTCGTGAAATCGCAAGAACAGTATTTATTTATAATGTTAGAGAGATCATGATTAAGTTTTAGAAATTGAGAGTTATATAGATGGGTTGAGAGAGCTGCAGGTGTTAGTGGACCCAATGGGGTTGGATATAATGCTTTCGTTGTGAAGACTGCAAACATTTTGATATCAATAAATATACAATGTTTCCAGTTCTTTTCTGTTGTCAGAAAGTCTAGATGCACCCATTAGAATTACTGTGAACAAATCAAGTAACTAATTTCATGTAGCTATGATTACTGGAATTGGAATGTAAATTAAAAAAAAAGAGAGGTAATTTAGAGGGTACCTCTCACCCCGTACTATATTTCATAGTACGCGTTCGAGGTACGTGACGGTACCACTTGGGGAATGCCCAATTGGTAATTGGAATGTAAATAATGATGATTATCCAAATAATAGTTTTTATATATTGTACCAAATTCATTTCTATACCACATATTTGAATGGCCATTTCATCTAAATTATAAATGTTGCATCCCTTCATCACGATACATTTATAGCCAATGAATGAAAAGAATTGAGTCATCACTTCACCATAATTTGATATTTATGTACGTATATGCAAATTAGGTACTTGAATGTTTTCATGATAGGGAAAAGGAATAAAGTTTAGGGTTTGTGAATTATGCCCACAAGGAACTCAACTTTTTCCAATTTTGAAACTTGCTGGAATTTGTCATTCAATAATTAGTGATTTAGAGATAATAGTGTCGTGTTTAGTCTTCAATAATGGAAGTAAGGCTCTAGGGTTTGTGCTGGTTTCACAGGTTCGTAGGGTATTTGTGAAGCTTTTGAGCTTATATACGAGGTTAACAAAGTCGACGGTGTCCATGGTTTTGCCTTTTTTTTAATGTGGATCGGATGATCCCCAAAATGTAGTAATTATGTAGGTTTGAATTCGGGACCTCTTTTACGAAATCATAGAGTTCATCGTCCGGCAATATGATAAAAAGAAACCAAAATTCTTCTAAATCCAAAAAAGCCTCAACTTTTTTAAGGACAAAAGTTCTACTCCATATAATATATGGGGCAATTACATGGATAGTATATCCATGGAAAACTTACACGTATGCTTGAACAAAATTATACGTGTTATCGTTGTACGGAGTAAAAAAACAAGCATGTCGTTGGGGACAGCTATTGGGCTTCGTTAAAGTCTTTTCAAGGGGACGTATACAGATGTTAAAGGCCCAATAAATTCTACTGGGCCTACCGAAAGTTCTACATTATTTGGACTTCGTGTTATTCTTTCATTGGTTGGTGGTCAAAATAGCCCACCAAACACCTCGTTCAGTCATTGTACTTGGGCCCATATAATATAGGCGTCTTTCCTTTTCAAATGTGAGGTCACATAACTCTGGATTTCATATGTTTTATTTTTCTCGAATGTTTCTAATCTAATAGTTTTATATGTGTGTTGTTATCATAGCTTTTAAGGAATGCATTATTCTTTTTCAAAGATTTTCATTTATAATGTTTTACAAGTGGAAAAAGATTGATAGGCTTAAATATATGAGACTATATTTATTTAGGCTTAAAGATGTGTTTGATGGATTTGAAAAATTGATTGGATGAGATTAAGAGAAATGACAAATCTAACCAATCAGATAGACCTATAAGTAGGCATATTTAGTATTTAGTATTACTATTTACAAGTAGACAACTATACATGCACATATCCAAATCCAGTTGATAAAGTAGGCATAAATGATAGACTTCGACAAGCTGATCTTCACTTTAATTACAAAAGCTTGTTTTAAGGATTTAAGTGGGTTACAACATCTCATGCTATTAGAGCACAGGGTGTTTACAGTGTTCTTACGGAAATTTATTGTTGAAAAAGTGGAAGTGTGGAGGGTGTTGAGTTTATAATGTTCTTAAAATTTATTCTGATTTTTTTTATTAGTGTGTATGTGTAAAATAAGAAATAAGTAGCGTCTCATCCCGAACGGCGCTCCAGAACGCTGTCCAGAACGCCGTCGAACATTGTTCTTGAGCCATAATTTTGACAAAACGCCACCCACTCCGTGTGCTTTTAACTGTTTAGGCATTTTGACTGAAATTTAAAAATCTGAAAGATCGGAAATTACATATTTACCCCTATTAACTCTTTGTCCAACAAAAGTGTCCCCTAAATTTATTTTTACTAAGATAGATTGAGTAAATGTCAGTTTTGCTCTTATAATTAAGACAAATTGGACTCAATATATTTTAAAAAAATACTATTAAACGTTTAGGCGTTTTGATAAAAAAATGAAAATATAAAGATCGGGAATTATGTATTCACCCCTATTTACTGCTCTATCCGTCCCACAAAAAGTGTCCGCTAACTTTTTTGTGTGTGATTAAGATAGATTGAGTAAATATCAGTTTTGCCCTTATATATAAGACATGTTTTACTAAATGTTATTTAAAAAAATAAATGATTGAGAGTAATAAATGAGGACGTTGTATGTTTACGAATGATTAGTTGAACAAGCTCTCCATGTTTATAAAAATGGTTACTTTGATTGTATTTGTTTAGGAGCTGTGTTTAAACCTATCATGTTAGTACATATTGTATATATGAGAAGTAGTGTTGGCGAAGGTAATTTGTTGTCAAAAACTTCATATCATAGCAAACAATGTTGATAAATTTTTATCTTAAATATTCATTATGTTCGCTGCGTTGTACAAGTAACTAACTAGTACAGAGTAACATGTTTCAATGAATTGATGAAAACAATGTTGCTATTTTAACTTGGTTTATATTATTAAAATTATATGGAAACCCAAATGATAAGGAGATAGATTTTTTATAAATGAGTTGTGTTTGTTTAAACTTTGAAGAAAGATTGTGTGTTACGCTCTTTAAAGTTTAAACATCAAAACCATTGTTTAGATTGATTATACTTGCCCTATTTTCCGATAGAAAAGTAAAATAAGAAGTCCATATAATATCCCTGCTATCTAACATATGTAACATGAGGAATGTCACATTGATCATATAAATGAGAGATTTGGGGCTTATGAATACATTAAACCTTCTTATCAATCGTATTTAGTTATTTACAAGTAATAGCAGGACGTGTAACCTTATGAGTAGTTCTTTCTTGATTGCTACAGAAAAGTTGTGCACCTACCGACACCGGGATATGACCTCGTTCTTGTGTGATCTCCACAAGAAAAAGGTTATACATTTACGGACAAATCGAACAATAGTGTAATCGTGATAATACGGTAAAGGTATACTTAAAAATCAAATTAAGTTATTAAGTAAAGTCGTATTGGGCTACAATTTATTTGATGGAAAATAATATTATTGGTATAGATAGATAGACGACAAGAATTATCGTGTTGCTTCTAGTGTTTAGGTAGGTGCTCCTTCGTTATCTTTAAAACCCTCCTCGACATGTACCCATCAATTTGCTCACGCTTTCCCATCTCATTTATTACTTCTTTCCTTTTATTAACAAGTTTTTATCATCGTTAAATTACTCAACTTAGACCAAAAATAGATGATGGCCGGGGATGTTAAAAACCTAGCTATGACTACTTATAGCATTTTTGAATTTTTATTGTAATCTTTAAATCAAGCCTACATTATGTCATTTTCACCTTTAGGTTACACTATATATATTGAAATCAATTCTATTCATACAAAAACCTAGTTATACATCGAAATTATTGCTTTATTTGAGTTGTAATTAAGCAATAAATGTCGTATATTGCTGTATGAACAGCCTACTAGGTGACGATTATAAGGTGTAAGAAAAATAATCGAAAAAATCGAATTGTAACCGTATAACCAAAATAACCGATCGAAAAAAACTTAACCGTTAATAACTGAATCGTTAATAACCGAACTATTTCAATTCGATTCGGGTTATACGTAAAAATCGAACCGTTAATAACCGAACCGTCATTTTGTCTATCAATTAAAATAGTTATATATATTTAGTATTTATATATACAATATTGTTAATATAATTATCAAGTATATCTATATTGTAGTAATAGCAATAACTAATAAATTAGTCAAAATTTCTTTATTTTATATGTATATGCATATTACATTATGTAATAGATTATATATAAATTAGTACAATTACCCCTTAATATCAATTTGCAAACTCTATGAATAGTAACTCTTTTGTTTTTTTTCTAAACTTAAAATTGTAGATAAATTATATGTATATCAAGTTCAACACATCTGATGCAAGTTCAACACATGCATTTATAGCATGTGATGCAAGTTCAACACATGTAGTTTACATTTTTATTTATTTCATTAGGTTTTTTTTTTTTTTTTTATTAAACATGTCAATTTTACATTTTTAATATTTCTTTCATTAGTTTTTTTTTAAACATGTGAATTTTACATTTTGAATATTTCTTTCATTAGTTTTTTAAAACATGTGAATTTTATATTTTGAATATTATAATTAATGTTTTTTTAATACTCCAATTTTTATGCTATAAAATAAAAAAGAAATTAAATTTGTATACATTTTTACATTTTATTTAAAGAAAAATAATATATACTTTCTAATTGGTTATCAACATTTAATATAGTTAGTCTAACATAGTTTCAGTTTACACTAACTTTAAATTATGTGAGCTAATACGTAACCAGTGAGTTACTAAGAATTTTAGATTTGAATACAAAATTTATATTTTATATATAAAAATAAAGTAAGCTCTAATATATGTTTTCAAATACAATTTCACATGTAAAATAACTACGAACGCAATACATTTGTTTCATGCGAAATTTGAACGAACACTCTATATGTTTATTGTTCTCTTATTTAAAATCAAGTATACATGATATATCAAAATAGATATAAATGATATTTTATCCCGACGCGAAGTGCGGGCAATAATCATCTAGTTAATATCATTTATCAAATACCCTATCAATCAATTTTGATGCTCTAGTTTAATTGATAGTTCCTAATTAACTAAACTAAAACTCCATTCACAACTATATAGTTATAATTAAACTATAAACGTGCTAAAAGATAACAAAAAAACTATACAATGCAAATAGAAAAATTAGAATTGTCTTAAAAGTTTTATGTTGATCAAAGTTTAGTACTAGGATATTAACCGAAAATAACCGTATCGAAATCGGAAAGTTGAAAAACCGAATCGTAGAGAAACCGAAACCTAACGGTTTTGATTGTTGAAAAAACGGAAATATTCGATTCGATTCGATATTTACCAAAAACCAAATAAACCCCAACCGTGAACACCCGTAGATTATATAATTTTCCCATACGGATTAAGCCGAAGACTATTTACATTTAAGGGTAGCACACGAACTTGTTGGAGCATTTGATAGTTTAAGTTTAATTTTTTATAAAATAAGCTTTTAGCATTGCAACCCCGTTTGCCTGGCCAATACCCGCCTTCTTGTGTTTATTAGACAAAATTTAATGAGTTTTTTGATATGAAAAATAAGCTATTACTCCGTAAAACAAAAGCTATTAGAAATATATTTTAGAAATAAGCTTAAAGCTTATAAAAATAAAATTATATATATGCTCATGATATTTATTATATACTTTTTGGTCATTTTATATAAATTTACATATTTAAATTCCAGTTAATTTTACCAAATGTTTATAAAAATAAGTTTCGACTTCTGCATTCAAATATAAGTTTCAACTACCCGTTATAGTCATAAGCTTCACATTTAAGTAGTTTTTGTCTAGCACACCCCTAAGTGTTTAATCAAGCTATCTTTTTAAATCTTCAAACATACGTAATTTTTAGTCAGATAATCATCGATCCAAACGTGTCGTCAGATAAATGTTAATTTAAAAGCATGTTAAGAAGTTAAAATACGCTTAAATTGGATGAATTAGCAATAAGTGGAACCAAGCAAGTTAAATCAGAATTAAATTAGTGCTATTTCAAGAAAATTTCGAATTTAAAGTTAAGTTGTATATTACTTCATCGATTTGGATTAATGTTATTATAGTTAGACTACCACTTTTGTCTAAGATACTATTAACTTAAATGTGAAGATAAATGAGTATTTATAGTATTGTTATCATGTTATATTAAATTAAATTATATATTATTATTAAAGAAATATAAAGGTGAAACACATTTATGTATGTATTCTACTAGTAATTAGTAGACTAGCTTATAACTCATTGCATTTAAGTTCATGTGACAATGGTGGTTGTATATACATCTTGATGTTACAACTTACAAGCTTTTCATAAATAGATTATAAATAGGACCCGACACACATATTGATATTGATTTATGACTATTTTTTTACTACCATAATTAATTTCAAGGCTAATAATTTTAGTAGTATAAATGTATTTGAAATACCATATAGATCGACACGAGTACATGACTCAATTATCTTATGAAATACGGAGTATATTCCTCGAAAAACAGCATACGAAATTATGAATACACATTCTAATTATCGCTAACAACAACAACAACAATACCCAATCCCGCCTAGGACGGGGTATGGGGGAGGTGAGATGTAGACAGCCTTACCCCTACCCATAGGTAGAGAGGCTGCTTTCAGAAGGACCTCCAGCAGTTTTTGTGTACAAATATAGGTAAGTAAATATACAACACAGGAAATGAATTCATCACAGCATCAGCAGACAAGCTGTCCCATCGGCATCCCCACATCCGCATCCGAATCCGCGATGCCATCAACATCAGCACTAACAACATCCGCATCCGCATCAGTGACCGCTACTATGGTAACACCTTCCCAAGCCCATCAGCCCATCAGCCCATCAGCCCCTCAGCCCCTAACACATCAAACAACATGGCAAACAACACCCCACAACAATAACAATAACAATAACAATAACAACAACAACAACAACAATAACAACAACAACACCACCAACAACAATAACAACAACAACAATACTAATACTAATATTATCAATAGCAATAGTAAATAGTAATACTAGTACAAATAATAATATTAATAATAATAGTAATAGTAAAAAATGATAATAAAATATGAATGTGTAACCCTAAACATCTAGCGAAAAAAAAAAACCTTTTCTACTCATCCGTTTTAGTTCTACTCCTCCACAAGTTTCTATCCGAGGTCATGTCCTCACTTAAGCGGAGTTCGTTCATGTCGAGCTTCAGTCTATCCTCCCACTTACGTCTAGGTCTACCCCGTCTCCTCGATCCATCTACGTTGAGAGTTTCCACTCTCTTGACAGGTGCCGTCGTAGGTCTCCTCTTAACATGACCGAACCATCTCAATCTTCCTTCTCTTAATTTATTGGTGATGTTCGCGACTTCTAGTTCTCACCTAAAAACTGCATTAGGTAACATATCCAGCATGGTTTTACCACATGTCCATCTTAGCATTCTCATTTCCGCCACTTCCATCCTCCTTTCTTGCGCCTTAGTCATCGGCCAACACTCTGAACCATACAACATAGCAGGTCTAATTACTACCTTGTAGAATTTCCCTTTCAGCTTTCGAGGGACTTTCTTGTCACACATGACGCCTGTCGCTGATCTCCACTTCAGCCAGCCTACCTTAATCCGGTGAGTTACGTCCTCGTCACACCTCCCTGAACCATGTAGCACCGAACCAAGGTATCTAAAAGACTCCTGTGGTAACAGAATCTGGTCCCCAATGCGGATGTCCACAACCTCATTCTGTTCAACCTCGTTCCCTTCGAATTTACATTGTAGGTATTCAGTTTTTTGTCGACTAATTTTTAAACCATGGTTCTCTAAGACCTCCCTCCACTGCTCTATCCTACAATTTAACCCATCCTTTGTTTCTGAGACCAGCACGATATCATCGGCAAAGATCATGCACCACGGTATGCTCTCCTGAATCCTATGCGACAACACATCCATGATTAGAGCAAAAATGTATGGGCTAAGAGCAGATCCCTGATGTAAGCCTATGTCAACCGGAACTTGCAAATGTTACTTGCAATGTTACTATATACGCCTGTCGCAGATCCCTGATCTAATTATCGCTAACATACCCAATATATTACCAATGTTACTTGCATTTTGTTGAATGTTGCAATAGTCTACGATATTACTCACACTAACACAAAACTTTTAAGTTTATATTATACAAGAACATTTTTTTGTGTACGTTGCTAGCTTTGTAACAAAATGACGAGTAAATTGCAAACGTATAGCTTTAACCATTATTTATTATTTATATACGTAGTATTAGTACATAACTCTTTTTTATTAAATAAAAATAGCTAAGTTACAAGAAAAAATTAAATATTCAAGAGGGTAAATAACATTCTCCTAGATATTGTCAATGACATTTATGTGATAAACAGTCCCGAGATATTAAAGCAATCATATTTTAATTTATTATATATAAAGGTTGTTCATTCAACTTTTACTTTTTTTGGTAGTACTTATAAATAAAACCGAAGTGTTAACATGGCAAATCCATTTGTAATCAAAACTTGTTAATGAGGTTTAAACGAAACTAATATCACATACACAAAAACAAAAACAAAAAACAAAAAAATCCAACCACTCTAAATTACATTAGTTTGGCATAAAAATTTTATCAAAACCAAACCGGTAACCAACTATATTGATACAAAAATCTAAAATTTTAGAGGCGGACTCAGAAAATTTAGTTACTGGTGTCACAAAAATTTTGAAGCTCCCTCGACTTGGTAGTTTATTAAGTTTATTTAACATGAAGTGCGTTGCTTAAATATGAGTGGTGGCACTCTTAAAAAATCAATAACTTTTCAACTAAAATTACACTAAGTCGACTTAATTGACTGGTGTCACGTGTCACCGATGACTATAACGTGGGTCCGCCCCTACAAAACTTGTACCTTGATCAAATAAAACTCATTCTTATATGATCCAAAATGTATTCCTCTGCATGATATTTGTTCATTTCTCTCTCAAGTTGACCATGGAAGCGGTCGGTAAAAATGTAAGAGAGTATGTTTTTTACAGTTTTACTTTTACCATCTTTTACATGTTTATATATACTAATATATATATTAGTTGCTATAATTATTACTAAGAGTATAATATGATATGATGTTGGCTAATGAAATATTAAATTAAATAAGAGCATTCTCAACGGGAATCACTTTGGCAAACCACTTCCAAACCGGTTGGTGCATTTGCTCCCAATGGTAACCGGTTTCTAACCACTTGAGAATCACTTGTGGTTGAAACCGGATAACCGGTTAGAATCACTTGATAATCACTTGTATTTTGTGGGCTCCGCATGCTTTTTTGTGAGGGTGTTTTATATATTAGATAATTAAAATGAAAATAAAGTGGTAAAACAGTTGGTAGGGACGAATCAGTTTTGAATCAGTTAGTGGAAAGTCGATGTGGCGCTGATGTGGTAGAAGTGGTTAAGAAGTGGTTCAACCACCGTTGGGAATGCTTTAACATGGGTTAAAAATAAAATGGAAAACATCCTCTGTGGTGACCACACCCTAATAAATGTTGCGGAATTGAATTGAATTGAATTGTCCCCGTGACATATATATATTTGTTTTTCTCATTAAATTCAGATTCCAACTTCCCCACTTCATTGTTTTAATTCCATCTTTTGAGTAGTTGGAATCATTAATTCCATTCCATTAATGCTCTACCATCACCACCTTCTTCTCTCATGCTTATTTATTTCCATCCATCATAACACGCCTCAACAATATCATTACCTTGATATCAAAATACTCTTATATCTTTATTATTGTTATATTGCTTATTATTATTGTTACTGTTATGCTTTTGAAGCAATTGAACGAGATATTGGTTCGGTTCAATAAGAACGTAACGTTCAAGTTTATGTTGAATGTTGCTTTTTGATTGAGCCGTGCCAATATCACGTGCATGTTGCTTCTTTGATTCCATCACTTTGATCTATATGATCCTTTTATACGTTCAACTTCGTCTCACTACTTGTGTTCATCAATATGATAATTAAGGTAAAATGGGTTGTATGTACTTTTTGATTTTGTTTTTGTGTGTGATTGTGTTTGGATTTTTAGATTCATGCGAGAGAATGGTGGTGGTTGTACGGTGGCGAATTGGCGTCGGTGGTGGCTGTGGCTCCGGTGACGGTCAACTATATACATCTTAAATTTACTATTGGTTGTTTAAAAGCAATTTTTTAAATTAAATTATTTCTTCAATTTTTTAAAAAAGGCATTCGTGTGTTTGAATAGGAGTTGACAACCTGAAAATGTTGTTGAAGAGTATGGATTTTTTAAAAACTGATTATTTTTTTAAACAACGTAGTCTGTAGTCATAAATCCCAGAATGCATAATTAGGTAAGTTTCGAAAATATAAGAAATACACATGTTTTCTATAGATTATTAGAGGCGGATTTACAAAAGTGTTGTCTTGTTAAAATGTTGCAAATTATGTGAAAAATAAAAATATTACTAACATTTTCAAACTCTTTAGAAAGAGAAAAAAAAAAAAAGAATTTTGATCCCTCAAATTATAATTTTCCAACTCCACCCTTACTCGAATGGAATTTTTAATTTATTTATTGTTTATATGTTTTTGCAAATAATATAAATGTCATATTTTATTTATATATTTCAATTTCAAATTAAGAATGTTATAAATATTACTTTATTTGTGTACCTTATCTATATTTTTTGGTTGTTTATTATGCATGCGGGTCTTGCATCTTCTAATAATCTATATCTATATCTATATGAAAATGTAGCACATATCCATTTATTCGTTCTTCTTATTTAGTTTCGGTGATACTTTATACTTTAAAAATGATTTATATATATCTTTTTAATGTAATAACAATTTTATGTATAACGTAAATCTAATGCATTTTGTATCTTATGATTTATTTATGTGAATTTTATTAAAATTCCGCATCATACATTTATATCATGTTTGCATCGTTAAAAACATTATAAGAGACCTTATATATATAATAAGCTACGATGTAATTATGAAGATTCTTTTTTTAATTAATTAATTAAATTAAATTAAAATTGAGTAAGGAATGTCTTGCTATATTAATTCGTGCATTTAAAATGCAACGGCATACACACAAACTACTCTATTTATTAATGCTTTTATTTAATGTTTCATCGGAAACGCAGCACATATTGTTGCACAAAAACAATAAATGCCAAAGAAGAAGTTATAGATAACCACCCTTGGAATAATAATATTTAATAGTTAAGCCTTCCATATTACATGGTAATGGTATTCTAGTTTTGAAAATCATCTTTTTTTTCATAAATAAATTATTATCTTCACAAATTTAATTAAAGAGAGTAAGTATTAATAAGGAAAATAAACACTTTAAATGAGTTTAAATGGTTAAAAATGTAAGACTTAATAGAATAGAAGTTTTGTGTTTTACATAACCTTTGATAAAAGCTACGGTATATTTTTCTAGGAAAACAAATAAAGCCTATTTGTTATCTTTTGGTCCAACAAGGCTACAAATGGACCATCATATCCGACCCAGTGAGCCGCAGCTAATTCAGTAAGCCCATGTAAGTCAGCAACTATATAAATAACAAATTTAACAGCTTAGCTATTGGGCCAAGAATGAACTATTTGATTTAGTTATTGGGCCTAATATAGTCTTATAAATCTTTTTAATATAAAATCCCAATTTCTTATTGTTTTAGCCTACTGTGAAGGTGATTAAACTTGTACGTAATTACCAATCGCAGGTTATATCATTTGTCAACAAAGATATTATTAACAAAAAATTCAAAACATAATACCCTCTTTGATGCAAATAACCATGTCTAAAAAGATATAAAAAATATATAAACGTTACAAACACACACAACACATATCTAATGTTACACAAAAACATAAATCTCATGGCTAAATCTCGGGGCGTTTCATCTTCTTATTAATACGAACAGTGATACAACAATTGATAATTTGTGTTAAGTTCACTAGTTTTTTCGATAATAAATTTTTTTATATAGTTATAAGAGAAGAGTTCAATTGAGACCATTTATTTTGTGTGAGAATGGGGGAACCAACCACAATATGCCATGTGTCACTTTTTTCTCTCTCATCCACGTTTTTTAAAATTAAATATCTCACAAACAACAAGTCGAAAAATCATGAAAATTGCACCATATTTTTCAGCGTTTTATCCTCTTCGATTTGCCGTCCATCAAGGCATATTTCCGACGAACTCCCAACCCTAACCCCTAAACCCTAACCCTAACCCCTAAACCCCAAACCCTAAACCCTAAACGCAACACTGTAACACACGTGTTAGTAATGTGAAACCTACTAAAAATAATGAAGAAAAAAAAACTCGTCGAAAGTATGCCTTAATGGACGGCAAATCGAAGAGGATCAAACGCTGAATCTAATGGTGCAATTTTCATAATTTTTCGATTTATCGTTTGTGAGATATTTAACTTAAGGGGTAAATGAGTTTTGTATTCTCTTTGTACACATGACACCATATCATTGGTTCATCTATTCTCACACAAATTTTTAGTCTCTTTAAAGTTACTTACAAAGACATTTCTATGAAATTATTGTCATCCTTTTACGAACATTGTGTTTGCAATAAATAAATGTAAAGTTTTGACAATCTATAATAAGTGATCCCTCTTCAATAAAATAAGATAATTAATAACTTTAGTTTCATGAATGAGACAAATTTTCTGAATTTAATGTATGATATTGATTTGTTTATATTGGGAATAAATACTTGTTTTAATTGGGAGTTCAAAGTATTCAACTAACCATTTGGTGGCTACAATTTTTAGGTCACATGTCACAGGAAATTGTTGGCCACCAAACCCATATTCAGTTGGCCTTAAAAGTATACTGTCAAGTCCCACCTTATTAATAAATACCATTTTCTTCTTATAAGTTCCACACCTAATTCTTAAATTATATATTTATCATAGTTGACCCAACAAAGTCAAAAAGCCAACCCCAAAGGCCAAACCCACAAGACTCCCGAGAATAAATTTAAGGTGTGTGGTTACTTTTAGTCGTAGGTCGCCCCTCGCTACCGCCCAATACGTTATTGACCTTGCAAAATGCAAATAAAATGGTAACAACACTCCAACGATTTAACTTTGTGCCACATCATCACTTCGTCAGAAAAACTGAACGGTGAATGTAAATTCAACTTTTTTGAACCCAGCATTAACCGATATATATATTCTCTTAAATAATATACCCAAAACAAAAATGGGCTCACCACCTTTAAAATCTCCAAGACGGAAGCAAGAAAGACGGAGTCAATAGGAAGCTTTGACGCCAATGGTGTAAAGAACCTCCCATTAGGAGTGGTCTAGAGAACTAAAACTTTTAACATATTTATACATAATAATCATTTTTTATCATATAGTAAGCTTTCAAGAAAGTTTATCATATTGATTGGTTAAGGGTTAATCAACCAAATTAGACCATCTTATATATGTGTTTAAAGTTTAAACACCTATACAAAGTAATTAAAAAAAAGTCCGAAAGTAATATTTTCTTAATAAGTATATTTTATATTAAAAAAAATAATAAAGAAGAAGAAGAGGAAAAATCCACTATGTCACTTACAACTTGAACCCATAAAACTGCTCAAGTGGAATTATTAGTACCAAAAATAGAAAGAAACAAATGTGCAAAGAGCCTCTTGCTTTGCTTGCATTCATCTTCTTGTAATATTTGGAAGAAATATTGCATAGCAGGGCATCTCTTCAATTGGCCTCCCCACTCTCCACTCCAATGGTGTCAAAATATACATGTTTATCTTCTTTACAAACCTCCCTTCAGTATCTTCATGTTACCCTCTTTCCAATTTTAGAAAGAAAATGCAACAAATGTGTTATGGTCTTAAAATGTAGCTGACCAAACAGCGTTTTCGCCTTCACCACATCGTCTATGGACTTCCTTAATCCTATCAACAGACCGACAAATCCCACTGCACGTCCAGTCGAAGGATGCTACACAAGCATTTCCGGCTTGTGCTTTCCACTCACAATCTACAAAAACATGTTACCATAAGCCAATATTACAAAATACTTGGTGTACCATGTGCCTAAGTTATAACGTTTGAAACTTTACCAGGTGGGGTCCCACAACATAATCGTCGATCATCAATATGCTCAACGTCAAGCCCGATAAACCAAGATCCCAAAGAAACATCTTCATTTGCATATTTGTGTAGTACATGTCTGAGATGATTTTTGTAGCACAATATTAGAATACAATGGCATGAATAATGAAGTATATAAATAAAGTTTTGGTCTTGAGCAAGCGAACTTAACTGGTTTAATGCGATATAAGTAGCCAAATCTTTTGAAATGGCATATAATTGTCCTGTGGCATGACGGAAATACTTGTTTCCTGACTCGCCAAATTTCCAATATTCTGGTTCATGGTACCTTACTCCTCTGTTACATTAAACATTAATCAAAACATTGCAACAACTTGAAGGTTTTCAACATTTTAAAACTCAGAAATGATCTTTTGACTTACTTTTGAGCAAGTACCGGACCAGATTTCATGCATCCGATATATACCCTCTTCTTCTTCCTATGTCTAACTAATGTATGACCTAATGTGGCTGCAATCAATATTCAACATGTGTTAGGTTGCGAAAATAACTTAAATACATAAAAAAAAAACAAAGAAGTCAAACTATGAACATTCTGGATCCGGGATATAAATTATTATAGTCAACTTTCACATTTATATAGCTTATTGTGACCAAAACAAAATCATTTTTTTTTTCAGTCTCAACAATGAGAGATAAACGTTACCTATGTTCACGTGGACATCATCGTCAACTTTGATGTAAAATTCTGCATCCCACATAGTAACAGCGGTTGCAAAATATGTTTTTGTCTTTGCGGACAATTCTAAGTATCCCTCTACATGGTCCTGTTAGTATGTCATCAACAGTTACTTATCGATACTTTAATTAAGAAAGCCAACTAATAAAAAAATTGGGAAGAAATGATAAAGAAGGCTTACCAGTCTCAAGAAATCACCGTGCTTTCTATCCTCAGCTTCAATAGCTCGATCAAGTATGCCCCCAACCGTTGCACTGACAAAAACGATCATAGAAATTAATCAGTTCGATCACTTGACATCCATAACTACTTTTTAAATATATAAATTAATTGATCTGTAAGGACAACATAACTTTAAATCATATCAACTTTAAAGGTGAGGCTCAAATGATTAACAGCATATAAATCTAGGCACATGATATTCTGAAAAGTTGTTATCATGCTTTATTTGTACAAAATTACACTGTTCACTAGTTCATATTTACATATATATATGAAGTGACTTGATTTTTTTCCATCAACCATAATTGGTACATTCTAGCTATCATTTTTGTTAAAACCCCATAAAACATTGTAATATGTAAGTATGAGCATACTCCAACACACTTGGCCGGACAATATAACTGCTAACAATTGTAATTGCATATAGTACTTTCTTTTTATGGTCATTAATTATGTAACGCTCAATAGGTCAGAAAATCGTTTCAAACGCAATAAATAAAGTAGGGAACATACCTATGGCCAATGACGAAACGCATTATGATGCCCTTCTCCTCCTCCAACTTCTTTCTTTTTTCACCTATACATTCAAAACTCAAAAGTTAAAAATGCAGCAATTAGAGTGAGCACCAAAAGAGAGAACCAATAGATCGGACTATATGTGACAATTTCGACCCATTTGCTTACGAATGGTGGTTATTGGTTACTTTTTAATTGTAGGTAAAATCGTAAAATAAAGATTAGCTGCAGTACGGGTCAAATGGGTTGACCAAGTCTTTATTTAATGCATAAAAAGTCTATCCGCTTTAATATAAAAAATATGATAATTGCAATCATATTTGACATAGTAATTATGCATAAAATGTATCTGTTTTGGAGAAAGAGTGTATTTTGGGTCAACCCGAATAAAAAAGTTAAACTATCCATAACTTGTTACCCAGCCCGTCCAATTTGCCACCTCTAAATCAAACTCTCACGAACCTTGAGGCATCCAAGTAGCCCTTACTGAATCTCTTCTTTTACGACTACTAAAAGCTGTATTAACTCCAACAACCATTAAATACTTTCTCTTCTCGGATGAACTTATTGCGTCTTCTTCTGATATTGGTGACCCGTTCACAATCGATTCCTGGATGGACCTTGCTGCAGCTAATTCCATCTCTAAGCTCGATATAGTTTTATCTAATGTCCTATATATTTAAATCAATAGACCCATATTTAGTAATTAGTATTTACAAACACATAAAGTTAACATATAAAAAACTTCCTAAAAATTTGAAGAGTGGCAGCTAAAACTCACTGTATAGCTTCATGAGTCTTTGATACCTCCCCAAATATCTGCTTTGGATCGCGCTTTACATTTTTTATCTGTAACTAAACTACCCCAAATTAATCAAGTTTATAACAGTCAACCGTATAAAGAAATTAGTTTCATTAAAAATATCAAAAAAAATATAAAATACATACCTTTCTTAGATCACAATCTTCTGATACTAACTTTAAACCTTCAGATCCTAGAGCAGTGGGTCTTGTAATAAGTTTAGAGTCAGACACTGTCCACATTCTGTAACCAATTTCTTGATAACTTAAATCCAACATCATTACAAAATTACAACTACTTATTAATCAGGATTTCATTTAAGTTAGAGCTACCAGCAAAACAATTAAGAAGACACCAAGTAGTCACCAACTGCCATTTATTTCCAAAAAAAGGTATTATCTTTTTTATAACAAATACAGATGATGCTCATCATATTGCAGAAACTACTGATGAACAATATATATTCATTTACAAAATTACAGTAGTCACATGATCAATACTGTATAGTACTAGAGATAGACATCATAAATTTAGATCTTCAAATTTGTTACAAAAAATTGGTCTCATGTAAAGAATATATCATAAAACAGCTAAATTAGGAAAGTCCATGAATCACACAAATAACACACAAAAAATTTATTGACACAACACCAGTACAGTTTCAGTTACCATTTTCTGATAAACAGTTACCTTAATTATTAAAACATCATCTTTTTTACATCAAAAAGTTACAATCATAAATTAATAAATATATATAATAATAATAACCAAGATCATGTAATTAGGAGTAGTACCTATTGGTGAAGAGTAATCCAGCACAAAAACTGCCAATACATAAAAAAAGTGTCCATTTTTTTGATATAAGGCTTCTTGAAGCTTGTTGATCTCCTCTATTCTTCATAATAAGTTTTTCTTTCATTTCTTCAAACTTATTACTTCTTCTCACCTTAAAATGAATATTAGTAGTATTTATTCAAGAGTCAAGACAACCCATGTTTAATAGACTCAGAAGAAGCAGACTTGATATAATAAATGTAATAAAAATGAATTTGAAATATGAGCACTGAAGAACAGAGGGAAAGATAGAGAAATATGAGAATATATAAAGAGGTACCCTGTACTTATTCTAGTTTCTAACTTTCTTTATCCCTTTGGTTTGTTCTCTCTCTCTCTCATATATGTAAATGTGTATGTATATGTACATGTACATGTACATGACTAATGACCCTTTATTTTTCTGTTCTCTTTGCAGGGAAGGGACTTCCAACAGAAGTGAGGGAAGACCCACTAACTACTACCCCCTAAACTATTACAGAATGACAGAATGGTCCCTCATTTCTTCAAGGGTCCACTTTGCATGTGTTTGTTTAGAATATATTTTCTCAATATAACTAATCAAAATGATTATAGGGGTACTACTAGGATACATTAAGTCAAATGATTTAAAAGAAAGTATTCATTAACACAGTGGCGGATTCAGCATTACCGATAGCAATAATATCTCAATTTTTTTTGACCCCGTAGCACAAACAAATAATGCAACTAAAAATGTCTTTTTCATAAGAAATTACACTTCGTATTGAGAATAGACCCGTAACAATTGTTACCCCTACTTTCTACATGACTCCGCCTATGTTTACATTATTCATTAAATGAACTGAATTTTTATTTTGTATACTATAAAAAAAAAATCTAAGATGCTTCCAAAACTATTTTGATCATATATCCATTTAGTCATAATAAGTTAAAACTATTATTATAATTCAGGGTTTTATCTAGCGTTATATAATTAGTCCATCAACTAAGAGGATACGTGATCAATTCATCACTTAAGAGGTTGTAGGTTCAACGCTCGAGAAAAACATATATACATGTATGCGTTGTACATGTTTTTTTAGTTAGATTGTCAATTACCTACGAATAGACTATTTATACATGTTTAATTATGAAACTCAATATTGTTGGGTTAATCGGGTATGTTTATGGATTCGGAATCAACCCAACTTAGGCCCCAAGTTTAAGAGTTATTTTAGTCCAAGGAATAAGTCCACTCAAATAATGAAGGAGGTGGATACTTTATATCTTCTTATATTTTGTTAGGATTTGTTTTTAATTGTTTTTCCTCTATTTAAGAAAGAATGCATATTACGTTTTTATGAGTTCTATTAGTATTGTAACTTCCGATTAATAAAGTGTTTTTCTTTCTTCCGCAAATCTCCTTGAGTATTTTTCTTTTGTGCCTTCGATTATATACAAATGATACACTTTTATAAATTAACAAATATTGCGTAGAGAAAATGATGGACTAGTTAGGTCATGTTTTAGTTATTGCTATAAATAATTACTCGTTATAATGAGTGTATATCTAATTAACTTTAAACCTGAATTAATGATTAATGATTGATGATTTAAGAAATTACTAGAAACTTATACTATTCTTTCTTCTTTAAAGTATAGGCATGGTGCAACTGTCTTTAGGTCCAAAGAGTAAACAGTTATGGTGACAGGGTGATGCTATTATGACAGCTGAGTAAATATGACTACGGGTGTGTGCTGAATGATTGGCCCAGATAATTACATGTGTCCCACTGTCTTAATTAAATTCCACTTTGATTGTTATCGACTGCTTGTCGACCTTAATCTATAATCACATCTCACAACTTTGATCCCTATACTATTATACTCTCTCCGTCTCAAAATAAATATTCACATTTTCATATTAGGGTGTATATGACCGACAAACTTATTGGAGCTTATGTGAGCTTAAGCTTATTTTTTCTATAAGCTTAAGTTTCTAGCTTTGTTCACTTTAAAAAATAGCATTTAAACTTTACCATTAACCTTTAATATACTTTTTCTCAAGACTAATACTTGAAAGTTTATGCAAAACGCAAGGGTAAAAGTGACATTTATGTATTACCAAATAATGTAATTTTTCTTAAACTCTGTGAAAACTAATTATGTACACTTATTTTACGATGGAGTGAGTATATTACACTTTAGAGCACACGGTGTGGGGGTTTTTTTTTTACCATTTTGGGTCGAGAACGTTGTCAGACGGCATTCTGCCGCACCGAAACGGCGTTCCCGATAGCTTTCTCGACGGTGTTCAGGGACGGCGTCCGGAATCAGACAGCGAGGCGAGCGACGTTTTAATGTTTTTTTTTCTTTTTTCCTCCCCAACGGTCAACAAACAAAAAGAAATTTTTTTTTAGGAAAAAATAGCCGTTTATGGCCGTTAATTTTTTTTTTTACAAACCCTTTACATTTATCTATTTAAACAACACTTCTCCCACAAACCAAATCACAATTCAAACAATTCTTTCACTCAAAAACTTTATATAATTCATCACTTTCTTTATCATGTCAAACAACCAAAACAAACGGAACAACACGTACCACTTACAATCCAATAGGAACTCGTTCACGAGTCTTTCGCAATCCTCAAACCCGCAACAAATTCCACCATCTTCCAACTCACAAATTCAAGGTTTTGCATCATACGCTTACAACCAACAACCACAATACACTCCCGTATACAATCAACCACTACCGATGCAACCACCGCAAATGTCGCCCGATAAATATTCTCAATTTCAAATGTGGTCAACAACAACCCAACGTGCAATCTGTTAAAGGAACCAACCCGACACCATCTTCATCCAAAAAAATCAAAGGAAAAAAATCCAAAAAAGATTCACCCAAAACAAAAAAAAAAAAAGTAGTTCCAAACCGTAACATTTAGCTACCGGAGGACGAACTTCGTTTGGTGGAAAGTTGGATTTCGGTATTCGAAAATTCAAACCGTGAAATTGACCAAAACGGGCCTTCGTTTTGGTATTTTGTTATGGATTCCTACAACGCCCGCAATCTGTCGTTCCAACGTCGAAAAGTCACGTTGTCGTCAAAGTGGAACAAACTCAACGCGGATTGCAACAAGTGGCAAAGATTATGGAAAAGCCTATTGGATCAAACACGGAGTGGTGAAGGTCCGGAAGATTTCATGATCCGTTGTGAAAATCAATACCGTGTGGAAAATGAACAAAAAAGTTTCCATAACTTGATGGTGTGGAACTTTTTGAAGGATAAACAAAAGCAGCTACATCCCGAGCCGTTTGTCGTCGGTAGACGAAATATTCCAAAAGTCGTGAGACGGTGAATTTGGACGACTTGAACTTTGATGAAGAACCGGAGCAAGATACGCAAAACCCGAATGCGGGTTTATTTGGTGACGATCCGCATCCACGTCCGGTTGGAAAGTCAAGAAAATCAAAGTCCAAAAAAACCACGTCTTCTGGTTCGGCCGCTTCGTCTCGTGCTTCGTTTGATGATTCACTCGCAACAACTTTCGAAGGCATCCGAAGCGACAAACAAGGTTACTACAAGACGAATGATCTCGAGGCCAAACTCAGAATCTTGGCCATGCCGACTAGGAATTTACCGGAGCAAGCGAGATACATCTTGAAAATGGAGAAGATGAAGATTTGCGAGACTATGGGATGGCCATACGGAACGAGAGAGGGAGGTGGTGCTTTGGGATAGGGGCTGGAGATGATTGATTTATTTTGTATTGCATTTTTAATTTTTTGGACTTTTAAATCATGTCTTTGAATTATGCATTTTAATTTTTAGGACTTGTAAATTTTTGTATATCTTTAATGAATTAGATGTTATTTTATTTAATTTATTTGTTTTTAAAAATTAATTTATTCAATTAAATGTATTAAAAAAACAAAAACTCCATAATACTGTCCAGCATACCACAAAATCCTCATCAACAACATTCTCTCAGGACACTGAAAAAACAAAATCACCACACCTTGTGCTCTTATAGTCATTTCTAAGAAATCATTGATTATTTTTCAAATTATGGTCTCTTTCTTCAAACGGTGGTCTGATCTTATGAGATGGTGTTTGGAATTTCATTATGTAAAGATTATCTGAGTATCTACGTCTTTTTAGAAAGACAATACAGTTTCAAAACACATGTCAGACACATGCTAAGATCATTACTACAAGAATAAAGGGTATTAACGACGGACAAAAGTCGCCGCTAAACCCCATAATATCGTCACTGTAAAGCTTTAGTGATGACACTGTAAGTTTGTATGAGTAGCTCTACTTTAATTCTTGTATTGATTGTACAAATACAAAATCTGTTTCTTAGAAGGAAAATCTTGTCCACAATTTTTAGTTATACTTTAATTCTCGTAATTAATATTATAATGTACTCATGTACTATCAAATATACTTGATAAAAACAATAATCGAAGTTTTCATCACATTGAGTGGTCTCAAGTAGACACGTTATACTATAACCGGAATTGGAAGGCTAGCTATTATCGTACACACAATTTCTTTATCTTGGAAACTTGCAATTAAGAGCACTTGACGTGTCAAACTGTTAGTGCCTTCATTAATTGGTTAAAAAACCATGTATCGACTTCAAGACATGTATGATATGAGGGGTATGTATCATGAGAGTAGAATAGTTAATGTGTGATCAGGAGAGGAGATAAGGCAGGGTTAGCGTATACAATCGTCCCATTAAAAATTTTGAATTACGTAAAAAGTAAAATTTTTTAAGATAATAATGACATTATTGTAATTTCGCTCTCACAAAACTATAAGTGAAATAAAAATATATTTTTTTCCCTCCTCCATTTGAATTTCTTAGCTCCACCCCTATGCGTGATAATGTAGACAAATAGAAAATACGTGTGATAAGACAACATGTAGTTAGTGATGATTTAACTTGATGTGTTAGTGATAATGACATAGTTTTAATGTGGTATTGTATCACTCACATTTAATTAGGTGATACATTAATACAATACATAAATTATCTATTCCATTAAAATTAAGTACTCCGTAGTTCGTATTATAAGAATAAAAGTGTGTTAGCTAAATAGTTTAGAAATACTCGTAGTATACAAGCAAATATTGATGTCACAAATCAGTACTTAAATATAATAGAAATGATGACCGTTTTAAAATCGATAAATCTTTATTTATACTATCGTCTCTAATGTATGTTAATATTTTAAATATTACTCTAATTCGTAGAAGCTAATGAAATTACTAACTCTCAGTATTGCATTACCTATGTATTTATTTATGTTCTAATCGATGATAGTATGATAGTAAATCACAATAGTTTATTTCTAAAATTAAGGATTATATACTCCATACATTATTATTTCATCGAATGTTCATCCCCGTTAATAATAATCATGTTATGTTATGTTTATAACAATCTGAAAATTTGTAACAACATATCGATGAAATTCAATCTATTCTATTTATATAATGAGATTAATTAAATGGAATATATATCCCATTACTTTGCGCGAGTACCCTGATATATTTCAACAATGCTTACAATTTAACAACTTCTAGACATGAAATATATAATGCACTTGTATGTGACACCAAGCAAGCATATTACGGGTTCAATAGCATGATACATAAAGCTGGTTGGCATATATGCCCACATGACATGACCAATAAGAGATTTTGAATCTCCATGTTACATATTCCTTTTATATTCATTTTTGATTTTTAAATATTTAAAAATATTTTTATATAATTTTTGTTAAGTTCAGATCTATGTTAGAGACACTTAGAGTACGGTCAGTAGCCCTACCAAGTCTCTAACCGTTTTATGTCTAATATTTGCCTCGGTCGGGAAAATAATAAAATAACATAATGGAATTCGATCGATATTTAATGCATCAAATATTCTTAAGTACCTTGTTATTGTGGCATAGATTTTACATCCAGTGAATCTAGAGTTGGCTTTATCTATATATACCTCCTAAAAATTACTCACCATACCACTTTTGTATTTTTTTAAAAATAAAAGGTACAGAAAAAGTACAGAATGTAAGAAAAAGTGACGGAATAAAGTACAGAAAATGTACAGAAAAATTAATTTAAAATAAATAAATGGTACATGGTGGTATATAAAGCATGTACCTCTAGAGTATTATGTTTCATAATAAATATATGTACATCGGGTACTTCCTTAACAACCATGCAAACGGTTATTTCTTGCAAATTTTATGAGTTTTCATTATTAAATATCAATTATTAATTTAATCAGAACTTGTACTCCGTACTTGTCAAAGCTATTTATTGTTATACATTTTTTTAGTGATGATTAAATTCAAGGGTAAATAGCAAAAAAATGTAATTGACCTATCAAAATTTGACAATAAAAGGTCGATGCCCAAATAGACTCACATTTTAAAATCGTGCAATAAAAGGATTTAAGTTATCAGAAAAGTTGAATTAAGGGTAAAATTACCGCTTCATTTTGAAATGTGCCATAAAAGGATTTAGTCATTTAGTATTTTGATTTTTGAAATCGAGTCATAAAGAATTAAACATTTTGAAATCGTGTCAGAAAAGGATTAAACACTCAAAATAAAATCCGGGTTTAACACTCAAAGTAAAATTAGTGTTTATATCGTATGTTTTCTAGGTCACAAATGTCACATATGACGTATTAATTGAATATTTGAGATTTAAGCCCCACATCAGCTAAAACAGATCAAAAATTGAAAGAGGAAAAATGAAATAGTAATTACACCTTTAATTGAACTTTTTGACAGCTTAAATTGAAAGGGATTATCAAATATAGACACCAGTTAAAGTGATATTTCCTTTTGTCGAATATTGACAAGTTGGTTACCTTTTCGGATCATTTGCCCCTAAATTTAATTGTGTATCTCTTATTCATTTTTTATATGGTTTGTGACAGATTTGGAACCAGAAATTTTTTATTGAAGGTTAGACTTTTATTTTATTTCCTATTTTCTCAGACACAAAATTTTAAATAATGAGTATTTCATTTACTATATTTATGTATATGTATCATTTGTGAAACCTACATGGACACAATATAACACCCTCTATTTCTCAAGACCAAAATTTCTTTGTTTTTTTTTTTAAACCGGAAATGCCTAGTTGAACACATACAATTTTAGATTGCATATAAAACAACTAAAATATGCAATACAAATTACATGATCTTTAAATTCAAATGGCCCTAATAATTACAACACTAAATTAGGTGCAAATTGACTTACAACAAAATGTTAAACCAATAACATAATTATATAAAATCAGAGTGCTAGTCGCCAAACATTCCATCAAACCCTGATTTCTTGCAAACCCACCATCAAAGACTAAACCTGCAAGAGTAATGTGGGGGATTAGCACGAAGCTAAGTGAATAGACTAGTTCTAACAGTCTAACTTAGCATAACAATCGATTTACAACAATCAAATATAAACGCACAATCAATCAAATAGAGGATCGGTGGTCCTTGTGACATCCACAGACCCGGGTGACGCACCAAGAACACTTATAACCAACTGCAGGCCAATACAGTGGTATTACCGATAGCCTATTGCTATCTTTAGTCAACATGAAATCTACTTCACAACGAATGTTCACCAATCACATGTTGACTAACCTATAGCAACTAAGCCCAATCGCAACTGACCTCTATTATTCCAACCTATCATGGAATATTTCACCAACAATCAATCAATCAACTAACGATATTATTTCAACCTATCATGAAATAAACCACTAGCAATTAATCAATCAATAAATCGATAAACATAAAACTACTAATGATTGGTGTAACCACAATGTCATCACCAATTTATCCTGTGAGACCCAGTCCACTCACCGAATACCTCAGTCGTTCACTCAGTAGTCTAATATCACCGAGTCTTTCTCCATATCTGCGATTATAACAGAATAACACAAGTTAGTCACTTGTTTCAATATGAACTAATATCACATAATGTTGTCAAAATCCAAACAACTCAATCAAGAAATCACAATACAATATACAATATATAGTGATTATAACACCATAATTAACTAATCCAAGTTACAAATTCCACACTCTCATGAAATTGGTTATACTTAATCCAAGTATTCAAATATTCCACTTTTAAATTATCACCTACTTATAGTTATTTAACATAATTCAATCCAAGACTATAAGTAACAAATTTAGTATCATTAGTTCACCATCACTATCAAATTATGATCATAAAATCACATTATCACATTAATCCACCTCTAGTTGTCACTAACCAACATGATCCTCTTAATTTCAATGATTAACAATTTCATATAATAACTCACTTTTTACTAGCAACACTATAACAAACTCTTTTTATTATCAATCAAGGTAATTAGTACTTAATCATCATACTTTCATAAAATCCACTTGAATTATAGTTCACATAACTTAATTAGTCCCCTATTAAGTTAAATTAAACTACTAACCCTCTTATTAACACTTAATAACGCCATTCAACTAATACCAAGCTTTAGTTTATGATAATTACCATCAATCCATTCAAAAAGCACCATGAACTCATCCAAATCATCAAGAAGTTAAGAACCCTAATCAAAGCTATAACTTTAAGCATGAATCATGTTACTTAACATCACTAACAAGTATAACAACATCATTCTCATGAATATTAACCTCAATTTTCGGATTATAATCAATAACCCATCAAAATTTATGATAAACCCTAAGAATCACCTTAAGTTTACAAACTTTAGATTGAATCATGTTAGTTATCATCAATAACAAACTTAACCAACATAGATTTAACCATTTCAAGCCCTAATTTCGGATTATAACCAAGAACACTAAAACCCCCAAATTTCTAGGGTTCATACATCATGAATTAGGGACTTACAAGTTGAATAGAAAGATTAGGAGATGATAATCTATCCTCTTGAAGCTTGAATTCGAACTAGAGATCTTCAATTTGATGAAAAAGATGAATTAAGCTAGGGTTTCATATGTATGTATGCGTACGTATGTATGTGAGGAGGAGAAATAAAGACCGACTCAAATATATGGAATTATCATATAAGTATTAAATTTTATTCCCCGTACTTATCATTGTCTGGAACTTAAAAACCAATTGCGGGGAAATACTATTTTATTTTACCGTCATCTATATTAATTTAAAACAATTAATATTTCATTAGTCACAATAATTTATTTGACTCTTTCCCCATTTATTTTCAAATAACTCTACATATTTATTTTGTAACACATTAAATAATGTTTCAAAGTCACAAAATATTTAAATACAGCTAGACCCATAAAGTGGGTGTTACAAATATCTCCCCCTTAAAGAGATTTCGTCCTCGAAATCTACTCACACCTAATTAGTCTAGTGTAACAGAATCACCTTCTCAATTTCATTTCAATTCATTACAACTCTACTTCTCATACAACAATGGGCACACTAGATGTGTGCATAATTTAAATTACTTATATATATATCATCTTAACCACAAAATACCAAAAATGTATCTATATGTCAACATATACTTATATAGGTATATATTATTTTATCAACTTACACACTACCGGTGTGTATCTCAATTTAATTCATGCAAACACATAAATTGTGTCTTATAGGTTAATACTAAACCACAAGTGTGATATATTACTCATAATAATTACTCCCTTGAGCATTTCATAATTATATGCGTATACTTTCAATTCTCTCTGCAGGCACATTATGATCACTTAAGTGAATTATTTATAATCAATCACTTTAAAACATGTAGTCACTTACCACAAGTGAATAACATGGCCATTTACAATAACATACTCTTTACCACTAGAAATTAACAACATGCAAGAATCTTTAAAATCCATTTATGATTTATATCTCTTTCAATCAACAAGATAGGGATTATGAGAATCCCAATACACCTATCAACAATGAAATCTAAATTTCAATTTATAACTAGCATTTAGGCTAGTACCACATATCACTAATGTATATGATAACTTTTATTTAATATATCTTGAAATCATATAATACCAATCACATATTAACAATCAAATAAAAATCAATTCTCATGGTTAAAACCATCACTACATAGTCACAAAATCACTTAGCACCAATTCAAATTGAATAATTACTAAGTTTCCCATCAATAGGTACATTGCCATCCAAGCGCAATTACCATTCCATCAAAATGTGCTAACCAAACGCACAATTTTCAACAATATCACATCAACCAAATTTTTATCTCGATGACCTCTCATTAGATTATCTCACGCTTCAATCATTTCTATAAGCAACTTATCATTTCACCTTGATATGTATGCATAGAATAACAATCGTAATTTCACATAATTCTCAATTAATAATAATATAACTATCAATTTTCTCGGTTTCAATCACTATTCTCCTAACACATTTTTCCTCATAATAGGCTATTCATCTATTAAAGCCATTAACAAAGTTATTACCATCATAACTTATATCAATAAATATCAAAGCTATTACCCATCAAAAGGCTCTTTCCATATATATATATATATATATATATCTCTTTTATTAATAGTTAATCCATTAAGACAATAACTTAATGTTTTACAACCATTTAATTTTAGTCCATCATTGATTTTTTCTTTTTTTCTCTCTCTCTCTCTCTCTCTCTCATATATCAACATTGAAAACCTACAATTTTTAAAGTCTCATCAATTTTCCTGGTACTTGGTAGTCTCAAAACTCCATGTGAAATGGCATAATATAAATACGTTGGCCAGACGTCGTCATATTATGTCAGTCACATTTTCTTCTCAGACCACTTCATACCATTAATCTATAAATGATTAACTTTTACTTTGTAACATCCTCGTTACCGGCCTAGGAGAAATTTGGTAATGTACTTAACTCATTTGATTATTTAATTGAGTTTAGAAATAATTAGTATTATTTGGCTAATTGAAATAAATATGTCCAGTGGTCAAATGACTTATTGTGATACATGAATTATTACTTGTTTTAAATTATTATAGTTGACGGTATAATAATATATATTTTCACGTAAACGGTTCTTAGGTTCCAGACAATAGATTTAGAGCGGGTATTATTTGGTAACCAACTTATACCCAACTTGGAAATGGATCGGCCTATTTGTTTTCTTTCTCCCCAATTTCTTCTAACTCCTCAAACAAAACACACACCCCATATACTTGAAAAAAATTAGGGAAATCTAAGGAGAAACTTTGATCAATCGATTAGAGCTTGGATTCGTGGTTACCACTGATCAACATCATCATCTATATAGTTGCTACTTCGATTGTAAGTTTAAATTTGCTTTGAATATATGTTTATGTGTTAGGGTTTGATAAAATAGGTAAATGAGTGATTATGCTTAGATTGATGATTTAGGAAGATAGTTGTTGTTAGAACTTGATATATGATGATGCCTTAAGTTATTTTCATGTATAAATCGTGTAGTATGTCTTTAAATTGGTGATTTGGGGTTTTGTTTCGGATCAGGTTGTGATAAGGAACTGAGTACCTGGGTTTCTTCTTCATAGCCGATCGGTTATGAAGAAGCCGATCGGCTAAGGTAGTAAAGCAGATCGGCTTAATTTAGCAGATCGGTTAGGTTAGTTCAAAATCATCACAGAACTCAGCCACTTGAACCGAAGCTTGAAAATTAACTAATAAAGCAGATCGGCTATGATATAGCCGATCGGTTGGGCTTAGCCGAACGGCTAGGGACCCTTAGCCGATCGGCTTTGGGTCTAAAAGTGGACAACAATCAGTTTGTCGTGTTGTACTTCGGTGTATATATATATATATATATATATATGTGTGTGTGTGTATTTGTGCATATATGTACATTTGTGCGCTAAGTAAAACTTGATAGGTGAAAATAAATGTGGAACCTTAAGCTTATTATTAAGTGACGTATTTGACATGAATTACATTATTTCAAATGGGTTCCTAATTCGTTAATTGTTTATGTTTCCAGATAAACCGAAGACTCAATAACATAAGAACTTTGAGTGGAGATTGTGAAAGTAAGGGTGAGTGGATCATTGACTCTCTTTCTGAATTAGTTGTAACAATCCGGTTACAACGGGTAAACATGGTTTTACAGTTATATATTGAATAAGTACATTTTGCCATGATGATTATGGAATGTGCTATCTTGTCAGGGGTCAATATGATATTGGGTTTGGATACTATTACTTTGGACGACATGAGGACTTTGTACATGTGTTGTTTATTGAAATCATGTCGTATGTAGTAATGGTACTAAACTATCGGTAAGACCACTGTTTGGCCTTCAGTGGTTATAAGTGTTACTTGGGGAACCACCGCGGCATGAGGGTACCTCAAGGACCACCGATCCTCTTTGATGTATTTGTTATGATGCTTTGTGGTGATCAATTGCTATGATAGTTTAGATTGATAGTTGTGATCTATTCACTTAGCTTCGTGCTAATCCCTCTCCTCACTTCTTGCAGATTACTTTTGATGTGGGTGGGCAAGAAGTTAGTTGGAAGAATGTTTGACTGCCTACTCTGACTATACGACATGTAGTCGTTTATAAACTTATGTTTTGGAATTTAAATAACACCTAACTTAATGTTGTAACTAATGGGGTTATCTAACCAACTTATCATGCAGGCATAGATTGTGTTTTGGGAACTATGTTATACGCAATCTATAATGCATGATTTGTATTTAATCGCTTCCGATATATGTAAAAAAAAAAAAAAAAAAAAATTTGTCTCTTGGAATATTGCGGTGTTATAAATTGGTATCAGAGCCTAGGTTTGGGTGAATTGAGCATGGGTTAAGTGTTCAATCCCAAATCTATGTGTGTCAGTCAATCATTTCTATGAGTGGGATTTCGTTAGCATGTGAAGTTGGTTAGTATATAGGTACTAACAACTAACGTGTTATGAGATGTTGTTTTGGTACAGATATGGCAGAGAATGAACCTCCAGCTGACACACCCAATGATGCCCCCCGAACTAATGTATCCCCTCCTGAAACCCAAAATGTTAGCCAGGGTCAAACTGGAACTACCTTTTCTGCAGGGGATTTTGATCATGATGATTATATGATTCATCTAGAGACAGAAAATCTGAGACTTAAGGCAATAGAGCAACAGTTTTTGCAACAACAACAAACCCGGTCTTCTCAACAAATCTTGCAATCTTTGCCACCTACTGTTAGCACTGTACCACCACTTTTGGTGACTTCACAGATTCCAGTATCTCAGTCTTATTATCATCATCCACACTATGGTACCTATCCGATTTCGGCTCCGTTCTCTTCCGGACCTTCGGGTTATCAGACTCCGATTTTTCAAGCTCAGAATCAACCTAAGCTATGCTCTTTTAAGACTTTCAAGTCTTGTGGACCATCGGATTATTCGGGTAGTACAAATCCCTCCGTTACCTTGGATTGGTTGAGGGATGTGGAAAGAAAGTTTGAGGTTTGTCGATGTGAAGAGGAAGTCAAGGTTCCTTTTGCGGTGCAACTTCTCAAGGGTCCCGCAATGGTTTGGTGGGATTCCATTACATCGCATTTTACCCCACAGCAGAGAGCCTCAATTTGTTGGTCTGATTTCCACAATGAGGTTTGTAAGAAGTATTGTTCTGGATTTGACATGACTAGGATTCGACGTGAGTTTTTGGATTTGCAATTAACGGATAAGATGACGATGGATGATCTCATTTCCCAATTCACTGACAAGTTGAGATTCGTGCAACAATGGGTACCGGAGGAACGTATGAAGATTGACCATTTTGTGGGAATGTTACCGCATACTTATCGGACGACCGTGAGATTGGCGGGTACTCTTTCCCAGGCTTTTGATCTTGCTCGTTCTGTGGATGGGGATGTTAGGGCACAAGGTTTGGAGGTTAAGGAAAAATCTTCATTTAAACCCAAGGGTGAATCTTCGGGTAGTCCTGGAAAGAAGAAATGGCAGGGATCTCATCAACCTAAGAAGTCCAGTTCGGATAGTAAATCATTGGACAGAAACAATTGGTGCCACAATTGTAAATCGCGACACACGGGTCCTTGCACTCCACAAACTGCTAGGTGTATCAAATGTGGACAACTTGGTCATGACATCAAGGATTGTGCGTTTCCTAGACATGTGTGTTGGAATTGTCAAAAGGAAGGTCATCGTTCGGGTTTGTGTCCGGAGGCTGGGAAACAAAAGATGGGTGTGGTCGGAGGGTCTTCATCTTCTGGCCAGAAAAGAAAGAATCCACCAACGGCAACTGGTAGGGCATTCCAAATGACAGCTGATGATGCTGTCAGGACTGAAGATGTTATAACTGGTACATTTCTAATCAACTCTGTACCAGCTATTGTTCTGTTTGATTCGGGAGCCAATTGCTCATTTATATCTATGCTTTTCTGCGATAAACTGAAATTGACTCCCACTTGTATTACAAATCCTATTGAGGTTGAGATAGCAAATGGCAAGATAGTTCCAGTTACCACATCGGTGACTGGAGCTAGCATCTTGATTGAGGATCATAGTTTCCCAATTTCTTTTCTATTGATGCCTATCCCCAGTTTTGATGCGGTTTTAGGCATGGATTGGTTAAGTAAGAATAAGGCAAAGAGTGCCATAAGAAACTAATTAGGATTCCAATCTCGGATGAGTCATATGTTGTGGCTCGAGGGGAACGGGAAGGAGGTAGTATCCCTATGATTTCTATGATGAAAGCTAGTAAATCTCTAGCTAAGGGGTGTGTATCCTACCTGGCTTATATAGTTGATGCAAAATTAGAAAAGAAAACCGTTTCCAATGTTCGGGTGGTTTCTGATTACCCTGACGTCTTTCCTGATGAATTGCCTGGGTTACCTCCCATTAGAGAGGTGGAATATAAAATTGTCCTAATTCCGGGTTCTACTCCCGTAGCTAAGGCTCCTTATAGATTAGCTCCCTCCGAAATTCGTGAAATGATGACCCAAATCCAGGAGCTATTAGATAAGGGTTTCGTCAGGCCTAGTTCGTCTCCTTGGGGTGCACCCGTGTTGTTTGTTAAAAAGAAGGATGGCACCCTTCGGATGTGTATTGATTATAGAGAGTTGAATAAGCGAACCATAAAGAATAAGTACCCTTTGCCTCGAATAGATGAATTATTTGTTCAATTACAAGGGTCTTCCTATTTTTCTAAGATTGACTTGAGGTCGGGTTATCATCAAGTGCGGGTTTGTGAGGAGGATATTCCTAAGACGGCTTTTCGCACTAGATATGGTCATTATGAATTTCTTGTTATGCCTTTTGGGTTGACTAATGCTCCGGCGGTCTTTATGGATTTGATGAATAGAGTTTGTCGGCCCTATCTTGATAAGTTCGTTATTGTATTTATTGATGATATATTGATTTATTCTAAGACTGAGGCTGATCATGAAGTACACTTGCGTTTAGTACTCGACACTTTGAAACAGGAGAAGTTGTATGCTAAGTTCTCCAAATGTGAGTTTTGGTTGCGTGAGGTTCAGTTTTTGGGGCATATCATTTGTGAGGATGGAGTTAAGGTTGATCCATCTAAGGTTGAGGCAGTTATGAATTGGCAAGTGCCTAAGTCTGCTTCGGAGATTAAGAGTTTTCTCGGTCTAGCGGGTTACTATCGAAAGTTCATCAAGGATTTCTCTAAGCTCGCGGGTCCTTTGACGAAATTGACTCGAAAGGATGTTAAGTTTCAGTGGAATGATCAACAAGAGTCGGCTTTCCAGACTTTGAAACAGTTATTGTGTCAGGCTCCAATTTTAGCCTTGCCTGAAGGGTCCGAGGATTTTATTGTGTATTGTGATGCTTCGCATGCGGGGTTAGGTGGCGTCTTGATGCAACGTGGTCGGGTCATTGCGTATGCTTCTCGTCAGCTTAAGCCTCATGAAAAGAATTATCCTACCCATGACTTGGAACTTGCAGCAGTAATCTTTGCCTTGAAAATCTGGAGACACTATTTGTATGGTACTAAATGCGTTATTTGTACGGATCACAAGAGTCTTCAATACATGTTTTCTCAGAAAGAACTGAATATGCGTCAGAGGCGATGGTTGGAGTTGATAAAAGATTATGATTGTGAAATTCGTTACCATCCGGGTAAGGCGAATGTGGTCGCAGATGCGTTGAGTCGAAAAGGGAAACTCGAGAAGGGTTGTTTTATGCGATTAGAAGTTTCCTCGGATTTGATTGACAAATTGAGAATGGCACAAATGGAAGCATTGTTGGATCAAAATTTGAAAGCCGAGATTCTATTGAAAAGAAAAGAACTGTTATGTGACGATTCTCGTGGATTAAAGACATTTCAATCTCGTGTTTGGGTTCCTTTGCTTGGTGGGCTTCGTGATGTAATACTGATGGAAGCTCATAAGTCCAAATTGTCGGTCCATCCCGGGAGCACAAAAATGTATAATGATCTGAAACCTTTATATTGGTGGCCTACTTTGAAAATGGATGTTGCTCGAATTGTGGAATCATGCCATATATGCTCTCAAGTAAAGGCCGAGCACCAGAAACCGTATGGGTCGTTGAAACAACTTGAGATCCCCGAGTGGAAATGGGAAAACATTACGATGGACTTTGTAACAAAATTCCCGCGAACCATTAGAGGAAACGACATGATTTGGGTGATTGTGGACCGATTGACTAAGAGTGCTCACTTTCTTGCTACTAGTGAGACGGCTTCTTTGAGTAAATTATCCCAATTGTACGTCAATGAGATCGTTTCACGACATGGAATTCCTTTATCTATTGTGTCGGATAGAGATCCACGATTCGTGTCCGGGTTTTGGCAGGGTTTGCAGAAGGAATTGGGTACCCGAATTAATTTGGGTACGGCTTATCACCCTCAGACGGACGGTCAATCAGAGCGCACCATTCAAACTTTGGAGGACATGTTGCGTGCTTGTGTGTTGGAATATGGTGGGTCTTGGGATTCCCACCTGCCATTGATTGAGTTTGCGTATAATAATTCTTATCACTCGAGTATAGGTATGCCTCCGTATGAAATGCTTTATGGGCGTCGTTGTAGAACACCCACATGTTGGTTGGAAGCGGGTGAGAAACAATTTGCGGGTCCAGATATTGTTCAGATTACTGCTGATAAGGTAGCCATTGCTCGTGAGAAGTTAAAAGCGGCACGTGATAGACAGAAACAGTATGCTGATCCGCGGCGCCGTCCGGTTTCGTTTATGGTGGGTGAATTGGTTTACTTAAAGGTTTCCCCTTGGAAAGGTGTGATTCGGTTTGGTAAGCGTGGTAAACTTGCTCCTAGGTTTATTGGGCCATTTAGAATTCGCCAAGTAGTTAATGATCAAACAGTATCGTTAGATCTTCCTCCTGAATTAGCGGGTATTCATGATACCTTCAATGTTTGTTACTTAAGAAAATGTAAGGTGGAGGACCAATCCCAAGTCCTTCCGTCACAAGACTTGCGTGTCGACTTAAGTCAGAAACTTGTAGAAGAACCCATAGAGCTTGTAGATAGAAAAGTGACTAAACTTCGAAAGAAGGAGATACCCATGGTTTTGGTTAAGTGGCGACATAGTTTGGGTGCTAACCTTACGTGGGAAACGGAGGAAAGCATGAGGGTGCGTTACCCTAATCTCTTTGAGCATGGTGAGATTTCGGGGACGAAATCTTCTTAAGGAGGGAAGATTTGTAACATCCTCGTTACCGGCCTAGGAGAAATTTGGTAATGTACTTAACTCATTTGATTATTTAATTGAGTTTAGAAATAATTAGTATTATTTGGCTAATTGAAATAAATATGTCCAGTGGTCAAATGACTTATTGTGATACATGAATTATTACTTGTTTTAAATTATTATAGTTGACGGTATAATAATATATATTTTCACGTAAACGGTTCTTAGGTTCCAGACAATAGATTTAGAGCGGGTATTATTTGGTAACCAACTTATACCCAACTTGGAAATGGATCGGCCTATTTGTTTTCTTTCTCCCCAATTTCTTCTAACTCCTCAAACAAAACACACACCCCATATACTTGAAAAAAATTAGGGAAATCTAAGGAGAAACTTTGATCAATCGATTAGAGCTTGGATTCGTGGTTACCACTGATCAACATCATCATCTATATAGTTGCTACTTCGATTGTAAGTTTAAATTTGCTTTGAATATATGTTTATGTGTTAGGGTTTGATAAAATAGGTAAATGAGTGATTATGCTTAGATTGATGATTTAGGAAGATAGTTGTTGTTAGAACTTGATATATGATGATGCCTTAAGTTATTTTCATGTATAAATCGTGTAGTATGTCTTTAAATTGGTGATTTGGGGTTTTGTTTCGGATCAGGTTGTGATAAGGAACTGAGTACCTGGGTTTCTTCTTCATAGCCGATCGGTTATGAAGAAGCCGATCGGCTAAGGTAGTAAAGCAGATCGGCTTAATTTAGCAGATCGGTTAGGTTAGTTCAAAATCATCACAGAACTCAACCACTTGAACCGAAGCTTGAAAATTAACTAATAAAGCAGATCGGCTATGATATAGCCGATCGGTTGGGCTTAGCCGAACGGCTAGGGACCCTTAGCCGATCGGCTTTGGGTCTAAAAGTGGACAACAATCAGTTTGTCGTGTTGTACTTCGGTGTATATATATATATATATATGTGTGTGTGTGTATTTGTGCATATATGTATATTTGTGCGCTAAGTAAAACTTGATAGGTGAAAATAAATGTGGAACCTTAAGCTTATTATTAAGTGACGTATTTGACATGAATTACATTATTTCAAATGGGTTCCTAATTCGTTAATTGTTTATGTTTCCAGATAAACCGAAGACTCAATAACATAAGAACTTTGAGTGGAGATTGTGAAAGTAAGGGTGAGTGGATCATTGACTCTCTTTCTGAATTAGTTGTAACAATCCGGTTACAACGGGTAAACATGGTTTTACAGTTATATATTGAATAAGTACATTTTGCCATGATGATTATGGAATGTGCTATCTTGTCAGGGGTCAATATGATATTGGGTTTGGATACTATTACTTTGGACGACATGAGGACTTTGTACATGTGTTGTTTATTGAAATCATGTCGTATGTAGTAATGGTACTAAACTATCGGTAAGACCACTGTTTGGCCTTCAGTGGTTATAAGTGTTACTTGGGGAACCACCGCGGCATGAGGGTACCTCAAGGACCACCGATCCTCTTTGATGTATTTGTTATGATGCTTTGTGGTGATCAATTGCTATGATAGTTTAGATTGATAGTTGTGATCTATTCACTTAGCTTCGTGCTAATCCCTCTCCTCACTTCTTGCAGATTACTTTTGATGTGGGTGGGCAAGAAGTTAGTTGGAAGAATGTTTGACTGCCTACTCTGACTATACGACATGTAGTCGTTTATAAACTTATGTTTTGGAATTTAAATAACACCTAACTTAATGTTGTAACTAATGGGGTTATCTAACCAACTTATCATGCAGGCATAGATTGTGTTTTGGGAACTATGTTATACGCAATCTATAATGCATGATTTGTATTTAATCGCTTCCGATATATGTAAAAAAAAAAAAAAAAAAAATTTGTCTCTTGGAATATTGCGGTGTTATAAATTGGTATCAGAGCCTAGGTTTGGGTGAATTGAGCATGGGTTAAGTGTTCAATCCCAAATCTATGTGTGTCAGTCAATCATTCCTATGAGTGGGATTTCGTTAGCATGTGAAGTTGGTTAGTATATAGGTACTAACAACTAACGTGTTATGAGATGTTGTTTTGGTACAGATATGGCAGAGAATGAACCTCCAGCTGACACACCCAATGATGCCCCCCGAACTAATGTATCCCCTCCTGAAACCCAAAATGTTAGCCAGGGTCAAACTGGAACTACCTTTTCTGCAGGGGATTTTGATCATGATGATTATATGAATCATCTAAAGACAGAAAATCTGAGACTTAAGGCAATAGAGCAACAGTTTTTGCAACAACAACAAACCCGGTCTTCTCAACAAATCTTGCAATCTTTGCCACCTACTGTTAGCACTGTACCACCACTTTTGGTGACTTCACAGATTCCAGTATCTCAGTCTTATTATCATCATCCACACTATGGTACCTATCCGATTTCGGCTCCGTTCTCTTCCGGACCTTCGGGTTATCAGACTCCGATTTTTCAAGCTCAGAATCAACCTAAGCTATGCTCTTTTAAGACTTTCAAGTCTTGTGGACCATCGGATTATTCGGGTAGTACAAATCCCTCCGTTACCTTGGATTGGTTGAGGGATGTGGAAAGAAAGTTTGAGGTTTGTCGATGTGAAGAGGAAGTCAAGGTTCCTTTTGCGGTGCAACTTCTCAAGGGTCCCGCAATGGTTTGGTGGGATTCCATTACATCGCATTTTACCCCACAGCAGAGAGCCTCAATTTGTTGGTCTGATTTCCACAATGAGGTTTGTAAGAAGTATTGTTCTGGATTTGACATGACTAGGATTCGACGTGAGTTTTTGGATTTGCAATTAACGGATAAGATGACGATGGATGATCTCATTTCCCAATTCACTGACAAGTTGAGATTCGTGCAACAATGGGTACCGGAGGAACGTATGAAGATTGACCATTTTGTGGGAATGTTACCGCATACTTATCGGACGACCGTGAGATTGGCGGGTACTCTTTCCCAGGCTTTTGATCTTGCTCGTTCTGTGGATGGGGATGTTAGGGCACAAGGTTTGGAGGTTAAGGAAAAATCTTCATTTAAACCCAAGGGTGAATCTTCGGGTAGTCCTGGAAAGAAGAAATGGCAGGGATCTCATCAACCTAAGAAGTCCAGTTCGGATAGTAAATCATTGGACAGAAACAATTGGTGCCACAATTGTAAATCGCGACACACGGGTCCTTGCACTCCACAAACTGCTAGGTGTATCAAATGTGGACAACTTGGTCATGACATCAAGGATTGTGCGTTTCCTAGACATGTGTGTTGGAATTGTCAAAAGGAAGGTCATCGTTCGGGTTTGTGTCCGGAGGCTGGGAAACAAAAGATGGGTGTGGTCGGAGGGTCTTCATCTTCTGGCCAGAAAAGAAAGAATCCACCAACGGCAACTGGTAGGGCATTCCAAATGACAGCTGATGATGCTGTCAGGACTGAAGATGTTATAACTGGTACATTTCTAATCAACTCTGTACCAGCTATTGTTCTGTTTGATTCGGGAGCCAATTGCTCATTTATATCTATGCTTTTCTGCGATAAACTGAAATTGACTCCCACTTGTATTACAAATCCTATTGAGGTTGAGATAGCAAATGGCAAGATAGTTCCAGTTACCACATCGGTGACTGGAGCTAGCATCTTGATTGAGGATCATAGTTTCCCAATTTCTTTTCTATTGATGCCTATCCCCAGTTTTGATGCGGTTTTAGGCATGGATTGGTTAAGTAAGAATAAGGCAAAGAGTGCCATAAGAAACTAATTAGGATTCCAATCTCGGATGAGTCATATGTTGTGGCTCGAGGGGAACGGGAAGGAGGTAGTATCCCTATGATTTCTATGATGAAAGCTAGTAAATCTCTAGCTAAGGGGTGTGTATCCTACCTGGCTTATATAGTTGATGCAAAATTAGAAAAGAAAACCGTTTCCAATGTTCGGGTGGTTTCTGATTACCCTGACGTCTTTCCTGATGAATTGCCTGGGTTACCTCCCATTAGAGAGGTGGAATATAAAATTGTCCTAATTCCGGGTTCTACTCCCGTAGCTAAGGCTCCTTATAGATTAGCTCCCTCCGAAATTCGTGAAATGATGACCCAAATCCAGGAGCTATTAGATAAGGGTTTCGTCAGGCCTAGTTCGTCTCCTTGGGGTGCACCCGTGTTGTTTGTTAAAAAGAAGGATGGCACCCTTCGGATGTGTATTGATTATAGAGAGTTGAATAAGCGAACCATAAAGAATAAGTACCCTTTGCCTTGAATAGATGAATTATTTGATCAATTACAAGGGTCTTCCTATTTTTCTAAGATTGACTTGAGGTCGGGTTATCATCAAGTGCGGGTTTGTGAGGAGGATATTCCTAAGACGGCTTTTCGCACTAGATATGGTCATTATGAATTTCTTGTTATGCCTTTTGGGTTGACTAATGCTCCGGCGGTCTTTATGGATTTGATGAATAGAGTTTGTCGGCCCTATCTTGATAAGTTCGTTATTGTATTTATTGATGATATATTGATTTATTCTAAGACTGAGGCTGATCATGAAGTACACTTGCGTTTAGTACTCGACACTTTGAAACAAGAGAAGTTGTATGCTAAGTTCTCCAAATGTGAGTTTTGGTTGCGTGAGGTTCAGTTTTTGGGGCATATCATTTGTGAGGATGGAGTTAAGGTTGATCCATCTAAGGTTGAGGCAGTTATGAATTGGCAAGCGCCTAAGTCTGCTTCGGAGATTAAGAGTTTTCTCGGTCTAGCGGGTTACTATCGAAAGTTCATCAAGGATTTCTCTAAGCTCGCGGGTCCTTTGACGAAATTGACTCGAAAGGATGTTAAGTTTCAGTGGAATGATCAACAAGAGTCGGCTTTCCAGACTTTGAAACAGTTATTGTGTCAGGCTCCAATTTTAGCCTTGCCTGAAGGGTCCGAGGATTTTATTGTGTATTGTGATGCTTCGCATGCGGGGTTAGGTGGCGTCTTGATGCAACGTGGTCGGGTCATTGCGTATGCTTCTCGTCAGCTTAAGCCTCATGAAAAGAATTATCCTACCCATGACTTGGAACTTGCAGCAGTAATCTTTGCCTTGAAAATCTGGAGACACTATTTGTATGGTACTAAATGCGTTATTTGTACGGATCACAAGAGTCTTCAATACATGTTTTCTCAGAAAGAACTGAATATGCGTCAGAGGCGATGGTTGGAGTTGATAAAAGATTATGATTGTGAAATTCGTTACCATCCGGGTAAGGCGAATGTGGTCGCAGATGCGTTGAGTCGAAAAGGGAAACTCGAGAAGGGTTGTTTTATGCGATTAGAAGTTTCCTCGGATTTGATTGACAAATTGAGAATGGCACAAATGGAAGCATTGTTGGATCAAAATTTGAAAGCCGAGATTCTATTGAAAAGAAAAGAACTGTTATGTGACGATTCTCGTGGATTAAAGACATTTCAATCTCGTGTTTGGGTTCCTTTGCTTGGTGGGCTTCGTGATGTAATACTGATGGAAGCTCATAAGTCCAAATTGTCGGTCCATCCCGGGAGCACAAAAATGTATAATGATCTGAAACCTTTATATTGGTGGCCTACTTTGAAAATGGATGTTGCTCGAATTGTGGAATCATGCCATATATGCTCTCAAGTAAAGGCCGAGCACCAGAAACCGTATGGGTCGTTGAAACAACTTGAGATCCCCGAGTGGAAATGGGAAAACATTACGATGGACTTTGTAACAAAATTCCCGCGAACCATTAGAGGAAACGACATGATTTGGGTGATTGTGGACCGATTGACTAAGAGTGCTCACTTTCTTGCTACTAGTGAGACGGCTTCTTTGAGTAAATTATCCCAATTGTACGTCAATGAGATCGTTTCACGACATGGAATTCCTTTATCTATTGTGTCGGATAGAGATCCACGATTCGTGTCCGGGTTTTGGCAGGGTTTGCAGAAGGAATTGGGTACCCGAATTAATTTGGGTACGGCTTATCACCCTCAGACGGACGGTCAATCAGAGCGCACCATTCAAACTTTGGAGGACATGTTGCGTGCTTGTGTGTTGGAATATGGTGGGTCTTGGGATTCCCACCTGCCATTGATTGAGTTTGCGTATAATAATTCTTATCACTCGAGTATAGGTATGCCTCCGTATGAAATGCTTTATGGGCGTCGTTGTAGAACACCCACATGTTGGTTGGAAGCGGGTGAGAAACAATTTGCGGGTCCAGATATTGTTCAGATTACTGCTGATAAGGTAGCCATTGCTCGTGAGAAGTTAAAAGCGGCACGTGATAGACAGAAACAGTATGCTGATCCGCGGCGCCGTCCGGTTTCGTTTATGGTGGGTGAATTGGTTTACTTAAAGGTTTCCCCTTGGAAAGGTGTGATTCGGTTTGGTAAGCGTGGTAAACTTGCTCCTAGGTTTATTGGGCCATTTAGAATTCGCCAAGTAGTTAATGATCAAACAGTATCGTTAGATCTTCCTCCTGAATTAGCGGGTATTCATGATACCTTCAATGTTTGTTACTTAAGAAAATGTAAGGTGGAGGACCAATCCCAAGTCCTTCCGTCACAAGACTTGCGTGTCGACTTAAGTCAGAAACTTGTAGAAGAACCCATAGAGCTTGTAGATAGAAAAGTGACTAAACTTCGAAAGAAGGAGATACCCATGGTTTTGGTTAAGTGGCGACATAGTTTGGGTGCTAACCTTACGTGGGAAACGGAGGAAAGCATGAGGGTGCGTTACCCTAATCTCTTTGAGCGTGGCGAGATTTCGGGGACGAAATCTTCTTAAGGAGGGAAGATTTGTAACATCCTCGTTACCGGCCTAGGAGAAATTTGGTAATGTACTTAACTCATTTGATTATTTAATTGAGTTTAGAAATAATTAGTATTATTTGGCTAATTGAAATAAATATGTCCAGTGGTCAAATGACTTATTGTGATACATGAATTATTACTTGTTTTAAATTATTATAGTTGACGGTATAATAATATATATTTTCACGTAAACGGTTCTTAGGTTCCAGACAATAGATTTAGAGCGGGTATTATTTGGTAACCAACTTATACCCAACTTGGAAATGGATCGGCCTATTTGTTTTCTTTCTCCCCAATTTCTTCTAACTCCTCAAACAAAACACACACCCCATATACTTGAAAAAAATTAGGGAAATCTAAGGAGAAACTTTGATCAATCGATTAGAGCTTGGATTCGTGGTTACCACTGATCAACATCATCATCTATATAGTTGCTACTTCGATTGTAAGTTTAAATTTGCTTTGAATATATGTTTATGTGTTAGGGTTTGATAAAATAGGTAAATGAGTGATTATGCTTAGATTGATGATTTAGGAAGATAGTTGTTGTTAGAACTTGATATATGATGATGCCTTAAGTTATTTTCATGTATAAATCGTGTAGTATGTCTTTAAATTGGTGATTTGGGGTTTTGTTTCGGATCAGGTTGTGATAAGGAACTGAGTACCTGGGTTTCTTCTTCATAGCCGATCGGTTATGAAGAAGCCGATCGGCTAAGGTAGTAAAGCAGATCGGCTTAATTTAGCAGATCGGTTAGGTTAGTTCAAAATCATCACAGAACTCAGCCACTTGAACCGAAGCTTGAAAATTAACTAATAAAGCAGATCGGCTATGATATAGCCGATCGGTTGGGCTTAGCCGAACGGCTAGGGACCCTTAGCCGATCGGCTTTGGGTCTAAAAGTGGACAACAATCAGTTTGTCGTGTTGTACTTCGGTGTATATATATATATATATGTGTGTGTGTGTATTTGTGCATATATGTACATTTGTGCGCTAAGTAAAACTTGATAGGTGAAAATAAATGTGGAACCTTAAGCTTATTATTAAGTGACGTATTTGACATGAATTACATTATTTCAAATGGGTTCCTAATTCGTTAATTGTTTATGTTTCCAGATAAACCGAAGACTCAATAACATAAGAACTTTGAGTGGAGATTGTGAAAGTAAGGGTGAGTGGATCATTGACTCTCTTTCTGAATTAGTTGTATGCTAAGTTCTCCAAATGTGAGTTTTGGTTGCGTGAGGTTCAGTTTTTGGGGCATATCATTTGTGAGGATGGAGTTAAGGTTGATCCATCTAAGGTTGAGGCAGTTATGAATTGGCAAGCGCCTAAGTCTGCTTCGGAGATTAAGAGTTTTCTCGGTCTAGCGGGTTACTATCGAAAGTTCATCAAGGATTTCTCTAAGCTCGCGGGTCCTTTGACGAAATTGACTCGAAAGGATGTTAAGTTTCAGTGGAATGATCAACAAGAGTCGGCTTTCCAGACTTTGAAACAGTTATTGTGTCAGGCTCCAATTTTAGCCTTGCCTGAAGGGTCCGAGGATTTTATTGTGTATTGTGATGCTTCGCATGCGGGGTTAGGTGGCGTCTTGATGCAACGTGGTCGGGTCATTGCGTATGCTTCTCGTCAGCTTAAGCCTCATAAAAAGAATTATCCTACCCATGACTTGGAACTTGCAGCAGTAATCTTTGCCTTGAAAATCTGGAGACACTATTTGTATGGTACTAAATGCGTTATTTGTACGGATCACAAGAGTCTTCAATACATGTTTTCTCAGAAAGAACTGAATATGCGTCAGAGGCGATGGTTGGAGTTGATAAAAGATTATGATTGTGAAATTCGTTACCATCCGGGTAAGGCGATGGTTGGAGTTGATAAAAGATTATGATTGTGAAATTCTAACCGTAAAGAGTTAGACTCTGAAATTTTGCAGGCACTCTCATATAATCAAAATGCAACTTTCCATTTTTCCACTTTTTCAAATTACACGTTTTACGAGAAAACGGACATATAACCAATTTTAGGCCATTTTGGACCATTTTGATTGACACGCTATATTCCAAACGGCATACTTTCAGGGTTCCACCCTTTGCCAACATGTTTCTACATACATTTATGACGTGTGAGCATATTCATCACCCACACATACCCATTCTATCAAGTTTTAACCTCGGTATAACAAAGAGAATAAAAACAAAAAAAACCCCATATTTTAACAAATATTCCTTCTCTTTCCTACCTACTACTTCTTATTCTTTATTTTCTTCTTCTTCATTTATCCTGTGCTCCTTCTTGACACCAGACACAAACCCATGAATCTCAGTCAAAAGAAAACAAAAAAAAAGAAAAAATAGAAAGAAAACAAAAACCAAACCATGATTTTTGCATGGAAAATAAATAGAAAACAAAAAAAAAAGTCAAACGCCGGAGCTCCCCAACGTTTGCAGACGAACGGCGGCGGCAATTTTTGGCGAGAACGCCGGCGAGAACGCCGGCACGGGCTGGCAGAACGCCGATGCCCGGCGTTCTCGTCCCCGAACGGCGGTGCCACGTAAGTGCACACCCCGTGCTCTAATGGAACATGTAGAACATGAAAAAACAGTAGCAACATTGAATATAATTTGTTGTTTTTACAATACGGATCATTTTCGCCGTAGATGCATCTTGCCATTAATTAATTGTAAAATTAATGTGACATGATATAATTTTTTTTTTAAATATTAACTCCATTATCTTGACATTAATTGATTAATTCCAAAATAAAAAAGCTTCGTATAATGATCGACTTCTGTAGAAAACATGTATATGAATCGCATTCCTTACGTGTATATGAATATAAGTGAGTGTTTGGGTGAACAATTTTATTGTAATTATATTATTATTGTGACATA